>OZ014508.1:20727013-22029513 GCA_963966075.1 Aphodius sticticus
TCAAGCTATTACACAATTTTATAAGTATTTTGCAATTTTTACAAACGTACGGCGAGCGAACCTGAAGACCTAGTAACTTCAGTCCGAACTAAACCAAAAACAGTGTAGTTTTAGGTTTTAGGGGGACTATCGTGAAAAATTGTTCACCTTTGTGAAAATTGTGCGGAGACGTTTCATTGTAATAGTATGTGCGCTCATACACAAAAACAAACAGAAATACTAAAACCTGTCCTGATGAGCTACGTTTGAGAACGGATCAGTACAAGAAACAACCAACAATATCTACTTACTATTGTTAATTGGTTTAAAATAGGTTATTTTTCTGGAGAGACAGTTCAAAACTTGGACAATATAAATGATAGTATGAGTAATATTGATCATCTGAATGAACAGTGGGTTAATTGGAAGTTTTTTAATAGACTTTTTGCTATGAATGAAAATCTGAATCTAAAGATGCCTATCAGTTTGCTTTCGTTGCATTTTTGGTTTTTGAGTGTGAGCACATAAATCACATCAAAGAAAATCTGATTTTCAATACTCAGAAGTCAACAAATTTTCACAATAGATAACTTAAAAGTACAGGGTTTAGGGTTTACTTCAGCAGTAATTAGAAATGTTTAAATCGCGTGTTCGGTTGCCTTACGCTAGACGGCAAAATATACAAAATTTCATATAAAATTATTAATATGTTGATAACGGTGATTCTTTGTAGTATCAAGCTGGTTAAATCATTTCTAAATTATCTCTTCTATCGCCACTTGACTTTACATCAAACTACCAAAAACCTTATTCACAGCAATATTAAAATTTACAATTGCATTACATTTTCGTTATATTGTAAATATCACAAAAAATAGTAACATTTGGTGTATGACATACTAGACGTAAATTGGAGCGAAATAAAGGGTTATTACAGCCAACACATATTATACAGGGTGTTAAATTAAATATTAAAAAACTCGAGAAAAAGCCCTTTCAAAAACATCAAAATTTTCTAAGTTCAATGAACCCCTGTATAGTGTATCTAATATCTTTGGATACTATCATCTACCTACTGGCTTTGACCAATGTCTCACATAGTTTAAAGGCAAAATCGGCAAAAATGTCGTTTTTACATAGTTTTTAAAAAGATCCTGCAACGGGCATATTTTGGAAAAACAGTTGAATATCTCTGGAACTATTAACGCTGTGACTTAGCAACATACACGGTTGGATAAACTAATTTAATAGTATTTATAATATAATAAAATATATAGGACATTCCATTTAAAAAAATGTACATACTTTCCGTCACACCTGTATACATGAAAATAATTTTATGTTATAGAAAATGGCGGGTCACACAAGTTTTGTATAAAATATTTTTTCCTTCTCAAACGATTTATTAACTATCGACCGCCGGGATACTAATAACTCACCCTGTATGTTTGAGAATGCCATAAATCCCAATTTTAAATTCAGATAACCAGAACGCAAACCAACATTTGAAAACAATATTATTCTTAACCTATGACGACAGAATGTATGTAAATGATACCAGTTATAGATCACCAAGTATTATTATTAATCGTCAGCAAAAATTAGATCAAGCGTTCCACAACAGACAAGCAACTAAGTAAAGCCATACATTTCCATATCAAGCAACAACAAAGCGATCATACTGTCATACACAGTCCCGTTTCACAAATTCCCTTGTCTCGCCTATCAAAAGGATAGAACAATTTGTAGGTGATCAATTATCCCAGCGATCGACTGGAATGCGCGCTAGAGCATCTCTTCGCGGTTCGAGAGAGTTCAAAACACCCGTCAAAAGTTGCTTATCCAACGCAACCGCATGCATAACTACGGTCGGGTGGGAGACATCGTCGGTGCAACGAAGGGGGAAGAGATTTATAAACTAGAGTTATTAACGATCTTGCTAATGACCCGAAGCCGCTAGATATCGCCAGAGGAAGAGCGACGTCCCAGTAATTAATATGAAGTGGGCGCGCGCGGAACAGTTGAAACTTTATGTAATAATAACTGCGCTTTGTATTCAATTGAGGCGACAAAGTCGGTGCGCGCCTTAAAAAAAGGCAAGACGTGAAGTGATGAATTTGCGTGTGAGGAAATGCGGTCACCGCGGTTGATGGATTTATTATACAATTTTATTTAATGGTGTTGTTATGTAACTGTTTAAATTTAAAGGGCCATTTTATAATGCCTTTTTAGGTTATACCTACGGGTGTTATTCTCTTAAAACAAAATAATACTCATTTCTACACACGAAAAAGATTAATTTAATTTTATCCAAGACTCATAAATTACATTTCCTATATATTATATTAAACCAATAAAATAATGCATAAAGTTTTGGTGTAGTTATAAGAAAATTTTACAAAGTTTATATCATTTAGTTCGTCAAAAATACAATAACGAAAACTGAATGATTCGCCTGGCAAACATGTAAAGAAATCGAACAAATGACAACTGATTCTGGTGTGCTTTTTTTCGTCGAAATTAGATCTGAAAACAGAAATTGTGAATTGCGTCTATTTTTGGGAAAACCACTGTAAGAAAACGCAAAAAAAAATGCAAAATTTGCGTTTCTTTTTCCTTAAGAACTAGACACAATTCAAAATTGCTGAAATTTCTTTACATGCAGAATCTACAGAAGAAAAAGAGCATACCAGAATCGGGTTATAACTTGTTCGATTTTTTTGATGTTGGCCACGGTAATCATTTAGTTTAAATTATTGTATTTTTGACAAATTAATTACTCATAGGTACTTATTTCTACATACAAAAAAGATTAATTTAAATTCATCTATGAGTCATAAATACAGTTAAGTGCATAATTAATGCATTATTTCTGAGTAGTAGATAAAATAGATGACCAATTATTACTTATATTATTAAAAACTTATTAATATTATAGGTTAATAATATGGTGACATACAGGCGCGATGTAAATTTTAAATATATCAAAAATTACAGCCACAACCTGACTTGAACCAGGGACCTAAAAAAAATTAAAATTAAAATTTACATCCCGCCTGTATGTCACCATATTATTAACCTATATTATTACTTTGACATAGTATGTCGTAGTAATGTGTGTAGTAATGTATTTATTCATTACTAATATTGTTAAAATATTTTTATTCTCCTTTCTTTATAGCTATTATTTCAGTTTTCATGTTTATTTAACAGTATTAACTTGTCACATTTATAACATTATTGTGCCCATTAAATCTGATTTTGTATGAATTTTTAATAACTTTGATTAGAAAAGGAGAATGATATTAACCTAAATATAAAGTTGACATGAGGTAAATAGTAAACGATAAAATGATAAAGAAAAAAACATTTTTTAACAGAATGCAAAGCCGTATTAAAAAATAGTTTTACAGTTAAAAATAACATAGTGACTCACATTTTAACTTGAAAATATAATCAAAGTTAACTACACCAGTTTCCTTATTCCTTCATGTCAAGCATTGTATCTCCAATATTCTCGCTTGCAACGCTTTCTTTTCGGAATATTTTAATTAGGAAGGTTTTTAATTTTTAATTTTTAATTACAGTTATTTCTACCAAAACTATACAATTCTTCTGTACTGATATATTTACAAACGTTTTTAAAAAAGCACTTCCTGAGAATTACCATTTCCTCTCTGATGACATATAATAGCATAATAGAAAGTGAACCTTGGTCTGTGATAGGTCCAAAATTGCATGTCCTTGGGTGTCAACAATTAAAATTATAGGATACAGTAAAGAAGATAGCAATAAACAAGGATAATAAACTAAGACAGATGAAGTTTATAGGGCCACACAATTGAATCATCATGGGTCCCTACCGCAGATCAATTGGCATTAACATACAAAGAAGAGATGTGTCAAACCTCGCAATTAGAAGGGTTCACTAATTTTACACTAAAACCTACATTGAATACCCAAAAAACTGACTCACTTCAAAAAGCTTTACCGAGAATTTCATCTCAATTAATCTGTAATTTAGAAGGTAATGTGAAAAGATACCTATTTATAACAAAACTAAGAAATGTTCAGGGGCAATCAAGGGATTATTATTACAGTTCTTGTTCTGTAGTAACTTTGGTAACATAATGAAGTGAATCAAAAAAGAAAATATTCAGAAAAGAGGCTGCAATTACATGAATATTGTAATTTAAACTAATCATAAGTTGTCATTTATAAGTTTAGTACTCAAAGTAACCCTAAATTTTCATATGTACAGAAAAACTTGCTACAGAATTAGTAAAGATACAAAAATGCATATTCTGAAAGGTCGCGAGCAATAAATATTGGTATAATACGGAAAGTGGTAGCGTAACACCGCTTCGCTCTTAAAAGAATAAAAACAACGAATGCCCGCTATCCATCAGTTAAGGGCGCTTTCCTGTAACTAAGCACCCCGCTAATGCACGTAAGCCCAAAATGCGACCCAGATACCGACCATTAAATTGTAATCTGTTATAATACGGTCGCCGTAAAAACCCACTTTATTCTACGGACAACTTAAAAGATAAATCGCTATTGTTAGTCCACTATCCTCGTATTCGATACGTAAAACACATTGTATGTATATTGTATAGGTACGATGTATTGTATATGTTTACATGTTATATAAAAATTAGTGACCAGACGATCCGCTTTTACGGAAATTGTCCCGTTTTCCGCCTCTAGATCTAAATTGTGCAAATAAAATAGTTTTTACATATTGTGCAATGCTAAATGCGGAATATGTTCAGCTGCTGAGACAGAAGAACAAACTAATGAACTGATGGCCGCTATAAATAATGAAGCTATTTATTTTCATTACCGACCCATATGGAAAATACAGAATAAACACAAGTTCTTAATCAGACATCGGGTTCTAAAACAGTTTACTTTATTGTTTAAATACATGTGATATTAGATACTAAACGTCCAACAAAATAGACGTTGGGTCTCAGGGGGATAAGTGAAATAGAAGTCAGTGGCGGCTCGTGCATTGGTTTGCAGGTTTGCGCAACCCCCAAAAATAACAAGGATATAAAACGAATTTAATAAAATATCGAGCATTTTCTCGAGAATTCTAAGCGTAAGTCGCGTATACGGCCTTGGGCCGCAATAAGGCCGCAACCGTCTGCTACCGCTACACTGCGTATCGACGCCTGAATCCTAGCCCGCGAGCGAGCGAATTTCGCCGCGTCGATTGGTTCGTTTACTCTGAAATAGTTGCAAGTATCCAGTACAGCAGAACTACTGGACCACGCCCCAGTGGTGTCAAGAAGCGAAGCGACATCATGCTTACGCGACTAGCGACGTGCATTATTGCATTGCAGGTTATAGACAGTTGACACTTGACACTCGTACGCTTTAGAGTTTGGTTGCCCGTGAAGCGCTTATTACACGAAATTAAAAACAAACAATGCATTCAGTTCAGAGTTTATTAGCTCAACCATTTAGCAGTCTAAATTGCATCGATAAGAGCGAAATAAAAAGGCCTGGGAGTCCTACCACTAATTAAATGAATGAATTAAATGAATTAGATGAATAATAAAACAATGCGTGTCGACCAAATCTCGGTCATTAACAAGGACATTTAATGCTGATGTTTACACCAAAAATGAGTGGATTTGTGGGTGTGACGTCAAAAATGTTTTTTTCCTTGTCTATTGTTTGGAGCCAATGACCGGTGGACAGATACAGATATTACAGATTTAAATCATTTAACCGACGGAATTAAGAAGTTAGATCCGCTTTAAATATTTGTTAATATTTCAAACGGCTGTGACTTTTTAATGAATTGAAAAAACTTAGGAGTCCATATGAAACTTTTTACTTAGTATGAACATTTACTGTCTGAAAAAAGTTCTGCGGGAAAAAGAGTGGGACACCGTGTGTACTAAACAATAACAGGGATTTAAGACCCATGGGACGTAGCCAGCCAAAGATAATTAAAATTAGAGTATTTAAGAATCAGAATGAGTCATTTTTTAG
This sequence comes from Aphodius sticticus, assembly GCA_963966075.1. Classification (NCBI taxonomy): domain Eukaryota; kingdom Metazoa; phylum Arthropoda; class Insecta; order Coleoptera; family Scarabaeidae; genus Aphodius; species Aphodius sticticus. The sequence goes on from OZ014508.1 coordinate 20,733,002, forward strand.
TGCAGAAATAAAGATATTTTTCTATAAAGCAGATATGTCATATAAAACTGGTAGGTACCTGAAAGTTGCAACCCCCATTTTTCATCACTAGCCGTCACTGATAAAAGTAAAGTTCTATTAAAAAAAAAGCGTACAAGTAGTAAGCACAGTTTTGGCTAGATTGCCATATTGTAAACCTATCTTTTAATTGTTGTTACTTAGTAACCTGTAACTACAAACACGATGAGAACTGAACTTTGTCGATATTCTTTCGAGGATTTTATTATTTTTTACCTTATTTCTTAGCCAATCGTTACCAATTACTACAAATACAACTCACATAATTTTATTCATGAATTAAAAGAAAAAAACATTAACAGTTTAAGAACATTATTTAAATACAACAAAATATTTTAATATTTGGTCACCGCGCCGTTTCTTGCAATCACTTCATTTAATCTACGGGGCATTGAGTGAACAAGTGCCTTATAGACCACCCTTCTTCCAACTTAGCAACGATTCGCGCTCTCGTTATCGATGTTGTTTGTCGCGGCATAATTAAATTATAAAAATCAATTTGCACACATTTGACATACTAAATATCAGAAATATGTTTCCTTGGAAACGATTAATAAATTATCCCTTTTACAATAGCCCTCAATACGTGTACGCTTTTTTTTTGAATAGAACCGTACATATTGGTTATAATTTTTCATGTGTATCATGAAAATTAAATATTATACGAATATTTAAAAGTATTCTTTTAGATTAGATCAGATCCAGTCTATTAGGAAAATATTCAACAATATTTAAAACAACAGTAATAAGTAAAGCTGATGCGTATATTTTTTGGTAAATTTTGCATGTTTTTGCGAAGTATTTAATACTTCATAAATGTTTTTTTTTGATCAAAATTTCAAATTGAAAAATTTTTTAGACCCACTCCCGCAGAGGTCTACGGTGTTGTCTTAAAAAATTAATTTTTCAATCTATTTTGTATTAAAAGTGTATTTTTTAAATAGTTAGATTGTTAGATTTATAAAGATTTATAAAAATAGAATAAGTATGTAAAATATTTTTGTTAAAATTTCTCAATGTTAATCCCAAGTGCAGTAGACCAAAACGTTACATCAGAGGACGATCTCTTTATGTTTTTATTTGATAACCTATTGTTAACATTTCTCAAGTTGAAAAAATCAATTTACATTTCATTCCAAACAAAAATGATAATATTTTTTGGAAGAAAAGTATCCTCTTTAGCGGGAGACCTAATTGTTTTTCAATGAGACCAGTTTTATTTAGTTTAAAATCAGAGTTTTCAGGAACAATAAAATAATTTGTATTTTAATCGAAATTCCATACTGATAATTGTCTGTCGTTTACAATAGATTAAGCTTTTCGTTTGTGTCAGTAGTATTTTTACCTAAAATTAAAACAGTTTTCTTTTTCACTCTTCACACTAACCTGCTGTAAATAAGAACATTTACAAGAATTAAATACGATAATACATATTTGTATGCGAACCAAATTATAATTTTGTTGGGTAATGTTCAGGTCTCAAGGATTTTTTATATCTGAACTCGGTTCGTGGTAAACCGTAAATATTGAAACTAATCTCATAGACAAATCCTTCTATTTTTTATGTTCCACCCTGGAAGCCATTTTTATAAGAAAAAAAAATACGCTAATTATATTTTTATTAATTTTATATGTATTCTTTCCAGGGTGTAATACTTCATACATATCCATATTACGCCTGGTACCGCTAGGATTCCGAATCTACGAAACACTTAGGTTCATCGTTAAACGCATATAGCAAAAACAAAATAATTCTCTTTCTAACCAAAGCGCATGTTTTTATCATTCCTAATTCTAAACTATGATTGATTCTGCACAACCTGAATATTATCCGAACCAAAATCTTCCACGAACAGTTATGAAAATAATAACATTCCTCGCCGTATCTGCGCAAGGATCTCAATTCAGAGAGGTCAATTTGAATGGCGTCGAGATAAAGGACTCTAGCGCTCGTAAAGGGAAGATCGCATAAACAATTACAATTATGGCCCAAATGTGGCATGACTTTCATATACGGGACAACAACAATTCAACAACAACAGCATCCGACCAAACAAGTCCCAATTACCTTTAGACCAGATAAAATCACACGTGACCTAAACTCCTATTGCCCTCTCGTTCTATCTCTATATCTCAGGAGGATAACGGCCTGAAAATCCAGGGGGAATTCCTCTGAATCGGCCAGAGATGCACGTTTGCTGATAAATTTAAAAGGTACAAGACCGTTTTATCACCACTTTTTTCGTCGGTTTTGTGTGTGTGTGTGTGTGTGTGTTTGTGTAGTGTGTGTGGTTTGGTCGTATCGACGGTATTTCTAAATTTAGAAGAGGTACGCTCACTCAAATTAAACACGTGAGGCTATAAAATACCAGAAGTTAAACTCGGATGTGGTGTAAAAGAATTTCCTATAACGGTTTAACGTAAAGCTGTCAATTGTGGAGTTGTATCCTTACATTAAACTTGTGTTTATACTAGGTGGCATGAGTTGGTATAGTTGGATAAATATAATAAATATAAGATTATCTAAAAAAAAAGATTGCAATTGAACAAATGACAAATTCTGATTCTATGTAGATTTCCTTAATATTTTTTTAAAACAAGTAGGTATTTTTCCGGAATAATTTAATATTGAAAACGTGATGCAGGAAATAAAAATTTACCTTAAGTCGGAAAATCATCGAATATGAGTACTTCAATAGATGAAAACGGTGAGTGCGAAACTGCAGTGAATTAGCGGTGTATAAAATAAACCCACTCTGACCGGTTTGAAATGAAAACCACGCCAACAAGTGCTTTTATTCAGAACATGATGATGCCAATTAAAAGCAACGTTTTTCTGTACGTACCTAGTTTTGTTTCATAAAAATTGTGGCAATTAGTGTAATTGTAATATTATGATACATACAACGACACGTTGTCTCAATTCAAACAAACCTTTGTTAATCCAAAACAACCGCTATTTTATATATACGCAAGAATATATATCGTTCATTGAATAAAACCGTAGTTTTGACCGGATGTCTTATTTTAAGATTGTACAATTTTAAAAGGATATATTATACTTATTTGACTTAAGAATTTAATCCTTGAAATCATGAGGTTGGGTAGTTTGATTAATCAACTCACATTTTTGGATTGAACATTCACCCACTTGTTTTAAATATGAACATTGAACATGTTATTATGAAAGCAATAATATATTACATGGAATGCAATTAAGGCATTCAAGGAAGAATATAGTTATTTTCCAACTAGAGAAGGGACCGTAGTCGCTTCTAGTCTCTTTCCATCAATACTAGAGCTGTTGGACATTTCTACGTCAGATACATTGACGGTGTAATATAACCTCATATGCTGCGTAGACATATATGCGGTTACATACCTACCTTCTAGGAGATCCCGCTTACGAGACGACAAAAGCTCCATCTATCGGCAACCTTCACATTAATTTCAAAACTACAACTGACTTAAATCAAAACAATCGTTTTCTTGAAGCAAATACTATAAATAATTATATTAAAGAAATATTCTTATTACAAGTAGGTATGAAAGCGGCAATCCGTTTTTTAGGAATTTAATTTTGTATGAATTTAGAAATAATAATTAATGGTAGCATATGTAGCCGTAACTATGTTTACCGACGGTTTTTATTATGAAACCGAAAATAGTGTCACGGCATCGCCCTTCATCTTATTACGAAATATGATAAGTTTCCAAGACATTTCCATAAAAACATGAACATTCCTAAAATATTTGATGATGATTGTTGGTATAAAACCAATTAAACCAATTTTACTAAACTTTCATTTAAATAACTAGGTATTGTAATTTAAGGTCGATTTAATTTATTTTTTCGCAACATTCAAAGAAATTTATTAAAATTATCATAAACTTTAAAAAACTAAAACTAAAAAAAGTGTTACAGGTGATTATTCTGTGAAGATCAAAATGATGTGTTGGTCTACGTTATGAGACACCTGTGGAGTAACTAAGAAAACTGACTTAAAACTGAGTTCTGGGATGTAGGCTGAACATGCCGCAATCCCTCAGGAGCGAACCGTAAATCGTATCAATCGATGTCATGCAGCGTCGATTTCGTGCTGTAATTTCAACAAGAGGTGGTCATAATGTTATTCAAGCTTCAAATGCACGTTAAGTTTCTCTCATTAATATGTAATTTTCTAGCCATCGGTTTATCTGTTTAATTTCTGGTTATTATTAATTTAAATATTTGCTGGTATAAAAGCAATAGTCAGATATTGGTATGAACCAAAAAGAAAATGTTGAGAATTAACATGGCTTTGCAACAGAGTGTTTCACGACTTCCTCAAGTTCTTTAGGAATATCACAGCGACTCTTAAATGTAGACCAAAAGCATTACATTGGTTTTCAATAATATAATCAGGTGCAATACTTTGTTTTTGTGTAATTACAATTATAATTACATTAGTATGTAATAATAATCTTGATAAATTTCTTTACAATGTACCGAAAAGATAATAAAAATCGATCAACAAACGTTATGAAAATCACTACTTGAACTTTTCTTTTCTTTTCTATTAAATATACCTACCATATTACTGCGAATCCTTGGGAACCGTTTGCGTGAAAGACGAATACTAATTTCAGCACCACTGACTGGAAATGTTCACTCTTAAAATGGTTTTAATTTGTATACGAAGTGACTCTCTGTTGATTAGATGACATTATGGCCGGGTAAATACCATATGCTATACCTGGCACGGCCATCTCTAACCGAAAAGGCTGAAGAATTAATATTCGCAATGTGGCGTAAAGAAATCTGAATGTGATAATACATTGTATTACAAACGAACTAAAAATACATGTAACTCTATGGTTGTGACGTTTTTGTTCGTTCGTTATAAAAGTTCGTTATATCCGGGCCAGACTATATATATTCTGTCCTAGTCGCGTTTGTTTTTGAGTTGCATACATACCAATTTTTGTACGTTTACTTTCCTTGCTTTGCTTATCTAAAAAAATATTCCGAACCAAGGAGACAAAAAAGTTCTACAATAAGAAAATTTGAAACTATTCCGCGATGTTGTACATCCTGAAGAAATAGCTTGTAAGTTGTAGCTCCTGCAAAACTGAAAATTAAATGCCACCGACGTTCTTCTTAACGAGCGCGAAGCGAAGCTCTGTCGCGCTTTAGGTCTTATCGCAAACTTGTTAATTAAATTGTTGGAAAATGGTCTTACTATGTAGTAAGTATTAGTAGGCAGCAAGCACGCCAGCCACTGGTAACAAGCGATAGCCGCGAGCGACTGAAGACATCCGCCTGAAGGCTCGAACGTACGCGTTCACGCGAATAAGAATGATTGATAATTTAATTACTGATCTTGACGCCTACAGCTTGCTAATCCTTTTCAGGCACACGTATTAATTTATTAGGTTTCTGGCGTTAACTATTTGACATATTGTCCTGATGAATAATACACCCAGTGTGTTCAATTTCAATTCAGAATTGAATTTTATTTAATCTTATTTACCATGCAGGAACCATGCAAGTCTTGTTTCAGATTTCTCTGAATCACAATTATATTTTCCCCTAAATCAGAATCAATCGACATGACATATAATATGTACCAGGTGACCCACGCCATATGTACGCAACGTAAAGAGCGTCCGTTTATTACTTTACCTACGACCGACGTGTAAACGTCCCTTACGTCACGGACTGCTTAGCTCGTATATCGCTTATAACATACGTGTGCGTTTGGCTGTGCGTTTGTGTTTTTAACGCACGACCTAATGTCATAATGACAGATGTCGCGCGAATATTTTGATTATTTATTTGTCATTTTTGATACAATTTATATTTATTGAAATTTTCGGTCGTAAGTAAGTGCAATGCTCGAGCTGTAACGTATTCTTACTAGAACGTGATAATTTATGTTGAATTTGTACTGGAATTTTCGATCGACACTTCAGACAAAGTTCTCCGTAGTTGCAATAGATGTCGCGCGAATACATTGATTGGTCAACCGTCAAATATTCTTACCTGTATTTGTTTGTCATTTTTGATACAATTTATTGAAATTGTCGGTCGTAGGTAAAACTATGTACAATACTCGAGCTGTACACGCATATAACGTGCTCGTGAAAAATAACAAAACTCGCCGCTTCGCGGCTCGTATGTTAACTTTCCACTCGCACGTAATATGCTAGTTACAGCTCTTGTAATGTAATATACTATTATCATACGCAGTATGTAAAGTATTGTAATCGTGCCAAAAAAAAATTTTGCGATTTTAGCGGAAATATGTCTTTTTGGGTCCCCTGAACATTTTTGACCAAGGTACAAAAAAATGTCTGTGTGTGTGTGTGTGTGTGTGTGTGTGTATGTGTGTGTGTGTGTGTGTGTGTGTGTGTGTGTGTGTGTGTGTGTGTACCCGCTTTTTGTGGCGACGATTCCGGAGAAACTGCTAAAGGTATCGGGACGAAACTTCATATTTAGAAGTTTCATAACCAAACTTAGAGCTGAAAAGCTTTCTGTTGAAGAGGGTCCAAAGGAACTGGAGGTTTACTCTTAGCATTTTTGAAAGATTTTGCAAATAAGCCGCCATTTCTGGAATTTCGTCGAAATAGTGGAATAATAAATTAAAGATGTGAAAATTCTGAATAATTTATCACTATGACATTTTTTGGTACAATCAATAGTTTAGCTGCATGAGCAAATTCTATTTCTACGAGATCGGTCGTACTGCATGAAAACTAGTAGCCAGGATTTGTCAGATTTTTTGATTCTAATGACAGTAGGTAGTCTTGGTGTCAAACGCTAATGTTTTGACAATAACTTCTGTCAATATAAGCTGCGTTCGCATATTGCATTACACTTTTTACACCCAATAACACGTAAGTGTCATTTGGACGGTGTACCCGGTGTCAACGGAGTACAATATCCGAACGCAGCTTTAATCGACATATCTGTCTAGTTCTAGTAGTTTTATTTTAATGCAGACATGGCCGATCTCGATCAAATAGTCTCATGCAGCTAAACTATTAATTTTATATATAGTATGATAAAGTCATGTGCCTGGCCACATCAGATTTTTTTTTATTTAGAAAGATACGAAATTTAAATTTGGTAGATTGTTAATAAAAAACAATCTATATTTTTTCGCTTGAGCTTTTTCTTGATGTTAGTATGACAGGTTTAGCCGAGAAACAACGTCATATTGATCGTCAATTTTTATGACCAAAGCAACTAAGTCACTTATATGTTTATCAATTTAGGCTAGGGTTAGCAATAGCATATTAGCCAACGGCGATACGAGACATTTGATTAAGTTATTAAACGGTAGAAAGCTCTAATTTTTATGAAATTCTGCACAAAATAAGTTCTATACAACTTCTTCTTATATGCAGTGATTCTCAAACTGCGCAAAATTGGGGTATTATTTTTGCTAATTTATTGTTGCTATTCAGAGAATAACCTTATGGGTTCTCAAAAAAAGTTAGAAAGATATTTTTATTGACTATTTAATAAAAATATATATTTAAAATGTTAATCATATTAATATACATATTAAAATATATTAATATATTTTATATTATTACATTATAATTATATTAAAAAATATTAATATTAATAAAAATTAAATGCGAATATAGAATTATGAACAATATGAAATGTTGATATATGAATACTCCTTTAAATTTAAATGTTATATTGGAATACTCCTTTATGATGACGCCTGAAAATGACTGGCATATTATTAAGTTTAATAATGCGGAAATAACAAAAAATATTATATATTATACTATACCCCTGTAACCCTTGGGGCCCGTGTAGTTTGAGAATAACTGAATCGGTCGGTTCGAAAACAGTACAAGTCCAAAAAGCGAGTTCTGAGAAAATTAACAAAATAATGTCGGTGCAATATCTTGAAAAGTATAGCAGTTAGCTATTGTGTGCCAACAGACAAAATATAAAGTAGTTCACAGAGAATTAAATGTATGACATAAAAGCAGAGCTATGATTAAAACAATCATCATGGACATGAACTCGTGAACTGTTTTTGAACTAGACGGAAAAACAACGTACATTTTTAACAATATTTGTTGATTTAAAACAATTAAATAATATTTTTATTATGACGTATAGTGTTTTTGGCGCTCTGATTCCAAATCCGTTGTCATATTTTTTAAATTCAATATGGCGGATTCAATATAGCGACTAGAAAATTTAGAAAGATTTCGGGTGCTTATGTAACTTATTTGCTGTCATATATGAAGATCCTAGACTCAAAATCCAATGTCCAATTTTAAAAATTCAAAATGGCGGAATCAATATGCCGACCGAAAATGTAAACAATCTTGGATTTGCATGAAACTTATTTCCCGTAATATTTGAAGATTGATAATTAAAAATGACATGGCAGATTTTCAAAATAAATTCAAAATGGCGAATTATACATGGTTAGTGAAAATTACCGGAAGACCTTAGTAATTCTTCAACCGTAAGAAATTTCAAAGAAAAATTCAAACAAAAGTTTTTTGGTTTTAAAAAAGTTATCGTCTAAATACAATATACAGGACATTTTTATTCTGGAAGTTTGGTAAACTTTTCTGTTTCTAATAGAACAGCCTGTATATTTAACATTTTTTAATTCTAAGAGTTATTGAAGAATGTATTTTTATAAAATACATCATCTTTGAGTTATGAGCAATTAATCGATCATTAACTGATAAAAAATAAAAAATCAAGAAAAAATAACTAAACTACGAAATAGAATTAAATTAATTATTCAAGCTGCCAAATTAAAAGAAATGTGTATGTATGTGAGAAAATATTCTTTTTCTACTTTGCATTCACAATGCACACATTGTAACACTGTTTTCGGTGTTACAATTAACACATTGTAACACCGAAAACAGTAACATTTTTGTCTAAGATTGCCAGGATTGGTACACAATGATATCAAATGCCAAATGTCAAACGTACAATACATAACCACACACTGCCCCTTTTTAATCGCTTGCAATCGCATAAACTGCGAAATATCAATATTCTATACATATTTAAACATGCGTGTAGCCTGCTATAGTATGGCCGAAGGTTGTGGCTTTCTTAGTTTTGCTGTGTTCATCAAAATACGCCAGCATAACGTTTTCGGTGATGTTTTACGACTCTGGTAAGTGATCGTTATCATTCTTTTCAACTAAACATCAAATCCCTTTTTCAGATATAATTCAAGGACCACATTTACTTTAATAAGGTATTATGCGAAGATCAAACCTACATCGCAGATATGAATGATTTTAATTACTGCTACGAGATTGTATATGCGCAATCAATGGTTTATCAGCATACACGTATGAAGCTATAGTACATTTAAAGTGTAGAGGATTTCTTAGTTTATGTAACGTATAAGTTTTCGGTAACATTTTGGACCGAATTCTGTTCGGCTCAATTCGTATTCATTTTTGTCCGTCGCTTTCGACTTCGTCTTAGTTCTGGTTGTGTGCAACATATTTGTATTACCTCCATCACATGTAATTTTACTAAGTATAATTTATTCTAATAAACTACTTTGCCGAAATTAAAATTGGGTTTCAATTATAAGTGCTTGTAAATATATAAGCCGCAACGGCTACGTAGCGGAATTAGGTAGACACCGCTATTAAACGTTAGGTGTTAAAACTTAGCATAATTTATTCTAATAAACTACTTCACCGAAATTAGAATTTGGTTTCAATTATAAGTGCGTGGAAATGTATAAGCCTCAACGGCTACCTAGCGGAATTAGGTTGACACCGCTATTAAGCGTTATAACAATTCTTTAGTAAGTTCTTGTTCTTCGAAGTAACTAATCAGTCACCGCCAAACACTTCTAACACTTCCAAACAATAAGATTCTGATTATTATACTTGTGAAACCACTATTAAAGTTGTTGACTTTTTAGGTTAAGTTTCATATATTTATCACAGTAGGGTTAAAAGTGTTGCCCCAAGCTCCATTATGATCATCGTTGAGACCTCGCTGAATATTTATTCAAACTTGTAGGCTAAAGTAGAGTAATTTTATTCACAATTAGATTTTGTCAAGATGTTATCTCATAGATCTCATCCTTAACGAAGTTGACAGTTACTACAGTGCTGCCACGTGGTACCCGCGAAATACCCTAGATTATAATTTAGCGCAATAGAGTAACCACAATTTCTAAATTTATATAAAATTAATGACGCAAAGTAGAAAAAATAGTATATTACACTCGTTTTATAAGACGTATTGGCGCACTCGTTCCATTTGGGCACTCCTCGCTACGCTCGTCGTGCCCAAAACAACTCGTGCGCCAATTTGACGTCTTATAAAACTTGTATAATAATATACTATTTTGAAGTCCTTTGAAGTCTTTTTGAATTTGAAGTCCAGGAGTTTTGATTAATTGCTTATAACTAAAAAATGATGGTATTGTATTTAAAAAAAATATTTCTACAAAAGAATTAATCCTAGTATTAAAAAAATGTACACATATAAAGGGTGTGATATCAGTTACAAAATTTCCAGGATAAACAATAGTTTGTTTAAACCCAAAGAAAATTTTTTTTCAGTTGGGGAATTATATAAGTATTTCGGTAATTTCGTCTACTTTTGATTAATTGCTCATAACTCAAAAATAATGCATTTTATAAAAAATATCATACAAAATATTTTTAGAATTAATCTGAGACTTAAAAAGTGTAAAATTATATAGAATGTTCTCTTTGAAAAAGGAAAGGTTACCAGATATCCAGAATAAAATGAATATCATGTATATTAAAAATATATTTAAACGATACATTGAAAAATTTTTTGAAATTGTTTACGGTTGGAAAATTATTTAGGTGTTCCGGTAATTTTGACTAATGCTGTATATGGCGATGCATGATATAGAGTTTGATGATTATATACATAATAGTATTAAATTTCTTCTTCTACGATGGTAGTCGGTCCGGAAGTCAAGTGTTAGTAAAATTCTAAATTTTCACCAGTTACATCATTGAGAACATTCTTAATATTATCTATATTTTTGATATTGATATTCATATTGATTACTTCGGCGTACCTCAACAACGATTATAATGAAAATTACAAAATTAGCGAATGTTTACGACTGATATATCAGTGGAAACTGAGTAGAAACGCGTTGCATGAGGTAGCAAAAAAAGCACTGGATTTGTTTATATCGCCCAAGCATCCTCCTTAGGTCTATTCGATAATAACATTTTGGCTATTTCAGTTCAAAATGGCCAATTTTGGACATTTTGTACGTTTTCGAACTCGCCGATTCAACTGTATTTAAGATAATTTGGAACATACCTTTTTTGTAAGGATTCATTTTGTGTGGAAGCTACAGTTGCGTAATTGTAACCGTTTTGCGGTAAAACGCAAAACTGACGCCATAGCATATTAAAATCCAACACCTTCTGCTTCGAATTCCAAAAGGGCAACTTTATTGGATTTATTAGTGTCTAAAGAAAATTCTTTTAACTAAACGTAAAGCTCCATCATCTAAGTCGTTCGGCAGTCTACTTTATACAGAGTGTCCGTTTAAAGATTTATAAATCATTAAAAAAAGAAAGAAAAGGATGCGCATTTTTTATTTTCTTCTAATTTGACTAATTTAATTCACTGGCGGCCTCTAGCGTAATTTAATTGACCTTATATAAGAAGTAGACTAATCTAAGTTTTTTAATGGATAGTCCATGGATACACAGCGAATAGTTAACAAGTTATATTTTTTCGAATACGATGATACCAATTATAATTGATATTTTTCTGAAAAGTAATGCCGTTACTACATTGTTGGCGTAGCAATCAATGTTTTACTATTCTTCGGGGGTTTACTTAAAAGACTAATTAGCAATGTTATTTAGAATTAAAAGTAAAAGTATTTCTCATGTCTATAACTGCTGTTATTGGATCAGACTGTTTATTTTTTGGGACATAAAATCTCTGATTTCTAAGGATTGTCTGTACCTTAGACTTCTGTCAATGTCAAATATTCATTCACAAACACGCAATAAAACGTCTGATTCGCAGTAAACGAAAGCGAAGTTTCTAAAGGGAATTATCCAGAATGAAACACCTTTCAAATCGTTACAAATAATTCAAAGCCAGGAGTTGAAAGGATAACAAGATTCTCGAAGTTTGATCGTATTGTACCCGCGAGAGCGAAGCAGAAGACTCAATCTCTTCAAGTGTCCGGGGATACGAAGTTTTCCCTTACTTTAGTACTTTGCGCTAACACCTAACTTGAATGTAAAAACTTCACACGAAAAGTTTTTTTTTTAAGTTTCTACTAGTCACGCTGCGGCGTTATACGTATAATTGAAGTCAAAATAAACGTATTTTACTTGAGTTCTGTTGAAATTTGTTAGAAAATATGTGAGATAGGGGATCGCCTAGTTGCTGGGACCGTCGCATTATGACTGATATAAACTAATACATACAAAATGCAAACAATCATCAACATAAAACTGTAAATATTTAGTACGTTTAGTAATTCTAAGTTGTTGAGTAAAATTGTAATTGGAAAATTTTCTAGGAAAACACAACTAACCAATCAAATACAAATCAGTGGATGTCAGTAACCTCGCATGCATATAGGCGCAACCACAAAACAACCAACCATATGCCGCACGAGTTTTGCATACGTAATGCTCCCTACATCTAGTACAAGATGTGTACTGATATGGAATGCATCAAGTATAGCTTCAGATTATGTTGCCAGTAATAACAAATGGACCGTATACGTTCATTAGCGTACACATCTATACTGAATTATCTGATAAGGATGTGGTACGCGTCACATTGCAACTGCTTGCTGCAAGAATGCTCGCGACTAGAATTTAAAAGATCCCCAGCCCAGCTTGCTATAGCCGTGATGTTCGTTAGATTCCGTATTGTATGCAAATGCGGAACGATCATTTATTTTAATTAACGTTGTAATTATGGTAACTAGAGGAAAGGTACCGGAGTATGACGGGTTTGATGTATTGATGATCTTTAGAATCAGGAAATTGAATGTCGATTCTAGATTTTATCTAAAAAGAACTCTGGTTAGGACGTGCTATTCAGAGAACTAAAAATAAATTAAACGTTAATGACTACGCTATTCTAGGTAATATTTTGTTTATAAAAGAATTTTAATCTAATGTCGACCGATAAACTATAACTCATTCAATAGAATGGCCAGAACAACATCGGACTTCTGCATATCTGCATGTAAAAAAGGAGACCACTGGATGCATATAAAGTAAAATCCATCCACCTTATAAACACCAAGATGATATATTGACTTTGAACCAGTGGACGTTTCGCGCTCTGTTGCAAGAGGCCCCTTCAGAACTAAGTTATCAAACCAAATGCTAAGAAGATAGTGTCGTTAACACTATCTTCTTAGCTATCTTCTCTACGACACTATCTTCTTCGCACTTGGTTTGATAACTTTGTCCTGAAGATGCCTCTTGCAACAGAGCGCGAAACGTCGACTGCTACAAAGTCCTCAACGCGGTTTCCACCCGGAAATCAATATATCATTGACTCAGACCGCGGAAGTCTACAATCTAGAAACACTTAAAGATGTCAAGGGTAGTGACTCCTTAATTGTGACGAAATGCATTATGTCGTCAAATCTTTAAATGAGGTGGTCACCCTCAACCGCAAAGTAGTTTCAGAACTACATGGATCTAAAACAAGCAAAGGGCTATGAGCACCGTTGACACAGCAATGACCAGGCAATAGAGACTTTTTCGTGACAAAAATAGTATCAGCAAGCCGCCGGTCCCAGGTCACGTAGAACAGTCCGTAGATGTATTGTGATGTGTTTTCGACTAGCAAATATCATTACTTAATTTGTTATAAACAAAAAACCTAAAAAAATCGTGCTTTTTTTCATTGTTCGCTTGTAAAAGCTGAGCCGATGGAGCAATCTTGATACTGTCAACAGACGAATTGTAGAGAATGAAAAGACGAAAAAAATGAACCCTACACGGACCCGATCGGGTTAATATTAACGGAGGAAATTCGGAAGAACCGGAGAAATCAGCGCTTTTTTCAAAAATTCATAACTCCGCCATTTTCAAAGTTGTACAGCAGGCTTTTCGCGAGAAAGTAGCGATTGATGGGTACCTTAAGTGTGCACAACCCAGGCGTTGTCCGATGATTAGTTTTTGCACAATTGCGATTTGGTTCAGCGAGCCTGGATGCGTCGGAGGTGGCCCGATGTAAATTTTTTAACGTATTTCGAAAGTAGAAGTATTGTGCTACAAAACGTCTACTCTGATTTTGCGTTAAAATGTTGCGAAATAGGCGAAAAATGCTTGCAAACTTGACCGAAATCTGCCGCGCGCTAAAAAGCTGTCGAGTAGTGGGGTCGGCCACCGACTCGGCGAAGCGCGCAGCGCGTTGGGATTACTATAGTTACGCGCTTCCCCGCGTCGGCCGCCTACCCCCACTACTCGACCGGATTGGAGCGCGCCGCAGATTTCGGTCATGTTTGCAAGCATTTTTCGCCTATTTCGCACATTTTACATTTTAACATTTTTTAACATTTTAACGCAAAATCAGAATAAACGTTTTGTAGCACAATACTTCTACTTTCGAAATACGTAACAAAAATTAAAATCGCACCACCTCCGAAGCATCCAGGCTCGCCGAACCATATTGCATAAAAAAAGTTCAAATCGCAATTGTGCAAAAACTAATCATCGGACAACGCCTGGGTTGTGCACACTTAAAGTACCCATCAATCGCTACTTTCTCGCGAAAAGCCTGCGTTACAACTTTGAAAATGGCGGAGTTATGAATTTTTTAAAAAAGCGCAGATTTTTCCGGTTCTTCCGAATTTCCTCCGTTAATATTAACCCGATCGGGTCCGTGTAGGGTTCATTTTTTTCGTCTTTTCATTCTCTACAATTCGTCTGTTGACAGTATCAAGATTGCTCCATCGGTTCAGCCTTTACAAGCGAACAACGAAAAAAAGCACGATTTTTTTAGGTTCTTTGTTTATAACAAATTAAGTAATGATATTTGCTAGTCGAAAACACATCACAATACATCTACGGACTGTTTCACGTGACCTGGGATCGGCAGCTTGCTGATACTATTTTTGTCACGAAAAAGTCTCTATTGCCTGGTCTAAAATAGTCCATGTACATTGTACAACATAATTAGTAATACGAATATTGGCAAAGCTATATTAAAAAGTGTGCTCCTAGTGATATGAGCCCTCAAAACAATGGCAAGAAAATGACATAAGAGTGAAGTACCTTCGTTATCAAATATTCAAAAATGTTGAAAAAAGGATTTCGAAATACTAAAAGGCATTAAATACGAAATTGTAGTCACTTTCGACATTGCATATACCGGGTGTAAAAAAAATGAGAAAAAAATTTAAAGAGTTGATTACCGGAAAGATACGCAAAATATTGATTTGAAATAGATGTTTAAAAATGTTAGAAATACATCGCAAATGCTGACAATCTGGGCATCGCTTCCTCCACTTCTAAGAGCTGTTTTACACTACCGAGAATTATAACGAAAATAATAACCAAAAGTTTTGTCGATGAAAATCGGACCTGTAAAACCAATATTTTATAACGAAAATAATAGCGAAACTTTTTGCGAGAAAAATACCAGACTTGGTCTATTCCCCGCGAGATTATGCGCGATAACATGCGCACTTCGTACAATTTACGATCATATTGGTCTCCCCGTGCAATTGACCTCCAAAGAGTGACAACAAACCACGCGGAATCTTGTATTGTGCATGTATTGCCGAGAAAGAATCATTGTTCTGTGAGGATTTATTACAACTGCGTTATGACGTCGTAGACCCGTGCCGAAGTGATGGTTTTAATTGAGGAATACAGGAAGTGGCCTAATCTATACTAGTCGAAGTCCGTAAACTTTAAAAATCACACAAAAACGGCATTGGATGCGATTCAGAAGTGCGCAGCAGGAGTTATAAAACAAATTCCAGTCGTTGAAGCAGAAAGCTGCCACAGAATCTATCATACTTTTCTTCCCTTCCCTTGTTAGAAATACAACCAACGATTGTATAGGTTATGTTTATTTTATCCAACTTTTGGTTACAGCCGCGTATATCTGAAAATCTGCTATAGTACGCATGCGCATGACTACATTAATAGCGAAATCAATTGCCGTGTGTCAAACAACTTTTAACTATCGTTCGAAATTAATTTGCCAATATTTCTCACCAAAATAATAGCGATAATTTTGGCTATTATTTTCGTTATAATAGGGTATTTGACTGTATTAAAAATATGGCATGTATTATAGTCATCCTAATAGATTACAGTTTAAGAAAACAATTTGTTATTACTTTTCAAAAGAAAAATGCTTTATTTCTATGAAAAACCAAAATTAAAATTGAATTTTATTCACGTCCTATCACGTGATTGAAAACGCTCTGTAATTGGGTCAGTCTCCAGTGATGTCATTCGTTAGTCCGCCTTAGAGCGCGTTCGGTTTGTCAGGGTATGGTATGGGGAGAGCAATGCTCAGATAACTTGGGTAGGCTGTCTCTCTCTTATATGCAGATAAACGCCGTATGACGTTAGTCCGCCTATTATGCAGCGCGCCACTCTCACCGTAAAATACCGGGTTATCCGAACGCGCTTTTATGCTTCTCCCGTTTGAATTCAATAGCACGAAAGCGTCATGTAACCATAACTTTGTAGGTTAGGATAGCCCTAACCTTCAGCTGTCAGATCAGATAATACCTTTCGAAAATACGATAGATAACTTATTCTAGTCAGTTTTACTTATGTCGAAGTAATCTTCACAACAGAAAACACTTGTATTGGCGGCTATTTATTTCATTTGGATTTCTACGAGCCAACCACTTTCTTCGCAGTTTCAAATCTTGCGGAACAGCTACAAATAGTTTATCCGGAGTTTTTCTTGACGTATCTCTGCATTGTGGATTTATACACCATTTATAACCCATTTTTATGTAGAAATTGTGAAAACAACACATCATACAATACAATTACCAAACGGCGACGATGCCGATGCTGACAGACCATATGGGCCGATTTGACATCTTGACATCACATCATCTTGACATCTTGACATCACTAACCGGTGACGTCACACAACAGAAAGTATCGTTTTGGCGGGACTTTTTGTGATTCAATTTATAACGCTGATTTATATGAAATATTGAGGAAATAATTACAAAAAATAATGCATTTACAATGTAGAGTGAAGGAATAAACACATTAAGATGGTTTTCCAAAAATAGTCAAATACCCTATTATCGGTCGTGTAAAACAGCTCTAAGTAAGGAGTGACTTTGTAAATTAAAATGGTCGATGATAGGCGCAAGAAAGACAATGTTCAGAATTCAACGTGGAGACCTGGGAGTTTATTCTCGTCATCTTTTTGAAGCGAATGCGAGACTTCTCGAATGGTAAGGTGGACGGAGTGGGGATATCAGCGGTTCCCTTCTGGGACGTATCTATGAGCAAATTTACTTGTCACTAAGTACAATAACGTACGCGCCACGCACATACGAACCCGTATCTATGAGCAAGTTTGCTCGTCGCTAAGAAAAATAACGCACGCGCCACGCCCATACGTTCCAAACACAGGGCAATCGCCGATATCCCCACTCTCACCTAACCATTCGAAAAGTCGCGCATTCGCTTCAAAAAGATGACGAGAATAGACTACCAGTATTCTTTTAAAATCAATGTTTGGTGCAGAATGTTGAATGAGCATATTATAAGACTAGATTGTAAGTATTCCAAAACTTAACAATTTCAAAGGTATTTAGAAATGTTACAAACCTTCCCTAACCGTTGGATAGGATGATACTCCACAATCCAGTGGCCTGTGAGTTTACCAAATGTAACCCTAAAAGATATTTTTTTTGCGGCACTTTTGTACAAAATGTGTCCCCGCTACGACCATTTACAGACGTATGTGTACGTGATTTCTATTAGTTAATGTCGTAGAACAGCAATGGGTACAGGGGCAGTGAATATTTTGGCAGTCATTCAGAAATACAAAATTCCACCTAGAAGTGTGCATAGAGAAATAAAAAGAAACACAATATTATGCATAGATTTGGTAATTGCGTTGAATGAAATTATGTTGTCTTATTTGCCTAAATCTTCACGTCATCGAAATCCATTGTGTGTCTCGACTCATGGCACTGTTGAGCAACAGCGGATTGTTGAATATTACCTAGCCGGGTGTCTCTATTGTGCTCCTTGACCAGACATTCGATGCTTCGTCCTGTCTGTACTACATAACATGTTCTACACTCGCATGTTATCTTGTATAACACCTCGTTCTTCAGGAGTGGTGTGATATCCTTTGGGTTAGGCAAAACATCCTTTACCACAGCTGGTGATCTGTACCTTACCGTGATATTTCAGTAATTTCTTCAGTAATCTACCGATTCTTTCTGACCCGACTTACGTATGGTAAACAAGCGAACCCCTTTGACTCTTGCGGTTCCTGTTGGATCTGTGGTTTTCTTTGTGCGATACCCCGTATGTCAGACTTGGTGTATCCATTCTGACGTAAGGCCCACTCCAAGTGTTTCCGTTCGTCGCCCAAGGTGCTGGAGTCGCATACATTCTCGGCTCTTATGAACAGAGTGGTAATAAGACTTCTCTTGTGTTGGAGATGGTGGTGTGATTTGGCGTGCAAGTACCGATCGCTTTGTGTCTTCTTACTGTAGACTGTATGTCCAAACCCGTTGCGCTTTTGTATACCAAAACACGCAAGAATGGCAAGCTGATTATCCACTTTTATTTCCATCGTGAATTTGATGGAAATACTAACATGGTTAAGGTGGTTAAGGATGTAAGTTTTCTGTACCGTGTGGCCAAACCACAAAGGTATCATCTAGATATCTAACCCAATGCTTGGGTTTGTGGGGACTCAAGCTAATGGCTTCTTCTTCAAACAATTTCATGAAGAAATTGGTGATTATCGGAAGCAAGTTATTTTCTAAATGATCCTGGCTGTGTAAGCCTACGCACTTTTTTAATGGTAGGTAGTTTTAGTACATTTTTATTTAATTCTTGTTTAAATTGCATAATGCCTTTTTAAAATGACATTCTTGACTATCTTTTAAAATAAAGGTACTTTCCTCTTAAGTTATTGACTTTTCGGCAAACCAGGTGTAAGCACCGAAGGAAAAGCTTATATTTTCGAATGCTCAAATAAAAAACCTCTTGTTTCTACACAGTTTAATTAAATTTACTTGGGGACGCGTTTCGTGACTCAGTCACATCATCAGCCCAAATCTACAGAAAGGAAAGACAAAGAACAAACAGTTTAAAATTATAGTCTAAAAATAAAAATATAACTCACAGTCCAAAGTTTCTACAGTGCAATAAGCATTCATTATGCTGACATTGCAAAATTCTGGAAGAAATATGCGGGTATAACATTTCGAGGTTGAAGAGGAAATGAAAGAGCTAAAAGCGTAAACGTCAAACGGCCAATGGGCCAACCGATACAAATCGCCTGTGCAAATCGCCAACTAGAAGGCATGAAAAGTCACCAAATACTGACATACAATCAAATGTAATTACCAGCAGAAAATAAGAAATTAAAGTTATTGTAAAGTTTAAATGCTTTTTAAGTAGTGGTGAAGCCTGACGTGTTTAGCGAAACATAACGGTAAGGATGTGTGAGTCTAACAGAAAAAACCTGACAAAAATTAAAGCACTAAGCCGCTAAAACTTGAATTGAGTGAATGTCAAAGGAACAAAAATAAAAATATATCGTGACAGCAAGAACGGCGAATTAAAAATGTGAACAACGGAGTCACAAACATAAACAACGTGAGACAAAAGATACAAATACATATAACAGATATCAACCGTATATTGCAATATATAGGCAACCCAGGCAACATGTAGGTAAACCGCGAATCTATAGGGGGAATCAAAAAAAAATTTTTAAGATTTATAAAATATTGTGTTGATATGGCAAGCAATAAGGAGAAAAATATTTATGAATTATAATTTAGAGAATTGATAAATTAGAGAATTGAATTGAAGGACACAAGTGTAGCAAAGGTTTAGATACGCGCAAAGAAAATTTTGAAATATTAGAAGTTAGGTAACAAATTGTTTAAATGATGTAAGTAAAGAGGTTTAAAAAGGTATCTTTTTGATAGTTGAAAAGTGTTTTGTTATGCATCGCCTTGTGTCTTTCAATCTCGAGCTGTTCAAGGAAATCTAACGTAAGGCCCTTTTGGCAGTTGTGGATAAGCTTAATGTCTTTGTAATTAATATTGTGACCAGTTTTAACTCTATGTCTAAAAACATTATTAGAATTCTTTTTGTTTTTATGTTCAGAGATTCTTTTTGATAATTTTCTACCAGTTTGACCAATGTATATACTGTTATAATTTCGAATTTAATGCTATCTAATATTTCTAGTTTTCCAATATTTTGTCAGTTAAAGGGAACAGGAAAACGATAATATTATAAAATACAAACCGTAGTATTTCGTTATAAGCCCGAGCAGTTTATGAAAAACTAGACAAAGCTAGAACATAAATCTAGTGCCAAACAAATGCTGCAAGCAGTTAGACAATAACTAAACTAATCACGTTGCCCTATTAGTACATTTAACTATCCAAACTACATAATCTAAATTTGTTTCCTTCAAAAAATATTTTCCTAAATGCTTTGATACCTACTTGTCTGATAAAACAGTTGGTATCGCAACTACATGTACAATTGCAAACACAATGCCTGGAAAGTATAATTAGAACCTTAAAGTGTTACAGCTTAACGTCAGTTAGCACGTGCGCTTTTGTAGTACACTGCAGTACAACGAACACAATATGTATGCATTTACCATTCTTAAGTTAAAAGTTCCAGAACTATTAGCAATCACAAATAAGACTACCATTTCATAAACAAAATTAAACAAAAATCCTTATTTTCGAGGACGGAGAAATGACTAACAACAATCCCAATTCAGTAAAGTGAGTTAGTAGCTAAGTGTGTTTTTCTCTATACGTGATCTTCCTGTCTCGCCTCCACAAAAGGCAACAAAGCGGAATTGGTTTCCGAGATCGATTTAAAGGCCGGCCATCGGCAGTCCGATCACGTAAATGACATAATTTTTGCGAGGGCAACTTTCACAAAATCTGTAAATCAAATTGCTCGGCAGCGGCCCGACAACTGAACTGGATCGCTCGCGATACTGTGACACTCAATTATATCAATTGTGCCACTGGCTTGTGAGCGCTGGCACATAACAACATATTTGTAGGTAACTGTGCTTAATACGTCGTCGAGGCATTTGTTTTATTTCCAGCCAGATTGATTTTAATTAGTTCCTTATCAGAAAACCAGGATTTCAGCACAAATTGGAAACGCGTTACTACTAAGCAGCGGCAAGTTAGATTGTTTCAAAAACAGCTTGTATTTGTGATATAATGATTGGAAACAGAGTATCGTCTTATTTATAACTATAACAAAGAGAATAAAAATCTGATCAGAAATAACTGCTGATTTTTTTCAATTTTGTGTAAACACGAGATGAACCTTATGAAGATAGAAATATTGAGAAAGTTTTATGTAGTTCAATGTCTAATAAAATATTGAAATACCTTTTCATTTCATGAATCGCAAAACAAGTCATTTGATATTGGAAATTCAAAAGCAATACACCAAAATAAAGATTAATATATGTTATCGACGTATATGTGCCTTGCATACCACATATTTAATTGCTATTACAATCTGTTTGTCGACGTCGATTGAACTGACTGTAAGTATTTCATTTTGCCTTTAATTTTAGTAATTGTATTGGTGTTGATGTGGTTGTCATTGAGCCCTCGATATTTTTGAGGTTTTGTTTTCTGTTTCGCACGGTCCTTGGCCTATTTTTGATTTTATTTGTCTTGTTAACATGTAGATTTGGCGGCTGAGGATGGACCTGCGGTCCGAAACGCGTCCACAAGTACATTACTAATAAATATTGTGCATAAAAGAAGAGTTTTTTTTTCATTTACTTATTTAAGACCACTTATGCACTATGGATTTTAATCTTATCCAAGGATCGTTGTTTTTTCAGACGAGTAAAAAATTGAATCTACATCAAACTCATCCATAATTACTTAACGTATTTTTGTAGAATTGACTTACACCACGTGAGTCTTTACACAATAGTAGATTTTAAACAAACTAGTTTTGGAAACAGCTTTCCCTGTTTGTTACCACAATTGTCGAAATTTCCACACATTTCAGTATTAAGCCACGACCTGGCTTAATACTGAAAATACCTTCGCGAAAACATGAATTGTGCCGTTAGAAGAAAAAGGCCTTATGAATAAATTACCGATTTTGAGGTATGCTGAATTCTTATAATTTGTCCAAAATAAACAGCCGGTGCACACGTGTGCAGCCAGCGCTTGGCTTAACTAACAACCGCCCGCTGTACATAGGAATAGTGAATCAAGACACAGACTCGATTCTCACACAATGCTTTAATGAAAAAAATGAGATTAATTGCGAAATTAATCTATATATCATTCTGTATAACATATATAGCTATCAACATCTTCTGGCCGTAGGAATAAATTTGAGAGCGAATTAAAAAATTCGCAAGATTAGTACCAAATTTTTGCAAACTTGTGTACACCTTTTATTACGTAAAACTTAAAAAAGGCCAATCTGTAGGTGAGATTCTATATTTTAACCCTTCCTCCATGATTTTAACCTATGAAAATTCGAACATTTTCGGGTTTTAAGCAGTTTTTAATCAAAAAAATCGGAAAGGTGAGTGCGAACTTCAAAGAATTACAACTGCAATCACTGGGTACCTTGCTTCACTTCTCTCGCGCTCACGCTTACACCGTGAGAGATAATATCTTGAAATTCATACACTTTATATAAAAATTACTAAGGAACATAACAAACTTTATTTCGTTTCTTTTTGATAAGTAGTTTTAGAGTTATGAGCCTTCAAACACTGCCGAGCAACAATGTTTTCTTTAAAGGCGTGTATCTCGAAAACTTGATTTTAGCAGTAAGACCCCTTTCTTCCGAGCGGTCACATATATATACCGGGTGACCCACGCCATATCGTCATCACGCCATCATCTATTACCACCTGTAATACAAAATTAATGTTATTTTCAGGACTTTGAATACGACTTGGATTCTACAGTGTGTCCCACTTAAGAGTGTAACACCTTCATATCTTTTTTATCTTCAGTCCAATTTTAGTAATTTTTTCTTTCAAATATAAAACACATATTGCTCTATTTACTGCCAAAAAAACAATTGCCTTCTTTAAATGCAAAGCACCTTGTGATGGCAAAATAAATGGCAAAAATCAAGTAACCACTTTAGGGATTTTTTTATTGAAAAATTTTACTAGTAATAATTGTTCAGAATTGCCCAAAAACCCTAAATCCAAAATTTCATGAAAATTAAAAAATATTGAAATTTTCTTCAAAAATAATTTTAAGTCCGTAAATATTATTTGCATAGGCAGTTGCGCTTAAAAAAAGTGTGCTATGAAAATTTTGTTTGAAATAAAACCTGAACTGTCAAAGTGCTTTGTTGTATTTAATTATTGTCTGAATAATAATGCTTATTCTTGCCGAAAAAGTGAAAATAATAAGTTTAGTCGGTGATAATGCGCGATCAGCAAGGTAAGCAGCTGAAGCACTTTGACAGTTCAGGTTTTATTTCAAACAAAGTTTCCACAGCACACTTTTTAAGCGCAGCTGCCTATGCAAATAATGTTTACGGACTTATTTTTGATGACAGTTTCAATATTTTTTAATTTTCATGAAATTTTGGATTTAGGGTCTTTGGGCAAATTTGAACAATTATTACTAGTAAAATTTTTTGATAAAAAAATCCCTGTGATTTCTTGATTTTTGCCATTTATTTTGCCATCACAAGGTGCTTTGCATTTCAAGAAGACAATTGGTTTTCTGGCAGTAAATAGAGCAATATGTATTCTATATTTGAGAGAAAAAATTACTAAAATTGGACTAAAAATAAAAAAGATATGAAGGTGTTACACTCTTAAGTGGGACAGACTGTATATTATAAGTCACGTCAGTTTTTCGTTAATATTTTTTTATTATTCTGAAGAACTCAATCTTTAAGATAATGTCGACATACTCAAGTTCTAAGGAGGTGCTTTTTCCAAAAATTATCCTCACCTGGATTAATTATCATTCGCTTCTTTAGTTGATTCAAGTTCTAATGTATCTCAAACACTTGTTAACACGGGCGAGTTATTGGGTAATATTCAATAAATAATTGATTACATACAACGCATAAATTAACAAATCAAATAAAATTACTAGAACATTCATAATTAAAGCAGTCTGTTAATTAGAAGAATTCCCTTTCAACTAAAATTTAATGAACCGGATTGTAATTTGGTCTCCAATCGAGATCAATCGTTCGGGATTTGTCCCTTTTATTTTACTCCTCTGTTCCATTAAATTAAATCACTTTTTACTTTATCATACGCAGTATGTAAAGTATTGTAATCGTGCCAAAAAAATTTTTTGAGATTTTAGCGGAAATATGTCCTTTTGGGTCCCCTGAACATTTTTGACCAAGGTACAAAAAATGTCTGTGTGTGTGTGTGTATGTGTGTGTGTATGTGTGTGTGTGTGTGTGTGTGTGTGTGTGTGTGTGTGTGTGTACCCGCTTTTTGTGGCGACGATTGCGGAGAAACTACTAAAGGTATAGGGACGAAACTTCATATTTAGAAGTTTCATAACCAAACTTAGAGCTGAAAAGCTTTCTGTTGAAAAGGGTCCAAAGGAACTGGAGGTTTAGTCTTAGCATTTTTAAAAGATTTTGCAAATAAGCCGCCATTTCTGGAATTTCGTCGAAATAGTTAAGTAATAAATTAAAGATGAGGAAATTCTGAATAATTTATGAATATGAAATTTTTTGATACAATCGATAGTTTACCTGCATGAGCAAATTCTATTTTATCGAGATCGGTCGTACTACATTAAAACTAGTAGCCAGGATATGTCAGAAATTTTGATTCTAATGACAGTAATGACACTAATGACAACGCTAATGTTTTGACAATAACGTCTGTCAATATAAGCTGCGTTCGGATATTGTATTACACTTTTTACACCCAATAACACGTAAGTGTCATTTGGACGGTGTACACGGTGTCAACGGAGTACAATATCCAAACGCAGCTTTAATCGACATATCTGTCTAGTTCTACTAGTTTTATTTTAGTGCAGACATGGCCGATCTCGATCAAATAGAATCTCATGCAGCTAAACTATTAATTTTATACATAGTATGATAAAGTCATGTGCCTGGCCACATCAGATTTTTTATATTAAAAACCCCTGAAACTGTCAATTCATTGGCAACCACTGAGTCGTAAGTTGAATCACTTGAAACCCCATAAAACAATAAGAATTTAAAGATACACTCCATTCATGAGCATTAAGTTTAATTTGCACCAAAATAAACACAAAAAATGTCTATAAAACGTCGTGCAATTCGCAGATATCTGCACACCGTTCGCGTCTGTTATGGCCGATCCTTGGAAAGAATCCTTATCGTGCCACCCATGAAATTAAAAGTCGTAAATACGGGAAACCGTTGACAGGAATATAAAATTATTCAACCACCCACCAAGAACTCATCGTAAAATTAAAAGTCGCAAACACGTTTGCGATGAACGGAAAGCATAAATACCCGCAAAGTTCCTGCCATAAATTACTTCCACGTCAGTATTCTCACTTTTCACAAATTTATTAGGCGTTTTGCATTTTTACGACGTGTTTGTCTTTAATTTTACCACGTATTTTCGGCATTAAGTGGATGCATAACGATTGTTCTCGTATACAGTTAGCACCTGTCATCTTTGAGATGTACGCTCGAAAGGTAATTAGTCCTTAAGAGGCGAGAAAAATGTGGTACGGACAAAGTTGGGCAATCGACAGTTGGATCTCTAGGTTAAATACCACCATCAGATCGGAATGTTGAATCTAATCGTATATGTTTGTCTGCGTATGTGTTGTTGTCTTCCTTTTTTTATTCTCTAAGCAATTAAAACCAATGATATGTAGATTACAATTGAACCATTTCTATTACGTACCAATACTTATATGGAGGTTCTCCATGAGGCAGTCCTCGGTTCGCATTGTCCTATATCATGCGAGATGGTTAGAAGTGACTCCAAAGACACAAAAATGCGGACTATTATCTAAAATATGGGGACAAGAATGATTAACTACCTAGTCGAGTGAATATGATGCTAAATTACGTTGACTAAATTACCTTTTTTCCGCCTGTTTTAATTTTTTTTATACATTCCATCTATTACTCCATAAAAGTCAAAACAGCCTTTTACTTTGTCCATTTTTTTTATAGAACCAATAGTTTCAGGTATATATGCCCCAAAATGTAGGTGTACAGAGGAGGGGAAAATTAATACGATTGTTTAGGAATATGTTTCAGAAAAATTTATAGAATCAAAAACATAGATAGTAAAGTTTGCTACAATCAAGGTTAGTCATGCTAATTAGCTGTCATCAGCTTCTAACAAAAAATACCAACATGCCGTATTTTTGCTTAATACTGTTATACGAAAAATATAGGGTCCCTGAAGAAGCCGAAGACATATATCGGCGAAACGTAGGCAAATGTGAATAGCCCAGAGAATAAAATTTCAAAGACTGACAAGCTTTTCATTGTACCCTCCTCAACACTTCACACAGTCGATAGCCCCTCAACAATATAGAGTATAATTTTAGTATTAACTTTTTTAAAGAATTTAAAATCAAGCCTGATTGTTGTTATGTGAACCTACATATCTGTCATAGTGAGTGTGAAAACCTTCGGACTTGCATTACTAAAGTTCTATTCACAGAACTTATTAAGTTTAAATTTTTAATTTTTGATTAAAAATTGTACAATGTAAATGATTATGCAATACCCTAAGAGGAAAAAAAAATGTACCAACAAATATTGAACATCTTCTCTACCAGAACTTTCAAATATTTTAGTAAACAATACAATTTTATAGTATATATAGTTATAGAAACTCCAAGTTCAAATTTCTTATGGATGTTATACATTACTTATTATTTACCACCTTACACATGTTTTGATTCGACAATTTTCACTTCTTTACCGCACTTCAAAAACATATAACGTATTTTGAAGTGGTACAGTTTTGATAATTACCAATTAATGACTGTTTTTGAGATAGTTGGCTACTACAAACTAAATTTTGTATTAAGTAATCCCTTTTTACCCCCTATTAAGTGGTATAATTTTGAAAATAACCGCTAATGAAAGTTTTTTAGATAGTAGCCAAAAACTAACCTTTCACCCCCTATAAGTTTTGGGAGGGTGCTATTGATGGAGACATACTTTTCTGGCAAAAATACCAAGTTGGCATCTTGTGATGTCACAATCTTTACATATAATTAGGAAAATGTGTGTGTGACATTATCAGGTAGTACTTTGATTTTAACTCCCACTATCGTTATTAATGTTATTTGACAAGATTAGGGAATTATTTATATGCTTATTCTAGCTACTACATATGATGCAATCAACATAATAGTAGCTAGCCTAAATTTCACATAAAACTAGTATTATTATAGAAACTTTACACTAGAGTCATTCCGCGAATTTTTAATTTTAGGTTACCAACACCAACACATCGCTGTGCTGGTGACCGACCGTCAGGGCTATTAAAAAGGTTTCTCATAAAACTTATCAGTTTGAACATCTCTCTACGACAATTCTAAAAGCGTCTTTTTGTTATAATGTTGCATCAAAATAATAATAAAAGCCCCCATTGCTTTTGTAGAGTCGTTAAACGTGCGTGACGGGTGTGACACGTTACTGCGGAATAACCCACAACTAGGAGTTTGGCATTTTTTAAAAATCACAATAAAAATTTATTTCCTCTGTGTACCTACCTCAATCCGTGGAGATATACTGTATATTTATTTGTAAGGAACACATCCATCTTTAACGTTTAAAAAATTTCTCTAGTAGTTTGTCATTTTTATTTTACTTTTCAACTGAAATAATTGCCCTAACTGCTCTATTTTTCCTGGTCCATGGGATTTCTAAATTTGGAAAGGTTTCTATTGCTCTTAGCCCAGGCGCCACTTGTCTTTTTCCCTACAGCGAATTTTTATCCGTCATTACGAAACGCATGGTTTGTAAAGAACTGCGCGGAGCAAATTTTTATCCGCGCCAAAAAAATCCTTACTGGGCGCCTAGGCGTAGCAACTAAAACAGGCAAAGTCAATACAAGTCTGAATTTGGGTAAATCATTATTGTTTAATAATCATCATTGATTTTTAATATAAATACGGTTCTCAGTTATTTATAAGATCTCTTGGAGTGGGCTTTTTAATGCCGATTTCGTATATTTGAACTCAGTTTATGGCTAAAACTGGCATTGAAAAATCTAGCCTTTAACGCCCTTTTACTACGGTGCGTGTGTGCCCTGCACACTTCGCACACGCCTCCCGCCGGCCCTGATTACTAATAACGAAACAAATCATTTTCTGATGTGAAACGTCTTTCCCAGAAGTCAGAAAAAATCGCCACGAAATGTTGCGCAGCCATGTTTGCATCTATATCTCCACTAAGGTAGCAAAACAAATTATACACCATATTAAAGACGACGAATGTGGGGACATGATAAAGTAAGAATTACTAAATATATGAAAATTAAAACTATTAATTTAGATACTTCAATATGTAGATTTGGGAGAAAGTTAAAAACAGGTTTGCAGAATCAAGATATAGTGTCAATAATGATTAATCAAGTCATATGTCATCGCCAAACCTCTGTATTTTTTATTTTTTTAAAATATTCACATCAAATTAGTTAGCACAACGGAATTACAGTATTGCTGTAGAACAAGAAAGGCCCAAAGGTGTCAACTAACATTGGGTGTGTATGTATTCTCACACTATATCTAAACAAGTTGTTTGGAACGGTTAGGAGAAGCTTAATGACGTTACACGTACTATCTGCTTTTACAGATTCCGAGATAATAGCAAAAAAAAACTAGTCCTTTTTTGTTCCCATATGTTTTTTTTTGCGGTGTCGGTTCTGATTTTGAGAATTTTATTTAAAAAATCGAAATAAAACTCCATACAAACAATCAGCTTTGGAACAGTTAGTTATAAAAGCTACTTTTTCGAAAATTGATTGTTCTCCGAGCAGTAAAAATTGTATTTGTCCCCTACTTATTACCTCCTATTATTTTCGGAGGTTGTACTGATGAAGAATTTCTACGTGTTTAAATTGTAGATTTGAATTTAAACGTCAAAATAAAACATTAACAAAAGTTCAGCTTGTCTCTAAATTTTATTCAATTTTAATTCCAATTTTACTTAAGTTTACAGTATGCTTTACAGTGTACGGTAGGTGTCCCTTAATTGTAAAAAACATACGAGGCAAAGAAGACGACGTTACACCACCAAAGGTGTAAACGTCATGGTGAAGAAGAAACTCAAACCAAAAATGATGTGCCCATAGAAAGGAACAACAAATAACAAAATGCATAAATCAATGACAACTACGTGCATCCGCTAATTACAGATACAACTGCTCGTAGATCTTAAAAATCCTTGCTAATAAACCCATACTGACACAAACAAGCCAAAACAGACAACGCCAATATCCTTATTATCTATAAACACCAGTTCCAGCCAATTTCTAATTCATTCTCGAACCTACTATCTATCAGCAAAACGGAATTGCAATTTCTGCACAGCGGCACAGATCGATAATTCAGGAAGCGAAACGTTTCTTCTTTGCCCGGCCGTCCTGTTCGCAGTAATCGACATGCAACTCTTTTAATTGCGCATTAATTACCAGTCCTATCTGTCCTCGTTGATGGACGCATCGTTCGCAACGGATAGACTCGTGACAGGATCGTTAGCGTTTATGTGTCGGCTAACGGCAGCTCCCGACTCTGCTCGCCGCTCAGTCTAATGCAATCCGGAGGAATGGTATCCGATCAGGCAATGTTAATCCGGCCCGCACTGATGAAATATCGGAGATAGGCGCGAAGAATGAAGCGTCTACAGAGTTGGGCATGGCTGAGAGGCTTGCCCCATTTCGTTTTAGATTCGTTTAAATGGCGTCAGATTCAGAGGAGTTTTGCACAATATATGGGTTGATTTGAAAGTCTAAGCAGGAGGCTGAAAAATGGTAAAAGTCTAAGGAAAATCATTATATAGTCAAAGAAGTTGTTCTAAAATGGGGGTGATTTCCTTGTAGGAATGCTTAGTATTTTGGAAAACATATAAATATTATCCTTATTTCTACATCGACAAAAGTAAGTTAATATAATAATAAAGCAAATTATTACAGATACCAGGCCAACTATGATTGAAATAGTATATATCTTCTTGGTTATCTTTAAGATTATTATCGGCGAGTTCGATAACAGGACAAGTTGAAAATCAGAAATTTTTATTTGATATAGCCAGTATGCTTTGCGTGTTCTTCTATCGGCTGAACGTGATGAAAGCCACAAAAAATGCAAAGAAACGAATGTGCTATGAAGATCTACGCATGAAATTAGAAGAATATTTCGGGAACATTTTAATAAAAAAAAAATCTGATGTGGCCAGGCACATGACTTTATCATACTATATATAAAATTAATTTTTTAGCTGCATGAGATTCTATTTGATCGAGATCGGCCATGTATGCATTAAAATAAAACTAGTAGAACTAGACACATATGTCTAATAAAGCTGCGTTCGGATATTGTACTCCGTTGACATCGGGTACACCGTCAAAATGATACTAACGTGTTATTGGGTGTAAAAAGTGTAACGGTGTGCAATATCCGAACGCAGCCTATATTGACAGTAGTATTTTCAAAACATTAGCCTTTGACACTAGCTACTGTCATTAGAATCAAAAAATCTGACATATCCTGGCTACTAGTTTTAAAGCAGTACGACCGATCTCGATGAAATAGAATTTGCTCATGCAGCTAAACTATAAATTCTACCAAAAAAGTCATATACATAAATTATAGAAAATTTCCTCTCCTTTAATTTATTATTTAACTATTTTGACGACATTACACAAATGGCGGCTCATTTACAAAATCTTCGAAAAATGCTAAGTGTAAACCACCAGTTCCTTTGGACCCTTTTCAACAGAAAGCTTTTCAGCTCTAAGTTTGGTTATGAAACTTCTAACTATGAAGTTTTGTCCCGATACCTTTAGTAGTTTCTCCGGAATCGTCGCCACAAAAAAACGGGTACACACACACATACACACACACACACACACACACAGACATTTTTTTGAACCTTGGTCAAAAATGTTCAGGGGACTCAAAAAGACATATTTCCGCTAAAATCTCAAAAAATTTTTTTGGCATGATTACAATACTTTACATACTGCGTATGATAAAGTAATTATAGCTCGTAATACTTCCTATAAAATGTTCTATCATATTTTTGGTACAACTAGCCGTATAAACCGGCCATATAAACCGGCATACCTGTGCTTCATAGACTTAGCGAACAGAATAAAGTTGGAAGACGTCCTGGATGAGTTGATGAATACATCCAACCATTATAGAGACTCAACACAAACAATACTACAAAAATAAGAACGAGAACAATAACAACACAGCAAATAGAACAAAACACAGGGGTAAGACAGGGCGACAGCCTCAGTCCATTGCTCTTCAGCATAATAATGGACAAAATAATAGAACAAGTACGCAACGTAGACCACGGGTACAAGATGGGAAATCACAAACTGAAGATCATCTGCTATGCTGACGATGCTGTGCTGCTCGCGGACACGGAGGATGGACTACAATGGCTGTTGCAGGCATTCAAGAACGAGGCCGAAAAAGTCAACATGGAAGTATCAACCGCAAAAACGAAAAGCATGGTAATTCCAGGGAACCATGCAGATGCAAGCTGGAATTGAACAACAAAATGATAGAGCAGGTCTTTGAGTTCAACTACCTGGGAACAACAATATCACCTTATGGGGATCTCAAGAGTACAACACGAAATCAGATAAACAAATCAGCCAGGATAGCGGGAGCCTTAAGAACAAATATCTGGAGAAATGCATGCATATCGACGAAGACCAATGTCAGAATATACAAAGCATGTGTCAGACCCGTAATGACATACACAGCGGAAACACGAGCAGACACGGCTGAGACCAAGAGGATGGCACGGACCAATGAAATGAGAGTACTAAGGACAATCACACTAAGGTGTTAAAGATAGGAAATATATTTCTTGTTTTGCGTATATTTCAGAAAAGAAACGGCCGATCAAATTGAAAATTGGTACCCTTAGGCTTTTGGAGAAGCCAAACATGATAAGAGTATTAGGACATTTGCATATTGTAGAGGGAGCTGTCGGCAGCATCTCTGGGGTAGTATTATTATGATATTTTTATTATTAGTATGACTATGGGCGGCATGACTAAAAATTATGATACGGACGTTAATTTCACATAAAAAATGTTTACCTATTTTTCAAGAAAAACGCAATTAAACATTTTGTGTATTTGCTAAAAGCTATATCATTATAAAAAATTTAACTTAATTTTCACCTATTCTTTATTTATAAATTTATAAGGTTTTCAAAATGTCCACCGTTTAGTTCAACACATCTTTCACAACGTTTTCCTAAGTTTTGTCGTACTCTAAAAAATGACTCAAAGTTATTTCTAATTTCATTTCCTGCGTCAATAATCGTTCTTTGCAAATCTTGCCTAGTATTAGTAGACTTGCCGGTATACAATAGATTTCATAGAGCTCCATATCAAAAAATCTACTGGGTTGAGGTCTGGGCTTTTCGGTGGCCAAGGATAATCACTCCAGCGGTGCGGAAACTGGTTGTCTAAATAGTTTCGCACAGTTTGCAGGAAATGAGCGGGAGCACCATCGTGCATAAACCATACACTCCCACGCAGGTTTAAAGGGATGTCTTCTTAGAAGGTAGGTAGAACGTTGTCCAAAAAATTTTAATACGATGCACCATTTAATCGAGGAGGAAGTTCGTAAGGCCCGATCAAATGATTTCCAACAACGTCACACCATACATTTACTGAAAATTCATGTTGGAAATGTTTATTTCTGGATAAATGGGGGTTTTCTACATTACAGGAGTGAGAATTGCGTGTGTTTAGGATACCACGGCGTGTAAAAGTTAATAGCACACGGCCAAAAAATGTTGGGCCGTGATTTTGTTTGTTTCGTAACCATCGACAAAGCTTTAGTCTTTGTGGCAAATCATTTGGTAGCAACGCCTGCACATTAGTGTGGTGGTAGGGATAAAGCCGAAAAATGTTATGCGCGCTTGTCTGGGGTACTACAGTAGCTGCACATAATTTCCGTACTCTTACTTCAGGATCTTCTTCTATTCGGAACAAAATATCTTCCTCCTCCTCAATGGTTGGCGAAGTTGGTCGTCCTGCATGGCGCTTTAGCGCCGAAAACTTCCATGTTCATTCAGCCGTTGAAATATATTTTGGAAAGGCTTTCTATTGGTTGGCGACGATTTTGGTACTACTGCCTGTATGTTCCCGCTGCTGCTCCATTAAATTGATCTTGAGCATAAACAAAAACCATATCGGTCATTTCCGAGTTTGAAAAAAGATTCTGCCGAGGCATATTTTTTTGTGACAAAATACCACAAATATGTAATAATAATAATAATAATAGTATTTATTTGCCCAACAGAACCAATTACAGGACAAACTTAAAGGAAGTGTTAGTATGAACTGCGGAATAATCAATTAAATACAGTATCGTTAAGCAAACTGACACAAATGCATTTACGTTTGACACATAGTAACTTGACAGTATAACATTGCATAAACTACAGTTATTAAATACACAGTACGCTTAATTGCGTTTTTCTTGAAAACGGTGGATTTTATCGGCATAAAATAGGTAAACATTTTTTATGTAAAATTAACGTCCGTATCATAATGTTTAGTCATACCGCCCATAGTCATAATAATAATAAAAATATCATAATAATACTACCCCAGGAAAGCTGCCGACAGCTCCCTCTACAATATGCAAATGTCCTAATACTCTTATCATGTTTGGCTTCTCCAAAAGCCTAAGGGTACCAATTTTCACCTTGATCGGCCGTTTCTTTTCTGAAATATACGCAAAACAAGAAATATATTTTCTATCTTTAACACCTTATAACTTCTTAAGGAAGCACTTTTTACTATGGGATTTTTGGTTTAATCGGTCCCAGTTGACATCAAGAATATACGGTTAAGCTGGGTCCCATTACTTTCCGGACACCCTGTATATGAATTTGAAGTTATATTGTCAATATTCAAAATGGCGTATGCAATATGCGACTAAACATGTACATACTCTAAATGTTACCTTAAGTAATATTTGATACTTAATATCTCCAAATTTGAATTACGATTAAATCAAACTGTCAAAATTCATGTCCAAGATGATATTTTGAACGCAGCTCTGCCTGTAATGCAAACTTAATAAAAATATATGATCGGTTTTATTATCTGGGAACTACTATCTGTTGGTACAGGATAGCTAAAACAGTTATATTTCTTTGGTTATTTTATCGGCAAGGTTATATTGTTAATTTCCTCAGATCTAACTTTTTGGTCTTACTAGTAGTGTTTTGGCACCCAACGATTAAATTATCAGGCAAATTACGAAATCCAGAACCAAGGTTGTTCCTTGTTCAATGTTAACACATGTAGATAATCATCAGAAAATATCCAAGTAAACTTAATTATATTGTTGCAAAGTATCGAGAATTATTTCATTATCATTATATGTAGAGCATAGCTCAGCTCGATACACCCAAATCGACAAACAATTGTAGTCTCAAAATCTAGCAATCGTCTCCACAATGCAATTTACGAAATTACAGAAACCAAGTGAAACAGAATATCTTACCGTAAACCACGATTGAGGGTAAATTCGCTCTCACGTACCTGAAACAAAGAGAAAACAAAAACATTACCTACAGTAAAATTGAAATAAACGCTAAGACTCGCTATGTACACACAACAGCTGGTTACGTCCAGCGCCCATTTACCACGGTTAACAGCCAAGATAAAGTTGTTCATTCGAACCCTATCCAGCGCGCAGCCAATATATCGCGCAAAGTTTCCGTGTAAAGCTATAAACTTTCTAGTTTCTTCCGGCGTGCTTGGGACCCATTTCACACCTCCGTGAACTTTTAGGGACGTGACTGTCCTCCGCCGTACGACGGCCGTCTTCCACCGTAAATTCCTCCTTAGCCCACCTATATCTCGAACCACCCACGAATGATGCACCGGCCGATGCGGCAGCTACCAAACTAAATAAATTTATTATAAAAGGCTCGCGTGATCAAATAGTGCGGCGACTTTTATATTTCTCGAGTTTATGGTTGGTCTATGGAGGGAGGAACTCAAAGACTAAGAACAAGAAGAAGTGCCGTAACGAGTTTGTTTTGAACAGTAGAATTCAATGTGTCTTCTCATCAGACTTTCTTTATGGATTGGTATTGAGTTTTATACCATTAATGACTTACCATTATATTAGTGCTGTCAATGTTTTGTTTGGTTTAAATTCTTATAGAGTTGCAACCAATGATGCTATCCAACGACTACATTTAAAAGACTGATGGTGAATTGATATCCGTAATAAATTTTGATATCCGTAACAAATTTTTACTTATTTTTACGGTTGTATTTTTGTATATGCAACTTTTGCATTGATTTAAACTTGTACGTAACCACAAGATATAGTTCGACCACGTTCAAAATTGTACCGTTCACATAATTTGCCATCTCTTAGGTCGATCGTGGGCAACATTTTCTGTACTTTTCTGAGTCGGAAGATTACCAATCTTACCACCAACCGTGTCCATCACGCCACGCTTTTTGAGAAGCAATGACTCATGATGTCTTATTGCAATTTTTAATGCACTCTATAGCTTTCAGTTCAAGGTTCATGCTTCCATTTTAACCTACTTACAGAATTCTCTTACAATCTCGCATTAGATTTCGGAGAACAAAAAAAAAACACACAAATACAGGTTATAAAAAAGTGTCCTTTCTTTAAAAAATTGTGATGTAATTGAATTGTATATATTTAAGTATAGCCGAATCACTACTATAAACTTCCGTGAGATGTTGTCTATATCGTATATCTCTATACATACTATATTTTCAACGTTTTACTAATAGTAATTCCACCATAGTGGGCCAGATAAATCAAGAATTGGTATTTTAGTACATTTCCATGACCTGAATAACTACACGCCACACTGGTAAGAAGACACAAAATTCCGGCTTTTCAAAATATCGCGTTTTCAGGACATCAAAAACAAAAAAATGGATGAGTTAAATTAAATCCTAAACTTAAAAAAAATAATATTCAATAAATGTAATAAACTGTTATTAAATGCAAAAAAATCTGATGTGGGAAGGCACATGACTTTATCATACTATATATAAAATTAATAGTTTAGCTGCATGAGACTTTATTTGATCGAGATCGGCCATGCCTGCATTAAAATAAAACTACTAGAACTAGACAGATATGTCGATTAAAGCTGCGTTCGGATATTGTACTCCGTTGACAGCGGGTACACCGTCCAAATGACACTTACGTGTTATTGGGTGTAAAAAGTGTAATGCAATATGCGAACGCAGCTTATATTGATAGATGTTATTGTCAAAACATTAGCGTTTGACACCAAGACTACCTACTGTCATTAGAATAAAAAAATCTGACAAATCCTGGCTACTAGTTTTCATGCAGTACGACCGATCTCGTAGAAATAGAATTTGCTCATGCAGCTAAACTATTGATTGTACCAAAAAATGTCATGGTGATAAATTATTCAGAATTTCCTCATCTTGTATTTATTATTTAACTATTTCGACAAAATTCCAGAAATGGCGGCTTATTTGCAAAATCTTTCAAAAATGCTAAGATTAAACCTCCAGTTCCTTTGGACCCTCTTCAACAGAAAGCCTTTCAGCTTTAAGTTTGGTTATGAAACTTCTAAATATGAAGTTTCGTCCCGATACCTTTAGTAGTTTCTGCGGAATCGTCGCCACAAAAAATCGGGTACACACACATACACACACACACACAGACATTTTTTTTGGACCTTGGTCAAAAATGTTCAGGGGACCCGAAAAGACATATTTCCGCTAAAATCTCAAAAAATTTTTTTGGCATGATTACAATACTTTACATACTGCGTATGATAAAGTAAAAAGTATTTATTAGACAAGTTGTAGACAAATCTTATCATAGCATTTATTAGGTGACCCATACAACTGAGTGATCAGAATTAGAAACGTTATAATATGGTGGAGTTTGCTGTAATATGGCGTGAGGAAGTACAATGTTCCTGCTTTAATTCTAGCCTACTTAGAGAACTTGATTTTGCAAAGAAGTCAAATAGTGCAATTTCTGTGCCACCTATTTTTAAATAAAATTAAAACTTGAACATGAACGGTATGAGGCGAAAAACTATGTGACAACTCTTTAAAGTGGTATTTTCTATTAAGTGCGCTGCCAAACGTGGTAGGTACGCACCCAGTTAAAAAACATGTGCTACACCACTTCACAAAGTTATCCATGTTATATATGACTTTTCTATTTCTAGTTTTAACGTTAACAGCTAAATGGATGTGATGATATAAAAAATTAAATTACAGCTATATTGCAAAAAAAATATGTGACAATTGTGTGAAGTGATGTGGCAAAGCATTCTTTTAACGTAGTGTCTGACATTTTTCACATCTGGCTTTTCAACACACCTTTAATATATCACGATCAATTTTTCATTTAATCCTGCAAGAATGTAACAAAGATTGCACTATTTGATATCCTCAAAAAAACTGTCAGAATTCTATAAGTAGGTCGTATAAATAATAAAAGTTTAAACTTTGACTTGAACGCATAGAGAAAGTCGTGGTGTATCAAAGTAATCAAGAAGTATCGTTCGCCTTTAAGCTATTAACCTTGAATTCAAAGCTGTGGGTAATTTGTGACTATTTTGTGTTCATTTTTTTTCAAATATGTCCGCGTTTTTATCATTATGATTGCTAAAAAATTGTAATCTTAGAAAAAAAGGTCAAAAGTCAAAATAATATACTTTTTTGGTAAAATCAATGTTAATTTAAATTAAAAATTATAAAATTACTATTGTAATCATTTAATCCTTGCAAATTAAATAAGTAAGACTTGTCGTTTTCCCTTGTAATATTGAAAATAGGGTCTTAAAGATTTGGATTTAGATAATAGAATTAATATGGAAAAGTATTGAGCTACCTAATTGATAATTACGAAAATCATAATTATGTTGACTTAAAATCAATATTAGATATTAGGTAACCTACAAACTTATTGTGAGTCATAGATTATTACAAACGAAGATATCCTTCAAGTGTAAATTTTATTGGACACTTGGTATTTAATGTCACTTTACAACTTAAAACTTGGTATCAAATTAAATGACTTCTGACTAAAATTGGCCTACGCCGTGGTTACTGTTTCTGTACTTGCAAACTAGCTATTTGGAAAATAAATAAGGCAAAGCTCAAAAATCATCAATCCATAGGTTGTTTGGGGAACCTGAAGAAATAATAGTTCGATGACAGTAAAATGAAAAAAATTCTTTATTACTGACAACCAAACTAAGACCAAACAAGTTATTAAATGCTTTGATAACTACAATAAAACCAGTAACAAAATTTTTGTAAGTCACCATTTTGTTATATATTTATAGATCTATAAGGGTCGTATAAGTGTCTGATAGCTTAACCACCACATAAGTAGTAGCAGCAATGCAGCACTTTATGGGTAGGTGAATATACCGACCCTAAATGTGTTAATATATGTATAAATATGGGTACCGCATTTTTTCCTGTTTTTTTCGAAAATTTTTGAAAAGTTTTGACATTTCGTCACGACTGAAGGAAGGTGTATACGAAAATTCAGCTTGGTGGAAATTAATCAGCTGCGAAATGTACATCTTATGTTATTTATTGTTTATTTATTAGAGTGACTTTAAACTATTGCAAATGCTGGAAACTCCACCAAACCTGCCAAAACGAAACTAAATTTACCACTAAAATGAAACATTAAGATGCCACGAGAGACATTTTAAGAACAGAGAACAATCTCAATTTCATGATGGCTCCATTACAAATGTAGCACCTTGTAACAACACAAAAACGTGTTTGTTTGGTTCGGAAACACAATGGGAACCACGGCGACGGTCGTTCTTGCATTCCGTAACACTTTCGAACCTAATGGTGCTCAGGTTGCGCAATTCGAGAAATTATTATTACAATTT
Organism: Aphodius sticticus; assembly: GCA_963966075.1. NCBI lineage: Eukaryota > Metazoa > Arthropoda > Insecta > Coleoptera > Scarabaeidae > Aphodius > Aphodius sticticus. The sequence goes on from OZ014508.1 coordinate 20,772,449, forward strand.
GTTGTTGTTGTTAGTGCGGTCGGGTCTCCCGACCCAGGAGTTGTACTTTGTGAGATCGTGGGCGGGCCACGCCAGTGCCAGTGCCAATAAAACTTAATGTCACCGTCGGTCGTTTCTGGCCGTACTGTAATAATGCCCGAACGGCAACATTTTGAGCAATAAATGTACTCTCCGACGGTGAAATTTATTGGGCACCGACCCGGTTTATGCCTTACAGGCATCGGAAAAATGCCCTATACCACGGCACGGTATAATATACTATAACCCCTGGTATAGAGACATTCCGGTATAAATACGGTTTACTATTGCCGGACTATACGAAACACGATACGATTGCTTCGCGCATATTTCTTACTTCGGGTTAGGTTGTTTATGCGCGTTTCTTGTTTATATGTATCCGCAGTTTCCGTCATAATACTGCCATATCAATTCCCGAATGCCATGGGAATGGATCTGCATGTCCATAATTTAATATTACGGTAGATTTACTGTGTTATGATTTAAATCTTCTATGGTTTTACGATTTGAAATGTGAATTTATGATATTACGAACGGAATATAATGTATTTCTGGAATCTTGAATTATTTCGATATGCTAAAGTAGGGATAATGTTTTGTTTTAAAAAGATCCTTATTGAGTAGGATGCTTTTTAATTAAAAACATTTGCATTTTTTCAAGCAGCGTCTTTCAAAATGTAATATTATCAGAAACACATTTTTCGTCCAATACATTTTTAAAAAGATTCATATTCTATCGATTATTATTATGATTCTACATAAAAAGATAAACATTTTCATATAATATTTGTACCAGCGTTTGTATACAGTCGACGTAAAAATGCATATTTTGCAAAACTGTAAAGTTTCTTTACATAGTGTGCTAGTACCAATTTCTAGTAGTCGAGATAAAATTTGTTTCTTATAATGATGTTTTTAGACAAAACACAACAACTGAAAGGATTAGGGTACACACAGAAAAGTGATCTCTCGAACGAAGAGAGAATTACTTGGCTGAAGTAGTTGGTAGGTTGGTATATACGCGAGAGATTATTACCAAGAAATTTTATTTCTTGGAATAATTACTAGATTTAAGAAAGTGGTTACTCTGGTGAAGTAAGTAAACAGTCTTCAATGAAGTGTATATTTTTATTCCCGGTAAATATTTTTAGCTACTTAATGTAAGAATCTTAAAGATTTGGCACAAATACATTTTCTATTGCTAATTAACAAGATAGGTATGTTATATTTACTTACCGTTCTAAACTGTTGCGTGCGTTACATCAAACTATTCCGTGTTGAAACGTTTATTGCACACTATAAATCACAATACACATCCCCAATAAATCACAAGGCACATTCCCTACGGGTACTTCGTTGTTTTCGTACTAGGTTAGGTTCCGTGGCGCCAAAAACACGCGCGGGCGCGCGAGCCTTGACAAAATCACGGTGCGCATATTTATTCCAGAGAAAGGGATTACTTGAAAGAAGTGAGAATCACTTGAGTTAAATAATTGGTGGGTTTTTATTCAGTAAACAATACTTACTTATATTAAATGTCTTATATTTTCTTGGATCAAGTAACTACGCACTTGGATGGATTTACTATTACTTCGTTGGAGAAATTAACATTTTTGGGACGAAAAATTCAGTTACTTCTTTCAATACAATATTGGTTCTTATAAAGAAAGAATTTATTTGTTGACAGCATTTATCTGAGAAATTATTTTACTTATATTGAGTATGTGGCATTTCTTGTATATACCTAACTTTCTACATCCAAGTAAAAATGCATTTGAATCTAGTAAATAAATTCAAGGAATTATATTTTCTGGTTCCTAATAATCACTTTTCTGTGTGTAGGACTATCCCTATCCCTACTATATACTAAAAGTCTAACACAGTCCGCGCAAGAAGTTTACGAAAATCGGCGAATCGGGGGAAGGGTCTGCTCCTCGGAGAAGCGAAAATCGGCGCCGAAGGCGCCGATTATTAATATATTTAGACAGTCATAAATCGAAAATGCCATATAAAGAACGGCCGTATAGTGAGATATTAATGTACGTGAGGAGAAAAGTGGTAGATAACAGTACTGGCAAATACCTAATAGTTATGCTGTCATTTTGCCAACTTATTGCAGGGTCCTGCATCACAATTTTTCTCTTGTCACCAAGATTTTATTACTAGATTTACAACGCAATCCTACAGCATCATCTCGACTAGTCAGATCACCATTCTATCTACAAAGCACCCAAGGAAAAGAAGTTTGATCAGTAAAGCTTAGAAAATTGTAAGTAGATAATCATGAATAAATAATGTACCATTTACCTACGCGAACAAAAGACTTACAAAGTACTTATACCTGCAGTAACAACATCTACACGCTAGCATATCCTCCAGTAATACCACAAGTACGGGGGAACTTATTAGATTTCTTCAAATAGATCCTCACCGAACACAATAAGGCGCTCCGATCCTATTGTTCTTGAAACTGGCTTTCCGTGCTCTTCGCTCAGGCCATTAGATAAACCTTATTACCGGTGTGTCCTGTTTAGGGCAGAGACCGCGGAGGGCATTTCCATATCCACGCTATACCCAACTATAAGATCTCTCTATCTGTGTTCCCAGGCGCTTCGCCGTCTCTTTGACAGCTAGTTGTGAGCGTGGACGAGTTGCCGGCCCCATCGGAGATGTCTTGATAACGCCGAAGACAAAACATAAGTAAGTGTCGGGCGGTTCTTGCGCAAGGAGGAGCGAGAGGTTTTTCATATGGTATGATATTGACGCAATCGATTCGTCTACCTAATTGACATTAACAGTCAACGTGGGCTGATGTAGTTGAAGGCAGAGGCGTATTCTTCTCTAGAATGGTTTTGTCTAAGATGGCTAAGATGATGCATTACGCTTTCCGGTGATGCTTCAGTTTGGAATAGGGTTAGAACGAAGACATTGAACACCTAGCTATGCTCCTATTATTATTTATCATGGTTAATATTTAATTTGGTAACAATTTTAGTTATATAGCGGAAATGATTAAGTTAAAATGTGTAAAAGGTGCATCAAAATGCAATTTCTTCATTTAACAAACAATAACGTTTCCAACCTGATCGAAGAACGTCGCTTTTGAAAAATTGGATCGATGAATTGAAGTTTTGAAGACATTTTAAAGAAAAATCAAACATTGGTTTACTAGCTGATACAAATACATATGCATTAGTTCTCGAGCGTACAGCATGTGTTATACTATCGACAATGTTAAAGCCTGTGATATTGAGTACATGTTCTCACACTAGAATTGACCGCACAAGGGCCTAGCAAACGCTAATCACATGAATTAATGCGATGTGGTTGCCTTAATGGTTCTGTATTCGAGGCCATTAACGACCTATTTCCTTGAGTTATCTACGCATAGTGCGTTCATCTTTAACCACAATTGAATTATAGACTAATATTATATACGTAGACCAACATATGACACAAGTTTTATACTACAACTTATGAGAACTCAATAAAACAATTTTTAGTGTACTTTGAAAATAAAGATATTTTTTTTATGAAACATTCTAGAACAGCTCTAGTGATAAAACTTTTTTAACCAGTCCATCATTTGTTTGCAACAAAGTTCTACAACTTTCTTAAACCATTTTGGTTTTGTTTTGATAATATTTAATCAATATTAATAAATAATAAATGAGCAAGAAAAATTGCATTTAAAAGTGTTAATTTTCAGGTAAAAATATGCTTTTAACAGATGTAACTTGTTTATCTGACTTTTAGATGCACAAAATAATTTGTCTAAACGTTGATGTTCAATAACTACTCTCCACTCTGTCATAAAGCTATATTGTCAACATCTTGCTTCATAATTCATCCCAATATTTGAATTTTTGAAGGTTTAAGTAAAATGTTGATTTGTTTTATTAGCTGAAATACTGATAAACCAGAGTTTGGCGAGGCAGGCTGAATGTGCCGCAATCTCTTATAATATGCCTTCAAAACGTGTCTTTTGGATGCCACGTCGACGGCGTGCTGTTCATTTAACAATAGACAAATATATACGTTATTAAAGTATCAATAAATTACACGCTTTAGCAAGTTTCACTTATTAAAGTGGAATTTTCTACCGATCGGTTCATCGGTTAAATTCTGGACATTCAATTATTGAATCAGAGTTTAAAGGCAGAAATTCTGAATTGTTTCTTTTTCTAGAAAATCAGGGATAATGACAAAATTGTAAAAGCAAAAATAGATGATTTGTTACTCACTTAGATTAGATTATTGTGGTTTTGATAAATTACTGAAATGCTCTGATATCTAGATTAAAAAAATAAAATGCTTTTTATTAAGTAAATTACTATGGTGTGTAAACTTATTGTACTGAAATCAAATAATTATCGCTTTTCATGTCTTTAATATGATTCAATTAATTTGTTATGGGCCCATTGGGGCACGGGTTAATATGTGATCGGTTTGGATTGATAGTATTGATGTATTGAAGTTTCACAGGAATTAAGCATGAATATAAACATGCTAAGATAACATGACCATAAACAAATTAAGAAAGTCCTGTAAAAAGAATATCTTTAAAAAAAGGACCAGGTAAATTATTTAATAGGAATTCATCTTGAAAACTAAAATAATCTGATGACATTATATGAGATTTTCTTTAAACCTACACCAGATAATATTGAGGTTTTCAAATAATTTACGTCAATTTTTTACCCCAAAAATGCTAATATATTATTTTAGTTACAATAACAGCGTTCATAAAAGCATGAAGCAAAACTTTAAGCTATGACGTTTGATAACTGTTTGGTACAATACCTACCTTGTACCTCGCTGAAACTAGTATTCGCTTCCTTACAAATTTGAAAATAGGCTTTGAAGAAATTCATAAAAAAACATGATAGGTATTTCATAAAACACAATTGACCTTCACATGGTCATATCACACAATCAGGTCAATGTTTATGGCCACAAAATAAGTTTTTGTTCATCAGGTATAATGTGGAATGACAGAGGGCAAGATTTTCTTTCGATGGTATTGATATACACGGCGTTCCAATTGCAAACATTTCGTTTTTGTTTGAAAATATGATATTTGAGTGGCAAATTTTTTACACTCTTTTTGAGATACACTAATAACAATATAATAATAGTTTATCTTGTTCATGTTGAAGCTATGTCCACAGTCAAGTGTGCCTCGCCTATTCTCCTTCTCCTTCTCTAGGCGGAGTCCCGTAACTCGTACCGCCTCAGCTGTAGAGTCCAGCACCTAGCTTAATAATTTCGTCTCGCTTAAATAATAACCAAGATATTGACACTGTTCAAATGTACTTATTTTGAAAAATAAAGCCTAACGCTATTCGCGGATGTAAGTACTAGCTCAACTTTTCTTGTAATTTCAGTAAGTCTTCAGTTTTCTATTACTTCCATTTATTGCACCCGTATATGATAGGTATACATATATAAATTTAAGTTATAAAATGTTACTTATTCTAGATACAGACACGTGTCCTCTAATTACATGCATGACTTGAGATTAATCTAGTTAAACTAAAACCAACTAGAATTAATACACAAATAGACGCTCTTCCTGCCAACGATTAACAACACAAAACTAATACACCACTTGCGCTACTACTACTATTACAACTAATTCATCGATTTCCCATCATCCGTTGCTTAATCCTGAACCGATACGTCTCCTTACTCCGACAACCATTCGATACGTCCGAGCCATTCCAACGTCGATTTAAGAGCGGATGTGAATGAAACCTTATCTTAAACTGGTACGGGTTGCGCGATAACGCTTAATTAAAACGTGAGAGGCGAGTACCTTTTGTTTTGATCGTCGATTTTCTCATCGGGCTGCGCGCCGCGCCGGGAACATGCTCAGCCGATAAAGACGCGAGCGACTTGGCGACTTCGGAGAGACTTGGAGCTTCTGGAGCGGATTAAGAGCGCGCGAACGATCGGCTCTGCGTTCGTTCTGCTACTCTGCAGATAAAAGACGCCGATTAGTCAATTAATTAGCGAGATTTATTGGCCGAGAAGTTTACCGATGGTCTCTGGTGGGTAATAGAAACAGTTTATAAAGTTGATGCGTCATGCATTAGGTCGTGTTTTTTTTTGTGTTGTGAGCAGTAATTCGGTAAAATTTATGTTAATTCTGGGCACCGATATCGAACAGAAGACCATTGTTTACCTTGTGATGTGTTCACAATAGAAACAATTCAAAAAAATACTTCAACCTGTAAATGACGGAAATTAATGAGTGATTATTTGTGAATGACGTCGTAATCTTTTCAATCAAAGGACTTGCAACGTGCCAAATTGGATAAAATGCGAAGCAAATAAGACGAATATTAGAGATGAGGATCAGTGGCGAAATTTTTCGAACCACAATAAATGACACGGAAGCAGCAACAACGGAGAAGAAACGAAAAGGAAATATGCGATACAAACTTAACACATGGCCCCATGAACGTTGTTCACAGTGAAATCTTATTTAATGGATGTTAGGAAATAGATTGTGTCGGAATTTGCCGATATAAGGCATCTATGAGACAATCAGGCCGATTCTGTACGGCATGATGCTAACTAGCCACTTGGAAAAGTGGATAAATTTCTTAGCAAGGTTGTTAAAATATAAAATGGTATTCTGTAATATATCTAGTGGTTAAATAGTTTGCCGCCACTTGAGTGGCGAACTGAGTGAATTACTACGTACGTCGTACAACTGTTGCTAAACACTTCAAGTCTTTAACCTTTAAATAAAAACAAAATGTTTGGTTTATCGTAAATAAGCAAGTGGTAAATGAAATAGAAGATTTACATGAAAGGTGATTGATTTTGTTTGAACTATTAAACATATAATATATTTTATTTATATTTTTATTTTAGAGGTTACCGATCAATTGCCAGAAAGAACTCACAGATACTGGCTATGGCTTTTAAAAGAAGCAAAACAATATTTTATTATCACCTACAATGTTGTAGGTATTCATCGTTTTTTTTATAAGTTTGTTTAATTTATTAACAGTACGGTAGAAAGATTATCACAGTTAAATTAATGAGCATTGTTAGGGCCGATATATTCACCTATCGTCAAAGTTGTCGTTAGCCAACGAACAGATTACGCTAACGTTCGCGTTAAAAATGATTCTGTCTTTTCACCGATCTGTAAGTTATCGTCAGGTAACGAGGACGTAAACATCGCTAACGAATGTTTTTCAGCAGTATAGTATCAAATGTCGGTAAAAAGGGTGTACTAAATCAACACTTGGATCATAACTTGGTCTAATTGCCGCTAGATGTAGCGCCGTAAATGACATTGATAGACATTGACAAAACGTAACCAAAATTCATTCGAATCCATTTCTAACCGCATCAATTAAAAAAGACCACCAAAAGTAAAATAAAAATGGTATGAATGACGAATTCAGCAAATTCGGCCATATTATCTAAATAATGACTTCAATTAATACAGTACCAAGTACGTACGTAAATATTTGTCAGTTTGACTTTTTGTTTGACATTCAGCACATGCTCTGTGACCAATCAAAGTGTTCGTCATTAGTTTACGGCAGGTTCATTCGATCGCTAAATAAATTTGATCGTTAAGCGTATTTATCCGGTCGGTAACGTTAACGACAGGTGAATAGACACATTTTTACCATTTATCTTGTCGTTTAGATGACGAACAGTTTCACGGTAGGTGAATATATCGGCCCTTAAGAATTGTAGCAGTTATCGAATTAATGAACCCCTTCAATTAAAACGGGTGGTTATAAATATCCCAATAACCTAACCTCACAATTCAGAAATGCACTCGGACTCTGAATACGAAAAACAACAGAAATAATTCACTGAGCAGCTATCTTCTGTAGAGGTCAAACAATAGTGAGATTGAAATCACTGAAAGCTCCGAAGAGATCAGAGTTTGACCACTTTGCCATCACTGGGAGTGGGTTTAAAGAAATCGGTAACTTCTAACACTGATCTATCTACATAAGACTTATTATAACGTTATAACGTAGTTTAATTCGTAGTCCCTACATGGGGGGGGGGTTCTTTAAATTGTATATGTACAGCCGAAGAAAATAAGATCTTTACATGACCGCAGCTAGCCTACCCCAAACGTAGGTCGGAGATTGTCGGTCGTCGGTCGTGGGATACCTACCTGCTAAAGTCATAAAGCCAAAGCGTCACTTTTGTTTCGTTTTGTTTTATTTTTCTGTATGTATGGAATGAAATCGAATTTCGTCTATTTATATATGTTTCCGATAACCGACTGACAATAGTGCATTGTAATATTTAATGTATTTTAAAATACACAGTAAATTAATTCTTATTGTAACTAGGTATACCGACAGCTTCAGTCGGTATACTGCTGTTATAGTTCTAAAGGTCGTATCTGCAAATTTGTTGAATATTGTGTTAAGCACATTTTTAAGTCCTTGATCATCAGGGCGCCGCCGGCCGGCGTATGTCTGAAACACAAAACCGATCATTATATTCGGCGTAAATAATTTTTAAAAGAATTCTACAATTTTGCATGTAACTGAAAATCTTATTTGTCCCGGTTTCTACTTTGCTGCATATATGCCCTTTAGAACTGTTGTACATACATTACATAAAACCTTGGCTGTACGCAAGAAGGCCTGTTTCTAAACGCCTGGAAAAATGCCAATAACGTGAAAAATACTGATTTGATTTGATTTGATTTCACTGCTGTGAATTAACTTTTGAATAAGCTTCATTTCATTAGATAAGCGTTTTCAGTTGCTTAAAAACATATTGCTGTTACATAGCGAGTCCGACGGAAAGTTGAACCTAATGGGAAATTTTTTTATTATTAACTTTTAAGAAAATTGTATTCTTCATAAAAGCTTCTCGATTGTCTTAAACCTAAAATGCAAATATTAGAATGTAGTTACCTGCTTGCATATATCAAGTGTTACCAAAACTATGAAAAACTCTTTACAACTGTATTTTTTTGTCATTTTTATCATTTATTAACTGATATGCAATTGTTTGAACAAATACCATTTGTTTAAACAACAATATACAATGTTACGTACTTATTTTTATATTTTTTAGTTTACTACTTTTTACTTTATCATACGCAGTATGTAAAGTATTTTAATCATGCCAAAAAAAATTTTTGAGATTTTAGCGGAAATATGTCTTTTTGGGTCCCCTGAATATTTTTGACCAAGGTACAAAAAATGTCTGTGTGTGTGTGTGTGTGTATGTGTGTGTGTATGTGTGTGTGTGTGTGTGTGTGTGTGTGTGTGTACCCGTTTTTGTGGCGACGATTCTGGAAAAACTACTAAAGGTATCGGGACGAAACTTCATATTTAGAAGTTTCATAACCAAACTTAGACCTGAAAAGCTTTCTGTTGAAAAAGGTCCAAAGGAACGGATGGTTTACTCATAGCATTTTTCGAAGATTTTGCAAATGACCCGCTATTTGTGTAATGTCGTCAAAATAGTTAAATAATAAATTAAAGGAGAAGAGATTTTCTATAATTTATGTATATGACATTTTTTGGGAGAATTTATAGTTTAGCTGCATGAGCAAATTCTATTTCATCGAGATCGGTCGTACTGCTTTAAAACTAGTAGCCAGGATATGTCAGATTTTTTTATTCTAATGACAGTAGCTAGTGTCAAACGCTAATGTTTTGAAAATACTACTGTCAATATAGGCTGCGTTCGGATATTGAACACCGTTACACTTTTTACACCCAATAACACGTAAGTGTCATTTGGACGGTGTACCCGGTGTCTTTAATCGAGATATCTGTCTAGTTCTACTAGGTTTATTTTAATGCAGACATAGCCGATCTCGATCAAATAGAATCTCATGCAGCTAAACTATTAATTTTATATATAGTATGATAAAGTCATGTGCCTGGCCACATCAGATTTTTAGTTCTAGATTACTACTGTCATAGTACCTACTTATTGCCTTAAATATAGTAAGGTAGCAGCGGTACCATCTTCCGAGACCACTCTATTGGGACGCTCTGTGTAGATTGCATTAATCATTTTTCGCTTTATTATAAATTGCTGTAATCTTAGGTACTTGTTTCAACATTAATGTTGCTTCATAATTTATAAGTGTGTATACGTTGGCAATAAAGCGATGAATGGCCAGGAATATGTAAAAAAGATTACATTTGAAGATAAAGGTAAAACTTTATCATTAAAGCAACTCAAGTACCTTCAGATTAATTTTGCGTTTTCCTATTTATTTCAACACACTGCGAACTTACACTATTGGATATAGATCCAATAGGTACTACAAGTAGGTACAACATGACAATGACGTCTTTAATATTTCTATTAGCTATCAGCATATCTGCAACTTACGGTAGGTGCAAAAGTGTAATATTTTGATAATCTCATTTAAATAATCGTTCGAAGGGATTGATGCATACTGGCGGGATTTCAATGGCACTATACCAAACGATGCTGTAATTCCCGCAGAAGATCTGTTAATTGGGCAAGTTTTGGCTGGCCAAGGATGCAAGGATTGTCTTTTGCCCGGAACATTCTATCCAAAAACTCAAAGTGTGATTACCGGGGCCGGCAACGAGCAAATTACTGTCACGGATAAACGTAAAATAAAGGTAGGTGAATTTATAATTTGCATATTGCAATTATATCAGAACATAATTATCAGGTCTTTCAAAATTCTTGATGTAAGTATCGACTTTTTTCCTTGTACATTGTTGGTGGCATCTCCATGCATCTACATCTACATTTACAGGATCCTGTAAATGCGTTGCTAATGTTTCTTGGTTATTGTTATTTGTTGATGATGATGTTTTTAGATCATGAGAGACAGTTTTGTATAGACATTTGAAAAAGATGTGTTTGAGGATATCTTAAAATTCATTACCCGTCTAGACGTCACTTAAAAGAGCTACCTAAAGTGAGCGTGTAATGATTGACCGTTCCTTCTTACAACTATCATAAATATTATAAATACACTCACGCGCAAAAAAATCGGCCCACCCAAAATGTACATAAAAAGTTAAATATCTTTTGAACCAATTGTCCAATTTGTATGATTTTTTCGTTTCGTTGAAGGATATTTTCGTGACAGTTTTGAGTTTTGGTATTATTCTCTCTCTCTTAATAAGAACAGCAGTTACATGACGCAAACGTGCTAAAAACGTACCGAACAGTAGTGGACTGGGGAAAATAAAATGAATGTTGAGTTACATGCAGATGCTGTGATATTCTTGACAACAATGACATTGTTTGTGGACAACGAAATGAGAAATTGTTTGTTGACAACGAAATGAGAAATTGTTTGTTGACAACGAAATGAGAAATTATAAACAATGATTACTGCACCCGAAGTACCTTCACAAAATTCAATGTCAGCGTCAAGTGGCTCAACAACTAAATGTGAGCCGTGGTTCATTTCGAAGCTTCTACCAAAGATAGAAAGAGACTGGTACCTTTCATCGGCGACCAGGAATTTGCAGAGCTCGTGGTACTTCAGAACGAGATGGCCGCTTCCTAGTGCCATTTTACAAAATCAAGCCCAACAACGCTTTGTGACGTCAAGGGTGTCCATGTTAATTCAATAAATAACCGCGTGTCAGCTTTTGTTATAGCACGAGGAAGTCACATATTTTATAAAATAAACTTAGTCATTGATTGCTTAATACGTATCTCTAGCATCCCCACTCCGTAAAACAATAAAACAATAGATATTCTTGTTTTTCTTCATATTAGTTGAGTAATGCAAGAAAATTTCAATAATTGAGTAATTGACCCATATCATTTCCTTCCTTTTTATTTTCTGACGGCCAGCTACATTTTTTTAACCCGTTCGCGTCATGCCATAGCTGTTCTTATCGTAACTTCCTTATTAGGAGATAAAATCATGTAAATCATTAAAATAAAATTGTTCAGAAAAGATCGGGCTACTTTTTGAATCTAATTGATACATGTGGTTGTATCAGATACACCACACAGAGCGCTGCAAATTTCGATAAAAAACTAATTTTTGCACCCTGTATATGCTCAAAACTGAAATAGCAATAAAAAGTACTACCACAGCGCTATTTTTGGGGAAATAGCCTTCAATTAAACGAAAAAATTAAACGTACATTTCATGTGGGCCGATTCTATTTACACGTAAGTGTACCTATATGGAGGTTTCTATAGGTTATCACGAGAGCTGCAAATTAGTCATTGATTTCAGGTGTTATTTTGGTGATACGATATAGACCATTGCGCGTCTGTTCTTACGATTTTAAGTGATGACTCAATTGTAGCTCTCGTGGTATTACCAAAGATAAAATAATATCAGATACGTCGCTAGACAAAGAAACGTAAGTCCCAGAGTAAGATAGATTTGGTCAACGAGTTAAAGGGACGCGGCAAGATGGCTACCAACAGCTGATTGTGTTTCTAATACGAGCACGTGGCACAACCAAACGTAACCTCACAAACGTCCGGTGTATGTTGTCGCCCACCATGCACTCTATTTGTTAGTTTAGAATTCCCGCCATGCTTGGTCAACGATTTAAAACCCTCAAGCGTTCAAGGTCATCAAATGTGGACCCCATTACATCAACAGAGCCGATCCGAAGCGTCGCATCTTTATATTATTTTATCTTTGGTATTACCTATATAGCACATGTTTACCAAAAGCCTGTTTCATGACAGCGTCAGTCATTTTTGCTCTAATTGTAATACTACATACAGTAACTACTCTTAAATTTTATTATTATTTAAGTAGTTTTTTGGGTGTAGATGTAAGATCAATGGCAGATTTCCGAATACTTTTCAACCAATAATATATTAGAATATTCTCTTCTGTACAGCCTTAATGTTAAAATATATTGGCATAACGTAATTTGATTTTTCAGATATTATGCACTACTCAACCCTCGAGATTTTATTGGGAATATGTGAATATTGATTCTCTAACCGCAGACAAATTTACGCCGTTTGTCATTGGTGGTTTGGAAAATGGGAACACGTTGTACATAGGCAAAGTTTTCATCGATAACCAATGGAAAATCGGCAAAAAAGCTTGCAAGCAATATGGAGGATTAAATCTACCGGTAAACGGTGGATGCTGCTATAGAGCAAAGGATTTCATGATTTTAGGATATAACTAATGAATTTGTAATTTAATAAATGTCTTTGTTTTTTATTTCTACAAAGAAAGATCACAAATGTAAATGTATTAGTAATACCTAATTATCTTAATTATTATTAAGATCAAGATCAAGCGAATATTAGTAGACCACTGAGAGAGATAGAGATAGTGACGTCTCGTGTTTCGCAGCAATTTACGTCTGAAGGATAAGCAACAGAGAAAAGACTAATAGTTATGGACTAAGATAAGTTATAGCTAAATCCAAGAATGAAATAAATGTACCAATTCTAACAAAATTGCTATATTTTGATATGCTTGTAGGTAATAATTCCTAAAGCTGTTGTGTATGATTAACATTTGTTGTAGAAGAGTCTGAATTATAATTCACTTAGATCACAACGTTCTTCATAATACTTTACGTTCTAAGATGGATAATGGATAACACAGATGTAGAGATAACACTAAGAAATTCAGACCAATAGTGCAATAGTGAAATAATGACTAACAAATAAAAAGGAATTTCAATCAAAATATATTTTTACCACAGATATGATTTATAGTAATAGCTTAAACATCAATTCTAAAAGCTTATTTTATCAAGAACTGTTACAAAGTAGCCATCTTTGACTGTCATCCACAATTGATGTCAACCTCAGCACAAAGTTTTCCAGAGGAACCCCGTGGGATATTTCTGGGACGTCCCGCACTCGACACTCGACGAAGCATTCGTTTCAGCACGTCGTTTCAGTAAAACATTTAGGGGAGACCGCACCGCCTGAAAAGTTGACGTACGAGAAATTGCTTCCACGTATTACTGCCGCCTCGTGAAATTCACTTTTTCTCTCGGCTTGATAAATCTACTTTCCCGTATGATTTTCCTGTTTGTCCTCACTTATTTTTTTTGTTTCAATCTATTCGCTGTCACCAAATAGATACGATATCTTTCAACGCCCCTCACTAAAAGTTTGACATTTTTTTGTGTTAAATAAGGCAATGAAATAAATGTAAACCATACATAGGGTGCGGCATATAACCTTAGGGATATTCGAATACCCGAAAACTTAAATAGAATCTGTTTTTAAATAAAGAATAAATATTAATTAAATATACGTTAAGTAAAACAAACTATATGTGTGTATAATTTAATTATACAATATTTTTTTAATTATATTATTTAGTACTATTGTTACTAGGTTAGAAAAAAGTTCCCTGAAAAGGTCATAATAATATCGTAGAACTGCCGGAGATATAAGCGTGAGGAATTGCGGGACCGAGACGAACAAATGATGTTTTGAAAACGGGTCTAGTTGCTTGTATCTCCGCCATATTTTATTATTCCCAATGTCGTCATCAAAAGGGGCATCTTAGGTGTGTATTGCCCGTCAAATGGACTGCAAAACCGCCTGTATATTTTCAATGTTTTTAATGTTTTGTTCAATAAAAAAAGACAAAGTTTTATACAATTTAACAAATTGAAAAGGACGATAATAGAACCATATTTTAATTATTGCAACAATTTAATATTTTTTAGTACAGACAAAGCTTTTAAAAAAGTACAAGTACACCAAAATCAAGCACTCAGAATTACATTACAATGCTCAATTTAACTAGTGTTAAGACAATGTTGAGTAAATTAAATTTATTGAACGTTAAAGGAATGTAATACCAGATAGTCACTTTAATATATAATTGTATAATGTAGAAATTATAAATGAATACGGTACTCAGCCACATGGACCACTTCAGATTACCAAGATATACAAAAAGCAATACTTAAAACTCATTTTATTACAAAGCATTGAAGTCTTTTTGAATCATCTATTCAGTTTTTTGTATTGGCTTCTTTAAATTAGTTGATAGTTTAGTACTAAGGTAAACAAATGTAGCATAATTATTAGTTTTTTTCAACTGAATTAAAATTATTATTATCAATTGTAGCAAACAAATGTAGCATAATTATTAGTTTTTTTCAACTGAATTAATATTATTATTATCAATTATCAACAGGTAATACCAATTTTTTCCACGTATTGTACAAAATCCATATAGCTAGGCGCTCACAAAAAAATACCAAATACCAAAATATCAAATTTGTATACTAATAAGTTTCATACTCGGTAAAAAAACTGGCGTTATTATCGTTGATGCAACGTTTACAGTTTCTGAGTTATAACCTCAAACTATTTAATTTGAAATAGAACACCCTGTATATTTTGTCATTTTCTGTTACAGTCTTCCATTGCCTATTCAATGTTACTACGCTTGTTACAGTATTATATCAAAAACATCTAGAAATTAACAAAAACCTTTATTACTTAGAAAACATCAAACAAAAATTGATAACAAAAAATAACAACAACAAAAAAAATAAACCGAACAAATTTAAAACTGTGTTCTTGTCAATGGTTGAGAAACCTCATAAACCAACTAGAGTAGTTGCAGTAGGAAATGTTAATAATGTTTTGTTATCAATTTTTTCTTTGTTAATTTTTAGGCCTAAGTAATAAAGGTTTTTGTTAATTTAAAGATATTTTTGATATATTAATGTAGACTGGGGAAGAGAACACAGGGTGTTTGTTCTATTTCAAATTCAAAAGTTTGAGGTTATATCTCAGAAACTGTAAACGTTGCATCAACGATAATAACGCCAGTGACTTTACATGGCTGCAAAATAATTAAATCCAAAATTTCGTTAAATTCGGTCCAGCCGTTCCGAAGATTTTGTCACTTTTATTTCATAACCTTCAATTGTCTTTTTCTCGAAACGTTTCTTATGTAAGGCCATAAAAATATTATGCTACCATTAAGACAAATTAAAAGATCTGTCAAATCATTAAAAGAAACATAGGGTTGTCACAAAAATCGATGACGTCATCTGTTAAAACCAATTCAAGGTAAAAAAGATTAATTTGATATCCTAAGGTGTATTTTGATATAATTATAAATCGACATGTTCGATGATTTTTTAAAATAGCAAAACCGTTCTTGAGATTTTGTCATGTTTCAGCATACCCTGGTTTTGTGATACTATCGGTCAAGTTATTAAATAAAAAAACGCTTAAAAGGTCCTATTGGGTCGATTTCGAAAACCCGCTCGATGTAGGAACCTTGAATACGACCTTTATCGCGTTTGCGTCTGAAACTGTCTCCATATTTACCATAAGCAAGCAAAGTCGCAGTTTTTTGCTTGTGAAATGATGAATAAACAAAATCCTACCCTGAATCTTTTCAGCTTGTTTCTGTCACTTCCACTTTGGAACAGGAGACAGAAAATAGACGCATCCCTTAGCGGAAAATTGTAATTTCCACGTTCCTAACTCCGTACTCAATTGAAACCACCACAATTACACATTCCCAGAAGAGGAAAAATCCGGCGTCTGTTGGACGACTCGGAAGGCAATAAGAATATTTGTCATTGTCTCATTCGTATTTTCGAGCGGGCTTTCCACTTCCTGGTGATATTCTCTCTCTTCTGCTGTGGTGGTGTAATTCTTTCACGTCGCGTCCACACGAACTTTACTACATTTCATTTAGCCGTGACACGAATTGAAAAATATGCGCACATATACGACATTGGACCCTAAAATACACCATCCAAGGACGTTTTACGTCGTGAGAGACTCCTTCTGATATTTGTTCATCTGTCAGCGATGCTTTTACTGTGAACTTCTGTTCTTACTTCCGTAATGTATGCAAGCGGATCCTTTTCTTGGCAAGCGTCTTTTGTCAATGGATAATGGCACACGTAAGAATAGAATAGTCGTTTGGAAAGGGAAGTGTCCCCATTAATAAGACTTCACTCGTGTTGTTTAATTTTCTGTGACATGATACGGTTTAATGCAAGACAAAACGTCCCAGATAAAAGTTTATTGGGCAATTCTAACTTATTGGGTTTTAATTTTGAAATACTCGTAAAATAATTTTTGTTGTTTTTTGGATTTTCCATAAGTTTTTATTTAAATGTGATTCTAATGGGTCAATAATAAGGTATTAGTTTTTATGCATTGTTATGAATAACACATCAACAATGCCCAGCAGGATATCTAACGCCGGGAACAGACAGCGAGCGTATAGCGGAGCGGAAAGCGCAGCGTTCGCTTTCTGCTCCACTATAGGCTTGCTGTCTGTTCACAGCCTAAAAATGTTAAAGTACTCACTAGAAAATGTACTTTTTAGACATTCTTCATATTTCTTAAATTATATTAAAGGGACAAAAGTAATGGAAAAATCGGTCATCATCTATCTATATCTATAAAGCTATTTGTCCTTGAATTTGAAACCTGCCAAGGAGGGATTTTTGAAAATTTTGTCTCTAAAAGGGCGATATTTTGATTCTCATTCCAAAAAAATATACACTTATGTCACCATTATCATAGAATGAAAGTATGAAAGCATGACAAAATCAGTAAAACGGGTTGTTATTTGAAAAGACGTCGCATTTTAGCCAAAAAACACATATTTATATAAAATTTCTAACTTTCAACTGCTTTCTGGTACTGATATTGAAAGATCTGTTTATTGTCATAATGGTGAAATACAAAATCTATGGGTTTAATTAAACCCAAATACGAATACGAGCTTGAAAATTGCATATCACGCCAGGTTATTGCATTTTTTTGTCGTTGCTTATTTTATGGAGACTCGTGCACACCACTTAAAGAATCAATGTAAATGCTTTAAAAACATTTCTGAACATTTTTAAGGACTTCAGGAAAAAGTTTAGTCTTAGAGCTTTTGTTTCTATGCTTTGAGCGCTCACGGTATAGCTAAAAAACGAACAATGTTACACATGAAAACTGGTATTTAGATTCTTTTCTTTAAATTAAACAAAAGCGCGAATTTGACCATTCTCCAAAAATTCAAGAGGGTGCAAATTTGGGATGTTAGTTTTACGACGACATTAATGATATCTTCTAATAACCGAAGATGTTATCAACGTAAAAATTGGTGTTTCGATTCTCCTTAAACATGAAGCTTTATGTCCCACCGCAATTTGGCATTTACCAAACATCAATTATGTAATTCTTATGGCAGGACCAAGATGGTGAAAACCAGATAATGTCAATATTTTATTAATCGTAATTTATTTTTCTTAAAGATTAAACAAATACGTTTCCTTTGAAAACATTTGTACCAAATCCCAAAATCCACGCAAGCGAAGCCGCGGGCGGTAGCTAGTATTATTTTTTTTATATTTTTGGTTATATTCTAGGTAATTACCAATTAATATATTTACAAACCACCCTTAAATAGATAATACAAAACAGAAATAAAAAAGAAAAATTTACAGGATATGTATTAAATTTTATTAAGAGGAATTACTACAGGTTAGTGCATCCTACAAAACAACACTACATTGCAATATCCATACTAACAATACAACAACAAAAAAAGAATACGTAGACATTGCCACAACAAGGAATATATTTGTGTGCGTAGATGTGAAAAGGGACCAGTTGTCCGTTTCTAGTTACGCAGATAATCGCAAATAAAGTTAAACTGGTGCAAAATACACATTTTTGTTTTATTGGCTAATTACTCTCATTATTGTGTATTTTATCAGATGTGTTCGTCTGAAACGCGTCTGCGGTTGGAAAAGCATGAAAAAATGCGTTTTTATTGTGAACGAAAAAGTGACCAGTTGTCGCTATATCACGCTACGCTCTGGAGCATTACGGTGTTGCCGCATACAGTGGCAGAAACAAATATCTGTATGATAGCAGTTTATAAACTTGTTTGTATAAAATATAATTACAAAGTTATATAATATTCCGGGACAAATA
The DNA here is from genome assembly GCA_963966075.1 of Aphodius sticticus. Lineage (NCBI taxonomy): Eukaryota > Metazoa > Arthropoda > Insecta > Coleoptera > Scarabaeidae > Aphodius > Aphodius sticticus. Next base: position 20,791,370 of record OZ014508.1, read on the forward strand.
CTACGCTTATATTAACTTCATTTTTGTTTGTTTGTTTGTTGATTTGATTGTTTGTCTGTTTGTTATGTACAAATCTTGTAATCGATATTATTTCTACTTCCCAGTGTCCAATCAAGTTAAAATTTTGCATGTGTACAGATTTCCGGTGACAATACAAGAAGCAATAAAAAAATATGGAAACTTTTCCAAAATAGGAAAAAATTTCAAAATTTGGAAAATTTGACCAAATGAGTTGAAATTTTGCCTGTGGGCGGATTTCCGGTGACAATGACATAAAGCAATAAAAAAATTTGGAAAATTTTCTAAAATTTTGAAAAAAATTTTGAATTTGGAAAATATGTCCAATCGAGTTAAAATTTTGTATGTGGACAGATTGCCGGCGACAATGCTCGAAAAAAATAAAATGACTAACAAAATGGAAAATTTTAAAAAATTGTAATTTTGTTTATAAAGCGTAGTTTTTAAAAAATGCACTTTTTATATAAATTTATTATGATTGTATTTCCATGTTTGTGTCCCTAGTTATGTTTATTTCTGATCATTAAACGTTTAAAATAATTTTATACTTTATTTGACACTCCCAATTTGGATTTTTAACTGACATAAGTGTTGAAATCAGACAGCTGCATAATTATGTAACAGGAAATAGGATGACAAAAGTTGCAAATTCACGTTAATTTATTATGGTTGCCAGATTACACTCGGTGCCATTTTGAATTATAAACATCTAACTTCAGATATTTGTTTTCTTCTGAATCCGACAGTTAATTACATGTTTAGTCGCCATATTGGATTCGTCATTTTGAATTTTATACATCTGACAACAGATTAGGAATCCGTAACCTTCATATATCACATAATTTAATTTTTGTATAAATCCGACACTTAATTACATGTTTGGTCGCCATATTAGATCCGCCATTTTGAATTCTAAAAATCTAAAAATAAATAAGATTTGGAATCATAGGACCCCATAAACCCCTTACGAGAATGCTTAAGTCTTCTTAAGACTCGAGAGATGAAGATACCTAGCATACACTATACATATTGTAGGCCCAGGCCAATGACGCTATAGATTAAAAAACCTATAAAATCCAAACGGAATAATGAAATAATAAATTCTACTAAAAATCTTGAAACTAATATCGAAATTGTTCCAAAAATGTTGGAGTCAGCGTAACTTCCAAATATACGGGAAGTTATTAACTTTTAAACTTTGCAAAAGTTTGAAGCGTCATAGCGCAAAAGTTTAATTTTTGCACCAGCAACTTAAATATTTTTTTTTTCAATTTCTCTTTATGGTAATCGGCTTAAAATGTTGGAGTACCTTTGCCATAACTTATTCTATCTAAAAACACTCATAACTCAATTTCGGTCAACTGGTCCCTTTTCATATCCAGGCACACATTTATCTATAATTTAATATAATTTTATGTATAACATGTGAGAATTGATACAAAATTAATTACACTATGGATGCTTGTTTCAATGTATTGTCCTAACTAATGATTCCGAAATTCAGAGATTTTATACTTTGTGGCATAAGCTGCACTGCATCCCAGAAACTATGCAATAATAATAAATTCTGGAACACCATACAAATAATCTTCAGTAAACTGTATAGCAGTGTTTTATTTTTCGCTTTTCATCTAAATACATACAAGTTAGTTGAATGTTAGTTACATTCATGCAAAACGCTAGGATAATATCGACACAAGATAAACTTGGGCAGAAATACAGCAAACTCATTGAGGCATTTGACATTATAAAGCACAAATTCCAAACATTAAACACACCGCATTTAATTTACGATATTCACTTGGCTATCTGTTTGCCATAAGGTATGATATATTTGCTCTGTGACGTTCAGGAATTTTATTACTTTATCAAATCCGCCTCGTATTAGGTATGTTAACGCAGGTTATACAAAACGAAAGTCATGTATCGGTATATTTGCGTTTGTTAGTATGTATCTGGAACTAAATATTGTACCACTTCATAATATTTACTTATTACTAATAATTAATACGTTTTTATCTACGACTCAAATATAATAAGTTCATTGCATACGTATCTATGACTATATAATCCACATCATGATACGTGCCAATGATTATAATGACACTAGCGCTGAATAATAATGAGTTCGTTCAAATAATGACTTCATTATTTGAAGGAACTGTCATCATTATACGAATGTACTGTCAAAGTCAGTCTAAACCTACGTGGATGACAGTTATTTGACATTTCGCCTCGCCACCATTGACAAATACATTTAAAAGATTTCATATAAAATGGAATTTATGAGTCGTAGATAAAGCGTCGTATTCGACGCGCACACAACTGATATAAATCGCTCGCATGTTTATACGCTTGCCTACGCCTCGCGTATAAACTTCATGCTCGCGATTTATATCCTTAGTTATGTGCTCGTCAAATAATATACTATTATTATATAGATATATAAATATTATCTCTACATTATAATTATATTAATGTGTTGCTGAAAGATAATTTGAACACATTATCATTTCAATACAACAACTTCTGAATTATGACTTTATATTTCTTCTTTCAAGTTTCTCACTATTGTACGGAAAAATAGAAAAATTGAAATGCACATAAATAGCCAACCATCTGACGTTATCATAACTGCCTAGAGTAATCGTATTTTAATTCGCCTTCTCTTATAATTTGTAACCACACTTTGGGTTATGTTTTCAGTACATAAATCAGAAAACTTTTTAATTGGACTTTTATTAGGAGTTAATACTGAGCCGACTGCGATTATACGGCAAAAATTTGATGAAACAAATGAGGACGTTTCAGATAATACGCTTTTATTTGTCTATTAATAGATTTATTACTTAGAAATTTCCCATTCCCAGAAGTTGTTTACTGTGATATGTTGACAGTGGAGTGTTTGATCATTAGAACGTGTTAGAATTATCCCAATTAATTATTCATAAGTTTCAATAAATGCATCAATAAATCATTAGCTGCAATTGTTACAAGGAAAATTCTCAGGTGCAGGAAAGAATATAGAACGTGTGATATCGAATTACAACATTTTAACATAAATAGTGTATGAGAAGTTTATAAGAAATGAAATCTATTTCTTCTTATATTTCTTATATGGCACAATTTCCGTCTTTAAAGTCTACCTTTTTACCCTTTGACGAACTAATTAGAATATTGGCCGTACCAATTAGTGCCAATTAATTACTGAATTCATCGCCGATCTTTGATCAATTTAATGCATGCGCCACGATAGAGCTGAAAGCATGAAGTAAGTGTAACTAAAAGTAGACATGTTGAAAATCGGATACGGATAGTGTAAAATGGCAATATTTAAATGAAAAACCGTGGTAGTATTTTGTGGTTGTAAAATGTGAGTTTGGAGGTTTTGACTTTCCAGAGGTTCCATTTGTAAATTGGGTAAAACAGCTACAGAAACGGACAAAATAATCCACTACAATGTCTGACATTTCTTTTAATTACACCAGATGCGTTAGATTGATCATAAATAGAAACGGTATTCACGTTACAACTGAATAATGCGGGCAAGGTCAAATCTAAAATTTAACATCACTCCCTGGTCGAGCAATCTTGGTGTTATCAGATTTAGCTCCCTGGTACATCCGCTAATTTCGAAAAATGAAGACATGGAATAAAAATGTTTAGATAGGTGTCAAACGGTTTCAACGGACACACAGTGGGCGATTTTGAACTGTTAGCTGGACAAAAGTGCCATTTTATTGTGAAACAACGTAAAAATAGTCGTTGGATAACCCTAAAAATAGTAAGAAAAGTGTAACTTGTGTATGTGTAAGTGTTAAACTTTGAAACCTTGCGAATATAATAATATGCTTGTGTAATGGGGTAGTTCTGAGTGTGCTGAAAGATTAATTTAGTTTTAAAATTCTGCAAACTTGCTGAAATTATAATATTATCGTTGCCAATACAGGATATATAGTCAAAAAATCTATGCAATGGGGTACTTTTGATGGGATTGAATAATTAATTTAGCTTTAAGGGGGGATTCCGGTTTTCTGATGAAAAAAATCATTTTTTTTCTGTACGTTATTTTATTATTTAAGGTCTTAAGAATGTGTGTACAAAGTTTTAAGGTAATTTTTGAAAAATTAGCGAAGTTATAAGCAATTAGCCAACGGCGTGCAGGTGCCAAAAATATGCAGCGCGCGGATCGGTCGGATCGCGCGCTCAATAATTTTTCCGCCCGGGTTTTTCAAGCCAAAAAATCTTGCAGTGTGTGGTTTATTATTCTGTGAAATTCTCTCGTGAACAGTCATTGATAAAAAAAAAACACTCAAGAAAAACTCCTACACGTGCTGATGGACAACAAAAAAAAATTTCTGAGAATGCACACTCGTGAAAGAAAAGCATTTGCTAGTACTTCTTCCGATAAATTGTCTACGGCGGAAGACGAGGAAATTACAGTGCTGGGTTTTGGAGACGGGATATGGAAGAAGTGAGGTCCCACTTCCGTTGTATAGGATCACTATATTTATGGAGAAATATACTAACAAAGTGGTTGAGCATATGTACTGCCCTGTGGGATCACAGAGTTGGTGCAAATGGCGAAAAACTGAAGCCTAGAAAACTCTGGATGAATTCAATAACACTTGCTAAAAATGTCGAAAATGCCATCAACCCAATTTACAACGACTTCTCATCGAGAGTTGCTAGAACAGTGTTTGGGTGGTGATACTCACAACAACAACTAAAGCTTCAATTCTACTGTCTAGCGCCACGCACCCAAACATCTTCACCGTGGCTCAAAACCTATCAAAATTACGGCTTATGCAGCAGCAGGTATTTATAATAAATGCTTTTCTGCCATCCTTTAAACTGTGACAACAATAGGAATCGTTATTGATGAACCAGAAATGCAATAAGTTATGTACTTTTCTTTTCATAGAGAAAACATTGTCAATTTTTTTGATAAAAATCGATATTTTGAGTTTAAGAAGCCACCATTTCCTCAAATCTACATATTTTCATGTTCTGGTTCATCAAACGATAACTACTTATGTATTAAGTAGGCCGCTATTTGAAATTTTTATTTCAGACCACCTGGAGTGGCCCAATCATGCCAACCAGTGACCGCGGATCTTCGCGCAGTGTCATGGTCGCGGGTGGCTAGTGAGCGTGATTCATCATATTTCTGTATTTTTTTTTTTGTAAATACTTGATAAGCTAATAAATATTTGTGTCAAATTTTGAATCGATTTATTGCATAGTCTCGCCAATAAAAAATTCTTAAAAAGGCGGTAATTTTAGAGGAAAAACCGGAATCCCCCCTTAAAATTCTGAAACCTTGCGAATATAATGATAGAAGCCGAATCGGACCCAGCGCTACGCGCCGTAGCCCCCTCGTCCTGATGACTCCCTATCGTGTGGACCCTCCACCCCCCATCTACAACTTGAAAAGCTGTACTATAAATGCAAGAAAACCTACTTTGGCTATAAAATGTTAAATACCTAATTATTAACTGAATTTTAAAAGCTATTTCGAAATTTTTTTAAGTTTTCTGACGTCACACGTTTTTAGTGTTTTGATTCTAATTCCTGACAATTCCTCCAAAATTTCATATATCTACCATAATCAATTCATGAGTTAAGAGTGGCAAATTTTCGTTTTTTGGATTGTATGAAAAAATACTTTTTGAACTCAATAAATAAAAAATCTTTTAGTTGCAGTTTTGTAAGCTACATAAAATACATAAATATAAAGCGTATCGAAATGACCTGTTATACATTTTGTCTCAAACTCGACCACGATGTCGACGTAATAATCGATTACAGCTAGTGGCACAATTTTGACCAATAATAGCAATTATTTTCAAAACGATTGACTTTCATACAACAGTTTGCAGTAGTAGTACTTTCTAATGTTGAAAAGATAGTAGATTCTAAAATGGTAACAATAATACAGAGAATTCCATTTAAAAAATCAACTTTGAATAGTGTGAACACTGCATCTTCTATAATAATCTATGGTATTAAGCTGTTGAAAATAATTTTTTCTTAAACTACTATTTTTAAACAAAATAAAAGCAATATCTAACTCAAAAACAATTGATTTTTAGAGAATTACTATCTTAGTACTTTTTGCCTTAAAATTTTGTAAGGAACCCATATACTGCGTGCGCTTAAGTTTAATAATGTATTGGTTGGCAACTGTCTTCCGAATTACTTTTCCTCCAAGCTATACGACTTTCTTCGCTTCCACGAACACATTTTAACTGTAAAAATTAGCACCAACTATTAATCTGTTTAACAAATTTAAGCACTAAAAACAAAATTTACATACATATACGTGTACCAACAAAACACATCAACCTACCACCACTAAAACGTAGGCGTCGCACTCGGAGCGTAAACATATTGACTATTGACGCAACAACGCATATTTTTAATCTGGCATACCACGATCCATTAACTCACACACAAACATATCATCACTAATTGAAAACACGTGCCGAATCTAAACGTCAAAAGACACGCCAGAGCCATCATCAAAAGCGCACGTGCTAAAAATCGTTTAGCAATCACGTATGCAAAATCACAATCCAGATTAAACGGTTAAATGAAAAAAGAACAGGAAACCACATCCTCATTTATTAAGCCGGTCCCATGTCCAGCTTAATTGGTTCTTATCACCTGTTAGGTCTTACTTCGTCGTCTGCTGTTTAAGTTGCTCTGTTATTTGCGCCTACCGACGACCAACCTGGAATGCCGTTGGTGCGTTTTTGAAATCAATTAAAATGTAAATAAAGGAGCTAGCTATATAGTGTATAGCTTGAAGGTAGGTCCTGTGGAAGGTCGTGGTAGTAAGTGATTGTTGGATGGTTCATGCGTACGCCGCTGGTGCTCTGAAATTGATAATTTGGGTATCTGAAAGCGTGGAATCCATGGTGGTATGCCTTAGGCTGTATGGTAATTGGTACTCAAGCTCTTGGTGGGAGCGGTGGTTTTAGCACTAGTTTTTGGTAAGAATATTGTTTCTGAAATTAGAAGTGTTTTATGATATGAGTTTTATGGCGATATACTGAGTATGTTTGTTGATTGTGCTAAAATTCTCAGTATTTGGACCAATATATGTATTGGAGTTCTCAGAATGACCAATGGTATTGTGGGGGTGTTACAGAGCTTCTGCACCAAAGTTCTTCACGGGAATTGTTTTCAGTTCTGAAAATTGTAATAAATTTTCCTGAATTTTCTAAAACAAAATTTAACCTTCTCTTTATTTTGTAGATCAAAATTATTACTTTTGCAATTGTAGCATGGACTCCGTTGTTGTGGGGAAACAGACTTTCAACATATGAATTAACGAAGTTAACCAATGCATTTTTTGTAGCTTTTTGACAACAAGACAATAGTTATGAATGCCTTTGAAGCCCAAATCATAATACAGCGTTGAAGAAACAGGAATTACAACAGCTCTAAAGCCTGATATACATAGTAGTGACAAAATGAGCGGCGCGTCAAGTTTAATCAGTAACAGCAAAAGGAGGAACTGTCGTTACAAATTTCTTTGAATGCATTGCGAACGTTCTACCTTCGATATTTCTTTGTGTTCCTCATTTGATCAGAGATGGACAACAATTAAGCTCAGTGAGTACAGTACCTCTTTCTGATGGATGCAATATGTAAAATAAGTAATAACAGTTATTTATTTGACTGATTCGTTAAGCAGAGAAACTATTTTTGTTACAATTATCAAATTTTGTTTGTGTTCAACAATCTTATTTACTTTGCAGTATGTTTGTTTTGTAATATTGTTTAAAATTATTTGACGTGATTTTTATCCAATAAGTAAGTATGTAACAACCATACATTTATTTATTTTGCATGTGGTACAAATAATCTAAGGCGCTGTTACAACTGACCCAGGTATGGTCACTATGGTTACTAGTGGCCCATCCATGGAATATTGAAATACGACCCATTTTGGTCATTAATTTCTGCACAATATCAAGAAATTAAGGAGCCAGTGTATGACATTTGAATTAAAACAAATACAGCTTAAGTAGCTTCCTGTTAGAAGAAAAACCAAAATATGAAATGTTTGAGACACCTTATACAGGAATAAATAATAAGGAACTTCAGGTCAAGCACTCAAGACCTCTGTTACAAAAAGCTTGCTCATCTATTCCCATTTTGTTTTTGATTCATCTCAATATCTGAATGTTTATTGAAGATACACAATTTGTTCCAAAAAAGAGTTTGCGAGGTTTCTGTAGAGTACAGAACCAGAGTACAGTGCCAGCGTTTGACATGAGGTAACAAGTAGTGTGAAGATGCTGTAACAAGCGAAACCGGTTACTACGAAAATAAATTATTTAAACAGTGATGAACAATTTTGTTTTACCCAACATTTCAAGACACCTGTTTTCATAGCGTATACACAAATACTATATAATTTTAATGGAGTTAAAACAGCAACAGCGAGCATTTCCGTAATTTCCTAACGATTCAGTTTTCCATGTACTTGTTCGTTTCCATGATCGACATATGAATGGTCACTCATATGTCGATCATCCATGTTGTTTGGTTCACGTTTTGCTGTGCGATTGCAACCGAGAGTATTTTTATGGTTTAGACGTCTTGATTGCTGCTTATTTTCACGTGTGCATATATTAAATCAGAAACCCTTCTAGGTTTTTTGGATGTATTTATTTATTGTTGGATTTTATTGACATGTAGTCTGAAGATGCTATAACAAGCGAAACCGGTTACTACGAAAATAAATAATTGAAACAGTAAAGACCAATTTTCTTTTACCCAATATTTCAAGACACCTGTTTTCACAGCGTATACACAAATACTATATAATTCTAATGGAGTTAAAGCAGCAACAGCGAGCATTTCCGTAATTTCCTAACGATTCAGTTTTCCATGTACTTGTTCGTTTCCATGATCGACATATGAATGGTCACTCATATGTCGATCATCCATCTTGTTTGGTTCACGTTTTGCTGAGCGATTGCAAACGAGAGTATTTTTATGGTTTAGACGTCTTGATTGCTGCTTATTTTCACGTGTGCATATATTAAATCAGAAACCCTTCTAGGTTTTTTGGATGTATTTATTTATTGTATGATTTTATTGACAAGTAGTCTGAAGATGCTGTAACAAGCGAAACCGGTTACTACGAAAATAAATTATTTAAACAGTGAAGAACAATTTTCTTTTACCCAACATTTTAAGACACCTGTTTTCACAGCGTATACACAAATACTATACAGAGTGTTTTCCATGTACTTCTAGGACTTCCCACTGTTCGGATAGTTTTTGTCTTTGCTCAGCGTAAAGATGTTCAACATCACTGTAGATTTCATGGTCCACGTATGCATCATCACAATAGCTGGGATAGATTGGTATGCAAGCTGTTCTAGTTGGACGACGTCCTCAATTCTTCTGCTGGCTTCAGCTGTTAGACGTTTTACGGTAATCTCTTCAATTTTCGTATATGCTCTCAGCGTCAATATCCATCCTAATTTTCCGGTAATTGCACAGAAATGTCCTGTGTCTCTTCCTTCCAGTATTTTTGTAATCTTCTGAGTTTGTGGTGTCGACTAATTTCTTGTATTCAATCCATATATTTTCCTCGATACTCAAGTACTATACTGTTCAGTACAGCTATACTGTATTCTATCACGTTTTGACACTCTTATTGAAAAAACCTATATAGGTACGTAATTTTTTGTTCGCTTATTTATTTATTACAATATAGAGACTGTACAATCAATTCTCAAATTCTACAAATGCACCGTTTGTCAATTACAAAGCTACAATTATTGTTAAATCGCAATGTCACATCGACGGTAATCTCTTTTCTCATTTGCGCTAATCAACGTTAATTCCAAAGGAATCGACAGAGTACTTGCCATCAGTGTCATTTTTTCATCACGGAATGCGATGATGATCCCCATTGACATAATCGGTAGCGGTAAACGATTATTACACAACTGTAACCCCATAATTAGTTGCGCATCCAGCCTGTAATGGATCGAATCCAAACCGTGTCGCATGTCTGCCTCTCATCTCACGAGCGTACGTGAATAGCGACCCGGAACATTGGCGAGTATGGACGGAGTAGATAGATAGATATGACTTCATCATCAGTGGCCCCCACGGTTCACTAGATCGGACAATCGATTCCATTGTTGGCTTGGAGATGTCTCCTTACATCTAGAACACCATCATAGGCCGCTGCTAATAGCGGAATAATTATGCCGGCGCTAATTTGGGTTTCAATTAGCGCCGTTTCAGTGCAATGAGATGAGGAATTGCGGCGCACATTGTGCCTCCTCGGTGTATTGATGTGGGTGTCATAGCTGGGAAGACGGATAAGACGTCTTATTTATTTTATTATCTTTTAGTTTAGTTATTTCAACATACAGTATGTCCCCGATAGACCTATAATGGACGTAATTTTTAATTTCTCGAGAAAAAGTCATTTTTTAGAAAGAGTTTTGGATATCCTAAAAAGTCAAAAGCCATTGTTGTTAATATTTTAATTTAACATACAGGATGGTTAGAAAACACGAAAATGTTAAATTGGCCGAAAAGTAAACTATCGGTTTTTCGGCATTAGAACAAAAATGTTATAGGTAAAAGTTGTTTTATATTTAAATTTATGCCCAGATATCAAATTTCAATGTTGTATTCTAAGTTTTATATTTATTTTTAACAAAGTAATTTAACAAAACATTACTCCATATTTGAGTGTTATAAATGGCTATTGGGAGCTGCGTAAATAAAACGGCTTTACTTTTCTATGCTGACGTTTCGGTTTATCCTTTATTTACATCACCGTAACTATACTAATATTCAATATAAAATATATATTCAATATAAATATTCAAATTCGTAGATTGCTTGGAGCGTTAAAGGAAGAAAATAACTATTACTCCACATGTTCCCCTCCCACAGCTACACATTTTTCCAATCTTCTTCTAAACTCCCGATATACCAATATACCAAATTAATGAAGATTAATAAATGAAGAAACACTTCATTTATTTCGTCTACTGCTTACCTAATTTTAAATTTTAGAATGTCATGAAAATTATTATACACCTTCTGTTTTAAATAACCCCACAGAAAAAAAATCAAGCGGCGTTAAATCAGGTGAACGTGGTGAACAGGTGAACGTGGCCATCCTATAGGGCCGAATCGTCTAATCCACTTATTTGGAAAATGTCTGTTCAACCAACCCCTGACTTGATATGCGCTATGAGCAGGACAACCGTCGTGTTGATATGGTTTATTCTATCAAATAGACATAAAGAGAATGCTTGAGCGAAATAAATAAGTTCAGAACAATGCTTTTTTGCTCCCTCATGCAACGCGTTTCTACTCAGTTTCTTCTGATATATCAGTCGTTAACATACGCCAACTGCGTAATTTGCTTTCAAATCGTTGTTGAGGTACTTACTGCGACGTACCTCTGCGGCGATAACAATATGAATATCAATATCAACAAGATATATAATATTAAAAAAGTCCTCAAATATGTAACTAGCAAAAATTTTGAATTTTAGTACTACGTGACTTCCGGACCGACTACGACCGTAGAAGAGGAAATTTAATACTGTCAGGTAAATAATCATCAAATCTAAATTATCGGAACACCTAAATAATTCTCCAGCCGTAAATAATTCAAAATTTTTTCAAGTTAAAGTTGTTTTGCTTTAAACAATCTATCGTATAAATGTTTTTAATATACAATATATTTCCTGGAATCATGACCTTTCTTTTTTCAAATAGAACAAGCCTGTATATTTTTACATTGTTCATTCTAAGATTAAATCTAAAAATCTTTTGTAGGAATAATTCTTTTTTATAAAAAGCATCATTTTTTAGTTATGAGCAATTAATCAAAAATAGACAAAATTATCAAAATACCTAAATAATTTTCCAACTGTAAAAAGATCAAGAAATTTGTTAAACAAAACATTTTTCTTGGTTTAAACAAACTATCGTTTATTCTGGAAATTTGGTAACCTTTCCTTTTTCTGATAGCACACGCTGCATATTTTTACACTTTTCTATTTAGGATTAATTCTTAGAAATATTTTTTTAAATACAATACTATCATTTTGTAGTTATAAGCAATTAATCAAAACTCTTTAACTTCAAATTAACAATTTTTTCCCACGCAAATACACATTTCTTTTAATTTGGCAGCTTGAATATTTAATTTAATTCTATTTCATAGTTTTGTTATTTTTTCTTGATTTTGTTTTTATTTTTTATCCGTTAATTGTCGACTAATTGCTCATAACTCAAAGACCATTTTACAAAAAAAATGATTCTTACAAAAACTCTTAGAATTAATCTTAGAATTAAAAAATGTTAAATATACAAGCTGTTCTATTAGAAAAAGAAAAGTTTACCAAGTTTCCATAATAAAATGAACTAGGTAAGTATATTATTATAACTATATTAAAAATATACTTAGACAATAGCTTGTTAAAAATAAAAAATCTGATGTGGCCAGGCACATGACTTTATCATACTATATATAAAATTAATAGTTTAGCTGCATGGGATTCTATTTGATCGAGATCGGCCATGTCTGCATTAAAATAAAACTAGTAGAACTAGACAGATATGTCGATTAAAGCTGCGTTCGGATATTGTACTCCGTTGACACCGGGTACACCGTCCAAAGGACACTTACGTGTTATTGGGTGTAAAAAGTGTAATACAATATTCGAACGCAGCTTATATTGACAGAAGTTATTGTCAAAACATTAGCGTTTGACACCACCTGCTGTCATTAGAACCAAAAATCTGACAAATCCTGGCTACTAGTTTCAATGCAGTACGAGCGATCTCGATGAAATAGAATTTGCTCATTCAGCTAAACTATTGATTGTACCAAAAAATATCATAGTCATAAATTATTCAGAATTTCCTCATCTTTAATTTATTATTTAACTATTTCGACGAAATTCCAGAAATGGCGGCTTATTTGCAAAATCTTTCAAAAATGCTAAGATTAAACCTACAGTTCCTTTGGACCCTTATCAACAGAAAGCTTTTCAGCTCTAAGTTTGGTTATGAAACTTCTAAATATGAAGTTTCGTCCCGATACTTTTAGTAGTTTCTCCGGAATCGTCGCCACAAAAAACGGGTACACACACATACACACACACACACACACACACACACACACACACACACACACACACACACACACACACACACACACACACACACACACACAGACATTTTTTTGTACCTTGGCCAAAAATGTTCAGGGGACCCAAAAAGATATATTTCCGCTACAATCTCAAAAAATTTTTTTGGCACGATTACAATACTTTACATACTGCGTATGATAAAGTAAAAACATTTGTTTGATTTTTTTAAATTTTGTATCGTTGAAGAATTATTTTGGTGTTCCGGTAATTTAGACCAATTTATAATATAAACAAATTATTTCTACAAAAGTTCTAAGAATTAATCTTAAGAATTAACAAATGTTCCATTTGGAAAAGAAAAGGTTACCAAATTTCTAGAATGAAATGAAATGAAATATATCGAAAATATATTTAGACGATAGCTTGTTTAAAACCAAAAAAAAATTTTTTAATATTTCTTTGAAATTCTTTACGGTTGAAGAGTTATTAAGGTGTTCCGAAAATTTTAACTAATCCTGTATAATCCGCCATTTTGAATTTATTTTGAAAATCTGGCATGACATTTTTAATCATCAATTTTCAAATATTACGGGAAATAAGGTTAATGAAAATCCAAGATTGTTTACATTTTCGGTCGCCATATTGATTCCGCCATATTGAGTTTTGAACATTGGACATTAGATTTATAGTTTAGGATCTTCGAATATCACAACAAATAAGTTTCATAAGCACCTGACATCTTTCTAAATTTTCTGGTCGCCATATGGACCCGCCATTTTGAATTTAAAAAATATTACAACGGGTTTGGAATCAGAACCCCAAAAACACTATATATCATAATAAAAATATTATTTAAGTGCTTTAAATAAACAAATATTGTTGAAAATGTTCGCTGTTTTTCCGTCAAGTTCAAAAACAGTACATATCCATGATGATTGTTTTAATCATAGCTCTATTTTTAATGCAAATATAAATAAAGTATGTAATAGATTTAATTCTCTGTGAATTACTTTGTTTTGTCTGTTGGAACAAAATAGCTAATTGCTATACTTTTCAAGACATTTGCTATACTTTTCAAGATATTTCACCGACAAAATTATTTTGTTAATTTTCTCAGAACTCACTTTTTGGACTTCGATATTTTTATTTCAGAGATTTTTTACATTTCTTTCGGGGAAAACCCGAAATGTCAGTAAATAGGTGTATCAAATTTTGACTAAACTGAACACATAATGCAGCCAATAAAAGAGTCCAAACAATGCGGTAATTATAGCGTAAAATAACGGTAAAATGTATTGGTATTTTGTTTTATGGGTGTTTGCATTTTGTATATCGTTTTCTTCATTTTAACCAAACAAACCATTTTATCTATAAATATCGAGATATAAATTAACTCCGACCGGGTTACAGCATTTCAAGGAAAAGCCATACAAAGGTTAGTTTGCAAGAAAATATACTTTGGTATATCCGTGGAATTAAAGAGGTCAATTACAATCGAGAATATCAAAATTCAAAATGGCACCAATAAAGTTAAAAACAAAACTTGACCATGGTATCTCCGCTCTGTTAAAAGTTACCGTAGATTTAATTAATGCATGCGTTTAATTAGTTCTAACTTTTTACAAATGTACATAAATTCTTAGGCAATATTATGCTAAAGCTGGTTCACTAACTTATTGATCCACATCTGAGATAAAATACACTGAAGACCAGTAGAAATTGTAACCTTTTTGCGCATATAACTTAAGTTCATCACCTATATTAAAAACGGCAAAACGCCCCTTTTTAACGACAGCGCTCGTTAGAATAACGATTTACACGTATATCGGCAAAGAATTTATCGGCACATCCTCAATAAACATGCTACGATCTAAGTTATGAGAGTGCTGGCAAAACATCATTTATAGTATATTACATTACAAGAGCTGTAACTAGCATATTACGTACGAGTGGAAATTTAACATACGAGCCGCGAAGCGGCGAGTTTTGTTATTTTCCACGAGTATGTAATATGCGTTAAAGCTCGAGTATTGTACATAATTTTACCTACGACCGACAATTTCGATAAATTGTATCAAAAATGACAAACAAATACAGGTAAGAATATTTGACGGTTGACCAATCAATGTATTCGCGCGACATCTATTGCAACTACGGAGAACTTTGTCTGAAGTGTCGATCGAAAATTCCAGTACAAATTCAACATAAATTATCACGTTCTAGTAAGAATACGTTACAGCTCGAGCATTGCACTTACTTACGACCGAAAATTTCAATAAATATAAATTGTATCAAAAATGACAAATAAATAATCAAAATATTCGCGCGACATCTGTCATTATGACATTAGGTCGTGCGTTAAAAACACAAACGCACAGCCAAAGGCACACGTATGTTATAAGCGATATACGAGCTAAGTAGTCCGTGACGTAAGGGACATTTACACATACGGTCGTAGGTAAAATTCTAAACAGTCGGCTAGGCCAGTTTATACCGATGGTTTATGTACACATACCTCCTTTATGCGTATTTATTCAAGCTTTCCGCAAATAATTTACTCTTAATACATCGTATGTATTTTAACGTTTTACGGTAATTAAACCGCGCTAGAAATGCGGCATAGACGGGTACTCACATATAGTAATTGCCGGGCTTTTAAATACTGAATGTATTCACTATTGATTTACTAAGTTATATATTAAACGGACGCTTTTGACCGCTTATGGCACCCATAAATATTACACTTTATAGCGACGATTAAAGCCAAAGTAACCAATACGCTATTAAATCATATTTAATTTATCCAGTTTCCTGTTTAACGACAGTTCTTACATAATCTAAACAGTAAACGTTCTTGAGAATTTTAGTAAGTAGATAAAGAATAAGTTGCTTCTAGTATATTTGTTGTTATTCTTTCATGGCGTTCGATTTTTGATTCATTACAATGTGTAAAAATCAAACGTTAAATTTTCGGGAAAAAATGAGAAAGTATTGCATGTATTTTAGCAATAATTATTGGATGTTTTACATATTTCAGCACAAACAAAAAGTTACGTTTTTTTTTAAGTTTTTTATTCAACCGCCTAAAACAAAAAGTTGTTTGGTAATTGTTTAACTATTTTTATGTTAAAAGCAATAAGTAGGTGTTAAACTTATTAAAGAGGAAAAAAGATTATATTTTAGAGCTGTTTGATACCAAGGTGAGTATTTTAATCGTGCCACAAAACCGGTGGATTGGCAACTGAATTTTTTCCGATAGGCGCCAAAATTTTGAAAAATGTCAGAAAAATGTCACGTCCCGGGCCTGGTATAATTTATATACAGACTGTATAAGCTAGCTACACCAGCTAAGTACTAACTTTCCGAATCTGTCAAGTGTGTTATATTTTAACGAATTTTAACTTCAGCACGGCTGAAGATAATTCTCTTACTAGTTCCTAATAAAATTTTATTGGAGTCCTAGTTTTAGAGGTTCTAGCAATATTTATAGAAAAACTTTTAAAATGAGTAAACTTTGAACTTAGGTTGAAAGTCACGAGCTGCATTTCCTTAGGATACTTACGTTGTGTTAGATGTAAGCTCAGTTAAGAAAAACTCGTTCGTAACTAATTTTAACCATTTTAATTAATTTCAACAAAAATAACGTATATTTAAATTGCGGATAATTTATACGCAATTTATCAGATAAAATGAAATATTATCATAGGTTATATTTAAACTTATTGCCAGTACAAATAGAAAAATCTCTAGTCTGTTAAATTCAAATAAATCGTTGGTTTAATAAAAATAAATTTATTTGGTAAAAAGAATGTACAACATTCTTTGTACTAAAGAAATATGTTGTTGCCTCCATTTAAAGCGTGTGTTATCTGAAACTCTCTGATTCCAAAGCTATGACACATTGTCAAAATTTATTGTAGCATTTGGTGGTCAAAACTGCAAAAACATTACCACATTCGGATAAATCGTATTAAGGTAAACGTCTCAAATTCAGACTGTCCTAAATTCCGACATATTACTGTTTAGTTGGACAAAATTTCAAATTGTAGGTAATTAAAAGACCTAGTAGCCCTTCGACGCTCGGAGTTTTGCCCCCCGAAAATAACCCCTAAATGGCGATGATATCCGTTCGAATAGCAAACACAAATCTATCAGTTGCTACAGAAAAATGTTTATAACTTTTGCAAAAATTGTTGCATAAATTTCTATCATACCTCAAATTGTAGGTAATTAAAATACCTAGTAGCCCTTCGACGCTCGGAGTTTTGCCCCCCCCCCGAAAATAACCCCTAAAGGGCGATGATATCCATTCGAATAGCAAAGACAAATCTATCAGTTGCTACAGAAAAATGCTTATAACTTTTACAAAACTCGTTGCATAAATTTCTATGATACCTCAAATTGTAGGTCATTAAAATAAAGTAGTAGCCCTTCGACGCTCGGACTTTGCCCCCCCCCCCCCGAAAATAACTCCTAAATGGCGATGATATCCGTTCGAGTAGCAAATATAAATCTATCAGTTGCTACAGGAATATGTTTATAACTTTTACAAAAATTGTTGCATAAATTTCTATCATACCTCAAATTGTAGGTAATTAAAAGACCTAGTAGCCCTTCGACGCTCGGAGTTTTGCCCCCCCGAAAATAACCCCTAAATGGCGATGATATCCGTTCGAATAGCAAACATAAATCTATAAGTTGCTACAGAAAAATGTTTATAACTTTTACAAAAATTGTTGCATAAATTTCTATCATACCTCAAATTGTAGGTAATTAAAAGACCTAGTAGACCTTCAACGGTCGGAGTTTTGCCCCCCCGAAAATAACCCCTAAATGGCGATGATATCCGTTCGAATAGCAAACATAAATCTATAAGTTGCTACGGAAAAATGCTTATAACTTTTACAAAAATCTTTGCATAAATTTCTATCATACCTCAAATTGTAGGTAATTAAAAGACCTAGTAGCCCTTCGACGCTCGGAGTTTTGCACTCCCCCCCCCCGAAAATAACCCCTAAATGGCGATGATATTCGTTCGAATAGCAAACATAAATCTATCAGTTGCTATAGAAAAATGTTTATAACTTTTACAGAAAATGTTGCATACATTTCTATCATACCTTAAATTGTAGGTAATTAAAAGACCTAGTAGCTCTTCGACGCTCGGAGTTTTGAAATCTACAACATTGAACTTTATTTTGATGATTTGACTTTACACTTATCAACCCACAATCGATTCTTATTCTACCACTGTTCTAATGGTCAGAATATAACCAAGAAGTTCGACTGATCTTGATAATTGAGTGTAATGCTAAAAGTTGATTTTTTCCTTATGAGGTAACTATTTATCTGACTACAAATGCTTTATATTTTCACTATTATTTACAAATTTAGGGGTGTCGGAATTAGGTAGATGTAAATATAGCACGTCCGTAAATTAGCCATGTGTGTGGGAATTGTGTACATGGTTAGAAGCAATACATATGGCTCTATTGCTGTCTTTATACAAGAAAAAAACATATTTTACATCGTTTGCTATATTACAATTAATTGTGCGCATTTTGTACAAATTTTACCCAAAATATGTATTTTACACTGAACTGATTTTTACACCCTGTATAGATTCTTTAAGCAAATAAATGCTGTCTGTTTCGGATAAATAACCGGTCAAAGGAATGTAACATAACCCGCAATTGCTATGACGCGCAAATATTTTCTATGCAATACATAGAACACTAGGTTATTAAACAAAAATTCTTAAAATCCATAATAAACCTTACCTTATTTCCAGTTATAAATCGCCGTTAACGCTCCATGGACCATCTTATCCAATTTCATAAAGGAAATCTTCCTAAAGAACAAACGCATTTCCGAAATGTTCTATAAAACCACTCAAATCTACTCAAAATGCAGCACAGAACGTCTACCGTGGCATATTACCCACTTTAGATGACATTTCACAATACAATTGACCGTTTTCCCCGCAAAACTTCGAGAAAAATCGCGACGAAATGAAAATTTGCACGTTACACTCAAATTTTGGCAAAATGGCTTCAAACATGTTACAAGAGAACAAAGGAATCACGCGGTAAATCAACAAGGCATGCGCGCCGGCTGCTTGGTTACCTTAGTTACCACTTTGCTATATTGTCGCGAGACAGCTAGAGTCTTGGGCGACTAGATCGTGAAGCTTATTAAGTTATTACGTTATAGGTAGTAGGATTTTTATATTGTTTATATTCGATGCGCACCAGTTCCTTTTGTCAATTTCCTTTTGACAACTACGTGTCTACTCGATGGATGCTGAACTTGTAATATGTTGCGTTCTTCCGATTAATAATTTGATGTAGATGTTGAAATTTAAATGCATAGAAAATTTTTGGTATTATTCTTTCATGGCGTTCGATTTTTGATTCATTAGAATGTCTAAAAATCAAACTTTAAACTAAAAAATAAGAAAGTATTGCATTGTATTTTAGCAATTATTGGATATTTTACATATTTCAGCACAAACAAAAAGTTACGTTTTCTTTCAAGTTTTTTATTCAACCATCCAAAAGAAAAAGTTGTTTGGTAATTGTTTAACTATTCTTATTCTAAAAGTAGGTGTAAAACTTATTACAAAGGAAAAAATGTCTGGGCTTAGATTGTTCTTATTTATTAATACCTATAGGTAATAGGTATGGACTATAGAGTTTAATATACAGTGAGCGCGTAAAATATGGAAACGTGACAAACTCTCTGAAACGATTTGTTATTTGAAAAAAATCCTCGGACGCGTCGGTTTTTAAGTATCAAAATATTTATATTTACATCAAATTTAATTTCCTACCTTAAATTGTTTTCCACATAACGTCATCGACATTTTTTGAAATAACAACCCCATATTGCTTCTGCTGGTATTGATAGATTTGTTAATTGTCTTAAAGGTAATTCACAAAATTTATGGCCTTACATCAAACATTTTCGAGAAAAATACGGTTGAATATTAGGGTAACATTGAAAACTTTTGCTTCTTTATGGAAAACGGATAGATGTTTTCCATTAATTAATTTGCGCTGAATGCGAATCTGAGATCAAAAGTTGCATATCACGTCAGGTTATTGCGTTTTTTTGAGGTTCATTTTATGGAGCTATCCGCACCCCACTTATAGAATCGCTGTATGCTTCCAAAACATTTTGGAACAAACTTTTGGGGTTTCAGATACAAGTTTTAAAAGATTAAGGTTTACTATGAGACTATTTTGATGTTTCGAGGACAATGGGTATAAATTTGTAAAAATCACCATAATATCGTCTCTTGACACTTTGGTCCCACTTTTTTCGAAAACCTTGCGCGATAGAAAATTTTGGAGGCCAGATTTGTTTTCAGGATAATTAATTCAACTGAAACTGCAATTTCATATTAGATTCACAAAAACTATTCTCCCTAAAGTTACCAATATTTTACAATTTTGTTTTTGTCGAAAATTTTCTTATGCATGGCCATAAAATAAGTGCGATGCCATTTAGACAATTAAATGATCAACCGAAATCGGTAAGAAAAAATGGTGTTGCCATTTAAAAAAGTATCGATGACGTCAAAACTCAGTAACTTGGCACAGAAATGCGTATTTTAATAATTAAAATCAGAGATTTTCTCATGTTTCCACACTTTACGTGGTCACTGTATAAAATAATTATGCATATACTAACACTTGTTTGTTGAAAAAAAAAAAAACGATATATTCGTAACTAAAGTAAGTACAACATATCCCAATAAAGCGATCTCGAAAGATTCTTACTCTGTTTTCTCTGTTTTCTCTGTTTTCTCTGTTTTCAATCTGATCTTTTTATACGTGGAAGACGGTGGCGAACATTTTAAAATGGCTGTCGCCCATACAAGATGTTCCATAATATGATTTTATATATTAACTTTGATAATTTCTTGATAAATTTTAGGCCTTACTCTAACGCCCACAGTGTTTGAGTTACTGTTACTTTTGAAGAAGCATTTCAAGAACAGCATTTAAAAAAATTGTATTATTGGTCCTTTTTATTTCTAGATTTGTTATTATGTTCGAATTCAAAATGACAGAGATGGTTCTATCAGTTCCATAATATCGAACATCCAATATCCATACAGGTTGTCCATAATATTGGTTAATTTATGCAAATCGTCTATCAGTGATATACAAAAACACCTGTTTCACCTACTTTTCTCGATTTTTTTTAATAACTGCTTTTGAAAATCTAACAATACAAAGAAACGTAATCAATTAAATACATACCAAATAATATAAAAAGGAACGACGAACAACAACACAACACAACAATTATAATAGGTAAATATATCATTTATATGTAACAACCTTACAAATACCACATATAAATTAATTACAAAAATTTAGAAACGTCATCGTAAATGTAATTTTTAGTAAGAAGTTTCATGAGGACTTGATTTTTTCAACTCCTTAAGAAGTTAGAGACGATACCAAAATGGATCTTTGGCATCTATTTTCTTTTTCTATTTTTTGTTAATATTTCGACTGTACTTTTTAATGAATTGAAAAACAAATAAGTCCATATGAAACATCTCACTCAGAACTAATCACTCAACTCAGGATGTCAGTTACTTTCTAAAAATAATACGGAAAAGGAAGTGGGAGACCTGTATATTTGGGCAGATTTTTTTAATCAGAACAAACAAAATCTTTTTACACTATCAAGCCCTAAGCTGGTAATTGGTATTGAGTAGAACCATTTTGGATTAAATTCAATGGTTAAAAATTGCCACAGTATGAGACGCAATGCTAGAGCATAGCATCCGTAGCTGTGGTAGATAGAATTCTGATTTTAAGTTTATCTGTAAAGTGACTACATTTTATACAAAATCGTACAGTAGAAAAAGGGAATAAATCATTTTTGTATGTGCTGCTCACTGGTATGTAAATAATAAGTTAAAGTATAAATAAGTAAGTCCAAAATAACTGTGATAGAGTCTTATCTAACGATGTTATTCATAAATGTCTAAACAAAAAGTAAAATCTTTTTTTTTATTTAGGATTAACCTTATGAAATGAATGTGTCAATTTGATTTAAAACGAAATTAAAACTAATGGTAAATGAAAACGTAGATATTACGTTTCGTTTCCCAAGTGTAAAAATTCAAAAATTTATAAAAACTAGAGAAGTCTTTTGATATTGACACGTGGTCATTTGTTCTTCCAACACTGAACTTTTGTTCCACCAAAAAGAGATGATACTACATTGCCTCTATAGTGGCACCAGTTTCCCCAAATAGATCAAAAATAACATGTATAAGGTGGCACTATATTCTTCTCATGCATGAGGAAATGAATAGCTTTTAACTTGGAGCAACCTTCACGTCGGGTTATTTACCATTGGCTTCAACAACTATCTTCTAAATGGGTACTACAAACTATTAACTAAATGTTCAAGTATACACAATAATTATTTATTATACGTTATATTGGAAATCACAGCAAAATAAATTTGTAATCAATTACTACAATTTGTAACCAATTCCAATTTTCTGCGATACGCAATATATCGCCATTAATTAATCAATACAGTGCGTTACCGGCAACATTAAAGGCAATTCTGTTATCATAGGACTATTAATTAGAATTGGCGCAATTTATTAATGTTTTGCCGATTCGCTTGGCAATTACTGTTTCCTTGGACTATATTTATGAATGAACTCGCACATGCTCGTGGTATCATATAACAGGAAATTGATAATTATTAATCCATTAGTCGCTTCCATTACTATTTTTATTGATAATAATGACTGTTTTCAATTTAGATCACTTCCAATAGGATCGTATAATAATGCATTTTAATACAAAAAAGAAGAACTGACAAGCAAATAGTATGCATAGAAGTAAATTATAGGTTAGAAACTTCGTATCTTTGTTGGTTAGATAGAATTGCAATGGCTTACTAAATCGACTAAACTCGAGAACAAAATGAAGATTAGAATGACTGACTTGAGTTTTTTTTGTTATAAGAAGTATCAGTACATATATTTCGGTATTAATTAATGTCTAGTCTGTTATAACTTATAAGATACAATATCTTGTAACGATATTTTTTCTATTAAGAAAGCAAATCATTCTGGATCATAATATACTCTATGGCAGCGATTCTCAACAAGTGTTCCGCGGAACCCTGGGAAATCCAGAATCTCAGCAAAAACGATATCAGTATATGCTGCTGGAAGAATTGTTGGTCAAAATAAAATATTATTTATAAATATTTCTCCCGTACAACAATGTATGACACAAGTGTACATATAATTTGGATCCGATGCTCATTCTCGGGCTCTTGACTTTAGTGGAAAATCAACATTTTGTATGTAAGAGTAAATACAGATTACATATTGTGTTATGGATGAAATTACGGTGTAAACATAACAAAGATAAAAGAATAAGGCAGTTATTTATAATTTTTTATTTTTATAACGGAAATATCACTCTGAGCAACTGTAATAAATTACAGCAAGATTTATGTAAAATATTACAGTTATTTACGTTTGCCAGCTGGTAAGTTTATTTTGTTTTTTGTTTTATTTTGTGATTTACAGTAAGTCCCTGTGAAATTGAGATATATCTGTAAAATTACAACATTATCAAAGAATTTCTACAGGATACTTTGGCAATTTCACCGGAATTGAACGGTAATTTTACAAGGAAAACTGGTTAATCGACGGCGAGATATTCGAGGAGAAAGGTAATTTGTCGGGCAATTCCGTCATACGAAGAAGCAACCGTAGACACGTGTTTCGGACTATTAGTCCTCATCGTACGGTATAGCCAACGAGCAAGATGGACAAGATGGACTCAATGGAAAAACACTCAAATGGGCCATAAAGGGGGTGACCAATGTCGTCAATTTGGTGCTTCAGTGCCAACATCTTCAGGATTTGAAGACAAGAAGTGACGTCGCGCCGGAGGTGACTGGTACACCCCAGGTACACCACAGCCCATGGAAATACAAGGAAAACTGGTTAATCGACGGTGAGATATTCGAGGAGAAAGGTAATTTGTCGATTAACCAGTTTTCTTTGTATTTCCATGGCCTATGGTCTACCTGGGGTGTACCAGTCACCTCCGGCGCGACGTCACTTCTTGTCTTCAAATCCTGATGATGTTGGCACTGAACCACCAAATTGGCAACATTGGTCACCCCCTTTATGGTCTCCATTTGAGTGTTTTTCCATTGAGTGTCCATCTTGCTCCTTGGCTATACCGTACTATGAGGACTAATAGTCCGAAACACGTGTCTACGGTTGCTTCTTCGTATGATGGAATTGCCCGACAAATTATCTTTCTCATCGGTAATTTTACAATAGAAGTAAATTTTTATAATTTAACTGCGATCCTTTGCAGATATGTCGCTGGATACTTGACACAGTGAAATTGCTTTAAAAAATTCTCTGAGCATAAAAGTATTAACTCTGAATGACATTTACGGTCTAAAAGAGAATTGCTAGAAAAAGTCCAGGTGGTTTTAACCCTTTTTTAAGGATAAAAGGGATGAGAGCTCTTGCTTACAGTAGTTATAAACACACTTTCATTTTTTCTTTCTTCACCAATTTAGTCTATGAACTTTTAATGCAAACAATATTCTTGTCTTCGTTTTTACTTTATCATACGCAGGATGTAAAGTATTGTAATCGTGCGAAAAAAATTTTTTGAGATTTTAGCGGAAATATGTATTTTTGGGTCCCCTGAACGTTTTTGACCAAGGTACAAAAAATGTCTGTGTGTGTGTGTGTGTGTACCCGTTTTTTTGTGACGACGATTCCGGAGAAACTACTAAAGGTATCGGGACGAAACTTCATATTTAAAAGTTTGATAACCAAACAGAGCTGAAAAGCTTTCTGTTGAAAGGGTCCAAAGGAACTGGAGGTTTAGTCTTAGCATTTTTGATAGATTTTGCAAATAAGCCGCCATTTCTGGAATTTCGTCGAAATAGTTAAATAGTAAATTAAAGATAAGGAAATTCTGAATAATTTATGACTATGACATTTTTTGGTACAATCAATAGTATTGTTGCATGAGCAAATTGTATTTCATCAAGATCGGTCGTACTGCATTTAAACTAGTAGCCAGGATATGTCAGAAATTATGATTCTAATGACAGTAGGGGATGTCAGGCTAATGTTTTGACATGATTTTGACAACACCTACTGTCAATATAAGCTGCGTTCGGATATTGTACACCGTCACTTTTTACACCCAATAACACGTGTCATTTGAACGGTGTATCCGGTGTCAACGGTGTACAATATCCGAACGCAGCTTAATCGACATAATATCGGTATAGTTCTACTAGTTTTATTTTAATGCAGACATAGGCGATCTCGATCAAATAGAGTCTCATGCAGCTAAATTATTAATTTTATATATAGTATGATAAAGTCATGTGCCTGGCCACATCAGAATTTTTTTTATTTTAATGTATTTTGTATTTATAATGCTTCATCTCGACTAAGGCACCAGCGGAACTGAAAGAATATAATAAATTTGCATTTTATTGCCCAGGTGTGAATGCACCTTAAAGCAGCCCACAAAGATAATGTTTGCTGCTAAGCGGTTGCATAATATTTGAACAATCATTTAATGGTATGGAAAATTCACTAACAAGTATTGTAATTCTTCTGTTTATATTCATCTAGAATTTTCACCTGAAATCGCCTTGAAGTAGGTTCTGACATTCACTTCGGACAATTCCCGTATTCACTGGAGAGATGTGATGAGACTAATGTCATATCAAACCATGACAAAATTATTCAAGTTTTTAAAACATTTAGTAACTTATCTTGAATGAAGTAAAGAAGTAACGAAGTAAAGAAATAAATTCTTCTGTAAATACCTAAAACATGTAAAACCTTATGCAATAAACGGAATTTGAAATCAGCTAACTGCTTACTCACGAAGCTACTTCCGCAACGATTCTGTAATACGAAGTTCATAGAAAGGCATTCGAAACAACACGATAATGATTGATCAGAATCTAACTTCGGGCTACCAATTCCAACTAGCCTCCAGTAGTACCAGCGCAAAACAAACAATCATTCCACGTTACCCGGTCAACTAAAAATCCTATTAGTACAACATCATGGTCCTAATAGGAATTGCAAATACGAACTCGATGGCTAGGTAACTATTTATGTACCTATTTGTACGAGTTACCAGCACAAGTTTTGCATTATTCATGGGACTATGTTTTGCATAGTCGCGGAAATGGGTTTAAAAATCACGGCTAGCATACTTAGATACTTTACTATGTTGGATAGGATTCCTGCAAAAACCTTGCAAAAGGCGGCTTCGTTCTTAATAGTGGATAGATGCGAGTTTGAGACAAGCGCAGCTGGTAGGGAAGGTATGTGACACAAAATATACCATTTGAGATGCGAGGTAATAACTTCCTTTTGCGTCGCATACGGTTCAGTAGGATAACTGCATAAGGCCAAGGAACTTCCTTGCGTGACGACTGGTAGATGTGTGTCAACGTTTCTTGTCCTGACGGGGTGTTGTACAGAAAGTAGTTTACTTTGGTTTATGAATGTCTATATGGATATCCTAAATAGCAACGTGGTAATAAAAGTAGTAGTTATTGGAGCACAACTTTATAAATAGGAATGAATGTGGTTTTTTTATTGGTGAAACTCTGCAAATATTTCAAGTATTTGTGGTTTGATATTTTGCTAACCTTGGCTACGTTTATATGGTTATTACAAATTTTAAAAAAGATTAATTGATACAGAGACCACATTTTCCTTTACAGATTTCAAAGTTAATTCATGGCAGCCTATAGTCGAATGACTATTAGTAGAGCTCTTACAGAAATAGACCATATCGTGTATATCTCTATATATTTTAGCTATTTTAGCCTACATAGAGAATTCAATGATTTCACATTCTTTTTAAATGCGCTTAAAATATGAAAGCACGAAAATTTCTGTAGAAAGACATAATTAAAAGATTGAACCGTGACCTATAAAGCCATGAAGAAAAAATTGAGAACTATGGAAAAAAGAATTCATTATGAGAACGAACTTATTTTCGCTTTTTACAGTAAGGAAATACCATTAAACAGAGTTATCTTAGAAATTTCAACTAGATGGCTATAAAGTTCCAGGTATCATTTCATCTTACTTAGATATTTCTGTTATTTTAAATTTAAAAACAAAAATAGCATAAAATGTCAAAAGACATGTTACCCTCCCAATAAAATATTATACGTGGTAGAATTATGTAAGTAGGTTGAAATGAAAGCTTAAACCTTGAAGTTTAAGATTATGAAGCGATAAGCAACACATATTTAATACGAACATAACATAACCCCAATATGAAAATTTGACGTTGGGCAAATATATGTTAACCGTTCATGGCAATAGAAGTACAAACAGATAACTCACTTATTCTAACGACCAATAGTGACATTTTATTGGTGCACATCTAAAAGTGATAAATCTCAAATTCGGTATTTTTGTGTTTAATGATGAAATATGTTTGCAAAAGCCTCTATTTTTATCAGAAGCAGGTCATAAAGATAGTTTAGAGAACGTCACTATGTCTTAGGGCGCTAACCATCGCTAACACAAAGGGTTCCGATTAGGAGAAAATGCATATCTTTAGTTGTGTCGATCATAGTGTGCTTATCGAAGTTCACACGAAAAATGGAAGTTTTCTTTCAGTTTTCTTTCAAGAAAACTGTCAGATTTTAGTTAAATTAATAACTAAGTTAACTAATTAAGTTAACTTAATAATGTAAACTTATCCTATTCATGTATTATAAATTTAAGTTGACACTTATTTCTTTTTAATTTTTTACATCAATTTGGCATTGCGTCACTTTTCTGGATATATAAAAAAATAGTTTTAGTTGTTGATATCATAATATTGAATAACCAAATCCTCCTTCCTGAATAGGCATAATGGAGAATAAGCGTTTAGATTTTTAAGTAAACAGACTTAATTTCTTCTTAAATTGTCGAGATAAATAATCAATAAAAATGATGTCACTCAAGATGAAGCAAATACGCAATGGATTGACATAAGTCATGAAGACAACGTGATAAACCATGGGAATACAGTTCTTTACAAATCTGCAATATTTTCAGTTTTCAGTTTATTAAGTTTATTTATTCTGTCAGAGAAATAAATTTAAAAAACCTGTTCCACAATATTTCTTTAATTATTTAAAAAATAATGACTATATACAGTGCTTCCCAAAGGTAACGGATAAATTCTATAAAATCTTAAATAAAAATATTTGAAAAAAATGCTCCGACACGTCGATTTTTACTTTTAACTTACTATCCTGATATATACTTTTCAGCCCCCCACCCCTTCACCCCTAAGGGGTGGTAACCACAACTTTAAAAATTCAAATAGCAAAGTACCCCTTGCGATACCTCAATTGATAGACTTTTTTAATCTGAATACAAAGAAAAAAAAATTATCGAAATCGGTTGATAAATAACGGCGATATTTATCAAAATTTATTTATACACGAAATTGAGGAATAACAAAATTTAATTAACTAATCCTTAATTAATTGTCAAAGTGCTGCACGTTAACGACGAGACAATGCCCTAATATATCCCCAAACGCTTGTTGAACATTTTCTAACATTTTATTTCGAGTTTTCGAACATTCCTGGAGTCATTAAGTGAATTACTGCAGGAATTCTTTCCTTTAACGCCTCAATACTTACAGGTCTATTAAAATAAACTTTACTTTTTAAATAGCCACAAAGAAAATAATCTAGTGGGGTTAAATCTGGCGATCTTGCTGGCCATTCAATAAGCCTTCATCTACCAATCCATTAGGAAATTTGAAAATATTTGGATTAGGAAATACTTGATCGAGGTATTCTCGAACTTGTCGCGCATAATGTGGAGGCGCACCGTCCTGCTGTAACCAAATTCTGTCCTTGTGTCTATCAGGATCTTCTGCGTTGGGAAACAACCCCGCTAAAGTAGGTAGTAGTTCATTTCGTAGAAAGTTCAGATAACGTTCACCATTCAGTGTTCCGTCGAAAAATTTGGTCCTATATAAAAATAATTCTAGAACCCACCACACCAGCCCACACATTAAGGTTTTGAGGATATTGTGTTCGCTTCCACCATCCAATGCGCATTTTGACGAGCCCAGTAACGGCAATTTTGTTTATTGGCGGTGCCATTCAGACAAAATGTTGCCTCAACAGAAAAAAACAATGTTTCTAATTAAGCAAGGATTTTCATTTGAGAGTTCCATCATTGTCTCACAAAACTGCACTCGTCGATCAAAGTCATCATCGGACAATTTTTGTACCAAGTGCACTTCATACGGGTGAAATTTCTGTTTTCGAAATAATCTGGACACTGTGCTTTTTGACGCACTAACTTGTGAAGCGACCTCCGCAAGGGTTGAATGATTTTCTTGCACCATTAAAATAGCATCCAATTGTCGGTTTTCAATTAAGGCCAATGGACGTCCTGCCTTAGGCTTATCCCGTACATGACCGAGATCGCGAAATTTGTTTTCGATTCGACTTACTGTAGATTCCGATATTGGCGGACGGTCCGGGTGCGTTTCATTGAACAAAACACGAACTTCGTCATGCGTCCGGCTTCTATCTCCAAACCCAATCATTAAAACTTCGATTCATTCGGTTTCTGTAAATCTTAATTTTGCTACTATTTCTTCAATGACGAAAAATCTGAATTGTGTTTGACATAAGTAAAAACAAGTTGCAATTGTTTGAACGATATTGCTATGCCCGCTTCAACAGCGCTTACTCGAATATTGACGTTCTTCTTTGAATACATTTTGGTAAATATCGCGGTTGATTTTGCAACTGATTTTGATAATCCTTTTTTTCGTTGTATTCAGAATAAAAAAATCTATCAATTGAGGTATCGCAAGGGGTACTTTGCTATTTGAATTTTTAAAGTTGGGGTTGCCACCCCTTAGGGGCGAAGGGGTGGGGGGCTGAAAAGTGTATGTCAGGATAGTAATTTAAAAATAAAAATCGACGTGTCAGAGCATTTTTCTGAAATATTTTTATTTAAGGTTTTATTGAATTTATCCGTTACTTTTGGGAAGCACTGTATATCCGTTTCTAGCTATTAATTAACGTAGATTAAGTAATTTTGGTTTTAATTCATAAGTTTATAACAGAAAATTATAAAATTTGAGTTATAAAAAGAAACTTATATAATAATTATATATGTATAATAATTTTGGTAATTTTGTCTGTGAACTTCAACAACACTTTAAAAGGAAAATGCCACAACTCAAATAAGATACTCGATATTAGGGTTTGTTGAAATATATCAAAATAATAATTTTGAAATTGAAAACATCAAAATAATATTTTTTAATCGTCTAGTATATTGTGAAATCTTCACAAACAAATAAAATAAAAAAGTGTCACATACATTTTGCTTTTGCAAATATGATGAATGATGAATTTAAAACCATTCTCGTGTAGAATGACAAATTTTGAGATGTGTCACTCTTTTTGTGCACCAACGTCTTATGAATGCAGTTTCTCATATCACTCTTGCAAAAAAAAATGTGAACAAATGATACATAACAATAAATACCTATAAATAAACTAAATGATTATTAAATTGGCGGACCATAAGGAATTGCAAAATTATATTGAATGCTTTTCAAATAATGTCAAATGCTGCCAGAAAATGGCGATTATCTCAAAACTATCAGTTTTTGTATATTTATGTTATATAAAAAAGTAAAACACACGGAAAATGCTGAAAATTCACCAATTCTACTTGTCTAGCCCAATTAACGGATGGAATATCAACATCAAATTTATTATCTTTGTTATATGCAAATTGCTAAAGATTTCCAATAAAAAATGTAATGTACAAAAGCAGAAATAGGACACAATGTATAAAAAGTGAGAAAGCGTAAAGAAACAAAGGATGATTTTGGCGTAACTTGAAGGTATCCTGTAATATGATGAAGCACTACTTTCAAATTATCGGTTCTGGTACATTTAACCGTTCAAAATTCTAAATAGCACCGCTCTTACATAAATTTACTTAAATTCCGTTTACTTAAATTTGTACATAGATTGTGCAATTACGTTAAGAAACGCACGCTTTCCGTAGTTACAAGATTGGCGTAAATAATTGAATAGCTTTATTAATAACTGTAATCTGTCCGCGGTGTGGAGAACGTGTCCACCGTTTTTTATGCATCATTATTGCATTCAATTAGGTTCATAATAGGTCAAACGTAATTACACGGTGTACAAGAAGACTTGCAGATGGAGATATCGCAAAAGAGAGGCACGTTTCTTACTGCTTTAGGAGGTGTTTTATTGCCGCTTGTATGCAAACAGAGAATGTAATCGTGATTGTTAATTATAATTATTTATTTATTCACGTACGCGTGTGTACATTTGTTGAAGTTGCTGTAGCTGTGCGTTGTGGTAATTTATTACTTTAGGCTTTTTCTGCAGATTTATACACAAACGATTAATATGTATTGCTTGATAGGTATATGATATGGGTAATCAGTTTGATGACAAGAATTTACTGTAAGTTTATTTATGGTTGCCAATTAAACCAATAAGCAAACATACATATTTGTAGAGGAATTTCTATAAAAGCTTGTCACTAATTAGAACAAGGAAAGAAAGAAAAAACTTGTCATACTTATGGCAGTATTTTATAACGCTGCAATCAGTCTACAATTTTACTTTTTCTGGAGATAGAATAAATTTAATACAAAAGAATAAGTTAAATCATGTTACAGTATTATTTAGTACTAGTTATTATTTTATTGTTTTAGTTTACCGTTATAAGTAAACTTGATATTTGGAAACTATAAAGATACTAACCATCATAATATTCAGAATTATAGTTCTCGTGATAGGAAATTGCGTTTCCATCTCTTACCTATTTTCTCACGAGATTGTTATTCTCTACACGTACCTGTAACAAAAAAGCACCATTATATTCTGTGTAACTATTGCATTGTTTTTTTTAAATTTAATTATTCAATGATTGTAAATAACTTTCAATAAACGTTACCTTAATTTTAAGAATGCTATCTCAACCTGATAAAGGAAATACTAGATATTGGATGTTTCATTCATTAATATTTCACTTTCCGTTGACTGCTAAGCCTAGCGTAGTTCTTTCAAGCCGAGGACAGTTTGACAAAGACAAATTAAGTATTTCCTTTAGACACGTCTTACATAAAGCTAGGTTTTACTACAAAATCAAGTTTATAATATGATAAAATCTGTAACCTAATCATTTCTACGAGAACAGATATCACAGCTACAAGAAAGTTGCAGTTAGAAGCCCTTTAAGGCCAAAAGGACACTATTTCCGATCATAATCAAAGTGAACCAGGCTTCACTAGAAATTATAGCTAATATACAGGGTGAGTCACTAGAGTCGCGGTGGTAGATATAGCAATTATCTTTAGAGATGGAAAAAAATATTTAATACAAAAGTTGTTTGGCATATCATTTTCTACAACGTAAAATTATTTTCATTTATACTGGGTGTTGCATTTAGGCGTAGCAGAAAGTAAATAAACTTTTTTAAATGGAATGCCCAGTATATTATAACATATTATGATTGCGAAGAAAATTGTCTTACTAATTGTATCAGGTGATATTGACGTAAAGCTAATAGTTTCTGCAATATTAAATTTTTTATTAAAAAAATGGCCGTTGCAGGCCTTTTCCGAAAACTACGTAATAGCGTCATTTTTGCAGATATTTTCTTACAACTTTGTCAGAAAATAACCAATACCAATAGGGAGGTGATAGTGCCCAAAGAAATTTGATGCG
Organism: Aphodius sticticus; assembly: GCA_963966075.1. Taxonomy (NCBI): domain Eukaryota; kingdom Metazoa; phylum Arthropoda; class Insecta; order Coleoptera; family Scarabaeidae; genus Aphodius; species Aphodius sticticus. Next base: position 20,824,396 of record OZ014508.1, read on the forward strand.
CTATACAGGGTGTTCCTAGCACCTAATCAATTATGATATTTTTCAAATGGCTCTTTCTTGAGTTTTTTAAATGGAATGCCCTGTATATTATTTGCTGGTTGCATTTCCCATTAAGTTGCCTTTAATTTATATTAAGTGTGGCATATACATATTTGTACCCGTTTTCGTGATATTTGGAATTTAAAGAAAATGTGTAATAAAGTATACCAATACAGTGCTTTAATATTACACCCTGTATAATTGAGTTAGTTTTTTTCATGTATTTTGTTATAATATAAATAAATTATAAATGTTGGTAAAGTTAAAAATGCTATTTTTTATAAAGATACATTTAAATAGCAGAGTTACGCTAATATTTTAAGTTAGCTTAGATTTACTTAACCTCGTTGTCATGGAAACAAAAACAAATAACAGACGTGTAGTTATTACTGTCAACAGACTTAATATAGCTAACCAACATTTGTAATCTCTGTTAACGATGAATTTTAATTATACTAAAGAGGAACTGATAAATATTATTTACATCTATGGAGAAGCCGGCAAAAACGCTCTACTGGCCTCAAGAATTTACGCTCAGCGATATCCCGAAAGACGGCATCTCGATGCAAGAACAATTAATAGAGTTCGGGAACGTTTTGAATCAACAGGTACTATTACTTACAAAAAAAGAAAAAGAACAAAAGCGGCGACACATGAAGAGAATGAATTTCTGGTAGTTGCTAGTGTGGTAGAAAATCCATACTCAAGCACTAGACAAATAAGAAATCAAGGAATAACCCAATCATCTGTGTCCAGAATAATACGGCGACACAAGTATCATCCATAGCATGTGCAACATGTACAGGAATTGAGCGAAAACGATTTAGAAAAGAGATTAAATTTTTGTAATTGGGCAGCTGCTAAAATTCAACAACAAGCAAATTTTTTTGACTTTGTTCTTTTTACTGATGAAGCTACGTTTCATAAAAATGCGTATGTTAACCAACATAACTTCCATTTGTATGCAACAGAAAATCCTCGTTATCAGGCCTTTGGACCATCAACATAGATGGTCACTCAATGTATGGGGTGGAATAGTAGGTACCAATTTGCTAGGGCCTTACTTTTTTGAGGGTTCCGTCAATGGTCAAAGGTACTTACATTTTCTTAACAACCATCTACATGAATATTTAGATGATTTGCCGCTTAATATTCGCCAAAACTTAATTTTCCATCACGACGGAGCCCCACCCCACTTTAGTCTGAACGTAAGACAATTTTTTAACAACCAATACCCCAACAAATGGATTGGAAGAGGAGGCCCTACGTTATGGCCGCCAAGATCTCCTGATCTAAATAAGTTGGATTTTTTTTGTGGGGTCATGTTAAGGAATTAGTATACCAGACACCACCTACCACACAAGACGATATGAAGATTAGAATAAGAAATGTTTCTGCTGACATCAGAGAAAATAAGAGAGAGATGTTAAGAAATACTTCGAGATCTTTTACCCATCGGATTAATGCTTGTAGAAGACAAAATGGAGGGCATTTTGAACACCTACCAAATCAATAACTACTTGTTGTTTTATCTTTAATTGTTATAGTTTTTTACTAGTTTTATGTTAATGCTTATCAAGTTTAAAAAATAGTTTAATAAATGTTATTAGTTGTGGTTTCTCTTAATTATTTGTTTTTATTTAATTTTTAGTTGTCTCAAATTATATTAATTTTTCATATTGAGTAACTAAATGGTAATTCCATGTACTTTTCAATTTATTTTGAGCAATTCTGTCAGTTTTTTAATTCAACAAAAGTATTTTTTCCTTTCTATGTTCTCTTTACAAAAAAAAATCATTAAAAAAGAACCATGTCATGCAGGGTGTAATATTAAAGCACTGTATTGGTATACTTTATTACACATTTTCTTTAAATTCCAAATATCACGAAAACGGGTACAAATATGTATATGCCACACTTAATATAAATTAAAGGCAACTTAATGAGAAATGCAATCAGCAAATAATATACAGGGCGTTCCATTTAAAAAACTCAAGAAAAAGCCATTTGAAAAATATCAAAATTGATTAGGTGCTAGGAACACCCTGTATAGCGCATCAAATTTCTTTGGGCACTATCACCTCCCTATTAGTATTGGTTATTTTCTGACAAAGTTGTAAGAAAATATCTGCAAAAATGACGCTATTACGTAGTTTTCGGAAAAGGCCTGCAACGGCCATTTTTTAAATAAAAAATTTAATATTGCAGAAACTATTAGCTTTACGTCAATATCACCTGATACAATTAGTAAGACAATTTTCTTCGCAATCATAATATGTTATAATATACAGGGCATTCCATTTAAAAAAGTTAATTTATTTTCTGGTACCCCTAAATGCAACACCCAGTATAAATGAAAATAATTTTACGTTGTAAAAAATGATATGCCAAACAACTTTTGTATTAAATATTTTTTTCCATCTCTAAAGATAATTGCTATATCTACCACCGCGACTCTAGTGACTCACCCTGTATATGAATTATTAATTTGAGAGGTCCTAGTTGCCATTAAAAAAAATAACATGTTACATGTTAGTAATTGAACTAGCTTTGGCAACAATATACCTACATGAAAAGTAGGTCGTCTGAGTATGCATCATAGGATGCATCGTTTATATCCCTCTCTTTTTTATTTTAGGTCACGGGAAAGCATCATCGGAAATGTTAATTTTTACATTGGTTCAAAAATACCGTATTTTGGTTCTCTTGAATTCCCTACAGTGTCGTTATAAAAACCTGCGTGAACATTTAATTCTATGAACACCGGTTCATTTGGTTTGTTGCTTATGAAGCAATGTAGATAAATGGAATTTGAAGGAATGTTAATACAATGTGGGCCAAAAAAAATGGTACAAATTTTCAATTGCTCATATATCCAAAGATATTGAGTAAATTCAAGCATTTCTTTGATAAACTAATTGCTTATTTTGTGAAGATTGAAAACATACCAAATTTGCAATAATTGAACGTTTTAATCCAATGTAATGTTTCTTTATGTATGGCTATGCAACATTTCAATTTAATGTGAAATGAAAGGTGTAATGAAATTAGTAGGTAATGACATTTGTTTTCTTTTGGTCTAAAGGAACAGTAGAGATTTCATAACATCGTATACCGGGTGATTTTTTTATTATTACAGGGTGAAATTTTGAAACATAGTTTTTTTTTGCTTTTTTGCTCAAAGAAGCAGTTGAATTGAACGTTTGCATAGATAAAAACGATTCCATTGCATACACACGAAAGTCCATTTGCGAACTTCTTTAAAGATGGTGGAGAAACTATGGCCAACGTTTAGTTTTCCTATGGGCGCCATGTTTGATTTTGAAATTTTTGAAGGACTTTTCTCACCTGTTTTCCCTATTGTACTACAATATTGGGCTGTAGATTTTTTGCAAATTTTTATGTTTTTGCAACAAAAACATAAAATTTTGCTTTTGCAGTTATTTGGAACTAAAATCAACATCGTTATTTATTGAACCAAAATTAAGGCAGTTTGTTTTCATTTGTCTGACGGTCAGGTTTTTGCTGTTAGTTTTAAACTTAAAAGTTACATCTTCAAATAAAAATATCTAAAAAAAAAACAACACAATGTATTCAGGCTGGCTTCAGGCTGATATTGGAAGTGCCCATTATTTAAACATGACACAAAAATAAAAAAAGAAGGCTTGGTTTGAAGTGATGTGACACTCAAAAAATGTTGATTCCAGCTCCGATTGAATCTTAGCAAACACAAACAAAAGAATAAGAACAAGTAACATACGTCTAAAATTTACATCTAAACAACAAGTGTGATACATCATAAATGAACCTGACGAAAAGACTACCTAAAATGATACATTCAAACATGCTGCCCATAACAACACCAATGGTTTCTCCACGATCTTTAAAGATAACTCAAGTGCACAATTAGATTTCTCTTGCAGTTGCAATGTTTTTGATACAAACGTCATATGCCACCCTGTATAAGAAAAAAATCACCCTGTATACGAGGCTATAACATCTCCAGTGTCCATTTTTACCAAAACAAGACAAATGTCATTACCCATTCATTTTAATACACCTTTCATTTCACATTAAATTGACCCTATATTATCAGAAATGTTGCATAGCCAAACATAAAGCAACATAACATTGGATTGAAATGTTCTGTTATTGCGAATATGGTATGGTTTCAATCTTCACATTACAAGCATTCGCTTTTTAAACAAATATTTGAATTGACTAAATATTATTGGAAATGCGAGTGATTAAAAATTTGTACCGCTTTTCTTTTGCCGACAGTATATACAGGTGTCTCACGGAACTGGTACATTAGAAGTTTCTCATGTTCTACTATTTTTGGAAACTTGAAATTTTGGAATTTGAATTTACTCGGTCTGAGCTCTTTAGCTAAAATATTCTCAAGTTAACTGTCACGTCCGGTCACCGGAAGTCGGAATCAACTTTGTTATTTTAAATGGAATGATGTAATTTTAATTTTATTTTTGGTTTCTACGTATCAAAATACATTATTTTTGATAAGGTTTCCCTATACCTAAATATTACCATTTTTGAGTTTTTTTGATTTTACTATTATTTTGGTGATTTTCGCGGTTACTTTTAAAACTGAATATCTTGGTTATTATTGAAACTAGAAGTTTCCTGATTGGTGGTCCAAAACTAGAAACATAACCAAATAAGACGATGTTTAGTTCATCATGATATCTTATACAGGGTGTTTAAAATTTACAACACATTAATTGAATTTTCAAACGTAAAAAACTCATCTTTTACAAATGGAACACCCTGTATACCGATACGCTAATCGATGGGATATCTTATTCCCTATCAATAAATATTAGGGTTCCGTATATCTATCTTTAATAGTTTTTGAGATATTGTCACTTTTTCTTTAAATCCATTTTGAATACTCCCATTTAATAATTGGGGACGAAATTTACAACGAAAATTAAATAGTGATAGATATTTAGAAATTTTGCGTGGATGTGTGAACAATTTTTGCGAAACTCTTCCCCTCAATATTTTACGCGGTTGCTTTTATCAAATGGAGGGGACGGTGCACCGGCACATTATTCGCATGTGGTATCCATTCAACTTAATTAGATGTTTGACGATAGGTGGTTCGGAAATAGGGGACCCTGGCGGTGGCCACCAAGCTCACAAGACTTAACACCATTAGACTTTTATTTCTGGGGTCATGTGAAAAGTCAGGTCTATTCCACACCAGTTAATACTCGAGAAGAATTGACTAACGGAGTAGTAGTCGCCATTAATGGACTTCAGCGACAAGAAATCCGAAGAACGACGATGACAGAAGTACAGCGAAGAGTTTTAAAATGTTTGGAGCAGAACGGGCAGCATTTCGAACAACGTAACTAAGTTTTAATTTAAGTGAGATATGCCAAATTATTTTAGTTATAACAAACCTTTTCAATACTTTTCTGGTTTCCTGTTGTTCCAAAGTTGTTACATTCCTATAAATGACTGACAATATCTCCAAAACTATTAAAGATAGATATAGGGAACCCTAATACTGATTGATAGGAAATAAGATTTCCTATCGAATGGCGTATCGGTATACAGGCTGTTCCATTTGAAAAAAATGAGTTATTCACGTTTGAAAATTCAATTATAGTGTTGTAAATTTTGAACAGCCTGTATAAGATATCATGATGAACTAAACATCGTGTTATTTGGATATGTTTCTTGTTTTGCACCACCAATCATGAAACTTCTAGTTTCAATAATAACCCAGATATTAAATTTTAAACATTACCGCGAATATCCCCAGAAAATTAGTAAAATCAAAAAACTCAAAAATGGTGATATTTAGGTATAGGGAAACATTATCAAGAATGATGTATTTTGATACATTGAAACCAAAAATAAAATAAAAATTATATCGTTCCATTTAAAATAACAAAGTTGACACCGACTTCCGGTGACCGGACGTGACAGTTAACTTGAGAATATTTTAGCTGAAGAGCTCAGTTCGAGTAAATTCTAGTTCCAAAATTTCAAGTTTCCAGAAATAGTAGAACACGCGAAACTTCTAATGTACCAGTTCCGTGAGACAGCCTGTATAAAGAATACAGTCCTAATATATAAAAGAATGCAATTTTTAGGTTAGGATTATTACAGGTTTTAGGGGAAATTAATTTTTATCACAAAGGCATCAAATACATAACTTTTGTGTTATTAATGTAGGTGGCTATGAATATTTGAAAATATTCATCGACATGTGTCAGAAAAATCCGAATATCCGAAGTTCACGCATTGCCTATACCATGCCTGTTATTATGTATTCGTTATTAGTTTTTATTAGCTGTTGATTGTTACAAAATCCCGCCAAAAATTGACACCTCTTGTTGGTGACTTCCAAAAATTGACGCTAGAGGGCGGCAGTGATACAATCGGCCACAATAGATTCAATTAATGGTTATTTAATTCATAGCCACCAACATTTATAAGAAAAATGTAATTTTTGCGTTGCCATGGTGATAAATATTTACAATAGATTTATTTTTGTGCCCAGAGTGTCATTCTCGAAAAAATCGGAAGTAATACCAACCTCAAGAATAGCAAATTCTGAGAAATCAATAATAGAAACAGTTGTTTATCTTCAGTGCTAACTTTTTTGAACACGTAGTAGATAAACAAAAACCGGTATATTTATATAAGTGTTTGCATAAAGTGGTTTGTTATAATATCAGCTTTAAAATGTATGGCGACAGAATACAAGCATAAAATCAAACGATAAATTATAGTAGTTGGCAGTACAATGAATTATTGTGTATCCAATTAATTTCTTATATTCGTGTAAAATCTATAGACTATAATAAATTAACAGATTATACAAGATTAATAAACAAAAGGACAAAGGTGGGTGAATTTAATACCAGTAAACCATAGTGAATGGATAAAAAAGAAACAGCTATATCGATTGTAGGATAAACTTGACAGCTACTATGGTCTAATTCTGGACTGCTTATACAGTAAATGCACAGCAAAGTAAAAGGGGTAGGTTATGTGGATGCGTATTCTTCCATTTCAATTTCCTTCTATTTACTGCATCAAAATGCTTTCGTTTAAGATTGGATCACGCACTTGTCACACAAGGCCTTTAATAATTATCCTAATTTCATTTGAATAGGAAGGTCTGTTCCACTACACATCGATTATCCTTGTCCTTAATATACAGGCAGTTTACTATAACATTTACCCAGTTAATATGACGTGGCATAAACATTCATAATGGGCTCACATAACCATCGAAATTACTTGGTCGACTGACTACACTGAGTAATGAAAGCGGCAAATATCAGCCCAAAAGCACGCGCTTATGTCACCGTTGCCATATGTGTTTCCATTTACCATAATATCGCATCCAACTTGTCCCGCTGTCGCTCGATACGCGCCGCACTTAATTGCAAAATTATGCTGAAATGTATTTGGAGTGTTGTGGTGGCATCGTTTATGCAAACATTGATTAATTTAGCTGACGATGTGACGCGATTTCTGTCCGACTTGATTTGAATTTCCCGCCCACAGATGCGACATGTGCGCTTCTCATTAAATAACGGCAACGCGGCGAATTAAAAAACAACCGGAAAATATTACGGTGCTTTTTACTATTCAAGGTTAATGTCGATTTGAATAAGAAGTGTCTGCTATTGTTTTGTTTTCGGTGTTTATCTTTGTGAATCATGAATCATGTGCTATTGTGTAATGAGAGGAAATTATGCTATTACGGCATGCTATGTGTTTATTAATAGGTCTGGTTTGGGTTGTGAAAACCGCATAATCCTGAAATTGTAAATATTGCAGTGATTTGATAGTGGTACATGATTAAGTTCGCAGAAGAAGTTGTGGAAAGGTCACTTTGTTTTCCAATTGCACAATGTAAAATAAGAAACAGTTCGTGGAAATTTGCTTTCATCACTATTTCCAAAAAATACCAAGCTAAGCAAAACAAATTGTGAATAATGTGAAAAACGAAGAATGTAGGGACGTCATTCACAAAGAATTACTTAAAAATATTGATTGATGTAGCTTTAAAAATTGCGAAATTGGGGTTATAATGTCAATATCAGGCATCTGTCATCCCTAAACTTCTGCATTTATAATATTTGAAATTCCGTTCGACATTAAATCGCAACGGATTACTGATATTTTCTACAACAACCATATTTTTTCTTAGAGCTCTCATCGAAAAAAGTGCGCACTGGTCAACTGCGCATTCCGGCGACAAACATATCCGTTGCGACTTAATGTAGAACGGACTTTAAAACGTTACATATTAATTAAAATTCCAGACGTCGATTTTTTTTAATTATCAAAACACAGTTATTTATATAGATAACATTTAATTTCCGACATTTTTTGACTTATAACATCATCGACATTTTATTTAAATTGCAGCACCATTTTCCTGAGTGATTTTGGTAGGTCTCTTTATTGTCTTAATGTTAGCATAACATTTTATGGTCTTACAAAATTTTCGAGAAAAGGAGTTATTATTAGGGTACCATTGATATCTTTTGTTTTTGAACGGAAAGCGAATAGGACTTTCTGATTGTTTTTCTTTGTGCTGCATACGAATCCGGGATTAAAAGTTGCACAATATCTTAGGTTGTTGTATCATGAAAATGCTTAAAAAATATTTCTTGCAGGGTTTTAAAATAAACGTACCAGGTAGGTACAACTTTCAGGGCTTCAAGAGTAAACGTACAAACTTTAGGGTTTACTACAAAAGCCTTTTAACGTTTTTAGGACATTGAGTTCAGCTAGAATAACTTTTGCAGAAATTGCTAAAATCTCAACATTTTAACTTTAGTTTTTCAAAATCTTAAGCGATAAGAAAATTTTTAATTCGGATTTGCCTTTAGGGAAAATAATTTTATCCAAAAGGCATTTTAATATTTTATTCACAAAATCAATATATTTGAATAAAATATTAAAATGCATTATGCAAGTGTTATAAACATTTTAGTTTAGTTTTTCTAGAGCATTTTCTGATAATTGCCAAAAAACTATTAAAATTTCTACCAAAACTTGAGTTGCTAATTAAAAAAATATTGACGACATTCAGGCCAATTCTGTAACGCAGTTTTCGCGTTCTATATTGGAAAAATTAATCACTTGTTAAGAATCATGCGGTTAACAACAGTGGCTAACTGTTCGTGGTCATGCGCATTCAGTACAAAACATTCAGTCAGCTGATCAGTACCTTTCGATGTGCTGTATGCACAGAAGTTAAAAATATGCAAATTAATAATGAATAGGAGTATCTGCGAGAGTAGAACTACACAAAATCCATATTTGTGCCCGTAACATCGCAGAATTGTGGCAACAATTCGCAAAAATTAAATTTTTGCAAAGGTCCACAGAATATAGCTGCTCAGTAAGATCGCGTAAAATGAATTATTCTTGTTGTTATTCTTATTCTTCTGAGACTTTGCGTCAGAGTGCATTGTGAATTGTGAGGTTAGATTATTCGGATATGAATAACCACAAGTTTTAATTGAAGGGTTCATTAATACGACAACTGGTTAAATTCTGGTAGTTGTGGTTAAAAGTTTTAAAGGTTTTCTCGTTTATTTCTTTACATTTCATAGATTTAACAACCTCATTCACGAATACAAAATTGTATTTGACTATAACATTATTTTGTTACTTGTATAGTAAAAGCCAAAGGAAGTATTCCTTCTGGCAATTGTTATGTAACCTCTAAAATAAAAATATAAATTAAATCAAAATACATACCTATCATACTTATTTAATAGTAAAAACAAAATCAATCACCTTTCATGTAAATCTTCTATTTCATTTACCACTTGATGACTAACGATACATATACCATAAACCAAACATTTCGTTTTTATTTTAAGGTTAAAGACTTGAAGAGTGTTTAGCAGCACTTCCCTCTTCCTATAGGTTGCTACGTAGTTCGTAGTCACTCAGTTCGCCACTCAACTGGTGGCAAACTATTTAGCTATTTAATGGTGGCCACTATGATATGTTACAGAACACCATTTTATATTTTAACAACGTTGCCGTTGCTAAGAAATTTAACCATTTGCTACGTAACAACTGCGTTACAGAATTGGCGTGATTATAAGTTAAGTAACCATTGAAGTCCTTCATTTTTCTTTATTTGATAATTCAAAATTGACGTCTTTCAGGATATTTTAATATACCAAACCGTCTTATGCTCCCTCGGTTTTTCATGTTTTCAAAAATTTTGTCGTGTGTTCATACTTTGCGCGCCATTGAAATAATATGCCGAGATAACAGGTAGTTCAAAATTCCATAATTTGACAGATATCTTACAATGGAAAATGTATACAAACGTTTACTTAATATAATATAATATAGTAGGTGCCAATTTTAGGTGTGTAGCAAACTTCACTTAGTATCTGTGTGACTTATGTAAAATGAGTGTATGATTACATAAATACAATTGCAGAGGTCCTAAATGTTGTCTATTCATTCCATTAAAAATTCCATTGCTCTATTGTAGTTGAATTCTTTCTTAACTTTTATTTTAACGGGGTGTCCAATTTATTTAAGTATTTCAGGATACTTGGTATTCTAATAAAAGCTAATTTACATTTTTGTGAACATCTCTATTCTGAAGTACCCCACGACAAATCTAGTATTACAACAAAACTTTCCCTTCAGGAACTTTTCAAGTGTAACCGACAAGAGAAAATCCCGAGTTTGAGACTAGGATTTTTACCGATGTAAATTGAGGATGGTTAACTTTAAGAATCGGAATCCCGGAGGCAGTTCTAGTTTCCATTCGACGGGGATTATTATTACTGAATCGTTGCGCTGAAAGGTAGCCGGATTTTAATAGTGATTTATGCCGGATCGTACGTGAGGCAACGTAAATACGAACAAAAGTTGGGGGTTTAATATATTCCAAACGGTCGTAAATTATACGATAATTGTGTACGTAAGTTCCAAAATTACTCATCGGCGATTCCATCCGTGGTCTAGACGAGATTTCTTCTTTCAGTTCTTGAATTTAGTGAGCTATTTATGCCTATTTGCTCTAGATTAAGATAATTGCTTTATCTACTTTTATTACTCACTCCTAATTCAGATAGCATTTGTCACTGCCAAGATTTAAAGAGCTTGAATAACTTAACGTTTTACTTTTCTGAAGTATATTATGCATTTCTTCAGAGAATTATTCACTAGATTCAATATTGTATAATATGGACATTTTAGTTTTAACTTGGAATGTTTGATTTTCCAATTTTTCTGCTACTTCATTACTTAGAACAGAAAAATTACTCGATTTAGGGGTTTGAACATATCCGACATGTTTTCTAAATATGGTCACCTCGGAAGAAAGGGGTCCTACTGCTAAAATCAAGTTTGCGTCTAGAGTACAGCGCTGCCCGGCGTTCCATAATAGTATTGTTCCCTGTGTTTGAAGACTCATAACTCTGAAATGCTTAAACAGGAGGGCGAGAGAAATGTAAAAAAGTACCCGATTTTTTCAGTTACAACTGCTTTAAACTATTACTACTTTTACTAAAGCTATTACTACAAAAATTTAAGATCTTGATTGACTAAAATCTGGAAACAAAGAAACAAGGTTGTAAAAATCGAGTAGGGTTTTTCAATTCTCTCGCGCTCAAGTTGACACCTAAAAGTAGACAATTTTGATAGTTATACATGTTATATAGAAATGTTTCAGGAGTATAACGCAGTTTATTTGTTTTCTTTACTTCAGTTTTTCAGTTATGAGCACCTTTAGGGTGATGTTTAGGTCACAATTCAAGTTTGCTAATCAAACCAAGTGCTCTGACTGCACATGTTCCGCAGCTGTGTTTGCACGATAAACATTTCATTTGTTATTATGTTTTCTTAGTGCAAGTTGCATAATCGATGCCATAAACAGTGAAAAGTGAACTAACTTTACAAGGCAGGTGATTTTTATATAAATAGAGAATCCGAAGAAAAAGCAAAAATAAAGATGCTTCCGATGAAAAGGACGAAAACAAAGAAAACCAACTTAAATATACAGAAAACAGTTACAAACAAGTAATAAAATACAATAAGAATAATTGTTCATAGTATAATATTAATTCGCGTTACTCTGTATTGGAATGTAACTACTTAAAAGCAATCATTTTATGCACAACAATGGTATGGTATTTCGTTTCAAAATTCAATCAGCTTTAGACTAGAGTGAGGGTCCTGGTTCCCTGTTCGATGCTATCGGAAAAGCAGCTCATAACCTCGTATGTGGAAATCAAACCATTTAATATCTTAATAAACATTTAAAATTTTCAAAAAATGGAAGTGATTGGGAGTATAGGATATTATTGGACCCAAATCCAAATCTTATTTATTTATTTATTACCCTTGATCTAGAGGTTTGTTTCAAAATTGGATAGCTTAAGAGGCATTAAGAAGTAGGTAGATATCGGATTTTTACCTAATACCATAAATGTTCAAATGAGCAAAGCAAGTAGGTAGAAAAATGATCTAATTCAGTGGGTTTGCGTGAAACAACAAAACATGCCAACTTCAGGCCAAAATTTTATGCAAAATTCGTTTGTTTCTGTCAGATTAAATTTAATAACAACAACACAAATATTTAAGATCTGCAGTTGCCAAAATGTATATAGTTATCTACCTTCATTTTGGTGTATCTCTTTTAATTTGCAATGAAGAAAAGCCTTAAAATCTACTGGGAACGTTTACGTGGTTTTGCGAGAAAAACTCAAGCTAACTGATTTCTCCCGCGAAAAAGTAGTTTTGCTTTACCAAAGTTTAATTGATCCAACTGATCTCGGAGAAATTGCATGCCATTTCTGGAATTTCGTCGAAATAGTTGAATAATAAATTAAAGTAGAGGAAATTCTGAATAATTTATGACTACGAAGGTTTGTGGTACAATCAATAGTTTAGCTGCATGAGCAAATTCTATTTCATCGAGATCGGTCGTACTGCATTAAAACTAGTAGCCAGGATATGACAGAAATTTTTATTCTAATGACAGCAGGTAGTGTCAAACGCTAATGTTTTGACAATACCTACTGTCAATATAAGCCGCGTTCGGATATTGTACACCGTTACACTTTTTACACCCAACAACATGTAAGTGTCATTTGGACGGTGTACCCGGTGTCAACGGAGTACAATATCCGAACGCAGCTTTAATCAACATATGTGTCTAGTTCTACTAGTTTTCTTTTAATGCAGACATGGCCGATCTCGATCAAATAGATCTCATGCAGCTAAACTATTAATTTTATATATAGTATGTTAAATTCATGTGCACGGCCACATCAGGCTTTTTTCTTTGTAACTCAATCCGGGAACATACTTGATAGTTGATTTTTATTTTTTTAGGTATTTAAAGAATACTAATAGTTTGATATACATAATTCACTTTAAACTCATAAAGTCATTGATAATAATGCAGACAACAGCGCTCATTTGTCTGAATTGACTCTGGACTACCATAATACCAAGAACATAAACTAAAGTGGCTACATAAATTTCATATCAACAAAACACGCTTCAGTGGTTCGAAGCTAAACAACACAAAACACTTGGGAACTAACTTCTAATAAAATCATTCCTCTTAGGATTAATATAGAATTAATTTCTGCACTCGCTATCAGAACAGAAGTGCTGCGAGTGGGTTCAGTTACAGGATGGCTCATATCCGCATCAGTATAAATAGTATTCTAACCAGAAGCAATGCGTCTTAAGACGGAGAGATACTGATGCCGCCACCGCCTTTTGACCGGTTCTATTTGCGTTAATCGGGTCTCAAGACTCGAGATAATACCGAGGTTACCGCACCTAAAATTTTTTGAATGGGTTGGCTACTCGCTGTTGAGCAGCGAGTGAAGTGACTCGTTAACGAAATCACCGGTCATCCATCAGTATACAACCGATGCGGAACTTCCTTTTCGATCGTTATTAGAGCCCTAAATTTAATTTTAATTGTAATGAAATATCTGTTAGGTTTCATGGTCCTGTCACCTCGATAATGGCCTTCCTCCATATTTCATTCCTGGTTCTTCATGGTGTACTTTGCAGTATTTTGGCATTCCATCTCTTAGTAAGTAAGTAAGTTTATTTGAAAAGTTACGTAAAACCACTACAAAAAAAGGAAAACAGTGTATCATGATCACCTCCAGTAGCCACGCGGTTCCGTCCCTCTAGCTTCATTCGAGGTTGGCATGGGCCGTCTCGAATTAGTGGCGTTGAGGGAATTCTTGTTTTTTATTTACTATTGGCAATTCTTAGTATTCAGTCCTTGTGGATAGCAGTTCACTCGTTATCTTCTTTTTAAAGGTTTTGTATGATAGCTTTTTCACATTTTCATCTAAGTTGTTATATGCATAGATGGTATCTGTTAGTAGATTTTCTGTCGTCGTAGTTCTTCTAAATCTGTATGTTATTATATTATATGCATTCTGTCTGGTCCCGTGATTATCGACATGTCTATTTTCTGTTAGTTTTATGTTTATTTTGCTCTTGTGCAACAGGAGAATATTGTTAAGTTTCTTTCTTTCTTTTATTGTTCTTTGGTATGTCGAAAGACTTGTACTGTTGGTGTTCGTGTTGTAGTATTGCCCCATATTTGAATTAAATAGTTTTTGTCTGAAATAAAAAGTAAATTGCGTAGATTTATTTTCGTTTTTGTGGCAATGTATGATCTTGTTTTGTGTATCGATACGATTATTCTGGCATTTTTCGTGCTAATCTTATTAACCTGTTCGTCCCACCTCATGTCAGTCTGTAGTTGCAAACCCAAGTATGTTATTGTCATGATTTCTGTTATTTCTTGACTGTTTATGCATATTTTCATTTTTGTTTTTTTGTTGTTGTTGAGTATCATGTAGTGTGTTTTTTGTTCATTTATTGTAAGTAAGTTCATTTGACACCATTTGGTAAGCTTTAGCATATCTTCATTCATTGCTCTTTAAAGTAATTCGGGGTTGTTGTTAGATAATAGCGATGTCATCGGCGTACATGAACAGGTTTGCCTTTAAATGTATGTCTTTGACGTCATTAGTGTAAGTGACGTACAATAGGGGTGGGACATTTCCACCTTGTGGGATTCTATATTCTGCCATTAATGGACTGCTATGTATTTTATCGATCTTTGTCATGTGTGGTCTGTCGCTAAGATATGTCCTAATTATTTGGTGAGCCTTTTTTGCGTATGCCTATGGTTTCCAGTTCCAGTTTGTCCACCAGTCTAATTTTTGACCCGGTATCAAAGGCTTTGTTCATGTCAATGAAGATCCCCGTGACAATTTTCTTCTTGTCAATGTTTCGGTGAATGAAGTGCACAAGGTCATAGGTAGCCGACAATGTGCTTGTCCCCGCTTGAAGAGCGCATTGTTGCTTGTAGATTATATTGTTACTTGTGACATGATCTGTAATTCTACGTTTGATTACAGTTTCCAATACCTTGTCCAACGCGGAGAGTAGGTGGTCGGTAATTCTCCGGTTGCTGCTTGTCTCCCCTTTTAAGCAGAGGTTTGATGATGCTAATTTTAAGGCATTCTGAAAATGTGCCATTTGCTATCACTTTATTCACCAATCGTGTTATTAAAGGTGTTAGATGCGTGTTGTTCGCTTTGAGGATGTCATTTGTTACTTTGTCATGACCTGGAGCTTTATTTTTCTTCAGATGGGATATTATATCTAGAATGTCTACATCGTTTGTTTCTCGCAGGGACATTTCTGGTAATTGGTAACAACTTCGTTCGTCTGTGTTGTCAATTGGTCTTAATTGTGGTAGCTGATTTGCAAGTTTTTTTCCTATTGTTGAGAAATATGTGTTGAGTACGTTTGATATTTCTTTTGTGTCTGTTGGGACTGTGTTGTCCTCTCTACGTATTTTACCTATTTTAGCATTGCGATGTCCTTACATAATCCCACATTAAGGGCTTATTCTAACTTCTATTAATTAGTATTACTTTTAAAATTATGGTAGTCAAAACGGTAGGTTGGCAAGCATGATGTTTGGTGCTTGTTGTAGGTCTAGTTCTGTCTCTTCACACAGAAAATAACGGAATTACCAAACGTCAAACATGGCAGCTACCAACTTACTACTTTCGTAAATAGAATTTTAACAGTAAGGTTAGTCCATTTGAAGAAGTCCAAAGGTGGTAGCTTAACTATTTAAAAAAAAAATAACACTTTTTTATGAATCCCCGTATACTTGGTTCTTGGTTCAGAAATCCGATATTTTTGACATTGGTAAGTGTTTGCATGAAATTAAATAACCTTGTTTGGGTTTGTCATAGAGTGTTCAAATAAAAACCACTCTATTTAGCACATTCCAATCTATAATACCTAGAGTTTGCACTTATTAATTACGATCATTTAATGTACTTTTTTGGAATATAACGTTTTCTGCAAAGTGAGCAAACAAATTTGTGATTAGAATTGTTTTTTATTTCCACAATATTTAAGGGTAATAATTCTGGTGCTGATAGACTTAATACTCCTGTGATTGGTATAACAACCCCTCCAAAATGCGAGAACAATCAGATGACGTTAAACCACATTCATTTGAAGAATCTTTGTTAACACACATAAGGTATACTATGATCCATAATAAAATTTAATATACTAAACACAAACAAATTTCAAATCTATTTCTACAATTAACGTGCAATGATTTGAAGATGATTTGTTTATTCCATACGGTTGTGCAGAACCAAGAGCTGAGAAATTTCATCACTGAGATTTTAGGAGATGTGGGAGCGATATCATTAACATCAATTGTTAATTCCAAGTTTCAGTTTTCTGACAACATTCTTGACAGAAACCCATACCTTGTCTTACTCAGACTTTATTTATTTATTATTATTATTAATTATGTCTTTTCCTGTTAGGGACAAAGGTGATATCTTTAACACTGAATGATGTTCATATGTAGTTGATTCATATGTTGTTGAAGTTAAGTGAAGTAACATCTTATTATACGTTCCGTTTCTTGATGTGAGTATTTGTGGAAACTTCAGGTTCCACACCATCATCTTCAGAATGGAAAATAATGTTAATGAGCGCTGATTAATGTTTCTCTCCATGTTCAATGGCACGCTATTGAATACACAGCGAAATACACAAGAATGTTACATTGATTTTTAAATATTATAATAACATGAATTAAATATTTATATTTATTTTTTGTTTCAGATTTAGATTTAAAAGGATGATCGTTTATCACAAGCCCGTTGCATACAAGATTATGAAAATATTGAATGAACAAAAAAAGTACCACCAACCTTCATATCGAAAAATATAGCCGCCATTTCTGAACAGAGTAAAATAAGAAAGTGTTTTGCACTCACAGAACATAGATTTGTTAAAGAATGAAATTTTTCTAAAATAGTTCAGCTACCAACTAATTTTTTTCTCTACCTTTTCATATGGATTGAATCAGACTTAATATATTCCTACTTGTAGCTTTGTGGTTCTTTGTCTACTGATGGTCCATATCTGAGAATTGTCAGAACGACAAGGACACATTGATTAAAATTCTGAATAAAACTTACATTTTGGAGAAATTTGTTGTCCCATATTATGTTAAACTGATTTTTTCATCACAATTTTGATGATCCAGGAATATCATCATTTCTTAAAGAAAAGATGGCGAAGAAGAAGATTTTTCCGGGGCCCAAAACGTGAGTATTCGAAATAGAAGTACAAGAGACAGGAAGGCCTTGAACGGATGCCTTACATAAAGTAAATTATTTAGTGGACGAATTTAGAGAAATCGAACAAATGTTTGTCAATATTGAGGTTAGTTCTTAAACGTAATACAACAGCAGGTAAGTTAAAAAGGAAAGCATTAATCTTTCTGAATAAAATATCACAAAAATAACGTTCCATAATGAAACCTCTAACCACAAGCACGCCTACAAACCGTCATTCCAAACAATATTTTCTATTAAAAAGCGGTGCGTGGAGTACGTGAACCTCATACTGAAAGCGTCTGATGAACAATGCAGCTTAAACATAGTTCTTCTAACCTCACATTCTAGCCACTGAATTCCACAGTCAAGTGGGCAAGGGGATAGAAGATGAATAAACTCAACGTACGGTCAATAAGAAGGCATATTTACAAGACCACTTCAATAGACGCTTTACAGTCATTGACAGGTGGTTTGCCGCATATTTTGCATGCCGCAGGAAAGTTTAACTGCACGCACAGTGAGCTTTACGGTTAGAGTTGTCATCTGACAAAGGTAGGCGCCTTCTAGCTTCGAGCTGTTGTGACGATAAAACAGACTGGGACTAATGATGAACAGTATCCAATTACAATTAGCAGTGTTATTAACTCAGTGTAATGTACGTTAAACTTTAATGAGTATGAGATTGTGTGTCCTGGGGAGTCCAGTACCGTAACTACGGTTTGTTTGTTTGGGTACCGTTTGGTACCCAGATGAGCTTTTAAAAGTTGGATTAAATTGCTCGGATGGGAATTGACTATGGAGCAATGTGTGTTTTGTTTGTATGTGGAGCCGTTTGTTATCCGTTAATACCGCATAATAATTAAATAAGTTGTTTGATTGTGGTTATTTGATATACATAGAAAATAAAAATAAAATTGGATGTAGGTACAAAAATTCGATGAAAATCTTGATATTGCTGAAATCGATAAATAACTAAGTAAGTGACATACTGTGCTAGCAAGTGACCTTTGTATCTACAAATCTATTATGTCTATAACAGGGTATTTTACTGTATTAAAAATATGGCTTGTATTATATATAGTCATCCTAATAGGTTTAAGAAATTAAAATTGAATTTTATTCACGTCCTATCACGTGATTGAAAACGCTCTGTAATTGGCTCAGTCTCCAGTGACGTCATTCGTTAGTACGCTTAGAGCGCGTTAGGTTTGTCAGGGTAGGGTATGGGGAGAGCAAAGCTCAGATAACCTGGGTTGGCTGTCTCTCTTATATGCAGATAAACGCCGTATGACGTTAGTCCGCTTATTATGCAGCGCGCCACTCTCACCGTACAATACCGGGTTATCCGAACGCGCTCTTATGCTTCTCCCGTTTGAATTTAATAGCACTAAAGTGCCATGTAAGCATACCTTTGTAGGTTGCGCTAGCCCTAGCCTTAAGCTGTCAGATCAGATAATACCTGGTTCAAAAATACGATAGATAACTTATTCTAGTCAGTTTTACTTATGTCGAAGTAATCTTCACAACAAAATACACTAGTATTGGCCGCTATCTATTTCATTTGGATTTCTATGAGCCAACCACTTTCTTCGCAGTTTCAAATCTTGCGGAACAGCTACAAATAGTTTATCCGAAGTTTTTCTTGACGTACCTCTGCATTGTGGATTTATACACCATTTATAAGTCATTTTTATGTAGAAATTGTGAAAACAACACATTATACAACACAATTACCAAACGGCGACGATGCCGATGCTGACAGACCATATGGGCCGATTTGACATCTACTATCGGGTGACGTCACACAACAGAAATTATCGTTTTAGCGGGACTTTTTGTGATTCAATTTTTAACGCTGATTTTTATGAAATATTGAGTAAATAATTATGAAAAATAATGCATTTACAATGTAGAGATGTAGAGTGAAGGAATAAACACACTAAGATGGTTTTCAAATAATAGTCAAATACCCTATTGTGAATAGTTTAATCTTTAACTACTTCTATTTGGAGCTATATTTTGTACCCCGTTCTATTTTAAATTTATTAAGAGCACTTTGACCAAACTTCAACGTTAAATATATGAGCAATCACGTTATCGAAATCCCATTTGTTTGTCGTTTCATCTTTTCTGTATACGTACGTATTGTATCAACAATGCTTCAGATTTCTCGTATACCAAGTATGCTAAGATACATTTACCATTTTAGTCTACTGAGTTTTGTACCTGTAAAGTGATGGTTTGATTTTATAAAGAACACATTATGACACTCTTTTTGGTTTCATAATGAAAACCATTTGTAACCATGGTTTCGGATACATTCCTAACCGTAATCTCTAAATTTGTATTCTATATTTAAATTACTTAAAGTAGATACGTAAATACCGTATTACAATTGTTTTCAGGACATCTTGGCGCATGGGGGGAAAGAATCTACAACTTACATTCTAGTTTGTTATATTAGTACGGACTATAGACATAGTAGAAAACATCGATAGCTTCTATGAAGTCTATCTATTCACTCGTAACAATGGGGTATTCCGGTGTTTTTGAAATTGTCATGTTTTACAAAGTATGGGTGCTACTGTTTGCTACTGCACAAGTAAAATATCAAACATTGTTTTAAATTAAAAGAAATCGTTGTTTGAGGTTTGAATTAGGATTAGTCTTTGTGACGTCACAAAGACCGCTCAAAGTGAGCGACTTGACAACGTTGCTATATCTAGGGTGCACGTAGTAAATTTTTGTCTTCTGTTGTGTCAACGTTTAGAATCGCTTGTTTGTTGACACCTGCTTTGGTTATTGAGGTTATATCAAACACTTGTTCAAAATGTATAAACTCCAACGCCGACATTGTTCTGTGCCGGGCTGTAACAGCAGTAGAATAGTAACTCCTGATAAGATTTTCTTTACATTGCCGACTAGCGCGATGAGAGATGTTTGGCTTCAAGTTTCAATGATCAAATCATCTCTCAAAAAAGTTACCTTTATTCGTTGTCAAACAACAGGGTCGCCAACCGTCAACTTGGCCGATCAGCTGTTCGAGAGCTGTCTGCTGTTGCCACCGCTACTAGGGATCGGTAATCATCGTGTATTTCCGAGGGCGGTCGGTGAATTCATACGAAATGCACTTTTAATTGCAATTATCTCATGGAAAAACTAAATCAAAAAGCTCATAGCTTAACTTTATGAATCCTCATAAATTGTACAATAGGTTAAACCGAATATCTGCTTAAATTTTAACATGACCGGAATACCCTATTGTATTTTTGTACAAAGAAAAACATGAATTGCTCATTTTAGGTAACTTACCTACCGTACTAAATATAAATTTATTATTCATTTTTGTTAACAACTAGACTCTAAGCTAAATGACTACAAAGCAGTTCCTTCTGTCATTTACAATCAAAATTGCACTATTTTAACAATTTTAACCATTATTAATTTTAACAATTTTAACCATTATTTTTTCAAAGTTTTATTGGATACTGACTCTGTCATTTAGTCGCAAAGCACGAATATACAGAAACTTAATAGAAAACACAGAATCTTAGCTATACACCAAATTACAGGTGAATATACAACCAAATTACAATCTAATATACAATATATAATCGTAACAGTAATCTGTAAAAACAATTTATGGATTTTTGCATTGTTTTACGAAAATAACAGGACAAAATTAAATTAATTTAGAAAACCAACCTACCTTTTGCTATACGTGTATAAAATTTACCTAACACGTAGCAACATTTGATATGTCGACTGACCGGCTTAAACGGTAAAAAAAGTTAGCTAAACTTTGATATTCAATAACTTTTGTAAACTTTCAACCGATTATCATTATTTTTTCGAGAAATTTATCAGATTTAACATATTAATATACATTTGATAATTAAAGAAAATAAGAAATACTCTCAGTATTCAATTAGCTTTGAAGAAGCAACATGGTTCGCGAAACGTCAGCATTAACAAATCTTGACACACGGTATAACCCGGAAGCAGTTTATTATCTAAATAAATTCTTTCTTTTAGAACCAATATTGTATTGAAAGAAGTAATTGAATTTTTCGTCCCAAAAATGTTAATTTCTCCAACGAAGTAATAGTAAATCCATCAAAGTGCGTAGTTACTTGATCCAAGAAAATATAAGACATTTAATATAAGTAAGTATTGTTTACTGAATAAAAATCCACCAATTAATTAACGGAAGTGATTCTCACTTCTTTCAAGTAATCTCTTTCGATGGAATAAATATGCGCACAGTGATTTTGTCAAGGCTCGCGCGCCCGCGCGCCCGCGCGTGGTACTGGCGCCGTAAAGGAGCCTAACCTAGTACGAAAACAACACCGAAGTACCCGTAGGGGATGTGCCTTGTGATTTATTGGGGATGTGTATTGTGATTTATAGTGTACAATAAACGTTTCAAAACGGAATAGTTTGATGTAACGTACGCAACAGTTTAGAACGAGTAAGTAAATATAACATACCTATCTTGTTAATTAGCAATAGAAAACGTATTTGTGCCAAATCTTTAAAATTCTTACATTAAGTAGCTAAAAATATTTACCGGGAATAAAAATATACACTTTATTGAAGAGTGTTTACTTACTTCACCAGAGTAACCACTTTCTTAAATCTAGTAATTATTCCAAGAAATAAAATTTCTTGGTTGAAGTCAATAATCTCTCGCGTATATACGAACGTACCAACTAGTTCAGCCAAGTAATTCTCACTTCGTTCGAGAGATCACTTTTCTGTGTGTACATGATTCTTTTCAGATCCGATTTCTTAACTTGGAGGGTGATTAAATATGTGAAAATAACTCGAACCGTTTAAAAGTTATTCTTTCCTAAAAATCATTCAAAACAGCCCTCTAGACCAGACAAAAGTACTGCCTTAATGGAAACGTATTTCAAATGCGTATAACACGATTACATTCTAATAGACCAATCACAACCCGAATTACCGCGCTGTGATTAGTGAGAGTCAGATATGACCGTGATCGGCTTGCTAGTGTGTAGATAACATAGTGCAGAATGTTTAGATATTTAAACATTCAAAACAACAAGTGCTTTTGCGATTTTGATATTATAATTAATCTTATCTTGAATCTAAAATAAAAAACAGCACTGTTTAGATACATCCAGTTGGTGCTACTTATTAGCGAACTTATCAACATCGCAATACAAAGAAAAACAGCAATTAACATTATGAGGACGTTGTTTACAATGAAATAGCTCAATTAAATTCTTAGACATTCAAAGTACGAAACAACAATAACATTACGGAAACGAGCGAGCCACAAAATAGCGTAAACTTCATGAATACAGAGCGATAACATCGCAGAGCTTGTTTTAATTACATTGTCACTCGAAGTTTTGTGCCGCTAATAAAAAGCCTCAAGTTATGTATATATTACGGAATGATTTCCATTACGACCGTGCCACAGTTTCGGTCTGTTCCTGTTGCCCAAATATGGTACCGCCACTATCTTATCTCTGCCCATAAATCCGCATGAAAAGGGTTGTTTTGTATATATGTGTGATAAAGCATGCTTCCGAAAGTTCATTACTTTAAACTTTAGACAGTTTAATTTAGGTTTTAATTTAAATGGAAGGAGATCACCGATAGCCCACTTGTAATCGATTATTAAATTATTTCGGCAGAGAAATATGAAGGGGAAAGAGAGGTCTATTACAACATACCCTCTTGTATTCAATTTATTTTTAGAGGATGTAAGTTATATATTTTTGGACGGGCAATTAAAATTTTTTCCTGTGTGACAGAATACTGCTTCTGTGCACTACTGACTACTGAACTATAGATTAAATATTTGTATCTTCATTTTGTAACTTAATACATTTTAAGTAAATTGCACCCAAAAAAAGATTAAAATGTCAATCCCAAATCTCACATTTCTGCAGACGACATATTTCAGCATCATTTTGGAAGCAGCCTTTGTCCAAATCAATATTACAATAATATTAAACTTTAAAGCAAAAAGGCTCTCATTCAGTGTGACGTATGAACTTATTAGGGTCTTGTAACAAAACCTGAATATAAAAAATGCTCATAAAGGGATTCAGGTGTTAAACATTCAAAATGGAGGGTCCAATAGTGTAACTCAAAATCAAATAAAATCGGATTAATACGATTTATATTTCCTGTGATATTTACAGCTGACTTTAAATGTGATTAGAGATTTTAAAAATTCGATACGGCTGATCCAACATGGCAACCAACTTGAAGAAGACTGTCGCATATGCATGAATCTTATTTCATGCGATATTTAAAGCCCTCTAATTGCAAATATATTGCTAAACGTGATGTTAGATTATCCAAATTGACAACAGCGGATTCAATAGCTCGACCACACCTGCAAATTTCAATAAATTGTACTGTAATGAAAATGCAGAAAACCATGTCAGCGTTACAAAAAAACACACTACACATTTCTTCATGGACACTTCAGTACACTGCTAAAAATATTGTTCTTAGTCAAAAAAGTAGTGGTTTCAAAAGGGGCACAAATATATTTATTTGCTACAAAGAATGCTTATTTGAGTAAAACAAGAATTATTTTACTGCAAACAAATGTTGTTTGACTCAAATAAACGTTATTTGTAGGAAATATATTTTTGTCTTGATTCAAATAACGATTTCTTTGACTTGATAAAAACTAAATGGTTTCAATAATAAAATGTATTATAAATAACCTCTTTAATTACCAATGAAATAATAAGGTTAATAATCCAGTGCGTAAAGTATGGAAACATGAAAGAATCTCTGAGACGGTTTGTAATTTCAAACTTACTGAGTGGTGACGTCATCGAGACTTTTTTAAATGTCACCCCTTTTTTTCTTACTGATCTTAATGGTAGGTTTTCAATTATCTAAATGGTAGCGGAAACATTTTATGGAAGCCGTAACAAAATTCGGGTTTGGGTAGAATTATTTACCCTGAAAACAAATCAGGGCACTAACATTTCTATCGCGTAAAATTTTCGAAAAAGGTGGGACGAAAATGTCCAAAACCGCGTAATTTTTCAAATTGTTCACCAACTGAACCCACTGTCCACGAAACCTCAAAATAGCTCTCATAGTAAACCATAGTATTTGAACTTTTACTTGAAATCCTGAAAGTTTGTTCACAATTATTTTTGAAGCATTGACAGCGATTCTCTAAGTGGTGTGAAGATGCCTCAATAAAAGAAACAACAAAAAGCGCAAAAACCTGACGTGATTTGCAACTTTCAAGCTCGTATTCGTATTCAGCGCAAATAAATCAAAACACTCATAAGTTACCAATATTATCCTAACTGTCAGACAAAAGCCAGAAACTGAAGGTCAGATATTGTGTTTGATATAAATATGTGTCTTTTTATAATTAAAAAGCGACGTGGATGAGGTTTTTTTCAAATAACAAATCGTTTCAGATATTTTGACATGTTTCCATGCTTTGCGTAGAAAACTGTAGAAAATATAAAATAACTCGGGCAATTAGAAACGCGAAAATAGATAATAAATTAATAAAGAAATAAAACGAAACGGAAGAAGAGATTTCGTTTTATTTCATTATTAAAACAGAAACCTTGCAATATGGATAACACCAAATATAATAAACTGTTGATCTCTTGTGGAATATTTTGTAACAATTAATTGACGATTTGCAAACTGATAGGAAACAGAATAATTCACAATTAATTTGGAGTTATGTAAGTCAGGATGTGGCTAGGATATAACTAATTAAATATTATTATTATTATTATTAATTTATTTCAGGAAAAATAATTTATGTGAAAGCTCTGCAGTTTTTTTCGAAATTCAAAATTTCAAGTTTATAAAAAGTTGTACCTATGGGCCTACATATACTACAAAAAAGAAGGATTAAATGATTTTTCTTTTTCAAATACAAAAAATTTAACAATAAGGTGTGAAATTACCGTATACAAAACTATATTACTCTAATGAAATATTTAGATCGCCTGCAGCTTTTTGGATACAATCGATACAATTTTTAGAAAAATGACCATTTTCGTATAATTTACATGTGGACAATTTACATACGGACATGTGGGCTTTGAAGAACAAAATCCACTTAATATTTCATTAAAAAATCATAAACCTTAGGCCTCCTGCGGGAGACCTATAAACTCTATTATTCAATTGGGCCAATTTTCTTTGTGGTATATGAGGATCCACAGAGACAACTTTTTATCAACTTGAAATTTTGAATTCCGAAAAAAAAAACATTTTTTCGATACACCCTACTCTGCAGCCACCGGAAGCTCTCAGGTACGAATTTCAAGTTGTTTGGGATACGAGCCTTCACCCCTTTTTGGTGTTGTACTGTGCGTTTGTTTCAAAACGGAACAAAACTGCCGTAGTTTACTCCCTAATAATACAAATACTTCTTCTGTATCGCTAGTTCGTATTCGACTGTTCCAAAACTAAACTTACGCTATAATTTGACAATTATTTTCAAGAATATACCAAATCTCTGGACTCATGTCTTACGCTTGTTTTACTTCAACATTTCTTTTTATTTTTGCCAAACGAAACTAACGAAAAAAATAAACAAACAAATCGTAATAAGAATCAAATACACCAGTGATTAAAACCATATAAACTCTATCAAAAGGGACAGCAGATGTTCATGGTATCCCCGGCAATACTGGCCATCAAACGTTTTAAATGGTACCGAACGTATTCAGTCAAACAAATGACCAATGGCCTGTAGCCCATTCATCAAAGAATACCAAGAACGACAGCGTGCTTGCTGCGTTACAGCAGAAGCGGATTAATTGAAACACACGGCCAACTCCGGTCAGAAGTGGGATCAAAGAGCCCACGGATTACCAATTTGTAACGCTTACTAGATTCGACAGCTGTAAAATGTATCATGTCTTCCGCTTATTGAATATAAACTAGTTCGGACGCAAACACGGATAGAGAGGTAGATAGAGAGAGGTGAGGATTGAAATTCTATAAAGGACATTGTAACAGCGCAACTTTGTTTGTTACAGGTTCCGACTGAATAAATCCATCTTGGTTGAAAATACCGGGTGTGTCATGGACGGGACTTAATTAAGACACATTTGTTTTGAGTTGGAATACCAATGCTCGATTTTAGTTAGTTCATTTGGACGCATGTAAAATAATCAATATAAATCGTAAATGTCCTTCTTGTAGATATATTAGTAATTGGATAATTTGATATGTGGTGCAGATTTTCAAATTTGCAGTTTTATGCGATTTAATCTAAAAACGTGTTGATTTCATTGAAAAATATTGTGATTGATTTTGCGGTTTGCATTACAAACATAAAAAACAAACCTGTTTGTTTTAATAGAGGTAACCTGTGGTAACCGATGATTTGATAGTGGTAATTCAATTGCAAATTATTCTAAATGCAAAAAATAATAGATATGCGATTTTTATATATCTGATTTGTGATGAATGTAGAAGATTTCAGACAACCAGATAAAGAATGTACAATTTTCGGTCTAATAGTAGATTAGTGCTGCTTTTTGAAACCATGTTTTCTTATGGATCTATATCACAAAGTGAAACATCCACAGCTCTTGCTTGATTTTCGTTTCTTTCTTTCTATTCTATAATGTATTCCGGATAGATAGTTAATTTAGATACTTACTTATTAATTTTGTCAAAAATGTCTCTTAATTAGTATCTAATAACCAATCTATATGGAAAACTTTCATCAACATCTTACAAAGGCTGGTTCATCTAAAATGGACCATAGGTGACGCTCTAATGCACACAAGACAAAACCACTTGGGAGCCGCCATCATTGAACCAGCAGAGTTGACACAACTTACTCCTCGAACAGTTACTGACTTCGTGAAATGGCTCAACAGATGCCAAACGACCGAACTCTACCATCCCATACCAGGGACCTTAGATAGCTCCAGAAAGATTGGTAATGAGATGACTAAGTAGGGTTGCCAACCGTCCGGTTTTCGAATGTATTGTCCGTTATGCGGTTGAGATCTAAACTGGACGTCAAATGTTCAGTTTTCCGAAACCTATCTGATCGTTATAAACCTAAAAAAAAGAATACTCGGTGGTAATCATTGATAATCGCAGAAAACTGTGCATGTGGCACTACTGTACTACTGATATGTGATCACTTTTCCAACTACCCCAAAACTCTTCCTAATAACTAGTAATTTTACCGCGTGATATACAGTGAGCGCGTAAAGTATGGAAACATTACAAAATCTCAAGAACGGTTTGCTATTTTAAAAAATCCTCGAACACGTCGATTTATAATTATCAAAATACACCTTATGATAATATGAAATTAATTGTTTTACCTTCAATTGTTTTTAACAGATGACGTCATCGACATTTTCTTAAATGACAACCGTATATTTTTTTAAATGAATTTGACAGATCTTCAGATCTTCTTAATGGTAGCATAATATTTTTATGGCCTTACATAAGCACATTTTTACAGTTTATGAGATATAACTTCAAACTTTTGAATTTGGAACAGAACAGCCTGTATATTTTGACATTTTTTGTTACAGTCTTCATTATTATATTAAAAACATCTAGAAATTAACAAAAACCTTTACTTAGGTCTAAAAATTAAGAAAGAAATAATTGATAACAAAACATTATTACATTTTCTACTGCAACTATAAGTACCTACTAGTTGGTTTATCAGGATTCTCAACCATTGACAAGAACACATTGTTTAAATTTGATCGGTTTATTTTTTAATAGTTGTTATTTTAGTAACATTGAATAAGCAGTGGAAGACTATAACAGAAAATGTCAAAATATACAGGCGTTCTATGTAAAATTCTCAAGTTTGAGGTTATATCTCAGAAACTGTAAACGTTGCATCAACGATAATAACGCCAGTGACTTCACATGGTTGCAAAATACATAATTCCAAAATTTGGTTAAATTCGGTCGAGCCGTTCCGGAGATTTTGTCACTTTTATTACATAACCTTCAATTGTCTTTCTCTCGAAAATATTCTTATGAAATGCCCTAAAAATATTATGCTACTATTAAGACAATTAAAAGATCTTTCAAATTCATTTAAAAAAATGTAGGATTGTCATTTAAAAAAATGTCGATGACGTCATCTGTTATAAACAATTGAAGGTAAAAAAAATTATTTGATATCATAAGGTGTATTTTGATAATTATAAATACTGTTCGACCTGTTCGAGGATTTTTTAAAATAGCAAACCTTTCTTGAGATTTTGCCATGTTTCCATACTTTACGCGCTCACTGTGTAACTAGTGTTAAAAATTTAATTTCTACATACCCATATACAAAATGTCAATTTAAGTAAAATGGTAATTTATTATTTATTATCATCTATGTAGGTACAATCACTAAACATGATTTTTGTTTTATAATCCAATGTCCAAATTGAAAAGAAAAACTATTGAAATTGTCAAAAAAATTTTCAAATGTTTCAGGTGCTTTACGAATTTCGGTAATTCGTTGGGTTTATTAGGTCCCCAATGTTTATATGAGCTGTCTTTAATATTTTGATGAGATATATGTAGTATGTACAGGGTGTGAAATATCAAACAATGTTTTACCACATTTTTTATTTAATTTAATTTTTCAAAAATATTGGTTTTTAAGCAGCACCGTTTCAAAATGTTATGGTATATGAGAACCCCGCTTTCATTATTTTTTATAATTTAAGCAAATATGTAATTGTTGCTATCGGTTGTCAAAGTTAAGAAAGATGTATTAACATTGCATTGAAAAAAGTCAAAAAGCATTTTTTAGATACAATAAATTTGCAGACCACAATTACTTAATCAAGAAAATTATCAATAAACTTTAAAATATTTGAAGATTAATTTCACGACTACCCTCACCAAAAAAAAAAATAACAAACAATTGACAACTGATTATGGAATGCTTGAGTCCGTAGAATCTGAATCTGGGGGTAAAGATTGTGAAATGAGTCTAATTTTTGAGCTTTGTTTTTGTATTGCGTTTCTGGCACTAGTTTTCACAAAACCAATTGCAATTTTTGATAATCAGAATTACCTACTAGTTGTTTCTTGTTCTGGGTATTCATTTTGCTTGAATTATTGTAATTTTAATAATTGTAAATAATTGGATATAAAATTAATTGGAAATAAAATTCTCTAGTATCTATATATTTTAAAAGCCAAGCACACATATTATTATTCGTTTCTAGTGAATCAGTATGTAGATTTCTGAAGGAGTATAGTAAGTTTATCTGTACCATGTACAACGAGTATGTTCTAGTCTGGTATATGACTGTCAAAAACGATTGGCTAATTGGTTTTTAGCGAAACGTTGGCATCCTGATTTCCATACAAGATCTTGATTTACGGACTAACGGAATTTTTCCAGGGACCACAACAAGCAGCATCATTGTAGATCAGTTCTTCTGGTTTGCCTTTTGTTTCTTCTTGTTTCGTCATGTTTTTCTTAGTTCTTTTCATGGAGACAACATTCCAACGTTCAACATTCAACAGTCTTGCGTATGTAACTACTTCACTTATTTATTATTAGTATGTACGGAATCGAAACCAATTTTTGCTGGTTTCATCTTGATTTTCTATCATCACGTTCATTTCTTCGTCATCATAGTCTTCTTGTCTTGTGGTTTCCCTTTCCCCATCTGACCGTTGCTTCCATCATCTCATATTTGGTTGGAATTTCGTTTTGATCTAATTCATGCATTTTGATCTTTGAAAGACCCACCAGCGTTCCACAAGCTAAAATATAAAACAATATATAATTTCAGTTGCATATGTATTACTAATGAGTATAAATGTGTTTATTGCCCCATGTTCTCCTATACTTTATATCTTCCTTTATCCATATCTGACTATATGATTTGCAATATCCACCCAAATAAACGTCACCATACCTTCGAATCAAACAGTAAATTTCACCGTAATTTCTAAAAGCATATCCTCCTCACGGAAGTCAGTCCTACATCACGATAACGCGCGCCACGCTCATCATAAATAGACAAAGTTTTGCCACGTACTCAATTCCCTACGTGACTGGCTTCAGCTTCGTACATATTTGACGATGCATTCCCGCTTTGCGAATCGCCCGGTTTAGCAATCGACCAGAAAAGCGATTCGCACATTGTCCTTACTTGGCATGCAAGACCGCTTGTACCGTTGCTGCACAATACGCCAAATATCAATTAGCTATAGCGTCGGGTAAAGGCGCTACCAAACGAAGATCGAGCTGAATACTAATCAGCTGAAAACGGGCTGTAAATTTGTAAGTACGGGTCTCTAACGCCGCTGCGGTTATTGATGCGGGCGATACATACTTGGATTTGGGCCATTGGAATTATATTGGTTGGGATATGGATAGGGGTGATGGTTAACTGCGCCAAAGGGGTAATTTGTTGGAGATTTATGTGATTATGAGTAATTATGTTTGAAGCGGTTAGTTACCACTATGAACGTAGATTTAGGATAGCAATTTTCTATTTTAAATGCTAGGCTGAGAGCAAAACCGTTAATCTGTTACTGGTTAGATTTTATGGTTGTTTGAAAATACGTAATTGTCATTGAAAATGTCATTTACATTTACAGTATAGTGCAGGCAAATTAACTGATTATAAGCCAAAACCGGTATTAATTGTAGACAGGAGTTTTATCATTGGAAATGGTAAAGGGGCTCATAGTGAACGCAAAAAAAAGTAAATGCAGGTCATGGGGTGGTATAGTGTTTATTTGGGAGGGTGGAAAGCGGGTGCAAAGTATATTATTGCGTTTTCCGGCGAAGCTTGACGCTTTATCCAAGAACGTCCTATACTAAGTTGTAGATCATAAAAAAATCTACAACATTCATATGGATCACTTTTTACTATGACCTCAAAATTTTCGAGAAAAATGCAAATACCAATGCCAAAACGAATTTTCTGTTTTTTATTTTTCGTTGTGGCAACAATCATTCAATTTTAATCAAACTTTGTGAAAGCGTGCCTTTTTATACCTTAAATTAGCATACATTTTTTAATTACACAAAAAACAAGAAGTTTTTGAGATATTTATTTTTTTCCGTCAAAATCAGACTTTTTTTAAAAAGAAATTCTGTGATGAAAAATCATCGTAGAGAGTTCTTCTGGGACTTATTTTTGTTGTTTTTACATGTACTTATTGACACAATAATAAAAATAATAGTTCCTATTTAAAAACATGCTTAAAAATGGAAAAAACTCAAAAACGACTTTTGCAATAGTGAATTTTTCAGTAATTGCTCATTATCTGTTTAAATTTTTAAGAAAATTGCAATACTGGTTACGACATTCAATTGTACGGAAAAAAATACAATAGAAACTGTCTCTCATTTCTACACTAATGCTATAACCATTAAATTAGAATAATAAATCTTCAGATAAGTAAGCAAAATAGTCAGTTTTTGTCGTAGAATCAATAAGTATCCAATACAAAAGTTATAGGTCAAGAAAAAATATACAACTTTTGTAGAGGTTACTATATAACATAACCTCAAAACTATCGAGAAAAATGCGAAAGATTAATTATTTTTTTTAATTTATAATTTTAATTTTGTTTTGACGAAACTTCTGAAAGTAAATTATTTATGTCTTCAAAAATCACAAACTGTTTATGAAAAAATCTACTAACTAGTTAAAAATGTGACAACATCAATACAGTAGAAACAGTACTTTAATAATTGATAATAATAAATTACAAAACTTAATATTGTATCACGCCCCTAATACCAGTGCGCTCCGCAATAGCGCTTTCGAGGTCGCCACCATGGCATCATGACCAGCGAGGGCGTAGGAGCCCCCTTCCGCTACGTTTCGACATACGACCTGGACCGAGCAGCATAAAAGACGGTACGCAACCCTGGCACATGAGTTCGCTCACCGGTCTGGAGGAAACTATTAACTTGCCGCACCTCGTAGGGCCTTGGTGACAACGTGGAATCCAGACGGAGAGACAGGCATCGTCAGTATACGACACGCTGCACCTACCGCGACTTGCATTTTCGAATATCTAGTTCCGAACGACCTCACCCCGTCAATATATATTTACAGATTTACAAATAAGAAATGAAAAATATTTATGTTTCATTTTTTATTTAATTTTTATAGATTGGCATAGTTATTTAACTATGCCAATCTTTGCCTTATTCGCAATATTTCTCGGAAGTTTTGAGGTTATGTTATATAGTAACCTCTACAAAATTTGTAGTTTTTTCTTGACCTACAACTCTTGTATTGGATACTTTTTGATTCAAAGCCAAAAACTGTTATTTTGCTTACTTATCTGAGATTTCTAATTCTAATTTAATGGTTATAGCATTAGTGTAGAAATGAGAGCCAGTTTCTTTTGTATTTTCTTCCGTACAATTTAATGTCGTAACCAGTATTGCAATTTTGTTAAAAATTTAAGCAAATAATGAACAATTACTTTAAAATTCAGTGTTGCAAAAGTCGTTTTTAGTTTTTTCAATTTTTGAGCATGTTGTTAAATAGGAACTATTGTTTTTATTATTGTATCAATAAGCACATGTAAAAACAACAAAAATGTGTCCCAGAAGAACTCTGTACGATGATTTTTCACCACAGAATCTTTTTTAAAGAAAGTCTGATTTAGACGGAGAAAACTAAATATCTCAAAAACTTCTTGTTTTTTGTGTAATGAAAAAATGTATACTTATTTAAGGTATAAAAAGGCACGCTTTCACAAAATTTGATTAAAATTGAATTATTGTTGCGACAACAAAAAATTAAAAACAGAAAATTCGTTTTGGCATTGCCTTTCGCATTTTTCTCAAAAATTTTGAGGTCATAGTAAAAAGTGACCCATATGAATGTTATAGATTTTTTTATGATCTACAACTTAGTATAGGACGTTTTTGGATAAAACAGCAAGTTTCGCCGGAAAGCGCAATAATATACTTTGCACCCGCTTTCAACCCCCCGAAATAAACATTTTACCACCCCACGACCTGCATTTATTTTTTCTACGTTCACTATGAGCCCCTTTACCATTTCCAATGATAAAACTCCTGTCTACAATTAATACCCACTCTCAACTTAATTTGCCTGCACTAGTAGTACTGTTTTATATAATTACCATTCTTATATACATTTACTACCAGATAAATTTAAACAATATTTTGTAATAAAATGTAATAACTCGATTATAATTATGTATATTTGGTATTGTGTAGACAAAATTGTAAAAGTAGAAATTATATTAAAATTTGATGCAAATAATTCAACAATATATGTTGATAAGAATGTGAGTAAACCGCATGTAATTTCTAAACAGTTAATTACGACTTATAACTACATAACTGAAAATCTAATCCAGGATGAATCACCTAATCTGATATATCTAATAAACTTAATGTTCATATTTCGAGTACTATAGGACTAATCACCTAATCTGATATACCTAATAAACTTAATGTTGATACTTTGAGTACTATATATAATGCAAAAGCGTAGATATCGTGAAAATTATTAATAAATTTAATTTAAAAAGTTCTATCAAAAAATTATGTCGTAGTACGATTATAAAAATAGAAAGAAAACAGTTTTACATAGTTTACTAATATTTGTAATTAACACTTTCAATACAAACTGTTACTTAAAGAAAGTTGGTGTTATAATATGGAAAATGTGTTCATTACCTAATTTTCAGAAATTGTAATTCATCAAAAAAAGAACGTTAAAATAAACGACAATAAAATTTTATATGAATTGCGTATGTACGTTTTTTAATTCGGTCTAAAAAGTCGTAACGTAGCATCGTAGTATACGTGAATCATAGTATACATGATCTTTTAATATTACTTATTCTTTCATTTTGAATAACTAATAACTACCTAAGCAAAAATAAAGAAAGGGACGTCATTTGTTTTTCGTATTTCAATTATTATATTCGATTATCTTATTGTCGACATAATGAAGCCAAGCACACTTCAACACACTTCCGCACTTTAGATTATTTCTAAAAGAAATAATGCGAGTTGATACAATTCCCCACGAAAGAAAGATGAATTGAAAGCTTAATTAACAAGTCATTCACCTCATAATTTAATAGTTCAAGGTTGAAGCTTTTATTTGAGCCTACTTACAGAATTCTATGATATTATATTTAACAAAAAGGCAGATAAAATATTAAATAAAAAAGTAACCTAAAATGAATACTTACTGAAATGTTGAACAACTATGAACAACTATGTGACTACAACATTGTGAAGTGGTGTGAAACATCAGCTCTCTTATTAAGCCTTAAGTGCTAATTTTAAAGCTTCAATTTCAAATACTTAAATAATTGTTATCACGTCACATTTTTTAAGAAATGGTAACCTATATAAAAAAAAATTACTTTACATAGAACTTACATACCATTAGAAAAACAACGCATCCTGGTTTTTCTGTACTGTCAATGCAGGGCCAAACGCGCCCGATTAAAAAAACCTTTTCCATAGAGTTGTCTCATAATTTGTAAGTCAAAAACTGACAAAGAAAACATGTATTTCTTTTAACATTATGAGTAAGATTTTTTGTCATGTGATTTGTACTTTGAATTATCAGGTTCGTAACTTTATGGAAGAGCACCTATCTTAATTACCTGTTTGTATAGCTCAGCAAACAAATGTTCACCAGTGTAATCATAGAGGCCAATAATTAGTGAAATTTTGTAGATTTTCAATTATAACCATGGACTGATATCCGTCGTCCATATTTATCACGTTCATATTTATCATGTGCATTTCCGGTGGCGACATGATGTATATATATAATAATTATTATTGATGGCAAGCAATACTAAAATTAATGGAAAACACAAAGTAGCAGCCATAAGCTCCCGTAGAGAAAGAAAAATGCATTAACAAAAATAGACTGCCTCAACCTTGACAGCTAATCGAGGAAATGGGTCCATTTATTTATATTTCACGGTGTATGAGTGGGGTGGCGCTGGTGTCGCATGTCCATTAACAGTTCCGAAAACATCTGCGGGGGTTGATATAGTTGCGGTAGGTACCTTTAACCTGGAAACAGCTGTTGCAGCACAACAACAGACTTCAAAAACACGGATATACTCATTCACCTCATTTAATACGCATTATATTCGACCATGGTGTGAAATTAGCCGGAATTGGGTCATTTGTAATCATTTTATAGTCCGGTTAGGTAATCAGCTGTTTTTGACAGTTCGTAACGAAAGTATAGTTACCAGTATTATGAACAGAAATTCCAATAATTCTAGATTCCATTCTTTATAATAGGTGTCATCAGCAGCATATATATAGGTGACAATACTGACATTCTCGTTATCCAGTAAAAAAAAATAAACCGTAATATTTATCATGTCGCAAATTGTATGCATAACAACCACACGCCGTGCTGTTTATGGAGTTCACTATCGACAAGTGCGAATGATTATAAACAAGGTTTGTTCCTGTATGAGAATTGTTTACATTGAAAACAAGTGCGCTTCAAATCGATATTCTGGAATGGTATATTTTCCCGCATCGCATCTCTTTCATGATAGCTAGAATGTTTTTCTCTCATAAAGGTTTCCCTTACATGGACTAGATTTAAATAACTCGCAATCCTTCGGGTTATTTTCTTTCGAAATCGAACTGTATTGCCGAATAGGGGTAACAAAATTTTCGACCATCGCCAGTCGATAGATATCTTTTCGTAGAATCCAAATAACCGGAAGGAAATGTGGGTATTCAGTTGTTATTTTGCTTGCGGCGTATATTGAGGGTTTTCGTTTCATCTTTTTGCGGTTGATAAAAAAGGTTGAAAGCGATTCTAGGTTTGAACTGTTAACAAAAGCTGACCAGGAATATTTGTACAAATGATTCAGAACCATTTAACTGATAAGTAAATAGATCTTGGCAGATTTGATGGAATAAGTGGCCTAAATTCAAAAAAGTGCACGTGTACGCGTGAAAGCTTACGTTTTTGACATTTTGACGTCATTTACATCATATAAGTAAGTCTAAAAATGTTCTCCAGTATAATTTAAGTCATACCAATTTAATCTCAGAACAAAGCAGAACTCACCATGTAAAGATAGCAGTACCTCATGCTCATGCATACCTAAGGTGACCACACGTCCCGCTTTTGGCGGGACAGTCCCCACTTTTTACTTTATCATACGCAGTATGTAAAGTATTGTAATCGTGCCAAAAAAATTTTTTGAGATTTTAGCGGAAATATGTCTTTTTGGGTCCCCTGAACATTTTTGACCAAGGTACAAAAAAATGTCTGTGTGTGTGTGTGTGTGTGTGTGTATGTGTGTGTGTACCCGTTTTTGTGGCGACGATTCCGGAGAATCTACTAAAGGTATCGCGACGAAACCTCATATTTAGAAGTTTCATAACCAAACTTAGAGCTGAAAAGCTTTCTGTTGAAAAGGGTCCAAAGGAACTGGAGGTTTAGTCTTAGCATTTTTGAAAGATTTTGCAAATAAGCCGCCATTTCTGGAATTTCGTGGAAATAGTTAGATAATAGATTAAAGATGAGAAAATTCTGAATAATTTATCACTATGACATTTTTTGGTGCAATCAATAGTTAAGCTGCATGAGCAAATTCTATTTCTACGAGATCGGCCGTACTGCATGAAAACTAGTAGCCAGTATTTGTCAGATTTTTACTTTATCATACGCAGTATGTAAAGTATTGTAATCGTGCCAAAAAAAATTTTTTAGATTTTAGCGGCAATATGTCTTTTTGGCTCCCCTGAACATTTTTGACCAAGGTACAAAAAAATGTCTGTGTGTGTGTGTGTGTGTGTGTGTGTGTGTGTGTGTATGTGTGGATGTGTGTACCCGTTTTTGTGGCGACGATTCCGGCGAAACTACTAAAGGTATCGGGACGAAACTTCATATTTAGAAGTTTCATAACCAAACTTAGAGCTGAAAAGCTTTCTGTTGAAAATGGTCCAAAGGAACCGCAGGTTTAGTCTTAGCATTTTTGAAACATTTTGTAAATAAACCGCCATTTCTGGAATTTCGTCGAAATAGTTAAATAATAAATTAAAGAAGATGAAATTCTGAATAATTTATCACTATGACATTTTTTGGTACAATCAATAGTTAAGCTGCATGAGCAAATTCTATTTCATCGAGATCGGTCGTACTCCTTTAAAACTAGTAGCCAGGATATGTCAGATTATACGTCAGATATGATTCTAATGACAGTACGTAGTGTTACACGCAAATGTTTTGACAACCTACTGTCAATATAAGCTGCGTTCGGATGTAGTATACCGTACACTTTTTACATCCAATAACACGTAAGTGTCATTTGGACAGTGTTCCCTGTGTCAGCGGAGTACAATATTCGACCGCAGCTTTATTCGACATATCTGTCTAGTTCTACTAGTTTTATTTTAATGCAGACATAGCCTATCTCGATCAAATAGAATCTCATGCAGCTAAACTATTAACTTTTTATATAGTATGATAAAGTCATGTGCCTGGCCACATCAGATTTTTACATTTTGTCCCGCATCCCGCGGTGTTTTAAAAATGTCCCGGAGGAAATATTATTTTTAGGAAATGTTATTCTTTTTTTACAGATTTTTAGAGCATTACGAAGGAAACTAAAATATTTTTTGTTATTTGGTTCAAACATTTTTTCAAATATTTCGTTGAAAAGCAAAAACATTTCTATAATTTTAAAACAGCATTTTGAGGTTCCCACCGCTTTACACCATTAGTATTTTTTACAAGGAAAAATATGAGTTACTCATTTTAGGTAACTTACATACCTACCACACTAAATATAAACTTAATATTCATTATTGTGAACAATGACACTCTCCGCATGACTCTCAACATGAGACTCTAAAAAGCAACGTCTTCTGTCATTTGCAGTCAAAATTGCACAGATTATTATTAACAATTGGTATTTATTACAAAGTTTTATTGGAATCAGTATCGCCTACCGCTTAGTCGCAAAACAAACTTAGCAATACACCAAATTATAGGTAAAGAATATACAATATTCTATTCTGTCTAATGGTGAATATTTTTACACGTTTTTTAAAATCGTAATTGTAATGTTAAAGGAATTTATGGATGTTTGCATTTTTTTACGAAAAGCTCATGACGCCAACAGAAAGCCAACATTCCTGGAACCTTTCAATAACTTTTGTAGTCTTTGACCGATTTTCATTATTTTTCAAGACATGTAAAAAGAAATTAATCAAATTTATCATACATAACATATACCTTTTGAAGTTAATGAAAATAAGATTTTCCAGCTGTTTATTGATACTGGGAGATCAATGGTGTTTTTGGTCTGGAATGGAAGTTTGAGACATCCTGTGGGATAACTGAGGATCCTGTTCTCTTGCAGATTTTCAAATAGGTACTCTCTTATAAAACCATATCAGGTCTCAATACCTTTCTAATTCATCCCAATATATGAGTTCTTGTAGAAAATGTACAGTTTGAAGTAATATTTTGCGTTTCACTCATACTCAAGTAACATTAAATGCATGGTTTAATATCATTTCATATTGCAAAGGTTTATTTAAAATTGTGTATATTCTACAATATTCAGATATTGGCATGAACCAAAAATAAAATATTGACAATATGGATGGCTTAGTAACAGAGTACTTTACAACCTCTGCAAGTCCTCAGTTATTCAACATTGTGTCAACAATGTTTTGAAATCATTATTGTCATTATGGTTTACACAGTGTCAGATTCTGTTTTTCAAAATTACAATATTTTGTGCTAATCTTAATGTATTTCTTTAAAATGCATTAAAAAATTATAAAATCCGGTCAATGAATACAAAAGTTTATGAAAAAATACCTAACCCCTAAACCTGGCATATTTTGTTTTATTGTACAGGATCGTTAGACAGGGTCGAACATTTGTTTGTTATTTTTTATCTTAGGATTTGTTTTATTAACCATAAGAATATAATTTTCTTAGTCTTTTTACTATGGTTATTATATAAAAATATATAACGAAATAAACTTTTTCTTGTACCAAACAGTATTTATTTATTTTTAAGAAATATGGCAAAACAATTAATCACTAATAATGTCGAGTATTCACAAGCACAACAATAGGGTATTCCGGTCATGTCAAAATTTAAGCAGATATTCGGTTTAACCTATTGTACAATTTATGAGGATTCATATAGTAAAGCTATGAGCTTTTTGATCTAGTTTTTCTATAAGATAATTGCAATTAAAAGTGCATTTCGTTTGAATTCACCGACCACCCTCGGAAATACACGATGATTACCGATCCCTAGTAGCGGTGGCAACAGCGGGCAGCTCTCGAACAGCTGATCGGCCAAGTTGACGGTTGGCGACCCTGGTGTTTGACAACGAATAAAGGTAACTTTTTTGAGAGATGATTTGATCATTGAAACTTGAAGCCAAACATCTCTCATCTCGCTAGTCGGCAATGTAAAGAAAATCTTATCAGGATTTACTGTTCTACTGCTGTTACAACCCGGCACAGAACAATGTCGGCGTTGGAGTTTATACATTTTGACCAAGTGTTTGATATAACCTCAATAACCAAAGCAGGTGTCAACAAACGAGCGATTCTAAACGTTTACACAACAGAAGACAAAAATTTACTACGTGCACCCTAGATATAGCAACGTTGTCTAGTCGCTCACTTTGAGCGGTCTTTGTGACGTCACAAAGATCAATCCTAATTCAAACTTCAAACAACGATTTCTCTTAATTTAAAACAATGTTTGATATTTTATTTGTGAAGTAGCAAACAGTAGGACCCATACTTTGTAAAAAATGACAATTTCAAAAACACCGGAATACCCCATTTAAAGGAATATGTGATGATGTTCCTTAAAAGAAAAAAAATCTGTGTACCCAACAAAACTAAAAGAATCATGTTATAATAATGTTTGTGTGAAATTTTTATCAAAATCTCAGAATATGTCGATTTTCGAGGACGATCTTTTGGAGAGACGCTAATCTTTAGTTTTAATCACTTATACATGTAAAACCATCTTTTAGATGGATATACAGAAAATTCATTGAATTTCTTCATATTTATTCAATTAAATTTAGTACCTTACTTCTTTAAATTGGTTAAGATGGGTGGAAATCAAAATGTAAGACGTAGAAGTAAGGTAAGGTAAGTAAGTAGAATATAATAACTTTAACAAAATTATAAGTTTCACTAATGAGAACCGAAATTTGAGGACAAGCTTGAGCTATTATCAATGACGACCTTGAGTTTCAGTTGAGTTTCAGACGAAACTTGTTTGGTTTTAAAAAACTATCTTGACAGCTACATTTTATATTATTCGATAAAACGTCTAACAAGATGAGCTGATATTTTATTTTATTTTCTGATCGGGATAACTCACAATGTTGTCCAAACTGTCCAAATATATGTGCGTGCAACAATTGTGCAATTTTTTATGGAATTTAAAATGGGTCTTTGTTCAGAGTGTTAAGACGCGTTGGTCGATTGGAGCAGAAATACTACAGATATCATCAACTCTTTCTGCTCAACAGACAGATAAAGTTTTTCAGCCCTTTCGATATCATTTACCTTTGCCATGATCTGTATTGACAGAATAACTGAAAAGCATCTTTGTCTCTATTTCTTTCAGAACAATCTCGATCTAAATTTGAGCGTCTTCAAGTTTTAAAGCGTGTCGACCAAATCTAATATAATACATAATAGTTTGAATTCTTTAAAGCAATTTTGATGATTTTTAAACCCAAACCGAAAACAAGGTATAGAACTGTTACCCAGAAACGACACACAAATAAGTAACATTAACTCACAATGACGACATCTAAATTACTAGTTTGCATGAGTTGTTCATTTAATTGCAATGACACGCATCATATCACCAGGTGACGTACCAATTGAAGCCAATTGTTCCGGCGTACCAACTAGATTATCTGTTCTTTAAAGACCATGCCAATCATTCAACAATCATATTTTACTCTACGGTAAGAAATAACAAAATACCGAAAACAAAAGTACACATAAAACCACGCATTCGTAAAAACATATGCTATCGTTGTTTCCACGCAGTCTGTTGTCATCCTGTCTGTTACGTACCGCACATATTTATGCCAATTACAGCGATAACAGCTTCCAAGGTCACTGTCAAGGCGCTCGAGTAATCCGCGCGATTTCTACTAGCCTCCATTTTTCACCCAGACGCAGCAAGCAAGCAAGCATGCTGTGCACAGGTGCACTCGTGCACTGTCGGTAAATTAATTACCTACCGTTGAAATGTTGCGTAACACATCCTGTCCCCGAGCGGCTCCCTAATTGCGACAAAACCACTGATTTTACCGTTCGCTCTAGACCGTTTTTGCATTGTACGCTAGATGATTTCGTGACGCAACCACTTATGCCAACAATTTGAACGTTTTTTTTTTGTTTGTACGAATTTATAGAATTTTAATTTATTGAATTTTGTGTAAGTATCAAGGGTATAATTTGGTTATTTAATTAATTGTTTTAGTTTTTAAATCTTTCATTGTCCTATATTGGACGATCTTTCTCCATTTCTTCTTGTGCTTTGCCTGTTTGGCTGACCCCGAGCTTTCTCCTGGCCTCT
This sequence comes from Aphodius sticticus, assembly GCA_963966075.1. Lineage (NCBI taxonomy): Eukaryota > Metazoa > Arthropoda > Insecta > Coleoptera > Scarabaeidae > Aphodius > Aphodius sticticus. Next base: position 20,866,743 of record OZ014508.1, read on the forward strand.
TTAATATCTTTTTCATTGAGTCGTTCCAAGGTCTCCCACTTCCTTTTTTTGGGTCCAGTGGTGTTGCCTAACGAATCTCTTTTGCTGATTTTACTTCAAATTGTTTGCGTCCCGTATGTCATCATTCCGAATTCTCTTTCAGTCTCTTTTTCTGATTCAGAGAAAGAATATCCAGTGCTGGATGGATGTAAATACATCTATTGAATCGCGTTTTCATCAATTGTGCTCACCTAAATATTTCTAGCTTGATACTTGCACAATGATAATATTCTCAAAACATATTGAAATATAATTTTTCTCATTAGGCATTATCATGGATTTGACTTTTTCTTCGAATACGCATTGAAGAGCAGATTTGTTGGTTCTTCTGTTTCCTTCCTTCCACTTTTAAGCTTTCCTCTCAATTGCCAATTTGTTTTTTTCTTGTTTTTATTTGTAGAATAACCAGATCAACAATTAATGTATTGTTTTACATGGTTTTGATCTTAAATATTTTAAGTAATTTCATACTAATCTGAAAAGTTAAACGCTCTTTGAGAATATATTCATTCACTGTCTTCTTCAATGATTAGAATATCTTGCGGTAGTCTTCGTCTTAAGCGAACGTGGATATTTCTAGCGCCAAGGTTGTGTTCTACTGCACTTGGGCAATGTTCTAGGTTGGAAAAAAATTTTGCGATGTCTTTTTGTATAAAAGTTGCGATCGGCGGAATATTAATTTCTTGTCGAATTTGTTCCTTGCGAACAAACCATGGTGCGTCAATCGCCATGCGTATCACTTTATTTTGTAGTGTTTCAACCGTTTTTAAGTTGGTCTTCGAGGTATTGCACCATACTGTACATGCATAGGTAACCAAGGATCGTATTAGTGCTTTATAGACTAGCAGTGTGCACTGGTGTTTAAGGGTTGTCTTTCTGTTGATGAGTGGATAGAGTTGGTTCAGTCTTTGATATCCATGGTTTAGTTTGTTGTTGATAAGTTATACGCCATGTTAGTCGTTGGTCAAAATATAATTCGAGGTATTTCACTGCTTGATCTGAAGGGTTCCAAGGGATGACTTTGTTATTTATGTGGATGTTGCTTGGATTTCTAATTCTTCTTAAAGTAAAAATTTTGGCTTCGCACTTGTTTGAATTTAGATGTATGCACCATTTTGATAGCCAGGAATTTATACGGTTCGTTGCTAGCTGTAGTTCGATTGCTTCTTCTAGATTGGTATGTTGAGTGGTTAGAATCATATCATCCGCGAACATTCAAATTTGGTTAGCGGCATTTATGGGAATATCGTGCATAAATATGTTGTATAACAAAGGCGATAAAAAGCTTCCTTGTGGGACACCAGCTTTAATGGATTTTGTGTCAGAAGTACACACACTGATTCTGAACTCATCCAGAATTTTATTTTTTTTAACAGCGTCTATTCATTTGTATAAATCATATTTGTTTAAATTATTTATTTAAAGAAATTCAACAGGTCGTTTTTTCAAATGGGGTGGTATATTTTTTCTATATTAAACTTTTTTTAATGAGAATTTTTCTCAAAACCATAATTAAATTTAATTTGGAGAATAACGAATTAGTGAATGGAGAGTTGGTCCTTGTCGTTTTCAACATTTTCTTGCTATAAACGTAGTTCCCTATAACGAAAGTAGAGCTCAAAATGGCAAAAATCGTGATTTTGGCAGATTTTGCAAATTTAAGCAGCTGAACCTGCTTAAATTTGCAAAATCTTAAATAGAAACTAGAAATATTTTAAAGTGCAAATTGTTGAATACAAAAACAAAACCGTTAATGAGAGAAAAAAAAATATACATATACCCATTCGATTTGAAAAATCAAACTTGGTAGACATAGCAACAAACTCGAGTAAGTTATAAGCAACACAACAATGCTAAATCATATCCATGATTAATAAGCAAACTTTATTTAACTAATTTTGTAAAGCAACAATTAAAAAGAGTTATATCCGGTATCTAGTTTATATCGGTATCTTAGACGCATAAGGTGTATGTACATCTTTTGGGGTTGATACTAAACTTCTTAGTACTTTCATTGTGTGTTTATCTATTTCTTTATTGTTTAGATATATGCCATATCTGGGTTTCTAACTCTCCAAAATCATAAAACCGGCCTTTTGGGTTGATATGGTGGCCTGGATAACCGTGGATAACATTTTACGAATTTTGTTAATACTTGAAATGTCGTTTGATAGTCATTTTGATGTTGTTCCTTGCAGAGGCAATTTGGTAACCATTAGTCCAATACCAATCTCATCACGATTGACCAACGATAGACATACAGTCCCAAATTATTGAATACTATGTTTGCATTAGTAATGCTCAAAAAATAATATTACCTTCAGCATCTTGCTACTAACCCATTTAGGCTTAAATGAAAGTTTGAATCATGAAGTTTGGATCATTTGACATCAAAGAATCACCACTTCTCAAATGTTCAACAATGTAGCAAATGTTTTCTCAGATAAAAAGATAAATATACCTCTCATTCCAACTATTCCAGTGCTCCGTAAAAGTCAAAATTTATCTACGTCTTTATTAATGAAAAGTAGTAATAATAAATATTTGAACTTTTTTTTGAGTCGTAAAAATGATTTAGTGGTCTTTTTCCACGCCGATCAATACTAATTTCTTTTTAAAAGTAATAAAGTAGTCCTGAGCCGTTAACCCTCTCAAGGGAGCCTTTCACCATATACCATTTGTATGCAAAACACGACCTCATAAAAACCTCGGCAGCGTCCAAACTATTTTCCCCGATGTATATAAAATAAAGTTTTTTGACGGGTGAACACGAAGCATGGGTATTGAACATACCATGCAACATAGTTGTTAACTCGTACATTAACACGAAACAATAATTACCTACGTTCCTAAGTAATAAAAATTATAGCATAATTAACAAAATTAATAAATTAGTTTTAAGAATTTATTTTAATCTATCATAAAACCATTGTACAATTAGAAATGAGCATTAAAACTAAACAACTAAAGCCGAAAGTATTAGAGTAGTTTTTTTTTGTTCCTTTTGCTTACGAGCGAAAGAGCCAGGAAAAGCTGCTTACTGCCAAGTTTATAGACGATAAACCGTAAGCATAGTGAGTTGAAGAACGGTTCTTGAAGTCCTGGACCGTTCTTACTCTCAATGGGTCAAACAAAAGAATAACGTCTTATGTCACGCAACACCGTATTGACCGAGTATCCATTTTCTTGCACTTACACTGAACTGCAATAGCCTTCTTATCACAGAGCAACAAAACAACAAAAACAAATTGTGTTTTAAGGAGCATAAATTGAACTTTTCTTTTTTCGACAATACTTGGCAAACTTATATTACTATTTGCACCAAAAGGGAGTTATATCAAATTGTTACACAGATCATTTATTTTATTGAAATTTGCATTACAAACAGAGCTGTGATTAAAACAATCATATTTTGCACAAAATTAGTTCATTTGTAATATACAAATAATATGTTTTTCTACTTTCCCTTCACAATTGATATACAGGGTCCTGCAGCTCAGCTCCCGTCTTCTGTAGCTCAGTTATTAATTAAGCTAAGAGTTTGACATTTTGCAAGCTTACCCTGTACTTCAAGGTACATTTCAAGAAATTATTTTTGATTATACAGGATGTCCCAAAAATGTGTAACGCCAACGTGATATATTTTTTAAATTGCATGCTAAATATTTTTTTACACATTTGGAAGCCTGTTATGGTTGCCTACATACCACCAAAATTTTATTGAAATCGGTTGGGTGACTGCAGCGCAAAAAATAAAAGCAAGAAAAAAATGATTTTGCATCGTTGGCCTTAAAAATCAATAAAAATCACAAATTGCACCTCGTTAATAAAATTTAGCGACGTCCTTATTAAGTTAGATCTAGTAGTCTCGTTAACCAAGTGTGATTGATTAAAATTATACAATATATAAATCTAGTGTCAAACTTGTCAAACTTCAAAGCGTCTTATTGTTCTTATTTTAAATTGGAACCCATACATTTTTTTAGGTGAAACGATGCAGAATTAAAAAATAAACATTGTTTCTAAATACAACCCCATCACAATAGGGTATTCCGGTCATGTCAAAATTTAAGCAGATATTCGGTTTAACCTATTGTACAACTTATGAGGATTCATATAGTAAAGCTATGAGCTTTTTGATTTAGTTTTTCTATAAGATAATTGCAATTAAAAGTGCATTTCGTTTGAATTCACCGACCACCCTCGGAAATACACGATGATTACCGATCCCTAGTAGCGGTGGCAACAGCGGGCAGCTCTCGAACAGCTGATCGGCCAAGTTGACGGTTGGCGACCCTGGTGTTTGACAACGAATAAAGGTAACTTTTTTGAGAGATGATTTGATCATTGAAACTTGAAGCCAAACATCTCTCATCTCGCTAGTCGGCAATGTAGAGAAAATCTTATCAGGATTTACTGTTCTACTGCTGTTACAGCCCGGCACAGAACAATGTCGGCGTTGGAGTTTATACATTTTGACCAAGTGTTTGATATAACCTCAATAACCAAAGCAGGTGTCAACAAACGAGCGATTCTAAACGTTTACACAACAGAAGACAAAAATTTACTACGTGCACCCTAGATATAGCAACGTTGTCAAGTCGCTCACTTTGAGCGGTCTTTCTGACGTCACAAAGATCAATCCTAATTCAAACTTCAAACAACGATTTCTCTTAATTTAAAACAATGTTTGATATTTTACTTGTGAAGTAGCAAACAGTAGGACCCATACTTTGTAAAAAATGACAATTTCAAAAACACCGGAATACCCCATTCCCAATATTTTAAAAGTTATTCGCCAAAACTCATTTTCAACGTTTCCAACGGCAATTGTAGGTAATAAATATCGTACGTGACGTTGAAAAACAATTTATTTGATAAAATATAACGCAGAGAAATATTTTAGATTTGAGTGTACTCAATTATGTAGTTGTTCAATTGCCAAATTTACTTAAAAATTTACCTATAGCGGTAAGGGTGGAAATGTGGCTGCAACATGACTCGTCCAGCACATTACTCGTTACATGTCAGGCACCAGCTCAACGAAATCTTCCCAAATCGGTCGATTGGAAGAGGAGGACCAGTTGCGTGGCCTCCTCGATCACCGGACTTAACGAAACTGGATTTCTTCCTGTGGGGCTACGTTAAGGACATCGTTTATGCTGAACCTCCAACAACACCAGAAAACATCCAAGAAAGATGTATTTCTAACTATTACGCCCGACCTATTAAGAGCAGTGGCGAGGTCATTTCATACTCGTCTTCGTTTGTGCCTCGAAGAGCACGGAAGACATTTCGAACAACTACTTAATTAAGTACACTCAAATCAAAAATACTTCTATGTGTTATATTTTATGAAATAAATTGTTTTTCAGCGCCACGTACGATATTTATTACCCACAATTGCCGTTGGAAACGTTGAAAAATGAGTTTTTGGCGAATAACTTTTAAAATATTGGGAATTGTGATGGGTTGTATTTAGAAACAATGTTTATTTTTTAATTCTGCATCGTTTTACCTAAAAAAATGTATAGGTTCCAATTTAAAATAAGAATAATAACACGGTTTGAAGTTTGACAAGTTTGACACTAGATTTTGGTCACTGTATAATTTGGATCAATGACACTTGGTTAACGAGACTACTAGATCTAACTTAATAACGACGTCGCAAAATTTTATTAACGAGGTGCAATTTGTGGGTTTTATTGATTTTTAAATCCAACGATGCAAAATCAATTTTCTTTTGTTTTTATTTTTTTGCGCTGCAGTCACTCAACCGATTTCAATAAAATTTTGGTGGTATGTAGGCAACCATAACAGGCTTCCAAATGTGTAAAGAAATATATAGCATGCAATTTAAAAAAATATATCACGTTGGCGTTGCACATTTTTGGGACACCCTGTATAATCAAAAATAACTACTTGAAATGTACCTTGAAGTACAGGGTACGCTTGCAAAATGTCAAACTCTTAGCTTGATTAGTAACTGAGCTACAGAAGACGGGAGCTGAGCTGCAGGACCCTGTATAGTAACAATATTTTCGGTGATTTTTGAGTATGATCTTTGTTCCCATTTGCACCGCTTTTTCAAAGAAGAAGAATATAGCCACAATTTGTTTCCTTATATTGAGTCACGCCAAGAACAAACCAACATCATATCCACAACGACTTTGATTACTGTCGCGGTATTGTATGTGCGTGATAACTTGTTCACCATTATTTAAAAAAACTTGTAAGTTAATGTAAAATAAAATTTCATATTTACAATTATATTTTATCCTAACCTTAGTAAGTTGACAATAACTACAGTTCTACCATATGTTGAACGCAAAAATACCCTAGATTGTAATTTCACTCAATATACTAACTAAATTTCTAAATTCATATAAAATTAATGACGCAACGTAGAAAAAATCTACAACTCATGCAACTCGTACAACTGATGCGCCAATTTGACATCTTATAAAACTCGTATAATAATAGTATAAATATATAACAGTATACATATAGGATTTTGGGGTCACTGACAAAAAAATCAAAATTACGGGTTCAATATGGTGATCAAAAATATAAACAAAATTGGTTTTATAATAAAGGACATTGTATACTGATTCCAAATATCATGCTAGATTTTCAAAATTCAAAATGGCGGATTCAATATGGCGACCAAAAATATAGGAAATATTAGATTTGAATAAAATGTATATCCCGTAATAGTTGAAGATTGCAGATTTCAAATATCATGTAAGATTTTCGATATAAACTCAAAATGGCGAATTAAATTTGGCGACAAAAAAACTCGGATTCGAATGAATTTGAAGTGGTATTTGCTACTCTCTGATTCCAAATATGTTGTAGTGTCAACGTTCAAAATTGTGGATCCAGTATGGTGACGGAGCATGTACAAAACTCGTCTTTGCATAAACCTTAAGTCAAATAATTTAAAATGGCGGAATCTATATGGCGAACAAAAGTGTATAAATAACGTCGAATCACATGAATCTTGTTTGATGTGGTATCTGAAGCTTCGAAATCCAAATCTCAAGCTAGAGATTCAAAATGGCGACAAAAATGTAAAAGCTCGACTTCGCATGAATCTAGTTTCCTGTGGAATGTGATTTAAAACTTCCTATTTCAATATCTAAGGGACATTGTCAAAACTCATAATGGAAAATATAATATGGTAGTGAAAAGTGTGAAAATTGCCGATTACGGATAAATCTCATTTACTATGGACATTCGAAGTTACCTAAATGCGTTCTTTTGTATGTTTAGTGGTTGTTTTTTAAGGACTATTTTCGAATTTACCGATTTATTTGTACCATATCTGTACCGTACCATATACTTAGTTTCCAGACTTTTAAATAACAATACTGATTTGCTAATATGCACCTGAAGAAAATGCCTACGCTAGATATTGCTCAACATTCACTTGACTTCCCCATAATAAATACATTGAATCACGTTTATGTACAGGTCGATGTCCAAGTTGAAATATCCAATTTACAAAACAAACACCATTTCTACGCCTATATAAACTCGAAGAACATCTCCATTTTATAGCTGTGGGCGTTAAAATAGTACCCATAAATTCGTTGTTTATTAATTTTCCGAACTCAAATACCGACTGTTTATGCATATTAAGTCCATCGAAACGATTATTATGCATATTATACAACATACGCCGCGTTTGTTGATGCAATGCATCGGCCGTGTTCTGCTTGTTCCACAGCAAGCAGTGAATGAATGCTTGACCCCCGTGACATATATTTTGATAGCAAAGCAGTACAATGGCGCTTAGAAGCAATCGCATATCTGCATCTTATTAATTTGTTCTTAGAAACTTGGTTTGTTCGCGTACGTATGGTATTGTACATGGTAATGTGCTGTGTGGTATATGGGGGAATTTAGCATTGTTTAGAAGCAAACAGTAATGGCTATAAGTGGTTTGTAAGGCTGTTAGAGCTTATAGAATTTACACAGTATGTCTTTAGTGTTCGATGACTTTTAAATGCCTTTAAATGCCCTCGTGAGATGTAGGTTGGCTGTGATGGTGATGTGGCAAGACAAGTACGTGATATTTGTATATTTTATTATATTATAAACACTACTAAATTTGTCTATCCAACCGTGTATGTTGCTAAGTCACAGCGTTAATAGTTCCAGAGATATTCAACTGTTTTTCCAAAATATGCCCGTTGCCGGATCTTTTTAAAAACTATGTAAAAACGAAATTTTTGCCGATTTTGCCTTTGAACTTTGTGAGACAGTAGTCAAAACCAGTAGGTAGATGAAAGTATCCAAAGATATTAGATACACTATACAGGCTGTTCATTGAACTTGGTAAATTGTTTTTCAAATGGCTTTTTCTCGAGTTTTTTAAATGGAACACCCTGTACAATATGTGTTGTCTGTAATAACCCTTTATTTCGGTTTAATTTACATCTAGTATGTCATACACCAAATGTTATTATTTCTTGTGATATTTGCAATTTTACGAAAATGTAATGCAATTGTAAATTTTAATATTGGTGTGAATAAGGTATTTGGCAATTTGATGTAAAGTCTTCAAGTGGCGATAGAAGAGATAATTTAGAAACAATTTAACCAGCTTGATCCTTATGCAAAGTATTACCGTTATCAACATATTAACAATTTTATAAATATATTTTGCCGTCTACCCTATGGCACCCGAACACGCGATTTAAAAATTTAAATGACTGCTAAAGTAAACCCTAAACCGTGTAGTTTTAGGGTAACTATCGCACAAATTTGTTGAAAGAGTGTTGAAAATCATATTTTCTTTGATGTGATTTATGTACACACACAAAAACCAAATATGCAACAAAAACAAACTGAGGCATCTTTAGATTCAGATTTTCATTCATAGCAAAATAATCTATTAAAAACACTTCCAAATAACCCACTTTCGATTCACATTATCAATATTACTCATACTATCATTCATATTATCCCAATTTTGAATTGTCTCTCCAGAAAAAGAACTTATTTTAAATCAATTAACTATAGTAAGTAGATATTGTTGGTTGTTTTTTGTACTGAATACAAACTCGCTCTCAAACGTAGCTCATCAAGACAGGTTTTAGCGTTTCTGTTTGTTTTTGTGTCTGAGCGCACATACTATTACAATGAAACGTCTCCGCATAATTTTCACAAAGGTGAACAATTTTTCACTATAGTTCCGCTAAAACTACACTGTTTTTGGATTACTTCGGAGCCCAACTGAAGTTACTAGATCTTCAGGTTCGCTCGCTGTACGTTTGAAAAAATTGAAAAACAAACTTATAAAATTGTGTAATACCTTGATAACCGTAATACTTTTTATATGAATAAATCTAGTTAAATAGGTTCTAAATGGTTTCTTCTATAACGCGTTAAATATTTTACATCATGCTACCCAGCACACTGTATAGAAAGCAATATTAAGATACTAAAAAGCATACTACTCTTAAAATTCCAAATATCACAAAAACTAGTAAAAATAGATATACGATATAGTGAATATTAATTACAATGAACTTAAGGGATATTTCAATTAGTAAATAATATACAGCGTGTTCCATTTAAAAATCTCAAGAAAAAGGTACAAATTTGGTTAAGGTTGTTTATTTTAAAATTTATTAAATGATACAGGAGATATTTGTAAAACATAGAGCCTGCCATACTTCAAATTCTTGAAAATTGCGTCTCTAATTTTACTTTATCACATCAGATTTTTTGTATTTGTATCTGTTTATACTTATTGTCAGGAATTATTTTTGAATTTAGATTTATTTGCTGAATCTGTCAGTGAGCTCTGTTCACACACTTACTGCGACTTCAGCAGGAATGTTAATTTTTCTCCATGAAGGTTGAATATCGCTTCAGTTAGCGAAATTCTATATACTGCTAATTGCAGCAATTTTACGGTGATTGATTTTGTGCTATCGCGCTGACTGATACTGGTTACAGAACGCTGTGAACTGTAAAAACATGTCAATTAATTTGAAACGTGTATCTCGCCGATGTCAATTATATTGAGCATGAATACGCAAACACATACATAAAATGCCTTCATTATTTTAGTTTTAGGTATCTACAATATTGTTTAATTATATTTATTTAAAATTATAGTGTCCACTTAAATTAAATATTATTTTAATAAATATGATTGGTATTTGTCAGAGCACAATTTTGGTAGAAAGAATTAAGTTACTTTGAACACAAAGTATATTCGTACCAACGATTATTTCTGCATACGTATGCAGAAATAGTCGTATGTAATAATAATAATCATGTGCAATTATGTATTTGCAAAATAACAAAATAAAAACTGCAAACACGTCAATAGACAATTACTTCACTTTTTGTAAAATATAAACAACCAGTAAAATAAAAACAACCAATTTCCACAGTAATATCAAAGACAGTTTCTTTTAGTTTTTTTTTTAGATGTTACAAAAGAATAAGAATTTTCTTTCATTGTCATTATAAGCACAAAGAAACTAGAAGCAATTTAACGAAAGAGCGACATTGTATAACCCAGTGAACAAACAAATTAAGAGTTATTGCGAAATATGTCGCCTGTGCCTAAAAATAGCAAGTAAATTGTGTTTGTGAGCTTAGCTGTTAGCGGTGTGGATGAATAATAACATTAATAACTAAATAGTGCTAATGCGGAAGCATAGTGTGTACTGCAATTGTAGTACCTAAGTACCTTTATCAAGTTGTTCGCAAATATGAAGTACATAACATAATGTTGTGTTGTACGGTAGTGAAATATTTTACACTGTTTTACTTAGCACAAAAAATTCTAGAAAGTAAGTAGTAAAGCGACATTATTCCATAATACATATATCAGTTGCCAATTTTTTATATAGAGGTTGGACCATTTTCATCAGAACAACAGTTTGCAAAGAATTAAAAACTGTACAGAAATAAATTTAAAAAAATCCAAAACTCCATTTAAGAAACTGAAGTGACTAGCGCCATCTATAACAAAACCAGTAACACAGCCTTGTAGCCCCCTTAAGTCAAGCAAAGTTTTATGGATTCTTTTTGCTGGATATAACATTTCAAGATAATCCATTGTTAAGATTAAAATGGGCCAGCCTGTATAACTTTACTGGACTTTTATTGCCAATATGTACCACCAAAAATCGAAAACAAATGTCTAATCAACCAATTGAACACCCATGTTAATTATTTACATTAATCACCTAAGCATTCCTGCTGATATTCACAAATTTTGGTTCCATTCACATGAAATTCAATACAATTTCCTTTGAAAGTTCTCGTTATAGTTAAGCACGCATTGTCGCCATAATTCAACCACATACAATCGTCTATAAAAAGGCAATAAAGCCTTAGTTATAGCTCCGTAAAGACGTAAAACCTCCCACATTCAAAACAACACTGACCTTTAACAACAAAATCTGAGGGAAAATTGTAGGCGGTTTATACTTAAGCTCGGTCCACACATATAAATTTACATTATATATCTTCAAAAAATTATATTCACATATAATAATTTAATATGATTTAATTAAAATGAAAAGGAATAACGTCCACACCACTTATTTCAATAAAACTGTAATACCTACTAAGTCAGAACTGACCTTAATACTTAGCTACGCTTGACTAGACGTTGTCAGATCGGTAATTACTTTATGAGTGCAATGAAACTCCTGAAATACGTTATCGTATCAAATCTGATACATATGTATTAGATAATAAATTTTTTAAGTTTTTAGGTGTAATTGTTTTTCTAAGATTTTCTAAATTCATACAATTTCAATTAAATGTAATAATTTTGTTATAAAAAAATTTCACTTCAATTTCAATTTCTCATTTGTAAGATAAAAAGAAAATTTTATTTTTAATCGTGCATTGATATTTTGGCTTTGCAAAATCCGGAAGTTCCTATTTTCAAGGAACTAATTTCATTGTTTTCCAGAGATAATGTTACACGCTAGTATAACTAAAAAAATACAAAATAAAAAAGTAATTTAACAAAGCTAGTTTCAGCAAAGCAGACTTTCCAGAGAAGATCTAAAACAAATGAAATTATAAAGTAGATACGATTGTTTCAATAAAAAAATAAAAATGATTTGCGAGTGCTCTATTTCACCCATATGGTATCCTGGGTAACGGACGCGACATTCATATGCGATTAACAAAGCTTAAAATAGGAAAGAAACGGAAATATCGTATGCGTATTTTAATTAGTGCAAAGTACTATATTGAGCGCTATCTTAAACAAAAAAAATTGGAAGGATAAATAGTTGAGTGCAAATATACAAGAAAAAACAAAAGTGTTCGGACGTGACAAAAAATGGAAGTTTTTTTTTTAACGCGAGTAGAAATATTCCAAATTCAGCGATGTTTGGAGGAAAAAATCTTTTTTTTCATGTGCAAATGAAGGGAATGTCTTTTGTCGGTAGACTTATGAAATGTGGGAAATATCTCAGCTTTTTTTTATGATGTATAGTACGAGTTCGGACGCGACAATTTTTTCCCAAAGCATAAAATACAATAATGTTCATTTCAACTCTTACTTTATTTAAGAAATTTAACATAAAAGTAATTCAGTTATAATAATATAGTAAAATTGGATTACTACACGCTACTATATCGACCGATCGAGCTACTACGAGATCAATCACAACGTAAAGGTGCGTTCTGATTGGTGGTAATGGTAGGTAATGGCAGTGGTAGCAGACGAAATTATAGTATTTCCAACCAGCCGTGATAGTGACACATATTAGTTTGCATGTACATAAACTTGAGTCACTAACAAAATCTATCAGAAATACTATAATGGCGTCTACTACCACTGCCATTCCCACTAATCAGAACACACCTTAAGTATACTTGATTTGAAATCAAGGTATAACCGTTCCAATGTACAGCTTGAAACAGATCCGATTTCAAATCAGTAACTTTATAAACAAACTTTCAGTAATTTTGCTTTAGTATTTACCAAAAAATTTTATGGTTTACATTTTTCAAAAATATCTGAACAAGTACCCTGTTGCTGTAGAACCCTGTATTTCCATTTGTTTTAAAGCTTAGATATTTTACTTTCAGATGCAAATTAAATTCTTTAAATATCTCCATTAGTTCAAAAGTTATGATTTTTGAAAACGAAAAAAGTCAAAACGCCCCATACTGCTACGGTTACGGACGCGACAAATTGCAAACATAAATAAAATTTTAAATTCGATTTGTCGTGAGTATTTTTTTGCTTTCTGAAACAAATGAATAAGCTTGCTTTGTAACTGAATGATGCTTGAATTTCAAATGCTTGTTTACTAATGACAACAATTAATATTGTTTTTGGTAACGGACGCGACGTTAGGATATAACTGAGATCAAATTTAAAAATAATCCGTTATTCGAACTCGCTTCACTCTTTTTAAATTCTGAGGAAAAATGTTGTTGTTAGTAGAAAAAGTCGAAATAACAACAACAATATGATATTACTTTTAGTAAGCTAAATACATAAAGAGAAAAGTTAATATTAATAGCCAAAAGGTTCAATAAAAAAATATAAAAATTACAGGCATATATTTTATCACAAAATTAGCGAAAATTGAAATTGCTTTTATATTTACAATATATACACATGTAAGCTTAATTGTTAATTAATAAAAAACAATTCAGACCAGTCTGAAATTTTCGCTTGCGGTTGACCTTTTTTGGGATATACCCATATGTGACCTTGAACAAACAAGGCTTTCTTGACAATGACCAATGTGCAACCCCCGCATCTACGACACTGGGTTTATTGATAATATTGTAATAATGTGTAAGTATGCGTATTGGTAGTCGGTGACTGTTAAAGATCAGCTTGACTCTACTGTCACATGCTATAATAATGATAATACTGATTTACTAAAGTAACATTTTGACACACTGTATCTTAGAAGTAAACGCGATTAGGTAAAAACATGTACTATGCGCGCCAAAAAAAAGTCGTACACCACATATGCAACCAAATATACTGAACATATTTTTTGTAAGCTTTGCAAATGGTTCTTTTATAACCTATACACTGTCATTGTGACATTAATCTTAAGTACGAAACATACATCAACTGTCAAGTTGACAAATAAAAACAAGCAACATTATGTAAAAATTAGCTGTACGACATTTTTTGGCGCGCATAGTACCTATTGTGTTTGATCATATTATCACTTGCTTAGCATACTCCAGAATGTATGCCCTCCAGTTGAGGGTTACCTTCTATAGGATATGTCATCTGTCAAATGGAACAAAAACATTTCTTGTTTGTGCCATTGTCCAAAACTACAGATACCTATTGGAAGACGATTATTCATAGACCCATATTAAAACGTTTAGTTGCTACTAAAGGGTCATTATAAATTATTGTAGTCGAAGTAGGCCATGCCCATGTTACTACATTACTGCCGCTTTACACAAACAAATATCAAACTTACATAAGGTTATTTAACAGTTACCTATAGAATTGAATGTATCATTGTAGTATTCAGTTCAAATAAAGCGGCAAACACAAATTTTTACATTGGATCTCCGCGCCTACTTCGACTACAATCATTTGTAATAACTCTGTATATTAGCAGTAACATGTCGTCATGATATGACTTGTATGGGATTTTAAAATCTCTACAACTTTAAATTAAAGTTTGTATTTGTATATTTCCATTTGTGACATAAGAAAAACAGCAAAAAAATCAAATTTTCCTATTTTCTAGGATGAAAAATTGGAAATCTGTAAAATGTTCTGATAATCTGTAAAGTAGATTATTTTTGGTTACCTAATAGTTTATTGAGACACAAAGATTTTTTGTAACCCAAAAAAAATAAATCCTAAAAAAAAAGATACCGCATTGTGTATCTAATCATAATATTACCTATAAAAATATCGCATGAAAAAATGATTTATTTAAAAACTAAAACGCACCCTAAATTATTAAATAAAAAAAAACATTAACACATAAAAAACATGCATGCATTACCTACCAATCAAACAAATTGGACCTTCTAGCGCAATATAAAACGTACAATTAATAATGATTTATGATTTGTATCTATAAATAAATTGTTGTTACCTTTGCTAAGCTAGATGCGTAGGTGAAATAACAAAATATAGTGCTAATACAGAGCATAAATGTTTACAATCTCATATTATTATAGACCTGTCAGGTTGCCACTATTGTTGCCATGTCTCTTTAGAACAATTTAAAAAAATAAACTAGATACATTCTATTTTGACATTAGAAACAAAATTGACTTGTTGCAACACAATTATGGTTCATTGTGGACTTTTTATTCTATTTACATTATTATAAATTTCAAATATCAACTTCGTCTTTGTTAAAGTTTCATAAAAACAAAACTGACCTTTAACAACAAATGAATCGGAGGGCTGATCGTGGGCGGCTTCTTCTTCTCCTGCTGACACAGGCAAGACTTTATCCAAGGCATGTCCATGAATACAGATTTCACAAGTACAAATTCTCCAGAAAATACCAAAAAACCCCGCCAAAATTTAGACCACCACCGGTCTATACGAACAACACACTTTACAACACGTTTTATTAAGCGAAACTAATTTAAAAAAAGCTTATAATCAGCAGTTATTTATTTTAATCGAAAAGCGCACGCTCAACAATCCTAAGAAGCAAAAGCTGACTTCATGCGTTTGAAAACATCGTAGGGCGCGACGACGACGACGACGCGTGTTCCGATGGAGGCCTAGAGTGGGGACTCCGGCACACTGAATCCGGCGAAGTTCTGCGTTCGGGGTCCCGGACGCGACTGAATGAACGAAACAGGCGGCTGTTTGGAGAGCGGCTTCGGCGGCGGTGATGCGACTTCAGAGATGCCGGGGACGCGGACTTAGAGATGCGGGGACGCCAGCTGAAACTTGGCGGTGTTCGATTAGGGTCAGTTGCGCGAGGACGACGCCGGAAGCCGGCGAAGAACCTAATGCGGAATCGGGGCACTTTTTTCTCGCGTCTAATCGTCGGATGAGATGAGATTCTGCATTTTTAATGGTTTGAGGAGGTTGTACGAATTGTAACGCTGCGAGAAGAGTTGGCGTGAACTTGATTTTATATAAGAAGCATTGAAAATTTCAGTGGCTATATTGTTCTTATTTTTTGTTCTGTCTTTTTTTTGCATTTTTGTGGAAGCATTTACACGAGATATTCCTTTTTCCTTAATTCCTATGTTAATTCCTTTATTTATATACTTCTCACCCCAGTTATCTTTCCTTTACTAAATTATAAATACCTTTCTTTTTGTTTCTATCCCGTAACTTTTCATTTGGTGGTACCTGTTTTTTGTTCTTGTTTATTTTCAGCACATAATCATTTTACATGTTTACATCCTGCATTCAAGGGAAAATGGTTAATTACGTAAACTCGTCAGTAATGTAGAATCAACTAAAGAAGCGAATGATAATTAATCCAGGTGAGGATAATTTTTTGGAAAAAGCACCTCCGCCTGGATTTGAACCAGAGTTCCTGGTTGATGTCATCAACTTCTCATTGTTAGGTTTCTTTCCGTGAGTATTTATTTCTGTTACTGTAGCTTAACCTTTTTTATTTGTTAAAGCGACTAAAAAAATACAACTACAATTGTAGCTGCATATTTGGATAAGGTCAGGTCATAATAGGACATATAACCTTGAGAATTTGATGGTGGTGCTGCTAAATGTCGGGAGGGAGATTTATGTTAAAATCAAAACATTTTAAAATATTCTGTTGGGATTTTATGGCTTATTTCATTTAAGATGTTAGTGGGTGATTTTGTTTTATGTTTTTGTAGTTCCATCTCTTCCAGAAGATCTATTTCGGTTGACTTTTTTGTATTATAGAGCTATGTGATGCTCTATCTTCCATCTTCCATCTTCCATCTTCTATCTTCCATCTTCCATCTTCCATCTTCCATCTTCCATCTTCCATCTTCCATCTTCCATCTTCCATCTTCCATCTTCCATCTTCCATCTTCCATCTTCCATCTTCCATCTTCCATCTTCCATCTTCCATCTTCCATCTTCCATCTTCCATCTTCCATCTTCCATCTTCCATCTTCCATCTTCCATCTTCCATCTTCCATCTTCCATCTTCCATCTTCCATCTTCCATCTTCCATCTTCCATCTTCCATCTTCCATCTTCCATCTTCCATCTTCCATCTTTCATCTTTCATCTTTCATCTTTCATCTTTCATCTTCCATCTTCCATCTTCCATCTTCCATCTTCCATCTTCTATTGTGCTTGTTTATTGGGTGTCTTGGCTTGGTATTGGCTGATTATTTGTTCCTTGTATCTTGTTTTCAAGTTTCTGTTATTGCAATTCGTTTACCAACTTCTTTTTAGTTTCCTGTCCTTGCAAATTTATTTCTTTATTTCAAACTAATAATGTAGCCTTCTTATTGTTTATTTATTTGTTATTAAGGATTTATATTACATGGTCCACGATTTTAGACATTTGGATTATGACGAATTCGCTTTTTTGTTTAAATTGTTCCAAGATCAATAGGGTGATAAGTTTTTTGGTAAGTTCTGAAAACATTTACCCAGATAAACAAAGCAAAGGATAATCCTCGATGTTAAGTGTTTCCTTTACTATATTTAACGCTTTTTTTTAATTTCACACAGTGTCACCACGTCCTGTTCACACATCGGCACTTCGCTTAAAATATAAGCACCAGCAAACAGTTGGGCTATATATGGTCTATACGCTTTGCTTCCACTCTACATAGCACCGGCGCCACCCCTGAGTTTTGTGCCCTTCCGAGACTCTCCGCATAATGAGATGCCATCGAACACGCTTGATGACAGGTCGTTATTTTTATCAGATGTCCCAGTCAAACACAAATATAGGCGAGGCTCCACATTGTGTACCTCCGGCTTTGTCTATGTCTACTATCTGTGGATGCAGAACAAAAAAATAATAATAATTTTAAATACAGCGATTGGCATCTGTTTCTGGTGGTTAATTAATGTACCCGGATTACACTCCATGGAGAACATGATGGAAACAAGATTAAAATGTATATTATATTGCTGGGTTAGCTGGAGAAATTAATCAGTGCCACTGTAATATGTTTTATTTTTATTTATTTTTCAGTGTAGTCCCATGATATCATAAGAATGAAAAAGTATAATTAATAATTCATTTAAAAACAGAAATACATGTTAACGTTGCAATAATGCTATTATAGCTTTGATGATATATTAAATATGCATCACTTGTTTGATGTGCCATATTTTACGGTTCGATATTACATTTTGGACGACGAAATATATGCTGCGCACTGACATCCCTTTAATATTTCACTCACTTCCAAACTGCGAATTCCCAATTGTCATGAATAGATATTGCCACATACGAACCTGAAAAATTGTTTCTCTCTTTCGGCGTCAGCGTCGCTCGCCCCAAATCCAGAGGCGCCGGTGGAGCTGAATTTGATTTATATTGCTCCACATAATCCGCATTCCCATCTTGCTGTCTTGTTCGATTTTTTTCCTCCGGCATATTTTCTGAATAACTTAACTATTTACTGACAAATACTAGGAACAAGGAATTTATTTTTGGTACAATCTATAATATTGTATACAGGATAGTATATATTTTATACATTAATTGTAATCATAATGCATGGTTTTACTATCATTACGAAAACTGTTGGGGATGTTAAGGCATGGGTTATTATTATAACATGGGAATTATCGATATAAGTCATGCTAGGTCAGCAATTTCAAATATCAAAAATGAAACAATGGACTCGATAGTAACATTATCATCTTCCGTCTTTTACCGGAAGCGTTCAAATATAGATGGCGCCGTAGAAATTGTTACGATTGCTCGATACGCTTGATTAGTATGAGCAGCATTAGTAGCCATTTGCAGAGCAAAGAGCACTATAAAAAAAATGTTAGCCAGTTAAGCAGCGTAAATATTTAAACGTTGTCAAGTAGAGTAACTACAATTTACAAATTGTTAATATTTTCGATGAACTGACAATAGACATTAAGCAAGATTTAGGAAAAAGGTAAACTTCTTTGATCATCAAGATAATTAACGTTAAATAATTTTGTCATGAAAACAAGTTAAGAAATAATAGTCTTTCTTTTTGGAGACAGCGTTTATGAGGATATATACTTATCCTTATGTACTCATAAAGAATATATCATACAGAGCATTTAATTTGACTTCTTACGAAATATATTTAGCTATCAACATCTACCACTGTCGAGATTTTATTTTTATTATTAAAATAGAAAAGAGTTAAATATAACCAATATACAAAAACCATCTTCAGAAACAACATTGGAAATTGGTCGTGTAGGTATCATTATCTATGTTAATGTTTTCTTATGCAATAGATTTTCAAAAACCAAATTAGTTTGCACTATTTTTTATATGACGTCAGTGAAGATACGTCAAGGTATCAAACTTGGTACCTATATACCTATAATGGACGTAATTTTTAATTTCTCGAGAAAAAGTCATTCTTAATAAAGAGGAGTTTTGGATGTGCTAAAAAGTCGAAAGCCATTGTTAATATTTTGATTTAACATACTGGTTGGTTAGAAAACACGAAAATGTTAAATTGGTCGAAGAGTAAACTATCGGTTTTTCGGAATTAGAACAAAAATGTTATAGGTAAAAGTTGTTTTATATTTAAATTTATGCCCAGATATCAAATTTCAATGTTGTATTCTAAGTTCTATATTTTATTTATTTTTAACAAAGTAATTTAACAAAACATTACTCCACATGTTCCCCTCCTACAGCTACACATTTTTCCAATTTTCTTCTAAGCTCCCGATATACAAAATCAATTGTTTCTTCATTTATTTCGTCTACTGCTTCCCTAATTTTTAATTTTAGAATGTCTAGATTATAATGAAAAGTATTCGCATACACCTTCTATTTTAAATAACCCCACATAAAGAAAAACAAGCGGCGTTAAATCAGGTGAACGTGTAGCCATCCTATAGGGCCGAATCGTCCAATCCACTTATTTGGGAAATGTCTGTTCAACCAATCCCGACTTGATATGCGCTATGAGCAGGACAACCGTCGTGTTGATAGTGTAGTGAACACCTGAGCTGTAAGTAAGTTGATTTCGATTTCGGTTTACAGTACCGTCAAAAAAGTATGGTCCAATTAATTTCTTGTAATAAATCCCACACCAATTCACTTCCTTATATTTTTGAGAATTGGTTGTAATACGGAAATTTGGATTTTCTTGAGACTAATATCTGCAATTCTGTGAACTAACAACTCCATTGGTGGTAAAAGTCGCTTCGTCAGAGAAAATAATTTTTCTGTAAAAAAATCTATCGACCATAATTCGTTCTCCCATTAATAGGCAAAATTCTACTCGACGAGCATCATCTCCTTCTACTAAAGTGTGTATCAGTACTGGTTTATAAGGATGAATTTTTTGATTTGAAAAGATCCTTTGCAGGTGGCTTTGTTACTACTGTCAACTGATTTTTTGTTCACCTTTATGTAATGTCTTTTCACTGGTCCGAGATGTGAAATTTGAAATAGAACATTCAAGTTTGATATTTGAGCATAAAATTAATTCAAACTAACTTTTACCAACGCTGTTACCTATAACATCTGATTAACATCTCATAACATCTGACATTTGATCTAATTCCGAAAAACCGATAGTTTACTCTTCGGCCAATTTAACATTTTCGTGTTTTCTAACCATCCTGTATGTTAAATCAAAATATTAACAATGGCTTTCGATTTTTTAGGACATCGAAAACTCTTTATATAGAATGACTTTTTCTCGAGAAATTAAAAATTACGTATAGTTAGGTCCATCGGCTGACACACTGTATATATAACTTCCCGTTCTCGTTGCTGAGATATCCGTTTTCATCAAAACCTTGTTTACAACCTTTATTACATAAAAACTTAAGAAAACATAAACGACAATCTACAGAAGAGATTCTAAATGTGATTTGTGCAGAAATTGAAAATTTGGTGGTAAGCGGAAATCGAAAATCCGAAATCAAGCGTTAATTTGACCTTTTTCCACTTCTTTCACGGTCATTTCTGAGACGATTGGTAGAAAATGTTAATAGGCATACATGTTATGAAGAAATGATTCAGCAGTATAACACAATTTATTTAAATTTTTTCAAACACAATATTCATAGTATTGAAACGAGGGATGTCAGTTAAGTCGATTTTTACATTTCGAGTCACATAACGAGTTAAATTACAACCTGGAGTATGTTTGCGGGTAACATGTGGTAGCACTATAGTAACTGTCAAATAATTTCAACGTGTTTGGACGTGTTTTTCTACTTTGGTTTCATAATGAACCCATTGTCGCACTGGTATTGGTTTCATAATGAATACCGTCGCTAACCATGGTTACGACAGCCAGATATGACAATATAATACTTAAACAAAGTTGCCATCCACAGAAAATACACCAATCATATTTTATAATCCCCAGGTATTATACGAAGTCACATAATAACTGCATAAAAAAGTACAAGTATTAAGTATTCATAAGTACATCTACCTTAAGAAGCACTAAAAAACCACTAACGTCCTAAATGCCTCGTTATTTCCATCTCATCCGACAAACTTTACTTCATCAAACTTACCCCAATTTCTTTCCCCCCTAAGTCTCACCCTAAGTTCCTACTTTTCCCTCTTACCTTGTTCAGCGCGTAGCAATTCGAGTAAATACAGAAACAAAACAGCATTACGACAATAAAAGCTTTACGAGCGAAGGCACAACTTTTCCTCGTGTAGTTGGCGGCGCAAACCCCCGCACCATTCACTCCCAGTACCATGATTTACCACCGGACTAGACCGCAGAAATGAACCTTCGCGCGAGGCTGCTTAGGGGGCCATTTTCAGCCCTCCGAGATGAATATGAATTACAACGTTCGGTTTCCAGGCGTATTTTACCACAGGGACGGCAGATTGAAATTCTACGCGTTACCGTTACGCGGTTTCGTTCCATAGGCACACAGCGTAGAGGTCGCTTATCATAGGAACCGCGACTGGGGAGTCGAGGAATGGCGAAGACGTTAAGGAAGAAATCTGAACGCGTTGAATTATCGAGATGGATTGTATGATTGGATACTTTAATATCCAGATGCGCTTTGACTTTTGTACGATGGTGGTGAATTTTTGTGTGGATATTTTGAGTTGCAATTTTTGTGAAGTTTGTAATGTTCTAACTACACAACTATTTTCTATATTAATTTATATAAGAAAAACGTTAGCAGGAGACACTGCCAAATTTTTTTTTTATTACTAGTCAAAACTATAGTAACATCTTTAAAATATTTATAAAAAGTCAGTGAATAAGTGGGCACCACACAATATTTGAATATTAGATACACCGGTAAACAGCATTCTTGCGACTGGGTTGTGATATATATTTTCTAATTGCCCATGTTGAGAAGCATAATAAAATGCCAATTACTTTTGATTTCTATCTGCTTTTGTAGTGACAGCACTGCATGTGTGTCACAAATTGCGATTTCGGATAGTTTTTGATGCCCTCCCAAAAAATAATTCTCGGTCACAGAATTCTCTATGTAGTCTGAAATGGAAGCTTAAACCCTGAACTTTATAATAATAAAATAAAAAATTAAGGAATCATATAAAGCGGGGCAGCGTCGGCCTTTTTACCGGACGCACGCATAGACGCGCGCCAACTTTATTTTCCTGCGGACGCGTATAGGGGTTAGTAGCTGTGAGAACGTTGTGCCACTTTGCAATTGTTGTCGCAGCATTTCGAACGTTATAGCTTAAAATTATAAGGTCGCGTCTTTCCTTTTAACGCAAAACTTCTAAGGTAAATTCATCACTTGACTCACAGCACATACGAGTATTTTGAATATAAATCATACAGTATCGACATCTGTACCGGAAGTGCGGCAATTATGTTACTAGGCGTCAAGGTATTGCAGTTTACAATTAATATTACTTTACTACATTCAATTGGCGCGTCTTATACGTACATAGCATTAACGAATATCAGCCCAATATTTTCAGTTGTTACATGTATTGTATGTATTGTTTTGTAGCAATCTTGATTCGCATACGAAATCAGCCATTGCTTGATACGCCACTGACTTCAAAAGTGAAAAGACGTAAAAGAATATTTTAGTAGAGCTTTACTGACATTAATATACAGGTTGTCCCATAAAGATTGCAACCAACTGACAGGGGTTGTAGGGGACACGTAAACAAGCATTAGAAAGGATTACTGCAATTTGTTAAACAAGCACTTTTACACAATAAAGTCATGTCCAAAAATAGGCCAAAATGAGTTTAGGAACCAAGATGAATTAAAAAAGAATATTGTGTACGTGCGCTAATTCTTAAATGAATGCTTTCCTAACTGTACCGAATCCACATGACCTTTTCTTCTGGGGCACCAAAAACCTCTGTTTACAACATGCCGGAAGAAGAACTGAGATGAACTGCACGAACTGTTTTTGCAATATGCCAGAAATAAATGATTTCAGTCTTTCTTTTTGACATGACATGACATGACTCTATTGACAAATTTTTTAAATTTTAAATTTAATTCCAAATGTGGTCGCTCATCATATTTGCGCTACACTCTCCCTGCACTCACCATGATCTTTGGAATAAGTTCCAAGGTCGATTTTGAGTTTGTGGATGATCCTAATAGAGACTATTACACTCTTTCCAATGAACCCAAAACCAGTACAGTAGCTACCTTAGCTGCTGAGTTATAAAGTAACGTTTTGTAGAAAGCATAGTTTTCACGATTTCCAAGAAAGCCATGAATCACTGCCTGAAATCCTTCCAATCATTTCTCGCCCTGAACAATTGAACAATCATTAAACTTTTTTTTTGTGAGCCAATAATGATTCTTGCCTTTATCTTGGCTTCAGAAAGCTTGGGAGAAAAGTTCTCAATAGATCTGAATGCGTATTGCAACAAAATTTGACATGGGAATCTTCTAAAGAAGCATTCGTTTACAAAGTAGATACAAAAAACTGCTCCGTCACATCGTGTCATTTTGAGTTTTGACCATTTCGAGTTTTAAGGTTGTGTTATATCACCATAATCGAAGTTGTCAAAATATGTCAAGATGTATCAATATAATATGAATATAATCTAATCGGTGAACGTACAAATGCCGCAACACTGTCGGTCGGTCGCGCGACAGTAGGTGTTGAAGAGTGTCCTGGTAAACTCGCATCTACCAATTCACAAAATTCGCACGTAATATTACAATACATAATATTTGTAAAGCTCAATGTTTACAATGTCTAACACTACTATTTGAAATGGGATCACAAACGTGAATTTGTATACTTATACCTTGACACTCGGGTACAAATGACGATGATTTGTACCTTACATTATTTCTTGGTTTATCATTTCATACTTTTAAAGTTTAATGTTCAAGCTTCCATTTCAGACTGCATAAATAATTTTATAGCGTACGATTATTTTTTGGCAAGGCATCAAAATCTGTAAAAAAACGTAATTTTTTACACTTTGAAGCAGTGCTGCAACTACAAAAGCAGATAGAAAACAGAATAATCAGCATTTATTTATCCTTCTCAACATGGCGAATCAGAAAATATCGGTGTTACCCCAGTTTACACAAAAATTTTTTTACTTGTGAATCAGAGTGAATTCTTGTTGGTTTAGTGTTGGTTAATTACATTCGAATGTCTTAAATGCATTAAATTCATTCAATTTTTGAGAAACAGAATCAAAATTTGTTAAATATTTCTTACGGAAAGAGGTGTTTCTGGGTGGAATAAATTCGCAAAAAAATCACATTGTTTTACCTTATAGTATGCAGATTATGTAGAATTAAGAATGGGATACGATGAAAAAAAGTACATATTACCTGAATTATACAAACTTTAAAGTTTGAAGAAAATCCCCTTGAAATAGCTGTTATGGGTGTGACAAGTAAAATTTTGTTTCTAGTTTTAAAAAAAGAGATTTTGAAATATTCAAAAATTAATATTTTCATTTTTAATTATTAACAAAAACTCCACTAAAATTTTTGGTTATGCCGCATTCCCATAATTCCAGAACGGGATGACATATCAACATAAAATTATCAAAAACTAAATAATAAATATAGTAGTCTTCGCAAACAGCAAATTATATCAACGAAATTATTACCTATACTATTAAACGAACCTATTAGATTAGAAAGATTTCATTTTTAATTTATTTCTCAAATTATCAGACATTTGTGCCCCAAGTAAGTACCAAAGCGTTCTCAGACAAGAATAAATGAATATGGTGGGAATGAGAACAAACCTGATACATTCAAGAAAATAAAAATCTTTAAAGTTATCTTAAATCTAAAGATCGAAAAGAATGAATAGCTTACCTTATTAATTCCAATCCGTATGTTCTTATGAGTCCCGATCGGTGACCGATTGTTTTCATATGAATACCAAACATATACTACGCAAATTAAACAAAACTGTCGATACAATGCCAAAACAGAATATGTATTATACTATTATGTGAGCCAATAGAGGGAATTATTATTTAAATAATTCCTCCTTATTTATTTATTTGGTATTCCTCTAAAAATCAATTTCTTTCAGGACATTATGAGTAAGATTATGAAAAAATTTGAAATTGATTTGAATGATTTCCTCAGTCTTATAATAACTTCTTTGCTTTTGTTGATTTTCACATATTATAAAATGCAGATGCATGGAAAATATTTGTGGTGGAGTGGTACCACCCCATGTTTAAAGAATACAGGTTTAAATCAAAACACCCAAAACACTGTGTCAATAAGAATTTCGGAATGACTCAAAGAAATTTCATAGGTTGAAATCAATATTAAAGAGCTTTTACTCGTGTTATAAATAATGTTTGATAATGAAAGACCAATGCTGAAAGATAATTGCTAAAACGTCACGGTCGCACAGCCAACCATACGTTGTTTTTATATATTTTATTGAAAAATATACGAATAGACATATCTTGATGAATCTAATTTAATGGACATTAATGATAAATAAAGAAATAAATTTAATAAAATGACAGAAATCAGACAAAGCTAACATCATCTTGTTAATAGTCAATGTACAAGGGTTCTTTTTATGGTGCAGCCCCTTATAATTATTGCTAAAATCCCGTAAATTATTACCTACAAATATGCTGCACCTTATTTGTATATCGCAAGTGAATTTGATAGAGACAAATTCCCGGAAGTGACGTGCGCTTTTGGCGGGACAGTTTAACAGCAAGGTTTAAAAAAATTCCCGCTTTGTAGTTTGCAGAATAAATAAACAAATTAATGAACCACACTTATTAGAGTTAATCTTATTTGGTCCAAAAATAATTTTTAAATCGTTCGATAAAAGGCAGTGACAGTATAGTTCATAACTTTGAAATAAAATGATTTCACTACTGACCTTTAAAACTTGAGATTCTTTTACAAGGGAAATACAATTTACTTATATAATATATGTGATCCACAATGCCACCAAAATTAGACTCTTCAACAACGTAGAAACTCATTTCTTCGATTTAAACGTGGAGATGATTTGGTTGAAGAGGCGCAGGTACAATGAAAACTCGCACGTGTTTTGTTTATCAAACTCCAAAAACAAAGGTTAAAATTTAGAAATGTACTAAATAATAGAACTAAAAACCACCTAAGTGTGCAAACATTCACCAAAACAATCTACATTTAAAATATATTTTTCCTCTCAAAACCGTACCCCAGAACTTGGCATGTTTTGTTGTTTTTTACTGTAATTACTCAGAGCTGTTGAACATTTGTTTATGCTTCACCAAGGTGTAGCTTAAGATTTGACTTATTAACTGTAAGATTCTCAACTCGGCCAGAGTTGAGAATAACAAAAGAATATATCAGCGAGAAACTACAAAAAAACTGAACATGATATATGCGTTTTCTCATTTCGAATTATCTAACTGATAATTTACAAATTAATTTTTATTTTAATTTTTTATTGTGTTCACTAATCTATAAAACCTCGCACAAGTGAAAAAACGCTCTGCAGGAAACCAAATTCGAGACTTTTCAATCAATACTACTATTAATGTAAGAATTCAATTAAAGACTAGCATTGAATCCAAAGGGCAACTGTTATAAAAATGAGGCAATATTATTGAAAATTACGAAAATATAAATAGCAGTTTATCGGCAGTTTGTGCAAATTATCATAGTTATAATATTAGAGGTATGCATTACTAGCTGGAGTGGACGGTATATTGTTCTGTCTCTGTCCAACGTCAAAGGTTGTCACTTCGTTTCTTCAAAACAAAGTACGCCTTTTTGTCACCGAAAGAATACAACAAGTAATTGCCCCAAAGTTATCTAGGTACCAAAGTTCAATGTGCAATAATCACTGTTGCGTTTTAGAAATTAAATTAGGCGTTAAATTTACGATTGCAACATTCTTCGTGAATAATTTGCAACACCACTGAGTAACACTCGCACTGCCCGACTGAAACAAAAAGCGGGAATTTGCTACACCTTGGGTTGAGGTGGGGATGTTAGACGCGTCAACACGTTTTGGACGTTTTTGCTGCCTTCCAACTCAGGTAAATAGGAAAATATTATGCGTCTCGTGTTGTTTATAGGGAAGGTTGCATTTTTATTTTAGCGGTTACTAGCAATATTGCTATTAAGTCAAGTTTGTCGTCATTTAAATTGTATAGTATAGCAATGGGAAGAACTTGTTTTATGTGTGGTAGGGTATTTGCTAATTATAGCCTAACTAGAAGTTACCTATAGTTTAAACATATTTGAAAGCTTTGAAAATAATGTTGCATAAGTGCATAACTTTCTATCATGTAGGTAGTTGAAAGGAATGGTCGCCGTTCCATGATCGGTGTTTTGCCTGACGGGGAACAACCATGAAAAGACAATAGTGTCCCTACAAAACAAACACCTACACATATCGGTTGATTGCAGAAAACTGTTTATAACTTTTGCAAAGATTGTTGCATAACTTTCCAGCATATATCAAATTGTAGGTAATTAAAACAGCATCTCACCCCTCGACGCTCAAACAGTCCTTAAATGACGATAATGTCCGTATGGAACCAATAACACAGGCAAACATATACCGGTTGGTTACTGCGGGAAAATGTTTACTTATAACATTGCAAAAATATTGTTGCATAACTTTCTAAAATTTTTCTTGAAGCTATCCATGTTGGTACAAACGTAAGGTGACCAGACGTCCCGCTTTTGTCGGGACAGTCCCGCTTTCTCACATTTTGTCCCGCGCCCCGCGGTGTTTTCAAAATGTCCCGCTTTTTAGGAAGATTTTAAAATTTTAATGGACACTCTATACATTGTCTATTAGTACATGTTTGTTGTTCTATTTGGTCCAAACAATACTCATAGGTACACAATAATTATAAGTTATAACAATAAGTTAATGTTTATAATAATAATAATAAGTTAATATTGATTAGTTTGTCAACATCAATACTCTCGGCTGAAAGACTATAAAGTTAACGTTCCATTTGTACGTGAAGATGATTTGGTTGAAAAGTCCGGCGTAGCAATCTAGTTTCAATTTAAACAATGTCAAATTAAAATAACTAAACAAAACTGTAATAATACACATACAGTATTCCAATAACATGGTTTACAATATTTAATTTAACGTCGTAGTTAGTACAACTTAGCAGGTTACTAGAACTCACGTCAATAAGTAAAAAATAATGACTCCGTTGTCATTTCACTGTTTTGCTTTAATAGTGTTTATGAAATAGGTAGCTGTCAGAGGTAAATAAATTTCTGTCTTGCTACTATACTTTTTTGCCAATCCTGTTGACAGTAAGTTGAAGAAAATCTATGGTTGTAATAATGTACCTATGAACAAACAATTTATTGGTTTACTTTTATTGTTATCCTGTCATAGATTAAAACCCAATTAAATTGCAGCTATATGTCGAATTTTTTTACTTTTAATAGTAATTTTTGATTGTTTCCTTTTTGTTTGTTTTTAATCTTTAATGGTTTCTGACAAAATGATTTGAATTCTTTTTTACACCGTACCTCTCAACTTGAGATATTTTGTTGTATTGGAATCTTTGTTTACCATCTTCTTGGAACTCAAATTATTTATTAGCCTTTCTTTATACCTTAACCACAAATTTAGCATTTAGGTGATCCCTTAATAGTCAATCTTATACTGGGAGACATTGTGTATACTTCATATAGTTACTTCATATTGTTACGTCATTACAGGCAACAATATATTTATTTCTGGATAAAAATGTATTTACATTGCAGAAATTATGGTAAGGAAAAGAGTTAAAATTTATAAAGTGAATTATTTAAAAGAAAGAAAAATCTAAATAAAGGTACACTACGGTGCCTAGACAATGTTTTTTTAATCAAAATTCAAAAAGTTGACAATGTGTTATCAAATTGAGTTCTTTTACAATTCAAGAGTTATCAAAAAGTCGATATAAAGTTGACTTTATGGACCCAATATATATTACAAATTAACCATAATTAAAAAAATATGTCTACTTCATGACGTTTTTATAATGTTCTTAAAAAAATCCATTCCAAACATTTATCTAGATGAATTAAATATGGTAAAACAAAGAAGCTCTACAATTTTTGGTGCGGTATAATTATGTTTTGAATAGGATCACGAAAACGTAAAATTCTGTGTACCCAAGCCAACTCAAAATCACATGATAATAAAAATATTATATTTAAAAAAAAACTAGAATACGTCGATTTTTAGACTTTACTCTAGCGCATAACGTATTTGGCTTTAATTACTAACCCCCCCCCCCCCCCGCGTATGTCCCGCTTTGCCTTAATCAAAACCTGTCACATTATACAAAGGTGACTGTATATATGATAAGTAGAAAATAAAATAAAACCTCTTTTCCTTTGTTGTGTATAATTTTAATGGATACTAGTTTCGTCGTTTAGACATCTTCAGCCCAAATCTACAATCAGAATAAATAACATATCACACCTGGTTAAAATTTAAAAACATGAGTATTTTTAAATAATCCAAATTAAACTTTTAATTATTAATTAAGAAAACAAAATTTCCCCTCAAGCCCTATTGTATTGTATATCACGAGAAAGATAATGGAAAAATCTATAAACTGGAACCAATACCACCACTCTAGATTGATTAGGTAGCGACCATCGGCCTTTAAATATATTGTCTGAACAATTTTGAAAATTTTGCTTACCCATAATTCCTAAACATATTATCATAAAATTTTGCATTTTTCTATAACTACACGAAGACAACAATTGTACAAAATTTCATCCAAATCCAAGGTGGTGAGGAATAAAACTGTTGATTTGACATGGCATTACCCATAACCGTATTCACTTGAAATTAATTTGCTTCATACGATTATAAAGTGTTAAAAGTTGAAATCTTTCGATACATTTTATTTAAAATTTTGTCCACAGTCAGAATTTCACACGATATGATATTTTTCACAAGTGGCAGTAAGCCGCTGACATAACGCGCAAACGTTCCTACAGGCATTGACGTGTGTTAGAATGAAATAACAATCTTCTTTATTTCATTCTAACACATGTCAATGCGTAGGAACGTTTGCGCGTTATGTCAGCGGCTTACTGCCACTTGTCGTGAAATAAACTTCTACACGCGTTCTTTTATTAATATTTTAAACACTCTTGACTAACCCGCTCGGTTCTGCTGATTTCACTGAAGTCAAGAATGGCAACAAATAAGTCACTGCAAATCGTTTTGAATGTTTTTTAACAACCTAACCTAACCTATTCAGCGCTGTATTGTAAATTTATTTGTTGTAAAACTAAAAATCCAATCCAGTAATAATGGGCTATAGCAGGACCCAGTAAAAGATCTTACAAACCATTTACTTTTTATTACATCCTATTTTAAATTAAACATCTTTGCATTAGAGTGTGGATTGCATGTATGCAGGTCTTCTGCTGTCAGGGGGACGAAAATAGGTACATGACTTCGGCATTCATCAGGTCTAATTTTGGAAGTTTTTCTTTGTATAAGGCGCCCAGTATCGGCTAAACTGCTGCAAGACAAAGGCTTGACTAAAACCAGATTGCTCCGAGTAGTAAAGTTAGTATCTGGCTTTATTTGGGCTTACACGCCGTAGAGGTTTAAATATTTATAAGGGCTTGAGGGGAAGGTGATACCGCCTTAAGGCGGTATCAACTTGCGGACAAGATTTCCATTAATCTACTACACGATAGGTATATACGTCGACAGACTTCAATAAACTTGTTGGAGTAGTTTATGCGTGGAAGTGAAGTGCATTATCGGAGAAGAACACAGCTCAGCGTCATAAAAGTTTCGATAAATATTTACGCATTCTTGTAATGTTTTGTTTTATTTGTTTGTGATATTGAATACGTCAATTTAAACTAAACCAACAAACTTGGAATCAGAAGTTAAAAACTAACTAAATAAGGGAGACCGGGGCACATTGGGACGGATTTTGACATCCGCATATAGTCAGCCTTATTTTTCACAATACCTGGTTGGTAATGGCAATACTACTTACTATATAAATAAATATATAAATAAAATAAATAATTGGGTCAAACATGGGGCACATTGGGACAATGTGAATATCTTGGTTATTATTGAAGATACCAATTTGATTTTTGGTGAGTACAAACCATCAACATGGACAAACAAAATGCCGTTAATTTCATTATTATATCTTATATAGGATGTTCAAAATTTGTAACACAAATATCGCATTTTCAAACTAAAAGAAATCATGTTTTTAAATTGAACACCTATCGATCGAAATATATCTATCGAAAAAAATCTTGTCGTCTGTTATTCCAGACTATAAATACTACACTATAAATACTGATAAATATACTTAAAATTTAAAGTTTTTATATTATTATACAGACTGTGTTGTTCCACGTCCCGAATATTGGAGGGGTGATAAAGCGTCTTATTTTATGAACAAAAACATCAATGAACATATAGCCTAACGGTCACTTGATTGTATGGTGTGACCTTGGGAAGGTCAAAGTGTTTTATGAATTACCTACAATGGTTGTTGAGGAATTTCTTCAAAACCAGCATAACAATATTTTAAAATTATTATTCAAATATTCCGCCGACAAGGAAAAGAGGCGATTTTAACCTCAAATATGATTCACCGAGGCGCAAATGGCTTAATTTTTTTGGTACAGGATGGCATTTGCACCCAGGCTACTGACATGTTAACAAGGGCATGCTTGGACAGTGTTGTTTGTTGCGAAGATGTCTAAAACCAGAGAGTATGGAAAACGCATTTATTACAAGATTATTTATGAAACACATTAATGACAAGTAATTGAACATTATAGCATTAACTATATGAACACTATATTTTCAAACAAAAGTCTGTTGGTCTTTAACAAGCTATCGTTTAAATATATTTTTAATATACAGGCTGTTTATAAAATGCATCATTTTTTTAGTTATAAGCAATTAATCAAAACTCATAAACTTTTCTTTTAACTAAACTGAAAATCAAGAAAAAATAAGCATAACAATTAAATAGAATTAAATTAAATGTTCAAGCTGCCAAATTAAAATAGATGTGTATGTATGTGGGAGTTCAAGGGTTTTGATTAATTGCTTATAACTCAAAAATAATGCATTTTATCAAAAAAATTATTCCTACAAAGAATTCATAGAATAAATCTTAGAATTACAAAAATTTAAAATATGCAGGTTGTTCTATAAGAAAATGGAAAGGTAAACGAAATTTGCATAATGGTGTGAACATCCTGAATATTAAAATACATTCAAAC
The DNA here is from genome assembly GCA_963966075.1 of Aphodius sticticus. Lineage (NCBI taxonomy): Eukaryota > Metazoa > Arthropoda > Insecta > Coleoptera > Scarabaeidae > Aphodius > Aphodius sticticus. The sequence goes on from OZ014508.1 coordinate 20,899,604, forward strand.
CAAAATACTTTTGCTTGAACTCTTGTTTAATTGTTAACGGTTGGAGAATTATTTAATTGTTCCGGTAATTTTGACTACACCTGTATTTGAAATTTAGACTATACTCACATTGGACCTGGGAATACTCTCCAGTTGACTGCCCTGCCGATCTAATGGGAATAAATATCAACTTTGTTATTTGAAATAAAATGATGTGTGTTTACTTTATCATACGCAGTATGTAAAGTATTGTAATCGTGCAAAAAAAAAAATTTTGAGATTTTAGCGGAAATATGTCTTTTTGGGTCCCTTGAACATTTTTGACCAAGGTACAAAAAAATGTCTGTGTGTGTGTGTGTGTGTGTGTGTGTGTGTGTGTGTGTGTGTGTGTGTGTGTGTGTGTGTATGTGTGTGTGTACCCGTTTTTGTGGCGACGATTCCGGAGAAACTACTGAAGGTATCGGGACGAAACTTCATAATAAGAAGTTTCATAACCAAACTTGGAGCTGAAAAGCTTTCTGTTGAAAAGGGTCCAAAGGAACTGGTGGTTTACTCTTAGCATTTTTCGAAGATTTTGCAAATGAGCCGCTATTTGTGCAATGTCGTCAAAATAGTTAAATAATAAATTAAAGGAGAGGAAATTTTCTATAATTTATGTACATGACATTTTTTGGTAGAATGTATAGTTTAGCTGCATGAGCAAATTCTATTTCATCGAGATCGGTCGTACTGCATTTAAACTAGTAGCCAGGATATGTCAGATTTTTTGATTCTAATGACAGTAGCTAGTGTCAAACGCTAATGTTTTGAAAATACTACTGTCAATATAGGCTGCGTTCGGATATTGAACACCGTTACACTTTTTACACCCAATAATAGGTAAGTGTCATTTGGACGGTGTACCCGGTGTCAACGGAGTAAAATATCCGAACGCAGCTTTAATCGAAATATCTGTCTAGTTCTACTAGTTTTATTTTAATGCACGCATAGCCTATCTCGATCAAATAGAATCTCATGCAGCTAAACTATTAATTTTATATATAGTATGATAAAGTCATGTGCCTGGCCACATCAGATTTTTTATTCAACTTTTGGTTTCCAGGTATCAAAATACATCAGGTTTCCCTATATGTACCTACATATCATAATATCTGGGTTATTTCGATTTTCTTACTTTTTGATGATTTATCTTAATTTTAAACATCCTGTATTATAATGATGAAGAAAACATCATATTGTTAGTCATACTAGCGTATGCGTCCACCAAGCCTGACACTGAATAGAACATTTCCCCTTATTTCCCTGTCCCAATGTGCACCCACATGAGTTTTATGAATTGAAAAATTCTAGAAAATTGAAGGTTATGATTTGGTAGCCGCCAATAGCGGTAATGTATGAAGAATTTATGTATAATTGTATGAATATACATAATATTATACAATATAACATATAAACTGGTGTAGAGCCTACGAACAGACGTAGACAATACTTACTTTGTTAACCAAAAACTGATACATTCATCAACAAACGTAGTTTCGACACTATCGCGCTGGAAACATTTTTTGATCTTGTTTACATTCACGCGTATTCTGTGTGAATGCGTCCCAATCTGCGCCGGTCTCCCCTACGGTAAAATATTGATCAATTTGGGTCAATTTAGCAGAAAATTTTGTTCTTAAAAACAGTACTTTTTTCCACATTTGATACATGTTTTAAAATTTTATAGAAATGAAAGTATATCAGCGCAAGAAGCAAAGAAAGAAACGTTACGGTTTAAGAATAAATAAATATTACCTAATACATGTTGAACACAGAAATGTTTTCAATTTAATTTCACTCTTCTAGCGAACAATGCTTGCTCACTTCCGGAATTTTCTAATTTGAGGTTACCGTACCGTATATTTTGGCAGATAGTGGAATCGCTGTAATTAAAGGTGCTATTTTGTGTAATTACACTGTATTATTTACGCCTTTAGCGGAATTTCGGCGGTTCTGGTTTCCTGTGCATTCCTCTTTGAATAACATCTCTATTCTCCTTACTTTACGACAGCTTTAATAATGAATATCACTGAAATAAATTAAGGTAGGTATCACATATGGGATATTATACGGGTATTAAGATAACGTTTAATACATTATTCATGCAGATAGCATGTGCGACACCCACAGAAAAAAATATTTGAAGTGCTGGAGTTAGAGTTGTACCCGACGAATATATATTTTTAATATGTATTTTGAGGTTTATATCTTATTATTTTTATATGGTTTCAAATTTGAAAAAAGGAATATTTATAATAATTAATGTAGCAAGGAAATTTTATTGTATGGTCGTAATGAAAATCACTTTACATCAAAGAATATGGTAGATGATGTATAATATGGCACCCAAGATAACCAATTATGGCTATACATTACTGGACCCGACATATTTGCTTCATGTACACGTATTGTACGTACACATGATGCACACGTACTCAGGTACATTACTAACACTGCAGAATATTGTCAAGAAAATTAATGTTTGGAAACATTGATTGTTGATTGGATTTGATTGGATTGCTAATTGCATGGAATTAATTTTGACATACATTCAACCAACAAGCGAATATAATACGTTCAAATTCAAATAAATAACAAAATGAAAAAGATGCGAAATACCTTGGTATGACACACGGACACATAAGATAAAAACAAATCTACTTGCTTATTGGTATGAAGTCGGCTTTGTCGACATATAATAAGCACCCACTTTAGAAGCAGTACCTACTCAGTGTGTTCCGTGAGAAGGCATATATATTCTTAGAGTTATTATAAGAAAGTGCCAAAAGGGCCTTGGAATCAATTATTTTAATACATGTTTTGCCGCATGTGTACTTTTTTGATACAATACTACGCTAAAACGCGGCAAGTGCAAAATACTATGGCAAAACGCAGCACCTGCATGTAGATGCCGCGCTTCACCATTGTATTTTCACATGTCGCCCTATAGCCTAGTATCAGGCAATGGATTTTGTAGCAAGATGGCTGCTTGCTAGTTTTGACAGTTCTGATTTTGTGTTGTGTATTCTATTTTATTATTCAGTAAACAATAATTCAGCGCTGCGGTAAATGATGAATCTCATTTCCAAAAATACAGGACGTTCTCTAAAAGTCGCTACACCGCAAATTTGCCCGAATGAGTCAATTACCTACCTGTACAAAATGTATTCGATCAGATACAGCAGTTTCAACAGGTTTTAAATGAATATTTCCACTGCCCGATCCTAGGGAAGAAAGCGCCATCTACATTTTTGCTATAATTCAAAATATAATTTAAACTCTGTTTGATTGTTGTTATTTATAAGATATTTGCCTTAACCTACCGTATTAACAAAATATTTATAAGTAACAGACGACACTATCTTCTTAACTAATTTGTATTAAATTTATAACTAATAGAAAACTGCAAATATCTCATAACTACTGTTAATGTAGATACTGCACGTTACCTTTATCTTGAGATGGCATTGAAAACAACTAAATTGGGAAGTTTGTAAAGTAACAACAGAATTTTTAGCAAACGAATTTTAAGATAATCCAACTCCTTACCAAATTGACCAAATGCAAAGACTCAAAAGATCTAAACCTTTTCAGCTGAGCACAGTATTATATGAATGATATGTAACAAAGGCAGGGCTCCGTGTAGTGTAGTGTGTGTAATGTGTGAAGCTAAAAGCGTCAGCATATAAACTAAATTTAAGTTGAATCAATGGGGAATACTTCATGTTGTTTTTATTTTAAGTATAGCAATTTATGTTAGATTAGTGCAACTATATAGTCATCAGCCTGGTGTTATACGCAAGTATCTGTCAGGTGCTGTTAATTAATGATAAAAATGGTTTACTTTACTTTACGTTTGTGTGTTCATTGACAACGTGATTTTTAGTTCCTGAGAAATTTTTTTTTTACTAATCCTAGTAGTAGTCAGTTTAATATCTTCTTAGCTGTTCCTGTAATTCGTCAATAATAAATGCGGTATTTAAGCTCATTTCCTTATGCAGCGTAGCCGGTTTACAGCTTTGTCGGTTTAAAAGAAAATCGGTTTTACATGCGTTTTTTAACCGTTTTTTTGTGTCATTTGTAAACCGGTTTCATATTGAATATTTCTTAAATAGGTTTCTTAAAAAGTTACATAAGTTTTAACTATAAGCGAAATAAAGAAAAATAAAATACAAGTGAAACAATGCCAAAATATTTACAATTACAACAATAAAAATAAATAAATGATTAGTAAAACAATTAAAAATAATAAAAATCAATGTAATAAATAAATGAAAGAACAAATAAATCGGTATAAAACCTTTTATTGTCTTTCCTATAATATAAATTTAATTCTGAGTAAAAAGCTTTACATGGACTTCCCTAATCCTTAAGATAATATTTCAAACTATCTAGGAAATTGAATAAATAAATACATTTAATATTTATAGGTATATCTATTAGATTCGATCCAAAAAGCAAATATTTTTTAAATATTTCACGTGGAAAATTTATCTACAATTTTAGAGCTGGACAACTATTATAGCAAACCAGCGATATCAAAGAATTGCTGTAATTATCAAAGAAATACTCATTGGAAAATCAAGATGATGGAAAATTAATTCTTCTAATTCTTCTATACCTACTACCAATAGAAGACAAATAAAGATAGAAATAAAACTATGTTGGTCAGTTGAAGAGTTTTTTCTATTTATTATATTATGTATTTAACTTTTTATCTAGAATATGAAACGTGTTTTTTTTTTATTATATTTTCAAATTTGAGCTTTTTAGTGGGTATATTTTTTTGATGTTGAGGCTACATTTTATTGATTTCGCCTCCAAGAATGCGAAAACCCGTTTTCGCCGTTGTTTTTTTTTTTGGAAATTGAAACTTTGACAGCCGTTTTTTTCTAAAGTCTACAAAAATATTTCTATTTAAATATTTCTAAAAACCATGCCACAAGGGAAGGTTAATTCAGCCTACGGGCAAAAACCAGAGCAAATTCAATCGGTCTATCTTTAAAAAAATCATTATAAATCAGTTAGTAGTAAAAAGAACTCGCTTTAATGGTGATCCGAAGATGTAATTTCATCAAAACAATAAAGAAGAAACATTATTACCGCACAGGCAGTCTTTTGTTTGCAAACACCGCTGCAACCGGTAGACATTTGAATTACAAATATAAATCGTAATGGACCATTTACAGTAGGCGCTTGTATGGATAGTGGATACATTATAGCTACTGAAACGATGAGTTTTAAAGTTGAGTCGCAATGGGTGGTCCTTCGAGCACAACCATAGCCACAGTCACCTATCATAACCCATAATCTGAAACAGATTTAAAAAATGAGGGATGCCATGAATATGTAATTTATGACGGCGTTTGGGACTAAAGCTGATGGGCAGATCACGCATACACTGTAACTGAAACCCGGTGGTTTACCAATGGGAACGTTTAGTGTAATTGGGGGTTCGGTAATAAATTGGTCGTATCACCGTGATATCAACGTATCACGTTGCGATCTTATCCTGAGGTGATTTTAAGATCGTAAACTTAAGCTGAAAGAGGCTTTCTATCTCAGGAGTTTTCATTATAAAATGTATTTAATAGAATAAGTACAAATTTGTATTTCTACAAATATAAGGGAAAACACTACGTATCATAGAAAGCATCTTTCCTCTTCCTAATATTTGACATAGAAGTAGCATGGTCTGCAGCTTGAAAGCAGGTTATTGGCTGCAGCTTGAATCCCGGTTCAATCATATAACCCTGTTTTCAGTCATAAATAAAAATGTACACAATTTAAATAGTTTTAAAAGCTGTACCTAAAAAAGCGGGCAAACAATAACGTTGTTGTAACAATGCCGATGCAATGGCTTATTCTAATGTAATGGCTAGTGGAATTAGAATCCATAGCTACCTTATATATTAAAAGGCTCATGTCAACTTTTGCTTTTCAAATGGAATGGTATATTCTTTCTCCAAAATGTAGTAGAGGACTTTCTTTTAATTAAATTCAGTTGAAATCGGATGGCTTCGAAAAGATTTTTCTTTTAATTCTAAAATATTGATAATTTTGGGTATTTTGTGGATGTTCATGGTGAATGGCGCTTTCGATATATTTCCTTGCGCACAAAACAATCCGGACTGAAAAGTTACCTATCACGAAACATTTTCGAGCAGTTCAAAAGGTCAAAACACAAAAAAAAATGTGATTTTGATATTTTTATTTATAGCGGCTGACATCAAATGAGATGCCATTGATGTTTCTTGTGCAAAAGGCTCAGCTTAAATAACATTCCAAATATTTCATTTTTTTTTTACATTCTGACCCCCCCTTTTTGAAAAATGCGTTCTGCCGTTCAAAGTTAAAACGCCGCACCTAAATACAAAAATTAACTATAATTTTTTTGTTTTCATGCAAAAATAAGGCACATCTTGGGCAAGTCTTTCACAAGTCTTTACCCAAGCCTATCAAGTTAACTGAACTTTGTTTAAGTAAAACATACAACTTACTTTAAAGTTATGTTTAGGAGAAAAATGCAAAAGTTCTTGTAGATACTGCACATAACATTCGGACGGCAATATGAAGTGAGCGCGTAAAATATGGTAACATAAGAAAATCACCTAGACGATTTGTTATTTTCAAAAATCCTCGAACAAGTCGTTATTTACTCATTAAAATACACATTTCTGTCAATAGTTCAATTTAAGACAATCAATTGTTACTGAGTTATGACGTCATCGACACTTTTTTAAATCGCAACCCTATTTTTTCTTACTGATTGTGGTAGATCATTTAATTGTCTAAATGGTATCGAAAATATTTTATGGCCTTACATAAGAAAATATTCGAGAAAAATACAACTAAAAATTGTAAAATATTGGTAACTTTAAGGAGAATAGCTTTTGTGAATTGAATATAAAATTTCGTTTTGGGTAGAGTTAATGGCCCTGAAAACGAATCTGGACTCCAACATTTTCTATCGCTCAAGGTTTTCGTAAAAAGTAGGGCCAAAATGTCAAAAAACTATTTGGGTATTTTTTACATATTTATTCCCGCTGAACCCATTGTCCTAGAAACTTCAAAATGGTCTCATAGTAAACTTTAATCTTTGGACTTTTACCAGACATCCCAAAGGTTTGTTCCAACATGTTTTTGAAACATTTACAGCAATTCTTTCAGTGGGGTGCGGACGGCTCCATAAAAGAAACCTCAAAAAGCAGCAATAACCTGACGTGATATGCAGCTTTTGCGCTCAGATTCGTATTCAGCGCAAATAAATCAATCGAAAACGCCTATTCCCTGTCCATAAACAAACAATAGTTATCAATACTATCAGAATTTTCAACTGCCTTTTTCTCGAAAATTTTCTGAAGTAAGGCAATAACATTTGTGAATTACGTATAAGACAATTGGTTTATGGTCATAAGTCGAAAACAATTGAAGGTTGGAAATTAACTTTGATGTAAATATATATTTTTTCATAGTTAAAAATTGACGTATCCGATGTTATTTTCAAATAACAAACCGTTTCAAAGATTGTATCATGTTTCCATACTTTGCGTGCTCACTGCATAGGTACCATTTGGACGTCGGTGTATATTTGTATCAATATTCTTATGAAATATACAGATACTTCCAAATTATGTCAATATACAGATACCTCCTGGTAGCTGCGGGATCTTCGATTCTCAATTGTTTGTTTCTCGAAAATACAACTAAAAGCTCTATCAAAATCAGCTAAAAAAAAGGGAATTGCCATTGTCATAGGTAAAATAGGTAATAAATTGTTATACAAATGTGCCCTATTAGACCAGGCAATAGAGATTTTTGCGTGACAAAAATAGTAACAGGAAGCCAACGGCCACAGTGCACGTTGGACAGTCCGTAGAGGTATTGTGATGTGTTTTCAACTCGCAAATATCTTTACTTAATTTGTTTTAAACAAAAAACCTAAAAAAATCGTGTTTTTTTTTCGTTTCTCGCTTGTAAAAGCTGAAGCGATAGAGCAATCTTGATGCTTTTAACACGGACTTGATCGGATTAATATTAACGGATAAAATTAGGATAAACCGGATTGAGGAGTTGTCCGATGATTAGTTTTTGCAATTGCGATTTGAATTTTTTTATGCAATATTTTTCGGCGAGCGTGGATGCGTCGGAAGTGGTCCGATTTTAATTTTTTTAACGGATTTCGAAAGTACAAAACGTCAATTCTGATTTTGCGTTAAAATATTGCGAAATAGGTGAAAAATGTTTGTAAACACGATCAAAAACGGTCGCGCGCCCGAAGGCGGTCGAGTAAAGGGGGTAGGCGACCGTCATATTTGTCCGCAGCGCGCTCAATTTTTGAAAAAAAAATCGCATATTTTTCCGGTTTTTCCGAATTTTCTCCGTTAATATTAATCCAATCAACTTCGTGTAGTTACATCTACGGACTGTTCTGCGTGACCTGGGACCGTCGGCTTCCTGATACTATTTTTGTCACTAAATCAGTCATATTCTGCTCTATTGCCTGGTCTATATGATTATTAAAAATGGACGTGGCCAAGAATTTTTGAACATAAAGAGCAGTGTTAATTTATTGAAATTCTTTCATACTTTGTTCGCTCACTATATAAACGAAACATAGGATAGTTTTTAATGTAACTTTTATAATGTTGATGGGGATGGTGGGGATGAAATGTAGAAATGAAACTGATGAAGAACTTTTGACATATTGTTTAAAGTATCAAAATAAAGGTGGTACAAGAACTCACCTTGTTTCTAAATATTGTCCTCGATTTTTAATTTGCTTTTTCTAAACCCATGTCCAGCGAAATTTTTTAACCTGGCAGTTGGCACCCTACATGACCGAATTTGGGATAATGTACCACATTATTATAATTATTTGAATTATTTCCGTTTCTAGAATAGTTTTCTATCAAAAGTCTTTCTGTCAAATATGAGTAGTCTTTAAATTGATTCTTGAACATTTTAATTAATTTACATCTTTCGTTCACTCTGTTTCTAACTTTAATTTATTATTTCTCTAGGGCAATCTATTATAAAGGTTTTGTTTTGTACAAAAATAGCGACGCACTGAGAATAAAACCATTTACCTTCAGATACCTTAAACGGAAATCGAAATTTGTCTACCAAGTTTTTGTTTTTATAGTTTGTAAATTTACATTTTCACACTTTTAGAATCTTTTCCTGACTAGAATAATTTACAGATTCATTTTTAACAATTCACGTTTCTGCCAGGTAAACGCTTTATCAAACGAGATTATTTTTTACATTGCGGACGTATTGTTGTAAAAACTCTGAACAACGGCATGTATATTTTCATGAGCACTGTATGCGAATCATTCTTGTCGATCGAAACCACTATTGTTTTAGAATCCGCCCCAACGAAGATGAATTTCTATTAAAAATAACCTCTGTCATGTATCACCATAAAGTATTACTCCTAAGGTGATGTTCTAAAAATGTAGCACCTTAGGTTTGACTGTCTGTATTACTAATTGGTCGTTGTCCAGTTTGTCTTTTCTTTGTGACTTGAAAGGTTTATCGCGGATGATATTTTATCAACAGTGGCAATATTAAAATTCCGAGCTACAGCAACATTATTTCTAAAAATTGTTTCAATACTATACACTAAAACTGTTAAGAATTTGTATTTGAACGTAAAAGGAAAAAAACTCTAATTTCCAACTAATTGAAACTTGCTCAAATCTCTATTTCCAAGCAGCCTACCCCTCCGATATATCTGAAATTCTCCTCAGGGGTGGATATAACTTAAATGTAAGGTATTACCGTGCTTCCTTCTACCTCATGAATATACATTCTTTATTTCCTTCCAGTTGCTTAATTTCTTCATCCCCTGCGCGGCGGGCAACTTCCCGAAAGGTTAAATTTATTGGAGCCCCTCAGTGGGTAGAAGGGGTTGAGGCTCGTTCTGAGTGGGCGATATCCTCAACCAGTACCTGCAACCGTATCCTTCATAACTTATCTTGGAGGTGGTATATATGTATAATCTCAGACTGCCTGAATTTATAATGCGGCATGGCTGCACTTCCCCATAAACTTTGTCGTAAATAATGCACGGGCATATCTCAGCACGGGTAGCTGAACGTACCCAAACTCCCAACTGATTTCACTTACTTAATAAAGACAAACTAAATAATTGTCATAATATTTCACAATTTAATCCATAATCTGCTGCTTTCTCATTTTCTCTTTCATTTATTACGATTCCTGCGTTATTAAGAGATTATAGTGTGACAAAAAAAAACAAACAAAATGTACTTAAAAATAGTAATGGTATAGAGCACGGTTCTGAACCGGTGCTGGTACGCGAAGGACTTCCAGGTGGTACGCAAGAGCTACCAAACTTTATTGGTAAAATCATGTTTATTTTCATGATATATTTGAATTATTTGAACCAAAATTATAACGGCCAAATTATATAATTTTCCATTATCAAATGATACCGTACGCAGACGTATTTCTGAAATGGCAGATTGTGTAGAAGAAAGTGTAGTTAAAAAGGTAACCAAAGTAAATATTTTGCGTTACAATTCAACGAAAGTACTGATATAACTATTTTGTATCAATTATTAGTCTTTATGATAAAGTCAACTTCGTTAACCGATATTCCGTTAATTTGTTACAAATGTAACGGAAGTTACCGTTAATCGTTAACTTTTTATAAAGAAAAATAGAGGTTATGTTGAGTGCCGATCTGCCGGTTAGTATGCAACCCAAATAACTGCGAACCTTTCGTGTGGTTGCGTATGCAAAAATTGCCTAAGAAACTTTTCAAACTAGGTACGGTGGTAACTAAAAGAACTACATTGCAAGTTACAAAGATGAAAAGATCAACTTAAGCTACTTTTATATCTATATAAATATAGATATATAGAAATATATATATATCTATATAGCAATTTTATGACAATTTGTACACCATTTACATCTGTGCATGGCTTGAACATCAGTGATTTTTATTTTTTGACAACAATAGTTGCTTTGGGTTGGTAGAAAAAATAACCCCCATGCTTTACTATTAAATTATCTGATTACGCTTTTCCTCCACCAGCGGCGGATACAGGGGGGGGGATGCGCAGCCCCCCCCCCCTTGTTGGTACGGCGGAGAAGAAAGCGATTGTGATGTTACCGGCTAGGTCTTGTATGTGTGTTTTTATTCGGTTGATTGCAGGAGACTGTAATATGAAAAAGGTTTTTTAAGCTTTGCACCAGACTTGATAACACCGATAGCTGAAGATGTCTTTTACCGCCCCCCCCCCCCTTGAGTGTTTTCTGTATCCGCCACTGTCTTCCACACACAGTTTTTAAATCACAGCAAACATAAAACAAAAAACAAGCAAATAGCGAAATGCGGAATAGGTTATGTTTCGCGTCTATACACAGTGGTGTCACAAAATTTTCGTTTTAGAGAAAAATTTCTAGATTGTTCCTATAAACGCACGCACTTACATATTTAGAACTGATCGAACTGATCCTAATTCCATGTAACTTGGTAATTTTAAAATCTTTCATAGAATATAACAAAAAAATTTAAGATTAGAACACTCACCAGTTTTTGGAACCAGAGGAAGAATTATTTTATAGAAATTGCAGATTAAGCTATTAGATTTTTAACGCCATTTTGCACCATCTATTTATGTGAAATAGGGCTTATATCAATGTTATATTTAAAGAACAAACATAGGTCAAAATTAATGATTGAGCTAAATTTAAGCTTGAAATTAACTGACACATTGGCATCATATTAAAAAAAATGTGTTTAGCAAAACAACCACAAGGGTTTAATTAATATTTAAATTATTTTATATTATTTCAATGTAAGTAATGTTTTTATTTTACTTTTGTATAACAAGTGAACTTTTGTTATAGAAACGTTTATTATTATATTATTAGTTCTTTGAGACTATGTTTATGCTTTTTAACAAGTGAACTTTTGTTATAAAAGTTATTATTTTGTTACAAAATAAATATGTAGGCGATGCAGCTTTCCCTGTATTATATGCATTTTTTTATAAAGGGTGGTGTTACGGAGAAATTTGGATATTTTCAGGTCGTGCACGGAACCTAAAAGTTTGAGAACCCCTGGCATAGAAGAAACTTATATAAATTCGTAACTTCGCCATTTGGTATTCAATTTTCAGAATAGAAGATGGAATTGAAAGATAATGGATAAATCTTGATTAAGGTGTATAGCTTAATTGTAAACAATAAAAATCACAAAGCTACAGTGGAAAACATCCTTTTATTTTACACTTTTATGACCTGTTTCGATCGGTAATATTTATTTTTCATTTTTATTGAAATCATTTGAATTTGCGTGTAATACGAATTTGTTTATTAGAATCGTGTTAAATTTGACTAAGTAATCGATTTGTAATCACCGTCTAAACACATTAGACTTTGAGCAGAAGGAATATAGGCACTAATGTACCTACCTATATTGTTATTCTAAAATTATAAACTGTTTATTTTTGGTATTGTTTGTTTTTCTTATTTTATTACTTAGAATGCACTGTTATTAAGTACTCAAGAATTTACTATCATTATTTTTAAAGGTATATTCCGGTTCAAAATTGAATTGCACCAGTAAAATTTTCACTCGCTGTTTACTGAAATAATACTTAGTTATGGTCCTGATAAATGGAAAATAAAGACGCACAAGAAATACAACAATACTGCAGTGTTTTTCATTTGATAACTTCATGTCGTTCCAGTGAGATCCAGATGGGAGAAACTAGGCATCTTTATAAGAAATAGAAAAAAATAGATTAAACCTGAAATAACTGAAATACCGAACACAACCGAACAATTGTAAGACAACTGAAAAGGTTTCTCCCAGGAGCACACTCACCTTCGAACATACATAATTTAAAAATCACACCATAAATATTTCATAGGATATTATGAAGTAAGAAACTCCCATAACATCATCGTTCATCGCTCGTACATGCTGTAAGACAAGAACTGAGTGAATTAAATAAAATCATTTACGACGTTTAATTACAATTTTAATTGGTGATTACCATTTTAGTTGTAGCCAATTTAAATTTTTCGCAGTAAAAGACAATCGGTGTGAATTTTTCAATTTTACGCCTCTCAGTTTTATCTCCCCATTTTTAATTGGAGTCTCGTTCGGGTACAAAGGACGCCGGGACCGATAAAGGACTTTTATTGCGCATTTAACCGGCACGCCATAAAGCATGACCCGTTTTGTACAACCTCTAACTAATCCAGTACGAAAAAATAATTTGCATAACAGGTTAAGGTATATAGTAGGCTATCAAAAAATAAAATAATATTAATTTAAAATTACGGATATACCGAGCTCTGCCATTATTAATATAATACACCTCAGATATGTCGTCAGAATAAAGCTCGTGTGTAACCGTGCGACATTTTTTTCATGTCAAGGAAGACCATTTCCCTACAGTCGCTTATTATTCATGAGTATTTTCTTGTCAGCAGATGTATGTAATTCTAAGATTATTTTATTTTTAGAGAAATTAATGTCAGAATTTATGAAGCAGTTGAAGCAGTCTAAGGTGACGTGTTCCCTCTCTGCAAACGTGAACATGTAAAATCTTGACAAAATCTCGAAAATTATGAAAAAAAATCTAAAACTTAGGGTTGTCTGGTTGGAGGAATGTTTCCGTGCATATGAGGCTTACCAACATCGATTCAGAGGTGGTAACCATGTTGATGCACTGAAGTGACTGAAAGTGCCAGCAGAATATTAATTATCGGGAATAAAAGCCGACTCATCGCCTAAGAAAATGCTTCAAATATTTTCGTAATTGTCTTGACGGAATTGAGGTCTTGAGGAATTGAACCAGAGAGGAATTATAAGAGGGTAGATCTCAAATGAATAGACGTGGCCAAATGAATTACCTGTATCTAACCAGTTGCCAGTGTATCTGTTGTTATCCTGAAAAGCACCGCGGTTTATACCTAACCAGTAGAAAATAAATAATAAATAAATAAATACATAAAGTATATCGCAAAATAACTTACAAAAGATAAATATAACAATAGGCAATAATTTAAAATATTACCCTTAAAAAAATTTAAATGAAATTAAAACTTATCTTGATGTCGCAAAGACTGATTGAGTAGATCACGTTTGAGTGATTTCATGATTACCAAATGACTATTGAAATTTGTTGTAAGCAGGATGATGATAGGTGAAAGATATTCTGAAGAAGAACAGGCGATGCCGGTACAGATGGCATGGTAGGCATGTGTCGAAGGTTGTGAACGTGGACGGCAAAGTTGAATTTGGCCTAAACAGGAGGAAGACCCTGGCCACTGCAATCGTATAATGCCACCATAATGCAGGAAGCAACGTTGAGCCATCCGGTGCCAACCATGGTCCTGCGGAATACTAGAATATCTTGATGTCGGGGACATCGTGCGACAAAGGACATGCAGCTGTATTAGACGCCTTGCAGACGCTTGCTTGCCTGGGTCAGGAAAGACTCATAAACACCCTCTGCATACTCCCAATTTCCTAGTTTACTAGGAAAAGCAGAACTGGCAAAGCAGCTTTAAAGGTAAGGTCACTGTAACCCCCCAAATTTCTAGCCTCGCCCACGACTGGCTGATTGATACCATTGAGTTTTATCTTAACTTTGCGATCTCACTTCCCATGACCTTCAGCAAAAATGCACCTGACATTAGCATTCAATATAAGATACTTTGAGGCTGCCCAGCTATCAATTCTTCGTGGACCAAGATGGTCCACGAAGAAATCCTAGGTTGCTGTAGGTCATGAGGATGTCAAAATAGCAAACTTGGTGAACTCTAAGGTGGTGGCTGTGAAAGAAGGCATAGAAAAATTGCAAGAGGAAAACCAGGTGTTGCGCCAAAAAATCGATGACCTCGAGCGATACACACGTAGGCCTAACCTGCGTGTATTCGGTGTTCCCGAGGTGGTGAGTGAAAACGTGGAAAACAGTGTGTTGAAAGTGTTTGAAGAAAAGATGGGTGTCACAATTAAACATGAAGCCGTTGATCGCTGCCATCGCCAAGGACGAAGAGATAAAAAGACGGAGCTGATTCCGTTCGGTTCGGAGAATTTAAAGGCAAGGGTCCGTGATGGGATAAATGTCGTGGTCGGTAATAAATCAATACATTTGTCGAAAAGAGTCAAGAACCTGGGTGTAATCATTGACGAAAGCCTCAAATTTGATCAGCATGTTTCAAAATAAATTCAGAAAGCTTACAGCAACTTTAAATTTATATATAGCAGCCGAAAATTCTTGAATTTTAAGACAAAGAAGATGCTGTGCGATAGTTTGGTTCTGTCACATTTTACGTACGCCTCTTTACTCGCCCTTCCTAACGGTGGCCATACAGCAAAGAATTCAACGAGTACAAAATTCTTGTATACGCTTGCTATTTGGTTTGAGAAGGCACGAGCACATCCCTTGTAAATTGATGGACGCAGACTGGCTTAATATGAAGTCTCGCCGGTTACTGCATGCCACATTGTTTTACCAAAATCTTAACACTTCATAAGCCCGCCTACTTATATAATAAAATATGTTACCGCTCTGACGTACATACCCTCAACCTTAGATTTAGGGGAACTCTAACGCCACCTATACACAAAAATGAATTTTATATAAATAGTTTTACATACCAGGCCTATAAAATAGGAAATTTTATTATGCGACTGTTGGGGGGGTGTGCGTCTGTGGGGCGGGTGAGGAGGGCCTTTCGTGACATTGCCATGGGGGAAAATAACCGAATGGTGTAGTGGGTGCTAATTGTTGCAGATCGGGGAGTTTTTTTATGCTTGGTGGCGTATTGGCGGCGGGACGATCGGGCGGGACCGGCAGGCATAATTATTCTCTTTTTTCCCTTTATCTTTGTTTATAGAATAATAGTCAATAGTGAATCAATAAATATTATTATTATTATTATTAGTATTATTAAAATCAAAAGTGGAGGTGTTAAATTGGATAGTATCCTTTCAATAATATCCCATCCATGTTTCATAAGGAGTTGACAGAAACCCTTCCTTCATGGGAGCATATTATCCAATATCAAGCTGAAGCAGTGTGTTTTTCAGTAGCTGCAAGGGAAGAACATGGAGTTCTACCACTTCCTGAATATGGCACTCAATATGGCAATATGAAATCATGGGAGGTTTACACACAGAGGTGCTACGGAACAAACCTCAATGTCTTCGATATATACATAAGCATGCTGCTGATGAGTCGATCAATATCTTCGTGGACCAAGATAGTCGAAGACATCCCAGGTTGCTGTAGGTCATGACGACGTCAAAATCAAAAGTGGAGGTGTTAAATTGGATAATATCCTTTCAATAATAACCAATCCATGTTTTATAGAGAGTTGACAGAAACACTTGCTTCATGGAGCACGTTATCCAATGTCAAGTTGAAGCAGTGTGTTTTTAGGTTGCTGCAAAGGAAGAACATGGAGTTCTACCACTTCCTGAATATGGCACTGATCTGCCATATTGCCTCGACTCGAATGAACTCCAAAGGATACCTACTTCCATGAGGACCTCAGCCTTCCAAGCAATATGCCAACTGAGTCCTCCTTGCAGCCTTGTAGAACTACTATTTTCTCCCGTTATTTACTCTTGCAATTTACCAATCCACAGATTTAAATCACCATTCATTATTCTTCGATTATCATTGCTCTTATTTATAAAACCCGCGGGCATTACAAGTACCCTACCTACCTTAGTTGCATATATATGTAGAGAAATACAGGGCCCTGTATATTATCTGCGAGGCGTATCTGGGCGGTACCTGAAGAAGAAGACGCGGCGCTAATTTAGATGCCGTCTTAGTGATACCGCACGCTGCAGATGCTACAGAGAATGGCGGAGCTGATATGTAAAACATTGCCGGCACACTATTATAGCAGTACGGCATCGCCCCCCGTATTTCGTTTATCGGTACCCGTAAATGTATCAGGATCGCGCGCGGGTCCTTTTTGCGAGGAGATCGCGCCGCCTCGATAACGCGCGATCAACAACGCCACAAGTCGGCGGTGCGCGTGTTTCGTGTACCACGACAATCGTAACTCTTGACGGTTATTGGTTCCAGGCTATGTATGTAAACCCGCAGGAATGTTTATACAGTGTTTTTATGTACATTTCCTTCCTAGAGTTTCTTGCGGTAATTATCCTGCATGGGATATAATCGAGTCATCGACTCTACCCTCAAACTTAACCTTTAGGGCATTGAAAATAATCGGAAATAGGTGAATTATGAAAAATCTTGAAATAAGGTGACTGGAGAATGCCCAAGAATTCGAAAGGCTATATTAAAAAAATTAAAATCAAAATCAGACAAAAATTGTAGAAATGCCAGCAGTTCTGTTACAATTGGTGTCAGAAGTGGGATTGAGCCACTTTTGTATAGCGGTTATATCGATTGTCGTGTAAGGAAACCACATTTTAGTGTTAAAATGGAAGAAAGCCATGACAGCATTTTGAGAATTTAAGAACCCAAGCATAGATGATTTGTTAAATCAATTTACGCAGAAGAGGAAATGCACGTGGAAAGCAAGCAGAAGAAAGCAAATTTGGTCATAGATTCGACTTGAAGAAAACTTTGGAGGAAACAGATTGATGATTTCAAAGTGGAAATCAATGAGCTTCAACAACGGCTTAAGCAGAAGTGGTGATCTCAGCAAGTGGTGATTAACAAAGCAATAGTAGTGATGAAAGGTGTTACAAGGATTTTGGAGATAAATTGCTACGTGAATTTGGAAATGACAAAACTAACCTGGATTAGACTGAGGATAACTACAATGACTTGGTGAAAAAGTCGAATGTGAGCGAAAAAATGATATCCTTGAATAATACTAGAGAGTGGTACGACTTTCTTTTAAGATCAAAAACGTCTGTTAGGTGAGATGCTATTGGAGCTAATCATAAGGAAAAAAGATCGACGAGGAAATGAAAATGATAGGGGCAGGGTAATCTTTAAAAATAGTGCTTTGGAACATAGAATTACCGTATTGCCTCTAGGGTTGCCATCCTTCCCGATATATCGAAACTGTCAACGATATAGGTCTACTTGTCCCGACGTTCCGTTGTTTGCAAAGACTCTGAGATGTCAAAATAATTAAAAATAGGAAATGGAAATATTCTTATAGGACATTTTTACTAATAGGTTAAATGCAAAGTGTCAAAAATACTAGTTTTCTTTTTTTATATTTTTACAACAAGTAAATGCTACAAAATAATTTACAAACAATACAACTCCTTCACAGCTCACTTTTTCTTAAAAAATGCCATTGTACGATCTAAACCCCTTAAAAAATAATATTTATTACTTAATCTTTTTATGGAAATTTATGGAATGTCGATATAAGGATTTGGACAACTAGCTTATCATTACTAGTTTGAAATAACAAATTTCTAATATGATTGATTTCGTTTTTTTTCTCATTTATTTTGACATCGCACGGGTTTTGTATTTGAACAAAGCGGATGTTTTGTTTGGCATTAAGTAGACCGTTGCTTCATTCAAAAAATAAATACATAGTTTAAAATAAAAAATCTCTAATATGATTGATTTCGTTTTTTTCTCATTTATTTTGACATCGCAGGGGCTTTGTATTTGAACAGGGCGGATGTTTTGTTTGGCATTAAGTAGACCGTTGCTTCATTCAAAAAATAAATTTGAAAATGATATAACGGTGTCACACTCTTAAATAGGAGATTTTGTAGATTTGGCTGGTTCTTTTGGTCCACATTTTTCATTTTTTTATCATTTATGTAAACAAAAAAATAGAGTAGAAGTCAAAATAACTGAAATTCCTCCTTTATTTTGATTTCTACTTTATTTTTTTTAATAAATGATTAATAGAAATATGTTGTACCAAAAGAAGCAATAACGGAGGAATTTCAGTTAATTTGACAAAAAGACAAGAATCGAAAGCACAGTACTATCTACTCTGCCTAATGACAAAAAATCTGATGTGGCCAGGCACATGACTTTATCATACTATATATAAAATTAATAGTTTAGCTGCATGAGATTCTATTTGATCGAGATCGGCCATGTCTGCATTAAAATAAAACTAGTAGAACTAGACAGATATGTCGAATAAAGCTGCGGTCGGATATTGTACTCCGCTGCCACAGGGTACACTGTCCAAATGACACTTACGTGTTATTGGGTGTAAAAAGTGTACGGTATACTATATCCGAACGCAGCTTATATTGACAGTAGGTTGTCAAAACATTTGCGTTTGACACTACGTACTGTCATTAGAATCATATCTGACATATAATCTGACATATCCCGGCTACTAGTTTTAAAGGAGTACGACCGATCTCGATGAAATAGAATTTGCTCATGCAGCTAAACTATTGATTGTACCAAAAAATGTCATAGTGATAAATTATTCAGAATTTCATCTTCTTTAATTTATTATTTAACTATTTCGACAAAATTCCAGAAATGGCGGCTTATTTACAAAATGTTTCAAAAATGCTAAGACTAAACCTGCAGTTCCTTTGGACCATTTTCAACAGAAAGCTTTGCAGCTCTAAGTTTGGTTATGAAACTTCTAAAACACTGCAAAATATCGTTGAAGCTAAATATCTTGAAAACACCAGTAAATCACAATTAACAAATTACCATAAAGACAAATTTTATTAATATAAAATTAACGTCATATTTAATAAAAACACAATTACATTGCAATGTAGGAATTACATTCATTAATTACACATTAAGCTAATAAATAGAAACATATAAATCATTATAAACCAATTCAAAGCATTCGAACAAGGTTTCGCAAATAATAAATTTCCGATATACGAGTTGAAGCGTAAACGGACAATTTTTTGCACTTAGCGGCCGAGCGGTCGATCAGAATAACAACAAACTTGTACTTGGATGTATCATCGACACACTGCTAAAATATTTATAGAACTTACTTAACACCAATAGTGTACAATAAAATTGTACTTGCAATTTGACAACATCATCCCAATTTCAGCATTTTTGCATGTCTTTCAATAAAGAAGCTCCGCGTGCAATGTCATAAAAATTGCACAAGGATAGTGGATAGTGAATAGTGGAATATTCATTAGAGATGAGCGCCTCGCAAGAAAACAATAGTGAGGCCAATGGCAAAAAGACGTTACTTTGTCGCGTCGAATATTCTGTCAATCACGGGCATCTAGCGCCACACTTTATTAGTCGTTTACTGCATTGAAAAAAATTTAAAATGCTAGAGGCCCAATAGAAATGCAATTCTCCAAACGACGTGACACTCATCAACATCAACAAATGTTTCCAAATACTTTCCATCGTTTGTATTGCATCATAAAAAATGACGCACTCCCCACTCGTAGTTACTCTCATTCGATACCAAACGTACCGTTGATGTGTTTTATGTACAGAAGCTCTTCGGTGAAGCATAAACAGATGCTTGACGCGATTAAGTGAAAGAACTTTGCTCTCACGCTGAAGGCGTTTTGCAGTCTAGTCGCAAGCAACAGAGTACTTATAGCTCTAAAGAAATCATTGACATTCAAAGCAGGCACCGGGAAATATCTGAAGCACGCCCTAGTCGATATTTATGCGTTTGATTTCGAGTGGTGTGCGGCTCTTGTAACTTTAATTGGTGTTTATTCTCGAGAGGGTCTTAGACAGGGGTCAAATTGTAGGTACGTGTGAAAAATTATAACAGAAGTTTAAAATGAAAAAAAAGTTATGAAGGATTTATTACAAAATAATAGACAAAGAAGGATATCCCGGAGACAGTCAGAGCAAATGATACAACTGTTTTAGTCGTTCGACGTTTCGCTTTATTGTGTTAAAGCTTAATAATGAACAGCTAATTGTTGATTTTGAAGCTAACAAATTGTTAGTAAACCATCCACCGCGAGACAGAGTGGGTTATGCTGCAGCAGGCAAACAATCAGGGCAGGCGACATAAGGCGTACACAATTAATTATTAATTTAAACTGAATTGCAAGTCCAAGTTTAAATTAATAGTCACCGGGATATCCTTCTTTATCTGTCAACAAGTACGGTCGATACTTCCTCCAAGCATGATTACTAAATAATGGCACGTAATTCCATATCACCCAATTCATTGAAATATTAAGAAAATATATAAATAAATAAACAGCCAAGAAGTGCTAACCGAAATTTTGATCGGATTAAATTTTTATATACCAACGAATGATATAATTTCGCACAACAATCAACAAGAAAATGTTGTTTTTGGTAAATAAATATACAGTGTGTCTCACGGAACGTTGGATTGTATGGGTTCTTTTGTTATTATTAGAAATAGAAAGTTGGTTAAATGGACAAAGTAGTGCATATTTATGTGCTCTTTCTTAATCGGTTCAGAAAACAGTTGAATTCCAAACGGTTCCCAAGCTATTTTGAAAAAACACAAAAATGTCATTTTTTAAGTATGGTCATAACTTCTTTATTTGTGATCCAATCAAAAAAGCGTTCTGACATTATAAAGGCACTCTTTTGTCTGCAATTTGATAATGTCAGTTAAAAACTTTTTCGCCAATGAATTCGTCAGAAGCAAACGAAACTATTGCTTTTCTTATGGACGCCATATTGGTTTTATACATGTTTGGATTCATCATTTCGTTCTGAGTAATTTGGTATGCCACATGCCATGTTTTTAATACAAGAAGATAATAGAATTGACTGAACATTGTACACTTCGAGAATTGCTGAAAATCGCATGGTACCATGGAAGACATTCTGTGACACAATGTGATATCTACCCATCTGTACCCATCTGTTGAACAAAACTGGTGAAATCCCAGAGTTTTATAAAAAAAAAAATATTTTAACTGAAAGAAGACGCACTACTGGGTACTGGGCCCGCGAAAATCAGCACCTTTTTGTACCGCGCCATAATCAGGTGCGGTTTGGTTTTAATGTATGGTGCGGTATAGTAGCCAACCGATTAATCGGACCAATTTTTTATAACAAAAATTTAACTTAGGAGAGGTTTTGGCAATATTGCTCTCTGAGGACGTGGAAGAAAGAATGGACGATATACCGTTGGCCTTACGCTAAAGTATGTGGTTCCAACAAGACGGAGCACCTGCACATAATGCCCGAATTGTGAGGAACTATTTAGATATAAAACATAAACGGAGAGTAATTGCTACCTATTCAGAAATATTGTAGCACCAAGATTGCCGGATCATACCCCTTGTGATTTTTAGCTATGGAGTGACTTAAAAAATAAGATGTATGTGTTTATAATTTTGGAAACATTGGGGAGTTAAGTGACACCGTCATCGCTGATTTCAATTCGATTCACTGAAGAACCCTCGGTAAGGTCACGATATTACGGAATGCTGTGAAAAATGCCTCCACGAAAATGGCGAGATTTAAATATGCACTACTTTGCCCATTTAACGGACTTTCGATCTTTAATAATAACAAAAGTACCCATACAATCCAACGTCCCGTGAGACACACTGTATAGTGGTCAAAAACACAGTTGTTAGATATGCGCAAAAGTATTTAATAAAATCTGAGCAATAAGTCATCTTAAAGGAGAGGAGCTGAATCAACAGAAGCAACATATTTATTAGAAGGCCGACGGTAATATACAGGGTGAATTCACATCATTTTCTACAACTGAAAATTATTTTCATGATACCGGATGTTGCAGTTAGGCGTAGAGCAAAAACTTTTTTAAGTGGGATGCCTTGCGCATCGTACCATATTAGTCATATTAACACTAAATAACTTGTCTTTTTAACTGTAACAAATTGTACCCATGTAGAGAAAATAGTTTCTTAGATATTTAATTTTTTTTTTAATAAAATGGGCAACTGCAAGCATTTTCTAAAGTACGTAAAAAGTACATTTTTGAAGATGTTGTCCTAAAAGTTTTGGCAGATAATAAGTAAAGCCATATATTCTGCCGTGCTAAGCTGAAAGGGCGTATCTGCATCTGTCAAAAGTTGTAAAATGTCGGGTTTAAGAGTTTGTTGTGCTTTTGGTTTTCAGATAGAAGCGTTCTAATATTTCTTTTTTAATTCTTTGCTATGTTCTTCTATAATTAAGCTTTAATAGATCAACAATAAATCATTCCATCTTTAGATTTGATCGGAAAAGTAAAATGCTAACAAACTGTCAGATACGCCCTTCTTGCTTAGCACGGCAGTATTGGCCTTTGCTTAAGGCTCCCGTATCCCCCATTCAAAACGTTGAGTTGCCGCTCTTTTCTCCAGAGCAATGTTTTACTAGATGTAGATGGCGACACAACTACCAAATCTAGAATTATCCAGTATATTTTAATTTGCGGCAAGAATCCACCCCACCACAAATATATAACCGTATACTATTTCTCGTAACCATGACAACCACGGAAAATACCAATCCAATAAGAGGTTATCTATAAAATACTTCTTAATATAGGGTTATGTTCGTTATTGTAAGCAGTTTTTTCGAGAGGGATTTATTTATGAGTGTATCTCTCAAAATGAATATTGATCAATTATTTGTTTATTAGGGATTTATTGATAGGTGCGTACACAATTTTACTGGTTTTCATATTTTCTAATTAAATATTGTTTAAGGTGCTCCATTTCCATATAGAACTTTACGATACCATCCAAGGACAGCAGCTCTGTATACTTTAGTCTGAATACACGATATGTCATTAGCGGCTGATTTAAATTTAGATCAGATGGTCGGTGTTAAATATCCTTAAGTACGATTAGACGGTAACTCAAATTGTGTTGTATTACATAACGTAGTTACCTTTGCTCTCCGTAAAATGACTCGTCTAATCATACCTTTAACGCAGCAGCCCATTTCGAAATAACACCATACAATGGAGATCGTATCATTCGTCGTTTTTTGTTGCTCGACACAACTGGAAGATTTCAATATTTTATTACGCAGTCTTGAGGGGCAATTTATGTTTTAAATGATTCTTACCGTAAAACCTTTTCATATAGAAAAGAGAATTCTTTGTGCAATTTAAATGTAATAAAATCTGCCACCTTGAGGTAGGAAGGTATATCGACCCATGCAACGAAGACTATAGTAACTACATTTAGTTTGTTACGATAGTCTTTGTTGTATGGGTCGATATGATTAATAATTATCTACATAAATATAGAAATAAATAAAAATTGTGTGTTGTTTACTATTTACGTCACATTTAGCAGCAAAAAAGAATGTCAAAAATGAAATGGAGAAAAATACTAATAAAATGCTGACTGATTTTTGTTTTAACGTATGATTATTTAGCTGTCTTATAGCCTGTACTTTACAATGACGGTATAACTATATAGTATCAGCTTTGCTCCGAAGAAAGGGGATTTGTGACTAAACTATCAACGAGGTTTTTGTGTTGAACACATTTTGATCGAAAACTATTTTACAGTTCATCTCAGATTTTTAAAAACCCGTAGACACTTAACTGAGTTTGAAGGTCGTTTATCTGAATTTAGTTTGATTCGAAGTTAAAGATTTTTTGTGACATTTTTCACTTATTACAATAACAGATTTTTAAGTTATTATTCCTACAGCTTATATTTAAAAAAAAAACAACTTCAAACGACCTTCAAATGCAAATAGAACGACAGCTACGATTTATATTATTTAACACGAACACAAAAAATCCAAAGTGGCATTCTTTATGTTACGTCTTGTTTTTTTAGTATTACCGATTTTTAGTGTACTTTAGGTCATATCTAAATAAATTATTTATATTGTATTTACATTTTCAATTTGAAACAGCGCCATCTATCCACAGACCGTTCAACTATTTTGCAATGCCAACAGACTAAAACTCTCCCAGAACGGTATTCTAGTTACGTTCACTAAAAGCTACATCCCATCGTTATAAGTAACATTTAATGTATTTTTATAATATATTACAGTATACAATAATCATACGCCAGTAAGACCAAAAAGCAATTCTATATTTGTAGTTTAGTTTTTTTTAACACTAAAATTTGCAAGTATAAATTGCATAAATATTGAAATTCTTTGTGGACGCAGTTGCGTAAGGCCCTATTCAATCGAATAGTTGCTATAGTTTCACAATTTAAACAATAATTATTGTGTGGTGTATCGGCGCGTTTTCGACGTAGGATACGGGAGCCTTGATTTTTAAATGGGACAACCTGTAAGGCTAACTGAAATTACACGCTAACATTGAATATCTTGATGTCAAATATTTAATGGGTTATAGAAGAGGTCATTTAGAATCTATTTAACTGGATGACTCTATTTAAGACTCTATTAGACTCTATTTAACTTGGTGATTGTCTTACAATGCTGTAAGATAATATCTGCAAGAATGTAGTTTGTAACAAGTACAATTTTAAACGGTTGGTAAGACAACATCCTTAGTATTCATAAAATGGTATGATATACAAAACTGGGCAAAGTTAATTAGAAAGTTGTTAATCGTTAACCCGGTAGCAAAAAAGTTAACTTCGTTAACCGATAGTCCGTTAATATGTTTTTAACCAAATTTAACGGAAGTTAACGTTAACCGTTAATCGTTAACTTGTTATTTAAATAAATGTAGCTTATGTTGAATGCCGATCTGCCGGTATGCAAACCCAAATATTGGCGGACCTTTCGGTTGCATAAGTTAAAATTGCTTTAGGAATTTTTCAAATTAGGTGCAGTGGTAACTATAACAACTACATTGCAAAATGCAAAATTTATAAAAGACATTGAAAATATTAACTAAAGCTGCTTTTACATCTATGCAAATCAAATCGCGTGCAATTTTATGACAATTTGTCCACTTTTACATCTGTGGAACTTTAATAAATCGCATGGCCTGAGTATCAGAGATTTTAAGTTTTTGGTAACAGTAGTCGCTATGGGTTGGTAGCAAACATAACCTCCATTCTGTCTTATTAAGGCTTCGTTCTAAAAACATCGCAACTCCGAAGCGAAATATTTCGTTGCGATGTTTTTTCTTTGCTGGGAGTGGCCAGCCTGTCCCCCACCAACGTCAATTCGTAGTCACCAGTTATAGGTGGTGTTTAAAGCTCCTGATGTCTGCTTTCTACACCGCGCAGCAGTAATATGGGCAAATAAATACATTTCCATACATTTCAATTACGCTTTATTATCGCAATTATAATGTTCGGGTTAAAATTGTACTACTAAATTAACTTTTATCTTTCCAAAAAATTATTTTTCATCCAGCCATCTCGTTATTTATCTAAGAAGTTACACTGAAGATTTCATAAACTGTGAACAATAAATAACGTTTTTATTTGAAAACGCGTTTTAGTAGAGGTAGAACTAGGTCTTAAATCTTACGATTCTCTTCCACACAAAATTTTTCTCGTACGCTTCCTTAAAAATTTTTAGTCAGAGCAAACAATAACAAATAACGAAATGCGGAATAGGTTTGTTTCTCGTCTATACACAGTGGTGCCAAGTGCCACTTCAACATTTTTGTTTTTAGACAAAAATTCCTGGAATGTTACTAGAATCGCACGTATTTACAGGTGATCCATTTCCATGCAACTTGGTAATGTTAAAAAGTTGCATAGCGCGTTTGAGTTGCACCTGTCGCACATGTGTAAAAGTGGCTTAAGGGTCCCGTCTCAACTCAAATAGCAAACTGTAGCTAACTTCTCTCCAAAGCTTCGAAATAAAAAAAAACACCAGATATAGATGGCACTACTATAAACATGTCTGTTTTTATTTCGTATTTATTATATTTGACGTATGGTATAACCTAAAGAAACAAATATATTGCTTTCTATTTGTACAAATCTTCAAACTGGACTGTGTTTGAGTTTTCTAGTCGATGATATAGTACTTTCACAATCGTCGCTATTGTTAACAGGCTTGCCAACTCACTAAAAAACGCACTACAATACTCCAGAGTGCAAGTCTAGAGAAGTTCAGAAGAAAATAAGTGGTGCTCTTATAGTTAACATTTAAACATATTTTATAATGTATTACAGCAGACAATAATCAGACGTAACTGCCATCGGAAAGCATTTCTATATTTGTAGTCCACACCAAAATTTGTAATAATAATTTTCATAAATGTTGTAATTCATTTCCGATGGTAGTTGCATAAAGACCTTCGGAATCGAATGGTAGCGAGCATTTCACGATTGGTGCAATAATTATGACGTGGGTTATTTTCACGTTTTGGGGGTCGGAGTCGGAGCGTTAAGGTGGTTGGAGTTAGAAGAACTAAAAACAAAATAATTCGCGCGTATGCTCTATGCTGTATATATAGTATATATAATACGGACGCCGCTTCACACAAAGTAGCACGTCAAACATGTAAACAAAACCAAGTACGAACTTGCACAGAATGCCTATACAGCATAAGAAATGTTTAATTACGATATTTTCGATTTAACGGACTTGAATTAACGGATTATGAAGATAACGGAAGGTAATGAGTCCGTTAATGGTTTCGAAAGTTAACTTAAAAGTTAATTCGTTACCACAAAATGTAACTTCGTTAATTAACGATTAACGCCTTTGTGCCTAGCTTTGCTGATATATGTACAGTACATTCCATTAAAAAGATAAATTTTTCTTTAACCTCTAAATGCAACATTCTGTATAAATGAAAAGAATTATCTTTTGGCGATAATTATGGACCGAAAAACATATTTTGTATAAAATATTTTTTTGTATCTCCTTAAGATAAATGGTGCATTGACCACTGTGAGTCACCCTATATACAAAGTTACAAACAAATTACACAAAAGTATTGATTTAGTATTTCTAGTACTTCCTCTTCCTTATAGCAACTCTGGTGCCATTTTTCGGAACCAACGCTATCTCAGCTGCCAGCTGAGGTTTGTGACCAACCGATATGAACTCGTAAGCCAGCAGTAATTTAGCCAATCCAACTTTGACGGCCAGCATACCATACTTTTGTCCTAAAAACTCGTATTGCATTAAAACTTGTATTCACGTAAAGTCAAACAAACCTATGCAGTTTCGTGGCCCAGCACTAAAAGGGATATAAGCAAATGGATGTCTTTCCCTATATTTTCAGAAGAAAATCTCTCCGGTAAGAATTTCTCCGGTTCTGGATAAATTTCAGGATCTCTGTGGAGAGCAGATATATTTGTCATTACAGTTAGACCTTTAGGCAAGGTAACACTACCTGAAAATAGAATAAAATAAGACAACAGCTTGCTAAAACTCTATAGTATATCATACCCCATTGGACATCTTCTAATAGCTCCCTACCTATGACGGGAATGTGGGGGAACAGTCTCATGCTTTCTCTGAACGCCATCTCAAGATATTTCATGTCTTGAAGGTGAGTGATAGAGATTTCTTGGGTTATGTCATCACACAGGACATCCCTGATCTCTTGGTAAACTTTTTCCTATAATGGACGTTTATTTTAGATCTTATTAGTTACTTAGGTTGCTGAGAAGCCTTACTTGCACGTCAGGGTTCTCTGCCAGGTTGTACAGAGCATACGCAATACTTCCAGCAGTTGTATCATAACCCTAAAATAAAATTGTATACTGTATATCAGAAAAACTTAAAATATATAAATACGAATACCCACAGCTAAAAGAATTGTTTGCACTTGTGCCGCTAGATCTGCTTCGCCAACTTTAATTCCTGACATGGACGATTCTATGAGGA
This sequence comes from Aphodius sticticus, assembly GCA_963966075.1. Classification (NCBI taxonomy): domain Eukaryota; kingdom Metazoa; phylum Arthropoda; class Insecta; order Coleoptera; family Scarabaeidae; genus Aphodius; species Aphodius sticticus. The sequence continues at coordinate 20,928,271 of OZ014508.1, forward strand.
GATCCAATGATACACTCTTTTGTTTGTGGCTTTTTGTTTTGGTTTTCGATGATTGTTCCAAAGTGAATTTTTCTTCCTTCTTATGAAGTACATTAGTTATATAGTCATGTATTTGCTTTGTACGTGTTATCATTGTTTGATATTTTCTGGTCAAAGAAAATGTAAAGTCTATAAACTCTAAAGGTCTTATGAACCTCTCCATCGCGATTTTTAAAAGTATCTTCATGTTTTCCAAGTACATTATGTTATTCTCTTCGTTATCTTCTGGTTTTAAACCCATTACAGTCTCTAAATCAGATTAGTGAGGAATTGTTCGTTCTGGCGATCTTTATTACATTTTTTACCTGTAAGTTGGCTTAACGCCCATGATGGAGTACGCCCATGGACATCAGTATAGTCTTTTGAACATACTCCCTCTAGATCCTTAACAAACGCTTCACTGTGCTTATTGAAGATTGTAATAAATTGCTCCAAAATTTTAAAATGGAAGGTAGGAACCAAATGCTTCCTCTGTGCTCGCCAGTTATCACCTAAAAGAGCAGTGGTCCAAAATGATTATCTTGGGGAATCCCAGATGTTTAGTACATTCGTATTTACCTTTTGCAGTGAGTAGGCCATTTCCAGCGCCTACGTCTCTGACAATTTTGTATAAGCTGGGTTTATTGATGTGTTTACTTGATGATAAAACTATTTCCAATAGAGTCGGATCGCTTGAAAAGCAAACTGGCATTGGACCTATCATTAGCCAATATGTTCTGCCGTATTCAGTGGAGAATTGTAGACCTTTCTGATAAAATGCTGAGAAATGCTATGTTATATAAACAACTTCTGTTAACGTTATTGTTTGCTATAGCCAAAACCGTTGTTAGGCATTCAATATTCAGTCGCTTACTGGTAAAATGTAGTGAGGTTATGTGCACTCCGTTATAAAAAAGGACTGTAATTGTTTTCCTGGTGACATAACATTCCCTCTGATGTGCAGTTTTGAACAACTTGTGATTTAAAAATTGGATTAAATATGTTCAATCATCAGTATAATGTTTAAAATATTTTTGAGTAAAAATACACAACACAGATAGAGCTATCTAAAACGTATTAAATAAAAATAAAACATTACAATGTGCAGAAGAACGTACAATAAGTGATTTTTAAATCTAAAGGCAACAATAATAATAGTAAGGCTTATCAGAACTCTTATCATTATTGAAAACAATACGTTATTTGTCCAACAACGGTTATGGCAAATACATGTGCCTAGGAAGATACTAATTACATTATTAATGAAGACAAAAAGCTATTTTATTACGAAAATATGTTTTACATATCATGGACAAAAGCCATTTGCCTGAAATTCTGAAGTGAAATAGATATTATGTTACTGCGACTTGTATTTGACTGACAAGTCATTGACGCTTGCCCAGTGGAAATAAGTAGATGAAATTACATCAGATACAAAGGGCACGAAATAATAATTTTTCTTTCAGTTTCTAAATAGTTTGCCATAAGACTCGCCAGTTGAGGTAATAATGGGTACATTCCAATGTAACTGCACTAAAAATAAGACATTTTTAACTATTTTTTCAAGGAAAACTTTAAGATTTATTCACACATTTATTGATACACATAAAATAAATTTTAAGGCATATATTTATTCTCAAATAACAAGAAATTATTTAACAAACGCAGCGTCGAAAAAAATGACCTAACTGTTGACAGGATGTCAAGATCCAGTAGTCTAAAATCAGAAAACACATTTTTTTCGTAAAGTTTATTTCTGTGACAGTTGTGCTAACTAGAATTATTAAAAAATATTGAAAATTCGCGAAGTTACATGATTGTTTAGAAAATGATTTACATATTTTGGTTAAAAAAGTTGGATAAAATAATAATTTTTTTTTGCGAAACCGGTTTATTCTAGTTTTCGCGATAGCTAGTCAATCTGAGGATACAATACCGCAAGCGCCCGTTTAGTTTTTGCGAAATTGTGTCAACCGAACCGAACATATTTTCATCGATATCTCCAAAACTATTAACCTTATCACAACAAATGATACATCATTTTAAAGATGAAATAAAAATATGCAAACAAAATAATTAATTTTTGAACATGTTACATTACCATTATGTACCATTATACCAAAGTTAAGGTAACCAAAGTTTAAACCTTACCTTCTGTGGTTCGAATTAAATGGGCTGATCCAATCATTGGTAACAGTGGTGCACAAGGGACACTTTTTAAATAAACGTAAGTACTGAAATATTTGTAGTAGTAATATACTGTAAATACTGCAAGTATAGCCACAAAAATTGCTGTAAAATAAAACAAAACGTAACTAATCATTTTGCACTTTACAAAAGAGTGGACTCCTAACTTGACCAAAAGTATATCTCACTAATATTTTTTGCCACTCTCAGTTTATATAGGGAAATATTTATTATGTCCTGCATAATTACTACCTATTTTAACTTCCAAGTAAACGGCTGGCAAGAAGTAATTATAACTATTATCATGTGGAAATAAATTATACAGTATGCTTACAAGACGTGGAAAAAGTCTTCATTTTCTATTTATCAGATAATATTATTCTTCATGAAAACACCCAACCATAAACACCAATATTAAATAATTTTATAAAATATGATGTTACATTTTGTGCTTTAGACCAACTTTCTAAGAAATTGACAATAAAAAAATTATCCGTGTCGTTTCGTGATGCACTGTATATTAATTAAATACACAATTAATATAACAATTATTTAGAGTATAATAAATCATTTTTTTTTCAATTAAATCAATATTATGGTATTATAATTAGGGACGTAAAATTATCGTAATTTATTGTTTAGGTAAATTACGAAATTATGTAAAGTATCGTTCAATTAAAAACGTGAAATGACTTACCTGTGACTTACGCAGGCTTAAATTGTTATGTAATTAAAAATATATAGATAACATTGGTATGGAACAATACCACAGAAGACAACCCGTAGGTAACGACAATACGCAACAGCAACCTATCAGAAATGTTAGATGAAATGATTACCATAACCAACGGAAAAAAATACAAATATCTGGATAATACTAATAAATTACTATTTTGTATTTACTGTTGAATTAATAAATTATTCATTGTAATATGAGAAAGAACTCATGGCAAATCATGACAAATAGCATGATACAATGGCAAATATCATGATACAATAAGTACGTAGGCTTTCACGGCCAGAAGTATTCAATTAGCTTTGAAGTAGCGAGCAACATGGTTCGCGAAACGTCAGCATTAACAAATCTTGACACACGGCATAACCCGGAAGCAGTTTATTTTCTATCATGATACAATGACAAATATCATGTTGAGTTCCTTTCTCAGTGTAAGTCACTCTAAAGAAAACAATAATACTTTAAGCCTTGTTTTATTGCGACTGGATCTGCTTAATATTCTTGTCTGTTGTGTCCAAAAGGTTTATCATATATTCTATTAACTATCGTTGTCAACCTATACCGGGTGACCCACGGCACAGGTACTCCCGGTTATTCTTTTTGTTGATAAAGCTGGACGAATGAAATTTGCGAAAGTGTTAATAGACAAAAAATGTCATTCTTTGGGATACTCTTACGGCTAACATGACTTACGTTTTTTTCTGGAAATGACGTCATCATTAAAATTTTAAATGGCACCCTACATTCTTTGTGTGATATTTTCAATCAGGATGACATGCTGAACACAAAAACATACCGATCGTCAATTTTTATCACCAAGGCAACGCAAAAACAACTTTTTGGTGTATTAATCTAGGTGGCTATCAATTGGTGAAAATAGTCGAAAATGGTGAAATAAACACTAACGAAATCGACTTTGGCCTTTGGACTTGACTTTGGCCGACTGGCGCCCTCTAGCGTGATTTAATTGGTTTTTGGCCAGTGAGTCATTTTTTTCACGGGTACCCAATAGGGTGGTTCAAATTGGCTATTTTTATTTAGAAAGCAACGACCCCCCCAAATCGTTTCCAAATCCAAAAAAGGTGGACACGTATTTTTCTTTTTTCCGAAATTTTGATTCTTAATGGTGCCTGTCGAGGCCTCAAATTTACATAAGAAAATGCATGGGAAAAAGACAATTTTTGGTATTTATCGAATAATTGTTCGGGGTTTGGGAAAACTTAAGACTAAAGTTATAGGACTTGTAGAGGACTTTCCAAGGAAGAATTTGACCTATCATACATATGGATTTGATGCCCCCAACCCACCCCACAGTGCCCTGAAAGCTACCCTTAAATGAAAAAATGTGGATTCTTCAGAAAATTTACCCTTCTAATTATTTCATTGTCTTTTTTTCTCATTGAAGTCATTATTATAAGTCTAGTGGGATGCCTATAAACATTTGTCAGTTAATTTCCATTTGTTTAAACAAATATTTAGGTGTTTAAATAATTCGCTCTTCGCGAAAATCCGTCTGAATTCTGTTTTCTGAGTTCGAAATGGCAGTGTATTATCTTGGGGTGACATTACTCATTAAAAAAATTTCTCCTATTGTTTAAATAATAAATTATTATTTTTTTCAACTTTTTTCTAATTATGGTAGAAAATTTAATATTTTTAAAAGAAATGTAACTCCCCAATTTCCCGAAAAAAGGATTTTAAATAAATTCAATTTTTTCGAATAAATGATTGAAAACGAATAATATTTTACTTAGTAATGATTTGAACCAGGTCCTAGGTCCCTGGTTCAAATCCAGGTTGTGGCTGTAATTTTTAATTTATTTTAAAATTTACATACCACCTTACATATTATGCATACCACCATTATGCATTTGAATAACATTTTATTATTTAAACAATGGAAATTATCCCAAAATATAAATGATGTCACTTGACAATAACAGTTGACCAGACCGATCTAAAAAAATGAAAGGAGAATTGCAATAAAATTGTTTAAACAAATGAAATTTGTTGGTGTGGCCCAGCACTAAAAGGAAGATAAGCAAATGCAAATGCATGTCTGGTTCTAATATTTTCAGGAGAAAATCGTTCCGGTACAAACTTTTCTGGTTCTGGGTAAAATTCAGGATCTCTGTAAAGAGCTGTAATAGATGTCGCTACAGTTAGACCCTTTGGCAAGGTAACATCACCTGTAAAACAAATTTAGTAATAACCTAGTATCATTTAGACGAAAAAGGAACTTGAGCTGAAAAATTGATACCCAGCTGTACTTTTGTATATACAGCTTTGATTGGGCATTGCAAAAAGTCCCAAATGTTGGCCGAATTTACGTTTTGACAGTACCTTGGTTCCTCCTGCCGGTGGATCGACAATGAAGGTAAAATTTGCAGATCTTTTAATTCTCTGCAGCTGGGTTGAATATTTCTCCATGGTATTTTACCCCATTGAACATCTTCTATCAGCTCCCTAGCTATGACAAGGACATGGGAGAACATCCCTCATGCTTTCTTTCAGCACCATGCCAAGGTATTTCATGTCTTGAAGGTGAGAGATAGTGATTTCTTGGATTATGTCATCACCTAATACAGCCTTTACTTTTCGGTAAACTTTTTCCTATAAAATGGAGAGATTTTAGATTCTATACGTCACTTATGTTACGGGAGACTTACTTGCACGTCAGGGTTCTCTGCTAGGTTATACATAGCATACCCAATACTGCCAGAAATGGTATCGTAGCCCTATAATTAAATTAAGATTCCGTATTTTGTATTATCCTTCTTCCTAAAGCAGGAAGAAGGCTACCCACAGCAAATAATATTGTTTGCACCTGTGCTGGCTAGATCTATTTCACCAAATTGCTTCTCAAACCTGGAATACTCGATGAGAAGATTTAAAAAGACACTCTATTGTTTGGTGCCTTTAGTTTCATTTCTCGATGTGAATTCTTTTTCCTTCCGATTAATTATTCCCCGTACATAATCATCTATCTGCCTTCTGCGTGTTTTTATTATTTTATAGTTTTTAGTGAAACCAAAATTAAGGTCCATGTACTCTAAAGGTCTGATAGCTCTCTCCATGGCGATTTTAAGTAGCATTTTCACGTTATTCAAATACATAGTGTTATTCTCTTTGTTGTCTTCAGATTTTAAGCCCATTACGGTCTCTAGATAAGCAAGTTTTAGAGAAATTCATTATAATTTGTTGTTTTGTATTTTCTTACCAGTGACTTGGTTTAATGCCCATGATGGAGTAAACTCCTTGATATCAGTATAATCCTTATCGGTTTCCCTCGCAAGCACTTTAACAAATGCAACACTGTGCTTATTGAAGATTGTCATAAATTGTTCCAAAATCTTAAAATGAAAAGTTGGAGTCAATAGTTTTCTCTGAGATCGCCAGGTGTCACCTGAAAGGCCAGTGGTCCAAAACGATTAACTTGAGGAATTCCAGATGTTTAATATAGTGGCATTTACCATTTCCATTCACTAGGCCATTTGAGTTTATTGATGTGTTTACTTGATGATAAAACTATTTCCAGCAGGTTCGGGTCGCTTGTAAAGCAAACTGGCATTGATCCTATCATTATCCAATACGTTCGTCCATATTCACTACGGAATTTTAAAGATTTCTGATGGAAGGCTAAAAGAAAAACAAACGCTTTCAATTTAGGCAGCTTAAGTTTAAATTTCGTGGGATCTAAATCTGGCGGTATGCCTGTGGCTGACGTGCTATGACTTCATCGGTAATGATAAATGGATATATCTATCTACTATCTTATATACTAAACGTGACTCACACTCCGAGCGAGATTTTAGAAAAATCGGCGAATCGGGGGAAGGGTCTGCTCGGCGGAGAAGCGAAAATCGGCGCCGATTTTCCGCCTCAAATATGATTCTACAGTGCTTAGGCTTTCGATTTTGTCTATTTTCGGCCTAGTCCTCGTTATTTTTTACCTCGATTCGGCTAAATTTATAGATTATCGATTGCGACTGTACTCGTCAGCTCGTCGCCATGGCAACCGATCGAGATTGCTAGGCAACGGCCGCGTGCTTCGCGACGCGGTCACCAGACGGCGACACATCATCACGTCGCTATGGAGGTTACGCTACGAAGCAATAGATGGCGCCCCGTAACCGCGCCGAACGTACGAGCATAATCACGTCGCGCGTGTAGGATCATAGAACCTTAGCGCATCCGGGCTTTTTGTCTGTCTGTTAACGCTTCGGCGATCTACCTAGGTCGACCAGCAGGCCTATTAGGACTGCACATTCTCCTAGTACAGGGTACTATGTGTGTATTGACATAAAAAGACACAACAACAATTTAATTCGTACGGATAATATCTCTTGCCTCCGAACCATTGCTCACCGATTTGACTAAAATGCATTTTTTTATGTTTAGGAGGCGAAAGTGTTTAGCCAGTCTGGTTAAAATTTATTCGGTTCCTAATTAATGTTAATTAAGCATATTAATTTGACACCCCTTACATTTCCATACGACATCTCTTGTTTGTCAGTTATTAACAGAAAAAAAACAAAATCATGGATTTCCTGAATCGACAACGTGGTTCTAAACTCATCAAAGAAATGTCGAAATTGTCGATTTTTAGGTTTTATCCGCATATGGTTCTATGAACTTTTATCCTGGTTTAAAGTTATGTTTCTTACTTCTGGTCTAATCGTTTCGAAATGACGTCATCTATGAAATTTCAGAAAAAATAGGAAAACGCAAAATTAAAAATTATTTTATTTGTGTTCAGAAAAGCATCCTAATTGAAAATATCGCAAGCAAAGTATAATGTGTAGTTTAATGTGACGTAAAAGATGACGTCATTTCGGTAATAACCGAAAGCAGTAGAAAATGTTAATCTATGTGTTTCGATGCTAGAAAATATATTTTCAGAAAGACCGGAAGCCGTAAAATGGACAATCAATATTTTGTTTTATGTTATCATTATTATTATTGTTATAACATAATTTCCGGAAGAAAAAACGGAAGAAGAAGTCATACTGACAGCAAGTATAGCCCAAATAAATAAATGTATGTAAAAAATACAATTTTTAAAAACTACGCTTTATAAAAAGAAAATTCAAGAATTTTGCTAAATTTTTTAAAAAGTTCTATTTATTCTTATTGATTCCATGCATTGCCATCAGTCCACATTTATAATTTCAACTAGATTGGACAAATTTGAAAATTTTTCCAATTTTTTTAAGTTTTTTCAATTTTCTTTATTGATTTATGCATTTTTCCCGGAAAATTGTCCACGTGTGGAGATTTGTTTTTATTGATTCATGCATTGTCACCGGAAACCTGTCCACATACAAAATTTCTCGTTTGGATAAATTTTTTACATTTTGAAAATTTTATAATTATTTTTATTGATTCATGCATTTTCACCAGAAGTCTGTCCACATGCAAAATTTCAACTCGATCGGACATTGGGAAGCAGGTAAAATATCGATTACAATGAGTGAACGTGACAAACAAACAAACATGCAACTAGTCAAGTTAACATAGTAGTAGTAAAATTTAAATTTTTAGTTTATTATAGCTAATTCTAAAATGGCCGATTTTGGATGTACTGTTTTCGAACACAGCGATACAGTTTATAGTCTATCAGAAGTACAAAATTTAAAAATCTTACTTTCCGTGGTTACTAGCAAATGAGCTGATCCAATTATTGGTAACCGTGGTACACAAGGGACCATTTTCAGATAAACGTACGTGCTGACATATTTGTAGTAGTAATACAACGTAAGCAGTACAATTACAGTTGCAATGATCGCTAGTAAATGATATAGAAGGAAAGTAATCATTTTACCCCTTTTTAAGAGCACTAAACAACTGAGTGTTTTGAAGATTATCCCACTAATATCATTTATTTTTTGTTGCGCACATTAATATGCACTAAATCATGTCAAGGCTATTATAATTAACTTAGTGTTACCTAATAGCTCTTAATGAGGACCAAAGAATATATAAACACACTGTGGGAACAACCTTTATTGATATTGAGATTTTATTGCCTTTTTTGTTTACTGTTAAAACTCATGTTCTACAATATACCGCGTTCTTTACCACCGAGTTTGGTCCGCATTGCATGTTGCCCAAATATTTTAGATTTGTTTTATAAAATTCTCCACAAATTGTTTAAACAAAGTAAATACATATTTTAGTAAAGTCAAGTTGATCTCTTTCCCTTCGATTGTTTGCAATAGGCTATTTGGCTATTATTGGAAAACCATCTTAGTGTGTTTATTCCTTCACTCTACATTGTTTAATGCATTATTTTTAGTAATTATTTCAATATTTCATAAAAATCAGCGTTAAAAATTGAATCACAAAAAGTCCCTCCATAACGATACTTTCTGTTGTGTGACGTCATACGATAGTAGATGTCAAATCGGCCCATATGGTCTGTCAGCATCGGCATCGTCGCCGTTTCTTAATTCTGTTGTCTGATGTGTTGTTTTCACAATTTCTACAGAAAAATGGGTTATAAATGGTGTATAAATCCACAATGCAGAAATACGTCAATATATACTTCGGATAAACTATTTGTAGCTGTTCCGCAAGATTTGAAACTGCGAAGAAAGTGGTTGGCTCGTAGAAATCCAAATGAAATAAATAGCGGCCAATACAAGTGTTTTTTGTTGTGAAGATTACTGCGACATAAGTATAACTGACTAGAATAAGTTATCTATCGTATTTTCGAACCAGGTATTATCTGATCTGACAGCCTAAGGTTAGGGCTAACCTAACCTACAAAGTTATGCTTACATGGCACTTTAGTGCTATTCAATTCAAACGGGAGAAGCATAAGCGCGCCTTCGGATAATCGGATAGGGTACGGTGTGAGTGACGCGCTGCATAATAGGCGGTCTAACGTCATACAGCATTTATCTGCATATAAGAGAGAGACAGCCAACCCAGGTTATCTGAGCATTGCTCTCCCCATACCCTACCCTGACAAACCGAACGCGCTCTAAGCGTACTAACGAATGACGTCACTGGAGACTGAGCCAATTACAGAGCGTTTTCAATCACGTGATAGGACGTGAGTAAAATCCAATTTTACTTTTGGCTTTTAATAGAAATAAAGCATATCTTTTTTGAAAAGTAATAACAAACAGTTTTCTTAAACTATAATCTATTATGATGACTACAATACAAGCCATATTTTTAATACAGTCAGATACCCTATTGAACGATTATTCGGAAAATGAACTTAACGCAAATGAGTTTTTATTTTTTTACTTCTACGTACAGTGATGCTATAACCTCATTTATCACCCAGTATAAAAACGAGGGGGTTTGCATAGATTATGACAACAAAGGAAATCGGTCAGCAAATATTATTAACTTAATTTACGACGCATGTCGTGCGTCGTCTCATAAATTACTGTAAATATATTATGTATTTACCTTCAACAATTCCTGTTACACTTTTGTCGTTTATATTTTTTCCACTGTCGCCCGCGCCGCGTTTCGATTTGCGACCGACAGCGCGCCGCGCACAATAACGGTCAATACGCTAACTAAGCGAGAGGTGATTTATTTGCGTCGTTGACGGTTCATGTTTATGGGGGCCGCTTTGTCCGGATTAGATTTCGATTTCTTGCGCGATATAATTTGATGACACTTCGTGTTTGCCCGTAGGAGTGCGTTCGGTACAATTTCCTGTTCGATATTGTGATCAAGATTGCGCCGCTATTGGGAGGTAATGACCAGCGCTTCAGGTGGAGGAAATTGGAACTGCTGAAAGTACACATTTCTGCGGATCAAGCGGCGATTTGAGTTATGGTCCGGATAGCTAAACGCGATTGCTTGTCTGGTTGGGAAAATAATGGTGGTGTTTATTTATGGTTCGAATATAAGGTGGTTACGGTGATTTTCGGAAAAAGGCGATTTAGGGTTGTAAAAACACAGCGGTTATCGTAATATAATTTTTAACAAAGTATCTACACTTGTCTGGCATTATCTACATTGTTTGACATTATCCGGATTGCTTATCATGGTTCTCGATTATTATGATGTCTTTCCATCTTTCAAAACCAACACTGAATGATATGAGGGGGCTAAGGGGAGGTGAGGGCCGTATGACAGCACATGACGGGGAATCATATGGTACAGGGGTTTGGTTTGTCAGACCCCATAACATTTGATGAACATTTGAAAAACTTTAGTTTTCTTTAAAAAATATATGTTTGTTTTGAAAATATCAACAAAAAATTAATAAAATATTTTAAATTATAGTTTTAAATATTTACTCAAAAACTGATGGAATTCGACATTTGATTTGTGACCATTTTTAGGATAATATTTATTATAAAATTTGAACTGTTATAGCACGCGGAAAAGAGAATCGATGTGACAATTTTGTGAATTGGCGTAGAACACAGTTTGCTTAAACCGGACGAGTGCCAGTTTTGGTGCCGCCTTTGGTTGTGCTGATATGCCACATCAACAATTTCTCACCTGGTTTTTTCATTATAGAGCTTTCATCAAGCTTTCATTTTAGCCTACTTAAAAACATCTCCAACTTCATACATTTCACATAATAAAATAGCACTAAATGCCTGTAGTTGGTATCCTGCGACAACATAACGCCACCTGGCAAATTTTGTAAGTAGGCTGAAATAAAGACTTTAACTTTGAAGATATGGAATGGAATATGAAGGGAAAGTAGTCTTGGAATACGAAGGTTTTAGAAAATGTTTTTAAGGTATTGTTTCAACATTAGGGTAAGATTTGATATAGGTTGCCGTTAATTTTGGTTTCGTGAGTGAAAATTAATGAAAAGCAAAGCTCAGAAATGTTTTTGAGTTACAAGTGTCTGCAAAACAAAAACAAAAGATTAGCCCAATATAGGTTTCTAATGTCTTTAAAAATTATAATACATGTTATGTACACACAGAAAAGTGATTATTTGGAACGAGAAAATATATTTACTTGAATTTATTTACTAGATTCAAATGCATATTCACTTGGATGTAGAAAGTTAGGTATATACAAGAAATGCCACATACTCAGTCTAAGTGAAATAATTTCTCAGATAAATTCTGTCGACAAATAAATTCTTTCTTTATAAGAACCAATATTGTATTGAAAGAAGTAATTGAATTTTTCGTCCCAAAAATGTCAATTGCTCCAACGAAGTAATAGTAAATCCATCCAAGTGCGTAGTTACTTGATCCAAGAAAATATAAGACATTTAATATAAGTAAGTAAGTTGTTTACTGAATAAACACTCACCAATTATTTAACTGAAGTGATTCTCACTTCTTTCAAGTAATCCCTTTCTCTGGAATAAATATGAGCATCGTGATTTCGTCAAGGCTCGCGCGCCCGCGCGTAGGGCTGGCGCCGTAGAGGAGCGAAATCTAGTCCGAAAACAACAGCGAAGTGCCCGTAGGGGATGTGCCTTGTGATTAGTGTACAATAAACGTTTCAACACGGAATAATTTGATGTAAGGCACGCAACAGGTTAGAACGAGTAAGTAAATATAACATACCTATCTTGTTAATTAGCAATAGAAAAAGTATTTGTGCCAAATCAAAAAAAACTTCTTACAATAAGTAGGTAAAAATATTTACCGGGAATAAAAATATACACTTCAATGAAGACTGTTTACTTCCTTCACCAGAGTAACAACTTTCTTATATCTAGTAATTATTCCAAGTAATAAAATTTCTTGGTTGAAGTCAATAATCTCTCGCGTATATACGAACCTACCAACTACTTCATCCAAGTAATTCTCTCTTCGTTCGAGAGATCACTTTTCTGTGTGTATGAAATAAATGTATGGAATAAATTTCATTATTTTAAAAAATAAATAAAGAAATAATTAGTAATAATAATAAATAAATTGAGACTGTTGGTTATTCTAAAAAAAATATCTCGGACACAAACATGTTTAAAATAAAGTCAATTGAAATTTATCTGTTTTTGACTTATGATGTCATCGTAATTTTTTCTTACTGTTTTCGGTAGGTCTAATTATCTTAATGGGAAATAAAAATTTTCTGTCTAAACTTTTTTAATGTTTGTGGATTCTTTTTGATTGGAGTTACCGCACACCACCTACTTTCCATGGTTCCTGCGAACAATTTTTCAGGTAAAAGTACAAATTTCGAGGTTTGCTATCAGGCCCTTTTGAGGGTACTTTTCGAAATTTTTACGTTGAAAATATTGATGTCTGACCTGGGGGAAGGTAGCCACAAAAGTCATTTTATCCATTACGTTTTTCTTTCACCGATATTAACAAATGATTTTAACAAAAGTCTTTGGAAAGTCGCGACATATTTAGTCTACAGTAGTTATTGCAGAGGGCAGAAATCATAATTACTACCTAAAAAAATTAAGTCAATATTTGCTTAAATTGGCACACGTTTAGAATATCGTTTCCGTTAACGCTTCACAAACTACATATTTTCCAATCGAAAGTAGAAATATAACCCATATTATAACATAGTTATTACAGACCAAATTTCCGTTACCAGTACCTGGTCTAAAAAACTCACGAACTTTAAATATGTACCAATTTAAGCAAATCATGACATTCTTTTTAAGTTTTTAAGTAGTAATCATGAATTACGCCCTTTGTAATGATTACTGTGGACTCAGCACGATGTTGACTTTCCAAAAACGTATCACATAACAATCGAAATCTGATTTTTCAATCAATTGTAATCAATTTTGTGTTTGAAAAAGTTAATTCTAAGCATCTAGAATACCAAAATCCAGCATTGCATCCAGCACCCAGAAACAAAACAAAAGTTTACTATGATTTCTCCGTCATCTCTAAAGTTATATTAAATCAAATTCCTCTATGACCTATGTACTTGATTTCTCGCTGAAAGTGCACAATTATTTTGGTATCTCAAATTGCTAATGTTACGAGTTTTGTATAAAAAACGAAATATAACATGAAAATGTATTTTTTAACATCGTGGTCGATCTATGGCGCTATGACTAAAGTACACTTCACCACGCTTATTCCATCAACTGAAATGTAATTGATTTTTACCTCACACTTCAGAATGCTTACCTCACTACAACTTATCTATTCATATTTTTACCGTTAGGTCGAGAAGAAATTCATTGTTCGTCGGTAGCACCAAAAGCTAATGGGTGCGTAACGCACAATGACCGTAAAAAAGTGAACAGGCGATATTCGCATCACAGAGGCTCTCCGCTTCTTTGTGGCCACCTCATGGAAGCTATTAGAACCCGATAGGCTTATTGTCGTCAAAGGATTTCGATATAATAGTATCTGGTTCGTTGTGTTCCCTGATAATTACTGGTGATACAAGCAGCGATGTGTTGGTAACTCTGTTAGACGATCGTCATCAAGGCGGTCACGTCTATCGGGCAAGGTTTCAAATGGAGGACCTATTGGATTAACGAGCGAGGAGATTACTGTAAATTACTTTGAAAAACTTTTAAGCACAAACGCTTTTGTGTCTTGACTCTTGCTGCGATCGTATTACTTCGCATCAATTTAATAATAATCAGGGCCGACCCAGACATCGGTTTCTCGAACCAAAATGACGCGAGCATTAAAATTTCTGTAACATGTTATTTTTAAGCGTTATTTTTAATTTACTATTAAATAAATAATTAATTTGAAAATAGTGATTCTTCGATTATGTACTAAACTACTGCTAAATACTCGCTACCATTCGATTCCGAAGTTGTTTATGAAACCGAAGGTCTTTATCAAACTGCCATCGGAAAGGATTTCTGCAAATTTTGGTGTGAGCTACAAATATAGAAATGCTTTCCGATGGCAATTGCGTCTCATTATTTTCTGCTTAAAAACATTATAAAATATAGTTAAATGTTAACTATAAGACCACAAGCTATTTTCTTCTGAACTTCTCTAGACTTGCACTCTGGAGTATAGTACTGCGTGTTTGTAGTGAGTTGGCAACCACGTTTACAATATCGATGATTGTGGAAGTACTATATCATCGACTAGAAAACTCAAACACAGTCCAGTTTGAATATTTGTACAAATAGAACGCAATACATTTATTTCTTTAGGTTATACCATACGTCAAATGTAATAAATACGAAATAAAAACAGACATGTTTATAGTAGTGCCATCTACATCTGGTGATTTTTTCTATTTCGAAACTTTGGAGGAAGTTCGACGGGAGCCTTAAATCAACATCTAAACTAATTCTAAAAGACTAATGTCTTCAATAGGGTACCCTTGCCTTCTGATATACATATTATATCCCATAGCAGTGTGCTTCATTTCTAGCTTCCCGCTCATACTTTTTCGGTCAACATTGCCCAAACATGTGTTGGACCTGGTACATTGTTAGTTGTAATCACGTTCCAATCGATCATGCACATTGGTAACTTAGTTGTCTTTGGTATAAATAGAATAAATCTTCTTTCATAGTTCTTTACTTTTATATGAAAGGCTACACCTTCTGCCACCTACATGGCACCACACTAGAATGTTATCGATATATTTTTACATTTTTATAATAAAATGTTTAGCTGTTCCCATGCGTGGTTGGGCGTGCATCAATGCTTAGTTGCGAACACATTTTTTAAAAATGGCAAATCTGTAAATTGCTATGGTGGGGACCGGAGTAAGGTAAGTAAATTGCTGTGGGTTCAAAGAGTAAGGACAGCAGGATCTCAGAGACATCCACCCGGATGTTGCCAAAAATGTAAAAAAAAACCCGAAAACAGAGCTGCAGTGAGGGCTTTGACTGAGCAGCCGCCAACACGATCAGCACGAAATCATGCCTCTCAGACCTTCACTTACAGCCATACAAGTGTATGCTTTTGGTCAGGAATTGTCTCCAGCAGACTGGGGAAGAAGTGTGGATTGTTGTAATGGTATCCTCGCAGCTGTGAATCCCGCTCGCATTCTGTGGAGTATCGATGAACAAAAAAATAACTTCACAGCCCAAAAGTGACCGTTTGGTGAGCTGTGTCGTCTATAGATATAATTGGGCCTTACTTTCTTCAAGAGGATGGAGTCAAAGTTACTGGGAATTCCATTCGATTTTAGAGTATGTGGACGAAACGAACCTAGAGGACTTCTGGTCAGAACAGGAGGGAGCTACGGCCCATACGGCACGTCGCCTACGCGAAACATTACAAGCAGTGGCGGATTAAGCTAGCGCGGGGCCTGTAGCAAATATTATCAAGACGCCCTTAGTAAGATGTAGGATTTAAATAAAACATTTTTTACAAAAATAAAACTTTTCTTGATTTAATGTGAGAAAATTTAGAGACAATAGCCAAATCAATTTTTCTAAGTAAATCACAATCAATGTTCATTAAGGTGATGTTATTTAGGCGATCTTGTACCCAGCCAGGGTGCACAAAAAGTAACGTAACAATGAAATATCTCGTCCTCTGATAAATTTATAAGAAAAACATTCAAATAAAACTTAATGGTCAAATATCTTAACCTATCGATTTGAAGTACTTTTGAATATACAGAGTAATTCATTTGCAAGTATCAAACAAAAGTACAATATTTTTAAAAGAACACCCAGTCTATTATTTATTAAGTTTTTGGTACTCTATTGAATTACAAATTTATTCGTGAAAACCTCGTAGGTACCATAAGTTTTTCGTTATGGGCCAAAAAAGAGAAAACATTTTCAAAAGTTCTATTCATTGTAATCAAATTACCGTTGACGTTGTCACAAATAGAGACGTGTCGACATTTCTATCGATCACAAATTATGATCGATTTGATTTAAAATATCGATCAGATCGAAAAGAGGTATTATTAGATTGATATTCTAAATAAATCGGTGCGATGGTTCCATGTAAAATACGTACACACTTGATGTGCACAATCGAAATGATCGACGTATGGTGGTCGATCAGATTGAGAGGATCGTATTTTGTTGCGTATTTTACATGGGACCACTTGCGAATTAGGGCTGGGCAAAATAATCGATTGATTGGTCAGATAGAAAAGAGCGATAGTTTTATTTAGAAGACCAATCTAATCGCTCTTTTCGATTTGATCGATTTTTTAGATCAGATTGATCATAATTTATGATCACAAATTTCTGAGATCGCACACCCCTATTTGTGACAACGCCAACGGTAACTTGATTACAATGAATAAAACTTTTCATGTAATGCACTTTTTCTCGGTCCATAACTTATGAACGAATTATCTTACGGATATGGGGTTTTCAGCGTAAATTTGTAATTGAGTATCAAAAACTGAAACAAATATACTGAGGTATTCCACTCCAATGTATTAAACTTTTGTGTGCTACATGCAAATGAATCATTCTGTATTTTCAAAAGTAGTTCAGATTTATAGCTTATAAATTTATCAGATGACCAGATATTTACTTGTTACTTTACTTTTTGTACACCTTGTATAAAATTGGATGTTTTGACAGAACTATTATTATGATCAAACAATGAACACAAGAGCATACATTGTATTAGATAATACCAAGTTTTAGTTTTGTTTGTAATTTGGAGAGTATGCAAACTAATAAATAACTATTTACGTAATTATCTTATGTTCAACGATTTCCTCAAATCACTAGTGTTAGAAATTTAAAATCATTTTTAAACAAACACGAATAGAGCAAGAATGGCCAAACCACACCGCAATCACACAATATCTACAATTTGGATATTTGCTGCCTGAATACCGACAGCCCTCTTGTGTTATCGCCCGGTAACCTAATCTAAACAAAAGTTGAAAGCTGGTAACAAATTCCAGTCCACGCCGCCGTCATTGCTGAGTTTTATTCTGCCTGGACTTGGCATGGCGCGGGGCCTGTAGCATTTGCTACTTCTGCTACATAGTTAATCCGGCAAGACATGTTCCCTGGTCGAATGGGGGTATTTCAAGGCTTAGGTTTTCAATATCATCGCCCTCCGTTCTTGGACACACTAGAGGAGGCCATTCGAGATGAAATTAAAAGAAGTTCTCCCGAAATATCAATGAGCGTGATGGAAATGCCCCAACAACGGCTTCGAATGTGGTATGGCCTGTCTTTTGGAAATAAAAGTTTTTGGTGATACCTCACAACATTTTTTTCAATCCCCCTTTGAAATGAGTTATTCCTGCCGCATCCTGTACTGCCCTCCAATGGTAAAGTGCCGTATGTACAAAAATGACATTGATTAAAATATCTTCTGTTTCCTCTTAAATATGAGGTTAATAGTTCAAACAAATTAGCCTGTTTTACGTACAAATTGTTAGGTAACGTGCTAGGCTAAGGTAAATTCTTTAAAATATAAAAAATGTGCGTGGTTTTTGCATTAAAACAGAAAAATTGTTAGCGATTTTTTGTATGGACATACGGCGTTTTACCGTTGGACGGCAGTGTATTTAACATTATCTGCCAAATTTCCTTGATTATGTGACATATATTAGTAAGTAAACAATAGAAAGGCAGCAACATTAACTGCATTCAAACAGTTGTCGAGAGAGTATGTTCATAACTGAAAATACGGAGAAAATAAAGGCCATGACAGCAGGCAGCCTTGAGTGAAGTTGGAAGTCGGTAGAAGTCGCGCATTTTTAAGAAGTAATTAATTATTATCCTGCTATTCCGACAATATTGTGTATTTTGAAACTTTACCGGTAAAACTAATATGTCGCATATATCCAGACTTGATGCTAGTCGCAGTGGCGTGCGGTCCATACGTGCAGAACGTGCAGTGCACACCCTAAGATTTAGGAAAAAAGAAGGAAAAATATTAAGGATAGTCCAGCCAAAAAATGATATATTATGTATGTATGTATATACCGACATATTAACCAATATTTCTTTGTAATTATAATTTAATATAATTTACACCACATGGTGTTACACCATATCATTGCTACTTGCTAGAGCCGAGCGCTCCCGTCTCGACCGACACCCGCGTTTGCGCTACTGCCATGTAGTGCAGCCACAAACGGTGCACGAGACGGTGCTATTTGGGTTAAATTCGGCGAATTAAAGAACACACAGAACACACTAATGTATTTGTCCGCTGTCCGATCTTTACAACCAACCAATACGCAGATAGTATAGGAGGTACACGCAAACATATCGCTCAAGCGTGCAGCGGCTAGGGGCGCACGGATAAACGTCAAACAATTGCTAATAGTGTAATTCAAAAACTACCAATGAATTTTGATCGGGCTTTTATCTATGCATTCTTTAAACTCCAATAAATAATACAGAGAAAGCCTGATCAGGTTTCTTTTTATGTATTTCGCTTTATTCGTTAATTTAAATTCGCCTTTGGGCAACGTATTTTCAGCGTGCAGCAGCTCCGATGCATAGTTGACCTTTGGCGATTGTTTTAAATTTGTGTGGGTAGTGTGTGTTGATTTTGAAGTATTAATTATTTGTGTACATGTCTTTATTATTTTTTTTAATTGCGCATAATAACGCAATGGGTTGCCTATTTGTATGAAAGTTTATTTGTATTAAAATAAGTTTATTTCAGATTTACTTATATTTCATTCTGTCATTTAGTCAGTTTTATTTCTGGTTTAAATCAAAGTTACTAATAATCTAAGCCGGACATTTATGAAAATATCATAAATGTTTTTAAAATGCGGAAGGGAGCATTGAATTATCATATAAGTAAATATCTTTAATAAAGGATAGGAGTTAAATAAAACACACTTAAACCCCCCTTTTGCAAGAATTTTTACTTAGGTACAAGTTTCGATCCAAAAATCATCATTAGCCAAAAGCTAGAAAAACGCAAATCAACCATAAAAAACACAAAATTGTAACCTAAAAAATCACTGACGCATCATTCTGTTGCCTGATATCTGATGCGTTGTGCCTCTTGCACTTGATTTTGACTGTAAGCTTACCATTTTTACACATATTTAAGGCTTATCTTTTACTAATAAAAATTTACAAATATTTATTCTCCACTGCACGCACACCTTATGAACAAATGCACCGCACGCCACTGGCTAGTCGATTTTGGCGAAGAATACCACAACAGCCCAGTCAATATAATCAAAACAAAATTCTCGAAACTCCGTTGATTTTTATGTCAATATCTAGACCAGCGTTTCTCAAAGTGTGCTCCGTGAAAGACACGCCGGGACTCCGCAGTCTCCCCATCCTGCGGGCTAAGCCCACGCACTCCACACTTTGCCACTCTTCGGTGTTAAAGCCATATACTAGTTGTTCCCCCGAAAATTAAGCATTAGCCAGGCACATGGCAGAAAAATGCAAGGTACGTATACATACATGTGAACAGATGACGTAGGAAATTGCGGTTAGGTCAAGTTTACAAGTGCAACAAGGAACGCAACAACGCTATCGCTCAATTGCAAGTGATCTCTTTAGATGGGCGTATGCATACCTTGTATATTCTGCTCAGTTTCTTACAAGTTTCTTACAAAATTGGAATGGCTGGTGAAGCCCATACAATAGCAGAAAATCTTATAAAACTTTCAAATGATTCAGTATCTCGCCGTATAAAGACTTGTCAGAATCCATAAAAACTGAGCTATCGTTACGACTTAAAACTTGTGATATTGCTCTATAAATGGACGAATCTACGGATGTTGCCGGGCTAGCAGTGTTGCTTGTATTTGTGCGATATTAGTTTGAGCATTCTATACAAGAGGATTTGTTCATCTGTAAAGCTTATAAAGTTATAAAGTAACACTATTGGGGCAGACTTTTTTAACTTGGTCAATAAATATTTTATTAAAAATGATATTTCATGGGACAACTACATTGATGTTTGCAGTGATGATGGAGCAAAAGCTATGGTTGGAAGAACTGCAGGTGCTGTTTCAAGGACCAAAGGTATAACTAAAAATTGCAGCAGTAGTCACTGTATAATTCACCGTCAAGCATTAGCAGTGAATGTGCCACTTTCCTTGAGGAGTCTGTGAACATAATAAACTTTATTAAGTCTCGACCATTGAATATGCGACTATTTAAGACCTTGTGCGATGATATGGAAATCATCCATACATGTTTACTACTTCACACTGAAGTTAGATGGTTATCGCGGGGTAAAATACTACTTCGGTTATTAGAGTTGCGACTGTTGCGAGGTGAAGTTCGCGCTAACCTCCTGGAACATCCTTTTCATTTAGAAAGTCAATTAACTAATAAAGCTGGTTGGTTACACTTGCATATTTAACAGAAATATTTTTCAAACTTAATGAAGTTAATCTGTCACTTCAACGACAATAGATTACTGTGTTTACAACCCAATGACAAAATTAAGTCATTTAAACGGAAGCTAGAATTTTGGCTAAGCAACGTAGAAAGTGGAGTTTGAATGTTTCCAACGTTAAAGGAGTTTTGTGAAGAGATGGGAACGAACGAATTACCTCAAGAAATAGTTATCGATATTGTCAATCATCTTCAAAACATGTGTGATTCAGTAACACAGTATTTCCCAAATGAATGGAATAGTATATCTAGATTGTAGACTTCCGCGGTCTGAGTCAATGATATATTGATTTCCGGGTGGAAACCGCGTTGAGGACTTTGAAGCAGTCAACGTTTCGCGCTCTGTTGCAAGAGGCATCTTCAGGACGAAGTTATCAAACCAAGTGCTAAGAAGATACGGCATGAATAGTAATGAATGGAATAGTAATTATACAGTATTTCTGATTCTTCACTATCAATTATTATACTTCAAAAACAGCCTGTAGCCGAATTTTGGTACAGCTTAAAATAGGAGTATACAGAGCTGTCAAAGAAAGCTGTGAAACTGGATTTTCTTCATATCTTTCCACTAAAATCAAATACCGTACTCGCTTAGATGCCGCACCAGATATAAGGTTACAGCTCTCGTCAATAAAAGCAAATATCAAAGAAATCTGTTCAAACAAAACACAATGTCAGATGTCATTAAGTTTGTTAAAACCCATTATAAATAAAACTTGTTATTCTTAGTAGTGTTCTTAATTTATTAATCATTTTAACTTTATTAATTTGTTTTAGAACTAGATAATTAACTATGCCTATGGGCTCCGCAATCCCAGGTTCGACTTGATAGGGGCTCCTCGTTTAAATAAGTTTGAGATACGCTGATCTAGACTAAGTGAGCTTTTTCACTTTCTTTATAAGAAATTGGATAAGCAAGTATTTGTTAATACAATTCCATTAGATTAAACAATTTACGTATTCACAAAATAAAATTAAAAAAAAATAAATTAAATTTCAAAAAATATCTTAACGGTAGTGTAATCTGCTGCATAGTAGTTGAACTACTTGGGATTTCAGTTCCTCCATTCGTTCACAGATGGACACACAGGCCTGACGCTCAAGATTTCTGTTTGTGCTTGTCGGTTACATTTCGGTTACAGGTTACCTGTATGTATTTGATATAGTTACAACCTATAGTTTATTTGGATTTATCTGAAATACTAGTTATTTGGTATTAAAATTACATTTATTAAATTACATATTTCAAAATACGATACTATGCATTTTTAGAGCTGAAATTCATGGGTTTGTGTACTGGGGCCATCCAATGGTCAGCAGCTGTACTTTACCTGTCACTTTACTAGCTGCTGAGCTGAAGTTTACGCATTCTTACAGAGATGTCGCAAATATAAGTAAAAAAGCTCAATATTGATTTATGAATTATGTTGTATGAGTTGAGTAGATCTCTGAATTTATACAGGTTGGAAACAACCGTCATCGCATTTTACTTGGTTATAAGACGACGTAGATGTTTGAGAAAAAACTTAACATAACCCAACCTGAAGAATATCATTGTTAGCAGTTTAGATTTCCTGATATACCGAAAGAAGTCCTAACTACAGGCTCGTTAAGAATTGAGTTTATTTGTGTGTGGTATCATTGTATAGGCGTTTTAAAAAGAAACATGATGTCATTAAATTCTCCATGGTTTCCTTAGGAATGCATTTCAGTGGGGATTTGCACCAGTAGCGAATACAGAAAAATCTCAAGGGGTGGGGGGGTGCTAAAACACATCTTCAAACACATCTTAAAGCATCTTGAAGTGTCATCAAGTCAGATGCAAAGTCTGATGCGCGGTACAAATTCGCGCCAGGGGGGGGGGCACCATATGTATCCGCCACTGATTTGCACCTAGTCAATTGATAGTACCATTACCAGGGATGTAAAAGTGTATTTTATCGCGTAAATTACCAAATTAATTACCGTAATTAATGGTAATTTACCGATTTTTAATTTCCATAATTTACGGCTTAAATTACCGATGGTAATTTACCGTCAATTTAAATTACCGTTGGTAATTTACCGAAAATTACAGTTGGTAATTTACCGGAATTTATAAATTACTTTCAAAAACCTTCCATCAGTACTTGCGTGAATGCACCCCACCACTTCTAAGCAGTCGACAAGTGCACTATTGTTTGTGCTTTGCCTGGGAGGTACCTAGGGATGTTAGAGCGTAATTTATCCGATAAATTACTAAATAAATTACCATAATAATTATCGGTAAATTCCGGATTTTTAATTACTTAATTCAGCGCAGGTAATAATCCACATTTTAAATCAGAAGCCATCATGATTTAAAGAAATGTTCTTGTGATCCGGATAAAAAGTGATCATTGTTTGTGAAACCGGGCGTTGTCGTTTAGTGAGTCGGTAATAAATTACAGTATTTTATACTATAGTTATGCTGTTAGATTGCCCATTTTATAAATTGCTGGTATAAAAAGTATGTTTATTGGAGTCCCTGCTTTCATTTTAATAATGAATTACTACTATTAAATCAGGAAAAGCATCAGCGATTGGTGGTTATCTACAATATAATGACTTATAAGGCAGTACCAAATTTCTTTTTACATAACTTACTGTCATCAGTAAATTACCATTTTGAATTGCGCGGTTATTTAAGAAAATATAATTTACGAATTGCAATTTTGAATTACGTGGTAATTTAAATTTGATAGTAATAATTTTAATTTTAACGGCAATTTACTGAAAAAATTAATTACGGAAATTTAACATCCTTAAGTCAGATTGCTAGTTATCTACAAAATAATGACTTTTATTTACCAAACATTTTTATTAACATAAGTAGCATTCATAACCTACAGCGATCGGTATTACCGCCAGTTTAATTTACCATTAAGAATTTTTAATTACCCGCGGTAATTTAAACCAGCGTAATTACGTGGTAATTTAATATTTGAAACTAATAATTTTAATTTCAGCGGTAATGTACGAAAGAAAAATAATTACCGTAATTTAACATCCCTGAGTCCATTACGTGAGCTATATTATGTAGCAAACAATTGCGTTTTTATAAGGACAACTTTTTATTCTATTAGTATATATTTATCTTTAGAAGGAAATATGGGTAGTTTTCTAAATGTGCTATAAAAATTACTTTATACTTTGACAAAATTGAATTGTATTCTAGTCGAAATATTACAACTGATAATGTTGAATTAATGGCCCATAAACAATTCAATTTATCGTTAACGACACTGTACTAAGTAACTAAGTATAAATTAACAATTTACGCAATATGACATTCGCACTAATCTCATCAATTTGAATTGGTTGTCTTACCTTTCAAAAAAACCATATCACAAATATATTGGAGTGTGGATACGAAATAAAAAACAAATAATTTTTCTAGTAATTTATTAAGTTATCTAGTTTAAATGATTCTTCCCACAAGCAGTAGACAATCGTATTAATATAATAATAATAATATGGCAAATACAGTAATAATACAATAATAAGGTTGATACAAAGATCTTATTGCACCTAAAGTCTAACTAATCAGAAGGGATAAAAACTTGGACAAACTAAAATATACATTATGAAACACTTTGCCGTCTCGTAACAAACCTAAGTAAGAACGGCCTCGAACGAAAATTAAGGGGAAATTCAAAAACTTTTAACAGAACGATACAAAAATCCCGAAGGAAAGCTCAACAAACGAATAGCTCCTCGTCTCACTGGTGTAAATACAACTTGAGAGGCTGGTGAGCACAACACATACAAGTAAAATGGGTTTTCTTTCACTTGGGTATACCTATCAGTATTTCATATATAATATACTTTCTTTACACATACACCTAGTCTCATATATAATAATATAAGTGTATATAAGTTTCTGCTTGCTTAGCAAAACTATATTTCGGTGTCAACGGTATCCTACTACGTTCTATATAAAACTTACAAGTTTATCATCAATCATTTTTCTTCTTATATTTCCATAATTTTTATTTTTCATTAAGTATTTTTATACTCTCATTAAGGAGAAGGTTAGGAACTCTGCTTCAGCCGGCCGCCGCTAGATGGCACACACTAGCGGCCGCGCCGCTTTATTTATTTTTATTCAGAAGGCACCCAGTCCCCCAACAACTAATCGCAATTTTGAACGAATTTTGTGTATATCCGAAAAACCGAAGAACGCAAAACAAGTAACAAAATAAGATCTGCTGAGGAACTGTACGAAATTAGGAACCACTTCACACGGGTTATTTGCATTGTTTCGAACTGCTTTACATAGAGTCCTATATCGAAAACAAAAACAAAATAATAACAAACATGTTGGAATATTTTGCAAACGCACCGTTTTCGGAGCAATTTTTGCAAAATATCTTACATATGGCACTGCACATACATAGGTTAAGCTCGCCATGACAGCCCCCCTAGCGGGTCTCGCGCGTACTATACAAAAACAACGACAGAGTATCTCTTAAATTATTGTAACTGATATATATGTATATAAAAAAACCTGGAGATCTGTTATTATTATTATCATTCGCAATATTTCGAATACTGTGACTGTGAGGTAGTTTGATCTGGAAACTGAGGAGACAAATATTAAACAAAATTGATCACAACGTTTCAGAAGAATGGACGTCGACAAATAACAAACAGAAACGCGACGTGGCGCCACTCTCCTGAAAGAACGGGTAAAAAACGAAACTTGCATGTAGGACTAACGCTAAACATAAACGTATTTACATATAATTTCCTCAAATAGTTAATATCTTAATCACAAAAATCACTTTGAACGTAATATAAAAAACAATATCGACAAATACTATGTACACTATTAATCATAATAATAATAATAATACGTACAAGTATCTTTGCCCAACATTAAACACCCATGGAACAAAATAGCAGCACCCTAAAACACTCATCATATCTTTAATTGCTTATTACATTAGTATTTACACTCAAGGTCTATATCGTCATAGTCCACCGAAAGCGCCACCATCTTTGGTTTCGCGAACTATTCCGCCACAACACCCTGTCCCGTTAGCCTAATAATATTATTGTATCCGTATCATAAGTTTTTCCTTTTATGTTAATTTTTGTGTAATTATACAGTGATAATAAATTATTAAAAAAGAAAACTAAAAAAACAGGTGTGCTAAATCTTTCTTGCAGTCAATCTCTTTTCATGGTATACATCATACTTTGCTTAGTGTAACAATGCCTACTCTAGACTTATTCAATATTTAACAATAAAACTTCTTGCTAATCTTGAGGTTACCTTTTGTTTTCATGTTTTTTCTTGGTTACTTCTTAGTGCAATCCTAGAAAAGCTTTTCAACTTGGCTCTAACACGTTTTTACTCGCCTAATCTCATCGTCAACAACGATTCACCGCAAACAAAAATGGAAGAATGACGGTTCTCAAAAAAACAACCATCCAAAGCAATTTATTATTTACATAAACAAATGGCGGAAGTTCTATCTGGAAGAAATTATATCGGAAGGATCATAATTCTATAGCTAATGACTGAGAAATGGATGATAAAATATGTATGCAACCTGATTATCATTACCTGATTCACATATCACTGCTTCCTTAGCAGACTATTAACAATAGAGTCAATCAATCGTGGGAATCCCTGAATCTCTTAAAAAATTACCGGAATTTGTACTCGCGATCTGATATTTATGTAAGTATAGAAAAAGTAATTTCACCTGAGTATAGTAGTAATAGTTATTATTACGAAAATGACGAATATTGATTGTATCGCAAATTGCTTCTTTGTTCTTTTTATCTCTTATTCCGCGTCGTCTTAAATTTAATATAGATATATGTATCTACCACTGGGAAGCATAACAATACAACTGGAAGCATCTATAAAAATAACAACTTATGTGTATCCAACGTGTTAAAATTACGTACAAAAATATCATCGTAAAAAGGCAAAAACGCTTTGTACCATTTTCACCTGGATAGAATGTCTGTATACATCGTTCAGGATATTGTTTAGGAATTATTATTCACAAGAAATTAATTTCTAAACAACATCGGTTTTCCTCAATATTATATTATTATGGACTCAAAATAATCAATTATACCCGTCTATTCTTCGAAATTAAAGCAATCGGAAGATATATAAAGTACCCGCTCTATTACAGATCGTTTAATTATTACTTTAATTTATAATAGATGTATACGTAACGACCCGTTTTATTTTAACGGTTATAGCCCCAAGGCACGCCAATGACCCAAACTACAGTGGAAGCATGTCAAAATAATGATCAGTATGTATATGCTGTTCTAAAAGTTGTAAGTTCCACCAAAACAAAAATATAACCTCACCTGTCAAAGCGACAGATAATAAAATTTGAACGGTTTGATGTGTGTAAATAATAATATTTGAAGGATTATCACAGTTTTGCTATCCGCTATGAACATAGGCACGGGTGCGTTGGTGTTACAACCGTCTATTTGTATTTCCTGATATATAAATCTGGCACATAGTTTACACGAAAAAACACGTCTAACATACGCGGTACAAATCTAGGCAACATCACTAAAAATCGGTTGCGATTATTATATCATATACAATATAATATTTAATATGCCGTATACAATGAAACCCTTATTTAATTATTAGTAGTTTTGTTTTGTCTCATGGTTGTCAACGATGTCAACTGTTTGAATGTGTGTTTTTTATTATACTTTGAGGTAGACGGATGGAATAATATCGTATAAGTGGTTGAGGTAGTTGGATGGATCCATTCCGAGGCAAGAAAAAACGCATCAAGTTTACAATTATTCCTTAGCCCCATCCGGATCATCGTCCGAATAGTCGTCTTCTTCGCCCGCCGAGGAATCCCCATCATCCTTCTCTCTATCGTGGTCCTCATTGATGATCAACCCATCACCATCGCCCCTCCTTATCTCATCATTCCTTTTCATCATCATATCATTCGCAGTCATCTGCTGCATCTTCTCCAAGAAGTGCTGTTGCGTCTTCTCCAAACCACCAAACGCATTCAGTTGCGCCAATTTTGCAGCATGCATTGCAGCAGCCTGCTCAGGAATCATATTATGAATCCCCAAACCGCTCTCATTCATGAACTGGATATACGTATCCAATAACGGAGACCCGGTGGAATTCGCCGTTGTTGGAGGTCCCAAAGGCGTTGGATACGACGGTTCTTTCGACAGATTATGTAAGGACTCAAGACTGCTCTTTGCTGCTAACGCCTGCGCTGAATTGTGCTTCCCTAACCTAATAGATGGGTTCATATGGTTCATTTGCGCTTGCATAAAGTCCATATTATACCGCGCGTGTGATGTTGTCAAGTCTTCTGGATCATTATCATCGCATATTGAACTGCCTTCTTCACTCGCAGCGCCTGAAAAGGCACTCTTCGCGTCTAACTTCACATCTGACCTTCTCGGACCCGTTGGTGATGCTCGAGCCTTCAATTCAGCTGCACTCACTTTCAAACCAGCTTTAGCCAATAACCTGAAAATACTGTATTTATTAGTTATGACACATTATTTTAGAGAGTAAAATTTGGACAAAAACATACCGACTGGCAAGTTCTGGATCAAAAGGTGCAGGCATTGGCAGGACTGGTAGATCCTTGGTGCTGATTCCTCTGTGTTGCCTTGACATATGCGAGTGTAGAGAATTCCTGGACTTGGCCACTGTACCGCAGAGTACGCATCTGTAGCCAGGGCATATGGTGTGTTTATCTTCCAAGTGAGTCCTGAGCGTATGGGCAGACCTGTAAATCTTTCCGCATTTTGGGCAAGGTCTTGGATCGGTAGCTCTCACTCGCTGCAACATATCCAATGATCTACGAGCGTTCGCTGTAAAGAAAAGAAGATTTGGTTTAGTAAGATGTTGTCGTTGGTCTACTGTTGATGGTGATAGAGCTTAAGAGTGAGCAGAACTTGATAGGACCAGTTGTACAAGCGATTCCAGTGTTGATTTTCTGAGTTATTGAATTAAGTTGGGTGGAGGAACAGGTGATAGTCCTTCATTTGAAGAAGGAAAACTATTGTACAACTAGACCCATTAGCTCAACTTTTCAAATAAAACCAGATCGTCACTTTTAAAAATTTAATAGCGAGTGAATATTTTACAGCTTCAAAAAGAGTGTCAATCACTTGGTTTTTATTATCACTTGGTTTTAGCCTTTTTTTTCATAGTCTTTATTTTACGTTCGTTCACTGGTGCAAATTTAAGTGCTCCATTTCATCTGTTTCATCAGTTCCCATTGTCGCGAGTGTTTGGCGCGCATGTGATTCCTCACTGAGTTGGGATGGCTGAATCTTTTCGCGCAATCGGTCACCGGACAATATGGACTGTCCCTCGGATAGTGCTCGTCAATGTGTAGCCTGGCCGCGTTTATGGACGGCAGTACCTGCTCGCACAGTGGACATTCGTATTTGACGTTGACGCCGCCAACACCAGAGGAGGACGTTGATGACAGATCCAGCTGGCCGCCGACGGACGTCCTCAGCGGCAAGCCACCAGGTGGTCCGCAACTCCTGCTGCTGGCATCTGCAATGCCAAAGTCTCGCTGCTAAAGCTGTATTTCTCATTGCACACAAGCTTAATTATTTATTTAGTCAATATTGTCAAGGAAATAAACGATACGAACAAGAAATTTACACGACACGCACAATTATTTTATAATTGACAGTTTTGGACATCTTTTAAACACTGGCGGAACGCTAGAGGAGCTCTTCTAGGTTCTGCTAGGAAATGTTGAAGAGCTGCCTGATGATGTGATGTTGTTGGTGAGATGGAATGTTGGGATAGTCTACTAGCCAACATGCAGTTGCCGGTTTCATTATAAATCAATTTTCTCTTCCATAAGGTTGTTCGTTATCTCTTGTATCCTTCTCTATTTGTGTTGCACATTTTGTTGTAAGTTTTTATACAGGGTTATTGGTATATAAACGAATTACTTTAAATACGTTATAGTAGATGTCATTTGCAAGATATTACACCCCCATATGCAAGATGCAAAAGTTACCATGCAAATTTTAATTCTTACTTGTTGTTAAGAAAACGCTACCGCACCGGACAAACAAAAAATAATTAGGTAATATTTTCGCATTTTTTTCTGTGTCAAGGGTATTTCAGGCGTATTTCTAATAATAATTGTTGATAAAGCAAAATTTTCTTTAAAAAAATCATCCACAATGAATACTGAGCTGAATACTTAGAATTATTACTAAAAAATTATTA
The DNA here is from genome assembly GCA_963966075.1 of Aphodius sticticus. Classification (NCBI taxonomy): domain Eukaryota; kingdom Metazoa; phylum Arthropoda; class Insecta; order Coleoptera; family Scarabaeidae; genus Aphodius; species Aphodius sticticus. Next base: position 20,958,655 of record OZ014508.1, read on the forward strand.
TACGATTGATAGGTAGGTACACTAGTACTCCGCGAGCTTGTTGCAAGTGCTCCGCAAAATTATGAAAACCGAAATTGTCAACTCATTTACCGTATGTGATTAAAATAATAATATTTTATTAACGTACAAAACATTCTAAAATATTTCCAATTTTCAAATAGTAATAAAAAAACATAATAAATATGGCGTTTTGATAATATTATATTTGTATTTATTAAGTTTTATATTAGTATAAAGCTGTATCAAAAATGAGCTAATCAAAACTACTTCAGTAGGTGGTACATAACTGCTAATATAAAGAATCCAGCCAAACTAGCTAAATATTTGACAAATTAGAAAGGTTTTGAAAGTTTTATTATATTTAGATTTATATTACCGCGAACAACTATTATGGCAGATGCTTGAAGGAGCTATCACAATACATATACCAAGTAGGTGGTGGCATTTATAACCACCAGGTGATAGTTCACGAACAAAAGTTTGCGGGCCCAAAAAATCACACACGCACACAAAATGTGGAAAATATGTGGATGCGGGCAAAAAGAAAACTTTGGAAGCTATTCGGTACATCGAGAGAGCTTTTTCCCTCAAACATATTTAAGAGTTCGTTTGTAGAAATAAATTCAAAAATTCCCGTATATGTTCGGAATTTATACACAAATATATCTTTTTCTTTTCTGTATCACACTAATGATTTTCGCCGCAAATAAATTTCATTCGAGTATTCGTTTTTTCAATTCGATAAAAAGTTAATACAGCTGATGAAAATATCAATAAAACCGCATTTTAAACAGCTACAATTTCTTATGGAATTGCGAAAACCAATAAGTCAATAGAAAAAGTTTTATATGGATTTTATTTCGTTTTAATATTATTACTTTAAATTATTTAGTTTTTACTATTGTAATGGGTAGTGATTGTGTTATGTTTTCGTTTTCGCATTGTTTGATATGTATTTTATCTTTTATTTTTTTGATAAGTATTTTTCTTTACAACATTTCAAACGGCTGTAACTTCTTAAGGAATAGAAAAAACATGTAAGTCCATATAAAACATTATACTCAGTATGACATTTGATTTCTAAAAATTAATTTTGCCGACAAAAAAGGTAGACTATTAGTATATTTATATTTTTTCTAGGTAATGTTATTTTTCAATTGTTATGTAATAATCGTTATAATTTTTAATAAAAAGTTAGGTCTATGTTTTTGGTGCTCCGCGAATTTGTCTTAAGATCAAAAGTGCTCCCTGACTTCAAAAAAGTTAAGAACCACTGCTTTAGACTGAACTTTCACACATTACCAGAATAACAAAACAGTAAACAAATGAGTCTGAGATATGTTACCAGACGATGACGCAGCTGTACTGTATTCGCATATCCACTATAATTAGGACTAAATAGCTCTCCGTGAGTAAACTACACTACCCCTAATCTGCTTCCGTTATTAGGGCATTTAAGTATAACCCTACTTCCGGTGGGATTCCTGATCCTAATGGGGTACAGAAACTGGGTTGTATCCATAAAACTTTTCGTCATTAATGATGAATGGCGCGAGATTTGCCTTATGGTGAATTAAAGATGAAGAAATCTGTTCACAACCACATAACTTTAGATCTTAAAGGATAATTTCGAATATTTGCGAATTGAGAAAGAAATTAAGACAATCCGGGCCTGTAGTTGAGAGATTCATTGAAATACCGTTACAGTCGAAGAATTTATTGTGAGTCATGATCAACATCATCATATACCTGCCGCTTCGCGGAACAGAACAATAAACAATTGTTTTACGACAATTTTGATTTCGGCAATTGAACGCAATTTTCGGGACGCGCGACCACTAGAGCCCGGACAGAGGGCAATTATTTTAATGATTTTAATTCGAGCCAATTACCCACTCAAATTATTCTAATAGCTATAAATTTAGGATGCGTTCGCTAGCCTATAGAATTTGACTGTGCGCATATTAAAAATTGCGTTGTGCTGAAGAAAGTACTTGCGGTTTTGTTTTATTTTTTGTTGTGGCTTTTTTTTTAATTCTGTTCATCATTAGAAGTGGGATAGCCGGACTCAAGGAATATGATATTTTGCAATTAGACCAATTTCGAAAATAACAATGCACAAATTAGACTAGATATATATCCTTCGCACCAGACAATAAATACACTTAGAAAAAACATAAACATATAAAGAGTTTAAAACATATAAAAGGTTTTGCCGTCAAACGGGTCACAATGTGGTCATCAGTTGTTCTCACATATAATTCTTTGGCAGGTTCATTAAAATCTGAAGTAATCAATCTTAAAACACACACACAATCATACGCACGGCGTGCAACAGGACAATAACAATGTCAGACTATCTCGCGCATGTCCGTCTGTAGGGGCGTAATGGCGGGATTTTTGAATAGTTTAATAAATAAATGGTGCGGGTTGATATCAATAAGTTCGTTGAGAATAAGGTCTGGTGTCCTCCCGATGTGTCTATAAATTTCCAGTTCTTCCGCGATATTCATCTTTTTAGATTTTCTAAGCTGATGTAAAAGACTTATCTGACTAGAATCGGTAGTGCCGACATTCTTGTAAGTGTTTAAAAACGCTTGAGTATCTATTTGTTAAATGTTCTTTGAATCTCGTATGTAGACTTCTCGCACTCCCCACCGTTAATTCTATACACACCACTTTTGTACAATAAACTGGAACTATCTGTGCCGTTGGTTATTCGGTTGCCTACCTTAAAGTTATTTTTGAAAGCTGTTTTGATGTTATATTTGGCGAGTATATGTTGTATGGTATATGATATTTTTTGTTGATAGTTTATTGCAATGTCCTTCTCTCTATTTATCCTTCTCAACGTGCTTAGGCATGGGCGGCGTTTGAAAATGTTCCAGGGGGGGGGGGCAAATTTTGTTTTAGTATTAAATGGCGACTTAATATTAAGCCATTAACTGTTTTGCATCATTTTCGTCTTATGTTATTTTGCATACACTCTGAAAAATCTCTATCGCTTTAAGGTAGTGAAATGTTTTTGTTCACATTTTTCTGTGTTAATAGCCATACATAGTCGTGATCCCGGTATGGTCGACAACACTTACTTATTATATATTGATATTCATTGAATTTCAAGTCATTTTGCCGTCATTCTATCGTTTATTAATGTGGGATTAATATTTTTAATTAATAATTCTTTGTAAATAAATTTTGTTTCTGAATCATTGAACTCTTATTCTAGAATTTAAGATTTTGTATGATTTTCAACCAATATTGTAGCCTTTTTATTACTTTTTAATACGCTAGGAGAAATTGTTGTTAATTTCCTATAATAATTTCTAGCTCGTGGTCATCGAACAATATTATTTACCCCGTTAACGAGAAATAATGACTAAATTTAGAGAACAGTGGATTAATTTGAAAATTCTGTGTTAAGGATAACCGACTACGAAATAATATGTTTTTTTAATTTTACTATTATACTTGAACACTTGTAAGGCGACAATGTTAGGTCAAATACTACCTTTTGAACGAACTCATGTACGGAAATGTATTGTGTCAACGCTGTAGAGAGTCAGAAAATGGTACCATATCACAAACAGCATAGAGAATCTATTGTCATGTATCATAGCATGGCTCTTTTAATACCAAATAACTTTTGTCTGAAAGTTTTTATTATTTAACATTTTTGAAACTCCCTTTTAATTAAAAGAAGTTATGTAATTTTAGTACCAATTTTGGCCAATAATGGGTTATCTTTGAATCTTTTTAAATTATTTGATTTTTAAATAGTTATTCCATGATACTTCATACAACCTACTTTACTAAAGCAATTTCTAAAGTTGGTACAATATTCTCTGCAGTTCCTAAACGGCGTCTATCTGGGCATGAGTTCGTTATCAAAAGTTGGTCTACTATCAAAAGTTGACTATTATACCTTATCTATATATTTTACGCTTATTAGTTTAACACCCAGTGTAATTAAGATAAACTGCTCAGTAGTGCCAAAAATTGCGAAGTAATGGATAATAAGTACGATCCAATAAAAGTGCATACAACAATACTTATTTTGGACTACAGCGCAAAATTTAGACCGTATCTTGCATCTTGTGGCTCTTTCGCGACTGTTACGAGATGGCAATATCGTAATATCTAATAAAACTGACATTGGTGACAATAGTCGATAATAGTCGAAATAGTCATCATACATCTAGTAATTTTTTTTCATCTTTCACTTTATGAAAATGTCAGTCATTTTTGCATCTTTGTGGGGACACGAAAGATGCTAATTGTCCGCTAGCTGTTTAGTTAATAACTTTCAAGCTTAGCCGCGAAAATATTTTACACACAGGCCGGGCTGCGACCGACCTGTCTGTCCAATAAATACATAGATTTCAATTCGGTTTGACATTTGCGAGATCGATCTGATCAAAACGATCAACCTGATCTATGATCGAAAGATCATAAATTTCTCGCCCACCCCTATCTTTTTCGCGTAGCGGTAGTTGGGTTCAAAATCCAGGGGGGGGGGGGCAAGCGCCCCACCCCCTGCCCATATGTAACGGCGCGCCTGTGCTTAGGGTAAATGGTGTTGATTATCTTTTGTTGCTGTATATTATTAAAAATCTTCTGCAAAAAGGCAAGGGCGTATCCATTGTTTAGTCCTATTTTTATAATATTTAAGATTTCCACATTGAAATTGGCTCTGTTGAGGGGGATGCTGAAGGCTCTATCGAATAAATATCTAAACGCTGCTTGTTTGTTTGCAGTGGAATCAAACAACGATCTGGGTATTATTGTATCTGTGGCAGTAGGTTTTCTATATACATATTTTGAAGTCAAGTCTATTATTTGTTAGGTTTCTGGTCATTTCCAGGTCGAGGAACTGAAGCGCTCCACCGCTCTCTTTCTCTAGGGTAAATAGAAGACTGCCTAGGTTATTAAGAATGTTGTGAAGTGCTAATATTTGAGCGTTATTTCCTTTGAATATTATAAAAATATCGTTTTACCGTTTGACGGTAAAACCTTTTGTATTCTTTATATGTTTATGTTTCTTCTAAGTGTATTCATTGTCGAATTAAAACCCCTTGGAAACAACTAACGTCTCTTATTTCAATTCATTCTGACCCAGGGAATTTGGAGTACTTTATTGCTAATCTTGCACTTCTGTGTATTAAGTACGTGGCCACTGAAAAAACGTATGCAAATTTTACATCTATTATTTCCACCTGGTCGATTTAGCGTATGTAAATGATCCACAATAAAACCGAAATTGATTTTTATTGGCGTTTTGAGCGCGACATGTTGGCGTCTCATTATTTTACTGGTGGCCTCTTTGTTACTCGCCTCCTTGATTCTAATGCGAGGTGACGCAACTCGCAGCAGATTCGGCTATTTAACAATTACGACATGCGCGACAAACAGTCTTTTTCTAACAGTATTTAATCAGATTTAATTTATTTTATTACCATTTTATGCCGCCAAAACGGCGACGTGACCTTTGCCTATAGAAATTTAGAGGCGTATGCTAATTAATTATTTTTTTTGCGCTAAGTTATTAAATTTATCGAATTTTTGTTATACACATAGCTTAAGTAGATTTGTCAGTAGAAACAATAAAATTTTACTGGGAATGTTGTTTCAAATGTCATTGAAGTTATGATTAAAATACAGTATTTAATTTACATATTTATGATCAATATTTTTTGATAATTTTACTACGTTGAGTACGTAATTACTTTAATAACTTTAAGAATAATACGTTTTGTTATTTTGTGTTATCAACATGGATAATTTCGCAAGTAGTGAGTATGTAGACATGATGCTCATTTTCGGAGAATGTGGGAAGACTGCTGCTGTCGCTCAAAGACGCCACTGATTAAGTGCAGTTTGTAGGCGCCGTATATAAGCTTGCTTAGAGGCTAATGGTGCTCACTTTGAGCAAAGTCATAGAACATATCTCACACACCATAAAAAAGCTAAGATGGAAGCTAATTACCCCGTACCATAGAGACCATGGTACGTGACATTACAAGCTCATTCCACCCCTTCTATCATAGTACGCAACCACGCCGTACCCCTATTTTAATTCTAATGACCAGAGGAGTGCATTAATTTTATTTTCGTGCTGGCGAATCGTTATTACCAGAGCGAATTGCTAGCTAGAGCCGTAGAGGGTTGGTAGGGGGTGAAAGTAGGCTCCGTGCGCAGAAGTTCGATAATGGACTATTTGATAATTGCGAAGGAGAGTCGTAAAGAGAGGAGAATGCGAGAGAGAAAGTTGGCGAGAGAGAGGAAGGGATGGCAGGGTTCGGAAAACAAGGAAACGCGCTCTGTGCGTACGTAGGGGGTTGGCCGAGGGCTAAGACGGTCGGTCCGGAGACGCCACGAACGGAAGAAATCGATACCCCAAGTACACCACCCACCCCCGACCAAAGCAAGCCGGATCAAATTAAATTTCCTAGCGTCCGAGCCACAACTACGAGAAACTGCCGCTGCTGCAAAACTTTTTTTTTCTTCTTTCCGTTCCTGGCGGGTGCAGATGGTCGATAATTGCTTTTGGGAGAGTGTGTGCTCTTGCCGGGGGGTGATTTATAGCTAAAATCTTAAAGAGTTCGCGCCATATGGAGTGCCAGAAGTTGGAAATGTATGCTGCCTTAAACTTTGAGCTTTTGCTTCAAATGTTAGCATTTGTTAGTTTACATTGTATTTGGAAAGTTATAATAATTTAAGCCCCGCAAGGTATGTGTTAATGAATGAATGCCTAAGTGGAATCAAGATGGAGTAAATTAAATTAATAAAAAACTGCTCCGATAGCTGGAGTCGAATGACCACCACCACCATTACCGGCACGGTATTGAAATTAAACAAACAAATGTTTGCGAATTTTTCTTGTTTCGACTTATCTGTCCTCAAAATTAAATAGCCAAATAACTAACTTAACAATAAACAATACAAAATAAAATAAGTGCTATAAATATATCTAATGAGTTCCAAAAAGTTCCAAAAAGAGCTCTGAGAAAATTACCAAAATAATTTTGTCGGTCCAATATCTTGAGAAGTATAGCAGTTAGCTATTTTGTGCCGACATATTTTATTTATATTTGCATTAAAGGCAGAGCTATGATTAAACAATCATCATGGACATGTACTGTTTTTGAACTCTACGGAAAAACAGCGTACATGTTTAACAATATTTATTTATTTAAAGCATTTAAATAATATTTTTATTATGATGTATAGTGTTTTTTGGGGTTCTGATTCCAAACCTGTTGTCATATTTTTTAAATTCAAAATGGCGGATTCAATATTGCGACTAGAAAATTTAGAAAGATGGATGCTTATGTAACTTATTTGCTGCCATATTCGAAGATCCTAGACTCAAAATCATATGTCCAATTTTCAAAATTGAAAAGGGCGGAATTAAAATGGCGACCGATAATGTAAACAAAAAAATTAAACATGTCATGTCAGATTTTCAAAATAAATTCAAAATGGCCAATTATACTTGGTTAGTCAAAATTACCGGTGCACCTTAGTAAATTAATTCTAAAAGTTTTTGTAAGAAACATTTTTTTATAAAATGCATCATCTTTGAGTTATGTAACACAAATGTGTATGTATGTGGGAAAATATTCTTAATTTAAAGTCAAGGAGTTTAAAAATTAATTGCTTATAACTAAAAAAATGATAGTATTGTATTAAAAAAATCATTTCTACAAAAGAATTAATCCTAGAATTAAAAAATTTATAAAAATACAGGGTGTGCTATCAGTAACTAAATTTCCCGAATAAACAATAGTTGGTTTAAACCGAAAAATTTGTTTAGTGGAAAATTATTTAGGTATTACGGTAATTTCATCAATTTGTAATTAATTGGTCATAACTCACAAATAATGCATTTTATAAAAAAAGCATGCAAAAGATTCTTAGAATTATTCTTAGAATTAAAAAGGTTACCAAAAATCCAGAATAAAATGAACATCCTGTATTTTAAAAATATATTTAAACGATAGATTGTTTAAAGAAAAACCTTTTTACTTGAAATTTTTTTTGAAATAGTTTACGGTTGGAAAATTATTTAGGTGTTGCGGTAATTTTGACTAACCCTGTATATGGCGATATGATAGAGTGATAGTATTAAATTTCGTCTTACTACGGTGGTAGTCGGTCCGAATGTCAGGTGGCAGTAAAATTCTAAATTTTCACCAGTTTCACCATACTTTTTTTTTAATATTATCTATCTTGATATTGATATTCATATTGATTACTTCCGCGTACTTCAACAAGTATTTTAATGCAACTTACGAAGTCGGCGAATGTTTACGACTGATATATCACTAGAAACTGAGTAGAAACGCGTTGCATGAGGGAGCAAAAAGCACTGTTCTGGACTTGTTTTGTTTCGCCCAAGCATCCTCTTTAGGTCTATTCGATAGAATAAATCATAGTGAACATTTTGGCTATTTCAGTTCGTACTCGCCGATTTAATTATAACACCAATTAATCAGCAATCAAAATATTAAATTGTAACGATTAGCTTCCTACGAACTAGTAGAGCAAATCACCGCCATTTCAACGCTACTATTCACAGTACATACCTATAACCCCCTAGAATTTAACTTAAACCACATGACTAATATTTAATAGCATACTAAAAGATAATTGACAATAGTCTTGTGTTGTTTAGCAAATTTCGTGCTCCTTAATACTTCGTTAATTTGGTAATTACGCTCGAATATGTATTCGCAAAGTAGCTTAACCAGCAACTCTAATCCTCTATGAACAATACCTCATGAAGGCACTTTAAAGCTTTCGAATTCATCGAAGTAATGATTCCCTACAAACAGGAAACCAAAGTAGGGATAGGAAAGCACCCCCACGCGCGCAAGAAACGCCAACGTAACAAAAGAAAGCAACGTAATATCTTAAAATACACACACACTGGGGCAACTACAACCACCAGGGCTTTATCGAATGTACGGATCGTAATGGAGGGTGAAAGTAATGGCGTCCGAGCACGATCCAGCAACCCCCTCCGCCACCCCCGGCCGCTAAAGCCCCGCGCCAGGATGATCTAGGGACTTTATCTCTCTTTTTCATGACTTTTCTTCCCACGAATTACCGATAACTCCCGTCGCGAGGACAACAAGGAAATCCACCCATCGATTTTGACCGGGAAAACTAGAATATCTCTCGCTCCACTCCTTTTAACGAACGTTTTTACTGCTATCGCAAGTTCGGCAATCCGAGCGATAATGCCGCGCTATCGATCGTTGCGGATGATAATTAAAACGGTTTGGGAGAGAGAGAGGCGCACACTTAAAGGAATTGGATCAAGTCGGTCCGGCACTTCCGGTATTGAGCGTAATGGCGAGAATCAGGACACAATGGTTCTCGGTTTAGATGCATGGGCACTCTAGTCGAGAAATTACCGATAGAAATTTGTGTCAATCAATTTGGTGGTGTATGTATGTGGAAAGATCAAGGCCGCGATAGAAAGTAGATCAACCGAGTTGGTAATTCATCTTATTAGATGTGCTACACTTTTTTGTTCTTGTGTTGGAGTATTTATGTGTTGCTTTACGGCAATAGCCTAAATTGGTCGGATTGTAAGCATACATCTAATCTGATGAAGATCTCTAGAGCATGATATTGTACTTAGTCACTAGTATAACACATATGGCTTCTTCATAAAATATATGAGTAACTGATTTGTCAGATAAGTAACTAACCACCACGTTTCTTTGTGCATGAAATTTGTTGATCAATAAAAAGTTTAATGATTTTTTTTTAATTTCGTGTACATTTCAAATCCCAGGAAGAATGCCACTAAGAGCACAAAGTGAAAAAAATAGCTACAATTGTTTTATCGAAAGGCCTGGGTACCAAAAGTTGTATAAAATCAAGTCAATTCGAAACGATTACGATGTAAATTTGGTTTGTTTACCATTAAAGTTAGTAAGTGTAATGCTTATTGTAATGGTTATTATAAGCAAAATAGTGAGCAAGTGTGTAAACTTAACAATACAGTATTGTATTGTTGGAATTCGATAATGTATTTTTACTGTGGTCAAAAGTCATTTAACGGTGTAAAACCCAATGTCGTTATAATAACTCAAAGGAGAAGTCGTGAAATGGTTGAAATTTGGCGTTTGATCGAATATTGAGTGATATGAATAAAACTGAGAATATACTGTATGCTCATGAGTATATTATAGTTTAGAATCAATATAATTGGCGTAGATACTATATAAGTATAAAAATCAGGAGCAGATGCTCATTGTCAAAAATGTTACTGTGAATAAATTGAGCATAAAGTAACTAAGTACTACTTTAGTCGTAACCATAGTTACGACTAAATTTATTTAGTATAAATCGCTAAAAATGTCATATTACTTGAATTGTGAATTGTGTTTCAGGATTTGTTTATAAAACTTGCTTTGGTTATTTTTATCAGATATGCAGCTGATATGACGAAACATTAAAAAAAAAGTTCAAGAACATTTTTATTTTTTACCTACAATAAATTTGCAGACCAAAAATATTAACTTAATTAAAAGAATAATCAATAAAGAAAAACAAAAAATCTCAATCTGATGCACAGATTGTGAATTGGGCCTAGTTTTTAGAAAAAAAGGTGTTTTTTTGTATTCGCTCTCTTTTGCGCACTAGTTTCATCAAAAACAATTCAGAATTCTTGGACAGGATTATTATTATTATTCTTGGATTATTGTATTTTTACAAATTGTTTTTTTAATAATAGGAAATTTAAAATTTTACATTTACAACCCAACTTTTTTTTATTAAGTCCAGATTTGTGGAGTGCAAATTTATTGTAGTCAAAAGAATTCATAATTAATTTTTCTTTACATTGAAAGCCGGTAAACACTTTTTTTTTTAATTTATAAAAATAATAACGTATATTTTCTATAACATTTTGAAAAGCCGACACGTAAAAATAGGTTTTTACTTTATCATACGCAGTATGTAAAGTATTGTAATCGTGCCAAAAAAATTTTTGAGATTTTAGCGGAAATATGTCTTTTTGGGTCCCCTGAACATTTTTCACCAAGGTACAAAAAAATGTCTGTGTGTGTGTGTGTGTGTGTATGTGTGTGTGTGTACCCGCTTTTTGTGGCGACGATTCCGGAGAAACTACTAAAGGTATCGGGACGAAACTTCATATTTAGAAGTTTTATAACCAAACTTAGAGCTGAAAAGGGTCCAAAGGTGTTGAAGAGGGTCCAAAGGAACTGGAGGTTTAGTCTTAGCATTTTTGAAAGATTTTGCAAATAAGCCGCCATTTTTGGAATTTCGTCGAAACAGTTAAATATTAAATTAAAGATGAGGAAATTCTGAATAATTTATCACTACGACATTTTTTGGTACAATCAATAGTTTAGCTGCATGAGCAAATTCTATTTCTACGATATCGGTCGTACTGCATGAGAACTAGTAGCCAGGATTTGTCAGATCTTTTGATTCTAATGACAGTAGGTAGTCTTGGTGTCAAACGCTAATGTTTTGACAATAACTTCTGTCAATATAAGCTGCGTTCGCAGATTGCATTACACTTTTTACACCCAATAACACGTAACTGTCATTTGGACGGTGTACCCGGTGTAACGGAGTACAATATCCGAACGCAGCTTTAATCGACATATCTGTCTAGTTCTAGTAGTTTTATTTTAATGTAGACATGGCCGATCTCGATCAAATAGAGTCTCATGCAGCTAAACTATTAATTTTATATATAGTATGATAAAGTCATGTGCCTGGCCACATCAGATTTTTTTAATTAAGAATTTGGATTTCACAACACAACACATACAACACACAATAATTTGACTTCAGGAATATTGGTCCATCGTGTGCCCATCAGTATCATTTTGATATTTTCTGTGTATTTGTTTGTGGCACCCACTGCAGCTATATTACAATGATACGTCATATTTTGCATTGTTTTCTATCGCTTGCCATATAATGGACATATACAGGATTAGCCAAAATTACCGGAACACCTAAATAATTCTCCAACGGTAAGAAATTTAAAAAAAAATTCAAGCAAATGTTTTTTAACTTTAAACAATCCATCGTTGAAATATATTTTTAATATTCATTTTATTGTAGAAATTTCGAAAACACCCTGCATAATTTTATATTTTGGAAATTTAGGACTAATTCTAAACATTTTTTATTAAAATAATCTTTTTTTAAAATGCATCATTTTTCAGTTTTAAGCAATTAATTAAAATTAGTCAAAATTACTAGAACACCTACATAACTCTCCAACCGTAAGCAACTTAACAAAAACATTTAATCAAAAGTTTTCTGACTTTAAACAAGCTATCGTTCAAATATATTTTTAAAATACAAAGTGTTCGTTTTATTATGGAAATTTCCTAAACGTTTTTTTCAAATGGAACACCTTGTATATTTTTACATTTTGTAATTCTAAGACTAATTCAAAACATTTTTTATTGAAATAATTATCTTATAGAATGCATCATTTTTGAGTTATAAGCAATTAATTAAAATAGTCAAAATTAACGGAACACCCACATAATTTTCCAACCGTAGAAAACATTTTTTAAAACAAGCTCTCGCTTAAATATATTTTTAATATACAGGGTGTTTATTTTATTATGGAATTGGAGAATTATGTAGGTGTTCTGGTAATTTTGACTAATTTTAATTCATTGTTTAAAACTCAAAAATGGTGCATTTTATAAAGATTATTTTAATAAAAAATGTTTAGAATTAGTCCTAAAATCACAAAATGTAAAAATATACAGCTTCATCCATTTGAAAAAAAAAGGTTACGGAATTTCTGTAATAAAATGAAATGAATATATTAAAAATATATTTGAACGATGGATTGTTTAAAGTAAAAAAACTTTTATTTGATTTTTTTTTAATTTCTTACCGTCGGAGAATTATTTAGGTGTTCCGGTAATTTTGGCTAACCCTGTATAGATAAATACTATATTCAGTTAGACAAGCAACCTTGATATGTTGCGAATTTTCAGTGTCAATAAAATCATATTGGTGTCTCCAACAGGGTGTTAAACAAATAAAGGTAGGTAACAAATTAAAAAGAATACAGATGGGAAGCTGCAGAGAGTTAAAGAGAGCCGGAAGCTGATTAGAAACAACAAAGGGATGTTAAAATAAAAAAATCGAAAAAAAAAACAGCTTTCCTACGATACCTCACATGGCCACCTTTTCCCTATGCTCTATCTAAAGTAATTATTTTCGATGCTTTTAGACCCATTCCCAAAACCAACAAAATAAAGTCAGGAGTTGTCAAGTTTTTAATTCCTATACACCCTTCAGCTTTGAACAGAATGTGGAACTAAATTTCTGCAACTTTTTATCCAGGAATGGCTCAGCTTCCTAACCTACTTCACAATTATAAACCCGCACCAATCTGTACAGCAGTCATCGATAAGTCATAATAATCCTCAACCGCACACCAGCAGCCCCAATTAGTTTTGCAAGGATCCGATCGAATCCATAGTGGGGCGCGCCTGTTCGAGACGCGAACGCGGCCAAGCCGATAAGAGGATTACCGGACCGTCCAGCTCCCCTCAGCCCCGCCAACCGCCTCCTCCAAGTCTCCACTATTCGGATAAACGAGGAAGGACAGTGTACATCTCGCACACGAGCGAGAGTACCATATAAATCAATAGATACGCCGTTTTCTGCTTCCGAATGCCCTGCGAGGGGCGGCATGGTGGTGGTGTACTCGGCAATCACGTCGTTCTTCAAACGCAAGGAGTGCACACACGAGACCGTACAAAGGAAGGGGAAGGAGGGGTTCGTCCAGGACGGTCTTTGTGGAGTTCGGTGGCGATCAATTGGTACATTTCACCTCCCCAGGATTCTGTGGGCTCGTTAGGAGTGTTTAGGCGCTGACTGTGTCGAAAGCGAGGGTAATTAGGAGTTGAGGCTGGAGGAGGAATTTAGGAGACGTGCCCACGTCATGGTGGTCTCGGTGCGTAAAAAAATGCTAGCTACACTGGTCTTTATATGGATCATTTTTCTCGATCTTGGGTATTTTGGAAAGATCACTTTGATAACTCAGCTTTAGGAGACTACAAGAACTACAGAAAATACTGGTGAATTAAAACATAGTTTTGAATGACCACTCACACTTGGTTAAGAAAAGCCATTGCATTAACTGGGGACACAGCAAATAGAATATGAGCTACCTACACTGGTCGTAATATGGATCATTTTTCTCGATCTTCTTGGGTATTTTGAAAAGATGTATACCTTTGATAACTCAGCTTTAGGAGACTACAAGAACTACAGAAAATACTGACAAAATAAACATAGTTTTGAATGGCCACTCACAGTTGGTTAAGAAAAGCCATTGCATTAACTGGGGACGCAGCAAATAGAATATGAGCTACCTAGTCTTGTCTTAATATGGATCATTTTTCTCGATCTTCTTGGGTATTTTGGAAAGATGTATCCCTTTGATAACTCAGCTTTAGGAGACTACAAGAACTACATAAAATACTGGCGAATTAAAACATAGTTTTGAATGACCACTCACAGTTGGTTGAGAAAAGCCATTGCATTAACAGGTGACACAGCAACTAGAATATGAGCTGCCTACAATGTTCTTAATATGGATCATTTTTCTCGATATTCTTGGGTATTTTGGAAAGATGTATCATTATATGTGGTATCATTGTATTTGATGAAAATTTGACATTCTCTAAGTGAGTTTCAAAGAGAGAATCAAAAACAACTGCACCCTAGTCATATCTGAATAAAACTGATGAAAATGTGCGCGTATATACTCACGTTGTATGAATTAGGGCTGACCTAGTTCTGAATAGTTATCTGACAGATCTGTCAAAGTTATTGCTCTGTTACAGCCTGTCAAATGAAAAGATGTACAGTTGCGCAAAAGCTTTTGTACTTCCACAGGCTAAATTAGTGCAACAAATCTGTCAGATAGCTGAATACCTCAAAACTGGTAAAGTTAATCAGAAAGTTAACTCCGTTAATATTTCTCAACTTTGACAGCTGGGAGAGACGATATGATTTAAAATTTTAAAAATGTTACTGCAATTGTTTATCTGATCATATAACATTTTGAAAAGGTCGCTTGAAAAAAAAGCAGCTTCATAAGTATATGAAACCCTGTAAGCTGGGCACAAAAGCGTTCATCCGTTAATCGTTAAAAAGCGAAGTTAAATTTTTGGAATTAATTTTTAAGTTAACTTTCAAAACCATTAACGGACTCATTAACTTCAGCTACATTCATCATCCGTTAATTCAAGTCTAAAATATAATAATTTATTAAATCTAAAATATAAGAATTAAACATTGGTATATATGTATTCTGTGCAAGTCCAGACTTGGTTTTGTTTACATGTGTGACGTACTACTTTGTGTGACGCGGCGTCTGTATATATAAAGCATTAGCGCGAATTGTTTTGTTTTAGGTCTTCTAACTCCAACCACCTTAGTTTACCTATTCAATGTCTTTTATAAATCTTGCATCACGCAATGTAGTTATTTTAGTTAACTGTACCTAGTATAACATTCCTAAGGCAATTTTAACTTATGCAACCAAAAGGTCAGCAGTTATTTGGGTTGCATACTCACCAGCAGATCGGCACTGAACATAACCTACATTTTTGTTTTATAAAAAGTTAACGATTAACGGTTAAGGTCAGCAAATTAACGGACTATCGGTTAACGAAGTTAGCTTGTTTGTTAACGCATTAACGATTAATGTTTACTGATTTAATTAAATGTGTATTAAAAAAAAGTATTTTGTCTTAACTGCAAACAAATATTATGCATCCTGCAATTAAATAATTATCTTACATTGCTATTATATTGAATATTATATTAATATTATTATATTAATTATATTAATTAATCAATATACTTTTGATTGAAAATGCGATCATTGAAGCTAAATGACTACCCTAGCCACTAACATCTTATTCTCATTCTTATGATTAATGATTTTCCCATAGAATCTGAATCTGAAGACAGAAATTGTCAATTAGGTCTAGTTTTTGCATAATTCAATGCCAAAATACACATACATTAAAAACAAAAGACCTGCTCTTTGCACGGGTTTTCATTACACGATTACTGTTAGTTGACCAACTGGAAATCTGTGAACGTTTAATAATTTGTGTCATAGATTCAGTTACCGTCTGCAATTAAGGCTAAATTACAAAATTATCCTCTGTTTATCAAAAGACATTATAGATATTATTATATGCAAAAGACCAGAAGACAGTTTTTCTCTTTTATTGTGGAATTGTCACTGGTTTGGTTTTATTTTACTTACTGTATCAGAGTATTTGGTCTTAACGTCAGCCGTTGGCCTTTTTGAGATACTATCAGTGCCCAATGGTAAGGGTGATTTTTTTCTGTTAATTAGTTGAATTGTGCTGGTCATTTAAGTATACTGTGCGTCTAAGAAAATTTTAATCATATGAAAATTTCTTTATTATTAATTTATCAGAAAATGCAATTCTTCGTCAAAGTTGACAGGTGGTTTATGTACCATATATCGGGCAGGTCAGAATATAGGAATTTAAATTCTATATCTTGCCTCAACGATTTGCAAACGACTCTAGACTTTTCGATGTTGTCAATTCTCTGTGTTCTCTGTAGTTTATGTTTTTAACTATTCTTCGTAGATAATTGAATGGATTATACCTACTTGTATTTACCTACTCTAATTTCTTCAAACAAAGTAACACTAATAATGGTATAACCGAGGAGGGACCGAAAAGCCTAGTTCTGACTTCGTCCTTCATAGAAAAAAATTGCACCTGCACCACCTGGCACAATTATCCTTGGCAAAAAGGACGCACAGTAATATCGATCAGAAATATCCCCAAGTCGCACCAACCCCTATTTTTTATTACACAGGTAGGTGCGGGGTAAACCAGGTACAACCCTGCCAACGGGGACGAAACGCATTGTTCTCTTATTAACGATTAGCTGAGTCACCTTCGGCGAACGCGAATAAGGCGGATTACGATGACAAAAAATCGAAGGGATGTTTTTTTTTTCTTTCTACCTGACGATCGACGAGGGGGTGGCAGAGGGCATTGGGGGATGGCGCACCCGTACGCGCGGTAATTTAAAGCGAACCGAGGCCGGAATTACCTAGAGGGGGGTTGGTTGCTGGCTGGTGCTTGCGGTTCGTGATTCGGCACAGTAAACCATCGGCGAACGCAATAATTTTGCGGGAATTGATTCTTTTCGGGCACGAACACGAAGAAGTCGGATAAAGTCGTCCGGGTTGGTTGGTTTTTCGGGTACCTGTGAGTAGTTTGGGACAGAATTGAGCGATAATTTGCTTCGAGCGATTTCGGTTCCGTGATGTTTAGAATTTTGATGCTTTCCACGATAAGGATAGTTATTATCAGAAGGTGTTGCGTTGTATTGTATAAAGTTGTGTAAGAATTGAATATTTTCGATGAGAAGAGATTATTGCGTTCGTGTAGGTTTGAATTGTGGGTAAAGTTGGAATGGCTGCATAAGAAAACAAAACCAACAAAAGTTGCCAATTTTTAAGTTAGAAAGAGAAACTAAGATGGTTGGGGTTACTAAGTGTTGTAACTGTAAATTCAATTAAGACTGGCATTGGGGTTGTACAAAAAAATGGACATGGTTTTCTCTACATCATGACGTCTTAACTTATAGGGTTGTTTTCGTTTAGTTTGGATAGTAGAAAGCGACGGAAACACAGAGGAAATTGACGTCATATTCCGTATCTCTCACAATGAGGGTCTGTAAATGACGTTTGTCAAAGTGCGTGAAAGTAATGAAATAAAATCAGAAAGAAATATTAAAGATAGAGATAATTATTTTCTGCTTCCGTAAATATACCTCTGCATCACGGTTGTTAGATAAATAAATATAAATCAATGTTAGATAAATACCACAGGAGGCAATTTATTAGGAAAATAAACATAACTACAAAAAAACAATATTGCTTATTCTCAAGTAATCAAGCCAGGGTTTTTAAACAAACAAAAAAAAGCTAAGCTAAAATTATCAAAAACATGGGGTCGATTATGTTTGGTAATTTTACGTATGAACTCGCGGTAGAAAGAAAATTGTCGGAAAATAAACTTTAAGCATTTTTAAACATTTCTTTGAAACCATGACAGATGTTAGTCAGCGCGTTTCTAAACAACAACTCAGAAATAGACACGCAAAAAAAACTGACATGTCAAGCCACTCTAGAGCACAGCCAGGGTGCAAATTTTACAGGACTGTCCCGCCCAAATCGGGACGGTTGGTCACCCTACTGTAAATACGTCACATATTGGCCGTTTTTTACGTACATACTTATAAGTACACATAAGTATAAAATCTGGAGCAGATGCTCACTGTTAGCAATGTCACTATCAATACATTGACCATAAAGCATAATACTAATTTTTAACCAACTTGTAAAAAGGAGGAGGTTATCAATCCTACATGTACAATATGTACATATATACGCTATACAGGATTAGCCAAAATTACCGGAACACCTAAATAATTCTCCAACCGTACGGAATATCAAAAAATTGTCCAAACAAACATTGTTTGGCTTTAAACAAGCTATCGTCTAAATATATTTTCAATATACAGAGTGCTCATTTTATTATAGAAATTCGGTAACCTAGCCTTTTTTAAATAGAACACCCTATATATTATTACATTTTTAATTCTAAGATTAATTCTAACAATTTTTTATAGGAATCACATTTTCATAAAATGCATTATTTTTTATTTATATGCTATTAACCAAAAATAGTCAAAGTTACCGGAATAATTCTCCAACTGTAAAAGAAAATCAAAAACAGCTTCAAATAAAAGTTTTTTAGGTTTAATATACAGGGTGTTTATCTTACTATGGAAACTTGCAAACCTTTCCTTTTTTCTAACGGAACATCCTGTATATTTAACACTTTTTAACGCTAAGATTAATTCTAAGAATGTTAATTGGTATTATTTCTTTATAAAATTTTAATTATTTAGTTATAAGCAGTTAATCAATACTCATGAATACTCATGTATAGTGAACGCGCACAGTCTGGAATGATGATGTCCGAACGTCAATCTTTATTATGATCTTATGACGTCATCAACACTTTTAATGGCAACACCATTTTTTACTGATTATGATCATTGTAATTGTATAAGTGGTAGCGGGTAGGGATGCGCAAAAAAATCGATCGATCTGATCGTTCAGATCGATCATTCGATCTTCTTATTTGAAAGATCGAAAGATCGATCAGATCGATCAGATTGATCAGATAGATCTGATCGATCTTTTGATGTTACCTTACGTGGCCTGTCACGTATAAGTACTTATATGGAAGAACTAAATGATCGATCGATCGATCATGATCGTTCTGATGGATCACTAATCAATCGATCGATCAAATTGTGATCGAAGATGGATGACAAATTTCCAAGACCGCCCACCCCTAGACTAGCGGAAACATTTTATGGCCTTACAACAGCAAACATTCGAGAAAAGGACAGTTGAACATATTGTAAAGTATTGATAAGTTTAGGGAATATGGATTTAGTGTATTGAATATGAGAATTGTGGTTTGGGGAGAATTATTTGCTCTCAAAACAAATCCGGGCTCCAAAATTTTCTATCGTACCAGGTTTTCGAAAAGAAAAATGGAGTCAAATGTAAAAAACGCGATTTTGATAATATTTATTAATTTATACCAGGTGAACAGATTGTCCTTAATGCCTCAAGATGGTCTCATAGTAAACCCTTATCTTTGCACTATTACCTTTAATCTTGAAAGACTGTTCACAAATGTTTTGATTCATTAAGTCGTGTGCGGACATCTACATAAAAGAAGCAACAAAAGACGCAATAACCTGACGTGATATGAAACTTTCAAGCTCGGATTCGTATTCAGCGCAAATAAAATTTTAATTAATATTCCATTTTTAAACATTTTCTTATGTAAGGCCATAATTTTGTAAATTAACATTCTTGGAAATTAGCAACACCAGCACTTTGAATGTTTGATGGCTTGTCGCAATGTAAATATTATCAAAATCGCGTTCTTTTACATTTGACCCGATTTTTTTCGAAGACCTGGTACGATAGAAAATTTTGGAGCCCGGATTTGTTCTGAGAGCAAATAATTCTCCACGAACCACAATTCTCATATTCAATTCACAAAATCCATATTCCCTAAACTTATCAATATTTTACAATTTTCAACTGTCCTTTTCTCGTATGTTTTCTGTTGTAAAGCCATAAAATGTTTGAATGTTTGATGGCTTGTCGCAATGTGTCTAGCGAATAGATTAAAATATGGGCACTACGATGCGAAATACCACCAACTCGTCGACGCTGGAAGGTGTTTGTAGAATCGTGCAGCGCCGTCATGGGGCATAATATAAATCGTTTCCTCATCGTAACCACAGATAACAACTTGCCGATGACTCACTCCGCACTAAGATTGAATTTTAATGTATTTTTTATTTGAGAATGTCCGGACTTTAGTTATGAGTGTCATCTGACTGAGAAAGAAAGTAGGTACCTACGTGATAAATCATAGCTTAAAATGTAATAAAAATACGAGAATATTCGTTAGATAAAACAGTAACAATTAAATTTGGACGTAAATTGATTCATCAATTTCTAATCCAATAAATAACTCAGTTCCTAATAGCTTTGAAAGTTAATCCATTGTCGATCGGCATATTCATCTGACTCATAAGTTCAAAGAAACTCTTTGGATAATTTTCCTTTATTTCCTTCTTTTACCACTACCTACTTCGACAGAAAATTCTTCAGCGTTGACAAAACGTCTTTTAGATTACAGCCATTGGCATCCCTCGCATCCAAACTCTTGAAGACCGCCTCCTCAAGCGTAGGTCTCGCACACACAGCATGAAAGAAGACGTTTCGGCTAAAAATATAAATTGCGGTCTAACTGCGGCAACGTTCGGTCTCTACGTTTCAGGACGTGATCGCAAACTTTAAAGAGCTTCCTCCTGCACGTCCAATTTGGCGAGGTCAAAGGGATGCCACCCCACGGCCCCAATCGGGCGCTAGTGCGTCGCCGTTGTTTTGTTCCACCCTCGTCCGTGTCAAATTAGAAACTTTTCTCTTGTTTTTAACCTTTCCGATCGATGCCTGGCGAAAGCGCGACAGAAAATCTACAGGGAATTATTTGGGAAAAAAAACAGCTACTACCCATCTACAATTTTTTGAATATACACTTTTCTAAACGCCGTTATAGCATTTTCTTTTTCAGAATTTTATGGGTGCATGATATTGTCTTGTTATATTCTTCTCTAGGCCGATGAGAACCAGATGAAATCAGATGAGGGTCTATGTGTTTTGATACCTAGAAACCAATCCATTGAAAATAATTTGTTGATATTGACTTCTGGTAGCCCGTAAGTGGCAGTAAATTATATGTACATATTTTGAATTAAAGAGTTTGTTTGGACTTAACTATAACTATCACTCGGCCTTAATGGAACTTCATTTTAGTTTCTGGAGAAAAAGTTATTCTTTATATAGAGTTTAGGATGCTCCAAACAGCCCATGGTCATTGGTCAAGTCAGAATTTTGAACATACGGGATTGTTACAAAACAAGAAACTGTCAAATTTTTCTGAGGGTAAACTATCAGTTGTTTAAAATTAAACTAAAGATGGATAAGCAAAAATTGGTTTTAAATATAGTAATTTAAAGATTAGATATCAAATTTGAATGTTTTATCCAATTTTTATAGTTTATCTTATCGGTTCTTCTAAGAATTTTTTATTTTTTACTTAAATTATTTCTTTTTTTCTTTATTTTATTATTGTTTCTTTATTTATGCTTCTATACTTTCGTGTGCCATTACTACTGTTAACTGAGTCTGCTATTGTTATTGCTATGAATAATAATAACGTCCCTAAAGGTTTAATAGAAATACTACAATAGTAAGTACCTTTTGAGATTTTAGCGGAAATATGTCATTTTGGGTCCCCTGAACATTTTTGACCAAGGTACAAAAAATGTCTGTGTACCCGTTCATTTTGTGGCGACGATTCCGGAGAAACTACTAAAGGTATCGAGACGAAACTTCATATTTAGAAGTTTCATGACAAAACTTAGAGCTGAAAGAAGTTTTGTTCAAAAGGACCCAAAGGAACTAGAGGTTTACTCTTAACATTTTTCAACGATTTTGCACATCAGCCGCCATTTCTGTAACTTCGTCAAAATAGTTAAATAATTACTCAAAGTAGAGGAAATTCTGAATAATTTATGTCGATGACATTTTTTGGTAAAATTAGTAGTTTAGCTGCATGAGCAAATTCTATTTGATCGTGATCGGTCGTGTCTGCATTAATATAAAATTAGTTAGCCAGGATTTGACAGATATTGTCATTCTAATGACAGTAGATAGTGCCAAACGCTGGTGTTTTGACAATACCTACTGTCAATAGTATCAAAATATCTATGACATCGTGGCTAACTTGTTTTATTTTAATGCAAACAGGACCGATCTCGATCAAATAGAATCTCATGCAGCCAACCTATTAATTTTATATATGTATGATAAAGTCTTGTGCAGAATTAAAAGTGAAGCAGTTTGAAGTGTCTAAATAACTACCGGAACCTACCTATTTTGTCAAAAATGTGTCGCTTAAGTAGCTTTTCTTAATTCATTATATTTTCCTGTACTTTCATTAATTTTCTTTTAACAAAAATCTTCGAAGTTAAAAGCAGGCTATAAATTCACAAACATTAAAATCTGTCGTAAGTTCTTAATTTATTTTTAACTTTGATTTGAATTTCAGAGATGTGCAGTTTATTTTAACAAAATATGTACCTACTGCACTGTTTCCTAGATGATTTTAAACACTTTTTCGTTAAAATTATTTGAAAATAACGTTTCCCTAAGATAATTTTAATTTATATTTACAATTTACTCTCGGGTATATTTAACATCTTGTTTTTTTAACTTCTTTCTAGAGCTCTTTATAAACAATAACTTTTCTCGAGAAACGTAGATGATAGGTATTAGGTATCTTTTGGTCCATCTGTATACACATACACAAATGGACCTAAATTATAAATTCTACAGCAAGTTATTCTTTAGTTTTGGATGCACTCAAAGCCAGAATTTTGATCAGTATACAGGATGGTCAAAAAAGAAGAAATTCGTAAATTGGGTCAAGAGTAATTTACCAATTTTTATGATTTCAATTAATGTCTTAAGAAGTAGTTGTTTTATATGTAAATTTATGGTCAAATTTCGAATGGGAATGATGTACTGCAATCTCAGAAATCGGATTGAAATCTCTAGTAACTACTAGAGAGTGTAACTTATTTCATATAAAATTGTTTTTTTTTTGTAAAAAAAAAGGTGTCTCAAAACACTCAAAAGCTCAAAAGGGGTTTCTCAGGCAATTTATTCACAGAATCTTAAAAGTAATACAAAAATTAAAGGTACAGAATGTAAAATATTCTGTCCTACAGTCAATTTTTTTCTATTTTTGTCGGTTTTTGAAAAAATAGTAAAGGAATCGACAAAGGAATTTGCTGATTTTAACATTTATCTTTTTTTGTTTCACACAAGTTGCGACTCAGTTAACACTAGCTGTAGTACATTAAAAATGCAGTTGTCGAAATTTGTTGTTAATAATAATGGACCCTTAAGATCAAACGATAAAAAAATAACATAGGATAAGAAAAAAAAATTAAAATTAATATGAAATATAAAAATTTGATATATGAGAGTAAAGTTAAATTTAAAACAACTTTTTGTCTATGACTCTTTATGACTGTTTCATAAGATAAGTTTCATACATAATTTAGGTCAATCTGGGGACTTGGGGACACACTGTATAAAAATAGCGGAACATCAAAAATTAGCTTCATAATTTTCTAACCATCTCCACGCTATATTATTATCATCTGTTTTCCTCTAAACTCCGGTTATAATTATCATTAAAAGCAATTTACAAGACTCCAAACATCAAATTTCAATCCACCTAATTTTCGACATGCGACTCAAGAGAACAATACCCACGAAAAACTTGGACCAATTACCAAAATTACCGAATTATGGAAGTGATCATGAAATCCACACGTCGAAGACGCGAAAAACACGAGAACCCGCCTCGTAAATTATCCCCCCAACGTCTCTCAAGCCCCCCACCTCGCGTTCGCTCGCAACGTCCCAAAACAACATCGTATACTCCTTGTTCTGCTTGCGTAAGTAGCCTTTACGTTTGATTATTGATCCGGCAATCCAACGGCCATATTGAATGGTGCCGGATTGATATTGTTGTGTGCGTCTTCCACCCCCTCGCACCCCGTCTGCCCCTCTTCCTCTTCTTCGGCTATAAATCGCAATACGCATCCCCTCTATGGGTGATACGATCAGTGACAAAATGTCGTTCTTATTTTTATCTTATTTGGGGGGAATCTTTGCCATAACATAATATGTTAATGCGTCGCCTTCTCTTTTTATGTTTTAGTGTTTTTCCTTGAGTTACGGTCTTCCTATACATAAAACTTTGCTTCATAGTGTTTTTACGGTATCTAAGTCACAATTTACTAACCGATTCTTGAGGAAATTAATAAACAAAAACCCTCCGCACTGGCGTTCTCGCTTACAGTGACATTGATCTACATTAGTCTGTTCATGTCATTGTAGTCAGCTGTTCGTTGGTTTATCTACCATATGAATCTTTTGGATTGTGGATTGTTGGTGTGTTTGTTCAGTGATTTGTGTTGTACAATAGACGGACGGATGCCAATTGCATGCGACGGATGACTCAAATGCGAAATAACTTTTATCGACCGCGGCGCGAAGATGCGGCGTTAAGTCGGTTTCTTTCGTCTGATGGGAATCAGTTTGCAATCACTGTTTATGTAAATGCGCATCAGATTTCTAGATTAGATACGTACCAATCTTTCTAATTTTCCAATTGATAAATGGCTATTCACCATATTATTATGACGCTGGACTAATGAAATTTTGAGTGCTAAAGTGCTAATAAACAAAAAGTGCAATTTTTTAGATACTTTTCAGCTTAGTATGACTTCCGGTTTTCCGGAAATGACATCTACATTGAAATTTTAAATGGCACCCTATATTATTTGTATAATATTTTCAATCAGGGATGACATTCTGAACACAAAAACATATCTGCTAACATTCGAATTTTACAGTTCTCTGTATGCAAATTAATTGAGGTTATTGCTAAGTATTTTTGATTATTAACGGAATTATTGTTCGTTAGTAATTGTTGGTTGTTGTTATTTCTTATTAATAATTATTAATTCTTATTATTAATTTGTTATTTATATCGCGATTATTGTTATTTGAATTGCAATGTTTAAAATGCCTTTACTAAAAATTCGGATTAGCATTCGTCCATAGTTCACTACGATGATTTTGAATTGGCTTTGATTTTGATTTTGCTTTAAAAGAAATGTCTTTCTAAGCTACTATTTTTACCAAAATGTCAAGTATTTGGTGTCATTGTAATCGGAAGAATGTTATCTATCGAATAATCAGGGTGCACCCGCAAGGTACACGGGAAAAAATGACTTATTGGCAAAAAACAAATAAAATCACGCTAGAGCGGGCCAGTAATACAATATCGATTTAAGCAGTGTTTATTTGACAATTTTCGACTATTTTCACAAATTCACAGCCACCTAGATTAATAAACAAAATCGTTTTGTGCTTGTGTTCAGAATGACATCCTGATTAAAAATAGCACACAAATAATATAGAGTGCCATTTCAAATTTCACTGATGACATCATTTCCGGAAAAACCGGAAGTCATACTAACGTCAAGAGTATACCTTAAAAATGCGTTTTTTGTCTATTAGCACTTCTCATAATTTCATTTGTCCAGCATCATAAATAAAAACATAAACGGCACTACCTATGGCGTGGGTCACCCGGATTTTACAATGATCTAATGCTACAATACTATATTATGGATACTATATTTATATATTTCGTAGGTAAAAAAGCACACGTTTTTGCGCATATTTATTAGATAATCTCCCTAAAAGTAAAAAATGCAGTTTTTGCAGTTTGGCCGATGATTTGTTGAAATTTCTTTTATTTCTAAATACATAAATAAATGCATTCTAAATGCAAACGATTGTTAGGCAAACTAAAACGAACCCATATCTGTTATCATTCACATCACCGCACTTAAAGGCAAAATGGATAATTGAAGAAACCGATGGAACATTCAAAAGAAATGTGCTTCAGGTATCATTTGTCTGATTAGTTTCTGTATATTGTTTCTTTGTCACATCTACAACAATTTTACTGTATCAATTTTATTTCTGTTTGAAGAATGCTGGAAATATTACTGCGAGAGAAATACAGTCAGTGGAGTCGGTGTCCATCCAAGATTATCAGGAGTCGGAGTCAAAGGTATCTTGTAAATTGTAACAGATTTGTTTAGATTGTATACAATATTTATAAACAGTGTTCTTATGTGATATCTTTAATAAATTGATTAATGTTGTTTTT
This sequence comes from Aphodius sticticus, assembly GCA_963966075.1. NCBI lineage: Eukaryota > Metazoa > Arthropoda > Insecta > Coleoptera > Scarabaeidae > Aphodius > Aphodius sticticus. The sequence continues at coordinate 20,985,189 of OZ014508.1, forward strand.
GGGGATTTTTCTTTATAATGCGCGCACATATTAATACATAATAAATCCACAATATTAGTGCATTAATATGAAAAAAAAAAACATTTATTGGAAAGTTAAAAAGAGTTATGATAAACTTAATATCATCACTAATTCTATTCAAGCATATAATAGCACTTTTAGAAACTGTAAGAAATAAGTTATATAAGATGGTTAAACGGTACAAAAATTGCATAAATATGGAATACAAAAACGATTTTAGGATTTTAAAATCTAAATATGAAAATAAAACCTTTTTTTGTTTAATAACATTCTTGCGATAATTAAAAAGATAAAAACTATTAGATTTGTAAGTCCACCAGTTTTGTCTGGGAATTGCTTCTTCTTAAGAGTGAATTATTGGTTTTATTTTTGATTTTAATAGAATATTGAAAAAGTTTTAGTACCAGTTACGGATTATGGCAAACATGGAATTACAACAAATTATGTTGTAGGTACGCATACCAAATTTGTGCTTTTTCAACACAGAAGTTTTTAAAGCTTGTTTTAAAACCATTGTTCCATTTATGTTCAGCAATTTTGTATCTGTTATCGATTACTGACTTCCCCTTTACATAAACGGATGTGATGGTCACCTAAAATCAGAATAATAAAAGAGTCGACATTGTTTGGATTTTAAAATACTTTGTGCTGATTTTGTACAATTTTTGAATGACAACCACCTTACGGTAACCTTGATGTTTGTTAAACTATATAAACTATGCAAACTCGACATTTTCAAGTTCTATGGACACACCGAAGCAAATTTTCTTTAAAAGCTTCCATGGTGTGTCCAGCCTCGCCGTCGTTTTGCCAGGCTATTACATCTACCTATTTTCAATACGTCTGATATGATGCACCACCACAGAGGTAGTATAAAGTGGGGAGACGCCATACGTGCTCAGAACTCGTATACTTATGCCAAATTTATAGTGTTTTAACGTCAAATTGACCATCCGATGTGACCCACATCCTCAACTTTTATCCCGTCTCCAGCAATGACATGTCATCCATTTTGTGACTGAGTATATCTCCCGGAACGAAACGTCCTAAGAAGTTGGTCCGGGTGAGCGAAAAAAATGCGGAACTCGGCATCATCTGTTACAAATCAATTCGGCTTAAGGGCAGAGAGACGCTATCGAGTTACGTCTTCGGCTAGAGGAATTATGCCTCCTCCTATCTACCCTATACTACGCGCCTCTCAGCGTACGGCCTTTCTCGTGTTACATAGGGCCTCTTCTCCACATATATACGTACATGTGGGTGGCATATCTGTTCCGCTTCGCAGATATTTTGCCTTTTTCGCCGACTTTCCTCCCCATACAGATAACATTGTACACCCAAGACGACGGAAATACACACCCCTAAAAACCCATCCGCATACTAGAGAAACGCAAGGGTGTGAATTCGAAAACTACTCTTTAAGTATTTCTAGATTTCGCTGTGCTGGTTTAAAGTTAAAATAAATGCTCAGGAAATTGTTACTGACATACCTGGTTTATTTTTTTGTTTGTTTTTATGACTAATTGTTGGCGATTTTCGAGATATATTCTTCAAGAGAAGAAAGTGGTTTATACAATGTGTCCCCAGATGAACGCAACTATACGTTTAATGGACATTAATTTTAATTCCTAGAGTAAAGCTCTTAGTTTTTATAAAGAGTTGGGGCCTAAGAAGAGTCTATGAAAAAAAATTCTTGATTTTTGATTATGTTGGCTAGACGGGCAGATGTTTAAACAAACGAAAAAAACTCATAACAAACTTCTTCCAATATTTACATGCTCTAGACAAGGGGTGGCCAACACGTCGATCGCGAAGCCATTTTGGTCCATCGCTCGCGATGTCTTGACTTAATGTGTGATGGTGGGTTTAGTCATCTTTAAATAGTAGCAAATAACCCTGAGTATAACCCTATTAAAAAAACGGTTGTTAACTAATTGCCCAATATACTACTTGAACGGTGAAGGACCTTTGATTTTCTCCCTAAGTATATAACCCTATTGTTAGCGAATGTGAAAGATGAATGATGGTTTCCGATCAAGAATCAAGTTTCGATCTCACAGAACTGTCCGTTTACCGATAGCAGTTTTTTGCTTATCGCATTGTAACAAAAACCGTTAACAGTAAAAAGTGAGTCTAGTTACTCATCTATTTACAAATAAGCGTGTTTATAATCTTCTATCACTGGCCCAATATCTGAATTAATCCAACAAATAAAATAATTCCTAACACCGCCAATCCAGACTATAGCTTTGCTCTCAAAGCCAGTTTCCAGAACTATTGTCCTCAATGATAAACTTGGTCTCGGTAACTCATTCAACTTCCATTCGACAATTCATATTTTGCCGAAATTCAAAGGTGTGCTCATTCAACAATAATCAAGTTGTCAGTATTTCTTTTCCTTTTACGTTCAAAATGCTAAAATTTTAAACTCAAAACTAATTGCAAAAAGCAAACCACCTTTCAGCTCAGCTACATATATTAGCATGTTAACCATTCAAGCATACAAAATAAACAAATATTCGTAAGGGGCCATCCTTTCAGCTCATGAACATAAACAAATAAGCAAAGAACTAATCAGTCAGTTTAACAAGATAATCAAATATTAGCAAATGGCCGACCTTTCAACTCCAACAATATAAACAAATATTATCAAATTGGTAACTTTTCATCTCAACACGATAAACATATATTAGCACAGGGCTTCTTTCATCTCAAAAATTTAACAAATATTATCAAAGGGACAATTATTCATCTCAAGAAGATAAACAAGTATTAGCAAAGGGCTAACCTTTCAGCTCAAAACCATTCAGATATTAGCAAAGGGCTAATCTTTCAGCCAAACAAAATAAATTAACATTTGAGTAAAGAGCTGACCTTCAGCTCGACAAGATAAACACATATTCGCAAAGGACTAACCTTACTCAACAAGATAAAAATATTAGCAAAGAGCTATCCTTTCAACTCAAACCCAATCCATTTGTTAAGATTGCTTGTAGATAAACAACGTAGCTAGATAAACAAGTTGTTTCAGTACGAGATGAACTCCCACGATCTATTGATAGATTAAAAAAAGTCTAAAATTTTTAGAAAATAGGTCTAAAAATCTTCCATGTTAATTTTCCTGGCAAAAAAGTGCCGCAAAATCTTAAAACTAAATTTTCAGCCACACTGTGCCTTTTTATAATGAACTCTGCAAATATGAAAAGTTGATTTAGGAAATTTGTTCTCTTTATGCCTTTATATCGAAAACGTAATAGGTGATATAAAAAATACAAAAAAATAGTTTTTCACATATATTTTGCGTACTTACTACGTTCGCGGCAGTGCTACGCCTATGACAACATGTCGATCGCGGCACATTTTAAAGATAAAAGGTAGATCTTAAGTAGACAAAAGTTGGCCACCCCTGCTCTAGACAGTCTAGACTCTAGAGACTGGTTACAAAATGAATTATAAAGACGGAAACTTACTACATAATTGCGATAAGAACTTTAAAAATGGATCTGCTGGAACAATTGGAGATCCACAAGCAAAAAAATAGACCCAAAAATAAAACTATAAAACGACCAATCAAATTTTCACATAAAACCGCTTTTCACACATTTACAGTTTCGCCCGGGCTCGATTGAATTTGAAATAATAATAACATTACTCCACATCCATCCTCATTACACCCTTCCTACATTATATCCCCTTTTCTGTCGCTTAGATTTTCAAATTTCTACTTTTAAACAAAAGTACAACGTTTGGTTGCCTGACTTTTGAAAAGGCCCGCTTGTTGGTTCTTTCAGTTTTCTTCAGCTTTAACCTTGTTTTTCCTGCACGCTATGTATAAAACAAGTTTGCTCGTTGAACTCGTTGATTGCTAGTTTTCATTGTTGGGTTTGATCACAACTAATAATATCCGCCTGATAATGCGATTACGTTTTGTCTGTGATTTACTCTATTCAGAGAGTTAGTGTTGTTTTAAATATTTAATTTTAGGATAAAGAGATTTACAATTGTTTTATTACTCCGTATATACCTTGGGTAGGCAACCAAATATACTTCATGATTTTTAATTAGATTTATAGCGTAATGTTCAAGTGTTTTTTAATACAAATTACAAGTTAGTGTGAACCTTTGCTAACAATATCTACAAAAAATATCCGGTTCAATGCTGTCGAGTGTAAGTGCGGATTTTTATGAATATCGGTGTTTTTTATGATCTCAAGAAGACTACGACATAGCCACCAATAAACATAAAATCTGTCACCTAGACTCAACTGAATAGAGCCGAATATTTGTTGTATTATTAGCAAAGGTTCCAAGTTCAGTGTAACTTATAATTTGAATGGAAACACCTGACAATTCCGGTGTAAATCTGCTTAAATGTTACGTATATTTGATTGCCTATCCCCATTTTACCGCCACCTTAAAATAACAAAAATAACCATATCGATAACGTCTATCTATATATGTACGTGTATATGCGTTTCGATGACTCCGTATTTAGATGTAGCTTAAATCAACCCCTAACTAATAAACGCCACACGCCCCTTTGCGTTCTAATCTGCACTTTCAAATTTTACCACTGGTACGGTACCACTACCACATTATACGCAAATCCTTTCGTATATCAGCTATATATATCAGACAATATCGTGTGAAAACAAACACGAACAACAACATTTCATATTCGGCGATCACGCGAACACTGCTTTATTTACATACACATTACAATAACGTATTTTCCTCTACCTCCACCCTTCTGTGTATGATGGAAATTATTACTCTATTACTCGTGTTTGTTCGTCACTTTTGATAGGATAATAACACATAATAATCGTATTCTTCTAGTGCAGTTAACGCTAAAAATTTCTTATGGTTAATTTAGCTATTGTCTCATAGATGGCGCCAGGAATATATTTGCACAAAAGAAGGCCACAGACGATTCTGAGAGGTAAGGGGCTACAATCCCCGTGAGACAGCCCCTCCCCACGAGGAAAGAGCCGCCTCACCGATTTCTGGTAGAAACTTCACAAGAATCAACGGACCTCCGATAATGTTCAGGAATACCTTTCGATATAACTGAAGCGGTCGATGTATGGTACGATCAGTACCTATCAATGTTTCTTTGATTTTAGTCTAAAATTAAACGAAATATTTATAAAATATTTCTACAATTTATACTTAAATTCTTATAAGAAGGTATCTAGATTTTCTTGGAAAATTAACTGGCGTTCTATAACTGAAAAAAATATCATTGTCGATTGTGTTCTCGTTATTATGATAGCTGCTGAATTCTTGTCAATATTAAGATAAATAAATCTTAAAAATATTTATAAATTGTGTCTTTAATTGTGAATATTATTAAGTTAAATATGAAATGAGAAATTAATTTGGTGACTAAAAATCCAAAATGAAAATTTTGAACAAAAACTGAGGCCACAGTCGGTACTTGAGGACTTGATAGGAAATACTCTACCAGGAACATAATTATTTATAGGTTCAAAATTCCTTCCTCAAATACTACGGACCACAGTTACTTTCAGAAAACACTGGCCTTAGTTTTATACGAAAGCTGCGATTCTTATAGTGAGGAGCACTTAGTATAAATCTAGCATTTAGAGCCAATTTAAATTTTATTTTCGAGAAACAAAATCTTGTATTGTCTTCACTATTTGATTAGTAATTACAGGTATTTTTTGGAAAAATTTGATAATTATGGTTTTTGTGAAAAAATAGATTTTCCTATAAGTGTTGGGTATTTTTATACTTTTCTTAAAAATTTTAAATTTTTTAATCAACGGAAACAATTAAATTTGAATTAAAAAAAGGTTTACATTATAGATTTTTCGGAAGTAAGACATAAAAGTTTGTGACAACTCTACATTTGAAGATTCTTTTATTCATTTGTAACTTGATATGTCTTTAATGTGTTTTTGTTTGTTGAATGGACTTGAAAAGGGTTTATGAAAATCAATGTCTTTTGTAGTCAACTAGAGACACGTTTTGTTCGTCACTTTTGACAGGATATAACACAGAATTATCGTATTCTTCTAGTCCAGTTGTGAGCTTAAAATTTCTTGGGGTTAATTTAGCTACTGTCTCATAGATGGCATCACAAAGTATTTCAACAAAAGAAGGCCACAGACGATTCTGAGAGGTAAGGGGCTACAATCCCCGCGAGACAGCCTCTTCTCACGGGGAAAGAACCACCTCACCGGAAGAGAATTTCACAGGAATCAACGGACCTCCGATAATGTTCAGGAATACCGTTCGATATAAGTAGAAGCAGTCGAGGTATAGTACGATCAGTACCGATCAATATTTCCTTGATTTTAATCTAAAATTACACTAAATATTTAAAAAATAATTCTACAATTTATACTTAAATTCCATTAAGAAGGTATCTGTATTTTTTTAGAAAATAAACTATTATATTACTGAGAAAAATATCATTGTCGATTCTGTTCTCGTCACTATGATTGCAGCTGAATCCTTGTCAATAATAAAATCAATAAGTCTTAAAATACTCACATTTTTAAATTGTGTTTTTAATTGCGAATATTATGAACCCAATTATTATAAAATAATGAACTAATTTGGTGACTGCATATCCAAAATGAAAGTTTCATCAAAAACTGAGGACACAGTCGTACTCGAGGCTTGGGAGGAAATACTCTACCAGGAATGTAATTATTTATAGGGTTCAAAATTCCTTCCTCAGATACTACGGACCCCAGTTACGTGCAGAAAATGCTATCGTCAGTTTTATACAAAAGCTCAGATACTTTTAGGGAGGAGCACGTAGTATAAATCTTAGCATTTCTGGGCAATTTCAGTTTAATTTTTGAGAAAAAGATCTTGTATTGTCTTCAATATTCGATGAATAATCACCAGCACTTTTTTGAAAAAACGTGATGATTGTAGTTTTTGCGGAAAAAATAGATTTTTCGGAAATTATAGTAGGAAAGATTATAGAACAAGTTTTTCCAAATAAAAGTCGTGTCGTGTTTATAGACGTGTTTATAATGTGTATATACACATTTTGAAATGTTTAATTAGGTATTAGGTCTATTCGAAAATATTAAAGACACTAGTAACAAATGTGTGTGATTCTATTGTTTTCTTTAAATATTCTCGGTAATTTACAAAGCAAACTAAAAATTGTCTTATTGGAAAATATTGGAAATAGAAGTTTTACATAACTCTATTTTGGCGTTTTTTATTTGTTTAGTGAAACTGATGCCAAGCGATGGAATTATTATTCTTTTATTCAGTTGTAGCTAGATTTGTCACTACGGTGGTTGTTAGTTTGATTCAAGTTTCAGTTTCCGTCTACGCACTGCAGATGCTCTGGAGAAAGCACTTTTCTGCAGAGCATCTGCGACATCACTGGTATTAACAGGCATCAAGCAGTACCCCAATAATTTCTGAACATCAACTCTATTACTAAAGGACCAGATTCCTGGTTTTCAAGCATACGTTTTAGCTATATACTGTCGTCCAATGGTAAAATGCCGTATCTACAAAAATGGCATTGATGGTGACATTTGCCTCTTCCTCTTAAATTTAAATTTGTTTGTTAAAACATATTGCCGTGTTCTACGTATAAATATTCAATTAATATAATAAGCTAAGCTAAATATTTTAAAACGTAAAAATGGTAAGTGATTTTGGCTTGAAAGTGAAAAATCTTAGTCAATTTTTGTATGTAGATACGGCGTTTTAGTTTTGGACGGTCACATGAAGGCTTTTCACAGTGAAATCGTCTTACTAGATGTTAGGAAACGGTTTGTGTCGGAATTTGCCTATATAAGTACCCAATAAGACAATCAGGCCAATTCTGTAACGCAGTTGTTACGTAGCAAGTGGCTAATATTCTCAGCAACGTTGTTAAAATATAAAATCGTATTGTGTAACATATCTAATAGTTCAATAGTTTGCCACCAGTTGAGTGGTGAACTGAGGGACTACGAACTACGTAGCAACCGATAGGGAAAGGGACGTGCTGCTAAACACGCTTCAAGTCTTTAACCTTAAAATAAAAACGAATTGTTTGGTTTGTGGTATATGTAAATATATATATATATATAATATCGTAAATAAACAAATGGTAAATGAAATAGACGATTTATATAAAAAGGTAATTTATTTCGTTTTTACTATTAGATAAGTATGATAGGTATTTTGATTTAGTTTATTCTTTTATTTTAGAGGTTACCTAACAATTGCCAGAAGGAACTTAGGGGATACTTCCCTTGGCTTTTACCTAGGATGTAAGTCTATACAAGTAAAACATAATCTTATAGTCGAATACAATTTTGTATTCGTCGACTATTAAAACAACTTTGTTAAATTTATTAAATGTACAGTGGAAAGATTACCACAGTTAGATTAAATGGTCATTGTTAATGAATTAAATTCGTATCCAATAAACGAGAAAACCTTTAGAACTACTAGAATTTAACCAGTTGTCGTAATAATGAACCCCTTGAATTGAAACTTGTGGTTATACATATCCGAACAACCTCACAATGCAGAAATGCACCCAGACCATGACTGAGACGCGAAGTCTGAAGTATAAGAATAACAGCAAGAATAATTCATTTTACGCGATTTTACTGAGCAGCTATCTTCTGTGGACCTTTGCACAAATTTAATTTTTGCGTAAATTGTTTCCACAATTCTTCGACGTTACGGGATTCCGTAAACGGAGTTGACTGTGTCGCAAGAGAACTTTGTTTGTGAATACACTTAACCATGATGTCATAAATATGGATTTTGTGTAGTTCTACTCTCGCAGATAGTACTATTCATTATTAATTTGCAAACTTTTAACTTCTGTGTACACAGCACATCGAAGGGTACTGATCAGCTGATTGAATGTTTTGTACTGAATGCGCAAGACCATCAACAGTTTACCACTGTTGTTAAGCGCATGATTCTTAACAAGTAGTTAATTTTTCCAATATAGAACGCAAAATCTTATTAAAGTAGTGAACAAGGTATTTAACGAAAATTGCAACTTGTTATGACTGTTGTTGTTGTGGCTCCAGCAATTACTGAGCCAAAGGCATGAAGCAGGAATGGAAAATGGTAAAAATTGGGCTACTCTTTAATGACAGGACAAAAACGTATCCTCATCATTCCATCATGTATATGCTCAAAACTTTACCTTGCTTAAAATATCAAATAACATTGTTTCTGATAACTCAATCTGCAATTGAATAAAAAAATAGAAAATGTCTAAATTCAGTCAAATTTTAGTGAATTATACAGAATTATACCCTAAAATTTGAAACGGCTTTGTCTAAAATTGTGAATGGCAGGTATATTGTATCGTCGTACAGAATAACAAATCTCTTCTTGCAGGATAAAGAAATGTTATGCTGTTACCAATTTTGCAAGGCAGAATCTTATTTCATACGTCAAATTGTAGGTAATTAAAAAACATTCGGATTTTGTTCATATTCATGGACATATTCTAAACCAAAAAGGATTTGTAGCACAGTTATTCAGTTTCTATGAATGGTCGTCAAAAATCTATGGAATGATTATGTGTTTTGCAAGTAGATTTGGCATTTCCTATGTCTTTTGTTGTCAACCAGAGCCGTACAACGCAAGGATTAGGAATTTTCTCAATCCTACCAGAATATAATATCAAATCTTCTAAAGAAGTGATAAAAACCGGCCAGTTTTTAAGATTTTGGAAATAATACGGTACGAAGACCACGAAGAACTGTTGGTAATCCGGTCCCTTTATGCCCATCCTTTTGTTGGAAAATCCTCGCTCCTTAAACAGGAGAACTTCGCGCTTTTTTATATAAACACGGGGATCAATGCGGACTTAGCGCGCCCTAACGGCACCATTAAAAACTTTCCCGCGTTTCCGGCACGGCACAGGTCGGTCCCCGCTCTGGGGAGACGTGAGAAAAAGGGCCTGGATATCGTGGTGCTGACTTTATGAAAAAAAGGTGAGATTATCTTCCCGTCAATATGCCGTTTCCCGCACCCACACGAGAAAACATATTTCATTGATACCCGGTTAGCAGTTATTATTAAACACGCCCGCCGATAGATGGCGTCCTGGTTGGCACGTGCATGAGCTACGCTGCCCTTTTTCCCATACGAATCGATATGTAATGGTCCCAAAAGCACCTTTCGTAGGACGAGAATAGAAAAAAAAAGAGTGAAGTCGAAAGTTTATTCCTGTGTTCCATAAATTCGCGTGTTATCTCGTATTTTTCCAGCGCTGGGTTTCTTCATTTTCCGGTCAGTCTCCGGTGAAACTCGTGTCCACTACGTATATTCTCGTCCTTGACGTTCCCTCTGGTCGTGACACTTTTAGCTCCCCACTTCGTTTCCGATTTTTAACGCGTATTTTCACTCGGTTTTAGATACGGTTGCAAAAGTTGAATATGGTGGGGTTAAACTTACCGGTGAAGTCGTTCAAGGATGATGTGCCCGGCAGTAGTCCTGGTAGTCCTGGAAGAATAAATTATCATTATTTTAAAACACATCCTGAATGTTGTAAGATTTCAAAATGACTAATTAATATTCACTATAGACTGTAATAGCTGTTCCTAATCTTTAGACCTGGTTTCGAAGCGTAGACTAAAAACACCGAGTGATACTAAATTCCGCCTCCTTTGGAGTATGCAACCAAATTAACATTAACTTTTCAGGGTGCTCATGGAGTGGTATGAACATTAAAGGTGATCAATTTTTGGACGAATTTACGACCGCTACTGTGCAGATGATATATAGACAACCAACATTGCATATGTTGAACATAGGGGTTATGCGACTTACAATTTAAAGAATATCACAGACAAATGTACTTGTATAAAAAGAAAACTTTCAAGCATTTGCATTATGTACGTAGAATTAAGCATAAATAAACCAAAATTTGTTTGGTCCTAGTTATGTTTATGTTATTATTCTTCAAGCATGCAGCGCCGCCCAGCGGATATAACGAAGATTTTCGCAGGTTTTCATCCCCACTCCACATGGGTATGAACAATGGACATACCTCTAATAATAATACCACGGCTCATGGTAAAATTCCACTATAAAGTTCTAAACTGTCAGTTCAAAGACCGCGGTAGTTCAAAATATGGTCGTTCCAGTTCCAGTAAAAAGTCGCGCGTCATCATTTTCGAACCTATAGGTTAAAAAATGACGAACCTATAGGTTCGAAAATGATGTCATCTGTCATTAAGTACATTGAATTTCAAGAATTTTCATAGTCAGTGATTGCCAAACACACACACACACACAAATTGCCAGTGTTTTGTCCGCTTGAACTGTCATACTAGACACACAAAACCGTGTGGGATTTGAAATATACCAATCACAGCGCAATAATCCAGATTCTGATAAACGAGCTTGAAATGTCAAAAGCGATCTTGCAAAGGCAGTAGTTTTTATACCCCCAACATTTAATGTGGTGAGGGTATATTGATATTGTGATGAAATGCTCCATAACGTTTTTATTCTTCAACCTATAGGGTATATTGAGTTTGATTCAACATTTGCCACGCCACCCTTAAGGAGGCGTGGCAGATATAGACTTATATATATATATATATATATATATATATATATATATATATATATATATATATATATATATATATATATATGGATTTGATCAGAATTGAAAACTGAATCGATTTAGGTATGTCCGTCTGTCTGTCCGTCTGTCGGTCTGTGTACACGATAACTGCCGTAATTTTGAAGCAATTGATCTGAAGTTCGTAAATGGGCAAAATCGGTTCACTTGTTTTTTTTTTTCAATATTTTACGTGGGGGGTATTTTAACTTCAGCTCGGCTGAAGATAATTTCTTTTCATTTGCTTTGTCTTTACTTTCTGGACATTGATTGACATGCCGGCAGGTTGACCTATGTATTTGACATTTGCAACTTGAATTGTTTGTATTGCAGTATCGTCAATCATAAGAACTTTTATTGCTGTTCCCATAAAAGAAAATAAATTTATAAAAATATCATTTGAAGTTATTTGGTTTTATTTGTTAACTAAACTAATCGTCCACTGAACAGTCGAACATTACATGTGCTTCCTAATAAGCTGAATATGTAGGTATTCTTTTAGTACATTGTCTAGCTAAGACGACGTTGGGTGGAATATTTTGTTGTTTAACTGGAATTATTCAGCTTTTATTTGGATTTTTGTTGTTATAAATGTCAATGATTATGGTTTCTATCTGCTTCCATAAACTTAGTATTATGAGCAAAAACCGTTTTAAAATGGTTTGTTTTTCTGTTATAATAGTTTGTTAGTGTTATAAAGTTATTATATAAAGACAAACAAACGAATAATCATTAAAAATAGTCCATGTATTATATTTAAATAATTCCAAAAATAGAATTGTTTTTATTTGAAGGTGATTTTCCCAAAATTTGTATAAATACACAATAAAAAACTAACATTGATGTATAAGAAATACATTTAGCTACCTAGGGTGATGACAGAAAATAACATGACATAATTATAAATTGTTCGAATAGACAATAATAACCATATTCACTTTCGCTGTGTCACCCTATATATTTCGAATAAAAGTTTAATGATTCAGCGCAAACTATTTCTTCTACCCAAGAATTGAATCAAACTTAAATTTAAACTCGAAAGCACAGAAATAGACCATCCAATAAAACCGAGTACCGCTTTCCATTGAGTAGATCCCTGTGACATTTTTACATCTTTTCTGACGTTCTCGATATTTCATTGTACGCCTACAAAAATAACCCACGGTATGTCTTGAATTACAGTAATAATATCAACCGAATAATCTTGGCGCAGAGCCGAAACTATATTATCATGTATGTATTATTATTAACCAACTCTGTCTCTATTGCAATGATTTCCACATTGCACCTAGATAAAATTAGCAATGCTCAATATAGTCTACAAGAATGAAAATACACAGAGTAACACGCACGCATCTTAGAAAATAACAAATATTGAATTGACGAGTTTATCAAGACGAGCTCACCGAGCTCAAGAATGAGTTAAGTGAGCTCAAAGTGTAAGGTTCATTGATGGGGCATTGAGCTATAGATATGAGCTCGATGAGCTCGTAAATAAGCACATTGAACAAAGATCAATTGAAGCCTACCTGATAAATTCAGCAGAGCTGCACCAGGAAAGGATGGAGCCCTGGATGGATCCATAAGTCCTGATCCGTTCGTACTGTAGTGGTGATGGTCTTCCATTTGATAATCCGGAACTTCAGTCTTTACTTCTCTGTCCTGCTCGCTCATCTGCGTATCGTCGCTGCTATCTTCGCCTGTGGTTTGTTCTAGCAGGGATGAGTCTGAATTTCCCTTCTGGAAGATGACAAAAAAAGAGACCAATTATATAACGGTTTATTAGCTAGCATTTTTCGTTAAACTTGAATATAGGAGAGTGATGCAGGAGATAGGCTGATGTAAGATGGACAGAACTAAACAGAAATAGGACAATTCGGAAATAGACAAAAACCAAGGCATTTTCGGGAATTTCGTTTTGTTTGTTATAGCTATATATCCTGAACGGTGACAAAATTGTGGGAAATTAAGAATCAACTTACAGCAGGAGTGTGTAACGTAGGTCCTCCTTCCAGTGCCTGTCCAAGGAGCGTATCTTGCGTGTCGCCATTGTTTCCTCTGGACGGACTTCTGACCCTCGGTGTGAACGCGCCTTGGTTGTCCTGGTTATCCTGTCGACTCCTCTTAACCGGTGGCGATTGGTCTCTGTCCGCCAAGGAATCCGTCCTCTCGTTCGACCACGTTAACGAAGCACCTTGCTGCAAAACAGAGAAAAATTCCAATCATTTTCTAACGTTCGCCAGCAATTGTTCGAGCATAGAGGAGCAGATAAGAGATATGGAGATAAGTTGGACTGTTATGGCGTCTGACAGCTCCTGTGCCAGCTACCGCCATCTGATTATGTTACGGTTTTTTTTCTGTTCGCCGTAGTCTCTTTAAGCGGCGATTTAATTTTCTCCTCCTGGACGTCGTGAATCGATTAAGTGAGCTGTCAAAGAAGTGCCCAGTCATGGCGAGCGAGCAGCAAGAGGTCATGTTTACAGGCTCTGATTTTCCGCGCCTTGTTTATACATATTATGTAGACGCGGTTGATTGTTCTAAGCTGGACGTTTTAAGATGCACGGTTGGTTTATGTCTGGTTAAAAAAATAGTAGTCAGTCATTTCGTTGACCTCTCTGCAGTGGATATAGGTTTGGGTAAGACGGCTTTTTACCTGCTCTACGTTAACACGAATTTTTGCAATATCAGGAAAGCTGCTCATTATTGTTGGTGTTATATGACATCACAACCATTTGCGAAAATGTACCATGGATAATTATTCTTTAAAATCTCTTAAGAACATATTCCTGCGACGAATATAAGACGATTTAATCCAACTTATCTATATGCAATTTTTCCTACAGCGAGAATCTATTGTACCAAACGCTATGGCGCCTAAACTTGCTTTATAAGGACCAAAAACGTTCATTGTTGCATACATATTGGTTATTTTAGGGAGACCCTTGTTGCCATTGATGTTTTTCAGTATTTTGGCATTTTTAATAGCACGAAGTCTTCTTGAAAACTGTAGCTATTGGAAATTTTACAATAGTTTTCCTCTAAAGTTTACGTATACTTCTAATACCAGTATTCTTTTTTATAGCACTAGCTGCAGTATAGTTTTGGAAATAGAGGGGTGTTAGCAAGTTTTATAAATATGCAAAGTTTAAGTTTGTTTTTCATTCAGTTCATTGGACTTCAACTGTGACTGGTATCAGATTGACAGACAGACAGACAGACAGACAGACGGACAAACAAGTGAATCTAGTCAATATGCACTATACGGGACGTCACGTCTCGCCAGAGAACGGTAACGTCACGTCAAAATACTGTTAAATGCATTTTGAATGGTAACGTTCACACGGTTCACACTATACGGAACGTCACCCACCGTCAAGAAAAGAATAGTCTCGAAAAGAATATTTTGACGTGACGTGACGTGCCGTGACGTGACGTGCCGTGACGTGTCGTTGCCTATCTACTCTAAAAATTTCAATGTGTCGACGTAAACGTGTTAATACAAAATATACTGAAATAGATATAGATTCGATGATCAATGATTGAATGAGCAAGTGCATTATATGTACAGTATGGAAAACGGAAAATATATTTGCAAAACTAAACAAAGGCCGATTGGAATACATTATCTGCCATTTTCATCTAGAATTTGTTGCTGAATCTACTTCATGTTTTGCTTAAAGCATCGAGATCGTATTGAAGAGGAGTCATATGAGCTTAAAATTGGGATCACTTTATGTCAAATCATACCGTCCGTTAGTCCCATAACGTCAAATTGACAAGCCGATACATTATTATAGGTTTGAGTGGTTTCTAGTGCGCTATAAGTATTTTTTACAACTAATTAGCATGACAGTATGTGATGTAATAAGCTGTCGCAGCAGAAAGGGTCCTGGCTGCAATAAATCAGCAGGAATTACGTTTCGTCGGTAAGTGACGTTAGATGTCAGTCAAATAACAATGAATAGGCCCTTATTCAATAAAATTTGACTTACAGCAGGAATTATGGATACAGTTTGTAGATCAATGTAACTGGAAGCCGACAAAGTCCAGTGTTGTTTGTTCGAAGCATTTTGCGGATATATGTACAGACAGAACATCACCAAATATATCTTCGCATCAAATATATTTTCTAGTTTAGTAAAACCGTTTCGGTCAAGACTATCAAGTATTGGATAATCACAGAATATTATTAATTGAAAATATTAATTTAAAAAAATAGGTACACACATATTCGAATGTGTTACATCAGAAAAACAAAAATAAATAAATCCGCCAGCATTCGACATCAAAATAACAAAATGGTTTTGTTTAATAGCCAGTAGGTTACAAAATGTAAAATACTTATTTTGTTAATATTCATATCCATATTTATGTTACACTTATAAGAGTTATTGCATATTATTTATTATAACCTTAATCCAGGTTATTTTTATGTTTATTATATATTTTTACTTTCTGTAGTTAAACAAATATAGTTAATATGTGCTATGTTGCACTGTCTGCAATATTACAGAAAAAGAATTTAATTAGCCCGGGCCTGTGCACACTGACCGTCGTATAGTCCCATAAGCCACACCTACTGACGCCGTTTTCAGTATAAGAAAAACATATACTATCTCGATGGCTTCAAGTTATGATACACCATGTAAATAACCCATTTCATATACGATATAATTTCTTATTATTTTCTCGTTTATTATTATATTTGATCAAAAGCTAAAGAATCGGATCTGAATCTACTTAAAATTACAAAAAAATTTATGTTTAAATTTCGGTTGTATTTTCTTTCTGAGTAACACATACTACATACTTTTAGAGCAAAACATTATCCTGAGTTCATTTTCGGGATGGCTATTTAGAACTTAAGAAACTGAGTACCTTTTTCTCACAGAATTTCCATCGGAGGAAACTTTTCAATCCTATTTTCTATTTGAATCCGATCTAAAAATTAGGTAACTTCGTTTTGTTTAAAATCCTGCTCCAAAGTTGATAGAAAATAGGAAAATAGACCTATTACAACTTTCTAACGGTTTTCAATTAGTTTTTATTTATTTTCAGTGGTAGGTTTGTACGACATAAACATAACAATTCACATTCCACAAACTATTATGGGAAAATTTTGATTGATTTGATCTGACATCCCTAAGTCGGATGTTGTTGCTATATGATATGAAAATTTGCAATTTAAATTACAAACTTAAACGTTTTAAACAGAAAAAAAAACTTATATGCAGCATACAAGTGTCCACTTGTCCACTTGTAGTGATGTGGAGTGGCATAGTTGATTACTTTATCTTGGTATGTATTGTAAACAAAACAAGTGGAAATATTTTGTTGATATTATAATGCAATGTAAATACCACAATTATCCAGTTTATTTCAATCCATAAAACTATATTAGACTGTCACTTTTTAAACTGTCAAAACAGTAAAAAAAAACCAAGAATATATTACACAAACACAACAATACTGAATTGACATCCTTTTAAATTTTACTAATTTACTACTATTTCACAATTCTAAAACTCTTATGAAGCTTCCCAAACAATAAATATCTTCCAAGTAGTGGCGATTCCAGGTTAATATTACCGAATTCCCGGAATTAGCGAAACAAAATAGAAAACCCCATTACGATGTGACGTAAACTGCACATAACCTAAAAATGAATTAGCCGAACCGCGATTCGATGAATAAAAAATGCCTACCAATTAAACCTTACAAAATGTTTGTTTATCCCGAGAAAATATGCTCAAGAACGGCCTTCAAACGTTCAATTAAACTATTATAATTTATGGCGGTTGTTTCACGAATTGTTGTCATAAATATGTCAGAGTGGAGGCGCCCACCAAAATTTAACACAAACATATTACACATTTGGACAATGAATCTCTCTGACGCGACGTTAAGATTATTATTCGTAGATGTACACTCAATGAAAAATGTAAGTGTATGCTAAAAAGTTTTTGAAGAATAGGCGAATTATGAACGGGATATGGTCTAGTAACTTACCGGCGTTAGTTTTTGTGACGTTGGCTGTTGTTGGACTTTACTTTCCAGTTCCACTAACCCTCGAACCTGCAGCATTTGCGCTGTTTTGAGAAATTCTGCCAAATGCTCCTGGCCAATATTCACCTCTCCATTATACATAAACCTGAAACAAAATCAACAATTAGATAAAAGGAAAAACATCAACATCATCAACATCCAAAAAAACTTTAGTTAAACTTAATATAATAACAGTTTACAGATGTGGTCATATCTCTCGTAACGTGCCAAATTTCGTACAAAATTAGACTATTTATTCACTAATTGTTTGTCATGCATATGACGTGAAGTTTAGCCGAATTTCAGTTGGATACTATTTGCAATGATGATTGCATTATGAACCATGGATTACTTCGGCTATGTATCGTAGCTGCTGATTCTATATCAAATAATAAACAATTATAAAACAGGAAATGCCTGGTTAACCGCTTAGTACACAACGATGTAATAGAGAAACCGGAACACAAAGAGATAATTTAGTTTCGTTTGTAAATTCTATTTTGCTAATTCTATAAAATCATACTTCTAAGAACATGTAGATGATTCGTCGGTGCAGGTAATTGAAAATTTGTGAATGATAAAATATCCCGACAAGTATGTAAATCCCACATTACACTGAGTCACGAAGACAGGTGCGAATATGTTTCAGAAATTATCTTAAAAACCCAATTTATTATAGACACAGGTATTTGAACCTATGATTTGACCGCATTCAATGTATGTCCATTCTAACTTATAAGGAGAAGAAGTACTAACAAGTTTTGCAAATAACTCGAATGACCACTGTCTATATTATTATTCTGTGCTCGAAGTGCTACAAATAACTGGCGCCTAACAAAACTATTTTCCGATTTATAGTTTAAATGCGTCGCAAACAAAGTTGTTATTTATAGTATGTATATACCAGTAGCAATCATGCAATGCCAAAATCATATTGATCAGCAGAATTAAATGAATTAGTTATCAGTTGTAACAACAACAAGACGTTTTACAAAGTTGTATTGATGCGACTATTAGAGGATCCAGAAATTCTTATAGCAAATTAATAAACCAGAAAAATATAAAAACGTTAGAAGCTCAATGAACATGATCCGGAATTTTTTAGTTATAGTAAATTAAATAGTATACAAGTCTGAAATGAAAAATTTAAAATGTGTAAAGAAACGATGAAATCATTTAAAATTATTATTGTTTCTTTTTCTGCGTCAATTTGCTATACAAATATTATAATATATCTGCCATTATAGACCACGGCGATCAAGCGCACTAGTACAAAGAAACCCTGATAGTGTGTCACGTGCAAACGTTAACAAAGAGATAAAAAGATGCAGGTAAAAGTACGATGACTAACTATGAGACCTTTTCGATGATTTTTAAATATCGGACACGCCTGGTCACTGCTTATTGACACCAAAAACTATAAAAATGTCAATGTGTATTTTCAGACCAACATTGGTTTATATGGAAATATCAACGGAAAGATTCACTTACATGATTATACATATACCGGGTGACCCACGCAATAGGTACTCCCGTTTATTTTTTTTTGTTTATAAAGCTGGACGAATGAAATTTGGGAAAGTTTTAATAGACAAAAAATGCCATTCATTGGAATACTCTTGAGGTTAATATGACTTCCGGTTTTTCCGGAAATGACGTCATCATTGAAATTTTAAACGGCACCCTATATTCTTTGTGTGATATTTTCAATCAGGATGACATTCTGAACACAAAAGCATATCGATCGTCAATTTGTATCACCAAGCTAGCGCAAAAATAACTTTTTTGTGTATTAATCTAGGCGAAAATTGTCATATAAACACTACCTAATTCGATTTTGGTCGACATTGCATTACTGGCGCCCTCTAGCGTGATTTAATTGTTTTTTTTTTGCCAGTGAGTCATTTTTCCGGTATACCCAATGGTCACACCTTGATTATTCGATAGAAAACATCTTTCCGATTACAATGATACCAAATACTTGATATTTTATTGAAATTGGCCAAAAACCAATTAAATCACGCTAGAGGGCGCCAGTAATGCAATGTTTGCCAAAATCCATTTAGTGTTTATTTCACAATTTTCGACTATTTTCACCAATTCATAGCTACCTAGATAAATACACAATAGTTATTTTTTCGTTGCCTTGATGACAAAAATTGACGATCGATATGTTTTTGTGTTCAGAATCTCATCCTGATTGACAATATCACACAAAGAATATAGGATGCCATTTAAAATTTCAATGATGGCGTTATTTCCTGAAAACCCGGAAGTCATATTAACCTCAACAGTATCGCAAAGAATGGCATTTTGTGTCTATTAGCACTTTGCCCAATTTCATTCCTTCAGCTTTATAAACAAAATAAATAAACTGGAGTACCTATGCCGTGAGTCACCTGGTATACCTAGTCCAGTCAAATGTTGTTTTGGTCAGGAAAAAAATATAAAAGTTTTTTCTGGTTTCATTCTATATGCTTTTTGGGGTGCTGAATCCGAGTAGGAAAATTTGGCCTTCTTTCAACGCGGTCTAGCGACCAAACCATTCAACCAAAAAATACACTTGACGGTGCTTCTTATAGAAAATTTAGTGTACTTTATTTTTGTATATAGTGGTCTATGTCGAAAAGTGCATAGTTTTGTGACTTTTTGGCAAAAAACTGAAGACAAGTCGAAAATTTTGAGTTTTATTTCGGTTTATGTTGTGAAGCCATATCCGTGGGAAGTAGCAAAGTTGAAATTCGGATTCAGCACCCCAAAAAACATATAGAATACAAAAAAAAATTGCCATACCTTTTTCCTGGGACAGACACCCTTGAGAACGATTTGACTGGACTAATAGTACAGTGAAATTAAAATCGGCTATTAAGAGAAATTAATCCAAAAAAGTTGCCCTTTTGAGATCCGACGCGGAAAGGTGGGGTTTTAATATTCTATGGAGACCGCAAAAACCACCCTCAACGCGCAAGTTTAGCGATGTTTTGCATTTTACCGCAAAACGGTTACGATTTCGAAATTTTAGCTTCTGTAGAAAATCAATCCTTATAAAATTCTGCTCATAATACGCCAGCAACCGCCATTTCCAGGCTACATCATATAGGGGTATTCCAACATTTCAGATTATTAATAATTCTATATTTACACTTAATTCTGTCAATAATAATAGTTTTCTGTTATATATTTAATAAAAACATCTGTCCAACTCTTTTTAAGAAGTAATAAACTAATTCCCGTAATAGAGGGTTTAAATTACCAAAAAAATAGCCCTAGTAGTTCAAGAACCAGTGTATTTAAGACAACATGTAAAATATCTTTCTCAAAACCTTACTGCGCCGATCCCAAAATTGCAACTATATTCAATATATTTCCCTTATCTTTTTCAAATTTTATAGTACTATTACCGTTTGACAACGTTGAAGATCAATTTCTGACGTCTCTATTGAAAATAATTGCTATGGACTACATTACTATACTATATTCTTTTGATAAACAGTGTTCCGATGATGACTGAATTTCGTATTTTTTGTCCTTCAAGTTGATATATTTTATTAACATTGTTTTGAATAAATGTGTTAATACTTTGCTTAACGATAATTGAAAAGATAACGATGATTATGGAATGTTAACAGAATGAACCATTATGGAACCATGACGTAAAACGTAATAACTACAACAATAATACCGTATAATTTTATGTTTTAAGATTTTTGCAGATGTCAAAAAAATTGTCCAAGATGTCCAAAAATTCATAAAAAAAATAAAAAAGGCAGTATGTAGTTAAATATTTGAAGTAAAATACTTTTGGGCATTTTGAATAGTAATATTTATATAATAGTAGTTCCTTTATTCCATTTTTTTTGGCAACAAATTTTCGATATTTCACCTATAACATAGCCTTCCTCAGGAAATCTACAAGGAACGTTTTAAACAAAGAATATAACAAATTTATAAATACTTAAATACAAATTTATAAATACTAACTATAAACTACCAAAACACATAAAACTTTTTTTAAACTTCTGACAAATGTCAAACAAAATACTTCATAACAACGTAAAATAAAATGATACCTCAATATCCTTGAAAAAAATATAAATTAATCAAAAATTTCAACCCTTAAAAGATTTCAATAACGTTAATAATTTTTTATAAATTATGCTCACATTTTCTACATCAGTTTTAAAATTACATGTATTAATTCATTAATTCATTAATAAACAACATTTCCAAAAAAATTCTATTCGGTTGATTTGTACAAACACCGAAAATTTTAACATTTTCAAAATCAAATCTATGGTTTTCTTTAAAAGCATGTTGCGCTAATGCGCAACCTTAATTTACTTGGTTTATGTCCGAATTATGTAAGAAAATTCTAGTTTTGAAATAGTTACCTGTCTAACCAACATACAATAAATTGCAACAAGAACAAGGAATAGAATAAACTATCCCAGAATTTAAAGCCAAAGGTGTTTTATCTTTAACAAAAGAAAAACAACTATTAATTTTTTACAAATTATATTTTGCAAATCTAATGTTATTACTTTTTAAAGTTTTCGTTAAACTAGATGTTAAATCCATTATATACGGAATTTTTAAAAACAAAGGAGGTTGTTGAAGAAAGGGATCAAAAGATATTAAAACATGTCCTTTAGGTAAACTAAAATTTTGATATTTTTGAGACAAAGTAAATGAATCTTTAATATCATACAAGACATTATTAAAGGAGTCACTAAGAATTTTAGAAGCAAAAGATCCCAACTCGTAAAGTGGGGAACAAATACAAGAAACAATAGGCCTTAAAGGGATATTCTGCTTGTGAATTTTGGGTAGGCAATATAATTTTGGAGAAATTGCATTATTAATGCATAACTTCCGTTTCAAATTTACATCTAGTACTCCATCCTGAAACATTTTTTTCACAAAATCATTTACTTTTTTCTGGATAATACTAGTTAGATCTTTCTTAATTATTTTATATACATTCGTATCATTAAGTAAAGTATTAGTTTTCTCAAAATATTCAATTTTGGACATAATAACCGTAACTGAACCTTTAACTGCTCTAAGAACCAAAATATCTGGATTGCTCTTTAAATAATCCTTACATGTTTTCTCCAAACCCTCCCACTTAGAAACAACATTTTTATTTTTATGTAAATAATTAGTAATAACATTAGTTACCCTACCTCTACAAATATCAACAGTATCAGATGGCAAAAAAACACACTCTATATCACAATTATTTACAGTTATAAATTTTGGACCTAATGACAAAAAATCTAAGAAATCTTTTGGAATCTGTTTGTCAGTTAATAATTAATTAATTAGCTGTTTTTTTATATATAATAGTAGGTATATAGAATAGTAATATTTTGTTTAAGTGACGTTAAATAATATGAATCAAGAGGCTAAACGGAAGTAAGTCTTTATAAAACATCAATGAACATTACATCGCCCATTACTAATTCCCGTTATAAAAAATGAGGCAAAACATCCATTTTTAATAAGTAGCGAGGCTTTTGAAGCCATAATAATTGATATCTGATGTCCAGGGTGTTTCAAATCGCGTGTGCCAAACAGTAACAGGATGTAGACATACTTAGTTATTCTAAGCATACCGTAGTCGAGATAAATATTTTTGTCTTACATCTTTCAAAGCTCAAAACCAGAAATTTACAAATCGATACATAAGAACGAATCGAAACATAAGAAACAACAAATAACATGTATTTTTATGACTGATATCTTCTAGGGTGTGATAAAAAATGATTGGGATCCATTCAAATTTCCCGTCAAAAAATTTACACTTCATTCCTGTTTAATAGAATAGCCAAATATCCATAACCTTACTTATTTATTTGTAATTGTTTTTCACCTGTTTTTAATTAACAGAAGCGAAGTTAAACATCCTGTGTATCATATTAAAAATAATCACACTTCAAACTGAACAAAACGTGACTAATATCATATTAAAGGTGTTGCAGCCGCCATATGAGGCATGAAATCAATCAAAGAAAGTAGTGATCTTGCTCGAACGTTCTACAATTAGTTTCACGCAATAAGAGGGCGTGGCTTATACAACTTTCTACCATTTGATCAAAATTTATGCAAATTGTTTATAGCGTTTCGAAAACAGCGATATTAGCAATTAAACATCTCATAGCAACACGAGGAAGGATAATAAAGTCAAGGATGAGGAAGTAAGGAGTGAGTAAACGTACACATCAATACCAAGTTCGAATATAAACATCCTTTCCTTTAAATGTAACAAATAACACCGCTGAGATATTTATATAGTGCTTAGCAGTTCATTACAAGCCAGTAAACACTTTACGCCATTGACAGATGTCAAGTGTTCAATAATCATTTACAGCCCATAAACCAGCCAATAACAGCGTTGAAGAGTTGAAATTGCGAGCGATTTTGTACCGAGAAACCAGTGAAAGCGAATCTTGTGGTTTGATCATGCTTAAAAATCCTATGAGTAATTCACTTACGCACTTAGGGTATGTCTTGGCTTATAAATTTTTTTTATTTGGAACTTGGACAGTATACATTAAATATAGATTCTTGAACACGTGCTGAGCAGACAGACCACTTGGATCTCTTTATTGCTGTTAGTGTTTGGGGACAATTTATTTCGGTCTTGCCGTGTTCTATCATTTCACAACGCAATGAGTAATTTTAGTTGTGGCGCACGGTACGTAGAATTAAAATTAAAATATTCGTGTGCGTAATGTAACGGGCGTGGGATCATAGATGGCGTTAAGTATAAAGCGTCGGACTGACGAATTTGAATTTATAATTGAGACGGCTGTGATGAATGCATTAGCGGCATATTCTTTACATTTACAATGCATAATAACCGTAAGTGTAAGAGATATCTCTACGAGACAACATCCTTCTTTCTTTTTTACTGTTATATTCACAATAATTATAAATTGATAGACATAAATTAAGTAGGCATGTCTGCGATTGGGTCAATTTGACATATGTGAAATCTATGGAATAAATCAATACATTTTTCTGCTCCTATTGATATTACTCACGATTGCCAACCCATGACAGCCATCGATTCTCATAACAGTCATAACTCATGCTAAATCTGTGAATTATGAAGAGCTGTGATTGGTTAGGATTAATGATCATATGAATCATGACCAAAATCATGCCAAAATCAAAATTACATGATAGTTGTATGCAAATGTAAGCACAAATGCACACAATGACAGGTACGACGTCATAGAATTCTCTAAGTAGGCTGAAATGAAAGCTTGAACCTTGTATTTTATTGCAATGATGCGAAAAATCATGTTTCTTAACGGATGGCATGGCAATTTTGGTCCGTGTTTGACAGGAATCCAATACCACTATGTACAGTTGTGACTACTATTTCTCTTCAAAGTTCAAAGTTCAAGGTCCAATCATTTCAGTCTACCAAGAAAATTCTGAATATTGAAGTTGATGAGTTGAAATGTAAACTTGGTATATCCTCCATTATGCTGGACACTTGGTACTTAATGTCAAATATGTTTACCAACCAAATGATCTGTTTTAGAATATACTTTGAATGCTTCGCTTTAATTTGAGGTCTCAGGAAGATAAATATATGTAATTAAAAATTGGATTTTGATAAGATCAAGTTTTTGGTAGATTTCTGAGCATTCAGTCAAGCTCTGAAGAAGCGATGAACATGGTTGGCGAATCTTAAGCATTGTCTAATATTTCTGACGTTCAACACAAGTGAAAGAATTTGCAGTGTTCTACTACTCATAGAAAATATACAGAGTGATTTACAATTCTAGGTAAAAATTGATATGGCCAATAAACGTCTAATAAAAAAAAGTTGTTGAAAAGCGAACAAAGAGAAAATTTGAAGTAAAATTCAAAGTTTTGTGACCGTATTTAATTAAAAAAGAAGTTTATATAAACAAACGGAAATATCCTTTACATTTATTTACACCACATTTTGTTTGAATGAGCAGGCTCTTTCTTATTAATCTTATATATTTTATGTTTAAGAAGACAGAAGAAGAAGATGACATAAATCTATTGATGAAATTAGTGTGTAAAAACAAAAAATACATACATAGATATTTATGATTATGTACGACAGTGTACAACTTTTTTTCCAGAACTTAAATGTCATTCTGAGTAAAATGTTTCATACGGACTTTTTAGTTTTTTTTGCTGTTTTGAAAAAAAAAACAGCAAAAAAAAACCGTTTAACATTAATAAAATCCATATCCATAAACATAAAATCCATATACAACTTCTAACTCATTAAAAATGTTCGTTAAGTTTGTATTAAGTAATTTTATTTTTATTATTGTGAATTTTGTAACTCAATGTGAATTAAAAATAAATAGGCTTATACATCGAGAAAAATGACTCCAAAATTACAAAAAGAACTCTAAATCAAATCAAATTACATGTGATTACATGTGCCTCTGTGATATTGATATATTCTTTAAAATTACAGCATATTACAGTAATTTTACAGGATATTTTGCCAGTTTCACAGGAAAAGTACGGTAATTTCACAGTAGAAGTGATTTCTTTATAATTGAACGCTATTTCTTTACAGGCATCTTGCTGGTTACGATACAGTGAAATTGCTTAACAATTTCTTCTCTGTATATGAAGGTATAAACTAAGTATAAAGTATCTACTATGGGTAAAATTTTGAGAAGCGCTGGTCTAATGGCTAGGTTTTTCAATAGTAGCAGCTATTAGTCTACATTGGATTAGTTGATAAAGGTCCCTGGTTCAAATCCAGGTTGTAGATGTAATTTTTAGTTTAATTTAAAATGTTCTGTCACATTATTTTTTTAATTTTCTTGATAGATTTTACATAAGAACAAATTTGAGAAAGATAAGATAATTGAACAAAGATAATTGAAACTTGGAAATATTTGACAACTATGTGAACTATGGATGTTAACAAGCGCTTTTGTTAGTTCTTTTTCTGCGGAGAATAGGAATGCAGTCTAAAAAATTGCCGCCTACTATTTCCTTTTTTAAAAATACCAAAATCACATGTTATACATCCTGGCATAAATTTTTTCAAAAGGTTGACATGAAAGCTTTTTAGTTTGGTATCCTACTCAGGGCAAAGAAATGTATCGACCACGGTTGTGCAGATTCCATGCATTTGCTTGAAAATTTGGGTACAATTAAACAGTCAAAATCAATAAGATATATTGGAGGTGGCTGTTAAAAAATCCCGCTGACGTCATGTGTAAAAAATAATTTGATTTTGATTATAAATAAAATAATTACCATTAAAATCATTAATCTACATTTATCAATTTTGATCAAAATTTTTAATATATTTACAGTTTTTGACACGATCTAAAAAATAGTGCAACACTGCAGTGAATTCTCGATGTAGGCTCAAAAGAAAGGTAGAACTATAAAGGTTCGAAGAGCAAAAAAAGCAAGTCACTCTCCTCAGTGGGGTGAAGCACAGTTTCTTCTAATATTTCGGATATTATCGATTTTTGTGCAGCATTTGGTGAATTATGTCTGTTGTTGTCTGGCAATTCTTCTCCTGTGTAGCTGTATAAAAATTATTGCCATAATTCAATTTCACAAGAAATGTCTGCACGTTACTTCTAATTGTTAATTCGTGTTGTTGGCGAGTGACAGTACCAAATTTTAAAGTACCTACTTATTAGTACAGCTTGATCCTGTCTATTACCAAATGTAAATGGGTATTGTCGAAATTTCGAAATCTTGACCTGATAAACATCAGTTACACTTTGAGTTGCACAGAGGGCGTTGCACTGGTTCCATTCCGTGACAGACGCCTGTCAGGTCCTTCATTTAAACATCAACTTACAACCTTTTCAATTTAACTTAAATACCAGCCGACAAATACAGGAATAATTGGACGATTTCTTATCTAAAACTCAAATCAGTTCATAATAACTTCCTCATGTTAATCTTCTTGCCATTAAGAAGGTGAAAATTACTCAATTAAATAAATCCGTTGAGTAATATAACTGTTTGTCACTTAAAATTGGCTATACATATCAAGTTTATTGCTGTATTTTTTTCACGCTTAAGACAATTACCAAGTGTGTTAGTATCATTGAGCAAATGCAAATACGTGTTTTAACACCGTCGTGTTTCATTTATTTGCGTCAATAATTAATGCAAATCCAATATATCAGGCACGTACATTAACGTTTCGTTTTAATTATTCGTTGCGTTGTTCAATTCTTTATTGCCAAATAGTTTTTGGGCGAGATTTTAGCATAGCTAATAACAATTATATTTTATGTATACCCGCTAAATATCAAGGTTGCCTGGTGTACCAAACACACACAGCATTGCTGCTGACAGTTGCTTTTCCCGAAATGCATTGCATATTTATTTTAGGTGGTACTAAATGTTAAGGTGAAGATATTGTTACGCTGTTGCTTATCGGATTAATTGCAGAACGTGACTTATATTAATTGTGACATTTTATCCAGATGCAATAACAAGTCGTGATTGCTTGATACAAAATTGGAATGCGTAAGCGGATTTTTATGGTGCGGATAATCTGGTCCTGCAAAACTTGTACTTGCGTCTTCCAGGTAATTATTTCTTAATATTTTCATTCAAAGATTGGCATTAAGAAGTGTGTAGTTCGAATAGTGTGACTTTTTCCACCCGAACTCTGTGACAATTTCTTTATTGAACACTAAAAAAAGAAAAAATATTTTGTTTCGATGATATCACTGAGCAACAGTGATTTCTACTCAAATGGAATGACACATCATAGATTTGTAGATTACTTATTTGGCACCCAAAAGCCTCCATCACGTCACGTTTAAAAAAATAAGTGCCAAAAATCTCGAATTCCACTTTTTAAGCTTTCAAAATATAAACAAGTAGAAAGCCTCTTTATACTTGCTTTTATTGAAATTATTTATTACATAGGGTACATATTTCGGATTATTAGTCCATTTTCAGCCCTAAATCTACAAAATAAATACATCAATATTGTATCAATAAAACATTATGGGATTGCCATAATAATCCGTAAATGCGAGAAGAGTTTTAAAATGGACATTCTTGAACAATTAGAGATACACAAATTAGATCCGAACAAAACAGTTTTAAATGAACAATTAGGTTTTAACATAAAGCCCCTTTTAACTTATCTGAATCTCAATTAGTTGAACATTTTTACAATATTATCATCAATTCAATCACATATCAATTTCAAATTTTATTGCAACTCAATCATAAATTAACATTTCCAATTTCATTGTCTCTAATTACTAAAAAGAACGAATGCAAATGGGGTTGCATACCCTCCCAGCATGACAAGTGATTTTTTAAATTCTGTCCCTATAGTCCTTTTTTCCCTCACAGTTGGTACCCGTTCCTGTCACCTTGCATACACAACAGGGAACGTTAAAGCGGAAATTATTAATCCGATTTTATAATAAACAAAACGGCGCATCCTGATAAATAATACGCAAACAAACAACAAACGCAATGATAATATCGATTTAATGATGAAAGTTATCTCCAAATATAACTAAGTCTTAAAGAGTTTTAGAATGTTAATCTTATGTTATGTTTTATTGATACAATATTGATGTATTTATTTTGTAGATTTAAGGCTGAAAATGGACTAATAATCCGAAACATGTCCCCTATGTAATAAATAATTTCATTAAAGTTAAAAATTTAGAACTTGCTAAATAGGCTCAAATAAAAAGAATTTTTTAACCGGGCAGATGGCAATTTTGGTCCAGCTTTTAAGAATAATAAAATACAACCACAGTTAGATACACAGAATCTCTCGCTTGAAAGCTTAGAACTACAAAAGAGAGCCGAAACCGAAACTGCGACACGCACGATTAGAAAAGCTTACCATACAGTGCCTCACAGATCGGTCTTGCTTCAATCTTTAATGTTTCGTTTAAAAAAAGGGATAGACAACCAAATATGCTTCATGAATTCAACTAAGTCTTACCTACACCTAAAAGTTCAGGTGTTTGCATTCATATGTCTATATATGTCTATATGTTAGGGTGAAGTTTGACCTTTGCTACTTATTATTTTATGTACCCACTAAACTTTCGATTGTTTGTATTAAGGCGCAGATATGGGCGCAGTTATTTGTTTTTCATTTTTATGTTAAGTTCTTTTTACTTTACCATACGTAGTATGACAAAGTATTGTAATCGTGTCAAAGAAAAATTGATTTTAGCGGATATATGTGGCGACGATTCCGGAGGTATCTCGACGAAACTTCATATTCAGAAGTTTCATGACTAAACTTAGAGCTGAAAGAAGTTTTGTTCACAAGGGCCCAAAGAAACTGGAGGTTTACTCTTTACTCTACATTCTATTTGCTAGGGATCGTTCGTATCTGCATTACAACTAGTTTGTCAGGATTTGACAGATGTTTTGATTATATTGACAGTATTGTTAGATCATCAGCGTTTGACACTGCTGTATAGTATGATAAAGTCATGTGTCTGGCTACATCGGATTTTTATTTTTACTTTATCATACGCAGTATGTAAAGTATTGTAATCGTGCCAAAAAAAATTTTTGAGATTTTAGCGGAAATATGTCTTTTTGGGTCCCCTGAACATTTTTGACCAAGGTACAAAAAAATGTCTGTGTGTGTGTGTGTGTGTGCGTGTGTGTGTGTGTGTGTGTGTGTGTGTGTGTGTGTGTGTGTGTGTGTGTGTGTGTGTGTGTGTGTGTGTGTGTGTGCGTGTGTGTACCCGTTTTTTTGTGGCGACGATTCCGGAGAAACTACTAAAGGTATCGGGACGAAACTTCATATTTAGAAGTTTCATAACCAAACTTAGAGCTGAAAAGGTTTCTGTTGAAGAGGGTCCAAAGGAACAGGAGGTTTAGTCTTAGCATTTTTGAAAGATTTTGCAAATAAGCCGCCATTTATAGAATTTCGTCGAAATAGTTAAATAATAAATTAAAGATGAGGAAATTCTGAATAATTTATCACTATGATATTTTTTGGTACAATCAATAGTTTAGCTGCATGAGCAAATTCTATTTCTACGAGATCGGTCGTACTGCATTAAAACTAGTAGCCAGGATTTGTCAGATCTTTTGATTCTGATGACTGTAGGTAGTCTTGGTGTCAAACGCTAATGTTTTGACCATAACTTCTGTCAATATAAGCTGCGTTCGCATGTTGCATTACACTTTTTACACCCAATAACACGTAAGTATCATTTGGACGGTGTACCCGGTGTCAACGAAGTTCAATATCCGAACGCAGCTTTAATCGACATATCTGTCTAGTTCTAGTAGTTTTATTTTAATGCAGATATGGGCGATCTCGATCAAATAGAGTCTCATGCACCTAAACTATTAATTTTATATATAGTATGATAAAGTCATGTGCCTGGCCACATCAGATTTTTTATTGTTACGACGGAAGAGCAATAATCCCCCCATACACTGATTGTTTTCAATTTATAATCTCTTTTGTTTTGTATTATTTACTCTCAAAGTAATTAGTCCCAAATCAAAAAAGATGACTCCTAATCCCTCCCCATGGTCCCTCCCAACGTCCAAGTGTTTGTGAGAATGTACAATTTATCGCAAAACAAAGCCATTACTGCCGTCCAACGGCAAAACGCCGTATGTACATACAAAAAATCGCTACAATTTCTCTGTATCGATGCAAAAACCACGCACACTTTTTACATTTCAAAGTATTTACCTTAGTCTAGCATGTTACCTAACTATTTGTACGTAAAACAGGCTAATTTGCTTTAGCTATTAATGTCATATTTAAGAGAAAACGGAAAATATTTCAATCAATGTCATTTTTGTACATACGGCACTTTACCATTGGAGGGCAGTTTAGAGCAGACTCGCCGCGGGTTACCTCGAAAGTAAGGTTATGTACCTTTTATTATGTACTTTTTATTTACTTGCGGTAAAACAAGTTACGCCCAAACATCAAACGTGGACTTTTTAATCCTACCATCTTCTAACGATTTATGAAGAAATACACCCTAATAACCAAAGAATAAAGGAAAATAAATACCACATTACTCTATTTTATGTGTCGTAGGCAAATGGTTAATTTAGTTAAAAGCTATTTGTCTGGTCAAATAGATATGGAGTCTTCATATCTATTTGACACACACTATCATATCTATTTGACGGGGCAAATAAGCCTTTTGTCAAAGCAAAAGCTTTTTGTCAAAAATATCCATTTCCTATGACATATACATAACCTGAATCTTTGATATTCATGTGCGGTTAAACTAATATACTCCTTTACATCAAATGTCGACTTTTAACTTGACATAGGTGTTTTTGAAGTTTGTATATCTCGCGATAATACATAATATACTTCTCTGTATATAATAGGTTCTTCATTTGAAGCCAAAATCTGATCCGAACAATAGCAAGAGTCAGAAACTGTCATAATTTTGCTTCAACGTTGAGTTCAGTTCTCGAGAGTTAAAGAAAAAAGAGCATCAATTTTATTAAAAAAATTAAGATTATGATCATTGGAATCAGAAAAGAAATATCAAAATCCAAGATGCCCGCCCATAGGAGTCACCCTGTTTAGAATGCCGTCCAGCATTGACTTTGTACCGAAATCCGGTCACCCCATAATAATAAAAAAAAAACAGCATAGTTCGCAAGACGTCAGGAATCATATCTTTTCACATATGCACTAACGCAGAAATAACTTTCTATAAGATTCTGACTAGAAAGGCCTTGGTACATAAAAATCGTAAAAAGCAACACAATACAAAAACGTCTATTATCCATATGCAAAAACACCAAAGACAAAACTTACCTAAGTAAATTTTCCATGTCTTTCTTCGGTACATCTTTCAATATGACTATGGGATGTGTGCATGGATTCGCCTTCAATAAGTTCTTAAAGTATGGACTGCAAGCGGAGAGGACGACCTTGTGGGCCGTGAAGGAGCACCCTTCGCAGGCTAGTGTGACGTCCACGAAGTCCTCCTCGTCCCTTAAATGCCTGAAGGACGACAGTATTGAGGATTCGTGGTCGTTCCAGCGCAGTGCATAGAGCTGCTCTGGGGAGGTGTCGCCCCCCATTGGGCACTGGGATGGGGCTATCTCTACGACAATCTTCGGGCCGTTCGTGCACCAGAATCGAGCAGCAACGCTCGATCGTCGCTAATTTGGAAAAATGGCCGCTTAGCGATTTGTTGTTGCCTGATTGCACGACTAATTGTTGTTGCTGATGACCGCTTTCTGGCAATATCACGTTGGCTTTTCGAGTGTTTTGTGTTGAAATTTTGTAGAATTTGTTGTTTTTGATGATGCTTCCATGCGGTATTTATTCTTTTCTGATATCCTGTAAGAAAAAATAGAAATATGAGTTATGAGATAAGGTAGATTTGGATTATATGATACCAATTGGTAATAATAAAACCATGTAACATGGACTATTTATTATATTCAATCCACTTTTGGAATCCGAATTTCGGTTTATTTCCGAAATTATAATCTTCTTACTGTTTTTAGAAACAAGACTCAATCGGTATGTAGTGCTACCGTCTTGTGAAAGCCCAGTTAGAAAACATTTCAGTCACTAAGATTACGATACGTTTTGAAAATTTATCGTTTCTATTTTGTTCCTGAAAACGAATCTAGCGTAAAAACTTACGTATCATGTAAGGCTGTGTATATTGACTCTCTTTTGTTTGAAATTTGCAAATCAGTAAAAGATTGTGCAATTTGTCAAAAGTCAATGTGGATGTTGTCAAGTAAAAAACAATGGATTGTTGTAAGTTGAATTTGATATCAAACTGTGTATTGGTCTTAAATTTATTATTTTTGTTATTTTATTTGTTACTCTTCATTCTTATCCTGAGAATTGTTGTTTCGTTTTTTGTGTTACTAAGAGTAATATTAGTATCGATATAGTCGATCTCACCAGTGCTGCAAATTAGTCATCGATTTCTGCTGTTATTTTCCGCATACGCTACACTTCATTCCTATTCATTTCCGTGTGTTAGAACGCAATAGAATGATTATGATACCTCTGCTGTACAAATTAAATACGCCCAGCGAAAAAGTACGTCTTTTCTTAGAATGACATTTCTAGCCTCTAATACTGAACGTAAATATTGAACGTGACCGTATTTTAGCAAAAATGTTTTCGTTGAAAGGTAAGCCGCTTAATAAAAAATCTATGGTGATGGTTATTTAAAGGTTATTTAATTAGTAAAGATAATAGCAATATTAATTTAATTTTTATAATATCCGCCTCGGTAGGCAACGTATTTACAGTCATCTATGTTCGGTTGCCTATGCACAACAATCAAGCTGCGCGATACGCCAAAATGTTGGTTCATACACTTATAAGCGATGAGTAATTTGCAGCACTCGTGAGATCGACTATATACACCTAAATAACTCTTTTATTTATGAAGCAATCAATTTTAACTTTTAACCAGTTGGCGGCTACGATGCATTTGTTTGTGGAAGTAGAATATTTTAAAAGTCGAAGTATGCCAAGCAGTAGGTAGAATAAAAAGTAATGTTTCAAGGAAAGTCATACCAGGGAATGAGGCAGAGTTTTACACAACAAAATTAGCGAATCAAACAAAGTGTCATGTCCAAACGTTCTGGATTAAAAAGAAAATATTTCAAATCATTTTCTCATCTAACATTTACCAATTCTTATAGTCATCTTAAAAGGAATCATCAGTACCCCTACATACGGATATTCCATTTCAGTTAAAATAATATTATGCACAAATATTCATTTCAAATAAACATATTGATTAATTACGCCTGAATGGAAATGAAAATGCGCATATTAACCTAAAAAATCAAAAGTGACAAATTTTGTGTGAATACTGAAGTTACATAATAATTATACAGGGTGTTCCTAAAGATCATGTAAATACGAAAAGGGGTAATTCTTTGGCTTATTTAATGACAAAAAATTCATATAAACATAGGTCCGCAAACGCTTCGTTGCCGAAATTTCAAGATTTTTTGAGTTTTTTCCTTATAGATCTAGTAGTTTTTGAGATATTTAGCTCTATAATTTAGGTTACGCTGTAGGACTTACATCATTTGGCATACCAGATGGTTTTAAGAATCTACAGGGGGATATTTTTTCAGGGGTCATGCCCCCTTTTCTCCCCATGAATTTTTTTTGTTTTCTTCTAAAGCATTTTAATCTCTTGTAGTTTTTTCGTATTTACCACCGTTATCAAGAAAAAAAATAAAAGCTTTTCTGTTTCGCTAGATGAAATTAAAATTTTTTAAATATTTGGTCTAGTATGCCTTGGGTTGATTTAGATAACATTTTGTTTGTATTTTATTTTGTCATTTTATTCGCCACCAAAAATTAAAACTAGGATACAAGAGCTATAAAGAAAAAACTAAAAAAATCTTGAAATTTCAACACCCTGTAGATCGGCAACGAAGCGTTTGCGGACCTATGTTTATATGAATTTTTAGTCATTAAATAAGCCAAACAATTACCCCTTTTCGTATTTACATGATATTTAGGAACACCTTGTATATTTATTTAAATCTGTTTTTAATTTTCATTGATACTTTGACTGCGCTGAGGTAGCCAATGTATGCATTATCTAGAAAGTGTATGGCAAGTGTTGTATTTACTACGGTTGACGCTTTTACTGTAACATAATAAAGAGTCATTATAAATGAATGTAGTCGAAGTAGGCCATACCCATGTTACTACATTTCTGCCATTTTACACAAACAAGTATCAATCCTACATTAGGTTATGCAACCAATTTAACAGTTGCGTATAGAATAGTAGTATTATAGTAGTCTTCAGGTCGAATGAAACGGCAGACAAAATTTTTTACATTGGATCTCAGCGCCTACTTCGACTACAATCATTTATAATAACCCTGTATAACTGTATATAAAAGTACGCATGTATATCCAATGGCACAAAATAAAATAAAAAACAATTCGTCAATGTCTTTTCATCACTTGCCATCTGTCTCATCTAACCCAAACTTGGGTTCATTTTGGTAGGCCCCCGAACAGTATTAGCCCAAGGCCCCGAAAGTTAACAAAATTTGGCAACCCCCAACTACATAGCATACTCACACAAACTTTAAGAACTATAACAAAATTTACACCACATAAGTTTAAGCACTATACAATATTTACACCTTCCAGCACCACAATGGTGAGTGATTTGTCAGCCATACATCACAGTT
This sequence comes from Aphodius sticticus, assembly GCA_963966075.1. Classification (NCBI taxonomy): domain Eukaryota; kingdom Metazoa; phylum Arthropoda; class Insecta; order Coleoptera; family Scarabaeidae; genus Aphodius; species Aphodius sticticus. The sequence continues at coordinate 21,021,060 of OZ014508.1, forward strand.
CCTGCGATGTAACCCAATAACATAACCTAAAATAAAAGATATAAAATATATATTATTCTAAATACCTCCCATTATACTACTAGTATGTGATCAGCACACTGCGCTATCACTTTAATAAACAATCCATAACATCCACTATCTTTATATTAACTTTAATCCACGAACACCAGCACCAAAACACAACACAACAACAAAATCCTCCACCAATAAGCGTCTAGCAACCATTTCATACCAAATTGGAGGGAAAAGTAAATAAGGTAGACAACCAAATGACCCCATCATCACTGAGAACAGTATTATCGGCTAAGGCTTGCTATACTTCAGCACATACACACACAGCTTTTGTAACATTCTGTAAATTAAACATTATGTACTTTTACCTCAGTCTATTGCATAAAAACCCCAGGACAAATCTCTTTAATCGAAACAAATCGACCTTCTCTAAAAACTATACGAGACCAATAATTACAGGTCTTATCTAAAGTGATTTGAATTCACAACAAGCATAAATAATTAAACCAGTACATACGTACATGTCGTACATACTAATTAAAGTTTAATTTAAAACGGTTTCTATGCCGTTGCCAGATATCGATCTGCATTAATCGGCGATATCGTTAGACCGAAATTCTAATTACAATAATTTACAAAAGCGCATTTCTGGTTTCAAAATAACAAATGAAGGCGGCCGACTTTGTATAACATGAATATGGCTGGTTTCGTAACGGAATTTTGGCGGTGGCCTGCAAATCTATGCGTACTACAACTACATGAACATTTTGAATACTTATATTGGCCACTTAAAATCGTGATTGTTTTGTTTATGAACGGACCCGGAGGCGGTTCGGCTTATTTAGAACGGCAATAATTGGGTCTGTCTCTGCATTAATAAGACTTGTAAAAAGTCCACAGTAATTACCGAGGGTTTCGGAATTGGATAATTAAAAGTGTATGTAGATACCGTGTGGGTTGATATTTTTGTCAGTTGCAAATATTTCGTAGACGGTCTGTTTAAAAATAACACACTGGTCTTGATGTTTACCACGTTTTAAGTTGACAACAAGCACTCATACATTTCTTACTAATACATATACGCGATTTGTGTTGGAACTTTTTTGGCAGTGATGCCGAAATATAGTGAATATTAGAGTATTTCATATTGTTGACATTCATAGTGGGCAACATTGGTAACAACATTTCAGTGTTGATTTTAAAGTCCTAAAAATTGCATTTCTGGTGTTCTCTATATTTTACGTATCGGTACGTGAAATATGAAAAGTATTTCATATCACTTTTGTTTTATACGCGTGGAGATGTGTCTGTAATGCCTATCAGGAACATTTTGAACATTTTGAAGCATACTGTAATGAACTAACTGACTTCCCATTTGGCACAATCAAATATTTATTTACAATATCATAGCCATTATCGGTAAGAAACACTATAATTGTTAAGGCTACAATCTCAAAAATAGAAACTATGGAATAGGCAAATCATATATTATTTAAAAAACCTATAAAAATAATAGTTTAAATTTATACAATGAATACGAAAATTTCAGTAATAAAGACAAGTAATAATAGTTATCTATGTACCAAGGGCATTAAACGGATTATGATTTTTAAGTCGCCCGAGGGTATAAACATCAAGTACTGCCCGTAGTACATACAAAATTGTATGTCCTACAATGGTTTTGTTCTTCCGTTTGAATGATATTAAATATTTTGACGTAATTAAGTGACATGCATATCTACGGAGTTGACAAGCAATTCGGAGTTAAGTGACAATGCAGAAAATTAATTGTCAAACAGAATAACCTTAATCGCCTATAATAGGGTATTCCGGTCATGTCAAAATTTAAGCAGATATTCGGTTTAACCTATTGTACAATTTATGAGGATTCATAAAGTTAAGCTATGAGCTTTTTTATTAAGTTTTTCTATGAGATAATTGCAATTAAAAGTGCATTTCGTTTGAATTCACCGACCACCCTCGGAAATACACGATGATTACCGATCCCTAGTAGCGGTGGCAACAGCGGACAGCTCTCGAACAGCTGATCGGCCAAGTTGACGGTTGGCGGCCCTGTTGTTTGACAACGAATAAAGGTAACTTTTTTTGAGAGATGATTTGATCATTGAAACTTGAAGCCAAACATCTCTCATCTCGCTAGTCGGTAATGTAAAGAAAATCTTATCAGGAGTTACTGTTCTACTGCTGTTACAGCCCGGCACAGAACAATGTTGGCGTTGGAGTTTATACATTTTGGACAAGTGTTTGATATAACCTCAATAACCAAAGCAGGTGTCAACAAACGAGCGATTCTAAACGTTGACACAACAGAAGACAAAAATTTACTACGTGCACCCTAGATATAGCAACGTTGTCAAGTCGCTCACTTTGGGCGGTCTTTGTGACGTCACAAAGACCAATCCTAATTCAAACTTCAAACAACGATTTCTCTTAATTTAAAACAATGTTTGTATTTTACTTGTAAAGTAGCAAACAGTAGCACCCATACTTTGTAAAAAATGACAATTTCAAAAACACCGGAATACCCTATTGACATTGACGATTTAAAATTTACAATTTGAATATCAAATATTTGATGTATCTGACATATAAACCATGGCAACGCTTAATGCCGGGCGTTAAGAATCCGTAATGCCATCGCGGGCATAAATTAGCTGTTTTGTCCCGTTATCTAAGATTTGAACTTTATGATCATGTAGGACATAATAGTTATTTATGTACCAAGGGCATTAAACGGATGTTTATGCCCCGACGGCCGAGGGTATAAAGATCAAGTAATGCCCGAGATACATACAAAATTGTATGTTCTACAATGGTTTTGTTCCTCCGTTTGAATGATATTAATAAATATTTTGACGTTACAAGTGACATGCGTATCTACGGACTTCACTAAAAATACAAACCATTCGGAGTTCAGTGACAATACAGACAATTTAATTGTAAAACTTGAAACATTAATATTATTATTTAAAATTTACATCCCGCCTGTATGTCACCATATTATTAACCTTTAAAACATAACCTTAATCGCCAATAATTCACATTGACGATTTAAAATTTACAATTTGAATGACAAATATTTGTTATATTTGACATATATACCCTTTATATTTGACATAACAACCCTTATTGCTCGCGCGGGCGATAAGAATCCTTATTGCCCTCGCGAGCAATAAGAAGATGTTTTCGCCACGGTATCTAAGATATAAAATGTCACTTTATGATCATTTAGGACATAAAAGTAATTATTAACAGTTTATACGCTTTTTCAATAAAATATAACAAAATATTAGTTAGAAAGTTGTACCATGAACACACCGATATTTTTTAGTGCTTATTTATTTAATTATTTATTTATGTATTTAAATTTTCAAATTTACTTTAAATTCGAAAAGCAGTCTTTTCAAAAACGTGTTTTTGAATTAACAATCAGCTCTACTGTCTTTTGTTATCGAGTGATCAAACATAATATCGATATTTCAATAAAGTGGAGTCAATAAAGCCTCAAGTATTCACTTGTCTAAACAATTTTTTTAAAACTGTTTTTTGTTTTTTTTTTCTATAGGTATTTACTCAGAACTGAGCGTCAGCTTAAGAATTTGCTATGAGAATCACAACTTGGATAAAACATGCAAAATGAAAAAATCATTGAAATGATAATATCAATTTTACAAAATGTTGTTAACTGCTGTAACGCATAGCCATGACATTTGGATGCATAAATTGCATAAATTGGATATAAATATGTACATATTTAGCAAGGAAAGCAATTTTTTTGGTGAAAATGTAGGAATTTAAATGCGTAGAAAATAAGCCAATAAGCTTGTCATAACTTTATTAGAGCGACTTTATTAATAAAAGCTGTGCCAAACGATCAAACTATTTATTTAAGATTTTACTTATTATTATAGTTTAATACACAATTTTCCAGAGATTTCCTTGTATGCAAAAATGGCTTGTCTGTTGTGACCTAGATGGTGCTGATAATTTTCGTCTTCAATGATAAAATGTCAATGGTTAAAGTTTTATATTAATGCATAAACTTCATATAATTACAATACACAAAGCCATAAACCACCCTAGAAAATCCGAAAATCGCACCAAAGGAATTTTCCAGTGCATAGAAAATATGGTTGACGAGAACGAGAAACTGTTTACAGTTTTACTTTTGAATGTGTTCCATTCATACACACCTCAATATATTTTGGTTTATTTATAAATAGTTTGCTTTTTTCATATTTGTGTTGAAGAGATAATAACAGCTACCTACTAGCTTATTTCGTAAGATGTTCACTTAAAACAATCTAAAACAAACTATTTTCTTTGTGGTGTTAATTATAGAGTGAAAATTTTATTTTGTCTCTTTATAATTTAGTTTTTTGGCAGTCCGAAACTAAATGTTTTTATATGAATGTTTTTGTTTCTGCAGTTTTATGAATGTAATCTACAATATTACATACATCCATTATGGATTTATTACAATGAAATGTTCACCGATATGTCCAGTTATTTCAGTTTGTATTGGTTTGGTTAATGAAATGAACATTTCGTTTACGTAACCAATAAGTGTGGACCGTTAGAAATCGTATAATTAATGGGCAATGTTTCAAATAACATTTAATTGACGATCACCACACTAACCTACATTGAGTAACCTGTTCGCGAAACAATCTCAGCTAATTCAATTCCAATTGAGGACATCGCGTTGAGACCGTTTCGCGTCAAACGTTTGATTTATACACTCAATTTTGCACAGTTATATGCAACGGTGTCCAAGCTAACATTTTAATCTGTTTGTGGTGAAAAGTAGTCTATCGAAATTGATGCTCGTAGGTGAAAATGGGATATATTGACCGGTTTTCTGATACATAACTTACAATTAGCCAAGCAAATTTTTAAGATTACGGTTAATTTGACACTTTTATTGCACTGGAAATTAATAAATTATCGAAATGTGTGTGTATTTATTGATATTCTCGATGAAAGTTTATCGATTTTTATGATTTCTTTTGTAACTTTCAAATCAACGGAGAATGTCCGGGTTTTTAATATTGGATGGTTCAAGCGCAGGAATTTGTTTTTGTTCTAAATAAAATTACTAATTACAAACTCTGGTTCGGTAATTCAATGTTTTATATACAGTGTGTTCAGTGCTTACGGTACAAAAACTTATAAGACCATAAAATAATTATCAAAAAACATTTTTTATTGCCAAATAATTTGCAAATGTACCATAATTATCTTAATGCAAAAATAATCGGCAAACTTTTGAGTTCAGATATCAGAGCATTTCCAGATTTCCAAATAATTAATTTGTCATAAATGCAATAATTGAACCTAAATGACTAGCCTGGCCAACAACAAAAAATCTAAACCAGTTATAAGCGATTCTGGTATGTTTTCTTTTCGTAGAATTTGATATGAAGATTTTTTCATTTTTTCACTAATTTTCTCAAAAGCTAAATTCAATTCACAATTTCTGTTTTTCTATTAGGATTCAACGAAAAAGACAGTTATAGTTTTTTTTTACAAATTTAAGAGAAGTAATTTTCAATCTGTCACATATTGTGACATCTACATACAAAAGTTTATGACATTTTTACTTTATCATACGTAGTATGATAAAGTATTTTAATCGTGCCGAAATAGTATATTATTATACAAGTTTTATAAGACGTCAAATTGGCGCACGAGTTGTTTTGGGCACGACGAGCGTAGCGAGGAGTGCCCAAATGGAACGAGTGCGCCAATACGTCTTATAAAACGAGTGTAATATACTTTTTTTTCTACTTTGCGTCATTAATTTTATATAAATTTAGAAATTGTGGTTACTATATTGCGCTAAATTAGAATCTAGGGTATTTCGCGGGTACCACGTGGCTGCACTGTAGTAACTGTCAACTTCGTTAAGGATGAGATCTATGAGATGAAATCTTGACAAAATCTAATTGTGAATAAAATTACTCTACTTTAGCCTACAAGTTTGAATAAATATTCAGCGAGGTCTCAACGATGATCATAATGGAGCTTGGGGCATCGCTTTTAACCATACTGTGATAAATATATGAAACTTAACCTAAAAAGTAAACAACTTTAATAGTGGTTTTATAAGTATAATAATCAGAATAGAAGTGTTTGGCGGTGACTGATTAGTTACTTCGAAGAACAAGAACTTACTAAAGAATTGTTTTAACACCTAACGTTTAATAGCGGTGTCTACCTAATTCCGCTACGTAGCCGTTGCGGCTTATATATTTACAAGCACTTATAATTGAAACCCAATTTTAATTTCGGCAAAGTAGTTTATTAGAATAAATTATACTTAGTAAAATTACATGTGATGGAGGTAATACAAATATGTTGCACACAACCAGAACTAAGACGAAGTCGAAAGCGACGGACAAAAATGAATACGAATTGAGCCGAACAGAATTCGGTCCAAAATGTTACCGAAAACTTATACTTTACATAAACTAAGAAATCCTCTACACTTTAAATGTACTATAGCTTCATACGTGTATGCTGATAAACCATTGATTGCGCATATACAATCTCGTAGCAGTAATTAAAATCATTCATAACTACGATGTAGGTTTGATCTTCGCATAATACCTTATTAAAGTAAATGTGGTCCTTGAATTATATCTGAAAAGGGGATTTGATGTTTAGTTGAAAAGAATGATAACGATCACTTACCAGAGTCGTAAAACATCACCGAAAACGTTATGCTGGCGTATTTTGATGAACACAGCAAAACTAAGAAAGCCACAACCTTTGGCCATACTATAGCAGGCTACACGCATGTTTAAATATGTATAGAATATTGATATTTCGCAGTTTATGCGATTGCAAGAGATTAAAAAGAGGCAGTGTGTGGTTATGTATTGTACGTTTGACATTTGGCATTTGATATCAATGTGTACCAATCCTGGCAATCTTAGACAAAAATGTTACTGTTTTCGGTGTTACAATGTGTTAATTGTAACACCGAAAACAGTGTTACAATGTGTGCATTGTGAATGCAAAGTAGAAAATAGTTATTTACGCACCAATGGCATTAGACGGATGCTTATGCCCCGAGGGTGACAGTTCTCGGGCCTGTCGGCCCTCACGTTTTTAAAGTCGCCCGAGGGTATAAAAATCAAGTAATGTCCGAGGTACATACAAAATTTTATGTCCTACAATGGTTTTGATCCACCGCTTGAATAATATTAATAAATATTTTGACATTATGAAGTGACGGCGTATCTACGGAGTTGAATAACCATACAAACAATTCTGGGTTGAGCGACAATACAGACATATAATTGTCAAACTTATAACCTTAATCGCCAATAATTGACATTGATGAGTGACAATAGAGACAATTAATTGTCAAAGTTATAACCTTAATCGCCAATAATTGACATTGACGATTTAAAATTTACAATTTGAATGACAAATATTTGATATACATATTTGACACATAACCATGGCAATCCTTTATGCCCTAGGGCGCATAAAGAATCTTTATCGCCCTAGGGCGCAAAAAGTAGCTGTTTTCGTCCCGGTAACTAAGATGTAAAATGTCACTTTATGATCATGTAGGGCATAAAAAAAATTTGAGATCTTAGCGGAAATATGTCCTATTGGGCCCCTGAACATATTTGACCAAGGTACAAAAAAATGGGTGTGTGTGTGTATGTGTGTGTGTATCCGCTTTTGTGGCGACGATTCCGGAGAAACCACTAGGTATCTGGACGAAACTTCATATTTAGAAGTTTCATGACCAAACTTAGAGCTGAAAAGCTTTCTGTTGAAAAGGGTCCAAAGGAACTGGAGGTTTAGTCTTAGCATTTTTGAAGATTTTGCAAATAAGCCGCCTTTACTGGAATTTCGCCGAAATAGTTAAATAATAAATTAAAGTAAAGGAAATTCTGAATAATTTATGACTATTAAATGTTTTGGTACAATCAATAGTTTAGCTGCATGAGCAAATTCTATTTCATCGAGATCGGTCGTATTGCATTAAAATTAGTAGCCAGGATATGTCAGATTTTTTGATTCTAGTGACAGTGTCAAACGCTAATGTTTTGACAATACCTACTGGCAATATAAGCTGCGTTCGGATATTGTACACCGTTACACTTTTTAACCCAATAACACGTAAGTGTCATTTGGACGGTGTACCCGGTGTCAACGGAGTACAATATCCGAACGCAGCTTTAATCGACATATCTGTCTAGTTCTACTAGTTTTATTTTAATGCAGACATAGCCGATCTCGATCAAATAGAATCTCATGCAGCTAAACTATTAATTTTATAATAATAAAACAACCTTGTTCCTTCAGTGAATTTAATTGGTATCTTGCATGAGCCGGCTTTCGGGTTACCCCGTCATATTAATTTTATGTATAGTATGATAAAGTCATGTGCCTGATTTTTTTTATCAGACCACATCAGACCACATCCGATTTTTTGATTAAGTTAATTGTGGTAAGGAAAGGTTTTTATTTATGCAATATTAATGCGTTTTTCTTAACTTTGACCTAAATATGTATTTAAAATTATGAAAAAATAAGAAGCAATTCTGAAGTAAATTGTATTTTTTATAAGCTTCAAAACTGTCTGTGCTGTGAAATTTAATTTATTCAATCTTTTATGCAGTAATAAACAAACTCTCCATATGATACCAACTCATACTTTTACATGTTTATAGTGTATCATAAATTTATCAACGTTCTGATAGATTGCATTATATTTGCATGGAATTTACTGTAAATTTTTAATACGCTATATTTTAGTTTGACATACATCCTTGATGGACGTTAATATCACAAACTCATGATTTTCATGTTTTTCCTTATGGCTACTAAGAAATATTTATTGGCGTTTAACGAAATAAACAACTAAAAAAGCACATTATACAGATGTGGAGAAATTTCAAATAGACGTATTAAGCAAATTTACTGTGCATAGCATCATTAGAATCAGTGTGAACGTACAATTTTTAATTACAGACTCAAAATCACGAGTATCATAATGTCCAATAAATACCATATTTTGTTTCAATTTTCCACATATTACCAGCTGATGAGAAAATTTACCGTTTGTTATACCTCAGTATTGCTTTCAGTGTGAACGGGCCTTATTAATAATTACAGACCGAGAACAGCCGAAATTTCTCATAATTACCGTCACACACTTGTACGTAGATGTGTTTTTATTCAAATCTGGAGCCGCTAATTACAGGCGGGCTGCATTTTTTCGGGCAATTACTCGTTTCCGTACACACGATAAAAAGTTATTGTTTGCGATGAGCGTTGGTGTGGCCAAACATCGCTTTCTCGCTTCTTACACAATTTCGGGTCTACACTCTTTGACGGCGGAGGAAAAGAAGGCACAGGCCGCCATTACGTCTTAATTGCTCGCACTACTCTTTATAATTAGGAATAATTACGATTATAACATACACTCTGTCGGGCGTAATAAAAAAAGTACGCTGTATTCAAATGCTCATTAAAAAATGTTCACGACTCTCAAAGATCTCTAATTGGGTACTGTCCGATTGGGTATCGGATTTCATTTGCATAACACGCCTAAAAAAGAACGAATAACCAGTGACAACAAACAGCTAATCGATATGCTGAAGAGCTGATGTTGCATTTGTACAAGGCAAATATTTGCTCTTAAATAGCAGAGGTGTACAAGTTGTGCCTTGCGGTATTCCTAACCAGTACCTCAACGTTTTATTTTTTTGCCTTTTCACTGCATTTGAGCTCATCAATTGTTCAACAGTTCTAAGATTATTATACTGGGCTATCAAAATCTATCTTTAACACTTCTTATGTAGACAAACATACAGTATTCTTAAATATTATAGTCACTGTTACAGGCGACCCTGCGGTGTTATTCTGGTGTAAATACTAGGTAAAGATTTAGATATCTCCGTTCCAAGAAGTACTTAAACTGTCAAACTGGGTGATCTAAATTGTAAAGCGAGTGGCGAGGGTCTACAAGCCTTAATTTTTGTTTTCAGATTCAGAATGTACAAAAAGAGCATACCGAAAACAGTTTTCAGTTGTCTGTTTTGTCCTTTTCTGGCCAGGATAGTCACCTAGCTTAGATTATTGTGTTCTTAATAAGTTTCGTACTGAAAAATGTGTGAAATGCTCTGATATCTAGGATCAAAAGTTAATGGATTATGTTTTTTTAGACTATTAACTGTGGTGTGTAAATTTATTGTGGTAAAAGCAAACAAGAACTCTTTTTATTAAATATTATATTGAACTTATTCTCAATTTTGTGCCCCTTTTTTTAATACAATAAGATTCGAATTGAAAAACAATACTGTTTTGTCAGAATTTCATTATTTGTAGTCGTGTTAAGAAACATTCTTATTATGTGATTGAATTAAATACTTTCAATTCACTTTAGTAATCTTAGGGTGCCAATGAAGTAAATATGATTTAAAACAACACAAATTTGTGCACTTTTACTTGATTTTTTTTATATTTACACTTAATGTGTGAGTGTGTGTGTGTTTCTTTTTTATTTTATTTTAGATATGGCATGGAGCATATCAAATTACATACTCAGAAAATAAAGTTCATGTCAGAAATGTTTCTCAAATAACAACAAGTATCCACAATCCAGTTTCCTGTGAGACATACTATACAGGGTGAGCTATTAGCATCTCGGTGGTTGATAGTTATAAAATCGTTTGAGAAAGAAACAAATATTTTATACAAAAGTTTGACTCGTCATTTTCTATAACGTAAAATTATTGTCATTTAGACAGGGTGTTGCATTTAGGTGTGACATTTTTTTTAAATGGAACGTCCTGTTTATTTTATTATATTATGAATACTACTAAATTTATTTATCCAACCGTGTATGTTGCAGCGTTAATAGTTCGAGAGATATTCAACAGTTTTTCCAAAATATGCCCGTTGCAGGATGTTTTTAAAAACTATGTAAAACCGACATTTTTGCCGATTTTGCCTTTAAACTACCTGAGACAATAGTCAAAGCCAGTAGGTAGATCCAAAGATATTAGATACACTATACAGGGTGTTCAGTGAACTTAGTAAATTTTGATGTATTTCAAATGGCTTTTTCTCGAACACCCTGTATAATATGTGTTGGCTGTAATAACCCTTTATTTTGTTCCAATTTACATCTAGTATGTTATACACCAAATGTTACTATGTTTTGTGAAATTTGCAATTTAATGAAAATGTAAGGCAATTGTAAATTTTAATATTGCTGTGAATAAGGTATTTGGTATTTTGATGTAAAGCCTTCAAGTGGCGATAGAAGAGATAATTTAGAAACGATTTAACCAGCTTGATCCTTATACAAAGTATTACCGTTATCAACATGTTAACAAGTTTATATGAAATTTTGTAAGTATATTTTGCCGTCTATCGTATGGCCACCCAACACGCGATCTAAAATTTTCAAATTGCTGCTTAAGTAAACCCTAAACCCTGTACTTTTAGGTTAACAATCGTGAAAATTTGATGAAAGTGTTGAAAATCAGATTTTGATGTGATTTATGTGCTCACACACGAAAACCAAGTATGCAACAAAAATAAGCTGATTCAGGTTTTCATTCATAGCAAAAAAATCTATTAAAAACACTTCCAAATAACCCACCTTCCATTCATACTATCAATATTACTCATACTATCATTAATATTATCACAATTTTGAATTGTCTCTCCAGAAAAATTACCTATTTTAAACCAATTAACAATAGTAAGTAGATATTGTTGGTTGTTCTTTGTAGTGAATCCAAATCCGTTCTCAAACGTAGCTCATCAAGACCGGTTTTAGCGTTTCTGTTTGTGTTTGTGTCTGAGCGCACATACTATTACAATGAAACGTCTCCGCACAATTTTTACACCAGTGAACAATTTTTCACGATAGTCCCCCTAAAATTACAGTGTTCCTGGTTTAGTTCGGAGCCCAACTGAAGTTACTAGGTCTTCAGGTTCGCTCGCTGTACGTTTGTAAAAATTGCAAACCATATTAATAAAATTGTGTAATACCTTGATAACCATAATAATTATTCTATGAATAAACCTAGTTAAATAGGTTCTAACTGGCTTCTACTATAACCCTTTAAATATTTTACATCATGCTATCTAGCACACTGTATACAGAGCAATATTAATATACTAAATAGAATACTACTCTTTAAATTGCAAATATCACAAAAACTAGTAAAAATAGATATAGTAAATAGAAATAGATACGATATAGTAAATATAAATTACAAAAAACTTAAGAGACATTTCAATTAGCAAATAATATACAGAGTGTTTCATTTAAAAATCTCAAGAAAAATTCATTTAATATGTTTAGAAACTAGTGCATGCTACGATCACCCTGTATACCGCATCTAATTTTTCATGACATCAGCGTCTAGCTATGGGTTTAGTTATTATGTTACAATATTTTTAAGGCAATACCTGCAAAAATGTAGTATTAACGTAGTTTTTAAGAAAGGCCTGCAATTGCCAATTTTTTGACAATCAATTGAATACTTTACGCAGGTAGAACTTACACAGTTGGGGAGACAACTTCCTTAGTATTCATAATATGGTCGATATACAGTGTGTTTCATTTAAAAAAAAAAGGACTGACTTTCCGTCACGCCTAAATACAACACCCTGTATAAATGAAAATAATGTTACGTTATAGAAACTAATGAGTCAAACAACTCTTGTATAAAACATTTTTTTTTCTTTCTCAATTTGATGACTATCGACCGTCGGGATACTAATAACTCACCCTGTATAGGAGACATGAGTCAGTCCAAAACTGAGTGCCGATTTTAGCAAGAATAGAGCAGGATGTGTATGAACAAAAAATATAGGTACGGACAGGATCGACTTTCGAAAATTTTTAGGTGTTTCAATAAGTACAGGTACCCTTAGGTATCTGCACAAAAGCTAGAAATCCATGACTACAAAGAACTGTAAGTATTGTAAAAGGAATGTTCATAGGTTTTAAAAGGCTTATTTTAAAGTATGTATTTTTTTTTTATGTTCTGTTTTTTAGTACCTACAATGTCAGACTAAGAAAAAGCAACCGTATAATCTCAAATTAATTAAAGGATCTTTTTATAAAGCAAACTTGTTTCTTAAATTAATTGCACTGCATTGCAATAACAATCGATACCTGTAAGAGCCATAACAATAACTCAACTCCCAAAAAAAACACACTTTTTTTGTTTGTTTTTGCTGAAGGATTCATTTAATGTATTTATTTGCAAGTTAACCTGCACGAAACTAAAAAAACAAATGCATTAATTATTGCAGCTGGCATTTTTCCACTAGAAAACTCATTAGCTTCGGATATTCGCAAAAACTAATTAAGTTTAATTATTATTAATTATGGTATTGATTTCGAAACGTGTTGACCACATGACTCTCTGAATGATGTATGTACCTTGTATAATACTCTGCTTTTGGGGAATACATAGATATGTTTTCCGATTTTCATCTTAACGAGGTAATTCAATATACAATTTTCTCACCCTGCATATATCTTGTATTTAATCAGGAATTCGTTTCAATTCGTAGCTCCATCCAAGTTTAGTGTTAACTCCTCTTTATGTGGCATTCGTATGCTGGGTATCCACAATAATATTTCCATTTAACATGCTTTTTTCCTTTGTTCGTCTCAATCTGTAAGATAAGAGTCGCGTGCAAAAGTCAATTCTATTTCGTTTTTTTCTTCTCCTCTGTTATCCGTTCCACACTCTATGGCATTAGCATATATATCAACTTGATATCCAGCGTATGGTTGTTCGTTCCTTGATCTGACAGATAAAAGGAATCCGTATTCTGTCCAATTTCTCCTCTAACGTTCGCAACATTGCGCAATTCGTTTAATTGAAAACCCAAAGTTATACTAATCGCATCTCAAATAATAAATAAGTAATACGTAATTATTATTTATGTCGTTGCAGTAATCACTCTGGCCTTGTAACGTCTTTACTTCTTATAAGGTAATTTGCGAAAAATTAACTTGGTCGTTTTTTCTCACTAGCGTCTTAATCGTTTGTAATAAATTCCTAAAACAACAAACAATCGGTGTCTTAGTTTGGCTCTTTTTCTTTTTTTAGAGCGGTTCGTTCAAATTACCGTGTATTGCTAACGAATAGAGCAAACTTCTATCTCCGCTCAGGCTAATTAGTTGTATGCAGGAAGTTGAGCAATTAACAAAACGTGCAAAAATCATCAAGCATCGCTTTCTAAGCCGGAGTTTGCACAATTATCACGTGTCAATTGTGTATGTACCCGAAAATAACGACGATTTAGCAATTAGTGTGCATTTGTTAATATTTCATATATGTATGTACAACTTTGGCTCTTACCTATATTCTGTTATAAGGTGATGCATAACTGTCAGCGCCACGCGGTGCTGCGGAAAATTTGTAAAACATAAATAGTTACATGGGTTTTTCGTTAAATACTTTTGGTATTTACTAAAAGTGTTTATAATGTTGCTATAATGCTGCTTATAATAATGACAGTTCTTTCGAATAATGACTTATTTATTCAAAGGAACTGTCATTATTATACAAAGCTACTATCAACTCATATACGTGGTCGATAGTTGGCTGAGAGAGTTCGCCTCGCCACCATTAACACCTCCATTTAAAATACTTGACATAAAATGGTACTTATTAGTCGTAGATAAAACTACGTATTTGACTCGCACATAACGGATATAAATCGTTCGCATGTTTACACACTCGCCTACCGTTCGTGTATAAACTTCATGGTCGCGATTTATATTCATAGTTATGTGGTCGTCAAATAATATACTATTATCCCACAAAAAATATTTAGAAGAAATCATAGCTGTCGACACAACAAAAAGACATTTTGGAAACTGACCTAAAAATGCATTTTTTTCTTTTCCTATTTATAGATAGTTTTTTCGGTCATCATTTTTTTTTCTTGAATGTGTTTGAAATTAATGTGAATATTACAGCAACATCTCATCATCTTTCAGGCTTTATCGCACTATCTACCCTATCATGTAATGTGAGCGGCAATAGCGCTATCTATAAGCGATTTTTCAAAACTGGCTCTAGTCAAACCAAAACCCTGACATTTTGATATTAGTTTAATTTTATTTACCCCAAAACCAATGGGAATAGACGTTTGTAAGAATGGCAAGACACTTTTCTTACGAGAAATATAAAGGTCTACTTGGATTTAAATAAAAACCGGTACATGTGTCTTTATTATCTATCATATCTTAAAAGATGGTTCAGATGCTCGTCAGTTTTAGTTTTCGATACGGTTTCTTTCTCCCTTTTTAGATTACAATGCATTTGCGCGATTTTCTTTATCATTATAAGCAAAATTATGGCAGTTCCTTTGCAATTTTTCGGGTAAGATTTCGGCCAAAATTGTTTCCGAAATATATCTACACCTGCTGCACTGCAGTGTCTTAACAATGTTTACTAATCAATCGACTGTTCTTTATAAACAAACTATAAAGGACTAAAACGATGTAAACGTATGACTAAAAATTAGTAAAATATGCTGCTTTCAATACAAACGAAATTCAACATTTTATTGTAATGCTAATAGCTACATAAAAAAATCTCATGTGGCCAGACACATGACTTTATCATACCATTTATAAAATTATTAGTTTAGCTGCATGAGATTCTATTTGATCGAGATCGATCGTGCCTGCATTAAAATAAAACTAGTTTGCCAGGATTTGACAGATATTTTGATACCATTGACAGTAGGTATTGTCAAAACATACAGCGTTTGACACTACCTACTGTCATTAGAATGAAAACATCTGTCAAATCCTGGCTAACTAGTTTTATATTAATGCAGACACGACCGATCTCGTTCAAATAGAGTTTGCTCATGCAGCTAAACTATTAATTTTATCAAAAAATGTCATAGACGTAAATTATACAAAATGTCCTCTACTTTAATTTATTATTTAACTATTTTGACGAAATTACTGAAATGGCGGCTCATTTGCAAAATCCTTTAAAAATGCTTAGAGTAAACATCCAGTTCCTTTGAACCCTTTTGAACAAAAACCTTTTCAGCTCTAAGTTTGGTAATGAAACTTTTACATGAAATTTTGTCCCAATGCCTTTAGTAGTTTCTCCGGACTCATCGCCACAAAAACGGGTACACACACACAGACATTTTTTCGTACCTTGGTCAAAAATGTTCAGGGGATCTAATAGGACATATTTCCGCTAAAATCAGAAAAAAAAGATTTCTGCACGATTACAATACTTTGTCATACTAGGTATGATAAAGTAAAAAAATAATTTTGTTCATTTTCGCTTAATCTTCCTCCACAAATGTGTAGAAGCTCCTCAAATTGTTTGCCATAATCTTTAACACATTTCTGACCGAGTTTTCGTTTTTTCTTCTTTTTAATATGGGCGAGAGCTTTTTGTGTAAAGAAAATTAAGAAATAATTACACATACAAGATAATACTTACAGTAAAGAAAAAGAAATTAATAACATATTGATAGTAAACATGCAACTGTTTAATATTTGAACATAAGAATTTAAAAGCAAATACTAATAGAATATAATTTTTGTGACTTACCACCGTTTTACTACCACATGCACAAACTTATTAAAGCATTTTATTACAGATACTAGAGAAAGAAATAGTAAGAGAGAAATTAAGTCAGCCACACCAGAGGTACACAGGAATTCACTCAAACGGAACTATGATTGTACTGAGGGTGAACTAAACCGTCATACCTAACGAAGCAAGCTTTTTTTCTTGTTCGAAGGATTTACCTACAATAATACAACCGTTATTGTTAAATACGCTTTCTAAACCGGACCTTTTTGTATTGCCTGTAGTTTCCCTCCGTCTTGCATTTAATGTCTTTCCGTATGTCTTACGTTTTAAAAATATATATTTTTATTAATTGGTAAGTTTCGCACGTTTTTATACCACCTACACTTACTGTGGTAGGGTATATTGACTTTCTCACAACACCCTTAAGGAAGCGTGGCATGTATAGACTTGTATATACAGGGTGACTTATTAGTATCCCGACGGTTGATAAATCGTTTGAGATAGAAACAAAATATTTTATACAAACGTTGTTTGACTAATTTTCATTTATACAGGGTGTTGCATTTAGGTGTGACGGAAAGTATTTGCATTTTTTTAAATACAACTTCCTGTATATTTTATTATATTATGAATACTACTAAATTTGTTTATCCAACCGTGTATGTTGCTAAGTCACAGCGTTAATAGTTCCAGAGATATTCAACTGATTTTTCCAAAATATCCACGTTGCAGGATCTTTTTAAAAACTATGTAAAAACGAAATTTTTGCCGATTATGGCTTTAAACTATGTGCGTTAATAGTCAAAGCCAGTAGGTAGATGATAGTATCCAAAGATATTAGATGTTTTTCAAATGATAGTATCCAAAGATATTAGATGTTTTTCAAATGGCTTTTCTCGAGTTTTTTAAATGGAACGGCCTGTATAATATGTGTTGGCTGTAATAACCCTTCATTTCGCTCTAATTTACATCTAGTATGTCATACACCAAATGTTACTGCTTTTTTGTGATATTTGCGATTTAGCGAAAATGTAAGGCAATTGTAAATTTTAATATTGCTGTGTGTAAGCTATTTGATAGTTTGATGTAAAGTCTTCAAGTGGCGATAGAAGAGATAATTTAGAAACGATTTAACCAGCTTGATCCTTATACAACATATATTAACATATTAACAATTCTATATGAAATTTTGTAAGTAAATTTGCCGTCTACCGTATGACAACCGAACACGCGATTTAAAAATTTCAAATTACTGCTAAAGTAAACCGTAAACCTGTACTTTTAGGTTAAGTATCGAGAAAATGTGTTGACTTCTGAGTATTGAAAATCAGATTTTCGTTGATGTGATTTATGTGCTCACACAGAAAACCCAAATATGCTACAAAAAAAATGATAGGCATCGTTAGATTCAGACTTTCATTCATAGCAAAAAAAATCTATTAGAAAAACTTCCAAATACCAAGCACACTGTATACAGAGCAATATTAATATACTAAATAGCATACTACTCTTTAAATTACAAATATCACAAAAACCAATAAAAAGAGATATACGATATACTGAATATAAATTACAAAGAACTTCAGAGTTAAATAAACTACAACGACATTTCAGTTAGCAAATAATACGCAGGGTGTTCCATTTAAAAAGAAAAAGCCATTTAAAAATGTTTAAAAACTAGTGCATGCTACGATCACCCTGTATACCACATCTAATTTTTCATGACATCAGCATCTAACTATGGGTTTAGTTATTATGTGATAAAATTTTTGAGACAATATCTGCAAAAATGTAGTATTAACGTAGTTTTTCAGAAAGGCCTGCAATTGCCATTTTTTTACAAACAATTGAATATCTCAGAAACTATTTACTTTACACAGGTACAACTTACACAGTTGGAAAGACAACTTCCTTAGTATTCATAATATGGTATGATATACAGGCGTTCCATTTAAAAAAATGTGCTGACTTTCCGTCGAGCCTAAATGCAACAAACAACTCTTGTAGAAAACATTTTTTCTTTCTCAAACGATTTGATGACTATCGACCGCCGGGATACTAATAACTCACCCTAAATATTTTTGATCACCATTGAAAACTGAATCGATTTAGCTATGTTCGTCTGTCCGTTTGCCCGTCTGTCCGTCTGTGTACACGATAACTGCCGTAATTTTGAAGTAATTGATTTGAAATTTGGTATACAAGCTCTTAAAAAGTAAGGACAAGTTCGTGACTGGGAAAAATCGGTTCACCCAATTTTTTTTTAATTTTGAATTCAATGTTTTAGGGTGGGGGTGCTTCAGCCCGGCAGAAGATAATTTTCTTACTAGTTTAGTATATAAGTAGATACAGCTAAATTAATCAGATATTTTTATTGCGTTTAACTTGTTTAATGATTTAAGGTTATGTAAATATGTCGAGATATTGCTATACCATTGCGGTAATCTAAAATTTGGTTTTCCGGTGTATGTTGTTAGGAAAGATTACAGAACAATTTCGTACTGTTATTTTATCTCGTTTCAGTAGGTAGTATTTTTAACCAGTTTAAATGTAAAGCAATATTTTTCTTTATACAAAGTAAGTATACTCGCGATACAATGTTGTAGTTCAATTTCAATCTCCATGTGAATTTATGTACTGATATATTGGTTGGTTGTCTGTTGGGCTGTATGTATGTAAAAGCGGTAAATATTTAATGTAAATACTGCTTTAACACGCAAGTGTAAACAGCAAATGTAAATAGAATTGAACGTAAAATTCACTTAGCGTAAAATTCACTAGTACCGAATGTACATCATAACATTAACAATTTCGTGGGCAACTTTATTATTATTTGATTTGGTAAGAGATGTTTGTTTTTCTCTTTCCATTACATTTAAAACTAAGGATATACATATTACGTTGTAAGGAAAATGAAAATGTTAAGAACTTCCGGATATTATCGTGCGTACTTACCACATTGTAAACATTAAATGTTTAGTTCTAATGCGCAATTAATTAATTAAAGCTAATTATTCTAAAATTGTGGTTTATAATGTGTAATAGTTTTGCAAAACCAGTTGGGCGTGATTGGTTCTCCGGTCAACACGAAAAATGCAATAATTACTTACATAAAACGACGTGATATTTTTACGATGTTTGACTTTTGTGTTTATTTTAATGAATTACCGGTTCAGCACATTACATCATCGTCTAACATAATTGTAAACACCAAAATAATTACTTCTAAATAATTTGAGTATCAGTATAAGTGCCAAGAAAAATACATAGGTACATCAATAAACATTGAAACGTAAATAAATTATGTAATAAATATTAAAAATTGTTTGTATAAATGAATAAATATAATAACACATAAATACGTAGTAAGTAAAAATACGTTATTGCATTTTTTTTGCGAAGATATATGCAGAAAATGTGATAATTGCGATGGTCATTTGACATTAAAATATTTAAAATATGGGTACAATACAAAGCATATATAACAATATGTTACTTTTATTTTTATTTTTCATTTAAGTGGACCTTTCGAACTAGTTTAGTAAATGTGTAAAAAGCAGAGAGAAAAAGTATTAGTGCTTCCAGTTTATGACAAAGTAAGATATAGAACATAATTAAGTACCTAGTTTTAAGACTGCAGAATTCACTGTGAGGATTATGAAAGGTTTAAGTTTGTGAAATTATAATACAGACAAAATTCAAATAACATATTTTTAGTAAACATCTTTGGAAATATTTTGATTATGTGTTCTACACATGCAAAATGTATGTCATTCTGGTAACCGCTCTCTTATTGTATGTTCTTTTTTTTTATTGCAAGTGCACTGAGGAATAATAATTATAATTCTTTTTTGTCATTAGGATCTTGAAAAGATATTGTCATCGATAATCATCTTGTATGTACAAACAGTCTGGTAAATATGGGAAAATAAATAGAATATCTCGCTATTCATAGAAACAAAACTAATTTGACGCATAGAGACCGTTAGCTCAATAACATGTAAGTAAACACAAGAATAAGAAAATTTCTATTGTGTATTTCAGTCATTAAAACACATACTCATCCACTGAATAATATCCACCATCAACGAAGTATCTCCGTATTGTCTTTCTAAAGCTCATAAAACTAATTTCGGAAATTATACACTCTATTCTTCTGTAAAATCATCAAAACATCCTAAAACCTTTAAGTAATCAATAAATTTTATTTTATTTCCAACGACTTATAAACATTATGAAAGTATCATATCAACAAATAACTCACATATTTTGACGTTCATTTAAAACAAAAAGAAACACACACCAACAATTGGAACATGTTGTAATGTACCATATCTAATGAAGTTGACACCTGGGATTTGTTTAACACCTAGTACAATGTGTATATAAAATTTTTGGCAAAACAATTTCTAGCTTTAGAACAAGCATAATAACATAATATTATAACACTGTCACAAGTTTTGGCAACTTTTATGACTTTTCCTCCACAAATCAAAATATATGTGGAAAATAGGCAAATCTGGTGAGATCAGGTGTAATTAAAATTACTATTTTAAATAGAGCTTATAAATAAAGCTTTTGAATAAGGCTACTAAATAAAGCTTTTATATAAAGGTACGTCGTAAATTTCCTAACCTGTAAATCCAGACAGTACATCCACACAGTCTTGACGTCGTAAAGCACGCGTGCGGTCGACCTTCCGCCGAACGCGGCTTCCGCAAAAACAAAAGCGCGTCGCGGCGATTGCAAAAGGGCACCGGCCAAAACTAAATGTCTAGTAGGCCCTGCAAAAGCAGCCGGAGAATCAATAAAACCGGTAAAAATTAGCGAGAGAGCCGCTCGCGGCCGGACAATGGCGCAATGGCAAAAATTGGGGGGATGGATAGAGGCACGGCGGCAGCAAAAAAAAGAGAGCGCGCGTTAGTTTTAACCCCCGCGCGCTAGAGTTGCGCCTGACCACGGAAAAGAAGAGAAGAAAAAGTCCATCCGTGATTGGTTACCAATAATTGCAAAATCAATACGAAACGGGGGGCGCCCGCCCCCATAGCTGCAGATGCATCCCCACGTCGGTCGCTCGTCTAATTTCCCCCCAAATTGCAAACCCGGAAGTCAATTTCCTCCACGAGGAAAACACAAATTTGTATAGCTAACAAACAATATTATCAAAACGACTTACATCTATCTAAAGATCCTTCCCATCAAAATCAAAATCGCACTTTTCCTCAAAAAATAATAAATAATAATAAATCACTTCTCATTTAAAAAAAAATCCACAAAAATCCTTCACACACATGATCAGAATCCACAAGAAACTACAATCCAAGAAACTAAGCGCACTGATTCATGAACCGATCACATCTAGAGTTCGTTTGTGTCGCACTTGCCGAAAAGCAGGTTGCAATTGTTGTTGTCGTCGGTTGCAAGGAAGAGAGAAGAGAATCACGGCCTGCTGTGTACGCGCGGAGTACCGAAATAGTGGAGAGGAGAGCGAGGTTCCTCCTCGATGCTTGCTGGATATGCGTGCGGGAACTGTGCGCGCGTGACCTGCCGAGTCTGCCGCCTACCACGGATTGAGAACTCCGCTTGCACACTCGGCTTTCGGTAGCACTACGTGAACATGGCGCGCCGCATAGGACCGTCCGGCACCGTCGCCAAAGCCCCCTAAATCGCGACGATGATGGGCGTTCTGCAATTCTGGTATTGGTACGGGGGTGCGACTTTGGAGCGCGAAGCAAATAGCCGCGAAGCGATGTGGTCGCTCTTGGTGCACCTACTGGTCTACTGACCACAGTGTACTAGAAGTACCCGTCAGAATGCGTGGTATGAACTGGACACTACATACTGGGTGTTCCAAAAACCGACGTCAATACTGGGAGAGAAGATGGATCTGTTTAATTTATATAAAAACAAATGCAAAACAAAGAATGTACCACTAATAAAATCAGGAAATAACTTTTTCGGTAAAATAACTAAATTTTAGCTCATAATATTTTCTAGAAAATGATCTGTCATGTTTTCATGAAACTAACTGTTTGAACTTTGAACCATACACAGTAAATTTTCTGAATAGTAGCCCCTATCATACTAGAAGCAGACTTTTAGCGCAGGCATATTAGGTTTTAACTTTAAAAAATATAAAGTAAATATGCAAATTGGTAAATACCTTCTATTTAGTGCCCTGAACGGTCTGAACAACACACTAAATAAAAGTCCTAAACCATCCTGGGTCTGCGTCATGTTCTTTTTGGGATATTTTACCCCAAACTACCCTACCTTGCCTAAAATCGATTATAACAACTTCAAACATGAAATTTATGAGTTTTGAATGACGCTGTATCCGAATATGGCTTTTAAATTGCAAAATTTAAAAAGCCGGAACCAACATGGCGGGCAAGAAAATGAAAATTATGGGAAAATTCGGTCGAATCTAGTTTATAAGCATTTTTGTGGGTTCTTAACGACGCTGAATCCAAATCTGGCATAAACATTGCTGACTTCAAATTGACGGAACCAGAAAAGTGGCGGATCATAAATTATTATAAAGGAAATGTCTGAAAAATTTTGGATTTTTTTGGCTTGTTTTAGAGACGCCAAATACAAATCTGAGACTTAAATTGAAAACTTTCAAATACTGGAGCCAAAATGGCAGTAAATGACAGCTAATGAATTAGAATTCAATCAATTTAAATCTAAATCTGAGAGATTAGTTAATTAACTAATTTTGTAATTGAAATGCCGTATTCGGATTTAGTGTTATTTAAAACAATGCCATGATGTAAGGAGTTATGAGTATATAAACAGTAAACAGTAAACGCGTTTGTGAGATTTGGATTCAGCGTCCTTAATAATCGATACAAATGTTTAACTAGATTTGGCCGCAGATTTCCTTAATTTTCATTTTCTGGTCCGCAGTTTTTAAATTTTTCAATTTAAATGCCATATTCAAACTGAGCGTCATTCAAAACCTTAAAATGCCATGTTTGAAGGAGCAATTTCATAAAAGGCAGGGTGGTTACGCCAGTATTTCACCCCAAAAAGCAATGACGCAGACACATGATTCTTTTAGGACGTTTAGTATGCTGTTCAGGGTACTAAATAGAAGGTATTAACCAATTTGCATATTTACTATATTTATTTCAGTTTTGGTCAAACTTTGTCTAAAATGACTGGGCTATAGAGTTTACCTTTCCTTGCTGACTAAAAGACAAACATCATCATATTTTTACTTGTAGAGTTTTAGAATTAAGTTTTTTAGAATATCACAGAAATAAGGGTAAGGCGTATGCGACGGATTTAACATTTTAGGTCATTTTGGATCCCTATTGTCAATTTGGCAATAACACCAGATTTGGCACCAGGGGACTTAAGGTATCACATGATATAAGATTCATGTCAGTTAGAATTTTGAAAATCAGACTGCAGATATGGGATCAGACAGCTTCGAATGTCCATAGGAAATAAGATTTATCCGAATGCGGAAGTTTGACCTTAGAATGTACCTTAGATTTGGGAACAGGGAGTTTCAAATAACACAGAAACTAAGATCCATGCTGTCGGATTGTTACATTTTTGTCGTCATATTGTTCGCCATATATGACAGTCATTCAATAATTGGCATCAAATTTGGGTTCAGATATCATATGACACAAGATTCATGAACTTCCGAAGGACTTCTTAGATTTTTGGTCACCATATTGGTTTCGCCATTATTTTGACAATTTCACTTCAAATTTGTAATAAATGAGATTCAAATATCACCTAAGATAAGATTTATGCAAAGGCGAGTTTTGAACATGCTTTGTCGTCTTATCGCTTCCGCCATTTTGAAAGTCTGACGTGATATTTGCAATCTGCAATCTCCAAATATTAAGGGAAACAGATTTCATGCAAATCAAACATATATTACATTGTTTAAATTTTAAAAATCTGAATTCAGATTTGGAATAAAATTGCTTCGAACCTCTCATAATTCTTGCACAATTATTGCTTATTTTGGAAAATGTACTGCCGCGGAAAAATAATGTATAGATAATACACATACATTTTGATCAGGTTTTCCTTGAATAATCTTGAGTACGCCCCGTTAGGTCCTTTGTGCTTCCCCCTGAGATTGATATACAACCCTATCAATGCTCTATCAGTGCTGACTGATTTTGACATCTTCGAGTATCGCCAGGGTGGGCAATAGGTTTGCCAACCCTCCCGGAATTTCTGGAATCTCCCGGAATACGACTTTATTCTTCAGGAATATCTGTTAATGATTGTCTAAAAAGTCCTGACGAAAAAAGTATGTTTGCAAACACCATTATTATAAAAGCTAGTCAAACCAAACGGTCAAAGTTTGTTTTCCATGGTTTGCAATGCATGCTCAAAAGCGCGCAACACAAATATTTTAGATTTAGACCTGCTTTGACACTTCTATAACCCCTGCGTCTATAACCCCCTATAACGCCAGCGAAGTCGCTGGCAAATCTAGTAGGTATTTACCCAAGTAGACATTTTCGCGAATTCAAAAAAAGTGTCAATATCTTAAGTTCAAGTTTAGTTTGGTATTGACGTCCACTATCGGGGGCACGCGCACCCCGTTATTATACGAATGCGTTATTCTATTGTATTACACTTTGCAGAAACTTTAGGGTTAATAATAACTTTTTTCTAGATGAGGACCTCAGGAGCATGAGCGTCTCAGCATGTCATGGGCCTCGGACTAGAGTAGACCCATAATTTAGACATAATAAACAGGAGCTATCGAAATAATTTTTATTTACTTTGGGGAACATTTAGAACTCTCAGAGTGCTAAATCTGGCATATACAAAGGTGGTCGTGCACGATCAGCAATCAACAGTCAATATGGTGCGATACGAAGGGTGCACTCAGTATGTGTTATTCCTGGGTCAGAGTGTCTTGATGGTTGATAAAAATTCATCATTTTTTATGTGCTACTTAACACCAGCTTTCATGTTTCTTCCTGGATATCTTCATTAGGTTCATATGCTCACGTGAAACTCTTTAGAAATACTGGTAACATTTCTATATGCTACGACAAATACGTTTTATGGAAAATAGAAAACAATCTAGTGCTTTGATATCAAACAGAACAAGTAAGTAACACAATTTGCCCTGTTTTAAGGTCCAACACTGGAATAATTTTTTTTTTATCTAAAACCATGGCCAACATTTTGAGGTCCGCATAATTAGTGTATAGGGTAAGCGGTGACAATGAAGCGACCGAACGATCATGGGGGCAATAGCTGCATTGTTTCCAGTCCAAAAAGGGCAAACCCTTTTGTCGAGTCAATTACACATATAACCTCCACGCATATGTCCAGAATTTTCCTTTGTTATCATCGCCGAATTACTGGTAAACTTCAAAATAGAAGCTGGTTATTCCCAGATCATAAAAAGAAAACAACCTAAAAATATCATAAAAAAATCAGGATAATTAACCGCTTGAATGTTGTTACTGGAAGAATTCTGTTGGACTTCATGTCATTTCTCAGAGTAAATCTTATTTCAATTTGTCTACGCTGTTTTACAACTACAGTGATCATTTTCAGAAAACAAGTATAGACCAGCGGATGACATGGTGATTCTCTACTGAAATATCTTTGGAGGGAGTTATGAAGGACTTTAGTAAGAGTCTTCTGAATATGAGGTTGCAAATGAAGAGAAAAACACACAAACCATAATAATGCGCAAAACTTAAAAGAAGCTAGAAATAACATTGAATGAGAAATACTTAGAACAGAACAGAGTAAGGAACAGCTAGTACAGAAATTGCAATATCTGGGAATGGTAATATCAAGCTGGACGACTGAAAATTATAGGAATAAATGAAGGAAATAATAGATCAACGACATGGACGACCAACGAGAGCCAAATAAGCAAAATTCAATGATCCTACGAAACAACGAGAAAAAGACAAAACTACTAGCAATCAAAATACCACTTTAAGGAAGCACCTCAACACTAATCTATAATAGAAGAAGGACCGCTGAACAAGAAAAGGAATGAAGAGGTAAGCGCAGAAAAAAATGGCATCAAGAAGCACGAACTGAAGCAGGAACAAGAACCGTTGGATATTAGTGGAATGCGTGACACAGGATATAAAATGATGTACGGCATATCTAAGGACCTTTTCCTTGATTGAAAGTTTATGTTTCGGGGTAAAGTAAGTAGCTAAGTATCATACACATCAGAAAATAGTTTTCTAATGGTCAATCTAATGGTGCGTCCATACCAAAAGCGTGAGACAGCGTTTGCTAAAGCTCCAAACGCACGGGCACGTTCTTTCTTGTTTAGCGCTCAGGCGTTAAGTCTGGCCGCACTTTAAGACAAAAATAATTATAAAAACGTCACAAAAAATCCAAAACAATTGCATCCAGATTTCTTTTTATAAAACAACACCGGAAGATAAAAATACCCGAGAAAACAAACGAAAATACGACAAAAATGCATTGGCAGGAATTAAGTGTGTCAAAATCGTGGCTGTGCGCGAACGGCTTTCGAGGGTGGTATAAATATAGACCATCTCGGTTACATAAGCGCGAGAGTGATTCCACCAAAAAGACCGGAGAGGAGAGAGAATGAGGAGAGCGACGAGATACACACACACATACAAAAGAACGTGAAGGGAAAACGCGAAGCGGAGCGACTCGGAAACGGAGCAAATGACTACCGTACGCGGACGGGACGTCGAACGGAAACCGCAAACCCGATGTTATTATGGGTTTCTGTCTGCGACTGTATAGGTAGCTAAGTGCCCAGTGAACAGAGTCGTACTAGCGAGATAAACTGCTTTAACTTATCTACTAAAATTACTAAATACTGTTGTCAATATTAAATTCAAACAAAATAAGCAAGTGGATGAATTAGAAAGCGAATGAATTAATCAAAGTGAGGATAAGTTTTTGGAAAAACAACCTCAACCTGGATTTGTAACAGAAACCTTCATAGTATGCAGTTGTGTACTCCGATCAGTTGAGCTATCGAAGCCAGTAGACTGAACCGTATCATAAATTAACCCATCGACACCCATCGACCCCTATTAGGGAAAGCTGTAAGTTTTGTTAAAGCGGCTTATCGATAAATTTCTAAAAACTAAATTTAAGAGATAAACTATTTATCAGGACAAATAGTCGAGTTTTCATTTTGTATTTTAAACGTTCTTTGCCTAGGCAAATATGTATGCCAGAACAGTTATGGGGCAAATTCCATTTTGGCTTCAATCACCAAAATGCTAAATGATTGGTTATACGAACTGGACATGACTACTGCGCACATTGTTGGGGTTTTAAATTATATGAGGTTATGTTTTAGCCGTCATAATTTCGTTGAAAACTTCAGGTTTTCCAGCTTCTCAGGTTTTTTTTTTACTTTATCATACAATAGTATGATAAAGTATTGTAATCGTGCCGAAAAGAAAATTGAGTTTTTAGCAGAAATATGTTATATTGGGTCCCCATTTGGGAAATGAGCCGCCATTTCTGTAATTTCGTCAGAATAGTTAAATAATAAATTAAAGTAGAGGACATTTTGAATAATTTATGTCTATGACATTTTTTGGTAAAATTAATAGTTTAGCTGCATGAGCAAATTCTATTTGATCGAAATCGGTCGTGTCTGCATTAATATAAAACTAGTTGGCCAGAATTTGATAGATATTTTCATTCTAATGACAGTAGGTAGTGTCAAACGCTGATCTTTAGACAATACCTACTGTCGCTAGAATCAAAATATTTGTCCTGGCTAACTAGTATTATTTTAATGCAGACACGACCGATCTCGATCAAATAGAATGCAGATGAACTATTAATTTTATATATAATATGATAAAGTCATGTGCCTGGCCACATCAGATTTTTTTAAATAGTCGGCTTGTAGTATATTTGTCGTTTCGTACTTTTCAGTATTACATGTTTATCTTGAACTGTATTTAAATGATATTTTAATTTGTTTTTTGTAATATATGTTATTGTTTTGTTTGTTTTTTGGTGATGTTTTTCTACTCTTTATCATAGATAAAGATATGTGTTCTGTTTTTAGATTTTACTCATAAATAGTAAACATGATGATTAAATATATAAAGTCTTTCTGCACTGCTCCCCACCATCCAAATAAAAAAAAATCTGATGTGGCCAGGCACATGACTTTATCATACTATATATAAAATTAATAGTGTAGCTGCATGAGATTCTATTTGATCGAGATCGGCTATGTCTGCATTAAAATAAACTTGTAGAACTAGACAGATATCTCGATTAAAGTTGCGTTCGGATATTGTACTCCGTTGATACCGGGTACACCGTCCAAATGACACTTACGGGTGTAAAAAGTGTAACGGTGTTCAATATCCGAACGCAGCCTATATTGACAGTAGTATTTTCAAAACATTAGCGTTTGACACTAGCTACTGTCATTAGAATCAAAAAGTCTGACATCCTGGCTACTAGTTTAAATGCAGTACAACCGATCTCGATGGAATAGAATTTGCTCAAGCAGCTAAACTATAAATTCTACCAAAAAATGTTATATAGATAAATTATAGAAAATTTCCTCTCCTTTAATTTATTATTTAACTATTTTGACGACATTACACAAATAGCGGCTCATTTGCAAAATCTTCGAGAAATGCTAAGAGTAAACCACCAGTTCCTTTGGACCCTTTTCAACAGAAAGCTTTTCAGCTCTAAGTTTGGTTATGAAACTTCTAAATATGAAGTTTCGTCCCGATACCTTTAGTAGTTTCTCCGGAATCGTCGCCACAAAAACGGGTACACACACACACACACACACACACACACACACACACACACACACACACACACACACACACACACACACACACACACACACACACACACACACACACACACACACACACACACACACACACACACACACACACACACACACACACACACACACACACACACACACACACACACACACACACAGACATTTTTTTGTACCTTGGTCAAAAATGTTCAGGGGACCCAAAAAGACATATTTCCGCTAAAATATTTTTTTGGCACGATTACAATACTTCACATACTGCGTATGATAAAGTAATAAATTTTAAAAACAGCGCTCAAAAAGGCAAAATATTATACATACAAATACGATACGACGTAATAGGTAGAGTATATAGGTTTCACTTCACTGCAATTATAGATATTACTTTTAATTAATTTAAACAATTTGCGGTCAAAAGAGAAATTACACAATTGCATTTCCTTGCTCGGGAGTATTTTCTGAATCGACAGGGATTTCTTTCAACCACAGGAAAATTATTTTTTCGTCACCATATAAGATATTTCCAGATTTGTCTATTAATAAATACTGTAAGCCTTTTTTTATATCACGAACAATAAAGTTCATCATTCTTTTTATTTGAATCGAAATAAGATTATAATAATTTTCTGTGACTCTTGGAGTGACAATAAAATATATTGTTTCTTTGTTAAGTTACTAGTTTTCAATATGTTTTTTTACATGAATGGAAAATGTCTCAGTAACTTTTTTGTAGATACGGTCAACTTATTTGCATAAGAGAACAGTGTTTAAGTGGTACATTTTCTATACGAACCAAATTATTACTTTGCTGAATGGTATCTTGGAAATTCTGGATATCACCACATTTTGGAAAAACTGGTCAAAATTAGCGATATTTTATCAAGCGGAACAAGTGTTCAAATGCAGGACTTCCGCCAAATCGGGACAGTTGGTCCCCGAATATACACAAACAATGAGCACTCAAAGTATGGAACCAGGACAAGATATATGAAACGGTTGATTATTTCAATAAGTCTTCAGATACTGTGATTTTTAATGATCAAAATACACATTTTTATAGACTGTCAAACTATTTTTTAACATCTTAGCTAATATATATTTGTTAATATATTTTTTAAGCACTTAATTTAACAAATTGTTTATTTTTCGAAATTCAAATATTTCACTCCACAGCAATATATTTTACACGAATAGCTCAATTTTTGAGGTTGTGGTCTTCTGATGGCTGATTTTGCCGCCACCTCCACCATTTGTTACTCTGATTTGGTTTGCCATGTGCCACACGAGTGGTATGTTTTGGCCTGTTTACATCTACTTTTTGTCGTCTATTAATTATAATGTCCTGTATCCGCTATGTACAATAATAATTCTGCTGCTATTCCTTGGTAGTTATTGGCGTATTTTGGATAGTATTTACATTAGAAGAATATTTTTTACATTAGAAGAATATTTTTTTCTGCAGTTCACCCTTATCCAAAAAGTATTGAAGTAGTGTGGCTATAATGTGCCTCCATACTTTGAATCGTTTGAATTAAAATACGCATCCATCAATAACAAAAAGGTCAAAACAACTGAGTCACTCAGAGGAGAGTTTTGAATCTTTTTAATTCACCAGACGAAGAAGAATTCTCAGCTATGAGGTATAAATAAGCTTAGCGAGGGGGAGCATAAAACTAATTATCCGACCTAGCAACCACACGGTTACGAATCTGTTATTTGCATTCCACAGTTGCGTCGTTTTGCCGGGGGTGACGCAGGGGTTGTCCCGGGGTGAATTCACCCACCAGACGGTCGGCGGCAAAAAACCCACACCATATTCCAATTGGATTTGGAACTGCGAAAATGAACGACTCGGTGCGAGCTGGATAATGGATTTTTCCGATTTTGCGGACAGCGGGTAATATGCTCCGGCTAAACTAAGTTTGTGGCGGTTTGCGGGAATCGTCCCGCAAAGGGTAGACCTTGCGCTGTGCCCTTAGGTGTATTAACACATTTCAATTTTATTCCTACCGTGTCGCAAGTTTTGATTTTGATTGCCTTCTGCGGACTTTTTGATGGGGTTCTGCAATGGTTTGTTTTTGAAGTGTTAAATGTTCGGCACTTTAAGGGGAGATTTCGGTTTTCTGATTAAAAAAAAAACATTTTTTTTTCTGTACGTTATTTTATTATTTAAGGTCTTAAGAATGTGTGTACGAAGTTTTAAGGCAAAATTTGCAAAATTAGCCAAGTTATAAGCAATTAGCCGACGGCGCGCAGGTGCAAAAAATATGCAGCGCGCACATCGGTCGGATCGCGCGCTCAACAATTTTTCCGCTCGAGTTTTTCAAGCCAATAAATCTTGCAGTGTGTGGTTTTTTATTTGAGAAATTCTCTCGTGCACAGTCATGGATAGGAAACACTCAAGAAATACTCCTACATGTGCTGATGGACTGCGCTGATGGACAACAAAAAAAAGAAAATTTTCTGAGAATGCACACTTGTGAAAGGAAAGCATTTGCTAGTATGTCTGCCGATAACATACTTCCGTTGTATACGATCACAATATTTATGGAGAAATATACTAAAATTAGTTAAGCATATGTACTGCCCTGTGGGATCACAGAGTTGGTGCAAATGGCGAAAAACTGAAGCCGTGAAAACTCTGGATGATTGGAATCACGAACTCTCACTTGTTAAAAATGTCGAAAATGCCATAAAGCCGATTTACAACAACTTGTCGTTGAGAGAGTTGCTAGAACAGTGTTTGGGTGGTGACACTCAAAACAACAACTAAAGCTCCAATTCTACTGTATGGCGCCACGCACGCAAACATCTTCACCGTGGCTCAAAACCTATCAAAATTGCGGCTTATGCAGCAGTCAGGCATTTATAATAAAGGGTTTTCTGCCATCCTTTAATCTATGACTACAATAGGAATCGTTATTGGCACGGAAACGAAGATATTTGCAAATGTGCGCGAGAAACTGCGTTTGTTGAGGTACTCGAGACGTGCACTAGAGGCTGCAAAATAAACTCAAACAAGGCGTAGACATGAGCAAATGTCTCAAAATAAATTCTACGAAGTGGAGGAAGGAATAAAGTATGGCCCTGATATAGCATCAAACAAGGCGTAGAAATGAGCAAACGTCTCAAAATAAATTCTACGAAGTGGAGGAAGGAATAAAGTATGGCCCTGATATAGCATATTAGCAGAAAAGTGCTGTAAGTACTCGATGTCGCGTTATAAACTGTACTTGAATGTTTAAACGTGTTTTTCTCGTAAGAGTTTTTTCGCGAACGGTTGGCGTGATATTTCGAAAACTATTTAACTGATTGACTTCAAATTTTAACTGGATGATCAGCAAACGTTTGATGACAAGAAATGCAATAAGTTGTGTACTTTTATTTTCATAGAGAAAACATTGTCAATCTTGTTGAGAAAGATCGATAATTTGAGTTTGACAAGTCAGCATTTCCTCAAATATAAATATTTTTATTTTCTGGTTCATAAAACGATAACTACTTATGTATAAAGTAGGCTGCTATTCGACATTTTTATTTCAGATCACCTGGAGTGGCCCAATCATGCCAACCAGTGACCGCGGATCTTCGCGCAGTGTCATGGTCGCGGGTGGCTATAGTGAGCGTGATTCATGTTATTTCTGTTTTATTTTTTTTGTAAATATTTTGTAAAGCTAATAAATATTGGTGCCAAATTTGGAATCGATTTATTGCATAGTCTCGTCATAAAAAATTATAAAAAAAGGCTGTAATTTTAGAGAAAAAAACCGGAATCTCCCGTTAACTTTTTTTAAGAAGTTTGTAATATACTACCAACTTCACTATCCACGGTGTACTTGAAACGATTTTCACCACTTTTTACCGTTTTACCGTTTACCGCTTTTTTCCGCTTTTACCCATTGTTTATTTCCAAATCTTTTGCATCTTTTGCACGTAATGAAATAAAACGAACAAAGATCACAACACACAGAATCTATCTAAACTGTACATACAGAACCAATTTGTAGTGACAATTTGCACGACGAGATGGCGCCAAGTGTCGACGCACGATTACAGTACATTACTTAGGTAATTAATGTAGAAGACGCGTTAATTACAATTTATTTTAGTATGGTTGCATATACCATTCGGTTTAGGAGAGCATGGATGTTAGAATATCTATTTTATCTCCCATGTATGTATTTATGCGGTTATTTGATACTTAAAAAGCATCAATAAATAGAGATAATTAAAATGAGATATTCATTAACAATCTTGCCAATTCAGTTATTAATTTAGTTGTCTCTTACGAACACTTTGTACATTTTTAGTTTACATGATTTCTGTGTGGTTAGCTTAATCGGTTAAGCTTAATAATTCGGTGAAAAAGAAAATATACCGGATGTAGTTTGATACGTCGTAAAACGGACAATATTTTCTTGCTTTTGTTATGAAAGGAAGTTGTGACAGCAGATAAATAATAATGAATAATTACGTACTATGCGCGCCAAAAAAGTCGTACAGCTAATTTTTACATCACGTAATTTTGTCTTGATTTTATTTGTCAACTTCACAGTTGATGCATGTTTCGTACTTAAGATTAATGTCAGAATGACAGCGCATAGGTGATAAAAGAACCATTTACAAAGCTAACAAAAATTGTTTCAGTATATTTGGCTGCATATGTGG
The DNA here is from genome assembly GCA_963966075.1 of Aphodius sticticus. Lineage (NCBI taxonomy): Eukaryota > Metazoa > Arthropoda > Insecta > Coleoptera > Scarabaeidae > Aphodius > Aphodius sticticus. The sequence continues at coordinate 21,055,149 of OZ014508.1, forward strand.
TGTACGCCTTTTTTTTGGCGCGTATTGTACATGCTGTGCAAAGATGATGGACCAACAGTTTTCAGATTTCAAAATGCTGATGAAGTTTGTGTATAACAACTATAATAAAGACCATGGAATATTAGAACACACTCTGTAGCTATTTTGACTGAAAGTGCAGAAAAGTCATTTTGTTTCAAATGCTCTTCTATTTATATCATAATTTAAGGATTTTTATGACAAGAATTGTTATTATGAAGGTGTAAGAATATTTGAACTTTTCTCTATTTTGTTGTTTTGTGATTTAAATGTGGTGGTTTTTATGCCTACATTTTGAGATGCATATATTCTTAAAAAGCACAAAATCATTTTTAGAGTAAATTTTGCGTTTCAAAATATTGAAGCCTATCTTCATAAAAGGAACTGAACTCTTACTTGCTATGACCCTCCATATTCTTTTGTGGGAGTTGGATTTATAAAGGCGAAGCTATAACATCAAAACAAAGCTGCACACACAAATTCAGCTTGTTACTATTTTCTTTTTAAAGAGGAAAAATGTATGAAGAGTCATTGTCATATTTTATTGCAGAAAAGGTTATCAACATGACATATTGATCTGCAAATTTAATATGACGAAGCTGTTCAAATCTTAAGATCTAACAATCTCTTTTCTATTTTGGTGTAGCTTATGGCATACAATAATACTTGCTTTAAACATTTATTTTTTGGACGGACTAATGACAACATATTTTGTAAGCTTTCCAAATATGAAAATAAAAAGAAATCAATGAATTATACGCAGTTTAGGTGAAAATAGTGGAGCTATCAAACAACAATCAGTGTCAAATCAATAGTTGTCTGCTTGTTTATTTTACGTCGGCCCATTTCCTCAACTTATGCTGGATAAAGACTACAGAATACAAATCCAGGGCTTTTTTTTATCGAACGAAGGTGGTCTTTAACGTGTACATCTCATCATCACAATACATGGTCCAGTAGCTTTACTTTCCGTTACTTTCATCGATTGAAAGTGGGAGGAAAAAGTTTTTATTTTTACTTCTTCCCTTAAAAAATAGCTATACCCCTGGTATGCCAGCGTATAGCTCTCGCAACGACCACTAGTTTTTGGGAAAAAAATCATTTTTTACTACCCAAAATAAAAGTAGGTGTGACTTTCAGCAAGACTTGACCGGTTTCTAAACAGTGTCACATTTTTGCTATTCTTCGTTGTATTTCATCTGTTTTCTCTCTGTTGACACATTGAAAGTGAATATTTGTCGGGGATTAGATGCTGGGCGTTCCAAAACTGGCTGAATGGCCTAGTCAGTTTTTAAATTTTCCTGGCAACAATAAATATAGTTCACTTTTAGTAGTTTTGAGTTATATGCATAGTTTCTGAAGACAGGTCTGCAAAACAAGGTATATATGATTCACCCCATCGGACATCCGGTTTTCGACAGTTAATTTAAAATGTTACTATTACATGGCAAAATGCAACGTATGCCTAATATTTAGTTAAGAAAATGCAATATTCTGATCAAGTTTCTTCTGCTTATTTCGGAACTTGAAAGATACCACGTGTCTACATTCTTCTATAAATTGTTGATACGTATTTTTAATATTAAACATTAAACTAACCTATTTGTATTCAGTTTAGCTTCAACCGCTTCAACGGTGAATATTGTCGCTATAAACAGCTGTAAACATGAGTGCCAATCTGACAGTCATGCCAATTTGACGCCCAATGGATTCATTCAAGCACCTCTATTATCGACTGAGAGGCCATGAATAACTTCAGTTAAGAAACATGTTATTTAAATGTTATTTTGGTATTGGTTTACATTAGAAAATTCAGAGAAAAGTTTAATGAACTTCAAGACATATTCGCGGCTATTTATTCCTCAGGCTTATTAACCTTTTCTGTATGGGTTTTCATGAATGGTTTCTATCTGGAGCGGGGGTTGTACTCACCCGTACACTCCAGTGACGTTTCCGTGACGTTTTGAATACGACCGGTCCACGACCCTATTTGCGGAGGCAGGGGAAGACGCACTGCACCCTACACGCGCGCAAAACGGTCCACGCGAAACAAAAAAAAATACGACCAAAAACCACCCCCTGTCGTTATCCCCTATATCGACAAAACTACACAAAACAGTGACCAGCAAGCGTGCCACCGACGATAGCGGTTTGCCTTGCACGTCGGTCTGTTTGGATCGCGGACTCAATCCGTGACATGGCGTACCAACTGTACAGCGCGCACCATGAAACGTCACCACCCCCTCCCTTCCGTACTTCGCGTTTCCTCGTCGCCGCCACCGCTACGGGGTAAATGCGTTGCCTTGCGCGTACACTACTTCCCTTCCGCCTTCACTTACTCTCTGCACGTTCTGGCGACCTCGTCCGCCCCCGCGCTCAAAACAAACGCGTATCGATTTTGGTAGCCACGGGGTAAGTCGGTGTGCCGCCCGATGTACCGATGCCCGATGCGAGTAAAGGTCGTCGTAGACCGGTGGGAAATGAGACGTGAGGGCGCGGTAGGGGTTACCAAAGCGCTTTTTTGATGACGTAGGCAGGAAGGATGTGTTCTTACCAAAGCTATATCTAAAAACCTCAAAGATATTTCAGACAGAAATATTATATTTAGATTCTCCTTAGAAATTAGAAAAGAAAAGAAAAGTTTCTCTTTTAAAGTGAACATACGCGTGTTCCACAATTTATTGCCTGCAAATCTAAGAAGTCTCAAAACTAATAGTTCTGTTTTGTGATATCTTAATATATTTTCATGAGAAGATTGGAAACAGATGGGAAGGATAGGGAAGGAAGAGGAAGGGAAAGGAATAAAGATAAACGATGGTGAAGGAATGGATGAGCTAATGGGAAGGAAATAAAAAATCGACTGCGGAAGGAAACGTATGGACAGTGTACGTCCACACTGTCTTCCTCATTGTCTGATGGTAATTAATTGTACCAGTGGATTTACGACGGCTATTACAATTGCCTAGTACGATAAGTTATCAACCAGTAAATTATAATTCAAAGAAAATAAGTTTCTTCCGGGTATATTTCAAAGGATTGGCTAAAAAACAATGTAGGTACCCATCTTTTAGGACCTGTCATGCTTGATGTCATGCTTCCATCTGGATTTGTGTTAGAAAAAGAAACTAACACTGAATTGTGAAAAAATAAAACCTGAAGGAAAATACGAACAAGTGGGAGGGACTTGCGCGCCAACAGTTCCGTTACATCAAATTCTATAATTTGCATGTTATAAAATGTTATCATTAATTTCTGGAAAGGTTTGTTCTTTGGACCACTTTGTTACTTCTTATAACTGAGAAGGGATAGGAAAGAGGTAGAAAGCGGAAGAAAGGAGAAAGAAAGAGAGATAAGGGGAGTGGAAGGGAGGGAAAGGGAAGGAATGAGAAGGATAGGAGGACAATGGATGAAAAGTCAAGGAAAGGAATGGAAAGGGATTGGGGAGATTAGAATGGGATGGAAAGAGATGGAATGGAAGGAAAAGGGAGGAAAAGGGGAGTGGGAGGAAAATGGGGTGTGAGGAAATGGGGAAAGGTTGGAAAAGGGAGGAAATTGGAGCAAAAGGGCGGAAATGCGGTAAGGCTGGAAAAGGGGGGAAATTGGAGCAAAAGGGCGGAAATGCAGGGAAATAAGGAAAACTGTGGGAAAGGGAGGGCATTGTTTTGTGATAACTATAAAATTCAACCGCGCTTGCTTTAATCATGAACTTAAAAAGAAGTTAAAGAGAAAAGAAGTTAATTTTTCACACAATATACTGGTTGATTTAATATGTTTTTATGGCGAATAAGCCCGGATCAAGAGCTAATTTATGGGTGACATTTTTAGACATATATAGCTCTTTAAAATTGACCCAGTCGTTGTCAAGTTGATCTGCTTTTTACGCAATTGTGTCGAATTACTACGAACTGTCACCCCGGAGCTCTGTAAAGAAGGTGTCTGTAATAAAGTCCACAGACCGAGACACAGGAGAAGAGTACTAACAGCTCAGATCAATAATAACTAACAGTTGACAACAACTACAGTAGCTGCCTATTGGCAAAGGGCAGACATCGGCTGAACAAATTAAGTAAGTATGTTTGTTTATACACAAGGACTTGAGTACAACGGTTCACCGATAGATGGAACCACATCCTGGGCGTACTACAGACTCAAGGCCGACGTCGATCTCACAAGCATAAACGCCCCTCTTAATGCAGCAACGCTTGCAGTGTCTCAAGGACAGATGATCAGACGTTTTCAATGATCTACCAGATTCAGCGATCTATCAACTGCGGCTATCTATCGAGTTCCGGTATTTACCGATTCGGCCATCTGCAGGCCTTCCACCAACTCTAGTAATAAATAAGCGCTATACAGTAAAAGGCATAAAAAGGCTATACAGGACGTTATACAGGATGCTTCAGAATTTTTACCCAATATTCTAGACGGTGGTGTTTAGTTTCAGTTTCTGAGAGAATCGTATATCGTTCAATTAATTAATCTGAATTCTTCGACGAATTTAGCAATGTTTGTTTCTTTGTATACCCAATATAGACGATAAAAAATATTTTGGATAATTTAGTTTTTCATATATATAAATAATATTTGAAACTGCAAAGTGGCACTAAAAGCTCCCCTTATCGGTTCAATGCATTTAGGCGCCACTACCAGGTATAATAAAATTACTGTAATAAAAAATGGTCGTAAACGGTACGGGTGGCCAAAAAACATGACCGGTGCGAAATGAACTCAGTTTTTACGTCCTGAGTTATGAAATACGTCTCTTGTTTCTCGTGATATTCCCATAAATGCAACAAATAAAGAAATTAGTAACTCCCTAGCATCTAAATAATTGGATTCGTGCTGCGTGCTAAATGCATATCTTTTTACTTTTCAACCAGATAATACATGTTTTGATTTGATGTTTTGATTTGATGTTTTGATTTGCCTTGAACGATCAAATTTATAATTATCACTAACAACTATATTGTAGACAAACAACTTTGATTCATATCTATTCCCTAAATATTATATTAATGTAGCAATAACCAAACCAAACCCGACGCAATTGTATACATATAGTTATTTAAGTACAACTAGCGTTGGTGTGTATAGCCCTTGATATTCGAAGCACGTGGACATTTCCCTCCAGATCGCGGCAAGGCGATCTATCAGCGGATAACGGCCTAGATTTATTGCTGGAGAATGGCGGCTGTAAATTTCGGCCGATTTGGTCATTGGCTGACGCAATCGCACAGAAACTCAACCCCCGCCCTTTCAACCCTGATATTCATTACGGACCTCCTAATGCTGAACAAACATTTCCCAGTCTGTGTAATTAATCGCCAATTACTGTGTGCAAATAAACAGGAATTAAGGATCTGGATGTTATTATTTTAAAAGCGAAGTTTACAAGGCAAAGACTACGTTCCAAGATGATTCCCACCACTGCGACTGATAGCCAAGTGCAGTATTAAAAGCAATTTTACAATTTGTTGTTTACTACTACTTGTTAGTGCAATGGCCCCAAAAAAAATTATACCCTCCTAAAACACCACTGAAAAAAAATGTATAATAATACCTTGCCGTTTCTGTCCCCATCTTTTCAGAAGTGATTAACGGACCGTCTTAAAGAGGTAAGATATTCAATGAGATCTACCATACACTTTCGGGGAACTGGGCTTAGGCTCACCAAGTTAGACTCATCAGGAATTTTGGGCCAAATGGTGTTAGCCTCAGCAATTTATTACGAGAGTAGGTACATTCTTTTATAACTATGATAAAAGTTATTTAGATATTTGTAAGGGTGCACATTCAAGCTTGGTATGGAGTGAAGATGCCGAGTAGTCACTGTAGCCTAGTGGTAGCTGGCGCGGCTATCAATTTGAGGATCATCAGTTCGAACCTGACAACCTGCATTCAAAGTAACGGCTTTTTTATGGTTTTCCTATGACGTGTCACAGACGCGGGCAATACTAATGATAATTCGAGGCACGGTATCAAAATAGGAGCGGAAAGGCAGAGGACAGAAGAATATGGAAAAATAGAAAGTGCATGAATATAATCTATTGTGTAAGCACAATTGACCAGGAGTGATCTGGACTAAACCAGGACGTTTCGTCCATCAAATTCACATTTGCCACCGCTTCCTGGATTAGTCATGTTTGGCCGTGCGTCCAACGAGTTGAAAATATAGTAACGTGGTTGTAACCATGGTTACTCGAATTGAACAACCCCATGTGATTACAAAAAGTCACGTTTTCACTAAAACGAATAGAACTTTTAAGATTCTATATAAGACATATCCTAAATGACTGTAGATCCCCTGTAGTGACGAAAGCTGTTAGGGGATGTTAAGGCTTGGATTTTCATTATTATTGTTGTAAAACGTCCGACCGTGAAGTAGACGATGTGAAGTAGCCCGACCTAGTTTTCCACGTAGAACGAGGGAAAGTGATACATTTTGCATACAATATTTTTATCATATTAAAACGTATCTAGGAAGACGACTAGACGTTTCCTGACGTTTGTCTCAAGTTGACCAACAGCTCGAGACCAAGCCCACGGTGTTGATCGAAATTGAGTTGGTTGGATAGTGTACTGCAAAATTAAGAATAGGGTGTCAAATTTGGAGCGGCAAGGCAGAGGACAGAAGAATATGGAAAAATAGAAAGTGCATGAATATAATTGTGTAAGCCCAATTGACCAGGACTGATCTGAATTAAACCATACAATGGATTTAAGGACTACGCAAAGTTGTCTTCTTCTATGGCGCTCCAGCCTAAACCAGGATATTTCCTCCTCAAATTCACCTTTCCCACCGCTACCTGGGTTACATTCATGTTTGGCCGTGCGTGTGTCGAGTTGAAAATATTGTAACGTGGTTGTAGTCAAGTTATAACCATGATTACCCGAATGGGAAAACCCCATGTGATTACAAAATGTCACGTTTTCAATAAAACGGATAGAACTTTTATGATTCTATATAAGAAATATGCTACTTGTTGGCAGAGGGGACAGGACATGTCGCCATGTTTGAAAATGCGCAGAAACTGCCGACATCTTGATAAGAAACTACCGTAACATTCCAATATTTGACTTCGTAACTCTGTAGCGCAAATAGTTTGTTTGTGATTACTAGGTTACATGGACGGTTACATGAATGTGTAAAATTTAAGGACTAAGTATAATGACGTGACCGCACCGTAATAACGTAGCGTAAAGAGATCAATGTACATAATTTCCACTCCGCGATTATAGTGAGTCTCCGTAAACCGTAAAGTTCGTTCTCGACCGCAACGAATTCCATCTGCTGCGTGCTATGTCTTACGTTTTCCGGCGTATGCGCGCGTATGGCGACATCTGTACGTGTACCGGCGAGTGAATAGCAGTTTTCAGTAAGTTGTAGGTTAACTGATAGCATTTTGATAGTTTGTGGCAACGAGAACACAGAACGAGAACGACTTCAGAATGAATTGTTGCTGCAACAAGCCCTTCGTCCATAATTTATTATATCTACCACGATCTACCACTGCTTAATACAATCAACAATAACACTGACATGTGAGGTTATGTGCCGTTGTGTATATACTTCTCCGCTAGATGGCGCTTGATTTGTTTGAGATCATTGCGGCACTATAAATACTAATTTCGTCGTCCGGAACGGTATGCGGTACGGCACGTTACGGATTGCTTTTTTGCGGCACTATACTTGGTCCTTTAACGTAACGTTATGGTAATGATTCCTGCCTTTTCCAGGATATCCACACCCAAAAAGTTCCTTGCTGCTAAGCTGCAGTGTACCATCAGGTTCAACACAATTAACCCTGACAGCAATATCGCGGTAGTCTCCTATCACGTTTGCTTCCTTCTGCTCCGATATCATCCTCCACTTCAAGTCGAAGGCATTATAAAACCAGTATTAATTTTACTACTTGTACATTCCTGCTAAGCTTCCTAAACTTTGAACCCAGAAAATGTTCCTTTACAGTTTGATTGAAAACTAGAAGCAAATAAAGTTGTCTTCTTTTTGAGTAAGGCCTAACCATGTATCATGGCTATATGGGCCATTGTTGTATTGCAATATTAAGCCATGTTAAACCATTTATCCACATATTTGTCTTCATTTCTTTTACGTCAAGTCCAATAAAAAGCCCGCCCTCTCTTTCGGACACGGTCAGGTTACTTCCTTCAAACATGCTAGACGCGGTAGCGTTCAATACAATGCCACCAAAACGGAATAAAGGGGAAGAAGAAGAAGCACAAGCCTCCACCTCACGGTGATTGAACGCCCGGGTAAACTGTAGAGCGCAAAATAAAAATCACGTCCGGACCTAGCAGCCAAACCCTGAGAATCGATATAGTCCGGCCCTCCGTACACCCTTCATTCTTCTTTATCGGTGTAATGCGAAGTTAAAAGTGAACCGGACGACGACGCCTCGTGCGTGCCGCTAGCGTCTCGGCGCACCCGCGCCCCGCCGACTCGCAACCATTATCTTTATTGGGCACCAACTTAGGGGCGATTTTCCCCCAGACGCCGCTTAAGAGGGTGCCAACATAAATAATCCCCATTTTTTTGTTCTGGAACGTCTCACCCCGTTATCGTGACGCTAAGTATCGTCCGGTTTATTAACAATTGAAGGGTCCTGACAGTTTAGAGTGATGAGATCTGACGGGTAAGATGGGATCTAGGCAAAGGTTTCATTTGTTAATGGATGCTCTGGAGTACTGACATGGATCCGAATATTGGATCCTGCTGTAATTATTTTATCATATTTGTTACTGCTGGCTGTTACTATTGGCAGCGTGAACAACGTCAACGGCCTCTAGCATCCTCAATTTTGTTGGACTCCCAGCATTAACGCGAGAATTTTTTATGTAGATACCTATCCGAAGTTGCAAGTACCGGAAGTGTATCAATTGTGTTAGTAGAATAATTGTTTGTAGTAAAATTTTAAAAACCTGTTCAACACGAAGGACGTTCCTAATACATCTTCCAGACCCTCGCGAGACATAGCGAGAGACCGCGAATCGGGAGAGTGTGGGTGCCACATTCACCCAAATCCGCTAACATTCGAATTTCCAGAAGTCTCTGCTGGTGCAGATAGTCGGATAAAAATCACGCGTTCGGCGAGTGGCTCGCTTCTTTTGTACGCTCCCGCTTCGATCCATTCAAACTGGATTTTTGACGCGGCTCATAGCAGTTTTTGTCGGTACCCGAAGGTATTATTTACGACAGGGGTCTGATTTATGACATCAAACACGTGCGGTGAAGGGGCTCTTCGAGCATCAATGCAACCCGAAAAGTACGTAACGAATGGAATAAATTATTTAGTATTGAAATAAAAAGATTAAAAATATTGAACACAATAAATTTATATGCAAAATACAAATAGTTTACATTGATATTAAATTTAATATCCGATAGTATTTTTTCTCTATTTGTGACGTCCCCATTACTTTAATTTGTCAGGAAAAAAATCACATACGCAAAGTTAAAATGGAAAATATACCAGATAATGATATTGGTTTCTGTATTATTGAAGAAATGCAAATGCATATGAATAAATAAACCATTAAGATTACCGTACTTAAGAAAATTAAAATTAATAGCAATATTAAATCAATAATTAATTAACTAAAACTAAAGAATATTTGATTTATCTCTTTCAAATAAATCTTATCAGTTCCAAGTTATTCCAGTCTTATTTTTCTATGATGTCGGAATGTATTGTATCGTTTTGGTACAGTTCCTTGATTACTTGGGCCGGTTGAGAACTACCTGGAAAGTAAGTATTATTTTATCATCATTAATGGGGAATGTCGCACAGGTGCTTCTCGTACATTGGCGAAAAGAAATATTTATTCACTGTCGACAGACATTCAACAGTGATGCTTGGTTTATCTTTCTCGACAATCGCAAGTTACGACTGCGATCAACATAGGGCAATTACTAAGTTATTGATTGATAATATCGTTGTTACACACCAGTATACATACAGTGTTGGTCAACATAACCGAAGCACTTAAATAACTGTCCAACACTTAAGAAAAAATCAAATTAAGTTGTTTGATTTTTGAATAAGCTATCGTCTAAATATATTTTTTATATACAGAGTGTTTATTATATTATGGGAACTGGCAACCTTTCCGTTTTCTAATAGAACACATATATTTACATTTAGCATTCTAAGATTAATTCCATAAATTTTTTGTAGGAATCTTTTTTATACAATGCAATTTTATACATTTTTTAAATTATAATAAGCAATTAATCAAAACTCAAACTTTAAATTAAAATAAATGTGTATGTATGTGGGAAAATATTCAGTTTCAAAGTTCAGTTTTTAATTAATTGCTGATAACTAAAAATGAAACAAAATTCTTAGAAATAATCTTAGAATTAAAGAATGTAATAATGTACAGTATTGTTCTATTTGAAAAAGGAAATGTTACCAAATATCGATAGCTAGTTTCAAACAAAAAAAAATTTGTTTTTATTTATATTTTTTTACGGTTGGAGAATTATTTAGTTGTAATTTTAACTAACTCTGTATGGATATGCACTATAATATTTAATTTATACCGCATCCGCAATACATTATACAAAATAATAAAATAATAAGTATGCAAATATTTAATTTTTGTTTATGGAAAATCATATCATTATGCCTTATATTAGTATATGGTGTCTAATATAAATGATCAGAATAATAAATCAATAGCATTTAAGAAATTTTTCAAATATTTGATACATTTTATATTAAATTTCTATTTACGTTATTCAATTAGTTATTAATTAATAATAACCACAATATCAATGAAAGTATGCACACACACTATACGCTGAGGCAGCGGCTACTTCAGCGACGTCAATTCTAAGTCACCCGCAGATTAACACTGAATGCATGAGCCGAACGCCGAGAATGTGGATGGCCTTCTTTGACCGCAATCTCTCACCCAGCCTCGCCGAACTTTTCGCCGATTTTTTCTGGCTGAGTGTGGAGCTAGCATAAACAGTACTCTGCACCCGGCCAATTGGATTTTGAAGAATTTCTACTATTGCTTCATTTTTTACTTGATAAGAACAGCATCGGACTTACCGTGAAGTGTTAATTTATATATGTACAATCTCATTAAGCATCTATAAATTGTATGTTTCTAACTAGGTGACTTGGTATGCCTACCAAAATACTCTTGACCAGTAACTTTTGTCATAAAAAATAATTAAAATTTCACCACAACCCGTAACTATTTCCATTCTTCTGTGAATGAACATACCTTAAAAAATATCAGTGGAATATCGTTGCACGTACGATTTATCCACGTTGAATTTTTTTGAATTTTAAATTTCTTTCCTTATCTCCCAAAATAAACAATTACTTTTAACAGTAGTATCATAAATACCAATTTATGATATTATGTTAAAATTAGTAGAAGTGAATGCACGAAATTCTTTCCCCGTTTGAACTTCTAACTTAACCATTGAAAATGTATTATAAGTTGAAAAAAGTGTTAAATGACATAGCACTTATTATCAAACTGATATTTGTCGCATTAGTAGTATATTATTTGTAACTATTTCAAAGTTTTATTATTTGTAATGTATTGCAAGGTAACACTAAACACTTGTGCTAAGAGTAATTGTTTGTTATATTAACTAAGATTTCATAATGAACGCATTGTGGCGCACTGTTTTTGGTAACATATTCTAACCGCAATTTCTAGATTTATATAAAGCTAATAAGTCGACTAATAAGGTTTTTATGATACTATTTACTATTTCCTCCTTTGGCCATTATGGTTAACGCCAACATACAGGTAACCGCAATTTATAAATATTAAAAAAGTATTACTTAGAGCCCGTATATTCAGCTCCCATAAAGTGCTGGATAGCTATGTATCAGATAAGTCCATTGGTTGCCCTATTGCTTATGAGTCTGGTGGTTAAACTATGAGGCACGTAACGGGAGGAGAAGAAACCGACTCTTAAAACTGTGGTTACAGTAACCAATAAATAATTGTTCAAAGGGTTTCCTGGTTATTATAATTTCTTAGTCTTCTTTTAATTTCGGGGTGCATATTTTCAGTCTAAACGCAGAGTAATTTTAATGATAGAAAAACTATTTTATCGTGAAAAATGGTTAAAATAGGTACTTACAATACAATTTTCTAGACGTTATTTGCAAAATTTAACATACATAGTTAAAAAAATGTTTAATTTTCATTTCTGAATATCAAAATGACTGCTGGTATGGTGTCAAATAAATTATAAAAGACTGCTTGTTACATAGTAGGTACTTATTAGCAACTTAGTAAATTCTAATGCCTTATTCTAACATTTTAGGGTTCTTGTATTTCTAATTCTGGAAATAAATTGGTGTGTGCCTTGACATTAATATACCGGGTGAACCACGCCATAGATATGCCATATTTTTGACGCCTAGATTTTTTGTTTTGTGGCGAATAATCGGGGTGCGGCCATGGTGTACAGTAATAAAAAATTACTTCTAGGTAATAATTAAATCACGCAAGAGGGCGCCAGTGATACAATATCGATTTCGACGCCATAGTCGATATAGCTTTTCAACTATTTTCACCAAGTCATAGCCACCTGGATTAATAAACATAAACGATTGTTATATTTCCAAATTTCGTCGTCAAATGCGTACCTATGGCATGGCGTGGGTTATCCGGTATAAATTAATAAAACTCACTTATTTCTGATAAATATTCAACACTAAATAAAAGTAAAAATATGTTTTTGAAAATAATATTATATTGTATAAAATGTACAATTTATCAAATCGTTTTAGGTACATTTTTGCAGGGCAATTGTCTCCAGGATCATAATTTTGCTTCCTAATTAATTGATCTATAACTGAATGAACTAGATATGCATCTTGTTGTTTTTGATCAATTTCATTGCCAACAATTATTAGTCTGTCTTCTAATTGTTACCTTATATGGACAACTAAAACACCGAAAACAATATAATGTGTCAACCAACCACATGCGATTTCAAAAGCAATCAGATACCAAGTATTTCAAAATCCTACTTATTTTATTCACAACCGAAGCCAATTTTCACCTTACACTCACCACATTCATCTAATCCAACACGACACCAAAAACCCCACCAAAGAAGCTACATTACGTTCTCATTTCTCATAGAAACGTTCATAACTATATCTATAGATACATCACAAAGCCGTATTGGCAGCGCCGTTCGTAATAACATATAATATTTCCAGTCAAATTGCTTTTTCTTCTTCGCCGTATCGACGTTAGCCTGCGGATAATCCCGTAAACGAACAAATTCACAAAAGGCTTCCTCCAAATCCGATCTAGGGTGCGTTGCGTAGGGAGCAAGTAAGTCCTCGCCAATACGTCACGTTAACAGACGGATTACATTCATAAGTGATCAATACTAATAAATAAGGTACCCATATCCGATTATAGCGCTAGGTTTCTAGGGGGGAAATGTGGGAGGGTGGGGGGTTGGCGAAGAACAAATAAATTTGTACCTGAGGGAGACTGGGTCTCCAATGCGTAGGTGGAAATGGGATACGCGAAGAGGGGAGATTTTCACCTGTCAGTGTGAGCGTGCGATTAGGGATTTTGCGGGATTCGCGTATCGAGTCGCCTGAGATAAGACGAGCAAGAAATATTTATAGATTAGCGGCGTTACTGGAGAGATGGCACTCGTGTCGGCCGTTCGGATATTGATGGGGAAAAGGTTAGTTTGAGGATGGTTCTGCCGTCCAATTCCCAAATCAAATTTAACTCGGAATATTACCTATACTACGTAGGAGCGTACAGACGCATGAGTGGCAACATTTGGAGACATAGCTTTGAAATGGTTATCTGGTTTTAGGTACTGGGTGCGTCGTTTTGCATCCAGAATATTTACAGGGGTGATAGAACATAACATTTTATTTACAAAAGGCAAAAAATACGGAGTCAAAACTGTACTGTTTCCGAGATATGTCGGTCAGAAGAGTAAAGAAGGGTAAAACTGACTTGTGATCGTGTGGCTGTTACTTGTGTTAGCCGGTTGTCTCCATTTGGTATTTTGTTCGTCTGGTGATTGTAACTATACCGTATTCATGAGACCAACGCACATTTCGATTGCTGTTTGGCCTGAGTAAATGCTTCTCCAGCTCGTTTATTGAATGGAACATGGTTTCATGGCTGACAAATCATTCCTGACGCAAATACATTAACTAGAACGCATAGAGATTTGAAGGAAGGCAACTTCTTATAAGCATGTCTGTTGTAAATTAGCCAAGAAAAGCGTTACTCTGGAAACTGAACAACAAATGTTTTTCGCTTGTAGAGATGGCTCCAAAATATAAATAGAAGAAAAGTTAACTTGCGTCTGAACGAATCTAGTATGATTGACGAAATCAGAAATGACAAACACTGGCCACGTACCCGCAGTGTGACAGAGGCCCTTGTTATCTATTTTATTAAGTAAAGGTTCCTAGTTTTGGATAATACACATAAAACATAAGGTTTTCAATCATCCATCTTTTTTCATTTCCGTTAATTCTTTACAAGTACAACTGAAAGGTTTTTATAATTGTCGAAGTTTTAATTATAACGTATTTTTCGCAAGTGAGTTTATTAGATCAGAAACCATACTAGGTTTTTAGGTGTGTTTATTTATAGTTAGGTTAATTTAACAAGTAGTTTGAAAATGCTGTAACAAGTTACTACGAAAATAAAAATATATAAACAGTGAAGAACGATTTTCTTTTGACACAACATTTCAAAACACCTGTTTCACAGCATATACAGAAATACTATATAAGGTAGGTATTTCAACAAAAATAATATTCTTCTGAACATAAAATCTGCGAAAGGGTACATGATTGCCTTTATGTTTTTTTTTGATTTGGACTTAAGTTTACCCTTGAAATTGAATCTTCTAGTCGTTTGAACTTCCTTGATGCGACCGTTTTTCGACATGACAATAAATTTAATTTTGTCATATTTAGAAAGCGTACATCAATCTCCACAATAATCCCTTTCGAGTCCTTCCACCCCCTCGCCCATAAACTTGCTTCACTTCGTTACTATTTTCGCAGAGCAATAACATTCCCACTTAGTCCTTCAGACAAACCACGTGAACTTAAATACATTAGAGATCTTGCTTTGGACAACTGTTTCCCTAAAAATTTTGGGTTGTTGTTTAAATCCGAAATCACTATTGACCCTTTATACACTCAAGACCCCTACCCACACCCTCATTTTTTAAACCTTTCACAAATTGCCCTTCCAGTTCTAAACTCCCAAAAATCCTAAAAACTTACCACATCACCCCTGCTTTCAAAACTAACACAAAAATTATCAGCATCCTCTCTGCTCAGCGTCAAATCTCATCTTCAAGAGAGTGGTGCTTATTGTATACCTTGTCCTAATTGTGACTCAATCTATATTGGACAGACTGGTCGAAAGCTATGGGCACGCATATCTGAACACAACAGCCAAACCACATCTAACATATGCAAACATAAGATTGAAACCGGACACAAAATTAATTTCAGTAATGTTAAATTACTTCACAAATGCCACGAAGGCTATAAGTTGGATTTATTGGAGCAGCAGGAAATAATAAAACATGGACAACAAGGTCACTACACTCTTTTAAACGACCAATTGAATTTTGCCTACCAACCCCTTTTTTCATACATTTAAGTTCTTCAAACAACATATTTTGCAGCCCCCTTTTTATTTAATTTTTATTCTTGTTTGACTGTTGTGTTAATTTATCATTTATTACTTCATTTGTTTTCTTTGTCCTTGTTCGCTTGGAAAATTAACAAACACCCCTACCCCCCTGCTTACTTGCACCGTCGAAGCGACAGAGTGTCTACCTTCGCGACATTGTATCCGGCTGATTTGTCATCACTTCTCATACCTGTCGCACCACACGGTCTACACCAGGGCTGTGGAGTCGCAGTCGGAGTTCAGACAAATTTCAGGAGTCGGAGTCGGAGTCGGAAAAAATGTACCGACTCCGACTCCGAGTCCAGGTTTAATTACTGTAGAAGAAAACATGCGAGATGGACGTTGCATCAGTAGATAGTATACAAATAAAACCAATATTCTATTAGGTCTTTTACAAAGCACCTACCTACATACACCATATGTAAATAATAAAATTACAAAACACATTTTCAACAGGAACGTGGAAACGATTAACAAAAGTAATCTGTCAGAAAATTGAAAAAAGAAATTTGAACAATAAAATGAGATTGAGAAGTAGGCCCAAGTAGGTCAATGAAGTATCATTTATTCAGAAGTTATACCTGTGGCCCTAATTATGATTATTTTCATCTTTCAAAATAATTAAAAACGATTTCAGGGCATCTTTGCAGGAGAATTAGTTGGAGCTATTCTGTCCCTCACAACAATTTTATAAACGTATATTGTACTTAATTTTGTTTTGATTAGAATGAATTTTCTTTCGTATTATACAAGGTGTCTTATGGGTGCTTTTGTTATTATTAGAGATAGAAAGTCGGTCAATTGAACCACGATGTTGTTCATAATTATGATTATTTTCAGCTTTGAAAATAATTAAAAATGATTTAAGGGCATCTTTGAAGGAGAATTGGTTGGAGCTATTCTGTTCCTCACAATAATTTTATAAACGTATTTTGCACTTACTTTTGTTTTTACTGGAATGTATTTTATTTCATATTATACTCTGTTTTATGGGTGCTTTTGTTATTATTAGAGATAGAAAGTCGGTTAAATGGACAAAGTTGACAATTTGTATGTTCTCTAATGAGAAACCAGTTGAATACAGATATTTTGAATAAACAAAGAAATTACATTTTATAAATAACTATTTTATTTGTTGTCTGTTTATTAGTGTTTTTACTTAACTTTTCTATTTGTGGTCCGATCAATACGTCTTTTTGATATCTTATAGGTCGCTTTTATTTACATTTAGATTGTCAGTTTAAATATTTTTGCCAACAAATTCGCTAGTCAAAAACAAAACTTCTGTTTTTCCTATGTGTGCAGCATTTGTTTGTGAGCTATTTGATATGCGCAAGCCATATGTTTAACACAATCACAATACTCGAATAGAAATTTAATTTATTAAAATGGTTTATTTTTTCCTGGTAGTATTTTTGTTTTCATAGCAAATTTAATTAATTAATTGCTCGGTTGTATTATTCTGTGTCAAATTTGTGATTATTTACATGTAAGATTTTTATTACACAGAATTATTTGAAAATATTTTTGTATGCAATTTTTCTGGAGTCGGAGTCGAAGTCGGAGTCGGACCACGAAAAATATCTGGAGTCGGAGTCGGAGTCGAGAATTATTTTACCGACTACGCAGCCCTGGTCTACACCTATGTTTATTTGATTTGAGTTTCAAATTAAATTGTTGGTGCTGTTGGTTTGCATTTGTTAATGTTATAACTATTGTGCTTCTCCTCTTTACCGTAAGTCAATTTCTTTGTTATTTTTTGTTTGGTTGTCTTGCTGTGTGTGCTCGCTGCTACTTTGACTTTCTCTCACGTTTTGCACTTTTCGATTTTTATTTATTCTGCTGTAATCAGTTCCATATTTATGCTTACCATGTTATTTTATTTGTATTTAGATGTCAAACCGCAGAAGTTTAGAAATTTTTAACTAATTGACTGTGATTTTCGTTGATTGTTTCCCCTTACATGTGATTTGACTTATTCCCTTTTGTTCTGTAGATTTTGGCTGAAGATGGCAGTATTGCCGAAACCGGTACCAATATAAATTAAACTACTCTGCAAAGCTAAGAGGCGTTTTCTTTTTCAACATTCTTTATGCTTTTTGTTGATAAAATTTGATGAGTGGTGTTTAAATATGAAGGTAATTCCCCTTATGCTCCTTACACATCTACATACAAGAAGTTACACATACAAGAAGTAGCAGGATCCGTAATGTAGAAAGTAAAGCAAAATCTATCCTCTATAAACCTAACGCACTGTACTGATCACCAGATGTTGATAACGGAAATGAAAATCAACTTACTGAATGAAATTCCAAGTGAAGCAATGATTAACCAATTTAACAAATCACAAAAGCAGCATACCACCGCAGGAACAACGAGTGAAGAATCTCCGTGTATAACCACAGTCGATTTGGTATTTGGATTTATCACTATGATACCTTGTGTAATCGTAATCCCCATGAATGCACACTACCATGAGCATTAAAAAGAAGCATCGCCAAAATTAATAGAAGACCTTCTTTGCTGGAACTAAATGTCTTTGAATGCCATCCCATGTTAGCTCAGACAACCGAGGAGAAATATCGGCCTATAGTAGTAGATAATGATAGATTATATAGAATCTGTCAGAAAGATTCTATCCGCGTTGTGTGCCACTTTGTATCATTCGCTATAAGATTTCAACAGACTGGTATTGAGAACTCCAGAGCCACTATCTGAAAATGGCAGAGAATAAATGCATATGTCCGAAGAAGCATTTATGAAACGCAAATTCCACGAGTAGTCGGAATTTACCTAGTAATATAGTTCTTCTTCTTGTCATTGTTCACTCCTGGATATATACCTCACTCTTTGCCTTTCACATAGTCCGGTTTGCACAATTTCCTGTCAATTCTTTCCAACTTAAATTCCTTCCAACTCGAATTAAGCTACGGACACATTAATGACACGTGATGACTAAGTACGAGTTGACACGTGTAAACACGTCACGTATGAAAAATATGTTTGTAGTTAACTAGTTATGTTGTGAATAATAATGTGAATAATGTGTTCATATCTTTACTCCGCCTGGCAATGTGTACATAAATTTGATCTTTTCACTCTCAAAACAACAACTTTAGTATATTCCAATATCTTAAGTCTCTTCTCTCATTATTCATGGCATTAAATATTGCCCATTAATCGAAATCTTGATGATGAGGGTAAAGGTATTTAATACTTGTTGTTAAAGTAAATTCTAAAAAAGCAGGGCATTGTTTTCCTCAGTCTTTTTTTCCATCTCTTCCTCTTCTTATTCCACTTCCTCCAGTCCTGAAGGCCACCTTGTGGTCTTTGACCCAGAAGATCTGTATTTCCTTCATGGTGACCAATCTTATTATACCTACGTCACCATTGTTAAGTGTTTTTCTTCAAGTCAAGTTCTTTGTATTATACAGGATGTTCAACTATTTTTCAGCAACATTCTTTTTTGGATAGTAAATGTCATACTGAGTAAACAAATTATATCGACTTGTTTGCTTTTTTAGCTCCTTAAGAGGTTAGAAGCTGTTCCATTTGTTTAAACAATTTTTTTGCAATTCTCCTAACATTCATTTTTTTAGATCGGTCTGGTCAACTGTTATTGTCAAGTGACATCATTTATATTTTGGGATAATTTCCATTGTATACAAGTGGTATGTAAATTTTAAAATAAATTAAAAATTACAGCCACAACCTGGATTTGAACCAGGGACTTGGGACCTGGTTCAAATCATTATTAAGTGAAATATTAGTCATTTTCAATATCATTTATTCGAAAAAATTTAATTTATTTAAAATCCTTTTTTCGGGACATAGGGGAGTTTTACATTTCTTTTAAAAATATTAAATTTTCTACCATAATTAGAAAAAAAATGAATAATAATTTATTGTTTAAACAATAGGAGAAATTTTTTTAATGAATAATGTCACTCTAAGATAATAATCTGCCATTTCGAACCCAGAAAACAGAATTCAGACGGATTTTCGAGAAAAACGAATTAGTTAAACATCCAAAAATTTATTTAAACAAATGGAAATTAACTGACAAATGTTTATAGGCATTTAGACTTACAATAATGACTTTTATGAGAAAAAAAGAGAATGAAATAATTAGAAGGGTCACTTTTCTGAAGAATCTACATTTTTTCATTTAAGGGTAGTTTTCAGGGCACTGTGGGGGTGGGTTGGGGGCATCATATCCATATGTATGATAGGTCAAATTCTTTCTTGGAAAGTCCTCTATAAGTCCTATTACTTTAGTCTTAAGTTTTCCCAAACCCCGAACAATTATTCGAAAAGTACCAAAAATTATCTTTTTCCCATACATTTTCTTATGTAAATTTGAGGCCTCGACAGGAACCATTAAGAATCCAAATTTCGAAAAAAAAATACGTGTCCACTTTTTTTGGATTTGGAAACGATTTGGGGGGATCGTTGCTTTCTGAATAAAAATAGCCAATTCGAACCACCCTAATATACACTGTATTTATAACTGTTCTGCTGCATCTCCTGTTGGTTTCTTAGCAACTTATCCGAGGTTACGTTTGTTTCTCTTCGTTCTTGATTTCTATTATTTGTCCACTAACTTTTGTACGACCTGTATACTGTCCATTTGCTCCTAGTGATTTCCAGTAGTTATAGATGCTTCAGAATCAACATAAAAAACTTGAATTCAGATCCGCAAACAATCCCATTGAAATTAATTAAACAAAAGTAAATTCACCTTTTTGGCAAGAAAATATACTCGTGAAAAAACATTTATGTAGCGTTTATTTTCAAACAACTTTACAGAATTGCTTTCGTAAAATAAATCCAAACAAATTAATTCCATCTTCAATTAATATATACTGGCGCAAATGGAAAATTGAGTTGGAATCCCAAACAGCGACCAAAGCAGAAACGGCGAGCTTAATTCGGAGTGACATCTGAACGAATCAAAGGGTAAACAAACATCACACCTCAAGTCAACTGACCCAATTTACAGCGCCCCGTACTTAAAACAACTCCAACCCCGCACAGTTTAATTTTCTTAAATTTTGTTTTTGTTTGTCCTGGACCTAATTGAAAGCGTTTCGAACTGATTTTCCCTTTCAGTTAATTACGTCGTATCACCGGGGTTGTTTGCGTTCAAGCAGACCGCAGCTAAAATTGAAATCTGGAATAATTTATTTTGCCGAAAAAAGTAAATATACCGAGTGTTTCCGGGGCGAATACGAAATAAATTATCGTGTTATTTATTTGAGGATGTACGTATATCTGATATTATGTAGAGGTTTTTTTTTGCGACATGCAGATAAATCAGAGAGGGAACCGTTTTTATTTCTCTCTTCGTTTTTTTTTTATATCTGAGCTGATATTATAAATTCTAAAGGAGGGGGATTTGGAGTCTATAATTCAAGCACTTGACTCGATTATGTATTCAGAATAACAATCGGAACGACTAATATTTGCTTGGAGTATTGATTTTTCTGTGAGAATTTGTGCATTGTTTCCCCCCTGTAAAAGCAAGATAAGCTGTCGTAATAGCTGAAATACACGATTTGTGAATTATTAATAATACATTGCGGGGATTGATTTATAAATATTTTGATCATCATATCTGAATAACATCACGGAAGTCATGGTTATTTGGATGCTATTGTTATTACGTAAAACTTTAAGTTTTCTACTTTTCAAAGCATAATAAAATAACTTGACAACAACCACTGAGGAGGCGTTTTATTTCAAACAATATTGCCACATAACGTTTCTCAAATCTAAAAAACCCATTCAATTAATGAATATTTGTACTTATAAGATAATTTTAATATCTTTAGTTCTTTTCTATCTAAACTACTGAACTATTAAAGGTAAGAATTTCCTTTAAAATATCTATACTATTTAGAAAATAAACTGCTTCCGGGTTATGCCGTGTGTCAAGATTTGTTAATGCTGACGTTTCGCGAGCCATGTTGCTCGCTTCTTCAAAGCTAATTGAATACTGAAGACCTACCAAGAAAGTCTCCCTTATATACCTGAATTTACACCTCACTGCGCACATCATGTGTTTTTCCACCTGACCGCGTTAGGATCGATTTCCAGACCCTACTAATGTCAGTACCGTCCTCGCGATTGATGTTGTCAGGATGTTTGTAAATTTCGATTGCTTCTCTAATAAGCCTTCGATGATAATTACCCACCCTTGCCAACATCTTCGCGTCATCGAAATCCATTGTGTGTCCCGACTCGTGGCAGTGTTGAGCAACAGCGGACTGTTGGATCTTGCCTAGCCGGGTGTCCCTACTGTGCTCCTTGATTCGACATTCGATGCTTCGTCCTGTCTGTCCTACATAGCATGTTCCGCACTCACATGTTATCTTGTATACCCCTTCGTTCTTCAGGAGTGGTGTGATATCCTTTGGGTTAGGCAAAAGATCCTTTACCGCTGGTGCTCTGTACCTTACCGTGATACCCGATTTCTTCAGTACTCTACCGATTCTCTCTGATACCCCACTTACGTATGGTAAGCAAGCGAACCCCTTTGACTCTTGCGGTTCCTCTGAGACTTGCGGTTTTCTTTGTGTGGCACCCCGTATGTCAGACTTGGTGTATCCATTCTGGCGTAGGGCCCACTCCAAGTGTTTCCGTTCGTCGTGCAAGGTGCTAGAGTCGCATACCTTCTCGGCTGCGTTGAACAAAGTGTTAACAACACGGGATATCTATGTTATGTTTTCCTCATCTTTTCCATTAATTTTGATGGCAGGGCGCTGTGCATTTTGTTGCTTTTGCATTTCGTGTTACATTTTTTTTT
Organism: Aphodius sticticus; assembly: GCA_963966075.1. NCBI lineage: Eukaryota > Metazoa > Arthropoda > Insecta > Coleoptera > Scarabaeidae > Aphodius > Aphodius sticticus. The sequence goes on from OZ014508.1 coordinate 21,077,689, forward strand.
AAATTAAGACTTTTAAATTGAATATGTAGTGTGAAACTTTAAGTTAAAACACCCCTGTATTAAATTATTATTTTACACCTTTATTTCACAGAACACTTGAATTAAATGTGACATAGGAACCTCCCTATCGTTACTTTGTGAATAGGAGGAATTCCAAATATTTTTCAAGGGATTAGAGCAGAGTTTCTCAACCTGGAACCCTTAAAATTGGGCTGGTACCCGGGGGAACCCCAAATATTATACAGTGTCCTACCTTTATTCCGCATTTTCTTTAGACATTAAATGTTATTCCGAGTAAACAGAGAACAATGTGTAAAGCCATTTTGCAGTATCAAGTAACCATAAATAAACGCAGTTCACTTGTAAAAAGCTTTTTATTGTAAAATTACCGTAATCTTCCTGTAAAATAGCTATTGCACGAATATCCCAATATCACACGGACGTAATATAAAATTTGCAGCAAAATTGCAACAAAAGCCCCTGGTCAAATAACCAGCGATGTTGCGGTAGAAAAAGAAAATAACTGCGAATTCTTCTTTTACTGCATTTTTCCTGACAAGTAACTTTGACAGCATTTTTGCTGTAGTTTAACACATTTATATTTTCTGTAACTTGACATATATTTTTTTCTGGTTATTTGTTTTTCAATTCCTTCAAAAGTTGAGATCCGGTTAAGATATTAACAAAAGGATGGAAAAAGAAAAAACATATCAAACAAACCGACAACAACATAAATAATGTAAATAAATGAATCAATAAAAAATATCGATAAAAATTAATACAAAAGGTAATAAACATTCTTGATTCCATTTTGTACGCAAAAAATACCACATTTTTTGGATTTTTTTATTGACGACACTTTACGATTAGTCAAAATTTAGTTCACGTATTTACTAATATTTTGGGTATTCCCCGAAAAAATTATAATAATTTTAACGGAAAACTATGCCCGCAAAGTGGGCATAATTTCTCTACAATGGTCAGCAATAAAAATATCGAATGCCGTTGTAGAAACAAAAAATATTTATTTCAGGAAATGGTGACTTGTCAAACTCAAATTGTCGATTTAACCACAAAATTACCTGTTTTGTTTTGCCATTAAAAATGCATGGTTATTACATTCTCAATCCGATTGACTGGCCAAAAAACCAATCAAATCACGCTAGAGGGCGCCAGTAGTGCAATGTCGGCCAAAATCGATTTAGTTTGTGTTTATTTGACAATTTTGGACTATTTTCACCAATGATTGCCAGTGATTGATTGCCACCTAGATTAATACACAAAAAAGTTATTTTTGCGTTGCCTTGGTGAAAAAAATTGACGATCGACATGTTTTTGTGTTCAGATTATCATCCTGATTAAAAATATCACACAAAGAATATAGGGTGCTTTTTAAAATTTCAATGATGACGTCATTTCCGGAAAGAACCAGAAGTCATATTAACCTCAAGGGTATCCCAAAGAATGGCATTTTTTGTCTATTAACACTTCCTCAAGTTTCATTCGTCCAGCTTTGTAAACAACAAATATAAACGGGAGTATCTATGCCGTGGATCACCCGGTACAGAACACTTAACTAGAAAACTTTTTATCTAGACCACATTTTAATAATGGCGTATTCAGTCATTTCAGAAGACTTTAGATATATTCATTTTCTTTTTATGTATATTATCAGTTATCCATTAATAAAGGACATGAATTGTTTCATGACTAACAAACAACGCAGACAAGGTTTTCTGCAGTTTGTTTTTCAGTAGAATGCAAGTCAAAAACTGCTGAATGGTATTAAGCTTCAGAGAGTTTCAATAAATCATAGCTAATGTAGATACCTACATAAATTATTTAACCTTCCTTCTGCGAAATTGAATACCCGAAACGAACGTAAGAAGCGCAAAACATGCCTGAGAAATCAACCCAACCCCTAAAATAATAGGTCAACCGGAGCGGAAAGTAAACAACAATAAAAACTTTCAACTCCCTCGGAAGATTATAATGCGCCGAACGGCCGAACAGGGGGCGCCGTAAATCGGCTCGGCAATCCTCTTTAGCATGAAACCCCCGCGCCACCTCACCGCCCCATTGCGAAAAACAAAAATTATTCGAAGGAAAAAATTAAATTGCCAAAGTTACCAAACCCAAGGAAGAAGAAAATTTTTACCGTCCACCGATAAATCACCAATTTTCCGATCCGGGTGGAACCGACGCGACGCACCGAGTTAAAAACCGGCGCCGTCGTCCCCATGGCGCCTCCCTACCCCCATATCTCATGGCACACTCGAAAATAGACCGACTTATCTGACGTAGATATAGATATAGGTCGCGCCTCTCTCTTCAACTCTCCGGACTACTCCGGAACAAGGTCATGCCGGAGTCCGACAAGAAGCGTACAGCGCGAATCGATATCACCGACGCCTCTTACGTAAGCGCGTCGCTTCAACCATACGAGCGCCGCCGACCAATGCCGAACTTTCACGAGTTCGCAGGTGGTGTTCTGATTGACATATCTTCATATGGGTTGTTCCGTAGGCCCGTTTAACCACTTTAAACAATATTTATTATCGGAAGTGAGGTCCTGATACAAGGATACAGCAGACGACGCGGAAACGCGCGAAAACCGCGTCGAAAACGGTCCATCCGCAGTGCCGCAGTGAGTTTAAGGTTAAGTGTTCGCCACTTTATTTACTAACGTCAGAGTGGAAAACAAAACGTTATCAATATACGTATACGATTTATTTCGTTTCGTTCCATTTTCCTAGTAATACCTTTACGATACGTTGGATTATTATTTAGTTTTCGTAAATTTTATCATGCCGGGTAGATACCAACACCCAAATTGTTAAATGTAGGTCAAATGTGTGGGGGTATGATTGAACCCGGGTTTTTAAGTGCGGTGACACGGAAAAGCAAGTGCGATGGTGTGTAGATAGGACTGCGTGTATATACTTTAAACAGACTTGTAAAAACTGCATATCGCGCGGTGCACATGGTACTGATCAACTTGCGGAGGTTATGACATGTTAAAGTGAATAGGTTAGGGTTTCCAACATGGTGTAGGGGGGGCCATGACATCGAGGCAACCCTCAGCTCACACCGACGGTCAAGGGGCCTTCTCCCCACATCTTAGTATACAGGTAATGTAAACGCTTCTTAACAAATAAGAAAAAAACAAATCGAGCAAATCAAAAATTCCCATAACCTTCAAATATCACTGCTCAGGCTAAATATGGTTAATTTAGATCATTTCTAAAGACATATTGTTTTGGAATAGTGCAGAAACGGTGTTATCGTGTTAAGCCAAACTAAAACGAATGATGAACGATTGTGAAACGTCACGTGACTATCCTGCTAAACGTAACCTCTACTATCGGTGTGACGTAGATCATTCTGAAGTGGTCGTGTATTTTATGGAAAAACATGAATATTAGCCTCAGAAATTGTGTTTCCCTATTTGTAGTCAGCAAGTGTCATGTTATGGTTAGCAGATGGATTAACATAATTTACATTAATTGAAATATAACTTGTATTTTATTGATGATAACTAGGAAAACGAGATGACAAGGAAAAAGTTTGTTGCTTGCTTGCTTGAAAAATGAGGTTTTTATACCTAAGTAAAATTATGGCTTCAAGCTGCTGGTAAACAAGAAGTTATACTAGAGATTGTCAATTTTTTAAAAACAGTAACAGGTATACTGGAACATACAAGTATAATCACGCACATTAGCATCCTAGAAAAGTGAGGTTAGGTATACTGATTACCGACATGCTTTTGCATGTTTGTAGCAGTCATTTGTAGTCAAAACAAGACCATTTTCATATCGTAAACAAAATCCTGATACTACACGATGTCATTGAAGTTCACTTAAGTTTTCAATGTATGTACAACTTAGTCGTGCAGCTCGATGATGTGAAGATAGCTAAATTTAAATCAATGGGCGGTGCGAATGAATGCAGACGATCCAACTCTTCGATAAACAGATGGTATGGAGATCTGTTAATTAATTAAAACCTCTCATCAATCACAACTTTCGCACGTGGAAGACACTCCAGGTGCATTTCGAGCCGAGGAGTGTAATGTTTACGACCAGTGGTTGTGGTTCTGGCTATTTTCGTACAGTGTTGCCAACAGTTGTAACTTAACTAGTGCCCCGCCAGAAATGCCTTGAAAAATCGCCAGAAACCAGCTAGATCATATTATTGCAGTAATAATTTGAAAAACTTAAAAAATATATTTACAAAAAAATACAAACAATATGCATTTAACATATAGATACGTTCCATATCGGCATTTGAATGTGGCAGAGACAAGCAAAATCAGTTAGTTGCTTGAAAATGGGCCAACACCATACACACAGAAAAGTGATTATTTGGAACGAGAAAACATAATTTCTTGAATTTATTTACTAGATTCAAATGCATATTTACTGGGATGTAGAAAGTTAGGTATATACAAGAAATGCCACATACTCAATATAAGTCAAATAATTTCTCAGATACATGCTGCAAACAAATAAATTATTTTTTTATGAGAACCAATATTGTATTGAAAGAAGTAATTGAATTTTTCGTCCCAAAAATGTTAATTTCTCCAACGAACTAATAGTAAATCCATCCAAGTGCGTAGTTACTTGATCCAAGAAAATATAAGACATTTAATATAAGTAAGTATTGTTTACTGAATAAAAACCCACCATGTATTTAACTGAAGTGATTCTCACTTCTTTCAAGTAATCCATTTATCTGGAATAAATATGCGCACCGTGATTTTGCCAAGGCTCGCGCGCCCGCGCGTGGTGCTGGCGCCGCATAGGAGCCTCTAGTACGAAAACAACAACGACGTACCCGTAGGGGATGTGCCTTGTGATTTATTGGGGATGTGTATTGTGATTTATAGTGTACAATAAACGTTTCACGGAATAGTTTGATGCAACGCACGCAACAGTTTAGAACGAGTAAGTAAATATAACATACCTATCTTGTTAATTAGCAATAGAATACGTATTTGTGCCAAATCTTTAAAATTCTTACATTAAGTAGCTAAAAATATTTACCGGGAATAAAAATATACACTTCACCAGAGTAACCACTTTCTTAAATCTAGTAATTATTCCAAGAAATAAAACTGAAGTCAATAATCTCTCGCGTATATGCGAACCTACCAACTACTTCAGCCAAGTAATTCTCTCTTCGTTCGAGAGATCACTTTTCTGTGTGTATGCCCGTACTTTATACAACGTTGCTAATTCGAAACATGGGATAAATAAGAAGAATTATCTACTTTTGACAGAGTTTTTTGTAGAAAGGGTATAAAACCGCCAGAAAATGTTATTACATGTAGAGCAGACCGCCAGAAAACTCGCTAACCGCTAGATGAGAATTTTTCTAGCAATTAGTAATTTCAAACCGCCAGTTTTAGCGGCAAAACCGCTAAATCGGCAACACTGTTTTCGTATGGAGAATCTCCAAAAATCATATTAAATAATTCTATAATATCCTATTATAAATTCTTTTCTTGGGAAGTGTGTTCTGTACAATTTCATGATAGATCGGTATTTTATGATCATAAAACACCGAACTGTCATCATGAAACACAGAACTATAACTCGGTTCAATTTGTAAATATTAATTTATAAAAATGTTGGAGTCGGATATATTGCTGTGCTAAGCTAAAAGGTCGTATCGTTTGTGAAAAGTAGATTCATCTATATTTTAGCTTTAATAGATAGCAATAAATAAATAGCAATAAATCATTCCATTTAGAAAATGGGGTTCGCTTGCTTACCATACGTAAGTGGGGTATCAGAGAGAATCGGTAGAGTACTGAAAAAATCGGGTATCAGGGTAAGGTACAGAGCACCAGCTAAGGTAAAGGATCTTTTGCCTAACCCAAAGGATATCACACCACTCCTGAAGAACGAAGGGGTATACAAGATAATATGTGAGTGCGGAACATGCTATGTAGGACAGACAGGACGAAGCATCGAATGTCGAATCAAGGAGCACAGTAGGGACACCCGGCTAGGCAAGATCCAACAGTCCGCTGTTGCTCAACACTGCCACGAGTCGGGACACACAATGGATTTCGATGACGCGAAGATGTTGGCAAGGGTGGGTAATTATCATCGAAGGCTTATTAGAGAAGCCATCGAAATTTACAAACATCCTGACAACATCAATCGCGAGGACGGTACTGACATTAGTAGGGTCTGGAAATCGATCCTAACGCGGTCAGGTGGAAAAACACATGGAGCGGTAGCGCCAGATGTGCGCAGTGAGGTGTAAATTCAGGTATATAAGGGAGACTTTCTTGGTAGGTCTTCAGTATTCAATTAGCTTTAAAGAAGCGAGCAACATGGCTCGCGAAACGTCAGCATTAACAAATCTTGACACACGGCATAACCCGGAAGCAGTTTATTTTCTAAATGATTCTGGCCGTGAAAGCCTACGTATTTACTAAATCATTCCATCTTTATATTTGATCGGAAAATGTAAAATGCTAACAAATTGTCAGATAGGATATTTTTGCTTAGCATGGCAGTATAATTTTAACCTTAATTATGTGCTGGTCAAATTATGACATCATTCAACAAAGTCACAGACAGCTAGACTCCATGTAGGTGCTATACGTCTATACTTCAGACATTGTTAATAGATGATCACTAGAAAACCTGCAACCATGATAATATATTCTGTGAATAAATATTCTCTAAATATTATGAAATAAAGTACTTTTTGATTAGACTTTATGGTAAGCACTATTACTAGGTAAGCTTTATGGTAAGCATTTCCCTTAGGTTGGAGATGAGAGTCATCAATTTTTTAAGTTTGGAAGTTTTCGAACTGCATTCTTGGTTATAACTAAAATGGTACAGGATCATCAGTGGCGGTTCGTAGCTAATATTAGGTCCGTAGCTAATATTCTGTAAAAGGAAAAAAAAACGTATAAAAAGAAAATTTATTCCGAAACCATAAAAGAAATTAGGGAATGGAAACGGATTTCTTATTTACTTTAACCTAAATTGTTACAGTTACATTCATTAATAAATTACTGTAAAAAATTAATTTTCTAAAAACTACGCTTAAAAAAAAATCACTGAAAATTAAAAAAGAATTCCATATTCTTTTTATTGTTTCTAGCATTGTCACCAGAAATCGTCCACATGAAAAAATTGAAATCGATTGGACATTGGGAAGTAGGTAAAATATCGATAACAAGATTTAAATGTAGCAAACAAACAAGTTAAATTAAGATAAGCATAGTAAGAATTCAATCCATTCTTCTTGTTTTAACTTCTTGTTTTAATTTAATTTTTGTTGTAATTTTATCCTTGATCTCTGGATGAAAACTGAGGAATTTTTTTCCATTGAAAGCATTGTAATTGGTCTACAATACGTATTGACTTTTGATATGCCATCTGCAGTTTGTAAAACTACCTTCCACCAACACGACAGGGTCGGCACAGTCGGCACTGCGGGAACAACAGTGTATGTGCGCATGCGCAGAACAGCCAAACACCTCGCCGACCGGAACTGTGAAGATCACAGTTCCATACAACGATTTTTGAATCTGTTTCTTAAACTGGGGGATGGCTACTGACATTAAGGTTTAAGGATTATACTTTGTACAAGTATAAAGAAAGAATTACAGGAAAAGGAACTCATTATATTAAATGTTATCCATAATATTAAGTGGAAATAATAGGGGGTGCTGCAGTTCGACAGTGCCTATACGCGAGCCGCCACTGAGGATCATTATAAATGACATTATAAATGTAGTCAAAGTAGGCGGTGAAACCAAAAGAAAAAAAATCTGGTTGCTTACCCTATTTTAAAGTATGACAGTTATTTGTAAAGATCATCGAGGTGGTATAAAAAATGTCCTTCGTAGACAGAAAACGGCGTGAATAGATGGGGATTATGAAACTAGGTATACTACTGCCCGTTTGGCCAGGCCCGGACTAATAATTATGTACATTTTAAAAGCGTTATTAAGTTTGTACAGTTATCGGTAAAATGACTACGCTTACGACTGCAACAATTCGTAATTGGGGATAACAATTAATGTTATCCACAATCACTACTGTTCAGAAACCTTTTATTGTTAAATAAACCAAAAGTTAAGTTACATTTTCTGTAATACCAGCCAGTTCATTTCATGGCACCGACATCTAATGCAAGACAAATGGTCCCCTTAGCACCAATTGCAGCAGCTTCGTATAGCACACTATATCAAGCTAATTATTTAAGAAATACTGCCAAGTTTATCACTAACCATTTTCCGTCATTCTACAAAAACCACGCTAACCATCATTCATTTCTTTGTTGTAAAAGTATGGTTTCAGTCTGCGGTAGATAAAGTGGTTGCCTAAGCTAAACACATGTCCTGTAGTTGTGTACCAATATCGTACTAGATTCAATGCCAAAATCACTTCCACCTTCTTTTGATTAATTTTGATGATCAAATTCACCCCAATTTCTTCATTGATGACACAATTTACATTAAAAATAAAACAATACATGCTTTTTCCTGTCATGAACAGCAGCATATTGGCTGTTGACTAATTATGGTTTCAAGGTGTTATAGAAAACGCTTTAACACTGGCCTAATCATTTTGACCGTATAAACAAAAACTTTGAAGGAGGATATGCTAAAATTTCTAAAAATACTACAATAGTGTCTACAACAGTTTAATTCACTCAATCTAAGCAAAAGATAAGACTTTAAGACTGGAAGAGGCCTCATTTCATAGTTTTGACAAGACCATTTTTAAATTATAACAAAATCCTGGTTTGTCCGTAAGGACAGTTGCATTTCAGTGAAGACATTCAAAGTTTTCATTCAACGCTTTAGTCGTGCTCCTCAATGACGTGAAGATAAACGTAAACCAATGGGCGGTTCAAATTAAGATCCAAAAGATTGAACGCTTCGATAATGTATGATGTTGGATGGTGAGGAGATTTGCTAATTAATTAAAGAGCTACCATCTATCATGAATTTCGCATGACGAATGGTATAACGGTCCAGATATATCACGAGCAGAGAAGTATGGTCCATATGACCAGTGCTTGTATTTTTGTCTATCTTGTCATGGAGAATCATTTGTCGAAATGCTGTTTCATACGGTTATGAAATAATATTATGTTTTGATTATTTCGATATTTCTGCTACCATTATTGGTGCGAGACCCCAGAAAATGTTCTGGTGGAAGCAGAAGCAAAATAACAGAATTGATTTCAATCATAAGAAAATAAAAATTATCCTATTCTATTAAAGCCTTTAAGGTCCTATTTGGTCAGGCATTATGGTATGCACAAGAACTACTATTTTCCTTCAAAAATATTGCAGATTGTTGCAGTTCTCGTTAGACTAGGTAAGAGCTTCGTCACCTCTCTAATGGTTCAATCGGTTCAATTGTTATAGTAATTGTAATGTATGGAACTAGACTCACGTATGTATATCAATGTAAAACCCCGAGTACCAACTATTCGAATTCAGATAAGTTACAAACAGCGTATTTACACCGATAAGTCACCGATAATGCGAGTGTGCGTGCAGTTTCCGGTGTGAATATCGCGGGACCTTGCCAAAAACAACCTTGTAATCAGTTTGGGTAGGTAGATGGTCGCTATTAGTTGTTCTCTGTGTGCAGCTGTCAAGTGCTCGTCGCGGGCATCCGATAACTTTGTTTGGCAAACGGATTTTCGACTACGTCATCGCCATATGAAATTCTGCGATATCATTTGCAAATATGTAGCTGTGGAAGGCTTAGCTTTAGTTTTCCATCTGTTCTTGCAAGAAAAGAAGAATTCGGAAATTGCAAGAATTCAGAAATCAAAACGCTGGCATAGTTTGCAAATTTTAATTAAAAATTAAGCGATTGATTTCGTCATTTCTGTCATGATCAGGCTATCTGAAAAGGAAGTGGTGTACATACATATATTAAAATATAATATACTCCAGGTACCCACTACCAGGATCTCAAATCGTTAACAACAACGAACGCAGCCTAGTGTCAAAGAGTGACAGTACTACATGTTGTTATTAAATTGAAAAAGTATTGTTAATGACCATCTAGGAAAAAGATGATCAAGTCTTTGATTTTGTTGCCAATTTAATGACTGGTCGATGGGAAATCCAATAGCGGCTTGCTTGCCAGTATATTTGTTGACAATATAACATTTTGGGGAAGATATGTACCTAGACGATATTCTGTGCATTTGGGAAAACTATCATAATTCAAGAAACATATACAGTTTATCTACTTTGTATTTACAATGCACACATTGTAACACTGTTTTCGGTGTTACAATTAACAAATTGTAAAACCGTTTTTAGTAACTTTTTTCTTAGTATAGTCACATTGATATCAAATGCTATATGTCAAACGTACCACACATAACCACAAACTGCCTCTTTTGAATCACTTGTAATCGCATAAACTGCGATTGCAAGCGATATTCTATACATATTTAAGCATGCGTGTAGCCCGCTATAGTATGGCCTAAGGGTTGGGGCTTTCTTAGTTTTGCTGTGTTCATCAAAATACGCCAGCATGACATTTACTTTAATAAGGTATTATGCGAAGATCAAACCTTCATCGTAGATGTGAACGATTTTGATTACTGCTTCGGGACTTTATATGCGCAATAAATGGTTTATTGAATATCAGCATGCACGTAGGAAGCTATAGTATATTTAAAGTGTTGAGGATTTCTTTTTTTTTGTTTATGTAACGTATAAGTTTTCGGTAACATTTTGGCCATTTTGGATTTTGGATTTTGGATAAATTATTACACCAAAATTAGAGTTTGGTTTCAATTATATGTGCGTGTAAACTTGTATAAGCCAGCGGTACCACGGTAGAAACCGCTATTAAGCGTTAACCGTTATAACAATTCGTTAGTAAGTTCTTTGAAGTAACTAATCAGTTACCGCCAAACACGTCTCTTCTGATTATTGTAATTATGAAACAACTATTTAAAAGTTAACTTTTTAGGTTATGTTAAGTTTTTATCAAAGTAGGGTTCAAAGTGTTGCCCCAAGCTCCATTGTGATCATAGTTGCGACCTTGCTGATTATTTATTAAAACATGTAGGCTAAAGTAGAGTAAAATTATTCACAATTAGATTTTGTCATGATTTTATCCCAACCTTACGAAGTTGACAATTTACTACGGTCACTACAGTACTGCCACGTGGTACTCGCAAAATACCCTAAATTTTAATTTAACGCAATTTCTATCCACAATTTCTAAATTATATAAAACTAATGACGCAAAGTAGAAACAATAGTATATTACACTCGTTTTATAAGACGTATTTCCGCGCTCGTTCCATTTGGGCACTCCTCACTACGTTCGTCGTGCCCAAAACAACTCGTGCGCCAAGTTGACGTCTTATAAAACTTGTATAATATAGGTACTATTTTAGACCACATTTTTCTTTTTTAGCATGTTCCCTGATTTTTAAATCATATTTTTGGTATACCCTAAAGGCTATTTAATTAGCAACGATAATAGCAATATTAATTTAATTTGAATAATATCCGTCTCGGTAGGCAACGCATTTACTGTGATCTATGTTCGGTTGCCTATCTGCCGAACAATCTTCGCGTTACGTCCAAATATTGGTACGTACACTTTTAAGCTATGAGTACATGCAGCACTTCTGAAGGTTACTATAGCCACACTAGGGTGGTTTAAATTTATACCTTGCAAAATCTGTTTCTTTGCTGGAGGGCAACGATTCCCCCCAATCGGTTCCTTGTCCGGAAAAAAAAAACACGTACAACCGAGCACCTCAAATTTCCCATTTGAAATACATTGCAAAAATGCATTTTTTCCTTTTTTTTCACGGTTCGGATTTAGGAAAAAGTTGCGGGAGATTATCAGAAATTGTTCAGAACTTCCCAAAGATCAAATCCACAACCACTATTTCTTTTTCACCGTTCCCACCCTCTCTTGCAGTACCCTAAAAATGAGGGAAAATTTTCCACAAATTTCCAATTCTACAAAGTTACGTGATTTATTGTTGTTCTGACAGAAATTACTATTATTGGATTATTGACGTGTTTTTTGTCATTTATTAACTAACATAAAAACAATTGTTTAAACAATTACCATTTATTTAAACAAAAATATACGATGCTACGAACTTATTTTTTCATTTGTTGCAAAAATTATTAAATTATTGCTTTTTGGTCATTTATTAACTAATTAGCAATTGTAAACAATTGCCATTTGTATGGTAATTATGTATGGAAATATATGTATGGAAATATATGTTGTTACGCACATATTTTTCTAATTATGCAGAAATTATTAGATTATTGGAATTTTTTGTCATTTATTAACTAATTTGTAATTGTTTAAACAAACACTATTTGTTTAAACAAATTTATACATTGTTACGAACATTTTGGTTATATTTATTGTAGAAACTATTAAGTATTAAATTATTGGCATTTTTTTGTCATTTATTTACGAATTTGCAATTCTTTCAACAAGAACCAGTTGTTTAAAAAATATATATATATATTGTAATGCCCTTATTTTTCTAAAATTTTTGCATAAATTATTATTAGATTATTGGCAGTTTTATGACGTTTACTAACTAATTTGTAATTGTTTAAACAAATACTATTTGTTTAAACAAATATATACATTGTAACGGATATATTTTTTATATTTACTGTAGAAACTATTATTAAATTATTGGCATTTTTTTTTGTCATTTATTAACGAATTTGCAATTTTTTAAACAAATATTTTTTTGTTTTTCCTTTTGTAGAAATTATTATTATTATATTGTTGGTATTTTTTTGTAATTTGTTACTTCATGTGTAATGGTTTGAACAAATAAATTTGTTTAAACAATAATATAGGTAAAATTGTTAAAAATTATTATAGGATTTCTGGTCTTTTTTTAATTTTGGAGGGTTTACGATATCGGTCAAATAAGTATTGTGGTTGCAACACTAATTATTATTATAGGTTATAATTGAAAATTAGTTAACAAATTTGGCAAGAAATACAATAATAATTTTTGCCAAAAAGATACGTCAGTACCATTGTATATTTTTGTTTCAACAAATTGTATTTATTTAAACAATTGCAAACTAGTTAATTAATGACACACAATGCCAACAATCTAATAATAATTTCTCAAGAAAAAAGAAAAATTTGTCCGTAACATTGTATATTTTTGTAAATAAATGGTATTTGTTTAAACAATTGCAAATTAATTAGTAAATGACCAAAAATGCTCCTAATAACAATTTCCTTTAAAAAATAGAAAATATGTCCGCAACATTGTATATATATTTGCTTAAACAATTGCTAATTTGTTAATAAATGACAAAAAACAATAATTTAATAACTTCGCAAAAAATGGAAAAATATTTTCGTATCTTCGAATATTTTTGTTTAACAAATGTTAATTGTTTAAGCAATTTCAAATTAGTTAATAAATGACAAAAAAATATGTCAATAATCCAAAAATTATATCTTCTGCCAAAAGCTTAAAACACGTAGTATTGTAAAAGTGTAAGTTTGGGGAAACTTTTGTCTCATATTTAGGGTACTATGGGGAGGGTAGGGGGTGGTGAACAAAAAATAGTGGTTGTGGATTTGTTCCTTGGAGAGTTGTGAACAATTTCTGATAATCTCCCGCAACTATTTTTGTAAATCCGAAACGCAAAAGCAAAAAAAGATGCATTTTTGCAATGTATTTTAAATGAGAAATTAGAGGTGCTCGGTGGCACGTGTTAACGTTAACCAACTTTTCTCAAATTTGGGGGGAATATTTTTTTCTAGAAAAGGAACAGATTGGGGGTATCGTTGTCCTCTAGCGAAAAGTCCGTTTTTTGGACCACGCTAAGCCACACACTTCCACCAACAACCATCGACATACAGATGCCTCTTAAATAATTCATGAACCAACCACCATTTTATCATACCGATGGATATATTTTACCCTTACCTTTACCACAAAACACACATAATTTACTTGATCCCTCTTCAAAAAATAATAAGCCAGCAACACGGTGCGTAGGGACAACTGTAATTTAATGAGGGCAGGTATACCTACATTCTAGCGAAGGGTTTGCGCGACATCAAGATGTAATTAAAATTTCTAAAAAATAAATCCTCTCTCCGCCGTCATCAAGATAAAGACCTACACAACCTCCCTGGGCATGGCACGTTGGGATAGGGCATGGTGTTGTACCGTACCACCTGCTCCCCCACCCCGTCACTCCGTATTAAATGTTAAATGGAGGCAGTTTTTTTCTTTCCATTTGGTTGGCTTGTCGAACGGGACCTCCGGGCTAAGATCGCGCGCGTTTTGACAGGTGACTCTCAGAGCCATTACCGGATAATATCCAGAAGATGCAACGTAAACCTGACAGCCCGAGGAAGGACCAACAAAAGCATTTTGGTGGTGCATATTTTGATCTTTGTGTCGATTGTGTATTTGGTTGGAGATCTATAAAGCTGTATTAGGTACATCTTAGACCAACAAACGTGTATTCTGGTCAAATTTGTCCATGCGAAGAGGAAAGAAATATGGCTAAAATAACTACGAAATATACTATACTATAAAATTTGAGATTGATCAATTCACTATAATCAATGCCACAAGGGGCTTAAAATCGAGAATAACTTAATTTAATAATTTAAAAATAAACAACAAAATCAAACCAGGAACAGTTTTCACTTGTTCGAGTTTGTTGGCTGGAGAGCTACTTAGATTATTGTATTTTTGCGACATTACGTAGGGGAGACCGGAGCACATTGGGACGGATTTTGACATCCGCATATAGTTGCCTTATTTTTCACAATAACTGGTTGGTAATAGCAATACTACTTAATATATACATTTATCCAGGTATATACACTGGAAATTTTAAGTTGAATAAAGTATTTTTGGAATTATAATAACTTCTTTCCATTTTGCAATTTGTCCCAATGTGCCCAGGCCCGGGGCAGATTGCGACAGGCATGGGGCACATTGGGACAGTGTGAGTATCTTGGTTATTATTGAAGATACCAATTTGATGTTTGTGAGTACAAACCATCAACATGGACAAATAAAATGCCGTTAAGTTCATTATTATATCTTATACAGGCTGTTCAAAATTTGTAACACAAATAACACATTTTCAAACTAAAAAAAATATTGTTTTTAAATTGAATATCTATCGAAAAAAATCTTGCCCTCTGTCATTCCAGACTATACCTGATAAATATACTTAAAATTGAAATAGTTTTTATATTATTATACAGACTGTGTTGGTCCACGTCCCGAATATTGGAGGGGTGATAGAGCGTCTTATTTTATGAACAAAAACATCAATGAACATAAAGCCTAACGGCGACTTGATTGTATGGCGTGACCTTGTGAAGGTCAATGTGTTTTATGAACTACCTACAATGGTTGTTGAGGAATTTCTTCAAAACCAGCATAACAATATTTTAAATTTATTATTCAACTTTAAATTTATTATTCCGACAAGGAAAACAGACGATTTTAACCTCAAATATGATTCACCGAGGCGCAAATGGCATAAATGAGTAAATTTCGCATAAATAAATAAATTTCCCTTTATTTCCCTGTCCCAAACTGCCCAGTTGAAATGTCCCAATGTGCCCCAACATGAGTTTTATGAATTGAAAAATTCTAGAAAATTGAAGGTTATGATTTGGTAGCTGCCAATAGCGGTAATGTATGAAGAATATATGTATAATTGTATGAATATTCATAATATTATACAATATAACATATAAACTTGTGTAGAGCCTTACGAACAGACGTAGAAAATACTTACTTGGTTAACCTAAAACTGATACATTCATCAACAAACGTAGTTTCGACACTAACGTTCTGGAAACTTTTTTGGATATTGTTTATATTCACTGACGCATATTCTGTGTGAATGCGCATTTAATCGCAAGTCATTAACGATGTAGTCTACCGGAAGTGTACCGTAGGTTCGAAATCCTAGCGTTAATACGCATTGTAGAGATATAAAATTTTTACAGTGGTTTTCTGATGTAGTATTGCATATTGGAAAGTATATAAAAGTAATAAAATATTAAATAACGACATTAATTTTTTTTGGTATACATTATTATTTTATGAAAATGACTTTTCAAAATAGAACATAAAAAAATAGAAAGGTTTTACCTATGAACTTAGTTTGAAATATTTATCGTTTTTACGTGATTTCGAACCCGCGATTTAGAAAAAAATTGGTTTTTCTAAGACACCTTTGACGTTAGCGTTTGTTTCATGCGTTTTTCTACGTTCTATATCACCTGTGGTTAGTTTCCATTGCAAATAGTTTTTCTCAAAACACCAACAAACATTTTCATTAGTGGGGTATACTTGCTCCTTAAGGCGGTGAATTTAAAGTGTCCCAATGTGCCCCGTGTCCCAATCTACCCCGGTCTCCCCTACTTGGTTACCTGTGACACAAAAGTTAATTAGATTATTTTTATTAAGTTAATAACTTGAATGAAAACAACTATATTAAACAAATTACGAGGATGACAGTTCGGTCTAAATGTCAAACCGTAAACCACCGAACTGCCATTAGGTATGCATTAGGTGCATTCTGCATTAGGTCTCCATAGATAGGTACACCCAATTCACTTGATAGGTACACCCAATTCAGTTTTTTATTGATGATGCTAGACGAATAAAATTTGAACGAGTGCTAATAGACAAAAATGGTATTTTTTGGGCTTTTATTGATTTTAGTATGTCATCCGGTTTTTCCGGAAATGTCATCTTATATTATTTTTGTGATTTTTCTATCAGGACGACATTCCGAACACAAACTCATATCGATCGTCAATTTTTATCACTAGCGCAACGATCACTCTAGGTAGCTATGATTGGTGAAAATATTCGACAATAGGGGTCTTGCACTAAGTCTCAAAATTAAACATTAATACGCTCTATTAGTGCCACACGTATACCAGAACCGCCCGCTAACGTCTATTTTCTTAAGAAAGAATCGGTTCGTACACAATTAATAAAATTAAAATCGGTCTCGTCTCTTTAAATATGAGTCACACCAGAACGCGCTGTGATTGGTGTGACGTAGCAAGCTTTGTCGAAGGCCACGTAACAAGAGCTAGTTGCGATGCGATTGTACTACCTTCAGTCTTTCTGCTACATGTGAAAAGATTGACATTAACGTTGGACGTACGTCTTCTCAGACTACTGTCACTTTTGACGCACCCAAAGATCCTTGACACACCCAAAGATCCTTGACCCAACTATACTTATTCGTTAACACAACGCACACAATGTCCTCCAGATACTATACACTCACCTCGATGGTTTAAACTTTGATGTTCAATAACAATTTAGTGCAACAACATTAAGAGGAAAAATTTGACACACAGTTTTCTTACCATCTAAGGATTTTATTTGTTCAGTTATGTAAAATCATGCAAGACAATTAGTTGTTTTTTTACGTGTACTCAATGGATACACCCTAATTATTCGACACCAAACATTTTCCCGGTTACAATAATACCAAATGCTTGATATTTTGCTGAAAATCGTTGCGTTGAAATTGTCATGTTTATAATCCAAAATCACTAAACTATCTCCATATATATCGAGTGTGGATTATGCTTGGGATTATGTTTTCATAGATACATACATAATGAAAGTTATATTTGTTACTCGTTGATATAATAATTATCCCAAAACTAGGAAAACCTATTTTCTGATTATCCCTGATTATGCTGTTGGATTGATCATTCGTCATTAAATAAAATGTTGCGATTTAATGACGAATCATAACAACTAGTAAATGGGGATAACTGTAGACAATAGATAATAACCTAAGATAAAAAAATTACTTATCTAAAGGTAAAAACACAGTTCATCCAAGAGAAATCTACACTTAAATGAGTTAAAAGGTACTATTTCTTGGAGAAGAATAAGACAAAAATAATGTTGTTCTTTTCAATATATAGGTATTACACATTAGAGACCTCAATTATGTACTTACTGTTTCGTTCCCAGCCAATTCATACTACTAAAAATGCATGAAAAGGTTAACCACTAATTGCTCCTAAATCCTCATTTAAAAAAAGAAAAATCTAACACTAATGCTAATAGCTCACTAAAAAGTGAATAGTTTACCGTATAATGCCAAATGTAAAACAATGAACGCAGTGTCGGCAGGCCCACGTTCGAAATGAAATGCAAATAGGTTAATTGAATAGAAATTACCATGGAGACGGGCATTGCGGAATCTGCTTTATTTTATGGGTTAAGTGTCACCTAGAAACACCTGCGATCGAAAATACACACATTTTCTACACCGAAATATAAGAAATATATCGGTGACATAAAAATTTAATGTAACTAGGCTTGTCGCTGGTTATGTCCACCACTTATTAGTGTTGTTTAGTATTTAGTAGATGACCTCTATAAAAAATTGAAAAGTTTCTACCGAAATATAAAAAAATGCGCGATAAATTTCAGTCTCGTCTGATTTACATGAATATTTAATTTTGTTGACGGGCATAGCGTGTTAATTGATATCTAGGCGAAACATACTACTAGGTTTCGAGCTATTTCTCTACATTTTGTGGAGAGTTAATGAGTTTAATTAAGCATAAATATAAATTTTCCGGTGACCATTATAACTGCTTTCCTCTAATATGCTACAGGTTTAATTTAAACTTTATTTCTTTGCGTTGGTAGTATATGTATTTTACGTGTAATTTATTTTACGAGATGGTATTTCTAGATAAGACAAGATTGCAAATTTATTTTTGCCATGTTTTTATATACTAACCACGTACCATATTAAAAATGCAGACACGCAACTCTAATGTCTATCAAAATCCGACCGTCACCCTGACATATGTCAATTTAGTAAACATAATACAACATGGAAAAGTCTTATGTTGTAATTTTAATAACATAATAATATGAAAACGTTAAAAATGAATAATAGAATCGAAAATTACACAAAGCTAAAACTGCAAATCAACCAGGAGGTGGATTTTGTAAATTTTGTTAATTTACGACCGAAAAATTCACTTTCGCCCCACCTATTTCCATTCGTGTGCGTATTTGATTTCTATTCGTCTCTATCGTAGAATAGAAATGCGTGGGGTAATAGTGATTTTATTCGGCTGTGAATTCACATTTTCAAAATCCAGCTGCAGTGCTAGTAGAATGATGAAAATATGATTCACGTTTTGTTTTTGTGATGGGCCAGTGATCTTACGATGGACAACACAAATAAAAAAAAAATAGCGCCAGACCTAGCCAATTCGGGTTTGAGAATCAAAAGTCAAAGAAAGTCAACGTCAAAAACAGCTGTCTGTGGTCATCAATTATTACTGCAACTTAAACGCAAATACCAAAAGAGCCTTTCAGTATCTTTTCAGATTACTTCTCAGTTAGTGGACAAAGGTTAACATTATTTGTTTTTCTAAACAATCGATTACAAACCACAAAAGGGCGAATTATTATCTGTGAGGAACTTGTGTGAATTGTGGGATGCCCCAAGGCTCAGTCCTGGGTCCGACAGTTTTTGTAATGTTAATTAAGGTGGTTGGATTAGATTTATTTTACTTTAAATTATAGTACTCATTTGACTTGTCCATATTGGTAGCGTAAATTCAAATGGGTGCAATTTAAGCGTGCATTATTTAAATAGATATGTGCAATAAAATAAATACTTTGAGCATTAAAATAAGAAAGATTGTGCATTAAATGAATATAAATATGTTACATACAAAATTACATATTGTGGGCTAGACTGGATAACTTGTGCATTAAAATAATACATTTTGAGCATACCATAAATATGAATATGTTACTTAAAAAATATTATTATGAGCAATATCTTATTCATATTGTACCCTAAAATGAATAACGTGCTTTAAAATAATATATATTGAGCACTAGATCAATAATATACGACCTTATTAATTAATTCAAATGGCTCACCATACATATTATGGGATATTATGTTAAATGGAAATTTTATTGTTTTTGACTTATGACGTCGTCGACACTTTTTTTAATGGCAAACGCATGGCTTTGGCCTGCATGGCCTTACATAACAAAATTTTCGAGAAAAAGACAGTTGAAAATTCGGGTAGTATTGATAATTTATTTGTTTATAGATTGCGAATAGGCGTTTTCGATTGATTTATTTGCGCTGAATACGAATATGAACTTGAATTTTGCCCCATTTAAAGAATAATGCTTTAGAAATATTTGGGAACAAACTTTTGTGATTTCAGGTAAAAGTGCGAAGATTAAGGTTTACTATGAGACCATTTTGAGGTTTCTAGAACAATAGGTTCACCTGATATAAACTTGTCAAAATTACCAACTCGCATTTATTAAATTTTTTCCCCACTTTTTTTTCGAAAAGTTACACGATAGATAATTTAATTATTTTATTAGATTGGTTTTCAGGCAATTACCCAAAACGTGATTTCATATTCAATTTACAAAATTTATTTTCCCTAACTTGTATATTTTTCAATTTTCAATTGTCTTTTTGTCAAACATGTTCTTTTGTAAGGCCATAAAATGTTTCCGCTGCCATTTACACAATTAAATGATCTACCAGTTTCAGTAAGAAACAAATGGTGTCGCCATTTAGGAGAAAGGTGATGACGTGAAAACTCAAGGATGTTTTTAAAATTACACAACTTTTCAGAGATTTTCCCTTGTTTCCATACTTTACGCGCTTACTGTATTTTTTTTTTATTAATAGGCATAAGATGCTTAACATATTGAAACTAATCTAAAAGATTAACCATCAATTTAAATCTGAATTCTTAAAACTAGGTACTTGTCTCTAATAGGCTAACCACTGATGTCCCTATATTTACTTTGTCCCAAACAAGAAGCACTAACACTTCACTCACTGTGCTCTGCTTTTTACACATTTCACTGATTCACTAGTTCGAAAGGTTTAGTTCTTTTTAGTCTTCTCACTAGATTCTGGTTGTCCAGTAGCTGCAGGGCCTCTACGTTGACGTGATGGCTTAGGCGAGATTCATGCTTAGTGGCGAATCTTTTTATCTCTTGGATGACTTGTGGGACACCAAGATCACGGTGCAGGTCACTATTCCGTATGTACCAAGGAGCGTTAACCATATTCCTTAGTACTTTATTTTGGAAGATCTGGATTCCTTGTATATTGGAGCTTTTTGCGCAGCCCCAAAGCTGGATGCCGTATAACCAAATCGGTTTTAGTACTTGGTTGTAGACTTGTAGTTTGTTCTGTACTGACAACTGAGAGTTTCTTCCCAGAAGCCAGTACAGTTCTCTGTATTTGAGGCCAAGCTCTACTCTTTTCTTCTGCTTACTGTATGTGCAGAAAGGTTGCAGAACTTAATGCACATTATATTCTTTCTAGGGCGCATTATAATTTTCTCATGGTACAATTTAGATTATTAAATGCGCTTATAATATTTTCAAATGCTGATTTATTTAAACTATTGGAAATATGTTTTTTTTTTGCAATGAACAAGCATTTTTTAAGCTGCTCATTATATTTTTATAGAGGTAACGGTTGTATTGCACATTTATTTATTTATGTGTAGAAATATATTATTAATATATAATATATAAGTGCACAATTATTTATTCTGAAGTAATTTTTTGTATTGCTCAAATATTATTTGTATTGGACAAAAATTGTTGGTATTGGTCAAATATGCCATCAAATGCTTACAATAAATGCACGTTGTATTTTATTTATTGCGCATATAATTTGTACTAAATTCAAATATTTTGACGATTCGGGAAAATCATTATCGGCCTTAGGCGTCTTTGTTAATAACACTATCCAACAACAAAAACATTTCTTGCATGCTAATGGTGTATTACTTGTATGTTCATAGTAGTCGTAAAAACATTATTAAACCTTTTTTTATCACGTTACAACTATTTTAAAGTGTTCATTATTTTAAAAAAACTCGGACACGCCAATCCGAATCCCTAAAAAACCCAACTAAACCAGAAGTGTAAATATGGGATAAGCAACAAATACATTAAATTATATCGAATTAAATTTTATTGTAATTTGATTTATTTTCATAGATGCAAAATCTGAAAAAATGTTTTAACCTGATAACTTGGTCCATTATAGCAGAAATTGTCTCATTAATTGGCAACGCATACGAAAAATTTTAGCTAATCTTAATACCGAACAAAGCCATTCGAAAATTAGCATTGTAAAAGCCAGGAATAAATATCGCATAACACAATTCTGCGAATAGCAATTCGCATACCGCAGTACCACAGAAAAATTCGTTTCGGCAATTCTGCCAAATAACGATAAATCATTTTTTACCAATGGCTTCTAAGAAAATAAACCGTCCTATTACCGAAAAAGCGCTACATTCCCGAACAATAGATCATTATTGCCCGAGATCTCGGCTTTAATTTCTCGTAACGTTTACCTGAAATTGTGTCTCTCCTGTCAGAGGGCCTAATGAAATTCCCATTTACTATTAATCTATCGGGCCGAGTGAAAAATATTGCCCGTTAGAAAAATGCACCAACCCGAAACTAACTTCGAGAGAGATCAGAGTCAGATACGATCTAGGTGAGACGGTAAACTGACCCTCATCCACCTTTTGTTCATTTAGAGAAAGAAACCATTAAATTTTTTGACGCCAGGTATTAAGGACGCATTAATGAAACAAGGGAGACAGATGAGAGGGATACATGCAGGAGTGAGTGAGATGGATGTAGCCGCCATAGAAAATAATTTAGAACTTATGGTGCGGTTTTGCTTTAATTGTAAAACTGGTAAATTACGCTCATATTTTATGGATGCTCTTTTGGTGGTGCACGGGCTCCCAGGTATACCTACCGACTTCGAGTTACATTCCTTTGTAAATAGTTTTGTCGGTAATTATAAATTCTAGTCTACCTACCTGGCATGAAGCTTAATTCTGCCCAAACGTTGTGGTTTAATACTTTTCGTTTAAAACCGAACTCTACAAAACGAAGAACAGGAAACATTAAACTTAAAATTAACCGCCTTGAGGTAAGAGATATTTTTATTTTGGACCAATTTACAAGGTGTGAGGTCTCAGGTCTGGAAAACAAAGATTTTTAATCAAAAATTGAGAAAATAACATGGCAATTTACAGCTGATAGAATGGTAACATTTTATGACAAATGCAACAATATTGGAGAGTATAAAAATGAATCCAAAATGCATGCACTAGCCAATAGACTCCAGTATTGTTGTTTATTCTAGTGATGACTGCCGTGAGAAAGCTTTTACAGCTGTTATAGTCTCATTACCTCTGCTCATGTTCTATGAAATGCATTTCCTCGATATTGGACCGTTTTCCAAAGAAGGGAGAGAAAATTTAAAATTTAAAGTTTTATACTGAGATTTTCCACTGAAATGCACTTGTCTAAAATGCAATTTTATAACATGGTTACCAGCCGTGTAAAACAACATCAGCTACATATTGCACATCCTAGTGGCTTTCTATAGTTGCGTTCGGATATTCTACACCGTTGCAGATCTATGTTATACAGGAAAGCGCTATTTAATGACGACTATCTAAACACAGACGTCAGCAAGTTACTGAAAGGAAAACAATCAGAATGGGAGCAAATAGTGCAGGGATATCTACCACAGGTTTCATCTTTTAACACATTTTGAGTTTGTTTCTCACTAGTGTCTATGACTTACCACAGAAAATTCGTGTAAACTCAATGATCTTATATGCAAATAACCCGTCTTTTATAAACACTTGTAAGGACTAAACAAGATTAGGCACTTATATTCTCAACAATTTTAGTTATATAGCATTTACTTTGACCGTATTTGTTAACCCATGAAGTCTAATATTTGACTGTATCTGTCAACCTACAAAGTTGTTCCGGTTTCAACAATTTTATTCTTTGCGGTATTCTTGCCTACACTTAATTCAATAGCAATTTCAGGAATGCTGATTCTATCATGCAATCAAGTTTGAATTATTGCCATCTGAAATTCCTTCAATTGCGGCATTTTTATTTCTTACGTCAAAATTCAAGATGACATTTATGTGACATGGCAATTTGAGTGTACCCGTTTTTTATGCTCACGAGGTACTTTACTTGACAAATTTAGGTATTAGCCTTTTCGACTTATATATTATATTATATATTTATGCTCGACCTCAGCCAGTTCGCACCAAGTGCGTGCAAAAAGTGTATAAGTCGAAAACGCTATAATTTGTCAATGAATCTTGTAGTGTCCCTGTATTTATAGGGTACCGCAATACTCGCCATTTTATCTCCAACAAAAAGCGAGGCAAACGCATATTACCGACGCTTATTACCGACATTACCGACATCACGCACATACAAAAATAACGCACCCGCCATTTTGTCTCCAAGTAGTGGCATAAGCAATTGCGGTACTCTATACATACAGGGACACTAGAATCTTGCAGAAAACCCTGCCCTCTGGATGTTAAGGCCCCAACTAACCCATGGCTGAATATCTATATCCATTGACAATCAACGGTACGATCCACTACTACGGTCTGCTCACGCGCATCGACCACGCCTACAAGTGACGTCAGTGCCAGAAAGAAGCGAAAGTAGCGTTAATAAAGCGTTAATTTCCATGGCTGGCTTAGTAGCCAATTGTTGTTGTCACGGTAGTAATGCCAGTTATGCGCTGTCGTCATTGTGAGAAGTATCGTTCGTTGCCATGGTAGGCAATTTGTTGTTGTGACACTTCAGCACTTCATAGTGAAAACCAGTGAAATCTAAATTTAGTTTGTCACTATCACGGTCGGTATCTATAATGTAAATATATAATAAAATAATCGTATTCGCTAGAATAACCACCATAACCTCACAACCATACGTTTTGACAGGCCGATTCGTCGCTCAAGTTATGAATGAGAGCAGTATGTGCGTACTGCGCATGTCTACAAACTTTCTTAGAACTTATTGTGCAGTGATTTGGGCTAGATTTTGCATATAGAGTGCGGTCTCCTCATATTCCTCCCTGCTGCTTCCTTATAAACTTAAGTTAACGAAATGTCAACCAATTAAGAACTATTCAGAGTGTACAAGGAAGGCTGGACGTTGAGACTCTCAAGGGTTTGAGCTTTTCGGTTTTCAGTTTTTAAATGACGGTTTATACGATAAATCATATTACAGATTATGTTTCAAGGATTTTGTATATTTAAACTAGGTTGCTGGTTCAAACTATCATTGAAAACCCCGCCCTTGCAGATACATCAGGAAGCATATAAAACATACATAGAAAACTATGGTTGGAGATGTAAAGGACCAGAAACCATGGAGGACCACAATATGTGATGGAAGACTGCCGTGAAGAAAAAGAAGAACACCGAACCCGGATTCAAACAACTAACACAAATCAAAACGCATGAATAACAAATATAACAAATTGACAAGACAAAACGTACGTACAACAAAAAGAGAACGTAGAAAGACAAAAACGCAAATGGACGAATAAATTCAAGGAAATTTGCTGGAACAACTAGTCACAAACGAAAATAAAGAAGTAGGGTTTGGTTTCAGGAAGATTAGGGAAGATGAGATCAAATGGTTCTAATAAAACTAACAGCAATAACAATAACCAACAAATATGAAAAAAGCTGTTGTCTATCGAAATTAATAAAACTAGGGAACGGTCACTGATGTTGATTTATTCAGGATCTAATTGGCTACATGTTTCGAAACTATTAGTTTCGTTTTCAGGCCAACCAACACTTCTGCTGCTAAAAATACATGTGGTGTTTTAGGTTATGTATGTCAAAGTTGATTACATAGTCCAGGATATTTACACATAATCTTCTTATCGTGTAATTGATAGTGGAAAACAATAGAAAAGCCACACTATGCATTAAAACAGTTCGTTAAACTGAAGTTATCAATAAATGTGTCAATTGAAAAATACGTCTTACCTTAACCTATTACCAATGTCGCCGAAAATAGAATCTGTTTTCTATCATCTTAATACGCACATACAATACAAATTACAATAAATTGTATCTATAGGATTTAACTATTTCATAACCCAAACTAGAAATTTTCGAAGTTGGTGAAAACTGATCCTAGTCAGACCAATAAATTTGCAGATCAAGTAACAATATACCCAAAAATCATTTTTATATATATTTTAAGAAAACCCGTTTCAAAAAAGAACAAACATAACCCAGCTAAGTCAGTAGTTTTGTCTTATTTTCACATCCCTTTG
The DNA here is from genome assembly GCA_963966075.1 of Aphodius sticticus. Lineage (NCBI taxonomy): Eukaryota > Metazoa > Arthropoda > Insecta > Coleoptera > Scarabaeidae > Aphodius > Aphodius sticticus. The sequence continues at coordinate 21,103,946 of OZ014508.1, forward strand.
ACGAGTCGCCCCTGGACCAGATCAACTTAAAATCGACCAGATCTGTACTGAAACCTCCCCCTGAGCGATGGTACACATCAGCATCACACAACGGGTACCTGCCGAATTGCACAAGAACCGCTCCCATATTATGAGCTTGTCATTGCGTTTGCCTTCTTCGATATGCGTACCTGTGACTTTCCACCTCGTACCCCGCCACCTCTACGCCCTCATCCAATATTTACCACCACCGTGCACCCCTAATCCACGGCGACTTCGATAACGTTAGAATGCAGGCAATAATTATAATCCCCGATATTGTGCCTTTGGTACGGTGGAGGGCATCGGAAATGTGTGGGAATCTGGGTGGATTTTGTTACTTTGCGACTTCACACACCATTTAACCTTGAACGTCTTTACTGTAGTGGGCGTGGCCGAAACGTAGACCTTGATTTGCTATGGTATTTAGATTCCGATTTTCGAGTTCGTTTGAAAGATGTCTTTTTTCCAACCTGCGCAACTGACCGATTATTTTACATTTGAATAGCTTTCGTTGCAATATATGCAGATTACAAATTTGTGTGGTCCAGATGTGTGCAAAGACATCTACATATAAAATATTACTAACATATTTATTGTCTTGTCAAGTAAAATAATGTATTTGTTAACATGCATGTAGTGTTGGAACTACATTTAATTATGTAATTTGTAATTTCGAAATATACCTACGTACTGGAAACTGCGTACGTCTTGATTCAAAACAAGGAAAAAGTCAAAGAAAAAGCTTAATTATTTTGCTAACAGTTAATTACTTATTTTGTTTAAACTAATGTATGCTAATGGGACAATTAATGGACAAAAATATTATACTGAATATTTGGTAAAAACATCATATCGCAATTTAACTGAACTACTGAGCACGTAGAACTAAACAAGGTTGTCCCTGCAAACACTGTTTTGAAGTAACATACGCCTCAGGGTTACAGAAACATATTTTGTCAAATAACGTATGAAACTTGACGCGTTCTTGAGAAAATTAATAAAGAAAAAAGTTCGGTCCTGTTCCGCTGTGTCAATCAGTGCTTACCGAAGTTACCTAAGTTGCTTATCGACTGACGAATTCACTACCCTTTCTTCTATGTACTCATGTTTTTGTTACGGCTAATGACGTAAATCGGGTTAAATTTACGTTAATAACCGGCCAAGAACGTTATTAACCAATTGACTAATGTTGTTAATTTTTCGGTGTACAGTTGTAATCAACAAAAATCATCCGGATAACTTGCATTGAATATATCTTAAGGGGGAAGATACAGCAACTAGGGATTATATGTACTCATTATTATATGTACTCATGTTTCTGTTACGGCTAATGACGTAGATCGGGTTAAATTTACGTTAATAACCGGCCAAGAAAAATCATCCGGATAACTTGCATTGAATATATCTTAAGGGGGAAGATACAGCAACTAGGGATTATAAATTTACTGACTTTTTCAATTACCGGTAATTCGGTAAAAAAATCACAAAAAAAGCGGTTTACCGGTATCTTTTTAATATTGTGAAAAACAATACATGCTCGTAATGAAAATAGTTTAAAATATTAAAAATAATAATAATAATAATAGTACCTAAACGTTACAAAGCTAACGAACTCTAACGCTCGCAAAAAAACATAGTTTGTCGAAACTGTCGTTATTTAGCCGCAGAAAAAGCCCTTTCGGATTCAACACTTGTTGGTCATTACCCTTACCCTTACATTTTCTTGCTAAAAATAAGACTGTTCTTTTTTAACAATTGACTCAAATAGAGGTTTTTGTGGTATTTGTTCATTTATGGGGTACTTCGGTTTTCATCTTTATTAGAAACTTAAGTTTTTCCTTCATTGATGTAGTATGAAGGACTATGATGTAGTTGATGTAGTGCTGGTAGATGTCGAACGAATTTGCATGATATAAAATTATCAACAAAAGTTCTTTTCCAAACTCTTTCGTTACATGTTTTTGTTATATATCATCGTTTTTTGTAGGGCTTTTGCGAAATATTATTAGAAATATAACGCAGAACGTAAAAACCAGTATTGGAGTTTTATTTTAAAAGTAGACCGATTGATTTCGTTGTTTCGACATTATCTTATTGTCTTATTGTCACGCGGTAAAACATAAATATAACTTGCAACGTGTCAATGCACTGGACTCTGTACTTGAACTAAAGTTAAGTTAAAGATCAAGTAACAAATGCAACATTTAGTAGCGAACTGCACCATTGATGCTTGGTGGACATAGTACCGCGTGTAGAGCGTTAGAGCAACGGAATTTAGAGCAAGTTAAATATCAGGGTACGGTGATTCCCCAAAATATCGATTTAGAGTTGTGGTCGCAGGCAATCGAACTGATACGTATTTAGATTCGCTATATATAAGATATCGAATTACCGGTAAAAATGCCAGTTACCGGTAAAAAAAATGTTCAGGTATTTTTAGCGATTTACCGGTAAACCGGTTTACCGGTATTACAAACCCTAACAGCAACAGTCTGAACAGCATTTCTGGAAGTAATTTTAAAGAAACTTGACTTGATGAATATTTTTAACACAGTTAGAGTTATTTACTGGATATTTACCTTCCAGAAAAATTCCGTTGTTTGAGAATATTTTAAACTAGGGTAAATTATTAATAATAATGTTATTACCGCACCAACTTTTTAGAAATGAAAATAACGCTATAACTATCTGATAATGATAATAATATCTTGTAATGGGGCCATACAAAAATACATTATTTTGCTTGCTGTGCGGACGCTCCGTGATAGTTGCGCTTGCATTGTTATTACGCCATACTTGGGGGTTCAGTGTGAACGCACCTAAATTCAGAATTTATTGTGGACGCAACTTTATTATAATTCTTTCAGTGTGTACTCACCTTGATTGCAGTTTCAAGGTGCACGTTGCTGATAGTTGCGCTTTCATTGTCAATTTCACCTTATTTACGTTTCATTTATATTTCAAATTTGTGAACGCATAATTGTGGTAACACTTTGGACGCGGCTTCATTACGCTTCAGTGTGTACTTATTCACCATTATTCCATTTTTAGGGTATAGGTTCGTTCCTTGTTTGTCCTGGTTGCGCTTTTATTATGGTCGCCTCTTAATTACGGTTCAGTGTGAACGTAGATTAATTGTGCTGGCCGTGTGGCCACGCTTTTCTTGCTTTCAGTGTGTACTTACTATAACTGTGCTTTCAGTGTCAAAATATGTGTCAAAATACTATCAAAATATCTTCTTTTTGCAAAACACGTGGTACCTTATATTTAGAAGATAATTTAAAATACATGTACAAATTTTCACGCCACACTGTCACATATTTAGTTTTGGAGATACGTACAGTTGCGGCCATTGAAAAGTAGTACACGGGGTTTTGACACATACCCTCAAAATTGAAAAAATTGCATGGTGTAATTTTTTATTTTGTCACGGACGTTATTGTTAGTGTCATTGAAAACAGTGGCGGACACTGTCAGTAGATTTTAAAAATGCCGCAGCTGTCGAATTTACAAATATCTATTATAATTACTAGGTTAAGGGACAATGTTCCCATACGAGTCGCAGAAGAAATAAATGTGAAGAAAACCACTGTGCTTAGAGCCAAAAGAAAATTTGAAGAAACTGAGACGATTGATAGAAAAATAGGCACTGGAAGACGAAAAATTTGAACAGGACGTGCCATTAGCCGATTTTCTTCGGGCCAATCCTTTTCGAACAGCGATTGCGGCTAGAATAAACTAGTTTGCCAGGATCTATTAGAACCGCGGGAAGAAGAATACGCAAGACAGAACTCCGCAACAGGTTGGCAGCTAATAAACCTTTTTTAAATGATAGCACAATGATAGGCACAAGTTGGCCAGGATACATTTTGCTCAACAACATAATGCAAATGTGAATTTTTGGGAAAATGTAGTCTTTTCCGACGAAAAGAGATTTCAATCATGTAGCAACGGTCGGGTACGCGTATACAGACCTGGGCAACGATTTCAGGAAGAATTTGTGCGTAGGATTAATCTTCAGGGGTTTCAGGGGTTCAGGGGTTTGGGGCTGGATAAGTGCCCAAGGGCTAGGCATCTGTGTGATTATTGAAGAAAGGCTAACTGCTCTCGTTTATAGAGATATCTTACAACGATGCATGTTGCCGTCGGTGACGCAAGTTTTTGGTGATAATTTTGTGTTTCAACAATACAATTGCCCTATACATACTGCGAATATTATTCATGAATTTCTGAGAGAAAACGGGGTCCAGACTTTAGCTTGGCCGGCTATGAGCAGCGACCTCAATCCAATAGAGAACATTTGGGGTATGATGGCTCGTAGAATTAATGACCAGATATTACCACAAAATTGACAAGAATTAATTAATAGTATTGCTGAAGCATGGGATCAAATACCTTTAGAACAAGTTCAGCGCAGTTTTATCAATGCCTAGAAGACTCCAAAAGGTAATAGATTGTGGTGGTGCTACAATAAAATATTAACTTGATTTTTACATTTTGTTTTTCATAGCTTTTTTTAATGTTCAATAAAATTTGGGTTTGGCTACGCCCCTGATTCAATTATTTGTTGTGACATTTAGAAAATGACAGTGATTGTCAATTTCAAGGGAAAATTTACAAAGCCAAGATTTTTTCTGTGTCAAAGTGTACTACTTTTCAATGGCCGCAACTGTACATGTATATTCAAAAAATTACCTCCATTTCATTCCATTTGAGCAATTTTAAACGCTTTTAAGAGATTTACTATTAAATTCAGCTTTGGTTAAAAAAATACTAATTGCAATAAAATAATTTAATAGTTTTACATGACTGATGGTTTGAATCAAAATTGTGTGACAAAATTTATTCCATTTTGGAATGGGGATAAACAAAAAAAAATACAATGCAATATTAAATGCTTTTAGGTAATAAGTGACAACAAACAATAAAAACTTTGTAACAGGAAAGAAAATTAAAATGCAACTAAAATGAAACCAGAATTGCACCTCGGCGCAATTTCATATTTGATACATCCAGCAAAATCCGAATTCCTTACCTTAAAGTGAAACATTATCTAATCAAACATATAATCAAAGGAAGAGCTGCAGGTGCCAGGCTAGTGGTGCCTGCCGTCAATTTATTCGTACGGTTCCGGGAGCCGCGACAATTAACTAAACGCCGAGTTGTTGATGATGATGGGTGTCCGTGATGCGTACGCGGAGTATCATTTAAGTGATGGCCATAAATCAAAACGCGAACGACTCCCAGGCATGCATATCAAATATGCATGAGCGTAGACATTGATCTACCTTTGAGCATCCCATTACCATTATGAATCGTGTATTTCTTACGTGCCTTTTAAAAGTCTGGTAACCTGGTATTTTTCAGTTTTTATTTTTCCAGATATTGAGAAAATTGTTAAGACTGAATAATAATATTTTTGGGATATCATAATGTAGCACATATGTTTGGCTTCTAGATTCTGTATGATTTCATACTGATGACAAGCATTTTGATTCCCTCCTTATCTTATCTTGCATGTTACGTTGCTGTTTTTAGACACAGTTTTACCCAAGTTAAAAAAAATCTGAATTATTATGTAGCGAAAATGGTGATCTGGCTGGCCAAGATCTGTTGCGTGTGGTGGCATTTTTCAGAAACGAACGGTCAAAATTTCTCTCTCTCGAGAGAGAGATTGAGAAATAAAGTTCCTCTTCCTGTGTTGCCCAACTCCAGATCTACTATTTCTATTGATTTATTTTACATTACTAGACTGTTGTTATCAGTATATAGAATAAAGTCAACGTTTTTCCACAACCACGTTAATTGCATGTATTAGGAACAGAACAGGACCCAGTACAGGACCCTAGGGTACTTCTAGTTTGACACTGAAGCCAGACGTAGAATTCTTAAAGCACGTGTTTGTTGTCGATTAGACAGGTAAAAATCCAAAACTTTTCTCTGGAATGGCATCTTTTTGCATAAAGTGTGAGAAACGCACAGTCGCCAATGAATAATGATACTCCGCTAAAAATATTTTGGCAATATGCTCCAATTCAATCCAATGTGACAGACATGGTTTTAGATAATCATAAAATAATATGTCCTGCGAACAAAATAATAGTTATTTTTATAATAGTTATATTTAACCAGAACTATAATAAAAAGAACGATTAATGATCGAGACTGTTTAACGCACGAGCGTTAAGCGAGTGCGTTAATTGTCGAGATTATTAATCGCCGTTTAATATCCGAGTTGGTTACAAAATTTTTTCGTCGATCGTAGTCTTCGCCGATGTCTTTTTAGGTTTTTGTAGGTTATAATTTATGTAACTTGACATTAACAGTTCTAGAGGGCGGAATGTTTTGATTGGAAGGTTTCATTTCACATATGTTCGATTGGTTATAATGGCATCGTTTGATCGGCTATAACAAATCATGCATTAATAGAAATCGTGCATTTATAAAGCTGTTTAATTAACGACTTCCTATTCACCAAACTGTCTCATAAATAAAAAAAAGCCATTGACGGAAAAATATATAATATGTATAATAAATAGAAAATCTCTTACTAACTGGTTACTCAACTTGGTTTTGTTGTTCTCATAGCATTTCTATCTTTATTTAGTCTTTTATAGGTGGTCGCAATCACTGAAATTTTTGTATTCAGTTTGTTCAGTATTATGCACAAGTATTATTTCACTTAGTTCTTGAGATACTCTATGATATATTTTTTCCATTATTTTTTATTTTTCCAAGAGCATTTCTGTGATAATAATAGGTTTTCATGTATCATAATATCGCTGGTTACCTATAATAGTGATGCACTCTAAAAATTGGGTATATTTTACAGGAGAAACAATTGTAAAATATTTGCTAATGTGCTGTTTTATATACCACGATATATACAGAGAAAAGTATGATATAATGCGTCAGAAAACCGCAGAAAAGTGTCAAAATTACAGCGGACATTACTAATTGGACAGAGATTACACTACCATAAAATCATCTGATATATTATTTATATAAGGTGCCTCACTTTTTTTCCTGAAAAACATTTTTTCCGACATGTGAATGTTATACTGCGTAAAAAGTTTCATGTGGACTATTTCCAATTATCTTTTTTGTTTTTTCAATTCCTTTAATGTTGCAGACGGTTGACATATTAACACCTTCTTACTTAATTAATCAGTTTCTATACAAGAAGTGTACACTATTCTACTGATTTAAAGACACAATGGCAAGTTTTGATCAAACACCTCACAAGGAACCGACAGATTGTAACGTACACTAACCACACTCAGGTCATGGTATCTAAATAAGCTGTGATCATGACGAAAATTATAGGTAATGGTTTAGTTAGTAGATAAGGCACGTGAGATATTATCGACTGTTAAGGATTTAGCGTATCTGATGACGGGGCTTTCTTCATAATCCAATATCATATGGTTAATGCGTAAACCATATGATTGGGTTAAGATCTCTTCCAACAAAATGTTTCATTTTAAAATATCTATCTAATGATACCACACACCACCTAAGTTTTATTTTGAAATTTTTAATTATTAGCCTTCAGGATGCCTTATTTTATGTTAGCCTTTTCCTGAGTATCTGTAACGTAACCAAGAAATAAGCATCTGACATGACTTTGATATTCATTACATTGATAATGCTTTTTTTTACATTTTACATGTATGTATTTGCATGTATAATATTATCATATGCCTATGGTTTCAGAATCTACCGACTATTTTAAGTACATTTACAAAAGCAAAAATTAACACTTAAAAGTTAAAAGCGCCCACAGTGCAACGTTTTGATTTATTGGATTTCTTCAGAATCCTTAAATATTTCCCCGTACTCAGACATTCGTCAATCAATAATCATAATAATTACATTTATCCAGTACAAAGTCGTCGCTCTTCTAATGATTCTTCCTCCTCCTTAATCAAAGTGAAGACAATTAACTAATTCCTTGATGGATCTGGACAAAGCCGTAGGGCCCGAGAAACCTCTGAAGGTATCCCTTTACCGTTACTCGAAGCTCTCCCAGCAATGCGCATTTAGCTGGTCTGTCCATTCTGGATTAGGACTTTTTATTCTAGAACGTTTTTTTTTATTTCTCGGCGCGAGGGTCCGTTAATGCCTCTCCTACGCCTCTGGATCGACTTTCGATGGCGAAGTTTTTACCTGCATTACTCGTTCAAGGGCACCGCTTCGAGATGTTATGATAATGCAGCCCCGTTCGGCTGCACCAGCGGTCCCAAAATTGACGGGAAAAGATGGTAATGTGAGGTGGGTAGGATGCACAAAGATTGAATATGTCATTATGGAGGTAGAAAAGTTGCACTTAACGTGTACCTACCAGAGATGCTCAAACGGTCGATGATACAGTGGATTTTGGTATATAGTGAGGTGACAGCAAAATTAAACCAATAGAACTTCTGGAAGATATGCAGGTCACGTTTCTTTGTGACTACAATTTTCTGGATTGTGGTCTTCTGATTTTGGAAAAATTTCAATTTGAAGTCTATGGATGCCATTGACATGTGAAGTGCAGGCTCCTCCATCACATCTCTTCCTCGCAAGAACTAGGCAACTCAAATTGTATTAAAAATTGAAATTATACAGTTTATACACTGATATATGGAACATTGGCTACAATTTAGTAGTCCTTTGAGTGATTTTGACTTGTACGCTGACTTTGAGCATTAGATCAATATTTTTTTCGATTTCCTTGCTTCTAACAACATTTGTACGCTACGAATTTCGACAAAATACCAAGTATTTGGTATCGTGGTAATCCGAAAGATGTTTTCTATCGAATAATCACGGTGTGGCCATTGGGTACCCGTGAAAAAAATGACTCACTGGCCAAAAACCAATCAAATCACGCCAGAGGGTGCCAGTAATGCAATGTCGGCCAAAATCGATTTAGTTAGTGTTTATTTGACAATTTTCGACTATTTTCAGCAATTTATAGCCACTTAGATTAATATACAAAAAAGTTATTTTTGCGTTGCCTTGGTGATAAAAATTGACGATCGATGTGTTTTTGTGTTCAGAATGTCATCCTGATTGAAAATATCACACAGAGAATATAGGATGCCATTTAAAATTTCAATGATGCCGTCATTTCCGGAAAGCCGGAAGTCATATTAACCTCAAGAGTATCCCAAACAATGGCATTTTTTGTCTATTAACACTTTCCCAAATTTCATTTGTCCAGCTTTATAAACAAAAAAACTAAACGGGGGTACATATGCCGTGGGTCACCCGGTATATTCAAACATGTTATACAATTGCGTTAATCTGAAATAACTTCACATGAACATAAACAGGATAACACAAGATTGAATGTTATGGTCCAGTTATAACATATAGTTGGGACCCACCGCTGGGCTGAGAATGTGTCTAGTAACGTTGACAATTAAAGGCATTGTTTGCACATGACGTTTCTGCGTAAAGTAAATAACCCTCGGACCTTCTCAAGTACAAAACTCGGTACCTGCAACCCTTGAAGTACGACGAAAACGGCTGTGCGACTGTACCTGGTAACAACAGCAAATACACAAGGCACACATTATATGCCTGTCTTCTTGAGTGCTCTTGATATTATAAATTTGCGTTCCAACTGAACATTGTTATTTGACAAAACTGTACTTACTTTGCTGGTCGACAAATATTAATTTTTAGAAAACATTTATTTTCATCATCTTCATCGTTTTGAAATTCGTGAAAAATAAATTGCTTCCGTGTTATGCCGTGTGTCAAGATTCGTAAATGCTGACGTTGTGCGATGCGTTGTCAAGATGCGTAAATGTTGTTGCTCGCTTCTTCAGACCTAACTGAATATTGAAGACCTACCAAAGAAATCTTCCTTATATACCTAAATTTACACCTCATTGCACACATCTGGAGCTACCGCTCCCATGTGTTTTTCCACGTAACCGCGTTCGGATCGATTTCCAGAGCCTACTAATATCAGTGCCGTCTTCCCGATTGATGTTTTTAGTATGTTTGTAAATTTCGATGGCTTCTGTAATAAGCCTTCGATGATAATTACTCACCCCAACATCTTCACGTCGTCGAAATCCATTGTGTGTTACGACTCATAGCAGTGTTGAGCAATGACGGACTGTTGAATCTTGCCTAGCCGGGTGTCTCTACTGTGCTCCTTGACTCGACATTCGATGCATTGTCCTGCTTGTCCTACATAGCATGTTCCACACTCACATGTTATCTTGTTTACCCCTTCATTTTTCATGAGTGGTGTGATATCCTTTGGGTTAGGCAAGAGATCCTTTACCTTAGCGGGTGCTCTGTGCTGTAACTCTTGCGGTTCCTGTGAGACTTGTGCTTTTCTTTGTGTGACACCTCGTATGTCAGACTGGTGTATCCATTCTGACGTAGGGCCCATTCCATGTGTTTTCGTTCATTGTCCAAGGTGCTGGAGTCGCATACCTTCACGGCTCTGTCGAACAGAGTGTTAATGACACTTCTATTTTGTTGGGGGTGGTGGTCTGATTTGGCGTGCAAGTACCGATCGGTATGTGTCTGCTTACGGTAGACTGTATGTCCAAGCCTACCCGTTCACGTTATGTATACCAGCGCATCCAAGAATGGCAGCTGATTATCGTCTTCTATTTCCATCGTGAATTCGATGGAAGGACTAACCCTGTTCAGGTGGTTAAGGAACTCAGCAAGTTTTACTCTACCGTGTGGCCAAACCACAAAGGTATCATCGACATATCTAACCCAATGATTGAGTTTGTAGGGACTTGACGTAATAGTTTCTTCTTCAAACAATTCCATGAAGAAATTGGCGATTACTGGTGAAAGAGGTGATCCCATGGCTGCACCCGCTACCTGCTCATACATCGCTCCCGCCCACTTCAATAATGTGGTGGAGAGACAGTACTCTACAAGATCCGGTACATCGGTTGGTACACCTATAGGTAGAGGGGCAAGTGTTGTCCGAAGGCCTTCGACCGCCTCCTTAACCGAAACACTCGTCAAGAGTGATGTTACGTCAAAACTTACGAATATATCCTGAGGGTCAATGACAACTTCCTTCAGAATCTGTCCTATAAAGGGCTGGACAAGTATTTTGCCAATAAATAGGTTGGGAAGCCTATTGCGCTGGCGATTGGTTTCAAAGGTAAGTTGTCCTTATGGACCTTCGGCAAACCGTAGTTCCTAGGTGCCCTAAGGGCTTGAACAAAAAGGCTTTTTGTTCCTGTTCGGGAATCGATGATGATTTAATCAATTCCTTCACTCGTCTTTCTATGTTATCTGTTGAATCCTTGTCGATTTTACGGTGCGTATTTGGGTCCAATAGATCGTTCATTTTCCTGTTGTAGTCCTCCTTGTTCAATATCTCTGTTGCATTCCCTGTTTCCGCAGGTTGGTCTGTGATATCCTTGTTGTACTTAATGGTCTTCAGAGAGTACTTCTCTTCTTTGGTAACATTTTTCTTCGGCGGGGTAGCTTTCCTAATTATCCTGGAAATCTCTTGACGAATGTCCTCTGCTTGTCCACCTGGAATTTTGTACAATGCGGCGTCTACTTCCGTAATAATTTCCTCCTTAGGTATTCTTATGGGTGCGATTGCAAAGTTCAATCCTTTCCCTAGGACCAACATTTCACCGGTGGGGAGTTGGTGATTACGGATTAGACATATTTAATTTTTTCTACTTTGTCCACAGTTGTAGATTTGGTCACAATCTTCTTAGCCTCTAACTTAACAAACTTCTTCTTGTAAGATTCGGTTGCTCATGTTTGACAGATCTGAAATTTTCCAAAATTTCATGCATCTTTTTTTTAAATAAGCAAATAACTTGATTATTTTTTATTTTTCGAACATTTGTAGAATGAAAAAAAATCTGAATAACGGCTAGAATTCCGTTCATATGAATTAAAAGAACAAAGTATGTTGTTGATAAAATCAAAAACCTAAATACCAACATGTTGAACAGATATGAACTTTCTATGTTTCATTTTCGTGGATTCTGATTTTTATTCTTACTAGTACCAGGTACTAAAAAGTAACAATAATAACAAGTATCCATTCAATCTAATGTCCCACAAGACATACTGTATAGTTTTGATTAATTAAGCAACACTCTTATTATAGTAGAAGGCAATTATTGGGCGTATCCGCCATCAAACAAGCAACCGTATACACGTGTTTCGGACTTATTAGTCCTCTTCAGTACGGTATAGCCAAGGCGCAAGATGGAAGCCCAATAGAGAAAACACAAAAAAGAGACCATAATCAGGGTGACCAATGACCTTCTACTATTTATATTTTACCTCAGATAAACCAACTTTCACTGTTATTAATTTTAAACCTGGCTCATGAACTTTAGGGTAAGTTTGTCTCTTAATCCCGTTGCCCTAGAATTAATTCCCGCGGTGTAATGAATATTGAAAACACATTTAATAAAAATTTGAATGTTTAACAACCACTACAATATAATATACGAATTCCATTTCTTGAAATATTACAGTTTAAGCGTGGGATACGCCACCACTAAAAACTTATCCTCGGGTCGAATAATAATTATCACCGTCAAGGTTTACGTGAAAGACCCTCAAAGTTCTTACCACCCGTCGTGTTGGGTAATGCGCAGTTTTAAACTTGAATTTTAAGGGTCTTGCGAGGGGTGTGGCGGCCCTGTATAAGATCCACCTTGCGCCACAAACTTTTTTACTGACGTTAAACCCTCCCCCTGTCCTTCTCCATCCCCGTGACCTGCCTTGGGGCGGCTAGATCGACTAGTGCCATTGTTCGGAATGTTATGAATTCTGCTAAATAATTGTAGGCCACGATGATAAATGTGTATGCGTTCATTTCATCTCCGCTGGAATTTTTCAGACCAACCTCCCCTGTACGTCTCTCAACCCCTATGGGGGATTTTATAGAAAACAGGTGCGTTTGTGCTAAGTGAAGATCTGGAATCTATTATTCCCCTTTTATGACGGGTGTTATTCCTGGAATTCTATCGGACCGTGACGAGGGTGCATCTTGCATAAACAACAAATGTCTGTTGAGGAATATAATCATAATTAGGTTATTGTTGTTTTGAAGATGTGATTACTTCATTTGTTCATTGGTGAATTGTTAGTTAATTTACAATAAACACTATGAATACGATATTTTAAGGTAAAATATGGAAGCAAAATTTAATTTACAAATAAAACATTTATTTGTATAAGACGTGGAGTGCCATATTTTGCATTGTTTAACTAAAAGTGTTTTTATCTTAAAATAAATTTGGAAACGAAATAACTAATATTTAGTCGTTCAGTTACAAAACTACTATTCATATTCATATTACAGTTACCTACTGCTATTAATGTATGTCCAATAGTTCATATTCATATATACAAAGTGTTTGGTAGCTGCACACATTTATGGAAGTGATATACAAAGAGGCAATCTATATCCCTATCCCTATCCCTATCCCTACTATATACTAAAAGTCTAACACAGTCCGCGCAAGAAGTTTACGAAAATCGGCGAATCGGGGGAAGAGTCTGCTCCTCGGAGAAGCGAAAATCGGCGCCGATTTTCCGCCTAAAATTTGATTCTACAGCGCTTAGGCCTTCGATTTCGTCCATTTTCGGCCCAGTTTTCGTTATTTTTTACCTCGATTCGGGTAAATTTATGGATTATGCTTTAGGAGTGTACAGGTCAGCGCGTCGCCATGGCAACCGATCGAGGTTGCTAGGCAACGGCCGCGCGCTTCGCGACGCGGTCACCAGACGGCGGCACATCATCACGTCGCTGTTGGCATTACGCTACGAAGCAATAGATGGCGCCCCGTAACCGCTTCGAACTTACGAGATAATCACGTCGCGCGTGTAGCAGCATCCGGGCTTTTTGTTTCCCTCTTAACGCTTCGGCGATCTACCTAGGTCGACCAGCAGGCCTATTGGGCCTGCACATTCTCCTTGTAATCTACTAAATTAAATATACCACTAAACAAAGTATTACGGTTATCAATATATTGACAATTTTCAATGAAATGTGAAACCTATATTTGCCATTTTTGCGATTCTGTTGCGAACGACCCAGATAACCTAGAAGCATCAAAGTGGTGTCCAGATAACCTTCTAAAAGTTCGAGCTTTGTTTATCGATGCTTCAAGTTGAAAGAAGAAAAAGAGAAAGAGACGATGAGATAATTTCAGTGTCGCATTTTCAGAAAAGGTAAAAGTACACTTGAAATCTAAAAATTAGGTGGTTTGTCGCGCTGGCAAACCAGATATATTTTTTTCTATATATTTTTTTTGCCAGAATTTGAAATAAGCCCGTTTTCGTAAAAAAGTCTAGATTTTTGTTTGGTTCAAAATCTCTAAAATATGCACTTATCGGCACAATAAGGAAGCATAACTTTTGTAATTTTATTTTTTTCTGTAACAAGAGGTTACACGTGATTATAACTAGTAAACCAAAATAATGCAGAAATTTGGGCAGGTTTTGAAGTATTCTGTCACAAAGCCCCATCAATTGTTAACATTTTGCAGAAGATATGCAATTTCATGTAAACCTTTGCAATTTGAAATGCGGTTAAACCTTGTAGCAAATGTTACTAATGAGAATATTAGACTATTGTTTTTAATACCTGCAATGATTCAATTTAAAGCAAAAACAAGCAATTAACAGATAGTACAATAGTTAAAAATTACATTTTAATAATAGCCGTCTTACACTACGCAACTCTAGCGCAAGAAATTCAACAAGAAATTGTTAGGCAATTGAAATCTGCAAACAAAAAATGGTTCTATTTCTAGACAAATATTATATAAAGTTATATAATATGTAAACTTAAAAAAGTTTTTACCTGTGAAATTGCTCCAAATTTGTAAACCATATAAATTTACAATTCCGATACCAGACACCTAGCGATATTGGTAGATACCAGCGACATTGCAGTCTTTTTACAATGTGTACCGGAGATAATGAAATATTTCTGTGAACTTACTGCAATTTCACAAGAACTGTAAGTACCCCTTTGTTCGAGGTTGTACTGTGATATCCTTGTTGTCCTTGTTGTTCTTCAGAGTGTACTTCTCTTCTTTGGTAACATTTCTCTTCGGAGGGGTAGCTTTCCTAATTATCCTAGAAACCTCTTGACGAATGTCCTCCGTTTGTACACCTGGAATTTTGTACATTGCGGCGTCTACTTCCGTAATAATTTCCTCCTTAGGTATTCTTATGGGTGCGATTGAAAAGTTCAACCCTTTCCCTAGGACCAACATTTCACCGGTGGGGAGTTGGTGATTAGACATATTTAATTTTTTCTCCTTTGTCCACAGTTGTAGATTTGGTCACAATCTTCTTAGCCTCTAACTTGTCAAACTTCTTCTTGTGAGATTCGGTTGCTTATGTTTGACAGATCTGAAATTTTCCAAATTTTCATGCACCTTTTTTAATATAAGCTAATAACTTTATTTTTTTTTATTTTTCAAACGTTTTGTAGAATGAAACAAATCTAAATAACGGCTAGTTCCGTACATTTGAATTAAAAGAACAAAGTTTGTTGTTGATAAAATCAAAATAACTAAATACCAACTAGATACCTAGCGATATTGGTAGATACCAGCGACATTGCAGTCTTTGTACAATATGTACCGGAGATAATGAAATATTTCTGTGAACTTACTGCAATTTCACAAGAAGAGTACTGTAATATCTGAGTAAAAGTGTTTTATTTCCAATTCAACGACGTTTATTTACGTCAGTGTTGCTGGTTACTTGATACAGTGAAAAAGATGTTCATTTTTTTCTCGGTGGACAGTACAGTAGACAATAGACATCGTCTTTGGGAAATTCAAGTAGGTCCATAGAAGAGGACGATAATTTAGTAAAATGTCAAGATGATCGAAGGCAAACCATTTTTGGGCGGGCACACTTAACCCATTTTGTTCCGGTTTTAATTCTTAACTCTGCTTTGCTACCATTTTCAGTTGTTAGAGGTATATAATCAATATATAATTAATATTTATATACAATATAATATATAAATAAGTACAAGCATAACAATAATAAACAATTGTATAGATATATTATGGAATCCTTATTTGCTTTTACAGCTTGTATTTTACATTCTACATTATTTTACCTAAAAGTTGTATGTATCTCTTGTGGCAGATTTTTGCCTAGCATGCCACGTTGTCGCAGGTCCTGTGGCGCAACGGATAACGCGTCTGACTACGGATCAGAAGATTCCAGGTTCGAATCCTGGCAGGATCGACGTATTTTTATTTTTAATTTGAAATAACACAAAATTGAAATAAATGCCGTTGTTGTATTTATTTATAAAAACATAAAGCCTAAAATCATAAAGAAAATTAAAGGTGATTTAGTTAAATTTTGTTCAAAATGCGGATTCCTGATTATGGATTTTTTTTCATATTCTTTTCTTAAAGTCATCCTTGCTAGACGTATTATTTGATCAGCATACATAGAGCGACACGAGTTGCCAGGCGAGTCAACTATGACGATTTATCTACTACTAAAAAAATACAGTTTTTACCAATTATATTCATAAATTTATGTGGAAGATAGTTCGGTGTTTTATGATACAAAACTTAAAGCAACCAAATGTCGCCGTAAAACAATAAACTAACTGTCTTTATAATCACTGGTGTGCACTATTAAGTACCCCTTGCCTTGCTTTTGAGAAATTGGTAACGTACTACCAACGTATACTCCAAGGTCACCTTGAAACGATCTTTTTTTCATTAATAATCTTGCTAATTTATATATTAACTTGATTTTCACTAACGGACGTTTTGTGTATTTTGAATCTGCAAGATTTTTTTGAGTCTGCAAGATTTATGTCTTCTCAGTTTAATCGGCCATGGATAAACTTATTTATCGATCAATTCCGAAGGTCGGCCGGACTGGATGCCACGTCGTCACAGGTCCTGTGGCGCAACGGATAACGCGTCTGACTACGGATCAGAAGATTCCAGGTTCGAATCCTGGCAGGATCGAATTTTTTAAATTTTGTTAAAGGCACTTTATCTTTTATTCATTAGAAAGCTGGCTAATTCTTTGTTGTTCTTTTTATATTAAATAAAGAGTTTTTAATTCTTCGAAACCCGGCAGAATCAACTTCTCTTTAAAAGTTTCCTATGTAGGTATTACAAAGAAAAATATAATAAAAGTATGGTTATATAAAGGTGCTGTCATATAATGATTAAGTGCTGTTTTAATTGTTAATTATTATAATTATCTAAGCCAGATTACTAACGAATATTAGTTATCCTTATCGCATGCAGTAGTTATTTAAATTGTTGTTATTCTGTACAATCTATAAGTCTGAATTTGCTCGCAGGAAAATAATGAGATAAAAACTCTTGTAATCGTTACTTCACATAATTAAGATAACAATTGCGGTAGTCGAATTATCACGGCGTAATTATTCGTATCTAACCAATGTTAGTATTATCACTAATCTGGTAGTACACAGGAAAGAACAATTGTGTAACAAACAACATAAAAAATAATGCCACCGCGGGATTTTGTTCTTTTCAGTACTTGCCACAACCACAAACAAATGACATTGATAGTTCTAGTACTAAGCAAATTCCTAACATGTAAAGATTATTACTTTATTTGACACTGCGTGGTTAATGTATGCTTTAAGATACCAGCGTCAATAAGCCGAGAATATATTTTTATCTGCGAAATTACCGTACATTTCCTGTGAAAATGAAAAATATCCTGTAAAATTACAGTGATAATGCTGTAATTTCACATGAATATCTCAATATCACAGGGACGTTTAGTAGGAAATGAGGCAGTAGAAAAAAAACGCAATTAACTGCAAACTGTTCGTTCACTGGTCGTTAATTTATTTCTCAATTGTTTTCATATGGAGTGGCGTTGTTGCTTATCTGTCAAATATTTTAGTATGTAGTTTGTCTGTCTACTCGATTTATTCTATAGTTTTAATTTCTAATTCGAATTTGATAGGCATAATAGTTGTCCATAATGAATATGTAATAGTATATTATTATACAAGTTTTATAAGACGTCAAATTGGCGCATGATTTGCATCATTAATTTTATATAAATTAAGAAATTGTGGTTACTATATTTACAATCTATGGTATTTTGCGGGTACCGGTTGTAGTACTGTTGGTACTGTAGTAAACTGTCAATTTCGTAAAGTTGGGATAAAATCATGACAAAATCTTATTGTGGATAATTTTACTCTACTTTAGCCTACATGTTTTAATAAATAAAAATAATGGGGCGCAACTATGATCACAATAGAGCTTGGGGCAACACTATTAACCCGCCACGGTTACTGTGATAAAAACTTATATGACAACCAGTGAATAAAGGATATAGATATAGAAACATAACCTAAAAAGTTAACTTAAAAATAGTGTCTAATAATTATAATAGTCAGAATAAAAGTGTTTGGCGGTGACTGATTAGTTGTCGAAGAACAATAACTGACTAAAGAAATGTTATAACGCTTACACGCACTTATAATTGAAACCAAATTCTAATTTCGGTGAAGTAGTTTATTACAATAAATTATAATTAGTAAAATTACATGCGATGGAGGTAATACAAATAGTTGCACACAACGAGAACTAAGACGAAGTTGGAAGCGACGGATAAAAAAGTAAATACGCTATTGGTACGACCAGAATTTCTACCAAAATATTACAGAAAACATATACGTTACATAAACTAGGAAATCCTCAACGCTTTAGATGTACTATAGCTTGCTACGTGCATGCTAGTATTCAATAAACTATTTATTGCGCATAAACAATCCCGCAGCAGTATTTGAACCCGATCATATCCACGATGTAGGTTTGATCTTCGCAAAACTCCTTATTCAGGTAAATGTGGTCCTGAATTGTATCTAAAAGGGGTTTATTTGACGAGAATGATGCACGATGACTTACCAGAGTCGCAAAACATCACCGAAAACATCGTGCTGGCGTATTTTGATGAACAGAGCAAATCAGAAAGCCCCAACCCTTTGGTATGCTACACGCATGTTTAAATATTTATAGAATATAGATATTTCGCGTTTATGCGATTGCAAGCGATTCTAAATAGGCAATTTGTGGTTATGTGTAGTACGTTTGACATATGGCATTAGATATCATTGTGACCAATCTTAGAAAAAAGTTACTGAAAACGGAGTTACAATTTGTTAATTGTAACACCGAAAACAGTGTTACAATGCAAAGTAGAAAAATTGTTTCTGATTGTTTCGTGACTCGTGTATGTGTTTTCATGATTTACACAAGTAAACTATGACTGTTTATAGAATTTTGCTGGATTTTATTACATATAAATTACTCTACAGTGTTATTATTTATTATTTTACCAGTATTATCGTTACTTTTACAAACATTTTTGCTGTAGTTTATGAGTCATTTTCTGTTTGTTTCTTATATTCTTTCGAAAGTTATACCAATTTAAAATATTAACAAAAGAAAGGAAAAGGGCAATACATACTTCTTTACGATAATGAAATGCAATTAAATTAATAAAATAATAAGTGAAAAAATTATCAATAATAAAGATACAAAAGAAAATGAAACAAAAATTAAGAAACATTAATTCTGAGTTAAAAATGTCACATGCTTATTGCCTTGCCAAGTTCTTAAGACCCGTTTAAAATCCGTTTTATAATAATTATTCTGCTTCGTCAAACTTTTATAACAATTTGTCGGAAAATATGTCAAACATTTTCTTTCGGGTTAAGCCAGGGCTACACATTCGTATACTTGCCAAATATCAAATATTTGCCAAGTATATGAATATTTGTGAAGAAAAAAAAGCTGCTCTATTCAATTTGTAGCGAGTCCACGTCTAAAATAAATTTATATATTCGACGTTCGGCTGTGCGGACGAGTTTTTTTACGTCATATATTTGGTATTTGCAATACCCAGTTGAAGTGGGTACCTATAGCAAAAAAAGGCGACAAATATTGGTGCATTTATTTGTACTCGATGAACATTTTAGTACGCTGTTTAATTTTTCAATTTTTAATTTCGTTTTATGTGTAGTAGGTCGTATACGAATATTGACAATAGATTTGTAATTATTAGTAAGATTTTAGATTTTTCTAAAGGGCGAAAACCGCATAAAATGGTAATTTTGTGAAACCGTCAGACAGACAGTTTTCCGGAAACGGCCAGACAGAAATGTAAAAAAAAATATTGTTGTTTTTTCCTGTCCAATTAAACGCAATGTAATTTCTTTCCAAGAAAAACGTACACCATATACAGAGTGTATCCTAAGTTGATGCTTTTCTATGAACAATATAGATGATACTCATTTATGAGCTTGCAAAATATAACCTTTTTGTTAAATAAAAGAGCTACACGAAATTGTCTCTACTATTAAAATATTTTTAATCGTTTTTGTTCTTCTTCAAGTAATCAACATCAAAAAATTTTATAGACAGCTTGTCTATAAATTAATTTATTTGGAAAATTATACTTTATTTGCTTGTATTTATATATTTGTCGATTTTTATGATGTTTATTATTTGAAAAGAAACGAAAGCGGTTAAAAATATTTTAATTGTAGAGACAATTTTCTGTAGCTCTTTTATTCAACAAAAAGGTGATATTCTGGAAGCTCATTTGTTTAAATTTTTGTTTCATAAGCTAATTGATCTGTATTTCAGACAATATTAGGACATATTTATACAATGAACCTAGTACAATTGGATTTAGTAGAACTTTAAAGATTACGAAGAAACCATATCTAACATTTATTTTATGGGCAATATCTTCCTAATTTAAATAAAAAAAATATATATTTTTTCTCATTACAATAATAATTTATTTAAACTAGTTCACATCAAATGACCAATTGTATTGTCTTACAGTCTGTTAAAATTAGATGCTGCGAATTAATAATACAGAAAACTGATGAATTAAACAAAAAATCATTAAAATGAAACAAACAGTTTCGTCAAGATTTATTTTGTAAATTTCCACAAGAATGCCCTTGTTAGTACGCAGTGAATTCTGCACTTATGTAATTAATATATGTCGGCATTATAAAATAACACCTTGCTTGTTCGTAATCAAATTATCACTTTGATTTGAAAAAGCTAATGTACAAATAAGGCGAACTAATAAAAAAAATGCTAATGCCCATTCGGTACCCGCAGCGAGTCGTCAAAGAAGATTTTCACGTATTAGAAAATGCTATGTGGCAATGCATCAATGTCCGATGCATTTACTGTTGCAGTGCAACTCTGACGGTCCGAAATCGAATATTCTACAAATTTGTTGATCCGTCATAGATTTTTTTGAGTTTTATTAAAAATCAGCCGGTAATCACTCATGGCATCGTTTAGACTTTAGACCAATCAATAACAAAAATTTTTTATTTGCGTGGCAATTATATTTGCCAAATATTTAACATGTGGCAAATATTTGATATTTGGCAAGTATACGAATATGTAGCCCCGGCTTTAGGTAGGTTGTCTACTACTGGTTTTAATTTCTGAATACTAACAATTACACACTAACACGATTTTACTTCAAAGTTTTCTGTTCGGTTTTCGTAAACAAAGCATTTTTTAATATCATTTTATTGTGTTTCAGTTTTGGCCTATAATTTAAATCACTCTGAATATTTATTGCTTTCCTTTGAATGGTTGGACAGAAGTTTAGCTAATGAATAAAAAGCCTCTTTTCTTTTGTTAAGTTTTCTCTAATTTTAGTTTGAACTATCGAAAACATTTTTTGTAGATTTCGCTACTGATTTCTTATGTGCTCTTTCGTATTGTGACAACCAATACGAAAAACCTGCGGCAGCCATTACCATTAAATCATCGGCTAATTCCCGGTATTGGCCAGCGGATACGTCAATAAACAACGCGAGTGGCGCATTACAAAGGAGCTCGCTGAATAATTCCACTTAGTCTTTGTTGGTCCCAGCATTAACATATTTTTTATTCCTTGCGCGGCGGTCCGGAAGATCTATTGGTCCCGAACTGGTGGAAGCGTTATGTGTCCCAGGTACGAGTAGAGAGTAGAACGAGTGAGGTATTCTATGCAGAAAATTCCTCGTGGTCTCAAGGTTGTCTTTGTTCCGAAGTCGCCTCGCCTATTGTCTTCCCCAATTGCGCCCAAGGGCCCGAACGTGAACCACTGCGCGCGGGGCACGGGAAGGATTATTTATAAATTGGGAATTCGATACCATCCACTTCTTGACGCCCGACAACCAGTTCTACTTATGCGGTCTGTAGGTCATCGAGGCGATGTAAAAACTTCAGGAGTTTGTTTAAAATGAAGGTTACCTAAACTGAAAACTGAAAAACGAATAGCGGAACACAAATCTAGAACCTTTTCTGCTTTCTCACAATTGTCAACATATAATTTCAACAGGTCAATAAAATACAATGAAACTACATTTCTTCACTAATGTAATAAAACTACAAATTAGATTTAGGACAACTCGAGGTAGAAAATCTTAAAAGAAAGCACATTATATCTTTATTAAATAATCAATTAGAATTCCATCAAAAACCTTTATTCATGTTTATTTTACAATAATTTGAAAATTTTGTATTTGAAGTTAAGCCTACTTTGAACCAATTTTTCGCTACCCTTCTTGCTAACTTCCAGCAGCATGTAAAGCAGCGTTTCCCAACCTAGGGGTTCCGCGGAACCCTAGGGTTCCACAGGATATCGTCAGGGGTTCCGCGGGAAAATAGCAGTGGCGGAGATCGGTCCATGGGCACTATAGTTACTGACTTCAAATGACATGATTAACTGTTGCATAAAAGCAAAATAATCTCTAGAAAACAACTCCTGGCAGAATTATTGGTCAAACAATATTTGTTTACAATAATTTCCCCTATCCAATTGTGTGACAAAATGAAGCTACAATTAGAATTTGCTGCTCATAATTGACTTTAGGAGAAGATCAGGATTGTGGGTTGTACATTCCAATATATCTTACATTCCAGATAAGGTTACTAATCTATTGCCAGACAAGTTTTGAGCTTCTGTGACAGAAATTTTGGCGGTACCATTTATATTTTTACTTCTGATAATTTTTAAATTATTAATGAATTTATTTAATTATTGTAAAAATTACAGTTTGTATCTTCGTTTTCGTATTTTTTTATTTGAATTATCCTTTTCCGTCTTTTGGTAATACTTGAAAGGGTTGTAACTTTTGAAGGAAATAAAATGAACAAATAAGTTGATACACAGGGACAAATATCTGCAAAGTTACAAAAACTTACTGTAACAAACTACAACAAAAAATGCTGTAAAAGAAAAATTAACACATCTGGTTATTTGATACCAACTATAATGCTGTACCTACTTATTTACAGAACTCATATCCCACACCCATATTCCTGTGAAAATACAGCATTGTCACCGTAATTTTACAGAATATTTATGAAATTTCACTGGACAAGTGCTGTAATTTCACCGTAGAAGTAATTTTCAACGATTGAAGACCGTTTAATCAGAGAGACAATGTTGCTGATTATTTGATACAGCAAAATTGCTTTACACATTATTATCTGTGTATTTTTTCCTGGGAATGATATTGGGAAGGAGTGAACGACATTGCCCAATATTTTTTTATTGGGGTTCCGCCGGGTTCCAACCCAATTGCAAGGCTAAAAGGTTGGGAAACGCTGATGTAAAGTGTAACCTCGTCATTCACACATGCCACACGTTTTTCGCTTGTGTTTGTAATTACCTAGCCGTAAGTTATATATTGAATTAAATATTTATTTATCTATTTTATTACCACTAATATTCTTTGTGTAGATTTAAGCTGATGATGGTGCAAAACTAAACCGAAGAATTCCTAAGAAGAATTCCAAAGGAAAAAAGGTTTTTTATTTAAAAGCTTTACTTGAAAACTGAAGATTATTACGCCCGTGTTGCCTCTTTACAAATTAAACTGAAAAATCTTTAAAACAGAACTATGGACAATGATTTGTATACACATATTCTGTAAAAAAATAATAGATATTTCATATTTTGGTAGTAAAGGCATATTTTGGTATCTGAACGAACATTTTATTGCTTGGCAAACTGGTTGTAGACTTAAAAGCAATACTGTCTAGAATTTAATATACACACAGTACATCACCTACAAACCTTTCCTGGCGTTATTTTTGTTGAAGTTTTGAGTAACTATGAAAGCAAACCTACACACAGAAAAGTAAATACTTCACTCAAAGCAATATGCTTTCATCCAAGTAAATGATTAGTTTGCTATAGCCGCAAGTAGATATTTTCTCAAGTTAAGAATAAAGAGATATTGTTGAATTGAAATGATCATATGCTTGTATATCTGAGAAAATATTTTCTTGCAATGAGTATAGATATTATTCATTCAGGAAAACTATTCTTGACAATATGCTTGACAATGAGAAAATATTTTCTTGAAATGAGTATAGATATTATTAGTTCAAGAACATGATCATAATGTATTGAATAGAAATTACTGTTTTAGTTTTTTTTTTAAAGGTAGGGAATTGTGTGAAATAAGTAGACAATAACTTAGCGAATGATATTTGTTTTATTGTATGAAATTTATTTGCTTAATTACATATATACTTACCTATTTATAAATTATCACTACCTACAATATCTAAGGCATGGAAAAAACACCATATTCTATTAGACATCAAATTGTTTCCATTATATTACACAAGTAAGTTTTCTGTGACATGTATGTTGATTTGGTGACCACTATATGGCTAGGCAAAGTTTACGTACCGTGTGCGTCACAAGTCACAACTACGAACTGCGTCGCAAATACGTCGAACATAAGTACTGTAGGCTATTCACGCAAAATTAAAACTATATACTTTCATAATATTATAGATCGCGTAGTTATTGCGTACAGTACCTACAAAATTAGTAAAGATATACTTACATATTGAACTCTTCCCGGACAATACTCGGTCGTCAGCGAACACGACGCCATAGCAGACCCCAACTAACTGAAGGCAAAGGCCGATGCGAAAAATCTTAAATCTCGGCTACGTTCGTGCACGTTTGAGTGTAAATGCGCAAGCGCGTTGCAAGCAATGGCTTACTAGATTCAAGATATTGATCAACTCTTTAATTGCGAATTTAAACTTCTTGGTTTGAAAATTATATACTTAACCGAAACTAATAACTCTGAGATTGGGATATTCTTGAATTGTGAGAACAAGGAATTCTTAAATGAAAGAAATTGTTTCAAACCAAGTAAATATTAACTTTCATCTAAAGCAATAACCGCAAGTAAATAATTTTCTCACGTTTTGAGAATATACTTCGCTGTGTGTACTGTAAGTAGTTTATATGAATAGTCTGTTAACACTTTAATTAATTATATTCATATTATGAAATAGCTAAGTCTGTCACAAGACATATTGCATATTTACATTTTACGGGGGTACGAGACGAGCTAGTTTTTTTTTGTTCATTAACAGCTTAACATAAATAAATAAAAACAAAAATAAATAATTTCAAACACTACAAGAACAATACGGCCAATGTGTAATGTATTCATAACTCTGGTTGAATTGCTTCCCTGATGTTTTAGTAGCAATTTCATCTTCAATAGGCACGAAAACTAATATAACGTAGTCTTTGATACCCTGAATCTATTAAGAAATCTATCATTCCTTAAAATAATAAAATATTATTCATTTTCAATATCATTTATTCGAAAAAATTGAAATGATTTGTAATCCTTTTTTTCGGGAAATTACAATTACAATTTTCGAGTTACATTTCATTTTAAAATATTAAATTTCCTAACGTCAACAAATTTTATTAATCACATTTCCTTCTCCATTTCTTATTCGGATTTCCTACCACTATGTGTTCAAGATAATGTTGATTTGTTGTTGTCTGGAATCTATTCCCTGTACTCTATTTGGATGAAATATTGGAAACGAATATTAATTTATTATTCAAACAATGGTAATCATCCCAAAATATAAATGATATCACTTAAGAATAACAGTTGGCCAGACGGATCTAAAAAATATAAGTTTAGGCGAATTGCAAAAAAAATTGTTTAAAGAAATTGCATTTGTTTAAACAAATGTGGGTTTATTAGATAATATCGGCTAAATATCCCGAACATGAAATTTATAAGTTAATTTCACAAATAACCGACTTTTCTGCCATAATTAGAAACAAAAGTTGAAAATGAATTATAATTTATGGATGTTTAAACAATAGGAAGATTTTTTTTAATGAATAATGTCACTATAAGGTAACTGCTATTTTGAACTTCTAAAACAAAATTCAGACGGATTTTCGAGAAAAGCGAATTATTTCAACAAATAGAATTTGTTTAAACAAATGGAAATTAACTGACAAATATTTATAAACTTTCCACTAGACGTATAGTAAGGATTTCCATGAGAAAGAAAGGTAATTAAATGATTAGAACGGTCAATTTTCTAAAGAATGCACATTTTTTCATTTGTGTGTTTTCAGGGCACTGTGAGGGTGGGTTGGGGGCGTCGAATCCACATGTATAATAAGTTAAATTCTTCCTTGGAAAAATTCTCTACAAGTTTTATAACATAAATTTTCCCAAACCCCGAACAATTATTCCAAAAACACCAAAAAAAAGTCTTTTCCCATGTAAATTTGAGGCCTCGATAGGCACTATTAAAAATCCAAATTTCGAAAAAAAAATACTAAGCAATTTGGGAAGGATTGTTGCTTTCTACATACAAATAACCACCCTAGTGTCCATATTGGAAAGAGTGCTATGTAATAAACATAATACCAAAATACGGAAGGGGGCAGCTGCCCTCCCCTCCCTTGCCCCCCCCCCCGGGTACGCCCATGGTACGCAGTTTAACTTAATCTAATGCAAACCTTAGTTTAAACTGAAACTACGGGTTAAACTCAGATGGAAAAACTGTGGATTAGGAGTACAGTTATTAGGTACTACAAGGTACTGACTTTGCCCAATAGGGTATTACGGCACTTTTCAAATTCTGTTCTATTACAAAGTAGGTTAGCTTAGCATCACCCTTTCACACGTAAAATGCCAAACAACGCTTTAATTTAGGAGAAAACGCGTTTTGAAATTCAAATAAAAATCCTACTTGTGACGTCACAAGGAGGGATTATAATGCGAAACTTGACAACGTCGCGCATAGTTATTTTATGTTGCTGTGGTGCCAACAGTCGCGTAGTTCACTCTGTTTACCGTTCGTGTATTGAGGTTAGGTGGTCAGTGATTTTTTAATATATCAACACCAGCAAACACCATACATAATCAACATGAGCAAACAATAATATAGAGTTTGTTGTGTGCCGGGTTGCAACAGCAAATCAGTCGAAACACCAGAATTCAATACAACATTTAGACGAAATGGTGTATCTACCTTGTAGTTTCATAAACACACAGGAATATATTATAAGAAATGTATTGTCAATATGTATTATTAATAAACTTCTATTTAAGCAGTTATTTTTTACTACTAGTCTTTCCCTCTACATTCAAATTTCTTTGTGAACCATGTGATTGGGGGATGTTTCATTACTTTGTCGTTAATTTACTATGAACAATTGCAAGCTGGTTGAATAATATGTATGACAGTGTATGGTCGTGGGCAAATTTTGCGATTTCGCTTTGGTAAAATCTGGTAACTTAACAACTTATAACAACTTACTTAATAAGTAATAACTTTACGATACGCTGTAAATAGTACCGTCGAAGTTTGTCAACACACAAACAAACAACGGTGCAAACACTGTTAGAAGAAAATTCCCTAGGTTTTGATCAATTTCTTGGCTACGGTGCCAATTCTACACTTGGCCAATCACGACAGTGATCGGAAAATTCAAATTTTAATTGTAATTTTCTCAACGAATTCTGAATGTAATTTAATTTTAACTTAACAGAATTTCGGGTTATATACTGTAAAATCGGTTAATACACGCTTTTGCTTAAATTTCCACATGACCGTAATACCCTATTCTGTACCCTTCTCTACCTTTTTTCTACATGATCTTCCGAAACCAGTTGGTGTTGAATAAAATTCTAGCGGATTGTGCTGGTGTGCTACGAGGTCAAAACAAAGTATATTATTCTGGATGTATCAGGTTTGTTTCCACCTGAAACTACCTATTGCCTGGACCACCAGTTTAGTTATTAGTTATGTGAGTAATTTTTGACACTGTTATATTTCACTGTTATGTTGCATTATGGTGTTTTTAGTGTTAATTTTAATGTAATTTAAGAACGGATAGAGGCCATATGTTAGCGATAAATAAGATTAAGTCAAAAATTCATTGAATTAATCAACACCAATTAAACATTGAACATACGAGAGTCGTTTACATTTTTATGGATTAAAATTTATCGGTGTTTAATGTATTCGAATTGTCCATGGTTTATCTGTCGTCGCCAAGGCCAGTTAATTTGCTAATTGCGATTTATGCATAATTGAACATTATCTAAATATCTTTCGGTTATTTATGTAGTTGTTTGTACGTTTCGCTAAAATCGAAGGTAAACAAGTGCATTTTGTTTAGCATGTATGAAACTTTGAGGACCGTTTTTTTTTTTATAAATTTGAATTAATTTGTGGTTTAATACTATGATCGTAACAGGTAATAAATGCAAAAAATCTAAAAGTCACATGTGTAATATTTAGGATTTAATGTAAGATTTGATTTAAAATTTATGTACCTGAAGTGAAATGTCAGCGTCTGTGTTTTTTAATAGAAAGTTTAAAAACAAGAATTAATTGTAGTTTGTTGCTAAAAAATGCATCGTATATTGTACCACTTAATTGCTTCTTTTTTGTGGACATGTGGACCTTAACTTTTTAATTTTTTATAAGAAGAAACAATTAAGATAAAGTAGATCAAGTAAATCAAAGTTTGAGCAGCTGTCTCCCAGAAATTCAATATACGGGTCTCGTTTTTGTTATATTTTGTATCAGAATAAGAATTAAGGCTTACAGCCATGCTTATTTGTACTAAAATCAAATACACTATCGGAGTCCTCGTAGGAAAGTCGGTGGAATTTTTGTGAATTACAAATGCAAATTTTAAAGCTTTTTTGATTATTATGATCAAAACAAAACCAAAAGTGAATTTTTTCTTCTTTTATTTAACCAAGTTCAACACCTAAGTTTGTATTAATTTTGAATAATAAATAACTAGTAATTTGATAAAACGTTTTCGAATTGTTCAGGTTAAACCTGCAAAACTATCTGCATTTTCCCTTATCACGCATTTGATTGGTTGAATTGCTTATTCAGGTTCATGTATGTTCAATGTTGCTCCATACTCGCATTTTCCATTATTAAAACATCACCGGCAGTGTATTGAATCGGTACAAAGGCTGTCGTTTGCAGAATATTGAATCAATTCCACCATACGCAACA
Organism: Aphodius sticticus; assembly: GCA_963966075.1. NCBI lineage: Eukaryota > Metazoa > Arthropoda > Insecta > Coleoptera > Scarabaeidae > Aphodius > Aphodius sticticus. The sequence goes on from OZ014508.1 coordinate 21,133,363, forward strand.
CGAGACAAGATCACTTATGCAAATCAAATCGAAATCGTGTATGTATAGGTCTGTGCGTGCCCCATACTGTTCCTTTATGAAATATACAGGGCGCGTCTAAAGTATGGAACACTTTCAGTATTCTTGAACTGCCTGTTATTTTGATGTTTTATCAGAATACACATTTTGAGTTATATTATGTGATTCCAACGTATGACGGAATCGACATTGTCTTAAAATGACAACTCTCTATTTATTTGAAACAACCGCAAAACGCTTTTGTATCTTCTTTCTTGTAATATTCTTTATTTTTGTTACTAATCTTTATTTCCATTGTAAAGTAAAACCCGCCTATCTGATCTTGATTGGATTGAAATTTTGGTAGAAAATTTTGGAAACGTCAAAAATCCGACGCGTTTTAAAAGAGTTTAAATATATAATTATGTAATAGTTTGTTTATTATACAGCGAGCGCGTAAAGTATGGAAACATGACAAAATTTCAAGAACGGTTTGCTATTTTAAAAAGTCCTCGAACATGTCAATTATTATGATATCAAATTAATTTTTTTACCTTCAATTGTTTTTAACAGACGACATCATCGAAATTTTTTTTTAAATGATAATCCTATACCTTTTTTAATGAATTTGACAGATCTTTTAATTGTTTTAATGGTAGGATAATAGTTTTATGGCCTTACATAAGAAAATTTTCGAGAAAAAGACTATTGAAGGTAATGAAATAAAACTGACAAAATCTCCGGAACGGCTCGACCAAATTTAACGAAATTTGGGAATTAAGTATTTTGCAACCATGTGAAGTCACTGGCGTTATTATCGTTGATGCAACGTTTACAGTTTCTGAGATATAACCTCAAACGTTTGAATTTGAAATAGAACACTTGTATATTTCGACATTTTCTGTTACAGTCTTCACTATTATATCAAAAACATCTAGCAACTAACAAAAACCTTTATTACTTAGGTCTAAAAATTAACTAAGAAAAAATCGATAACAAAACATTATTACATTTTCTACTGCAACTACTCTAGTTGGTTTATGAGGATTCTCAACCATTGACAAGAACACATTGTTTTGAATTTAATCGGTTTATTTTTTTGTTGTTGTTATTTTTTGTTATCAATTTTTTCTTTGTTAATTTTTAGACCTGAGTAATAAAGGTTTTTGTTAATTACTAGATGTTTTTGATATAATACTATAACAAGCGTAGTAACATTAAATAGGTAATGGACGACTGTAACAGAAAATGTCAAATCATACAGGGTGCTCTATTTCAAATTTAAAAGTTTGAGGTTATATCTCAGAAACTGTAAACGTTGCATCAACGATAGTGACATAACATGATTGCAAAATACTTAATTCCAAAATTTCGTAAAATTCGGTCTAGCCGTTCCGGAGATTATATCAATTTTATTTCATACACTTCAATTGTCTTTTTCTCGAAAATTTTCTTCAAAAAATATTATGCTACCATTAAGACAATTAAAAGATCTGTCGAATTCATTACGAAAGATATAGGGTTGTCATTTTAAAAAAAGATGTCGATGACGTCATCTGTTAAAAACAATTGAAGGTAAAAAAAATGATTTGATATCATAAGGTGTGTTTTGATAATTATAAATCGACGTGTTCGAGCATTTTTTAAAATAGCAAACCGTTCTTGACATTTTGTCATGTTTCCATACTTTATGCGCTGACTGTATGTATATTGAATCGATTAAAGTGCATTTTAGGCACGTTTTAGGCCTAAAGTGTCATTTTCTAGGTTATTTTCGAAAATCCGAACAATTTGATAAGCCGAACCACCTTCGGTCCCAATTAGTTCGGATTATCGACGCTCTACTGTATATAAAAAAATGTATATACTGGTCATATTAAATTATTTTCTAAAACAACACAGTTTCAACTTGAATTAATTAATTCCCTATAATATTTTGATTATCTAAATTTTATGAATTTTTGCTTGGCTTATTACTTGGCTTCGAACCTATATATATATATAGCACTTGGCTATAGTTAGTAGCAAGGTTCGAAAATTGTAAAACTTGAATGCAAAAAGAAACTATTTGAAGTGCAAAGGGAGACAAATTTTCGCACGAAAATCGAAATTTTATGTAGGTACCTCAGGTATCTGGAATCGATGACATTATGTGATGACAGAGATTAAACGCCATCTAGTGGCCATATTCACACAAGACAATCACGCAATCAAAATTGGATCTCTTTTGCAGAAAGTGAACGAATTTTTATCGTATTTTTTTATTTTAAAACCAAAAGCAAAAATTCAAAACTACGTCACAGGCAGTAAATCTTTTCTTGTGGCAAGGAAATATGTTTTGATAAATACAACAAATTCAATGTTTCAGCAAATAAAAATGTGTATCAGTGTGATATAGAAATGTGTATTCTGGAAAATACAGTAGACGAGTATTTTAAATAAGAAGTTTTAATGAAGTCCGATGAATATGTTTCATACTTTAGACGCGCTCTGTATAAGCCGTATGTCAGTGCTCTTGCCGGGCTGTCTCGCGAGCCCGACAACATACGCGTCCGCTATAGTCTCGTACAGAATGTACGATAAATCGTATGCGTAAGCAGGCGATTCAATTGAATATGTAACGAATACGCAGGCACGCAGCACGCATCTCTGACCTTGCGCTTGACACTTTAACAAGTCGACATCAATCCTGCTGGCAGGCTCCACATAAATCGAAACTTCTACGCATCAATCACGACGGTTGAACTTTCAATTTCTACGCTCTCGTCGTTTGTCGTCTACGAAATAGGGGGATTGTTTGTTCCCCTAAATTAAACTAAGGTAAACGACCCAAATTCAGGCATGTTAAGGATTTTTGGTTAAATTTTTAACTGTAGAATTTAAATAAGTTTGGTGATAATGAATATCTTCACCTTTGTTTAAATTAATATTTTCTTCTGAAGATATCTGGCAGCTAATTGCTAAAGACAATTAATAATAATTAATTAATATTATTAATATAATATATTATTGTTAGAACCGTAGCAATATGACCTAATTCCGACGTATTTCGAAATATTAAACTTTTATGTTTTAAAATTTTTTATCCGTACAAGTATTAAAAAAATCCTAAGTTCTAATCTAATCATAGGTCCCACCCCTTCACCCCCATCCACCCCTACTTTCGATTTTTAAATGGGACTACTTATCTTCATATACCTCATTTCAAAGGGGATAAAAATGTCTATTCACTCATAAAAAAATAAATTAAATCGGTTTATTCATTTCCGAGATAGAGTTAAAAGCGTATCATTTATTTTTATCGAGTTAGCCTAGCTCTCACATACGACAGATAGTTTATTGTGTAAATTACCATGGTTACTATTATGACATTTCCTAGATGCCTAGATTTCAAGGTTGATCGAGCTATATTCGATTGCTAAAATCTAGTATTTAGTATTTAGATCATTTTATGAAGATGGTTTATACCTTAGAAGAAAGAATAGTTATAATTCTTATTTACGCCGGTGAAAATCGTTGTGATCGTCGGGCGCCAACGATAAGTATCAGAGTTGTCAACGATAAGTATCCCGATAAAAATGTAAGCCATCGTTATGTAATTGATTTGATTCAAAAATTTCTTGAAAAACGTGAACTCTTGAAGAATGTGATAACTCCAATTATAATTCGATCTTTGGAGAACCAAGTTGATGAAGAAGGACGCCAATTCCTCAATGCACTTCCTGTGAGAGAATGGTTAAATGAAAGGTTTTATGGGAAGTGGATAGGAAGATGAGGGGCCGAGCACTATAATGGCCAGCAAGATCCCCGGACTTAACGCCACTTGATTATTTTCTCTGAGGTCATTTAAAAACTCAGGTTTTCAAAACGGAAGATTTACATGATCTTAAAGTTCGGATAACTCGAGAGTGCCGGCAGATATCCCGCGAAACATTTAGAAAAGGGCGACGTGCCTTCGAGAGTAGACTTTATTTATGCTTAGAAAAAAAATTGAGCACATTTTGAACAGTTTATAAACTAATTGATAAAAGATAAATCGTTGTTATTAGTTATTTTTACAAAATAAACAGTATCCGAATTACGAGATAAATCGTTGTTATTAGTTATTTTTACAAAATAAACAGTATCCGAATTATGACGTGAATAATAATTTCACGATGCTGCTTCTTCTAAGATACTAAATGCAGATATAACATTTAAAAATGAAAAGATTGTTTCATCCCCTCTACATGATGGTACTTTCATTTGTAAATCAAAATTACGTTTTTTCGGTTTATGAAAAAACAGTCCGTACATTTTGACAATTCGTGCCATTTTGTTTTAAGAAACCGTGTTATTGGTTTTTTTGGCAAGGTTAACTGAAAGCGTGGACCTGAACTTTAAAGCTTAAGAGAAAAGCATGCAAAAATTCTGCAAAGTGGCATTTCCTCTCTGTCAAAAATAGAACATTAACTCTTACTTTATTTGTTCTATCTCAGAAACGAATAAACCGATTTAATTTATTTTTTTATGAGTAAATAGACATTTTTATCCCCTTTAAAATGAGGTATATGAAGATAGGTAGTCCCATTTGAAAATCGAAAGTAGGGGTGGCTGGGGGTGAAGGGGTGGAACCTATGATTAGATTAGAACTAGTTTTAAAGTTCCCCCTTTAAATAAAAATTTACGTGTTTTTGCTAAATATAGTGACGTCATTATGTCAAAAGTTATTCCGGGTGGGAAGTTTTGAAATGAACGCACTGTATATAGTTTCTCTAAAACTTTCAGCAAATCAAGGTTGTCAAAAATGTCAAAATCAAACATGACGTCCATAAGAAACCAAAAAATGGCCTTGGGTTTTTCTGTTTTTTTTTCTTTTCTTACAAACGTCCAACCCGGCGTGTTGCGAGATAAGATTGATACATACTTCTATTTCACCATGTATACCAGAAAACATCAAAGTCCATAATATTTCTACTGTTATTTTTGGCCAAACAGACCAAACACATGCCATTACCTACTAATTTGAATAAACTAATATTTTAACAACAACAATGGCTCCGACTTTTATTGTCAAACATAAAAATATAACAACATAACATTTGATTGGCGTTGCAAATATGGTATGTTTTCAAGCTACACAATATAGGCAACGAAAAAATATTTGCATTAACTAAATATCATTTTATATAATAATATTATTAATTTGTACCGCTTTTTGGCCCAGACTGAATATTGTGTACTATTCACTGGCATAAAAACGGGGCCACCGAAAATTTGGCCAGACTTTGATGACCGATTTTGTTTATTATTTCAGCACATTCTAAGGAAATTCATCTGAAATCTGGGAACTGAAAAACGAAATGCTTAAATACTGTTATTGTGTTATGACTAAGCTAAAGACACCGTGTGGAGTAATTAAAGAATTGGACAGGTGCTCAAGTACAAGTACTATATCTCAATGTTCGTAAAAGATAAACAGTTACAAACCAAACGTTGCAATATTAGTTTTTATGTTCAATATCTTTTGCATTCTTTGGTAGATTTTCATGATTTTATCACCGCTGTGGAAGAAAATTTATTAAGATCACCAGGAATTTTAAAGCTTGGTACCGGATGAACTAAAATGATGTTTTGAGATATCCTGTGGTGTAATTATGGTCTATGGTCTTGATTAGGTTATCTTATACTTTGGTTTATATCTATATCAATTCTCGAGATTTAGATTTTGATTCATCCCACTTTCTAAATGTTAAGAGGAATCAGTAGTGCTAGTACGTCCTATAAAGTAAGCATCCATAGTCAGCATGTTGTATAAAATTGTTATACATCCAATAAAATATTATAGATCAAATTATAGATAAAGGTGTATTACTTGCTGTGGTACTGTATATGTATCACCTACTTGTTGGTGTTATATCCACGCTACGTGATAAAATATAACTTATTCATGTATGTACTCGAAGAAGTAAAGTTTTGAGTGAAAAAAGCATGTAAAATATTGATATTTGTACGTGAAATTTTGTACACTTATAGAGGAAGGTGTAACTTAGATCTATTACCTATATGGTACTTTTTTCAATTTTAACCTTTGTTCTTCGTAAAAAAATTGCAAAATCTGCCAACTGTTTGTCATATTCAGAAATAGATTTGGCAACAATGAACGGAACTATCAAAAAATCTACCACTAGACGGAAAATTATATATCTTTTATCTTTAATTTGGTGTATTTCTTTTACGATTATGTCAACTAATTGCTGAGAAAACCCTCAGAACGTTTGCGTGTTTTGCAAGTAGAACGTAGGGGGTACGGATTCCCCTTAATAATAGATACACTTACGAGTAAAATCTTTAAGATATTGAAAAAAAAATAAGACATTTTACTTCTCTATCCTTGAGTTGATTTAGGCGTGTGTTTTGACGGCATTTAGTGACAAGAACCAGAAAGGAAAATATGAAACGATCGACAGAAACTTAATTGAATTTTGATAACTGATACATAATTACATAACATTGATATTAACTGCAATAATTGCATGGAGTGACTCACTGTTTATTTAAAAGTTTTTGGGAAAAGCAATACTAAAAATATAAAACCTATTTTTGGGCCTTTTTGTTAGGTATTTATAGATACTATTAATTTATTAACTTATTATTTTAAACTTCACAAAATCCCCCCCTGACACGTCATGTTGACGCTTAAGTTTTCATCTGATACGAATAAAACCCTTCACTACTAACCATTCATTCGCTATCAAAAAGCCACTTCAGAAAATTCAATGCCCGGTTACCAGTATAATTAGTATGCACACTAAAGTTCTACGGAAATTCGAATATTGAGATCAATCAAACAACTACATGTTAGGTAACGAAGAGCTCTGTTATACAGTACAAGAAAATCAGCCTAATGTTTCTTAGTTAGTCCTTAGATTATAAAATTTATATACTGTAGAAAAATAGGCAAAATTTTAGGTAACCCGGTGTTTTTCCGGTGATAATATGAAAACTGTGGATACTCAAGATATTGTTTCTTAAATCCATGTGTATACAACTACGGTGGTCAATTCTATTTTCCAATTGCCGTTTTAAAAATGGCATAGGTGCCAATATATATATTTTATTAAGTTTCGTACATTTATGTAGAAATGAAAATTTATTCATCTTTGACCTGCAACGCAAAGGCCTCCTAGTAACAACAGAATGATTTTGATTTATGATTGCTCTTTCTACTAGCTATCTGATTCTGTCAAAATTTCAATGTCACTAGGACAACAAAGAGAAAGCAATAACATGGGATTTTTGTTCTGAAACTCTTAAACATTTGCAAAAGGTTCTATGGTATGCAAGAACACAGACGTATTTTCGTACAATTTTACATCGTTTTATCACAGTTTATTTAAAATCAAATAGAAATTGTAAATTTGTTAGTTTGTGAGAGACGCAATGCCAGAAAGTCAAAATTTTTCCAATTTTTAGAACATTTTGTTAGTAATTGACAATACATTCACGACAACAAAACTTCAATTTCTCAATATTTCGACTATGACTTCACAAAACGTCCCCCTTTTACGTCATCTTGACTCTTAAGTTTCCATATGATACCAATAAATAACCCTTCACTCCACCAACCATTCATTCACTATCAAAAAGCGACCACCACTAATTCCTAGCGGTGAATTCAGCGCCCGGTTACCACTAAAATTAGTATGCACACTAAAGAACCACTTAGTGGGCTATTAGGGGCACGTGCTGTGGGGGGACCAGGTCGGTCCCCGCCAGCCGACGGAGGAACGACGGCGACGAGTGCGACCGTCGCGGTATCCTCGCTGATCCCCGAGATAAGGCACTTTATGAAGCGGAGGAACGATGACATAATGTGACGTACGCGTCATAAATCGTCGACGGGGACGAGGCTGAAACGGTATGCTTGAGGTTCGTGCATATCGTTTCGACTTCGGTCTTTCGTCGCACTAAAGGATATTGCGGTCTTTAAGTCGTCGGGATCAGCTTGGATCATGGCGTTTGGAGTTGATGATGTTGATGGACAAGTCAGAAAGTCATTTGGGAAGTTGTTGCGAGTGTTGTGTCTTGTAGTTTCGGGCTTACATACATATTCATCAGTATTGAACACTATTTACTACAAAAGAAATCGACGCTTTCAATGCTTCGTTAATGCATAAGATAGGAATTTTTTTATAAGATTTTTGGCTCCTTATATTGAGTTACATTACCCCTCCAGTTATTACGTATACACCCCGTATATACCATGTCAAGCGAAGAAGTAAATCCGTTGGCCTTGTGTGTTCTTATGATGGGATGTTCACGCAGATTGTATAGAATCATGCTGACGTACAATAAAAAACAATACATGTTTAATAACAAACATTATTATTATTTTTATTGAGCTTATATGCAAACATGAAAACTGGTTAAGCTTTCTAAACTTTCTAACTTAGCCTGGACTTTTTTTAGCCATGAAAATATTCAAATGTAAGGAATCCCTTAGCTACATTGTTACATCCAATGCACATGATAAAAAATACCACGCAGCAACTGTGATTCTTTACTCAATTATTATGTTCAAAGTTTATGAAATTAGCAGTATAACTTCTTAGTTAAATAACGAGTTGGGTTGGATGAAAAATAATTTTTGGTAAAGATAAAAATTAATTTCACTTCTACATGTTTGACTTTTTACAAATATAAAACATCTAGCCCAACTCATGATACAAAAATAGATTTTTATATAAGTACAATTTTAACCCAAACATTATAATTGCGATAATAAACAGTAATTGCCAGAAATGTATTTGTTTGCCCATATTACTGCTGCCCGGTATAGACAGCAGACGCCAGGAGCTTTAAACACCCCCTATAACTGGTGACTACGGATTGACGTTGGTGGGGGACAGGCTGACCACTCCCAGCAAATAAAAACAGCGCAACGAAATATTTCGTTTCGGAGTTGCGATGTTTTTAGAACGGGGCCTTAATTTGCGTGATTTGAAATCTACGATATAGAAACAAATATTTGTCCAATGGTGAAGACACTGTTGGTGACTTTATCGTTTATTCCATGTGTTTTTTATGACCTACACTACTGTCGCCTCCACCATTTTTGTGAAAGTTGTATTTTTGATTTTTACGTATATTTTTATTCGTATAAATGTAGCTACTATCTTATGAATTTAATTCACAATATCATAAAATTACTTACCATTTTTCTTCTTGTGGTACCATACAATTTCAAATTTGTATTGCATACAAACTGTAAAAGATTGAATAAAGTTTTCAGATTTTCCCTTCTCCAATGTTATGCAGAATATGTTTCGATATTTTACTACTTTTTTAAAATACAAATTCAAGATCTGCTCGGTAGAATTTATTGGATGGAATACTAAAATACCACATCTTTTTTCAGAATATAGCGGAATCCGGCGGTGTCCGCCAGCGACACCGTCTGAAGCAAACTTCCGGCAGTTTGAGCGACAGTTCGTCCAGTGTTAAGAGACAGGTGAGGAGATTGCGAATTAAGATATACCACCGCTATGACCGCTCCAAATATCAACCACTCATCCGTCATACACTACAGATATGTATAATTACATTTAGAAAGTAGGAACGACGCACTTGACCACTTGTAATGTTACGTTAAGTGTCTCAGAGGTTTCTTAGAATGTACCCATGAATTTAGATTCTTACGAAACGATAAGACATTTGTTGACATTTTCTAACGAGACTGTTATAGCAGTGTAATTACTAGTTGTAATCCAATTGTTGTAATCAAATTAAGCAAACGCAGTGTTCACCGTTATACCACATGTAACACTGGACGCAAAAAGTAATCGTGCTACTGCTGAAAGTTGTAAATAGTGAGGAACAATAAATAGATAAATCCATTTTGGATTACGTTATTTTGGTATTACGATTTGTCTGTATATTTTTTAGGCAATACTTAATTATATCTAAAGTACTCTAGCTGTAAGTCAAAACGTTTAGTACGGCCTACGCCTTAGATTAGCATCTAGCCAACTACGATACAATTCGTGTAGAACAATAGGATATAAATTTTCTAATTATTTATACGATTAAACATGTTGATTCAACTTATGCAAATAGGTGCGGTATCCAATAAATTTTATCACACTTTGGTAATAGCTTTCAGTTTTCATGCTACCACCAACCTGAAACTATGAAGACATTTATTAATTACATGATTTATGCATGCATATTATATTTTATCGTCAAAATCATCAATGAATGGTTTTATGAACTGACCGATATGTGTGATAAAAACTTGTGGAAAATTATGGCCGTACTATAAAAGGGCTACGATACGGAAAACCATGTTTGCGAATGTCATCATGCCCCGAATGCAAGGGTTTATACAAAAACCGACTAGCAAATTTTTAAAACGCGATAACAGGTTTTTGTTTTTTTTTTCAGAAAAAAACGCGAAAAAAACATTAGCAAGCCGTAAAGAGATTTATAATATTTTGTTATTACATATTTTAATATTTATTTCAACTACAAAATAAGACCACACCGTACAAATAAAAGTCTAGAAAAGTCTAAAAAATCTAAATTCGTCCCATTTAAATCTTGCCAGACCTATATTAATCAGTCTCAATCTACGTATATGTGCTTTGCTTCGATAATATTTTTTTATCTAGGATATACTTAGATTGTTATAAATCATAACAATCTAAAGAACACTCTAAAACCATAACTTATGATTTTACAGTTTACAACATAATAATTTAGAATTTTAGACCCAGCCTAGGCTATTTCACAATGAGCGAAACAATCTGTTGCAGATATATGCAACTGGCTACCTTCTAAAGCTTTTAGCTGTAAGTTTTACAGTAGAAATGGTACCTCCATTATACATAATAATGCTTCACTAAAGTTTGATCCATCAAACTAATTATTTGGTTAACATAGAAAAGTGTTGCGTTATATAAACGTTACCCTCGAAAATAAATAATAAGAAAACTCAGCGTTCTCTACAAGAAAATGCTGAGATATTTTCTATTCATGTATAAAAACATCTTAGCGTACCTATTTAACTTTTGTACATTTTGTTAACAGCAGGATTGGGTAAATAGAGAAAAAAATCGTTAGGTGGAAATAGATGAATTATAAAGATTTTTTTATGAAACCAGTAAATTCTATAATAGATTTTGTTGACAGAATCAACTTAGTCTTTGTGGTCAAGACTGGGTATAATGGAATGGATAGTCATAGCAATGCAGCACTCATTCCTGCAAAATAACTATGATTAATCTATTGCAAACGATTTTTAAATGTGGATTGTATTTTTAATTTAGTCAAATCGTTTTTAATGTGTAACAAATCCCGTACATAATTACAAGGTGCGAAGTAATAGTAGCTTTAATTGAAAAACCGTTCTTCCTTGTAAAGAATCTTTATTTCTTACAACCGGTTTTGGCTAAACGCCATCAGGTAAATAAATAACTGCAAATAGAAGAGACACACAGTATCAGCATTTGAAATCGATTTTAATTGATTTTACATTTTAATCGCTGTGTACGTATAATAAGACAATCTACTGGAAGCTGCCGGCACTATTCCACATAAAACAAAACAGAAAATTATTATTATCTGATTTCGATTAAAAAAAAATAAATGAATTGTATTGTTCCTGAAAACTCATGCATTTACATGAATTTTTATTATATCTACAAACGTCTTCAAAAGCCTAAAAATGGAAAATAGTAAAAAAAAGACAAATTTTCGACAATTCGATAATTGCAAATCAATGATCAATGATCGATGTTCAGTCGGATAGAACATAACGACATTTTGTTGGTGGAGGTCAAACGATTGGAAGAAAAGATTTTCGAATAACACTATCATCATTTTCGAACCATTATCCCTGCCACAATTTTATTACTTCAAACTTCCTAAAAAATATAAATTTTAAATTATATAGAATTAAAGATTACAGCCACGACCCGGATTTGAAACAATGAACTTTGTGTATCTCGCACAATGCACTATGCTAACGTGGCATATGATAATATGGTTTGTTCTCTATTATATTTCAATTAATCGTTACAGTATTATGTTAAAAAATGTAAAAAATAATTATGAAATTATTTATATGGGTTGGGGGAAAAGTATTGTGCAACAACAACGGTAATTAAAGGATCTATCAAAATCAAAGCGAAAAGTAAACTTTTTCCATAACTTAAAATGTTTGAGATTCCGTCACTTAAATAACACAAATAAATTAAATTAACGACACCTTGTAACCTCACATGTTATTTAGCAAATAATCAGGCGAATTCTGCAACGCAGTTGTTACATAGTGGTTAAATTTCTTAGCAACGTTGCTAAAATATAAAATGGTATTCTGTAACATATCCATCGGTTAAATAGGTAGCCACCGGTTGAGTGGCGAACTGAGTGATTACGAACTACGTAGCAACCGATAGTCTCAGAAGAACAAGAATAACAACAAGAATAATTCATTTTACGCAATTTCACTGAGCAGCTATCTTCTGTGGTCCTTTGCACAAAATTAATTTCTGCGCATTGTTTCCACAATTCTTCGACGTTACGGACTTCCGTAAACGGAGTTGAGTGCGTCGCAAAAGAATTTTATTTTTGTGAAGAAAATTAACCATGACGGTATAAATATGGGTTTTGTGTAGTTCTACTCTCGCAGATACGCCTATTCATTATTAATTTGCATACAGAAGTGTGCACACAGCACATCGAAGGGTACTGATCAGCTGATTGAATGTTTGTGTGCTGAATGCGCATGAGCATCAACAGTTGAGCACTGTTGTTAACCGCATGATTCTTAACCAGTGGTTAATATTTCCAATATTGAAAGCGAAATCTTATTAAAGTCGTTAACAAAGTGATTAACGAAAGTTGTTAACGTAGTTGCTACTTAGCAAATGCTACGTAACAACTGCGTTACAGAATTGGCCTGATTATCTTTTAGTATTGTGATTCTTATTCCTCATTATTAACGAAATTTCACCTAACTAGGGGCTGTCGATTTGCAGACTCTCTGCTTCTCCCTCCTTTTAATTGTACCGAATAAATATGGTGTCACTAACAATTTAAGCCCCTTCCCCTTCAAAAGCACTAACATTTATCAATGTTTACTAGACATTCCTTCAACATCAAACATCCACAATAGTTTCTCAATCCATTTCAAGATCACAGGTCCCAACCACTTCACCATTCATTAACAAAGACTATGATTATTACAAAATCTCTCTAACGCTTGGTATTTAATTTCGGTAAATTAAAACCCGCGGAGCTACCAGTGGGGAGATTTGTGAGATTAAGAATCTCTCCAGCATGTACGATAATAATTCCATCCGAGTACAGCGATGCTCGGTGCGTCCAATTAAAAATTTTTAATAGACACAGCAATGCGCGTTTAATGTATTTTATTACTGAGAGATGTAACGGGCGGGGCGTAGAGACGACGGAGACGCATCCACTACTTACGTCGCCGTCGTCTCAAAGCGCTCCGTAGCGCATAGAATTAATTTTTAAAGTATTTAGGTTACATACTCTTCGGTTTATTGCGTGATACCAGCACGTGATATGGAACTATTAAACCATTACGAAGAAATTCTTAATGTTCTTTAAACTAAACGCATCTAGGATAATATGGGGTTTTAACTTCACCTATACTTCTATTTTTATAAAATTTTAATTTTAATAAGTTTTTTTTATACATGCCATAATTATGACAAAGAAACAATTGAATTAAGAAACAATGAAAGAAAATTAATTCTGCATTATAAGTAACTCCTGAAATTAATAAACAACTAATTTTGCTTGATAATGTCTACTTAGTGCAATTCTTCACTGAAAGATAAACCGATAGTGTTAACTTACGGTAACTTTTTTTGCTGGATTAAATTACGGGGTTTAATTAAAAATAAAAAATGGCAAATTACGCTGGTTTAAATTACCGGGTAATTAAAAACTCAAAATGGCAAAGAAACAATTGAATTAAGAAACAATGAAAGAAAATTAATTCTGCATTATAAGTAACTCCTGAAATTAATAAACAACTAATTTTGCTTGATAATGTCTACTTAGTGCAATTCTTCACTGAAAGATAAACCGATAGTGTTAACTTACGGTAACTTTTTTTGCTGGATTAAATTACGGGGTTTAATTAAAAATAAAAAATGGCAAATTACGCTGGTTTAAATTACCGGGTAATTAAAAACTCAAAATGGCAAATTAAGCAGGAATACCGATTAGTGAAAGTTATAATTGCTACTTATGTTAATAAAAATGTTTGGTGAATAAAAGTCATTATTTGGTAGATAACTAACTATCTTATAGGGATCTTAAATTTCGTTATTTAATGTTTTTGGTAAATTATTGCTGAAATTAAAATTATAATTTCAACTATTAAATTACCATGTAATTCAAAATTCAAAATGGTAAGTTATATTTTCCTTAATTACCGGGTATTCAAAATGTTAAATTACAGATAACAGTAATATGATAGCTACTTATTTCAATAATGTCTTGAAAAGGCATCATTTTCTGATTTAAAATTTGCGTTATTGGTTCGACCTTTCCACCCTCTATTCATTCAATACAAAAAGATGAGCTATCTTTTACCAAATAATATCATTTGGTAAACTAATTGAGGAGCGGAAAGGGGTTTTGATAAAAAATGATCTTTGTTGGTGAAACCAGGACAAAAGAAATAAAATACAAATAAATAATAAAGAAACAAAAAAAAGTTCTTTTAATAGTTAATTATTTTGCAGAGCTTTGAAAATAATACAAAAAATTGTAAATTACAACGGTAATATTTGCTGACTGTAAATAACGAACCGTAATTTAAGCTGTAAATTACGGTAATTGAAAATCAGTAAAGTATCATTTATTACGGTAATTTATTTGGTAATTTACCCGGTAAATTACTCTTTTACATCCTTGGTCTCAACTCATAAATGTGTATGTTTGTTACTCTTCTGCATAGAAATAAACAAAATGTAAGCTTGTTAATTTGAGTGAAATATGTTTTGGCTATGTCGACAATTATCAAAAGGTTTACACATTAATACAGACGTTATAGGTGTACAGATGTACACTTGCGGAACACACATCCTAATTTTTTTTGTGACGATGTAACTCAGAAACTAGCCAACCAATTTTGCTGGGACTTTCGCTCAGAAATGCTTAGTATTTTAGGTAATATTCAAGAAAAATCAGACTAAAACGTGTTGGTTAGTTTTTCAGTTATAGCGCCACAAAAAAATGCAGTATGTATACATCATATTTTCGGCAAATATACTTGTTACAGAGTTTCCAGATGAGGAATTTTAATAACTATAGTTTGCCCCAGAATCTTCCCCTCAGGGTACTACTTTTTGGAGGAAATCCCCCAATTTGGCAACCGTGATCTTTTGAGTTAATTGTTTCAAATCACTTTTATTTTTTGATTCCATAATTCTGATGTGAAGGTGAAATTAATTCGTAAAATAATAGTCAAGAGGTAAGAATCTGTTGTAGGGAGTATAAGGTCCTGTCCGGCGTGCTTGTCGCAACGTCGGACGCTGAAGCTCCTGTACAAAATAATAAAAGCTCCAGAAACGTTGTGAAGTTACTAACTATTCTGTTTCTTTATTTTATTTTGCTCAAACACAGAATGTGTGTGACATAACTATCTGTTACTACCAAGTTATTTTAACCTAAACTGTATAATGTAGTATGTGTTTCTGCGGTTTTGGCCATTGGCGCAAGTTGTTTTAGTTTGACACTTGCTACCACCTAAATTGACGGCGGGCATTTTCAGTTACTTTTTGGTTGACATATACTTTCACTGTGTATACATTGCGGGTGCCTTGCTTTTCATTTTCGCACTAGTTCGAATGATTTACTTCTTTTCAGCCGACGCACAAGCCTACTGTTATCTAACAGCTGGATGGTGGAGTTGTCAAAGTTGTCGTTGTGGAGTAGATTATTATTATAATTATATAGAAAAATTACTTTCGTCTGACATCAAGATTATTCTGTAGTCTTCATCAAAAAACAGTATCACATTTTCATAAATGTTGGAAAAGTGGCAACATGTAATCCAAGACGGTGGACAGTATTACTCAACCTTAGTGGATCTACTTTGCAACTCGTTCTATACAGGGTGTCGCAACAGTGCGATCTCGGAAGATTGTGCCCCTGTTAATGAAGATATTTTAAAACTGATGTCACTCATATATACAAAACGTCGAGGCGCACAATTTAAAATTATTAGCGTGTATACAGGATGTTCCATAAGGTAGCACCAACCCAAAGTTATGTTTTTTTTAAATGGAACATCCTATATTTCCGCACAATTTTGAATTCGTCGCAAAATTTTACGACAATGAAAAATAACATTACCTAACATTACCTAAGTAAGGAGCGTTCTATTAGCGTGATTACCTACCATATCCAAATTGTGTACAGGCTGGTCATAATCTGCAACAAAATATAGCAAACAGTAGTTCCTAAGAAAGTTGTTTTTTTTTTAATGGAACACCATGTATCTAATTATTTTTTTGAATTCTACGCATCCTTTTGCGTTAAAAAGTACTAGCACACACCAGTGCTAAAACAAACAATTCCAGAGATAACTAGTCTTCTTCATAAAAAAAATCGATTCTTCTATCAATAAGTGCTTCTACACCTACATTAACCATTAAACCAGCTAAGTATTTACCTAAATTGCTGTTGTCTCGCATGATTTCATCTTTTTTTTAATAAATCAAAATATTTGATATTTGATATATCAACTGGATACATTTTGCCAACTGTCAAATGCCATCTGGCGGAAATTTAAATAGAATATTACAGCAGACATTAGGTCTATAATTTTAGCTCACAGTAAAATATTCCAAAGAGTTCATTATCTATAATACAGAGAAGGTATGTCTGCTGTTAGAGATATCCCACAGCGTGCTGGAGTCGAACATTATTTCGGAGGCTGTACCTCCGCAAGCACTGACATTATCAGATTAACTGACCTGGTATGTACCGGAGCTATTTTCAAGCCATGCTCACGGTAAGTGAACATACACACTTACGTACTCGTACAAGCGGACAGATACAGACGCGATGGCCGAAACCAGTTTCTAAATTGGTATTAGGATTATAATTACGGGAATGTATCTTTTTTTCTCTTGCTATGTGCCCGGACCAGTGTTTAATGCGATCTTTTATTACAGTCGAAATTATACACTTTTCGGGTTGGACGTTTTTGTCGGTCGCCTGAAAGTTATGGGCGCGGCATCAGGAACAAGACCCACACCAGAGATTAAAACTAAAAAACTAATTTCCTTATTATTATTAATGGGGAAATTGTATGGTGTAAATTGCTTCTCGTGTGTAACTGCAGCGTGGTGCATATTCAGCTGTCTATATGTACTTATTTCTTTATACGTTTATGGGCGCAGTCTGCTTAATTAGATGATATGGATATGTGATAAAAAAACAGTTGTAATTATTTCGTTTGCCATCGCGTGAAATGTCGATTGCACTGATAATTTGTAGCAACATTAATTAATTGTTTGATATACATATTTCAAATACCACGGCATTAATACCAGGGCTGTGGATCTGTGTCTAAATGATTACAAATTTTATTTAGGTAAATGCGGTTCTTGTGTTATATTTGTAAAAGGGATTTAATGTTTAGTTGACGATTTCTTCAATCAATTAATAATTTCATAATAAAAAAACATTAATTACAACCTTTTTGCTCAACCAACAATTTCGTTGAAAAAAAATGAAAAATTGAGGAAAAATCATAATTCTTTCACTTATCACAATAATTAACAATTGTAAATTGCAACGGAAAGCAAATTGTTTGACACATTTTTATCTGCGAAGAACTATTTTTTTCCCTTTGTGTTAGACAAAGTTCTCTGGCTTAGTAGGGTCCTTTCAGGCTGGGTTTTTCAATTACAGTTTAAACCTTACATTGAGTGTTTATATACAAAATACTTGAAATGAAAGCTCAGTTCGTGGTTTAAACAGGCATTGAAAATTCTAAGAATTTAGATATTTTACTGGAGATTGATAGGGACGGACAATGCTTAGTGTCGTCGGTAGTGGCTGTTCTCTTGTCTTCTTATCATCATCTATTTTACTCGGGCTCGCTGATAAGGAGTGATTCCTGCTCTATATTTGTATAATTAGCAGTTTGTCCATTTTGTCACATATAGTGGCGAATTAACTAATTCGGGGTCCCTAGGCTCCTGATTTCGGGTCTCCTATAGTTCATACCATCAAAAACTCCACAGCCATGACACTCTGCTAGTACATATTTCCGTTATCCAGTGTCTATATTGTTAAAACCGACCGAATAACACGTGTAAGACCGCTTAACATAACATAACCCTAAAAATGACGCAAGACCCTCGAACCTGCAAACTGTAGATAGACGCATGGCCCGACGACGAATTGTATTATTCGAAACCAGGTAGCTACAAGAACCAAATAAACTTTAAACAACATCGGATCACGCAAGTGTTTTAATTTCAACCTATCAATACCACCGATGAAATGGAGAAATTCATATCAGAATCAAAAACAAAAATTAATCGACGTTGTAAAAAATATGTATTTGAAACGTACTTTACATTTCGTTGTCTAAAGATATAATTATTAACAAAGAAAACAAAGACTTTATACAAATACTTATGTAATATATAAATACAAAACACAAAATGATAGTGCTGCTTCTTATTATTACAAAAATAATAACAGAAAATGAAACAAGCGAACCAAACTAAGAACACAATCTGAAACTAAATAAACTGCATTTCAAAATAAATTAAAAAAACTATATGTTGTGATTTATAACTTGAGGGAAAAATTACAGATGCTTAATTTACTTTTCTCAATGTATTTGTGGCCACGTTTTAAATAATAAGCAAAAGGAAAGGCACAACAAATAGTTTATTGCCAAAAATAGCTACTATTAGATATTCGAAAAACAAATAATCAAAATATCCAATCTGAAATATGGTTCCAAAATAATAACTTTATAAAATTGAAAATCAAATTATTAAATCAATATTTTTTGCATTATTATCCATAATGGTAGATTTACAAACAAATCATAAAATAATCAATTTTGCATTATATTTCCTACAATTCAACATTTTCCGTAACATTAAGATGCTAATAGGAATTAATCAAGGCGAGGATAAATGTTTGAAAAATAAACTGTGCGTGGATTTCAACCAGGGGTATCAGCAATTTCCAGTCCAGATGTCTGGACTGGGCTATGTATTAATGTCGGAGGAAGTTGATAGGAGAATTTGTTAGCTCAAGGGAAGAATGACGAAATATGAAATTGTTACTATTTGGTTTGCTAAGCTTAATACTTTTGGCAATATTGATAAAACCATAGGTGTCAGGACTAAATGTTATATGTAAAAATGTGTACGATTTTTTCCAAAACGTTTTCATTTGTGTGCGGTTGACTCGATTTCGGAAAAACCAATCTATCAATTATAAAAAATCTTGCGGCAAAACATTCGTAGATATATTCGCTGTCGCGTAAACGTAAATAACCAGTTTTTACTGAAAATAAAATGTTGATCCAAGTCTTTTAGTGAAAACGAGTATTAGAATTAATATCAAATTTATTAATGTTAATATCATTATTACCACTTGAAAATGTTCGATATCCTCACCAATTCTAGCTCAAGCGATTTGGCTCTGACTAAATGTGTGAAAAATATAGTTACATGTCTTGCTGGGATCCCACACAATGCGATGTGTGTCTCAAAAGTGGGTCATCAGTGCGCGGAGGCTAATTTTGCTATGCGCGTAGCAGTCGTATGACGAACGTTGGCGGCAAACATCGCATCGTGTGGGAGCTTCATTATAGTTGTCCAACTTTTTAGTGTGGTGACACAAGAATCCACCTACATTTAAGGGTTCAATATTTGGCACTACATAAGGCCCAATTTACATTGATAAGTAGACAGGGTTAGAAGTACAGGCTACTACCATAGCTAGTAGTAACTGGGTTAGTAGCCTGTGCACACGAGCTTATCACTCGTAAGGTTAGGACTAACCCTCCTACTTATCAACGTACATGAGTATAAATAAGAGATCTTAAAGTAGTTGATGAGGTTTTATTACAAATCTTGCAAACTGGTTTCGAGTTTCCTCGTCTTCAGTGCAAACGTCTAATTTTAATATTTAATTCTGGAAATAAATTGTAATAAAACCTCATCAACTACTTTAAGATCTCTTATTTATTAAAATTTGGTGGATGAAACATGGAGAGCTTCACTAATGTAAATGAGACTTAAGGAGCCCGTCCACGGTCATGCATGCGTGTCACGCATGCGTGTTACGCATGCTGTTCATGCAAATTTTGTATGAAAAACTGTCTCATGCAACGCAATCCACGGTCATGCATGCATGACAGCATCGAATGCTCGTCATGCATGCATGACCGTGGATTCGTCCCTTTAGGCTCGTAGATTTTTTCTCGTGATTTTGTATACTGGTTATATGTATTTTTTGTTTTCAATTGTCTCTCGCGATGATTGAGTTAATTGCAATTAGTCTTGTTGTCTTTGTATTATTATTGCTATTGCAAGAATTTATATTACATGTTCGATGAACACAATTCTTGCTTACAGTTTCGATGTTGTCATTTTTTCTGTTTTACTCTCTTTCTAATGTTTTTGAATTCGCTATTATAATTGTTTATTGTAGACTCGATTATATTATTTGGTCTCTTTTGCAATAAACATCCTAATACGTAAGTGGGGTATCAGAAAGTATCGGTAGATTACTGAAGAAATCGGGTATCACGGTAAGATACAGAGCATCAGCTAAGGTACAGGATCTTTTGCCAAAGTATATCACACCACTTCTAAAAAACGGAGGGGTATATAACATAACATATGAGTGTGGAACATGCTATATAGGACAGACAGGACGAAGCATCGAATGTCGAATCAAGGAGCACAGTAGAAGTACCCGGCTAGGCAAGATTCAACAGTCCGCAGTTGCTCGACACTGTCATGAGTCGGGACACAAAATAGATTTCGATGACGTTAAGATGTTGGCAAGGGTGAGTAATTATCATCGAAGCTTTATTAGAGAAGCAATCGAAATTTACAAACTGTCCTAACTCCTAACAACATCAATCGTGACGACGGAACTGACATTAGTAAGGTCGGGAAATCGATCCTAACGCGGTCAGGTGGAAAAAACACATGGGAGCGGTAGCTCCAGATGTGCGCAGGTATAAATTTAGGTATATAAGGGAGATTTTTTTGGTGGGTTTTGAGTATTCAGTCAGCTCTGAAAATGCGAGCAACATGTTAGCGAAACGTCAGCATTTACGATTCTTGACACGCGGCATAACCCGGAAGCAATTTATTTTCTAAATTATACTGGCGTAAGTACGTGAAAGCCTACGTACTTACTTCAATCAATCTTCATAAAGTCGCCTTTCTAGTGTTCATCAATTGGCTATTAAGAATTTATGTTAAGTTCCATAAATGAAGAATTATTTTTTTAATTATTTACTTAATATTAAATTAATAATGTTTGAAAGAGCACACAAAACTTCTGTTATCATTTTTTAACGCTCTTGGCATTGGTCTAGGAACCGCGAAACCTAGCCATGAACTGGCCCCGTAATTTAATAATTCAGTAATTATGCACGTTTTGTTTTGCAAATTTTGATTCGCACAGAACTATGAAATTTCCTATGGACTGAGGTGGCCCTCAGCACACGTATACACGGTAATTCTGGTGGTCTGATAAGGCTGGGGATTCCAGTGATTCAAAAGCAACAGTGATATACATTCTATTACATGACACATCTTACTTTTGCATTACCAACGTTACCTTCCTGCATGGCCCTTTTTGATACTGAAACATTTAAGAAAATAGGCAAAGTCGCTTTTAACTTATAAAATATTTAAAATGGCATTAAAGTAGTGGTTTGATTGCAATTTTATCATCAATGATCAAAAATTTAAAGAAAGGAAGCTATATTACAAGCGATTAATAGGAATGATCTACGTTATAGTGACTTTCATAACAATTTTTTGAATAAGGTGTGTAATTTAATCTAGTAGTTATAGCAAACATGATAACAAATATTGAATTCATAAATACATAAATCCAAACAGTGAAAGTTATTATTTCAAATATCTTATGTATTGACAACAGGCACTGCAATTTACGTAAGAAGTTTATTCTTTTAGGCATGCTGTCTGGGCTTACTTCGAACAGGAGGATTTCCTCGACAAACCACTGCGTTGCATTGCGATCCTGTCAAGCCGCAATACCGTGTAATATAAAACATGGCCCGGCTCATGAATAATAACATGTAATAATAAGGAATAATGAGCAGTTGTGAAAGTTGTTCTCTATATGCGCTAAGATCAAGAGTGATTGAGTCCACAAAGGCGTAATTTGTGCTGGAGGCTGTACCCTCTACACACCTCTGGTATGTAGAGGGACCGAAAAAATGGTAATTACAGTTATTTTCAATTTGTGAATAGGTCGTCTTTTACGCATGACTTTTATAATGGATAGGATAATTTGAGATTTGAAATAATTATTATGGCTTCATTTCGTTGATACAGAAAATTACATTTTCTGAAAGAAATGAGTATTTTCTCTCTTTTTATAAAAGGAATTATCAGAAAAAATTACGAAGACAAAAAAAGGAATTTTCCTTGTCAGTTTTTGGAGACTTTCTCTTGAGCATTCTCTCAGTAAACTTCGGTTTAATACTACTAATTCAAGAAGACTAGGAAGCTCAGTCAAACATCTTCACCAAGCTTCAACTCTTCGGAATATATTCATTTATTTGCTGAAAATAGAGCTTTGTTGACTTGATTTTTCGATGAAATTTATGAACTTGCTTTGGACCAAATGATTTAAACCCATTATGGCTCACCCATCTACGGGGTGAGTCGTAATCTACGGCGAGATTGAAGGAGTAGTGAGAAAACCTAAAGAAGTATCTTTTCTTAGTATACGTTTGACCTAAACACAAACTAGGAAATTAGAGCAAGTATTACTAAGAGATGATGCGTGATTGTTATTTAATACAATGTTCAAGTTAAAAAAGAAAAATTTATGAACATAAAAGTTACAGCTATTGGTTTACTTTTAAAATTATTTAGACAAGATAGGAGTTTTTGAAGTGACAGTATCTGTTACTCGTTGTAGCGGGAAGTATTGTTGCATGAGCTTAGGATAACATGGCTAATTACAGTAACGAGGAATATGTCGTCATGATTATTGTTTATGGAATAATTCCTCCAGATTATCAAGTTTGTAAAAGGATTTTGTACGAGGTCTTTTCATGGAAAAGAAGAATTATTTCTGAAAAAATCAGAGCTTCCCAAAAAGTGTTAATTTGTATCAATTTTAAACTGTATGTTATGACAGACCCTGTATGTTTGTTGACGTATGAGCAAGATTTAGTCGTGTGCTCAGCAATTCTTTTCATCCATGTAGGATCTACAGTGCGTCCAACTTGTCATTTTTACTTTATCATACGTAGTATGTAAAGTATTGTAATCGTGCCAAAAAAAAAATTGAGATTTTAGCGGAAATATGTCTTTTTGGTTCCCCTGAACATTTTGGACCAAGGCACAAAAAATGTCTGTGTGTGTGTGTGTATGTATGTATGTGTGTGTGTGTACTCGTTTTTTTTTGTGGCGACGATTCCGGCGAAACTCGGACGAAACCTCATATTTAGAAGCTTTATAACCAAACAGAGCTGAAAAGCTTTCTGTTGATAAGGGTCCAAAGGAACTGGGGAGTCCCTTTGCATTTTTGAAAGATTTTGCAAATAAGCCGCCATTTCTGGAATTTCGTCGAAATAGTTAAATAATAAATTAATGTAGAGGAAATTCTGAATAATTTATGACTATGACATTTTTTTTTGTAAAATTAATAGTTTAGCTGCATGAGCAAATTCCATTTCATCGAGATCGCTCGTACTGCATTAAAACTAGCCAGAATTTATCAGATATTGTGATTCTAATGACAGTAGATAGTGTCAAACGCTGATGTTTTGACAATACCTACTGTCAATATAATCAAAATATCTGTCTAGTTCTAGTAGTTTTATTTTAATGCAGAAATGGCCCATCTCGATCAAATAGAATCTCATGCAGCTAAACTATTAATTTTATATATGGTATGATAAAGTCATGTAACTGGCCACATCATATTTTTTTATTTTTATTCTACTTCAACACACAGTGGCCCACTTATTGCCAAAAATATCACCGTCATAGTAAATTCAAAAAATTAAATTATATCATGTAATATTTTATTAACGACAATATTTACTAGCAACTGTTGTTCGGAATTGCCAAAAAAATCGATATAAAAAGTGCCATTAAAATTTAAAGGTTTCAAATTGTCAACTTTAGAGTACAATTATGTTACTACAAAACAGCTTAATAACTTGGTTTTTGGTAGTGACTTTTTTACATGTTTACTACTAGTTAAATTTTTTAAACATTATTAAAATCATAAGTCTATAATATGGTGACATGCAGGCGAGATGTAAATTTTAAATATATTAAAAATTACTGCCACAACCTGGATTTGAACCAGGGACATTTGCGCCGCTAGCACAATGCTCTCCGCACTGTGCTATTGCTACTTTCTGACAGCATGTCGTTTAAACATTTACAACTATTGAAATCACATACAAATTAAAACATATTGCGGTATCATACTCATTACAGTTGTGAATACTTATTGTATATATCATTATCAAACATTCATCAGACAGGTATTTGAAAGATTAATATAGTCTTGAATATTTTTTTTTATATTAGATATGATGCTTAGAAAAGAACACGAAAGAAGAAAAGCGCATAACTGGGCCTCTCATACAGGGAACTGTACTGGTTTTTGGGAAAACACTCTCAATTGTTAGTACAGAATAAATTGCAAATCTACAACCAAATGCGAAAACCGGTTCGATTATACGGCATTCAGCTTTAAGGTTGTGATAGAAAAGCATAGGTATATCTAAGGTATACCCAGAAAAGTGGAAGACGTCCAGCCTCCTCCTATTGGCCAAACGAGAGGCCACGGAAGGAGAACCACCAAAGTATAGGCCCATTTGCCTGCTGAACACAAGCAGCAAGCTAATGGAACACGTGTTGGTGAGTAGACTGAAAACCGAGCTAGACGAGAGAGCTCCCCTGGCGGACAACCAGTTTGGCTTTCGAGAAGGAAGGTCTACGGTGGACGCGGTGAGGAGCGTGATGGACAAAGCAAAGAGGGCGAACCAAGGAACGAGGAGGAAAAAACAGTTCTGCATGCTGGTCACACTCGACGTCAGAAATGCCTTCAATACCGTCGCATGGGAACACCTAATCGCAGAGCTGGAAACAAGAGGCATCAGCCGGTACCTACTGAGGATGATCAGGAGTTACCTGAAGGACAGATGGATTATCCTAAAGGATAAAGACGGGAGGGCCTCACGGAAGAGGATAACAAGCGGCGTTCCCCAGGGATCGGTCTTGGGGCCAACGCTCTGGAACGTCTTCTACGATGGGGTGCTGCGTCTAGAGCTTCCTGGAGTGGAACTGGTGGCGTATGCGGATGACCTAGCGATGGTGGTGACCGCCGCCACTTGCGCCGAGCTCGAGGGGAGGGCGAACGCGGCCATCGCGGGAATCGTCGCGTGGATGGCTGACAGACAACTGCAGCTGGCTGCCGAGAAAACCGAGGCAGTGCTCCTAACCGGCAGACGGAAGTGTGAGCCGGTGACACTGGCAGTGGACGGGATACTAATCAAGCCCGGGAACAGCGTCAAGTACCTGGGAGTGAGAATAGAAAGAAACCTCAGGTACAGAAAGCACGTGGAAGAGGTGGCGGCAAGGGCGGAGAGGACAACAGGGGCTCTCCTGAGGCTTATGCCAAGGTTGGGGGGCCCGACGGCAGCAAAGAGGAGAGTTCTCGCGTCCGTGGCGGAGTCGGTGATGCTGTATGCGGCGCCGGTCTGGGCGGACGACATGGAGTTCGCAAACAGAAGGCAGCGGCTCCTACGAGTTCAAAGAAGAGCGGCGATCGGAGTGACGTCGGCGTACAGGACCGTATCTACCATGGCGGTCCTGGTAATTGCGTCCCTGGTGCCACTACATCTAAAAGTAGAGGAAAGAAGGCAACGGTATGACAGAAGAGGACATGAGGGTGGTTCCCGCGTCGCAGATCGGACAGCAACAATAGAGGCATGGCAGAGGGAGTGGGACGAGGATGAATGTGGACGATGGACCCATCGCCTGATACCCAGCCTATCGGGGTGGGTGAATAGAAGGCATGGTGAAGTCAACTATGAGCTCACCCAAGCTCTAACCGGCCACGGATGTTTCGGGGCATACCTGCACCGATTCAAGAGAAGGGACAGCCCAGAATGCCGGTACTGCGGGGAGGAGGACACACCTGGGCATACTCTCTTTAGATGCGAAAGATGGGCAGCACATAGAAGCGCGTGTCCATATCAGGAAGACCTCAACGAGGAAAGAATGGTACGGCGCATGTTGCAGGGACCGGAGGAGTGGCGGCGGATCGCACAGACCGTGGGAGATATCCTAAAGTGCAAGAACGAGGACGACAAGCGTGATGAAGCGAGAGGACCTCCCACGCCTTAGTTGTTAAGGAGTAGGGATGGTCCCGGGGACGGAGAGGGCAAAAGCGAGAAAGGCAGAATAGCGTCCGGAAACCGGCGCAGGAAAGCTTCCGGAACTGCCGAAGCGAGAAATGTTTAGGGTTCTGGAAATCCGGACCAGACTTCAGGACGACCGGAGTCAGGCGAGGGACCAGTGGTTATACCGTGGTCCCAGAAGAAAAGTCTAGGTGGCGGCGTCCCAGAAAGAACTGTCGTTCTGAGCACGAAAAGGTGGGGGTAGTAGAATAAGTAATATTAGGAGGTAGTAGAATAAGTAGCATAGTAGTATGTTATTAGTAAGTAGGTAGTCTTCTGTCGTATCTGTATTTGTGGTTAAAATAAATAGTAAAAGAGCCAGTAGGCCACAAAACGGAAAGGCGACGGGAGAAATGTTGGGAGATGTCGCTGCAGGAAGTATGCCCTTCAGGCGATGCCGTGCAGCGGGGTGGTGGTGGGTTCTTCCCTCCCCTCGCCTTTTTTTAAAAAAAAAAAAAAAAAAAAAGGTATATCTAAGGTATCCAGCATTTCCAATATAAAGTCCTAAGCAATATGATTAACGCACCTATCACGGAACATTGACCTGCACCACAGTCTTGGTGCTCCACAAGTCATTCAAGAGATAAAAAGATTTGCTGCGAAGCATGAATCTCGCCTACACGATCATTTAAACGTAGAGGTCCTGCATCTACTCGACAACAAGAATCTTGCGAGCAGATTACAAATATTATTATCTTTATTATTATTTATATTATTATTTCTTATTTATTATTATATTATTATTATTTATTATTATTCTTTATTATCTTTTAAACTACTTCAGTGAATATGTAAAAAGCAGACGACAGTGAGTATCACTGCTTACAGTTTAAATTGAAAAAAAAAAAAATTAGTGTAACATTGGTTGTAGACAAGAAAATATCCTAAAAAATGCATTTTTAAATTTTCTTTACATTTAATATTGAATAGCCTAACTTCTTGGATTATTACAAAATGGTGGTGTCCAACATTCACTGGGTGCGATCAGTAATTTTTATGCTTCACCAAGTGTAATTGCAGTGCAATTGCAACGTGGCACGTAATGATTACATACTTCAAAGTTATTAATTCAAATTCCAGGTTAGTATCGCTACACACATTTATCTATAACGAACCAACTAACGAACGCTCAGAGAAACTAATAACAAAATCCGGCTTTCTTGAGATAAAAAGAAGCAAGAAGGAAGCACGCCTAGTAGAAACGAGTTATTGCTGTACTGAGCGTACCACGTACCTCATGCATACAGTGTAGATTTGATTTTAAATCACGATAAATGGCAATTAATAACCGGTTAATAAATAACAATTCGTCGTACGCTTTAAGGCGCGCACGTATGAGGCCGGTTGCGCAAATGAAAGGAAGCCGGTAATTTGGCAATTAACATAAGAAGTGCCTAAATTTTTATCGGACGGGATTATAAAAAGTTATCGCATGCTTATATACCCGCTTAGAAGGCTATTAATCGTCCGACAGATGCGACGTTTCTTGAATTATTGTATAATTGCGTTACGTGCGGTCTTTTATGGAGGTATTGAAATATACGGGGTGATCGTGAAGGTGAACTAATTGGTAGTACACTATTGAGTGGTTGGCAACTAGTGAGTTTACTTTTGAAAGTGTTACTAAAGGAATTAAAGGATGTTATCATGAATGTATGATATGATCATTATAATATGTGATGAAGAGATAATTATCAATAGTCCAAATAACACAAAGACACAAAGATATCAGTTAGTCAGTAGTTATCAAATTATAATTATATACGTTATAATTACCTATATTAAGTATATTGTTTATATCAGGCATGGGCAACCCCGGCCCGCGGGCCACCTGCGGCCCTCGAGTAAGATTTATCCGGCCCGCCATTAAATGTTTCCGTTGCACATTAACACGACCCGCCGAATTTGTGGAGGTAGAATCATCTCGAATATTTTGCGTAGTACGTTGCCAGAATCTAGTAGAAATTCTACTAGGACGTTAAACCCGTGTCTTATCTACATGGTCCATAGAGGCGCATTTTTATTTATTGTTGGAGGTGTACAACCACATCGGGCACAATGTAAAATAATGTCTCTCTTTGGCAGTACTTACTGCTGCGAGCAATTTTTTTTCAAAAATGAATAACACAAAATCAAAAAACAGATCAAGGATTGTCGATACGAATTTGGAAAATACTTTACGCGTAGCGACAACATCACTTCAACCAGATATAGAAACTCTCGTAAAACAAATGCAATCCCAAATTTCTCACTAGTTAGAGTGGACACTATGGGATTATTAAAAGTTATTATTGTTCATTATTATTTGTTTTTTTTTTATTTTTTTATTTTAGAACGCTATTTATGCTTACATATCTGTACCTTTTAATTTTTTTAATAAATATTATTACTATTATTGTCAACTGGTTTGCTTTGGCCCGTGGTACTTATTACATTTTTCTATTTGGCCCTCTACTAAAAAAGGTTGCCCATCCCTGGTTTATATACTTAATAGAACTGCAAACAATAATGATCATAGATGAAATGAAATGGGAGTACGCTAATCATATATCAAACCATAAAAGGAAACAGAAAAACACACCCCAGGAAAGAACCCAAGGAAGCAACATGTTTCCTTATTTTAAAGGAGAATGATATTATTTACAAGAGAAGGGTCTAAATACAAGTTGTCCTAAAACACACTTTTACAAAAAAAATCACCCCTGCATTTTACAACCCTTAACTAGATTTTGGGAAAATGGTATAACACGTAGATCCCTAATTCATATTTTTAAATAGGGCGTATAAATACCAATTGTCAGGTCTATATTCTGTAATACCTGCAGTTTTAGAGGTTGCACTGTTGCCTTTTTCACGTCATCCAATTTTGCCTTCACACCCTACACCGTTATTTTGAGATATACCTTTGCTAATTAAATGTTCTTCCCCTATTTTCAACATTTTGGGGTCAATATTTCCAATGGTATAGGTTTTACACTGAACCTCCCTTCAATTTTTTTTA
The DNA here is from genome assembly GCA_963966075.1 of Aphodius sticticus. Taxonomy (NCBI): domain Eukaryota; kingdom Metazoa; phylum Arthropoda; class Insecta; order Coleoptera; family Scarabaeidae; genus Aphodius; species Aphodius sticticus. Next base: position 21,163,077 of record OZ014508.1, read on the forward strand.
ATTTATTTTTTGTTTCTGTAGTTGTTTAACATTAAAACGTCATTTCCCATGTTGTTTTTTTTTTGCTTTGACATAACCGTTCGGATATGGGACCATTTTCCACTTTGGAGGAGTTTTAATGTCAAAGTGACGTTCGCAACGTTGACGTGTTATTATTTTATTTATTTCGATTATTTCACTTGTCTATATTAAGTAAACGCAATTCACCGATTGTAACTCACCATTTCGCGTTCGAACGTACTGACCCTTGAAGTACAATGGGGTGAGATTGATCACACCCAAAATCGATTTGTCAATCTCATCCCGGTTTATAGTAGATGATGAATTTCATTTTATATATTAGATGCATTGCTTTATTGATACAGGTCATAATCACAAAATGGGAAGGGTGTACAAAATATAGCTTGGTGATTAAGACATCTTATTAGAGGCTTAATTATTGGAGACCCGCAAGCAATATAGAATCTCTTCGCGAAGTAGCCAGAATGCACAGAATGTGTCTTACGGGAAAAGCGGATTCTTGATATGTCTGCCATGTTAAGAATTGGCTAGAAGAATATTTAGATGGATAGAAGATGATTTATCCGCTATCTTATCCACTGTTCGGTTTAAATATATTTTGGTAATTTTGTCACCCGAACTGTGATAAAGTACTAGACAGAATAATTAAATACCATTTTCCAAAGAATGTTGGATTTATTTTTACAGTTTAAATCATCATTTATCCCAATTTTGATACAACAATTTGCCAAGATGTCAGTTTTAATTAAAAGTTATAAACCTGTCGAATTAGATCTTATTTTTATTGTTAGGAATTAAATATTCGTTGTTTTTTTTTACTTTATCATACGCAGTATGTAAAGTATTGTAATCATGCCAAAAAATTTTTTTGAGATTTTAGCGGAAATATGTCTTTTTGGGTCCCCTGAACATTTTTTACCAAGGTACAAAAAAATGTCTGTGTGTGTGTGTGTGTGTGTGTGTGTGTGTGTGTGTGTGTGTGTGTGTGTGTATGTGTGTGTGTGTGTACCCGTTTTTGTGGCGACGATTCCGGAGAAACTACTAACGGTATCGGGACAAAACTTCATATTTAGAAGTTTTATAACCAAACTTAGAGCTGAGAAGCTTTCTGTTGAAAAGGGTCCAAAGGAACTGGTGGTTTACTCTTAGCATTTTTCGAAGATTTTGTAAATGAGCCGCTATTTGTGTAATGTCGTCAAAATAGTTAAATAATAAATTAAAGGAGAGGAAATTTTCTATAATTTATGTATATGACATTTTTTGGTAGAATTTATAGTTTAGCTGCATGAGCAAATTTTATTTCATCGAGATCGGTCGTACTGCTTTAAAACTAGTAGCCAGGATATGTCAGATTTTTTGATTCAAATGACAGTAGCTAGTGTCAAACGCCAATGTTTTGAAAATACTACTGTCAATATAGGCTGCGTTCGGATATTGAACACCGTTACACTTTTTACACCCACTAACACGTAAGTGTCATTTGGACGGTGTACCCGGTGCCAACGGAGTACAATATCCGAACGCAGCTTTAATCGAGATATCTGTCTAGTTCTACTAGTTTTATTTTAATGCAGACATAGCCGATCTCGATCAAATAGAATCTCATGCAGCTAAACTATTAATTTTATATATAGTATGATAAAGTCATGTGCCTGGCCACATCAGATTTTTTAGTTTGTTGACACCCCATAATCAGGGGTGAGATTGATTTTTTATTTTTGCTGTTGTTTCTGAATTGCATGGTCTAAAAGACGTTATTCCAAATATTAAGTTTAAAATGTTCAATCTCACCACACTTTACAGGTTACCTTCCGTCCCTTAATAACTGACAATTGATTACTCTTAATATAGTTTTTATATTATAAATTTTACGTCTCTAGCTTAGCGTATCATCAGATTTGTTTATGTTTGGTGAGGAGTTTATGTTAATCTTGGAAAAGTTTTTTACTTCTTTTTCACCCCTTTAGAGTTCGTAATTTGAAAAATCATTTCTCATCTTCTGTCTACATTATAGAACGGATATACTGTTCAAATTTCATGCCTGACAGATAAACCTGTTTGGGCTGGACTTTGATAGGTAAGTCCTCACAGTTTTATGTCCACTGTAAAAAAAAAGTATCGATGTATTTATCGGTAATTGCGATATTAATGTAATAAAGACATGATTTATTTATTTAAACTACTCATGTATTGTAGACAATCTGCACCATATTTGGCTTATGATTACATACCATCTAAATTTACCTATTCTTTTTTATACATCGGCCGCAAAATATAGGATATTCATTCCGGTCATGCCCACAGAACATACACAGATTGCAACCGATCAACGTCAAACATAATTCTAGGCGAACACTTTATCTCCCGCGCGAATGAATTATGCCTCACGTTGGTGGTTTATAGCTCGATATTTTATATGGGCGCACAAGTGATATATGGCGCTGTCGCGGACATATACACATATGTGCCATATACGCGCTCGCTCTTGCATACCTACTCACTCCACCTAGACAAATTTACTGTCCATTGTACGAAATTTCACTGGCACCGAGAAAAAACCCATGTAACGACTAAAATTATTAACAGTCGTTGTAATTTTTAAGGCGTGCTCGCTAATACCGTTATAAATTACTGCTCTAAGCAATTGGTTACTGTCGTTTCCGCATCCTACGATGGTCGTCGGGTAAGTGCTATTCACTTGTAAATATGGTATGTTGGAGAGTATTCAGCTATTTGGAAATGATTGTTTCGTTATTCAATGTACCTATCACTATCTCTTGGAAGAAGTCGTCTTCAGTTCAGCCCAAAAATGTTGATGTACTAATAGATTCCCGTAAAAAAAGGAGACCTGAATGAACGTCCTCTGAAGAAATTACTTTTAGAAGACCTGTTGACAAAGGTGATATAGTGCAGGAAAACCTAATAATGATACAGGTACTTTAGCAGGACCTGGCCAAAAACGGTGATCTGATAAAAGCTCCAGATAAAAACGTTGCAGTTGGCGGACTAGGTGGGCAATTGAAAAAGCTGAAGAAGAAGATTGTGGCTCAGGAAGAAGAACTGACAGAGAAACTGATCCAGGAATACATAATGGAGAAGTGACACTTGTTTTTTTTTGTAATTATATTAATTTCTAAACTGATAACTATTTTATTCTTAAAACATATGCTTACGGTACTGCTATTGGATCTGTCCTTTGCAATAGTAATGATAAACATATCGCATACGCTAGCCGATCTTTGAATAAAGCCGAAAAGAATTATTACACAATAGAAAAGGAACTTTTAGCTATCGTTTTTGAAGTAAAACACTTTCGACCTTATTTATTTCAGTAAGTACTTGGAAATTTTGCACATACGATATGCAGTTACTCATTTTTTTATTGATCCACGGGACATGTTATTATTGATTATTTTCGTTTAATATACAATATCGCCCAACATCAACAATCAAAAAGATCAATAAACAAGTGATAGATGAATGGTGGATGTATATATCCTGGGGGCCAATTACCAATTCACTTCGGGATTGAGTTTAAGTCCCAATAAAACGTCGCGTTTTATCGCCGGCAATGGCGTCGATATGAGGTAATCGCCATTTTTATTGCGCATAATTCCGGGAAGATAGACAGTCCGAGCATCCAGCCAGCGGCCGTCCCAAAAATTAATTCTCCCATTCCTAATCGTAAAACGCGAACCCCGATAGTGGCAAATCCAGCCGGCAGTGCCGCGCCATCTTACGGCGCGTCGCGGCGATGCGTTTCCGTGCGAACTGACTATAAATAAGGGAACGAGCGCAACTCGACGTTAAATATTTCGGAATGAACGAAATTCACCAATAAATTCCCTCGGTCGATCTTGTGCGGTGGCGTGACCTGCCCAGATTATGTACGTATATCGAAATTAGGTATCTTTCATACCCGAATTCGGGCTAGAGCTGCGTGCAAGAACAAAGACTGACGGACGGGCGGACGCAAAAGCGGCGGGGGGAGGCACGTAGCGCCCCGTAATCATGGCCTCGCATGATCCGGCTACGTGCCTAGTTGAAAACGCTAATGTGAATTTATTCCCCGAATAAGTCACGATATTGTGTATTATCTACGCGTGTACCGAACATTAACGTACCGCGTTTTGCGGCAATTATTCAAATTTCTCTCGTTGAAAGTCAATTAAGAAAACAACTTCACAAAATCTAAGTCCCACTTTTGTAGATTGCTATGACCTTTTGGTGTATGCGTGTCATTTCAATTTTTATTGGACGTTGGTTGATGTAATAAAAAGGTTTTTCTATGTCTTTTCCTGTCGCCTATTTCTTTGTCATGATCCATTCCTTTCTATCCTCCCTGAGCCCTCACTCCCTCCCTTCCTCCCTTCCTCCCTTCCTCCCTTCCTCCCTTCCTCCCTTCCTCCCTTCCTCCCTTCCTCCCTTCCTCCCTTCCTCCCTTCCTCCCTTCCTCCCTTCCTCCCTTCCTCCCTTCCTCCCTTCCTCCCTTCCTCCCTTCCTCCCTTCCTCCCTTCCTCCCTTCCTCCCTTCCTCCCTTCCTCCCTTCCTCCCTTCCTCCCTTCCTCCCTTCCTCCCTTCCTCCCTTCCTCCCTTCCTCCCTTCCTCCCTTCCTCCCTTCCTCCCTTCCTCCCTTCCTCCCTTCCTCCCTTCCTCCCTTCCTCCCTTCCTCCCTTCCTCCCTTCCTCCCTTCCTCCCTTCCTCCCTTCCTCCCTTCCTCCCTTCCTCCCTTCCTCCCTTCCTCCCTTCCTCCCTTCCTCCCTTCCTCCCTTCCTCCCTTCCTCCCTTCCTCCCTTCATCCCTTCCTCCCTTCCTCCCTTCCTCCCTTCCTCCCTTCCTCCCTTCCTCCCTTCCTCCCTTCCTCCCTTCCTCCCTTCCTCCCTTCCTCCCTTCCTCCCTTCCTCCCTTCCTCCCTTCTGTGAATATTATGACAATATATGATTTGTTATACAAGCAAGAAATTTGGTATTCAAGCTTATCTCTTAAAAACTAAGGACCAGTTTGTGAATTGGCGAAATCGAACAGAATTTTTTTTCCGAGAGTATTTTGGCGGCCAGGACGAAGATAATTTTCTTACTCATTGTTTGTTTATCGATGGTACATGATGGATCCTCTTGACAACATTTTATTACTTAAAATTTGGTGGTTTTTGTGAATTGATTTTTCCTTTGTGCCCACTAGGGTGCTTCTTATTTAGACATTTCTTTTCAAGTGCCACCTTTGCAAAAGGCTTTATATCTGAGAAGCAATGAAATTTTATAATTTTAAAATAATATTTACCGTGTTCCGTAGAATCAGAATCTGAAAATTAAGTTTATTCTAGTTTTATGTAGTTTTCCAAAATATAAAACATGCAGATTCAGATAACTTACCGGAATCATAGTTATCTGGTCAATATTTGCAGTTTCTTTGACAATTTAATCAAAAAATTATTAATTAATTATAATTAAAAATTTAAAATATGCCAATATGGAATTTTGACACTTACTTATACTCAAAAGTTTAGTCATTGTTTTTTTTATTACTTTAAATAATATTAAATTGGATAGGTACACATTTCTACTTTTTGTTTCATAACAAAATTATACAGGGTGTCTCACGGAACTGGTACATTAGATGTTTCTCATGTTCTACTATTTCTGGAAACTTGAAATTTTGGAATTAGAATTTACTGGATCTGAACTCTTCAGCTAAAATATTTTCAAATTAACTGTCACGTCCGGTCACCGGAAGACGGTATCAACTTTGTTATTTTAAATGGAATGATATAATTTTAATTTTATTTTTGGTTTCTACGTATCAAAATACGTCATTTTTGATAATGTTTCCCTATACCTAAATATCACCATTTTTAAGTTTTTTCATTTTGCTAATTTTTTTGGTGATTTTCGCGGTTACGTTTAAAATTGAATATCTTCGTTATTATTGAAACTAGAAGTTTCATGATTGGTGGTCCAAAACTAGAAACATAACCAAATAAAACGATGTTTAGTTCATCATAATATATTATACAGGGTGTTCAAAATTTACAACACAATAATTGAATTTTCAAACATAAAAAACTATTTTTTTTTAAATGGTACAGCCTTTATACCGATACACCATTCGATAGGAAATCTTATTCTCTATCAAATCTATATTAGGGTTCCCTATATCTATCTTTAATAGTTTTTGAGATATTGTCACTTTTTCTTTAAATCCATTTTGAATACTCTCATTTAATAAAGGGGGACGAAAGTACATGAAATTTACAACGAAAATTTAAATAGTGATAGATATTTAGAAATTTTACGTGGAACAATTTTTGCGAAACTCTTCCCCTCCATATTCTACGCGACTGGTTTTATCAAATGGACGGTGCACCGGCACATTCTTCGCATGTGGTATCCATTCAACTTAATCAGATGTTTGACGATAGGTGGTTCGGAAATAGGGGATCCTGGCGGTGGCCACCAAGCTCACCAGATTTAACACCATTAGACATTTATTTCTGGTGTCATGTGAAAAGTCAGGTCTATTCCACACCAGTTAATACTCGAGAAGAATTGACTAACAGATTAGAATCCGCCATTAATGGACTTCAGCGACAAGAAATCCGAAGAGCGACAATGACAGAAGTACAGCGAAGAGTTTTAAAATGTTTGGAGTAGAACGGGCAGCATTTCGAACAACATAATTAAGTTTTAATTTAAGTTAGATATCCCAAATAAATTATTTAATTTTAACAAAGCTTTTCAATATTTTTCTGTTTTCCTGCTGTTCCAAAGTTGTTACATTCCTATAAATGAAAACTAAATCGTTTTGACAATATCTGACAATATCTCAAAAACTATTAAAGATAGATATAGGGAACCCTAATATTGATTGATAGGGAAGAAGATTTACAATCGAATGGCGTATTGGTATGCAGGATGTTCCATTTGAAAAAATATAGTTTTTTAAGTTTGTAAATTCAATTATTGTGTTGTAAATTTTGAACACCCTGTATAAGATCTCATGATGAACTAAACATCGTCTTATTTGGTTATGTTGCTAGTTTTGGACCACCAATCATGAAACTTCTAGTTTCAATAATAACCGAGATATTTAATTTTAAACGTAACCGCGAAAATCACCAAAAAATTAGTAAAATCAAAAAAACTCAAAAATTGTGATATTTAGGTATAGGGAAGCATTTACAAAAATGATGTATTTTGATACGTAGAAACCAAAAACAATATGAAAATTATATTATTCCATTTAAAATAACAAAGTTGATACCGACTTCCGGTCACCGGACGTGACAGTTAACTTGAAAATATTTTAACTGAAGAGTTCAGATCGAGTAAATTCTAATTCCAAAATTTCAAGCTTCCAGAAATAGTAGAACATGAGAAACTTCTAATGTACCAGTTCCGTGCATAAAAAGTTTGACAGTCCGTAGTAATCTGTAATATTATTTTAAAAGTATGACAAGATATTGATTTTTTTTGTGAGGAGGTGAAGATTTATTTAAAATAATAAATCGAAAAAATGATAACAGAAATTCAAATACTCGAGAAAGTAACGTATTAATATTCTTTCAACAACCACTGTTCGTATTTATATATTCCATTTGCTTTGAGAAGATAGGACAACTGCTTGTAATAACGGAGATCACAACACTCGACTAGTTTTTCCATCTGAATGATATGTTGGTTTGTCTAAGTCCTAAGAGATGATTTTTATATTATGTTCCGGTTTGCAGATTCCAAAACACGAGGATATAATATAGGAGCTATTGGTACATAAATACATAATAGCAGTTTTTTTCTGTTCTAATTATTACCTGACCCGAAGCAAATAGAAGAAATGTTATTGTAATAAGAGTTTTCAACTCATATAAATCATTAATGGAAAACCGATTCATAATGTAGACATATCAGGGTATAAAAAACTTTTGGCGACTTCTAGTATAATAAATAAAAGCGTTACTGATAGTGCTGTTACTCTTTTCGTCATGAATGTGTTTACGATTGCGTCATATGCTTTAGAAGATGTAGTCATTACAACTGTATTAATTAACGTTTCTACTACTAAATACAACACCGATCGCGAGAAGGTCGAGTTGCTCGTTGTTACGCGTGGGTGGTTTGGTAAATACATTTTGAAATAAGTATCTATCGGTACGTTACACGTTTACTGATTTTTAACTCTTTTCGCCGCTGAAAGATATTCTACAGTGTTTAACCGAATCTAAGTATATACATTTCTATATAATCGAAGGAACTGGGCACAGTCCAATTAGTTCGCGGATACACTTTGTGTTACTAAGTTAGCCCAGTTTACCTATCTTCTTTTGTGTAAGTACAGAATTTACTTTTGCTTTTGCTGGTGCAAGAATCTGATCCAAAACGAAAAGGCTCGTGTTGGCGAGGAGGACACATCAGTGAAAGTGTATACAATACATATACCTAATACAAAATAACTCAATACCTAAATAAATTGGTTTCTGAAATAAGTCAAAAATGGGTTATTTCTTAAATGACTCAATTTACTATTTTGTCAAGTATACCTGTATTTTTCTCAGAGATTTTATTCCAGTGACATTAGCTTTCTACTTTAAAATATAGCAACAAGCTATCTTTTTGGCAGGGGATTTAAACAATATGAGGTATGATCTATCAGCTTATATACAACTTTTAACATATCAGTCTAAAAAAACATGGGTATGATACTGTAAGTTAAGGAAAGTAGTGCTACATTCTTTTCCTTCAAAAACGTCTATACAGGCTGGCTCAACAGTGCGAGCTTGGAAGATTGTTCGTCTGCTAATGAAGATATCTTCGTCTGTTAACTGATATCATTCGTATATACAGAACGCCGAGCCGCACATTTTAAAATTATGAGCGTGCATACAGGATGTTCCATAAGGTAGTAATAACCCAAACTTATGTTTTCTTAAATGGAACAACCTATATTTCGGCACAATTTTGAATTCCTCGTAAAATTTTACGACAATGAAAAATAACATTACCTACCCTAAACTTTATACTTTTGATTTATTGGCAGTTTTATGGAAAAGCAGCAGTCTAAGGAAAATTGTATATCTCAATACCTGTCTTTAATTTTATTGCGCACGCTTAGATTATGATTAAGTAAGAAGCGTTCTGTTAGCGTTATTACCTACCATATCCAAATTATTGTGTTCTGCAACAAAATATAGCAAACAGTTTTTCCTAAGAAAGTTAATTTTTCTCAATGGAACACCATGTATCTAATTATTTTTTTCTACGCATCGTTCTGCACAAAAAAAAGTACCAGCACACAGAAGTGCGAAAATAAACAATTGTAGAGATAACTAGTCTTCTTCACAAAAAAATATATTTTTCTATCAATTAGTGCTCTACACCTGCATTAACCATTAAACCAGCTAAATATTTACCTAAATTACTGTTTTACCGCATGATTTTATCTTTTTTTTAATAAATCAAGACATTTAATCATATCTGCAATTTAATATTATAATTTGAAATAAAATTTTACTTATACCCTGTAGGCTATGAAAAACTGTGCTAAAGAAGTTATTAAGGTATCTGTCAGTGGTGGTGATATTGTTAGGTTAGATTTGCATAATATTTGGAAATATGGCGAACTTTTGTCAGGAAGAACTAATTGACATTGTGTAGGTTCTTGGCGAATGCAACAAAATAGCAAAACAAAAACAAGAAAAAATAAAAAAGATGAAATCATGTGAAAAAACAGTAGTTTACGTAAATACTTAGCTGGTTTAATGGTGAATGTAGGTGTAGAAGCACATATTGATAGAAAAATCGATTTTTTTTATGAAGAAGACTACTAGTCTCTGCGATTGTTTATTTTAGCACTGGTGTGTGCTAGTACTTTTTTTGTGCAGAATGATGCGTAGAATTAAAAAAATTAATTAGATACATGGTGTTCCATTTAAAAAAATTAACTTCTTACGAAAAACTATTTGCTATATTTCGTTGCAGATTATGACCAGCCTGTACACAATTTGGATATTGTAGGTAATCAGGCTAATAGAACGCTTCTTACGTAATCATAAGGTATTGCGATATGCAATTTTTCTTAGACTGCTGTTTTCCCATCAAAATGCCAATAAACAAAAAAGTATAAAGTTTAGGGTAGTTAATGTTATTTTTCATTGTCGTAAAATGTTGCGAGGAATTAAAAGTTGTGCTGAAATATAGGACCTTATGGAGCACCCTGTATACATGCTAATAATTTTAAAAAGAGCGCCTCGGCGTTCTGTATATATGAGTGAAATCAGTTTTAAAATCATTAAAACATTGTTTAACGAAAAAAAGGAAAAGAAAAACATGTTTCTTTTGTTTAAAACAGAACAAAAATGTTTTGTATAACAAACCTTATCAAGATCCATTGCTTTTTGTTTAAACAATTAGACACAGAATTTAATATAAAGTTTGTAGATTTTGTCGAAACTAAAAAAGTTGAATAAGTAAGTGAGTTTATTCAGTGCCAATAATACTTTTGGCATTTATTTTCGTAAAAAATTTCAGTTAATTAACAACATCTGTCTTCCAATTCACATTCTTCGAAAAAAAGTAGATATACTAGAATCGGTTGTCATTTGTTCGATAAATGCTGTTGTTGGAAGGTTGCCTTTTTGATAAATAAGTAATTGGAAATCCGGCGTTTTTGTTTATTCCTAATTCCAAAATTTGTTTTTTAATCGTTTTTAATAACGGAGTCGGAAATTTGAGAGATGACATTCCAATTTGACATTTGGGCATGAAATTAGATTTAAAATAAGACATTTTTAATTTAAATGTAATAAATTGATAGTTTACTCAGCAGCACATTATTTTCTTGTTTTTCGACCACCTGCATGTTAAGTCAAAATTCTTAATGTGGCTATAGATTTTGTATAGCCTCCAAAACTATTTATAACGAATAACTGTTTCTCTAGAATAATTTGGTATATTATACGTATAGTTGCGGTCTATTTGGGGAAATAAGTACTGTATACAAAATTTATTTTTAGTTTTTAGTTAAATATTAGTTATTCATTAGAAACTAATGAATGAATGTCTACAACCTGCGTCTTATAATCCTGTTGGGTGGAAACTTTTAAAGACAAGATTCCAGAAAATAAAACGAAAAGTTGTATTGTTATAGGTCATTGTTATAAGCTATATCATCCTTTTATACAGAACTGAAATAATCGCGAACTATCTAACTTCCAATCTACAAATCACACACCACCTTAGTACTATGTATTTTCCAGCATATTCACATTATTACACGTGTAATCCACGACCTCCTGTGACCGACAACTAAACCAGTTCAATTACTATTATTGGACTATGTATTGGGCAATGGCGTTGAGTGTCCACGCTTTTCGTTGTCTCAAGTGACTTAACGCTTACAAAACCGCGTAGTTCACGGAATCCAAATGACATTAGCTTAAAATACGAATGTAATCCGTATATATCATTACTAGGACCCGGTCCACACCAATTAAACGGTTTAATGACTTATATATGCTAATTTCGTCATTGAAATCCCATGATAAATCAGTAACAGTATAAAGGAAATATCTTTCTAGGTATTTTTACGGTCACAGCGTTAATGCGGCATGTTAAATTGCTTATTATTCATTCGCATCGTGGTTCAACGTGCATTTTGACGTATGATATCCTGGAGAAAGGATTATGTATAATAAATTTAATATACATATAATGCAATTTTTTGGTGGAATTGTGAAATGACCGGAAGAGCTTTGGAAGGCCGGCTTAATATTTGAGAAACAATCATAGTTTTGATTCGGTGCTAAGGGTTTATTCTTTTAAAGAAAAAGAAAATTGCCAGTTAACTTAAAGTCACTTTAAGCTACGAAGATGAACATCATTACGTTACGTGTTTTCTCTTTAATTTTTAGAATATTTTTGAGGTTTTGAATTATTATATTATTTTGGCTTCTCTTACTTGTGCGGTGCAGTGGAAGAGTAACAGTGTTAAACTGCACCGCAAGATTGTTCTCATGTAATTTTACTTATGTACCTACTTGTGTTAATTGTGTTACTGTTTGAACAATAAGCTAATTATTATTATTATTTGACAGAGTCAAGAAAAAATATCAAATGTCTAACACGTTGATTTATTTTTCTGAACAGCAATTTCTTTAAAAAAAAACACAAGCGTACTTAGATAATTATATTACGTCACATTTCTAATAAGCCCAGGGAGTCTACACTTGTCATCCTTTTTGAAGTGAATACGCGACTTCTCGAATGGTTAGGTGAGACGGAGTGGGGATATCGGTGTTTGCCCTGGTGTTTGGAACGTATGGGCGTGGCGCGTGCGTTATTGTTCTTAACGACAAGCAAACTTGCTCATAGATACGTTCCAAACAGAGGGCAACCGCTGATATTCCCACTCCGTCCCACCTAACCATTCAAGAAGTCTCGTATTCGCTTCAAAAAGATGACAATAGTAGACTCCCAGGCCTGCTTCTCGCAACTCCCTAATATCGTCGTGTTAAGTTGCCTTTTCAATAAAGATCGACCTTAGCGACTTCTCTCGGCTAGTATAGGAAAAAGTATGCATCAAGAGATATTGCTTGTTAACTTTATTTCATAATGCACGTGTTGTGATACTGTCCATCTTAGCCGCAATTTCTAAATTTATATAAAATTAAGGACTCTCAGTAGTAAAAATACCGTATTACTGAGTATAACTGAGTTGTCCATCGATTTCATCTGCATAGCTGTAAAGTTGAAATTTAAGCTTTCATTTCAGCCTACATAGAATAATCTGTTACCTCACATTTTTTAAAAAGACCTCCAAATGTCATATAGTTGTATATCGCCCAAATAATTCTACGTCATAGAATTATGTATGTAGGATCATCTGAAAACGTCGGTGGTGTTGTTTGTGAGGGCATTAATTTTTTTTCACTCACCCGTTTCCATGACAATCTTCTAAAATATGGTCTATAACAGGGGTGGCCAACTTTTGTCTACTTAAGATCTACCTTTTATCTTTAAACTATGCCGCGATCAACATGTTGTCATAGGCGTAGCACTCCCGCCAGCTATGGGTAGTAGATACGCAAAATATATGGTAAGAACTGTTTTATTTTTATTTTTTATATCACCTATTAAGTTTTCGATGTAAAGGCATAGAGAATAGTATATTATTCTATGAGCAAGTAATGTAAGCAATTACTCACGAGAGCGAAGTTTGCAGCACGAGCCGTAGGCGAGTGCTGCACAACGTTCGAGTGAGTAATTGCCATTACTTGCGAATGGAATACTATACTTTTTCTACGACTATACAACATTTTTTTTTTTAAATTAATTTAGTGCGTATTGGGACGGCGGTGACGCGGCGGTACATATAGGTATTCTGTTTATGTATGACACTATGGTCGGTAGTACAGATTTTTTTTCTAAAAGTGTCAAGTATTGACAGTGAAGAAAAGATAACAAGGTATCTAACCTACAAAATGACATAATTATTATCCCTTGTGCGTATTGATGTATTAAATAAGTCACCTTATAACACTTTTTTGGACCTCTTAAATTTGTCGGCAAGCTCACCAAAATAGGCTATCAAAACATTTTCGGAAAATGAGCTTACATTTTTTTCTGATTCGCCAATCCATAAACGCTTGGTATGTTTTTTCGTATTTTGTCCTCGATTTTTCGGGCAATAAATTTAATGTGCGGATTTGCGCGGCTTGTAGTATTACATCAGGAGGAGTACACATTTCCTCTTGTTCGCTATCAGAATCAATTTTTTTTATAATTATGATTAACGAATTACAGTAATTACTGTACACTGTACGTATATTTCGTTAAAATATCTGACAGATTAAAATTGTTTGTAGCGCTCGTCGTTTAGCGACGTTGTCAACGCCATGACAACGTCGCTAAGCAGTCTCTCTATACACGATGGAAATGAAAATTCTACAGCCGAGAGAAATGAAATATTGCCGTGAGAAATGAAATATTTCTCACGGCTCGCGGGGTATGAGGAACCAGGAATGAAATGTTTGTCATGTGTGTGGGGAATGGTTAGTATTACTTATCATAAATTGCCATGATAATGAATGCATTCATCAATAGGAGTAGAAAAAATAAATTTCCTGACTCAACTTTTCATATTTGCAGAGTTCATTATAAAAATGCACAGTATGGCTGAAAATTTGATTTTAAGATTTTGCGACACTTTTTTTGCCGGGAAAATTGCCAAGTTTGCGGAAAAAAGTTATTATCGTAATTTAAGAGGCTGGTTCAGCCTAACTTCAGGTCTGTTCTGCTCAGCTCTGGTGGTCCCCTATTGGTCCAATTATTCAAACAGTTCAATGCTCCTGTGGGTTAATTATTGAATAATGATAGCATTTTATAAGATTACAACAATCTGAATTAACTATTCTAGTGCGTCACATCTCCATATTTATTATACCCATGCCCAATTTAAAACAATTGCAGCTCAAAGATAGACGTATAATTGCAGGACGGGTGATATCCTGATTTCAGGAATAACATTTCAATTATGTATTTTTGCGATGCGCCGCAGTAGTTCCACTTTATGTCAATGTACAATTTGAAAAAAATGCAAGAAATGAAAAGAAATAAACCCACACCTTTGACGAATCGGCGTCGTATTTTCCCAATTTTTCCATCCATGTTCGAGTCTGAACAGTGTGTCCATCTACGATGTTCTCGAGAACTATCGTCATTAGACGAAGATAATAGTAATGGGTCTATCTCTATCTACCATATACCACAAAAAAAGGCTGTTACTCGCTAAAATTCACATTTATATTTACTGGGACAGATTTCGAGAGTTCTAACCTACAAATCCGATACAATCTGAAAATGTAGAAACTTGGGGACACTGCACAAAGAAGTATTCTAATCGAAATTAGAAGATTACATAAAAATTCTACTATTATATCAGACATCGATCAGGTTTGTGTCTAAAGAAGTATACTATTGTTTTATAAAATTTCCTTTTCAATTTTTAGGTTAGTTAGCAGAATATACATATAAACAGTGCTGTTTTATCCATTCTACTACCAGATAATTTAAGCTCCAAGTATGGTATGATGCAGATAGCTCATTACGGGTTTTGTAATTGGATTCAAATCACATTACGAGGAATCAAAATCCTTACGTACTATTTTGTTGATCGAAGAGGATTTCTAGACAAGAGATGTGATTACTAATTTTCATAATTTCCATGACCTGACAATAAAATTATCAAGGTATGCTGAAGATTACCGATTTTTTATCAAATTTTTTGGTAATATTACCGGAAGACGTCTATAACATTATTATATGAGAAATGTATAATGGGACATAGTCGACTTGTCAACCACTGACTCCAGATGTTTTTCTTCTCAAGTGCAAAGTGTATGGAGAATTACGTTTAACACAACAAACCGCAGATAGTATTGTAATTAGCCCCGAAGAACCGAACAAGCATTACGACCCGTATGCGTGTGGTCTCATGATAGCGAGGATCAACATTTTTGTGATTTTGATATTATAATATAATATTAATAAAGCTATATAATATTATAACGCTTATGTTGTCTAATTGTCTTTTATAAATAATATATGAATTACAAATTGGTAAATAAAGAATAACTTATTAACTGTTTTGTTTTTCTTATACGTCATCAGATCCCTGTGCTGTGGATGTACATACGTATGTAATATCGACCCATGCAACAAAGACTATAGTAACTACATTTAGTTTGTTAGTTACGATAGTCTTTGTTGCATGGGTCGATATGTATTTGTTTTTCAGTAGCTAGGCATAAGTGTATTATCGGCTGAGAAATGAGTGCATAATCTATCGTACCAAGAGTAAGTAATCTGTGACCAAAGTTATTGGTACGGGGTTTGTTTCTTAGGAGGTGTAAATGTATATAATAATAATAATAATAATAATAATTGTCTTTATTCATACATAAAAGGAAATTGTATAAAAAAAAAATAAGCTACATTCTGTGCGAAAATTTGTATGAAATGGCGAGGTTCAGTGCTCCTTAATTGAAGAGAACTGCTCTTACACCTAACCAACTTAATCTAACATAAATTAATGTACACAAAATCAAATACATACTACGCAAACATTACTACATATATTGAGAAAAAAACAAAATTCAATGAACATTTACTATCTTACCATCATCACCCTAATTCCGCGACAAGCAATTCACTGCATCAGATAACAAATCAAAAAATAATAAAATCAAAAACAAATCAAATCAAACTCAGACCCCCACAGATCCCGTACGCACTGCAACCTCCACATCAGTCTGTTACTGTTACCAAAACTGGCGGGAATAAAGATCATCAAACAATTTTCTTCTATATAAACAGAGACTCAAAGATTTGATTTCCGGAGCAATAGAATTGTAATGGAAAGCAATCTGATACCGAAACGACCTACTACAAAACGCAGTCTTACGGAGAGGTGGTGTGAGCATGCCCCGAAACCGTAAGTTCAGGTTGTGCACATCTGTTCGGAATTCTACTTTTCTGTACAAATAAGAAGGCGCTCGATTGATCATAAGCTTTTTATAAAATACATAGGCATGAAGCAATCGCCTATTGTTCATACGCAACCAACCACTATCCCTCAGTTTATGTGAGATGCGCTGATACTTCCTTATGCCATAAATAAATCGCAAACAGGAATTCTGCACACGCTGGATCCGATTCGCATCAGCCGCTGTCAAGCAAGGTCCGTAGACCACATCACAAAAATTAAAATTGCTTAAAACCAGCGCATCACACAACCTTATTTTAGCCGCTTGAGAAAGAATGTGCCTCGCATTGTAATACTGCTTCAACTTAGAGTACGCTCTTCGTACACAGCCAACAACATGTTTTCTGAATCTTAGGTCCGGTTCAAACATAACTCCAAGATTCCTAGCCTCATCCACAACTTCTATGGGTGCACCGTTTATATTAATAGTGATTGTGGCCTTACAGAGCTCCACATCTTTCCCCCTACCAAACAACATAACCTTTGATTTCAACGGATTCAATTGCATACAGTGGTCTCCCGCCATGGACGCCAACAAACTCAGTTCCTCATTCAACTTCATAACAGAAACGCACAGGTCTCTCGCCGCAAAAGACATATACACTTGAGAGTCATCAGCATAGAAGTGCGCAGTAGAGTTTGTGAACAAATGCTGAAACTGTGACGTATATATAGAAAACAAAGTTGGGCCCATTACCGATCCCTGCGGAACACCGCAACCAACATGAACAAAAGCTGACGTACCGGAAGACAACCTGACACACTGGCTTCTGTCTACCAAGTACGATGCAAAAAAGTTAACAGCAGTAACATCCAAACCTATTAGCTTGAGAATAGCTAACATTATTCCATGATGAACTTTATCAAAAGCTTTCGAGTAGTCCAGAAGTACCAGCGATGTCAAGAAACCGCGGTCAGTCGCACTAATTATATCATCCGTTATATGGAGTAGAGCTGACGCACAGCTGTGATTACGTCTAAAACCTGACTGTGTTTCCGGTAAAATTTTGTATTTTTCCAAATGAAGGTTAAGCTGTTGATTAATAATCCGCTCCACAATCTTTGACATAGCCGGTAATACACTAATGGGACGCAAGTCAGAGTACCCCTGAGGGGGATTCTTCTTTGGGATAGGAATGACAATAGCATTCTTCCAGGCTGACGGAAAAACCGACTCGACAATACAAAAATTAACAATGTGCGTTATAAAATCAAGGAGAAACGGAAGACACAGCTTTAATGTTTGGATGCTTATACCATCCCCACCAATAGCACTACTGTCCAAATCAGAAATCACCCTCAATACACAATCCTCAGTCACCACATGAAACTTCAACAACTCATCGCTGAGCACCGGCTCAGATTTATACCTATTAATGACTTGATCTATTCTTGGTGAAGTAACGGGAACCTGAATGAAATGAGAATTTATTTGTTCCGGGTTCATCAAGTTGTCTGGCAAAATTATGGTCCTATCATGGCCACCACCACCAATAACACGCAAATTTCTCCAAAATTTCCTAGAGTTCCCCGACTCAACCAACCGCTCAAAATAAGCTTTTTTCCTTCGTCTAATTACCCCCGTAACCATATTTCTCACATTTTTATAAATCAACCAATCTGCGGGTTTTTTAGTTCGCCTATAAACAGTGAGTGCATGATCACGCTCTTCAAACATAGCTTTTAAATCAGATGTTAGCCATGGAGCATCAGGCTTCGTAAAACGCGATCTGATAAATGGAGCATGTATATCAAGTAAGGTTATAATATTTGAATTCAAGAAGTCTATTTTTTTATCGATACTATTTAGATCATAAATATTTCTCCATGGGATAGCTCTTAAATGTGAGGAAAATAATTCATAATTAAAATGACCAAAATTTCTGTAGGTTTTAAATGAAGGCAAACTCACATCCAAACTACACGTCAACACGCAGTATACAATATCATGATCAGAAATATCTGGAGAATGTAAGACACCGGAGTCAGTTGCCAGGTTAGTCTTGTGAACTATGATCAGATCCAAGAGAGTGGATGATTTTTCAGTCACCCGAGTGGGTTCCGTAATTATTTGCAAAAGACCCATGCTTTCAAGCAGCAGGTCAAGCTCAGCAGAGGCCACTGTGGATTTTTTTTGAAAGTCAATATTCATGTCTCCCATCAACAATATATTATCCGTCCCAAGAAGTACCTGAGACAACGTTTCCTCAACAGCAGCAAGAAATTCGCCAACAGGCGACATGGGTGGCCTATAGACAACACCACAATACATTTTTACTTTAGCAATACTAACAACAATCCAAAGTTGTTCTAGAGTTTCAGAACAGTCGACAACATTAAACATTAAATTTGACTTTATATACCAACACACATATGGGCGCATAATCTCAATACACTTTCAAATATTCCACATATTCATAGTACGTGTGCGTGTATTCATAGTACGTGTGTTTTTGCATATATCACTTCATAAACCGTAGGCAAATGTTGAAGTTATTTATCATATAAATATATGATAAATATCTCACATTCTCCGCATAGGTTATGTCACTGTTATGTCAACAATTTATCACAGTAATTTTAGAGCTACCATGTTATGTTGGTAACAGTTGTAAAATCACTAGACAGCCTGCTTACGTGTGCAAAAATAAATTGAAACAGCGTTAAAGACGTTAGATCATATAACGTTGACCGCACGTCGGCAAAGTCTATCTTGTTCCAAAGTAGCTTTAGCGAAAACGTCGACATCCCCACGCAAAGACCAATTCTCGACTGATTTTTCTAAACTTATCAAAAACAGCCAAGCCTCTGTCGATCAGCTGTTGGACAGGACACTTAACAGCCCTGCTCACAGTACGACGCAATAATTACCTATTTATAATCATAGCAATAACAGTACAGGATTGCTAAAATTAATTTACAATTCAGACATTTTCGTCAACAGTTTTGAGAATTTAAAAATATCATACGCAGTACGCACAGGCAAATACGGTTCCATATGGCATGCATACCACAATGTCGGGCAGGTCGAGTACAATAAAAAAGTGGTCGCGCGGCCACGCCGAAAACACCAAGTCAAGACGCGTAGTTTTTCCAACAAACACAACGCTTCAGTTCACCTCGACTGCATTTCCGAATACGTTCTACATCGGTACGCTTGCAATTCTTAATTTACCGGTAATTATTGCTATTCGTCACTAGCATACGGTATCGGCATTCCTTTGTGCGTGACGTGAACTATCCTGTCGTGAAATCGTGCATAATTTTCCGTAACACTTCGATATAAACTATCCATAGAATTTTCACTGGTGTTCTCAAAATATTGCATTCAATTCGTACTGGTCTTCGGCGGTTAAAAGGGTCGGTCCACTTCTTCCTACACGGATATGTGAGTTGCTCTTCATTCTAGGGCATGTGGCATCAGACAGGTTACAACCCCTGCACTTCATGGGCGACGAAGGGATGGAGGTACGCATAGTACTTGCCGTCTTGCCTTCGTTGGGTTGGCAGACAGGGGAAAGAGTCACTACCTTGCTGGTAATGATAGAGCCGCCTATGACCCCGGGTTACCTTACACAAGGTAAATACCTACTCAATTACCTAATTTTGATAGCATTCTGTGAGAATACTATGTGGTGCCGTGTGTCAACGAAGATATCCGTAATTTTTTAAGAACGTCTGAGAAAAGTGCTCGGGGACACTAAGGTAATTAAGTTATTTGGATCTGTATTGTGTTATAATCATAAAAGAAAGCGCGGATTTGTTTATCTGTGACCAAAGCGTGTACGACATTATTTTTTATCGTTTTTTTAAACGGTTTTGCTTGTAATTGCCCATGATGTATTTTATGCGCATTTGTTTAGAAAGTAAACGTTATTCTAAGTAAAATGTTTTGTACACAAAGAAATGGTCAAGTAATACATCATGTAATCAACAGTCAAATAAGTCTGATCGACACTTGATTCTTGATTCGAAACTATCTTTCATCTTCCACATTCGCCAACAATAGGGTTGTATACTTAGGTAGAAACCCACAAGTTTTTCACTGTTCAAGTAGTATATTGGGCAATTAGTTAACAACCGTTTTTTAATAGGGTTATAGTCAGGCTTATTTGCTACTATGTAAAGGTGACTAAACCCCCACCATCACACATTTAGTCAACACATCGCGAGCGATCGACCAAAATTGGCTTCGCGATCGACCGGTCGATCGCGATCGACTTGTTGGCCACCCCTGGTCTATAAGCTCAATATTTACTGATATAAAACTCTTCACAAACGATGAACGTCAGTAATAAACAATTTGACACATGTAGTTTGTTTATATTAACCGGATGACAACGTCATAAACTGTCATTATGTGATATCAAAATTAACTAATTTTAATAACGTTATTTCTTTAAATTTAGTGGCACGATTATACAACGCTATACAGCACTCGTGAGAAACCACTTCACTCACTTGTATGTCTTTCCAAAAAGTCCGACGTACGCGTTAGTGAAAACACGTGGTGTCTTCACTTGTACTGTAATATACTATTTCAACATTTCAAGTAATTTTTACTTTATCATACATAGTACGACAAAGTATTGTAATCGTGCCAAAAAAAATGAGAATTTAGCGGAAAGATGCCTTTTTGGGTCCCCTGAACATTTCTGACTAAGGTACAAAAAATGTCTGTGTGTGTACCCGTTTTTGTGGCGACGATTCCGGAGGAAATTCCTGTACTTAAGCATTTTTCAAGGATTTTGCAAATGAGCCGCCATTTCAGTAATTTCGTCAAAATAGTTAAATAATAATTTAAAGTAGAGGAAATTTTATATAATTTATGTCTATGACATTTATTGGTAAAATTAATAGTTTAGCTATTAAGTAATATAAAACTAGCTAGCCAAGTTTTGACAGATATTCTCATTCTAATGACAGTAGGTAGTGTCAAACGCTGATCTTGACAATCCTGGCTAACTAATTTTATTTTAATGCAGACACGACCAATCTCGATCAAATAGAAACTCATGCAGCTAACCTATTAATTTTATATTATATATTCGTATAAAGGAAATTTTAATTTGTCAAGAAAGGGTTATTCTTTATAAAAAGTTTCGGGTCCTCTAAAAAGTCTGTAACCACGGTCAGAATATTGATTTAACATTCTGGGTGGTTGAAAAAGTAGATATTGTTAAATTTGATTAAGAATAAATATCAATTTTTTACATTAATGTTAAAAATGTCTTAGTGAATAGTTGATATATGCTCAAATACATATTAAATAGGAATATAGTGTCACAAATCTCAGATGTCGTTACAGTTCAAGGTGATCTGTGAAGGGGCTCGTCCGTAATTAAAAATAATAGAGATAAAATAAAATGTAGGTACCTACTAGGAATTAGAATTAATTTGCTACAAGACTATATACCCTAAAACTTAATTTTATAATCCTCATTTGCAAACAATAGCATTCAGCTTTTTTACTTTATCATACGCAGTATGTAAAGTATAGTAATCGTGCCAAAAACTTTTTTTGAGATTTTAGCGGAAATATGTCTTTTTGGGTCCCCTGAACATTTTTCACCAAGGTACAAAGAAATGTCTGTGTGTGTGTGTGTGTGTGTGTGTGTATGTGTGTGTGTGTGTGTGTGTGTATGTGTGTGTACCCGTTTTTTGTGGCGACGATTCCGGAGAAACTACTAAAGGTATCGGGACGAAACTTCATATTTAGAAGTTTCATAACCAAACTTAGAGCTGAAAAGCTTTCTGTTGAAGAGGGTCCAAGTGAACTGGAGGTTTAGTCTTAGCAGTCTGGAAGATTTTGCAAATAAGCCGCCATTTCTGGAATTTCGTCGAAATAGTTAAATAATAAATTAAAGATGAGGAAATTCTGAATAATTTATCACTATGACATTTTTTGGTACAATCAATAGTTTAGCTGCATGAGCAAATTCTATTTCTACGAGATCGGTCGTACTGCATGAAAACTAGTAGCCAGGATTTGTCAGATTTATTGATTCTAATGACAGTAGGTAGTCTTGGTGTCAAACGCTTATGTTTTGACAATAACTTCTGTCAATCAAGCTGCGTTCGCATATTGCATTACACTTTTTATACCCAATAACACGTAAGTGTCATTTGGACGGTGTACCCGGTGTCAACGGAGTACAATATCCGAACGCAGCTTTAATCGACATATCTGTCTAGTTCTAGTAGTTTTATTGTAATGCAGACATGGCCGATCTCGATCAAATAGAGTCTCGTGCAGCTAAACTATTAATTTTATATATAGTATGATAAAGTCATGTGCCTGGCCACATCAGATTTTTTAAACTCGGAATTTGAAAAAATTAGAGACCTCGTATACAAACTTATTTCATAGTAATTTTAATTGCATGAACAGTACTATATCTTTTTTGTAAAAATCGCCACATTTAGTCTCAAAAGTTGTGAGGGCATTTCCCATGTATTTATTCATAGAATCATAAAATCAACCCAATCATGGTGGATTTTTGATTTTTAGGTCGATATTTTAATCACGGTAGGTTACTGTTATTACTCTTACTCTAACACTAGCCATGGTAAATATTCAAATGTAACGTTATAATTTTTGTTACTAATAATAATTTCTCTAGTTCCACTTGTAGTTGTTAGAAAGTCAAATTTAAAATCGCCTTTAGGCACATGGACTACCACAGAATTCCTGCAAAATCAATTTCCTAGCAGCTGCTGTTGCTAGTAATAAATTAGCCGGATTCCGTTCAGTCCACTTAAGATTTTACCGACAAAATTCTAAAAACATCGGGTAATGGTGTAAAAGAAGGAGTCCACTCTGACTCTTAAAAGTATCAAATTTCACCGGTCTCCAGTTGCCATAACTGCCCGAAACTTCTAATGTCCTTGTTCGATTTTACGTTGTTAGTTGTAACTACAGAGTACCAAAAAATATATTCACATTCATGTGATAGATCCTACAATTCTTTTAAACAAAAGAAGTTTGGTATAATTTTCATATATTTAATCATCTAATAGCCGTAAAAAGGTTTTTTTGTTGGAGGTAATTGATTCGAATTTATATTTTGGTAGCAGGAAGTGGGTAATTCAGGTTGCATTAAATAAATGGTTCTCCGTTACTTGTAAGAATCGAAAGTACTCAAGAGAGGACCTAATGTTAAGAGAGTAGAAAATTGGTTAGAATTTGCTTTACTCAGCGAACAATCCGGCTAGCCAGGGCCGGCTGACGATTTTGCAAGGCCATGGAAAAACGTTATTTTCGGAAACACATTTTTTTTTATGGAGATAATAATCTTTATTTCCTTAATACTGATGCCATATTACGGTGCCCACTCACAATTTTCTTTTCACTATTTGTTTTGGAAGTATGTAAGGACGTTGGTCCCGGCAACCAGTCCAACACCTCTGGTTGTTGATATGATACTGCTTACTGCTATAAGTGAGTTCAAACGTTCTTAAACGCGCACCATGTACCTTCCTTTCATTTAATTTCCATTGTTCTGAATTTTTTATAATGAATTAAAGAAAAGTAATGTTTTGTAAAAACATTCAAAAATGCATTGCATAAATTTTTGTGATGATTGAAAGCAACGATTCCCCCAAATCTTTCCAAATCCAAAAAAGTGGACACGTATTTCTTTTTTCTTCGAAATTTTTAATGGTGCCTATCGATGCATCAAATTTACAAAAAAGAAAATGCATGGGAAAAAGACATTTCTTGGTATTTTTCGAATAATTGTTCGGGGTTTGGGAAAACTTAAGATTAAAGTTATAGGACTTGTAGAGGACTTTCCAATGAAGAATTTGAGCTGTTATACATATGACGTTGACGCCCCCAACCCACCCCCACAGTGCCCTGAAAACTAGCGTTAAATGAAAAATGTACATTCTTCAGAATATTTACCCTTCTAATCGCTTCATTCTCTTTTTTCTTATAGAAATCATTACTATAAATCTAGTTGAACGTTTGTCAGGTAATTTCCATTTGTTTAAACAAATTCCATTTGTTTAAATAATTCGCTTTTCTCGAAACTCCGTCGAACATCTGTTGAGTTCGAAATGACAGTTTATAATCTTAGTGACATTATTCATTAAACAAATTCTTCCTATTGTTTAAACAATCAATGATTATTAATTTTCAACTGTTCTAATTATGGTAGAAGTCAGCTTTTTTGTGAAATTAATTTATAAATTTCATGTTTTAGGTATCTTGCCTATGTTATTAGCTAATAAATCCATATTTGTTTAAACAAATTCCATTTGTTTAAACAATTTTTTTGCAATTCTCCCAACATTCATTTTTTAAGATCGGTCTGGTCAACTGTTATTTTCAAGTGACATCATTTATATTTTGGGATAATTTCCATTGTTTAACTAATAAAATATTATTCAAATATACAGGTGGTATGTAAATTTGAAAATAAATTAAAAATTACAGCCACAACCTGGATTTGAACCAGGGACCTGGGACCTGGTTCAAATCATTATTAAGTAAAATATTATTCGTTTTCAATATGATTTATTCGAAAAAGTTGAATTAATTAAAAATCCTTTTTTTTCGGGGAATTGGGGAGTACATTTCTTTTAAAAATATTAAATTTCCTAAGCCAACCAATTTTTATAATCATATTTCTTTCTGCATTTCTTATTCTTATTTCCTACCACTGTGTGTCGCAAGATAATGTTGATAAAAAAATATGTGTCCACTTTTTTTGGATTTGGAAACGATTTGGGGGGATCGTTGCTTTCTAAATAAAAATAGCCAATTTGAACCAACCTATTGCACAACCTATCTGAGACTTCGTCAAGAGCAGTCAACGTGGAACACACTGTTACACGATCCTTTTTATTTAATATTAAATATTTAAATTTTCTTCCTTAATATTGCCCCCAGTTTTCTTGTCATTCCCATCGCCTAACTTAATGACATGTTAAAACACGTTTTAATCCTTTAAATCAATACAGTTTAAAACACAACGCTTGTTGTGCAGATGATTGTTGTATCAATTAAATTACCAATATTAATGTATTTTGTATAACCTAAATTATTATAATTTTACCTAAATTGACGAATGGATTTGACATTGGTACATCCCAATTGACAAATCTCGTTAATTTGAAAAGATACAAAAACGGTGTAATTGGTTTAAAGTTTTGTATTTACATGCTGATCAATTATCTAAAACTTATTTGATAATTATTTTCATGTTGACCTTTTTACATAAACAAATGAACAAATTGTCAAATGTGTAAAGTTGTTAACTTTTGACTTAATAGTAGTGTCATCGTCTTATTAATCAGTTTCTAGAAAGTACCTTTTGACGAAGAACTAGCGGAGGTTGTTAACATGTCATGTTTTTTAATAAATTCGTTTTATGTGTTTTGTATCACTCCTACTGAATTACCTTTTTCATCGTTTAAAAGCGGCTGGTATAAATATTTTTGTTCATAGATCCCAATATATAAATATTCAAAATGAAAAGAAAAAATGACAATCTCCATTATATACAGTGTGTCCCCCGATGGACCTAACTATACCTATAATAGACGTAATTTTTAATTTCTCTAGAAAAAGTCATTCTTTATAAAAAGTTTTGGATGTCCTAAAAAGTCGAACCCCATTGTTAATATTTTGATTTAACATACAGAATGGTTAGTACACACGAAAATAAAAAATGTCATCCTTATAAACCAGAACTGATACACAGTTTAGTAGAAGGAAATGACGCTCGTCGATTAGAATTGTGCCTATTAATGGGAGAACGAATTACGGTCGATAGATTTTTCTACAGAAAAATTATTTTCTCTGACGAAGCGATGTTTACCACAAATGGAGTTGTTAGTACACAGAATTGCAGATATTGGTCTCAAGAAAATACGAATTTCCGTATCACAACCAATTCTCAAAAATATAAAAAAGTGAATGTTTGGTGTGGGATTTATTACAAGAAAATAATTGGACTATACTTTTTTGACGGTACTGTAAACTAAAACACTTATTTTGATATGTTGGAAAATTTTTTGCTACCTGCTTTGGACGAAATCAACTTACAGCTCAGGTGTTCACTACACTATCAACACGACGGTTGTCCTGCTCATAGCGCATATCAAGTCAGGGATTGGTTGAACAGACATTTTCCAAATAAGTGGATCGGACGATTCGGCCCTATAGGATGGTCACCACGTTCTGGATGGTCACCACTGTGGGGTTATTTAAAACAAAGTGTATGCGAATAATTTTCGTGATAATGTAGACAAACTAAAATTAAAAATTAGGGAAGCAGTAGACGAAATAAATGAAGAAACAATTGATTTGGTATATCGGGAGTTTAGAAGAAGATTGGAAAACTGTGTAGCTGTAGGAGGGGAACATGTGGAGTAATGTCTTGTTAAATTACTTTGTTAAAAATAAATAAAATATAAAGCTTGGAATACAACATTGAAATTTGAAATCTGGGCATAAATTTAAATATAAAACAACTTCTACCTATAACATTTTTGTTCTAATTCCGAAAAACAGGTTAGTTTACTCTTCGGCCAATTTAACATTTTCGTGTTTTGTAGCCATGTTGTACGTTCAATCAATATGTTAACAATGGCTTTCGACTTTTTAGGACATCCAAAACTCTTTATAAAGAATGACTTTTTCTCGAGAAATTAAAAATTACGTCCATTATAGGTATAGTTAGGTCCATCGGGGGACCCACTGTATATTATTTAACATCAATTATTAATTATTAACACATTTCTGTTTAATTTGGAACACCTGTGCCTGTATAAAATATTATGGAAAACGAATAAAAACGAGATATTAATTATAAGACGTCTGGTTACTTCTTTCTGCTTGAAGAATACGCACTGCGAAGTACAATTAATCGCCAAACGTTCCATAATTTTCCTAAATCCGACAGGCTCAATCTCCAGTAAGCTTATTGCTGCGTAATTACGACGCTTTTTCACTCACCTGCACGCGTTTAAACGCACCCGAATGTGGTACGCGGTGGTAGCGAAATAACAGACGAAAGTGGAAGAAGAGTGATGCCAACGAAATTGCCGGCAGCGGGGTACTAAAAATCGACCACTTACGAACACGTTATTCGGCCATCAACATGCAAAATAATGGCAGTATAAACGGCTGTATGCTCGGGAGAACACATTAACTGCAAGTTTTTCGAATAATTTATGATGGTGTAAATTGTGGACTGGGAATTGAGTAAATATAAGTAAAACGTCGAACATTCATGACCGTAATACGCATGCATATTGTATATTATCCTGGTTGTTGATACCAAGAACTGGACGATCATTAAGGAATTGAAAAATATGTCAGAGATATTTTAGTTATAAAACTACATGAATTAGGATTATGTTCTCTACACAAGATTATCGAAACACTAAGTATACTGGAAATTTAGATTATAGAAAAAACTTATTTCCTCTGTTATATGAAGGTCCTTGGTTCCAAATTTGATGGCAGAATGTCAAAACTTAAAATGGGGGCTCCATTATAGGTATGAAAAATAAGAAAAAAGAAAAATGGTTTTAGAATGAAATTAAAAAAAAAAATAATTGAATTTCTATAAATATAAAATATACTCACCGGCAACAAAGGCTGGCGATTTTAAATTTTGCTAAACTTTGACTAAGAAGTGCTATTAATGAACATAACGCTGAAATGTATGCGTAACTTCCCTGAGTTCGTCAAATTATAGGCAATTAAATGCACTATTTACCATTGAACGATCGGAGTTTTGCTCCACGGCGAACAACCCTTAAATGACGATAATGTCGGTACAGAATCAGTACGATAGGCAATCACATATTAAGTGGCTGCTGCAGAAAAATGTTTATACCTTTTGCCAATATTGTTGCATAACTTTCTATCATATATCAAATTTGTAGGTAATTAAAAGGTCTTCTCACCCTTCCCCACTCTGAGTTTTACTCCACGGCAAACATCCCTTAAATGACGATAATTTTGGTGATAAAATCATCAAAATCAATCAAAGATTGCAAAAGATATTGAACACTAATGAACACCGCAGGTAAAATTGCAATTTTTTGTAATTGCATATCTTTTCCGAACATACAGATAGTGGGATAGTGGATAGTGGCATGGACAAATTCATCCATGCCGGTTGGGGACCAAAACAAATCTTTTATAAACTATAAATTAATTAATTAATAAATTAACGTAGTAAGAATATCGAACTGAATAGCATAGTCCTAGAGGCAGTTTTAGCAGTTAAACTCATTTTTTTGCCATAAAAGAAAAATCTAATTTTGAGAAACCCTTGACAAAGTTTAAGAGAAAATACTGTATGAATACATTGATGATTTTTAGGTGATACTTTTTCTTTTGTTGTGAAAATCTATTCTGCAAAAATGAATTCTCCAAAAAAGTCTGTAAAATAAAAACTCGATCTTCAAAACTTTATCATTACACAGTGTGTATAAAAAGTAATGTAACTAGCCCATATTTTTCTTTCTAAAAAGTTGACAAGGAAAAGATTCCAATAAAAGCTTTAGGAAATTGCTTAAGCTAAAATTGTAAATGCTTAGAAATGAATCATACTATATATTCAAAAGTATTTGTGTTTATAGCTTAAATCATTTCCGAAAACATTTATTTTTTTCTTGAAAACTTCTCAGAGGTCGGGGGATTGACATGGTAGAAATCGTTTTAACATTTTATAATTACTTTATTTTAAGATTTAATTATTTTGTATCATTTAAACGACTCACCTCAGCTCACCTCTGGACGGAAAAAATATACTGGGTGCTATATTTAAAAACATAAAATGAATTTGGTCTGCTTCTTATAAATGCCTAACCCAGTATATTCAAGTCATTCAAGTTTGTAGCTTAAGTCATTTCCTAAAACTTGTATTTGGTTTATTTCTTCTAAACTTTCAGGATATTGACACGTTACGTTTCTTCTTGTTAACTTTTTGATAATATCGAATCGGAATCTTATGCGTTAACTAACATTAAAGATTATGAAACCGACAATGTTAGCAAAAGAAAGAGAAAATTACAGTTTATTAAAAGAAACATCTCCAAAAGACTATGAAAACTGCATTACAAATTTAATAAGTACAGTTCCAGAGAACATAGATAGTGACGATGGCGTATTTAAGGATGAACTATCGCAGTGTTTGCAATATGCAAAATATTAAAAAACGCTGTTCAAGCAGGAATATATCTAGATTCCCTAATGTGAAAACTTATTTAGTTTTATTTGTTAAGAATACCCATTTATTAATTAAGATAATATATTTTATTTGTTACGAATTTTGATTTTTAAATTATTAAGCTATTTAA
The DNA here is from genome assembly GCA_963966075.1 of Aphodius sticticus. Lineage (NCBI taxonomy): Eukaryota > Metazoa > Arthropoda > Insecta > Coleoptera > Scarabaeidae > Aphodius > Aphodius sticticus. The sequence goes on from OZ014508.1 coordinate 21,192,957, forward strand.
GTATTTGTTATTTTGTATTTCTTAAGAATATTCATTTGTTGCTTTAAATAACGATGTACCTGTTTACATTTAATGTTGTTGCAAAAAAGTCAAATACCTTACTTATTATTTATGATTTTATTTAGTGTTAGTACATATTATTTTTGTATAAAAAGTAATTCTTAATGTAATGGTATATGGGGGCCCCCGAATTCAAAATTGCCCAGGGCCCCATGATGGGATAGTGCGCCGCTGCATCTGGGTGTCTCGAACTCGAGACCGATAAAAAATCATGTCGGTTGCCCCTACATACAATGTGGTGTTTATTTACTTCAAAAAGAGTAACAAAATCGGTAAAAGGTTACAAAAGTTATGGTCCATCAAATTTTGGCAACATTTTAGGTGGCCAGTTTTTTTTTTGCTGGTCAAGTGTATATTTCTTGTAAAATATTTGTTACGTTGCATTTATGGATTCTAAGGAGTCTACAATCTAGATATATCTAAGTCTATTCTAGTCTATTCTAAAGAGTCTACAATGTAGATATATCTAAGAATTGTTGCTACCTGGTTCCTTGCCAGTAAAGTTCCTTGAGTAAAAAGACTCAAATCGTCAGATTTTACGGTAAATTTATTAATTATTCACCAATTCTATTCAATAATAATATAAATGCGATTGTAGCATTTATATTATTATGGGTATGCAAATTTTCATGTCTACCTTAATGCCTAAAATCGTGTGTTTCTATACAAAATTTTACAAATTTTACATTTTGATATACTGAAAGTCGGATAAGTGTGCCTTGACGTCACAGGTATTTGAATTTTTTAAATATGTGACAATCTTTATCGTATTTCAAACTGCTATAACTTCTCAAGGAATTGAAAAGCATATGGTGTATTTTTTAGTTCTTCCTCTTGCAATTAGTAGTTAGGATTGATTCTATGGGCTCCTATTAATATATTAATTAATATATGTATAAGGTTTATTAAGATTTTCTTAAAATTACGTTTAAAGTATCAACATGTTTCTTATCTGGTCTGTATTGTGCCTTTTTTCCAAAAAAACATTAACATAAAATCCGCTTTTTCCTAATACGTTACTATACCACGATATACACTTACTGGACAACCCAAGCAATTCTATATAATTTCTGAAATTACTTAGGTACTCATTTCTTATCATGAATATTGGCATAATGAAATAGTGGAGAGGATCATATTGACTTCAAATATTTCTATAACTTAGTCCATTGTATTCCATATAAAATCAAAGTAATAAGTAGAAATTATTAAACAATTACATAAATTTTACACAAATCACAAATCAGTGTACATACTCATCATTATTTGCGAGTTAGATCATTCAAATAATAAGATCAGATAATGGAGCACAGTGTCAGTTCACATGCAATCCGGAAGTTTCTTGTTCTTCCTTGAACAACGGTCACGGATAAATTCCCTTCGGTTGGGTTCGAAAAAGTACGCTGCAATAATTAATTGTTTTATACAGGCATCTTTTGACCAGAGCATTTGCATGCATCTTTTTCTGGATAGCCATTCGTTATACTTACAACGTAATCTCTGTCAACTTAGCTACGTCGTTTTTAAGTTTAGTGAGATGTTTGTGAATTAGCTGATGCTTTAAAAGCAAAAAATAGAAATTTAAATTGAATTTGATCAAAGTTTAAATTGAATCGATTTTCGTGTGGCTTGAAGTAAACAAACCATTTCTATGGACGCGGAGTTAGTAGTAAGCAATAAGGCCATAAAGTCAACTAAAAACGAGCACTATATTCAGCCTGAATCCAATTGACTACTTATTGCCGTGTTTTTGCATTAGCCGAGCAATTTTTAAGCGGATTTAGTAACTGTACTTGGTAATAACGTATCTCGAACACGGAAAAAACACAACACACTAAATCGGTTAGAGTATTTTTATTGCTTTAGGTTAATGGTAGTGGTTTTTAGATTTGTATACTCGAGGGAATATGACGTATCCTGTGTAATTCGGGTACAGTTATCGAATTTTATTGGCCTCTTCGCTCAGGTGTGTCCATTTGGAAATTTATATCTCTTCATAGTACAAGACAAGTGTTTGGCATTTATATGGCAATAGCATCGGACAGAAGTAACACGATTAATAAATTTCTCTTTTTTTGGTTGAGTAGAGAACGAGGTGTATTTTACCGGAAAAGAGTAAAAAGTCTTGATTGGACTGGTCGTACTAATCGGTTGAATTTAAATCTCATTAACCTGGTTAAATAGAAAAAATGATGTGATATATTTACTGCATTCAGGTAATCAGTAAATGTCGATTTATGGAATTCTACAGGGTGTAATGAATCGTAATAAATGTTTCGATGTTCCGTTGTCTTATAATATGTTCTGCCTATATAATATTTTATTATTAGAGCTGTCGTTGTTTTTTTTTTATGACTGTATATTGCATACAACGATGTTTCATGGCAAATTTCTCTGTATGAATAATATAACCGTGAGAATGAGTTCCAATACGAAAAAATTAAAAAACATACTTCTGAAAGGGGTGTATATTTTTGCTTTCTTTAAACACATATTTTCGCAAAACTGGGTGTTCTATACGTTTGGCTGTCATGGCCTTTCCTGTAAATAAATTGTTGTGTATACACGTATATAGGATGTCTTACGGAACTGTTCTATTGGAAGTTTTTATGTTCCACTATTTCTATATATTTGAAAGTTTGGAATCAAGATCTACCCGATCGGATCTTTTAATCTATTGTTACTATTGAAGCTAACAATGTCATGTTGGATGAGCCATTTGGTCAAATAAAAAATGTTTAATACATCCTATATCTTATACAGGATGTTCAAATTTGGCAATAAGTGTTTTGTTTTTAAACTTAAAAAACTCAACTATTAAAAAGAAAATCTTGTGTTTAAGGCTCCCGTATCCTACGTCGAAAACGCGCCGATACACTACACAATAATTATTGTTTAAATTCGGAAACTATAGCAACTATTCGATTGAATAGGTCCTTACGCCACTGCGTCCACAAAGAATTTCAATATTTATGCAAATTGTACTTGCAAATTTTAGTGTTAAAAAGAACTAAACTACAATATAGAAATGCTTTTTGGTCTTACTGGCGTATGATTATTGTGTACTGTAATGTATTATAAAAGTACATTAAATGTTACGTATAACGATAGGAGTTACGTCTTAGCGAATGTAACTATATAGAATAACATTCTGGGAGAGGTTCAGTTTGTTGCCATTGCAAAATAGTTCAACGGTCTGTGGATAGATGGCGCTGTTTAAAATTGAAAATGTAAATACAACATAAATAATTTATTTAGACATGACCTAAATAAAGTACACTAAAAATCGGTTATACTGAAAACAAGACGTAGGTAACATAAAGAATGCCACTTTGGATTTTTTGTGTTTGTGTTAAATAATATAAATCGTATTTGCATTTGAAGGTCGTTTAAAGTTGTTTTTTTTTTAATGTAAGCTGTAGGAATAATAACTTAAAACCTGTTATTGTAATCAGTAATAGGTAATCAGCGTAAAATGTCACAAAAAAAATCTTTAACTTCGAATCAAACTAAATTCAGATAAACGACCTTCAAATGCAGTTAAGTATCTACGGGTCTTTACAAATCACAGATGAACTATAAAATAGTTTCCGATCAAAATGATCAAAACAAAACGCTCGTTGATAATTTAGTTACAAAGCCCCTTTCTTCGGAGCAAAGCCGATACTATACCGGGTGTCTAAACTTATCCGTTCACCATTGGTAACTTTGTTATTATTATAACTACACAGTAGGTTAAATTAGCAAACTAGTAGTATTTTTTTCGGCGATTAAGATTATGGTAAGAACTAAATAATTGAAAATTTGGTTTTCGAAATATTTACGAAAAAATGTTTTTTCATTGTAACACTCTGTATTTTGTCAAATATTTTTAAAGAAAATTTAATTTTGAACAGAAAGTTGATAATGCATGATTACCCTAAACATAAAACTAAACACGTAATGCGCAGTTTAATTTTGTGATATTTGTCAGAATAAGGTAAGTAAGTAGGCCGGACTGAATGTAGTGCCAAATAATGAAATACACAAATTTCCTTGGAAACAAAGTAAATAAACCTAAATCTGTCAAATTAAACTGTTAGAAAGATAGATTAATAATTTTCATTGTTGAAAAATAAAATGCCTTTTACACATTTGGAAAAGTGTGATATGCTGGAGGCGTATCTGGTTTGCAGAAAAAATTCTGCACAAGCTTTATTACAATACCAGCACACATTCCCGGATCGTCAAGCACCAAGCCAACAATACTTTCTGCGACTGTATCGAAGATTGCGAAACAACGAAAATTCTTTTACTAAAGTAAGAAGAAAGAAGCTCTTTATTATTGATGAAGAAACGGAGACAAATGTGCTAGCGCATTTTGTACCTTACCCTAAAATATCGATCAGCAACTGTGCAAGAGAATTAGAAGTAAAAAGGGCCACTGTTCACGCAATTTTGAAAAAGAATAAATTCCATCCCTACAAAATGAATAAAGTGCAAACATTATTAGCTGGTGATGAAGAAAGAAGATTAGTGTTCTCTAATTGGTTTATAAATTTTTGCAATGAACGACGAGATAATTTTAAGTTTATTTTGTGGTCAGATGAAGCTAACTTTTCAAACACAGGTATGCGCAATAAACACAATGAGCATTATTGGAGTAAAGAAAATCCTTTAGTAGTGGATCCACGTAATCCACAAAACCGATTTAGTTTAAATGTTTGGTGCGGCATAATAGGATCTAAACTTGTTGGCCCTATTTTTTATCACGGCACGTTAACCGGACAACGTAATGTTGAATTATTAACGCCAGTTATTGAAGATTTCCTGGACCATGTTCCTATTATTCAAAACGGCCGCATTTACTTTCAACAGGATGGCGCACCTGCTCATAATAGCATACAATCTGTTAATTACTTAAATACAATTTTTGACCAGCGATGGATAGGAACAAACGCCCCAGTTCGTTGGCCTCCTCGGTCACCTGATTTAACGCCGCTTGATTTTTATCTTTAGGGCTCTGTGAAAGACGTAGTTTACCAGGAAAGACATCAGAATGTGGAAGAGTTAGAAATAGCGGTAAGAAACGCATTAAACAACATCGACGGCAGAACAATCTTAAAAGCCACTCGAAGTGTAAAAAAAAGAGCTCAAAAGTGCGTAGATCAAGAAGGTGGTACTTTTGAACATTTATTACATTGAAAAACATGTATTCAATTAATTTACAATTTTATACGTTGCTGTTGTTGTTAAGTATTTATGTATCTATTTGTTTCTACTTATTTTTATGTAGTGTTAAGCATAGTGCGATTAATGTTATTACTCATTAAAATTTCTTCCAACTATGTAAAAAGATGCAGTCACATTAAAAAAAAATATTCACAAGAATATTTTGAAAACCAAATTTTGAATTATTATTTTGTTTTCATATTCTTAATAACCGAATAAAATACTACTAGTTTGCTTATTTAACCAACGTTGTATCTGCTTTAATAACAAAGTTACCAATGGTGAACCGATAATTTTGGACACCCTGTATAGTTATACCGTCATTGTAAAGTACGGGCTATACGACAGCTAAATAATCATACGTTAAAACAAAAATCCGTCAGCATTCTATTAGTATTTTTCTCTTTTTCATTTTTGACATTCTTTTTTGCTGCTGAATTTGACGTAAATAGTAAACAAGACACAATTTGTATTTATTTCTATATTTATGGAGATAATTATTAATCATACACCTTCCTAACTCAAGGTGGCAGATTTTATTACATTTAAATTGCACAAAGAATTATCTTAAAGGTTTTACGGTAGCATCATTTAAAACATAAATTCACCCTCAAGATTGCGTAATAAAATATGTATTGAAATATTCCAGTTGCGTCGAGCAACCAAAAAACCACGAATGATACGATCTCCATTGTATGGCGTTATTTCGGAATGGGCTGCTGCGTTAAAGGTACGATTAGACGAGTCGTTATGTAATACAACACAATTTGCGTTACCGTCTAATCGTACTTAAGGATATTTAACTCAGACCATCTCTGATCTAAATTGCTGTCTTTGGATGGTGACGTAAAGTTATATATGGAAATGGAGCACCTTCAACAATATTTAATTAGAAAATATGAAAACCAGTGAAATTGTGTACGTACCTATCAATAAATTCCTAATAAACAAATAATCGATCAATATTCATTCTGAGAGACACACTCATAAATAAATCGCTCTCGAAAAGAACTGCTTGCAATAACGAACATAACCCTATATTGAGAAGTATATAACCTCTTCTTGGTATTTTCCGTGGTTGTCATGGTTGCGAGAAATTGTATACGGTTAGATATTTGTGGTGGGGTGGATTCTTGCCGCAAATAAAAATATACGGGATAATTAGAGATTTGGTAGTTGTGTCGCCATCGACATCTAGTAAAACTTTTGTTTGGAAGCTCTGGAGAAAAGAGCGGCAAGTCACGTTTAAATGGGGGATACGGGAGCCTTAATGATTCCGTATTGTTTCCTGTACATATCTTTTCTGGGATATTTGTACTTTTGTCTAATTCTTAAAATGCTGATTGTCATTTTGTTCCTGTTAATCGGTGAGGGTAGAGTTTACCTATATAATGTTTACCTATATTTACGAAAAAATGTGTACTTGGTTTTTGCATAATTATGTATGTATGTTTAAAAATGTGAATAAGAGCACAATCTTTTTTTCTAAACTGTCGCTTGCATGCATAAAGAATAATTTTAAAATATCCCTATTTACATATCTTTTATTATTGAATTACTACATTTAAAATGCCAATTGGGCAAAAATAATGTTGTAAAACGTCATAGATAATAAAATACAAATCTTGTAAAACTATGAAATCATACAATACCAGGTTTTTAATGATTTACATTTTAATGATTTAACGAAAAGTTATAGATACCTAAAAACCTTTTGAATATAGGTGTATCACTTGAGTTGTGTAGTAATATGCAGGGTATTCCATTTGGCAAAAATGTGTGTTCAATATTTTAAAATGTAACACTGAGTCGCAAAATTTGACCACCCTGTAGAAGATATATTGGTGTACTAAATGTTATTTGGTTTGACCATACTTCTGGAGTCTTCTCACCAAAAAATAAACTGTTAGCTTCAATTATAACGAAGATATTAAGTTTGAAACAGAAAGTTGGGAAATACGAAACCCTGATAAGAGTCAATGTATTTTGATAAGTGGCAGCAAAATATGATGATAAAAAGTATATAATTATATTTAAAATAGCCATTGACATCCAAATCATTCAGTTTCCGGTAGACCGCAAGTGACAGTCACCTCGAGAGTATTTTAATTCTAAAGTTTGGATCGAGTAGATTATGGTTCCAAACTTTCTAATATGTAAATAGTGGATCATCAATAACTTCTTATGGATCAATTCCATGAGACACATGGAAAAATAATGTTGAAAAAATAATAAGCCTCTTAATTGTAAGATGATTTAAATCATCTTACAATTAAGAGGCTTATTATTTTTTCAACATCCTACTTCAATATATATTCTGCAAGAATGGATTTTTCTCTAAACTTAATTATAACACTTAAAAACAATTGAAACATAATCAAGGATATAAAAGAAACATAATCTAGATATAAAAGCACTGCTTTTCAAAAAGTGCTCGTGGAGGTATAATAATAATTAATTCATATTTATGTTGTAGACATCCAAGAACTTCGAAAATCGAAAGAGCTCTAAATATAAGATATTCAAAATCAATGTCTTCCTTCTTTGTAGTGCAAAGGCTTGTAAATTCTTGATGATAAAAATAAAATCGAAACCAACATATTTCATGGATCAATACGAAAAGTTGTTTATTGCCAGACAGTCATAATTAATTTACATTATGCCATTGTAATTTAAATAAAATGAGTAAATATTGGGTACTATAAAATAATTATAACTATTCTACCGTGGATTAGTGCTGTATACTAATATTTTCTATAGGTTCTATTCTTAAAAGCATGGAAATAAATATACTGCTTTCAACAGTTTAAGAACATACCTTAGAGCTGTCAGTATACTGTCCACAATTCCTGTTCGTTTTATTTTGTTCTGTTTACAGTAACGTTTCGCAAATATTTACAAGTATACGCTAAAAGTGTTCCACACCACCAGATGAGAGTTATTTGACATGTTTTCAACGATTGTATAATATTTCGCGAAAAGTATACACAACAGTGACATTATTTACGAACAGATCTCAAGACACTTCTTAAAATACAAAAGAACCATTTTACCCTTGATAAAACTTACACACACAAATATATCCTTTAGAATCCTATCCTAAGTATCCTTAAGTTCCTTAAAGGATATGACAAATGCTATCCGACTTTTTTCTCTTACATATTTTTTTTCTTATTTTATTCCCTGTTATCTATTTCAATCAAAATATTATGTAAACTATATTTTATCTTATTCTCTTTTCAGGTACGTTATCAGAAATTATAATGCCACCACCACGTCGAAGGCATACAGCAAATGGAATGTTGCAAGGTAGATTTTTTCACAAATAAATTTATAGCAACCTATCATTTTATCGCCGTTTAACGTTTATTTATGTAAACAGTTACATATCAGAAATTTTTTTAGTGACTGTGTATTTATTTTACTAACACGTTTTTTCCTCCTAAATAAAATCGATATAATCATTAACTGTAGCTTGGAAGATCATGATTGTCGGCGAATGGTTCATTATTGCCAGTCTTTAGGACTATTAAAAGGTTATTAAAAAATAATTACAGCACTCTGGCGGCTATACCTACTCGATCGGGAGTGGACGACACAGCTTGGCCAAGAACTTTGCTTGGGCTTACCTCTCAGGTCATTACCATATCTCGATTTAGATACAGTAATTAATTACAATCTGCGTTAATTGCGCTCTAATGAGTTTAAAAAATTCTGCGACTTGTGCATGAAATCTCATTGCGATTGCTGCTTGAATATTCATCATGGCTAAGGGATGAATTTAAAAGGTCCATTCTTTTAATGTTATCTAAAGATGATTGGATAATGTAACTTTTTTTTAAATTAAATTCGCATTTAATCGTTGTTATACGTGTTACGTATTGTTATACGAAAAATGAAAGCAGACTTTAATTATTTGGATATCAACAAAAAGCAGCACAGATTAGAATTTGTTTTTTTACTAAAAACAAACATAGGACATATTGCATTTATAATCGAGATGTACAAGTAAACCCAAAAAGTAATTAAATTGAATTCATATTTCAAATTCTGTTTTTATTTATGTGTTATGACAGTTTGTTCGCAGTTGTTTAACTGTTAACAATGTAGTCTACGATAGTGTACCGTAGATTCGGAATCCTAGCGTTAATACGCGTTGTATAGATATGAAATTTTTACAATTGTTTTCTGATGTAGTATTGTACACTGGAAAATATATAAAAGTAATAAAAGGTTAAATAACGTAATTATTTTTAGTAAACATTGTTATTTTATGAAAAGGATTTTCCCAAGCAGAACACAAAAAAATCGAATAGTTTTATCTAAAAATTATTGAGTTTCAAAATTGTTCATCGTTTTTAGGTGATTTAAAATCTACGATTTAGAAACAAATATTTTTTTCACACATCCTTGACTTCACCGTTTATTTCATGTGTTTTTACGTCCTATATTACTGTTGTGGTTAGTTTCCATTGCAAATAGTTTTTTTAAGACTCACAACAATTTTCATTAGTGGGGTATACTTGCTCCTTAAAATCAAATATGTCCTACAGTTATTTGTTAATGATAAGTGATAACCAACTGCAGAAACAGCATTGAGACAGTGGGTGTATGTCGTATGAGATATAATTGCATAGGTTTATTTTAAACCAAGTATATTTCATCTAAAACATTTTTAGCATCTCTAGCGAGAACTATAGATATCTGACACGATCTACCATTCCAATATTATTTCTGAAGTGAAATCTCTGTAGACTCACTAAGAAATCACTTTATGACATATGTTTTTATTTTTGTTAGTATTTTTAACCCTGAGCGCATCATTTTTATGACCCCTAGTATTATAATAAATTGTTGTCCTACGTAATATAAAAGTTAACGTATTTGAGTATGTAAGTTGAGTTATGTCGATCTGCTGATATCAAGAGCAATTAGAGCAATTATCAATCAGAATTTCAGTTTATTCATATATTTAAAACAAAAACAGTAGGTAGAACTGATTTTAAATCATTTTGTATGTCTCCAACTAAACCAGAGTTTGATGTATTCTCACTTGAATGGACAGTATATTTGCTAATAAAAAAAACTTATTTTTTGCATGCATATTTCACGTTTTTTTTTCTTGGGATCTTCAGGAGGATGCAAGGGCACTTAATGTAGGCTGTCCTGTAACTCGATGAACGAGGCTCAACCACAGATTCTTGGGACAAAAGTAAGACGATTTAACTATAATTTACAGGCAAGTGCTTTTTATTTCGTTTTTTTACGGCTTCAAAGATCATTTTTCAATGTTCACTTATAACGAATGTGCTTTTGAACGGATCTTGATCATCTTTGGTACAACAAATGAGGAAGTTAGTAGAGTCATGTCATTGTGCCATCAGCGCACAAAGCAGGGGTGTCATATGACGTAAAACACTTATACTTCTTTTTTGGTAAGGTAAAATATTTCAGTATTTTTAAGGCTGATTTAAATTTGCTATTTATTTGTATTATTTGTATCTGGTCGGTTTAGGACGAAAAAAATATATTAAGAATTTCCGAACTTATTGTTCCAAATGTGAACAACATGGGTGTACAGTACCGTTGTTTTAACAAACATCTCTTGAAAAGTGAAGTAGAAGTATGAAGAAGAAATGAAAATGAATTGCATGTAGATAAGTTGGGTTAAATCGTCTTATAGTCGTCCCAGGAGTCTTTGGTTAAGCTATGTCCATCGAATTACGTGACAGCTTGTATAACTCATTTCTCGGGAACTGATACCTTTCCCTATCCTGTCACAGATACTGTAGCTTTGTATCTTTAATACTTCTTAAATTAGACAGCCAAATATCCACATAATAAAAATATGTCGTACCTATGTATTTTTCCTTCTATAAAAAAATCATTTGAATGAAAAATGAAGAAAAATGCCTTCTGCTAACTTTGGATAACATTGGGTTTTCTAAACAATGTCAACTTTAAGCTTTTAGTTCTCCGTCTTCACGACTGCTATCATTATTGTTATTGTAGATCTAAAGTGTGAGCTCAAATTTCCTGATTCCGTGTTCAAATTATTTCACCACGGTCATAAGTCTAGAGTGCGGATTCTAAGAATTTTGCTTGGACAGTTTTAATGTAAGCAGATTAAAAAGCTTAAGGATCTCCACGCATTCAGAAAAACTAAAGCATTTGGCGCTATTTTTATTTTGCTTATTTTGCTTTTTTCCCGGATTGTGCAGATATGCGCTTATTTTGCCATATTCCTGCTTATTTTAACTTTTTACGGATTTTTTTGGGCTGTTTATACCCGGTTTTAGGGGGTTTAGGTCGTAGGTGTGCGCATTTGCGTCTCAAAAATCGCAAAATCACTCAAAAACGCCTCTACTGCATTGTGACATACCAGCTACAACCGTGCGCACAACACAACAGTTTTTCGAATTTTTTGTGTATTTTAAATGCAATTAAGGATAAATGGCTGTCTACCACATAGATAAAAAATCTCGAATTCAAAACAATAGAATATTCTGCAGAATGTGCATGAAAACAGCAAGTTACAATTACTACCCTATTTTACGATTTGTCTCTTGGTAGTGATTGTTTTAATTTTAGGCCTATTTTGTTATATTTTGTCTCTTTAATTCACAGTATTAACATAAAAATATTTAAGTGAATAGTGAATTGTGCATAGTTTATTTCTATTGTTAAATATCAATTTCCTCCGTTATACCAATGTTTTGTATGAGGTGTATGTGCTAATAAGTATATACATATATACAAAAATAATACAAGGTATATGTATTCTTATTAGGTACGCTTTTTTGTGTGCTTTGCTTTCTCATTTTTTCGTGCTTATTTTAAGTGCTTATTTTCCAAAAATAAATGCTTATAATTCCGCACTCTGGTCATAACTATAGTGGTTCATTTAATAAAATTTAATTAAAGGAAAGTTAATTTCGAATAATTCACACCATATCAAAATCAATTCCATTTAATACTATTAATTTAATCTATAATTTAATTTACATATACGCGGTATGATTTATACATATATGCGGATGATCAGCGAATAATATAAATTATCGTCCACTAATAACTGTAACAAAGTCCTGCTAACACGAGTTCGCAATCACATCACCACATACAGTTATACAGATTTAATTAAAACGAACAATAAACTCAATAATCCATCATCAGCACGCAAGCAATCCATTCAGCACGCAACAATGACAACATTAAAAACTAGAGAGCCAACAAAACTACAAGAATAATGAATCACCGCGGGTACATTAAACCTCCTTGTCTTCTTCATACAGAAAGAAAAAACTATTCTATTAGACTCGTTTGTTAGAGGAATTGAAAATTTCATGGACCCATTTTTTTTTCTGGCTTAAATGCTTGAAGCGTATTACTGGCGTTCACGAAATTTATCCGTCATTTGTACTCGATGATGAGGAGTAAAATGCCATAAACTTAATGACTGCGATAAAACGCGGAATTTAAATTAGGAGAAAGTCGGTGGACCTAAGTGGACAATTAATGTTTTACATTTCGATGATTGTGAACGGTTTTCTCGGAAAGTGTCACCGTCATGAACTCATCTATATCGATGATAAGGTTGCGCTGGTTCAATTAGTGGACGTGCTACTTGGATGTCGGTCGAAAACGTGTGAAGCCGAATCATAATATTCATAATCCTATAAGAAAAAGTTCATTCGCTTGAACTAATATAAATATTCCCTTCTGTTCAAAGATTCAAAGAATATTGCTTTGGAAGCATTCAGGTAACAACTTATTTCTACCGTAAAGCATTTATCCCAAAAAAAAAACAATTTTTTCTCTGTGCAACTAATTTCTACTTCTTGTTTATTTCCTTACTTAAAATATATAAGACTACTAATACAAATATATGAGATCATGAAAAAATATATGAGATACGACCTCACTCATTCTCAAAATGAATGAGTTTATTTTAACACAGTTTAATTTTGTGATAACTTGTTCACCATGAAACAAATTCAATTGAAAATAATGTTGTTTTTAAATTAGGAAACTAAGGCAAAAATCCGTTGTATTACGCCCAGTATATGATTCTATTAGTATTTGCAAATTGGAATATGAAATTAATATTTTGAGAACAAGTCCAGTATACTTGAAAATACGTAATATACCTTGATTTTATATTAAATATTCATTAATAAAAATTTGGAAATTTAATTAAGCTTACAGTTTTTTGCATTAACTAGAAGCAAATTTTGCAGAATTTTCCCGATTGCTTACTTACTTAGTTACATGACCACGTAGATATGATTGTCATCATATGTCATATTTGCTTTAAATATTTTTTTAGTGTCGACTGGGTAAATCGCGTATTGGGGGTTACTAGGTTCTTCGACATAAACATATAGGCTTTTTTCTTGGTTATATGACGGCATAGAGGCTCAGGAAAGTAATTTACGTAACATAAAGTACCTGATGGATCTAACAGTTTTGATTTCCACAATATATATCGAAAGTAGTGATAACTGCATGGGGGTGGAATTTATAACCACAACCTAGGTCGTCATTGGATAGATATTTTAATAAGACACACCATTTTGTTGAAAACAGTGTTTGTCAATACGGTTTACGACAGAACCATAATCAATTATGGCATAGCTGCATTAACTGTAATCGTGACGATAATTACAGGTAATAGTTTTGTATTTAGTTAGTAAAGAAGGCAAGTGATATTGTATCGATAGTCAATGATTTACCGCATCTGATGATGGCGATTGTAAGCCCTTTAAGTCAGTTTTGTACAGTCAACTGGCAAAAAATATTTTTTCCATAATCTGGTATCATGGTTAATTGCGTAAACCATATGATTGAGTAAGATTTCTTTCCAACGAAAGATGTTTAATTTTTAAATATCTATCCAATAATACCGCACACGACTTAAGGTTTTATTTTGAAATTCTAAATGTGAGTGCAGTTACGACTACTTCCGGTACATTCCGGAAATGAAAATTGTTATAATTAAAGCCTTAGAATGGCTTATTTTATGTTAGTTTCTTCCCGAATCTCTGTGACATCATATACCAGGAAATAAGCCTTGGATCAAACTGGCTATATTTACAGATATAATATCAATATAATATCCCATCCGTATTTAGATTTTTTTTAAACATTTTATATGTATTTGCAGGTGTAATATTATCATATGCACATGGTTTTAGAATTTTAACACAAACTTAATTTCTCAATTTGAACCCTGTCAGAAACAACCCCATTGTTGCTTAGATTTTTTTTTAACTATTTTTCTTATATTCACAGGTGCAGTATTATTATACTCACTAGGTTTCAAAACTAAATTTATATCTAAACGACCTCCAAAACCCACCCCACCCCATAACTAGATTTTGTATACTATTTTTCCTGTATTTGCAGATATAAAATTATCATACTCACAAGATTTCAGAATGTTCACGCCAAACATATGTTTCAACCCCCTTAAAACATCCCCTATATGGCGGAGATTCTTTTCACTATTCTTACACGTATCTAACAACTATTTGAAGTTCATTGTCAGAAAAAAATAAGCTAAAAGTGCAAAATCGAACACTGCGCGCTGTGCAACGGGCTGGACAAAAAAACTTGTTATTTTCTGACCGTGCAATAACTACCCCGAATTTTGTGAGAATATTTGAGGAAAACACATGCTGTCACATTATGTCGTCAATGCTTCGCAGAAACATACTTCTTTCTACTTGTAAGAAATTGTTTTCGGTTTAGTACGCGAATTCTTAAAACGCTTCAGTTTCGAGGAGAAAATAATATCTTGGTATGTAGTACGTCTTGCTAATAAATATAATATGACATGTGTAAGAATTAATGATGAATGAATTTATTGTTTGATAAAAATTAGTTCGATAATTATTCATTCAACTCTCATTTCGAGGCGGACTTTTTACCTGAATTCAATGATGTTTGTACAATATAAAATTAGTAAATAAGTAATAAAATACAGCGCAAAACAAGCAAATTATTCAGAACAAATATGAATTAAGCAAATAATTATTCCAACTAAAGTAAAGTAACAAAGTGGTTTCAAATTTTTGAGAGAAACATGCCACATAGGTTGACACCTTTTCTGCACGTTTCTGGAGAAGCTTAAAAAGGTATTTTTAAAAGATATGAGATTTTAGTAACTCAATGTATGAGATTCTTTTAAAATATATGAGACTCAGCAAATATATGAGATCTGGCAACCTTAATGGCCACTGATAACTCCAAAGCAAACTGTTTATTTCTTTCACATCTGGTGTAAATAAATGGTTTCGACTAATAAACGCATTAACATTTAAACAGTCAATTGTTTTAAAAAATCCTCGGACATGTCCATTTTATTTTATAAAATTACACATTTTTATAATAAATTGATTTCCAACCTTTGTCATCAATATATTTTTTCATTGCAACATCTTGTTTTTCTTATAGATATTGATCCTTAATTGTCTTAAAAGAGAAAAAAAATGATTTAAGCAGTTTTGAGAATTTATAGAATCTGAACGTGAAGCTCTGACAGCAATGGTTATCACGCTACCAACTAAAAAAGAACACAATCCCAAAAAGCTGACGTGATAAGCGATTAATGACGCCGGATTCACCGCCAATAAATCTACACTTACCTACTTATCAACATCTCAGTCTGACTTATGTTAACGACAAACCAACAACTTTGTTTCTATCACGTCTGCTTTAGAATCAGTAAATGCTAAATTGCTGGAGTTCTGACTGCTTGGTCAAGTCTAGGTTTTCTAACTGAAATGGTACAAATGCCCTTCAAGGTTTGACAATGATGCCTTCATCCATACTTCTATGTGCTTCCCATAGTGTTGAACTCAGTTTGGGAACTGGTAAAGTCAATCTAGTAGTTGATGATAAATTTGAATAACTAAACTCCAAAGATTCCCTGATGGATGCAAAAGAAACAATCCGTTGAACGGTTTGCGAATTGTTGCCAAAATGTTGTTGCCAGAAAGCAGATGTCATTCTGAGTCAAAAGTTTCATATGAACTTTTTCATTCGTTACATTCGTTTGAAATGCACTTCACATTCATAAATGGCGTATTTATTATATGTTTGAACCGTTATTTCTCTCAACAACTATCAAAAGAAAATTGTTGGTAAGAATTTCCGATCGAAGTGCAATTAGTCCGACCGACAATAGATTTTTCATGAATACCACAATTAATGAGCGGCGCTTGTATGTGTAAACTACACTCCATGCAACACATTATTAGTACATATTACGCAATCAGTACCACCGAAGATGACCAATACAATAATTCACCTTTTTATTACGCGCTCTTCTTTTATTCAATGCGCCGTTCGGCCACACTCGACACAATAAAGTTCATTATCTATTCGTTGAATTGAACGGTAATATGACGCCATTACTTCTAGGCTATCATTATTACCATTTGCTGACAATGAGTAATGAGTGTTGAACTCTGCATTTCAATTTCGTGTTAGGAGTTCGAACAGAAAATCTGTTCTGATTTTAGGTAATAATAACGCGTAATAATTAAAAATAAGGGATCTCTTTAGTATTATAATTTCTACCAAAACACCATATGTTCGGCAATGCACTAATTTATTTATCTTTTAAACTATTGGTCAAAGTAGGTACTATTAATGAGCCCTGCGTCTTTATTTAGCTTGAATGTGTGAATTCTGTGCATTCTAAGAATTTGTCGGTATTTAACTTAAGGGTGCCTCCTTAGGGGGTTAGGATCTTAAGTAATGGATGTTTTTATGCACCATCCGGTATTTCGTGCACCAGTTAAAAGCGTTTGCAGCACTGAACAATGCGTACTCAGCACTGTGATATTTTGGGCAATATATTTGTAGGTACCTGCCTCTATTCGTACATAAACTCTACTTCTAAAGTGTGAGTTGTAAACTTTTAAGAAGGCCTCTTCCCTTAGTTATTTTACGATGTAGACTTCTTTGTTAAAGTGAAAACGCTGATTTACGATACAGTACTTGCTATCAGAATTATATACAATGCAATCCTTGCATTTTACTAGAATTTACTTCTGAAATTCACATATACTGCTGATTCAAATTTGAGGTTTGTAACAGACACCTCGCATATGAATTGCATCAAACTCCCGTAAATTCAGTTTTGGAGAAATTAAGAGCAACTGTTGAACCAACTTCTGATTTCAACTTTTTTGCGTTTTTATTTGGGAATGTTGGTCACATCCGAAACAATAAAATACAACAACCATTAATAATAATAATATCTTTATTGGCGATATACATACATATAAAACATATTTTCGCAGGTCAATAGGTATTTAAGAAAATTTAATTAAAATATTAAATTCACAATAGAATATAACAATAAAATACACTGTACGACAAAATAACATTAATACACATTAAAAAGGGACGCTTATAGTACGCATTCAGGGCATATCGGAGAAATCGCTGTCAAGATACTCCCCCCAACTATAAAATGCTTTACCCAACAGGTAACTTTTTACTGCAGATTTAAACTTGACCAGATTGAGCGCCTTCACATGATCGGGAAGGACGTTGTAAAATTTAATGCCGTAATAGTTTCTCCCATCTCTAGCCCTCTCCGTTCTATTAAAATTTAAAACTAGTTCGCGCTTACGTCTTGTATCATAGCCGTGGCCGTCGTCATGTCTCTTATAGGCACCGATGTTTGCTCTAATATGTAGCAAGCAACGTGTTATGTAAATACACGGCAAAGTCATAAGGCCAAACTCTATAAACTTTGATCTGCAACACTCAGTGTACTTAAGGTTTGCCATCACCCTAACACACCTTCGCTGCGCGGCGAACACCAGAGAAGCATGCGCTGAGTGACCCCAGCACAGAATGGCATAAGTTAGATGGGCGTAGAAATACCCATAATACGCTGTTTTAAGGGTGCTAAATGTTGCTGCGTTCTTTAGACAACGAAGTGTAAAAATGATTTTGTTCAGTTTTCTTGTTGTGTGCACAGCATGTTCCTCCCATGTCAAGCCACGGTCGATCCATACGCCCAGATACTTTACCGGGGTGACATCCTCAACTACGTGACGCAACGAAAAGCTCAGCATTTGCGTCTTGGCCTGATTGATACTGAGCATATTAGCCGCAAACCATTCAAAAATTTCCCCCCGCGATTCAGCACACCTAACTCGAAGATCCTCCAGAGAATCTGACATGTTGATGGAGCTGGTGTCATCAGCAAAAAGGATTAAATTTGCCGTTTCTGAGACAACGAAGTAGCATTTTATAATAGAATCCTTGGTGTCCAATAAGGTATTGAATAATGAAAATGCAAATGTTGTCCTTATTTCCAATTTATTCCAGCTCGCTACATGTTTCGCATTTCGCTAGATGCTACTTCAGGCTACTTCGTCAGTTTCTTAAGATCGCATACATATATTATAAACACATATTTACGCGTACACTGATTTGAAAAATTCTTACAAATGTATTGGCGATAACTGGAGTTCTTATTTCTAGTATTTGATTTACTTGATTACTAAATATATCACGTGGGGGTGAAGGTCGCGCTCAGTTACTGATTTCTGCTTACTGAATATATTCAGTAAACGTCAACTAACTGAGCCCGACCTTCACCCCCACGCGCCAAATATTTAGTAATCAAGTAAATCAAATACTAGGAATCACAACTCCAGTTATCGCCACTACATTTGTAAGAGTTTTTTAAATCTGTATTGTGCGCGTAAATATGTGATTATAATATATGTATGTGAGTTTTTTAAATCTGTATTGTGCGCGAAAATATGTGATTATATTATATGTATGTGATCTTAAGAAACATAAGGACAACATTTGCATTTTCATTATCCATTTTATAGCTGAAAATAAAAGTCTGGAAAGAAATATCGTCAAGCTCCATAATTTTTTGTTTGTAGATTAAACAGTAATTTAAATTAAAATTTTTTTGTTTTTAAATTCAACAATTTGTATCCTAACACAAATACATGTTTTATGAAAAAAAAATTTCCGATCTCAAAATAAACAGTGGAATTTTTTAATATAAAACCTTTCAAAAAAATACAAAACGCGATTGCTTGCTATGCGGTAGGATGGTCCTTATTTTTTCAACTTTTAATTTTATTCAGCAGGACGTTCTCAATGCATTTCCTTTATATACTTAATTCATGTGAAATTTGAGATCGATGAATACACATTAAGACGTGCCCGAGGGGCTTAAAATCGAGAATAAGTGTAATTTAATGATATAAAAGAAATCACATATTTTCATTTGTGAAAAATACAATCTAAGCTACGTGACTATTCTGCACTGAACAAAATCTAACAAGTGATAATTATTTCTGGTATGCCTTTTTCGGTATAATCCGAATCTGTAGGCCGACATATTGACATGAGCCTAGTTTTCGAGAAAAGCACGGCTAAAAACCTGCAAAAATCAAAAAATTAATTTTTTCGCTCAAAAACTAGACACAATTTGAAATTTCTTCTTTTAGCTTCAGATTGCACGAAAACGCATACCTACCAGAATAGTCACTTAGATTATTGTGTTTTTAACAAATTACGTACTTGGAAATGTGTGAAAAGCTGCGACATCTAAATGAATATTTATTTAGATCAAGCTAATTACTTGTACGTACATTTATATCTATTTTTTTATTAATATTAAATTAAACTCATTCTCGATTTTTAGCCCCTGGCACACGAGTTAATACCTTTCTATTGATGTCAAATTTCACAGGAATTAAGTGTAGGTTTAAAAGAACAAGCAAATTAAGAGGGTCCTTTAGAAAAAACAGTATCTTTTTCTATTTAAATACGAACCACCCTATTGTATACAGTTTCAGTCCAGGCCAAAGCTGGACGGTAAACCTGGTCACTTAAGATCAGTGATGTTAAATACCTGGGTAATTATTACCAAGGGTAAATACCCCTGGTAAATAACCGGGTATTTACCCAAAGCTAGATAAAAATAATCTTGTTATTAAAAAATCTGATGTGGCCAGGCACATGACTTTATCATACGATACAGCAGTGTCAAACTGTGTCAAACTCTGATGTTTTGAGCAACTAGAATTTGCTCATGTAGCTAATCTATTAATATTACCAAAAAATGTCATAGACATAAATAATACGAAGTTTCATCTACTTTAATTTATTATTTAACTATTTTGAGCTCAAAGTTTAGCATTGAAACTTTTAAATATAAAGTTTCGTCGCGATACCTAGTAGTTTCTCCGGAATCGTCGCCACAAAAGCGGACATACACACATGACATACAGTATAATAAGCGTATAACAGCTTATTATTATAACTTAAATATTTGATCTTAATTGTAAACAAGAGTACAAATCTATAAATATCACTGAAATATTGTTAAATGGTCTTTTAAGGATGAAAGGGATAAATACCCAAACTTAAGTATTTGCCCTACGTAGGGGTAAATACCCGGGTAAATACCCATTTTATAAGAGTCATGCCAGGGAATAAGATAGAGTCGAATAGTATTTGCAAATGTTGTTAATCAAGTGGTAAAATGTCTTAAGATTTGCAACAGCTGTAAACATAATGTAACAACTTGTTGTGGTCACATTACTCTCTCAGTACAAGTGTTTCGATCATATATAATGTATAAGATTATGCTATTTAATTCAACATTTGTGGATATTGCATTGATAGCCAGGTATATACACATCAGCCAATTTGATATTTTGAACCATAGTTGATCTAAAATCCTTATTGCTCTAAAACATTCAATTTATAGTAATAAAGCAAAAAAATATATTACATTAAATTTACTTAATTAAATATACTGTCAGTAGTTCTGCAAAAGATAAGCAGATAGAGGTATCTTTTCAAAGTGATATTGTGCTGAATTGAGAAAACAATTTTTGTGGGAACCTACTAATTATAATACCAGATAGGACAAATGTCAGGTGAAAAACATGTTATCTATCATTGGATCTTTACGAGTAGATGTACCTAATATCCATTTGTCTGGAACATCAAACAGCTACCGACAGTTGCAGCTTTTTTTCCGTAACGTTCGACGAGATACTATCTGGCACCACTACGAAAAGTCTATGCACAAGATACAACACGGTTGTACCGGGCAAAAGTTAATGCAACCGTCTAAAGTTCTAAACCTTTTTGCTGATATAAATCACTCCCAGCGTTGCAACAGCAGGTAGAATGTTGGGATAATAGGATAAGTTTCCACTCTGAAATCAGATCGCACTGATAGAGAAAATGCTAATATAACTTTTGTACCTATTTTTTTACAATAAGTGATTAAAATGAGAATATGAATTTGGACATGAGCAGGTGAGTAAACTAGTCATACAAAAATCTGAAGTTTAATTATTTCTGACTTGACAATATCTTCATGCCTATTCGTCCAGTGCATACCCCATGGACAGGAGTTGCGGAACGATCTAAGCGCCTGTAGCGGAGAAATACCGGCCAACACTATGTGCAGTACTGCACGGCGCATTATGTTGTGTTCCGATCTGTCAGAACTAATAAGCTATCGTTGGTATAAATAATCATAATATGATACAGTAAGTGTTGCGTTATCAACTGTAATAATACAGGAAGAAATATTAACAAATGCAATATTGTAATGAATGATATAAATTTGATCGGACCACTTTATACACTACAGATAATTGTAACATTTATTAGCAATCTGCACCATTTACGCCTCGTGTACATACTACCGCCAACCCCTGGAGAGGCGCTTGCATCGCGCACCCGGCCAATACTACATATTTACATAAGTACATACATAATTGCCAAATTTATAGAGTCTAGAATTGGGTAGGGTGTTGCTATTTAATTACCCGAGATATTTAAAAAATGCCCTTTATTTGTCAAGAAATTGAAAACGTTTTTGTGCAAACCATTTTTTTTTTAATGTCAACAAACTCACAGTTTGTTCATAGATATTCAATATATTAAGAAAATGTATTTGGCCAACATAGAAAATAGAACAAAAGAAGGAACATTTTAAAACCACATGGGTCCGAGCATGTACGATGTATAGAGGTGGTTCATTTTTGGTGTGAATCTTTGTTTTTCAAGAAGCAGTAAAACCGTTAAACGCGGACGAAGTTGCGCATTTGTTTGTTGCTCATTTACCTGATAAGAAATTTCACCTATAATTTTTTTGGTTACAAGATATTTTTGCAATTATTTTAACACAATTGCGCTAATTTCTTGTAGGTACGTTTCAATTTTCTATGTTTAATATAATCAAATTTTTCGTTTCTTATTTCACAAAAATACAGAAATTACTGTCATTAGATAAACAAATTATACTTTCGTCTACAGAAATTGCCGAGGAGAAACTTATGCACTGTATTTTATTTATAGTATATTTTATAAATTGTTTTGTGGACCCCATGTATTTGCATACCTTTTAAGAACTGATCTAGGTGCGATATAAAAATAAGGTTTTTTTCTAGGTACAGGAGGTAGCATGCTCAAAATGTTGGTAGCTTGTATTAAAAATTAGTTCGTTATACATTAATGTACGTTAACTAAAATAAATGGTTGAAATAGTCGAATTTACAAACAATTTAAATTCCATAAGTTTCGACCGATATCTTTACACCAGTGTGAACAATATCTTTCTCAGACAACTGTTTTTTCCTGATTTTTTTTATAATTTTTGCGAGAATTATTTTTTATTCGAAAATATATGAAAACGGATAAATAGGGGCGAAGTTGCGCAAATTTTAATGATGATAAATTTGCTAAAATAGAATTTGCCAAAATTCAAAAGTTTTGAACAAATGGATGAAAACATTTTTTTACTTTATCATACACAGTATGTAAAGTATTGTAATCACGCCAAAAAATTTTTTTTGATTTTAGCGGAAATATGTCTTTTTGGGTCCCCTGAACATTTTTGACCAAGGTACAAAAAAAGTCTGTGTGTGTGTGTGTATGTGTGTGTGTGTATGTGTGTGTGTATGTGTGTGTGTGTGGACCCGTTTTTGTGGCGACGATTCCGGAGAAACTACTAAAGGTATCGGGACAAAACTTCATATTTAGAAGTTTTATAACCAAACTTAGAGCTGAAAAGCTTTCTGTTGAAAAGGGTCCAAAGGAACTGGTGGTTTACTCTTAGCATTTTTCGAAGATTTTGTAAATGAGCCGCTATTTGTGTAATGTCGTCAAAAGAGTTAAATAATAAATTAAAGGAGAGGAAATTTTCTATAATTTATGTATATGACATTTTTTGGTAGAATTTATAGTTTAGCTGCATGAGCAAATTCTATTTCATCGAGATCGGTCGTACTGCTTTAAAACTAGTAGCCAGGATATGTCAGATTTTTTGATTCTAATGACAGTAGCTAGTGTCAAACGCTAATGTTTTGAAAATACTACTGTCAATATAGGCTGCGTTCGGATATTGAACACCGTTACACTTTTTACACCCACTAACACGTAAGTGTCATTTGGACGGTGTACTCGGTGTCAACGGAGTACAATATCCGAACGCAGCTTTAATCGAGATATCTGTCTAGTTCTACTAGTTTTATTTTAATGCAGACATAGCCGATCTCGATCAAATAGAATCGCATGCAGCTAAACTAATAATTTTATATATAGTATGATAAAGTCATGTGCCTGGCCACATCAGATTTTTTTATTTTCGTTTGCAATTTTTAACTCAATACGTAATGGAGTTAGACATTTTTGGAAGCCAAACATTCTGAAGACACGTTTCTACGAAGAATTTTATTGCATATCAAGATAACTCAAAAACTGACAAAACCTGAAACATTCAATATTTATGTACCTACCTACTATTTTTAACACTAAAAAATTCATTTTTTTGAAGATAATTAATGAAATGCAAACAAATGCAAATGCACAACACAGACAGCTTTTAATCGTTTTCTATCTGTTGAAACAAACGAGATATCGTTATACATTCACACTTCAAAACGGTAGCATATATTTTCGGGCCCACGTTAAGGAATAATTTTACCTAATTTTGGTGGCTTGCGAATTTACAAAAATAACACAATTTGAATTTGTAAATATTAAATATTTTCCCAGATCGTATCATATACATGGTGTTAGTAAATAAGTGCGACAAACTTCAATGGGTGATTCTACATGAAAAAATAATGACAGTTTGCTATATAAACGTATGTCCGCAAATGCTTCGTTTTCTAAGATACCGGGGTGTTAAAGTTTTTCTTAAAAACTGACGATTGAATCTCGTCTGAGGGAGATCATTTTCAACATTTTTTGTAGCTTTTCGCCTATTTAAAATTTTATTAGGGTTCCCCTACAAAAAAGGGCAGAGAGAGTGATTTTGTCACAAATTGAACAAATTCCAAAATGATTTTTAATTTGAAATATCCCAGTGGCGTACCATTTTTTTCTTTACAAAATTGATATCATTACCCGTATGCGCGCCAATGATGAACATAAAATTCTTAATTGCATGTCAAAAAATGCGCAATAACTACCTCTTAAAACCCACTAAATTTCATTTGCATATCTCGACCGGTTTCAGAGCAATAAATAAATCGTCAGTTTTTAAGAAAACGAAGCATTTGCGGACATACGTTTATATAGCAAACTGTCATTATTTTTTCATGCAGTATCACCCCCTGAAGTTTGTCGCACTTATTTACTAACACCCTGTATATTTGCAAATCAGGAATCAGGTTCTGTTCAATCCGAAGTCTTAAACTAAACTAATTTCAAGACTGCCATTTCCGGTGTACTAAAGACATTGTCATTTTATTTTATTATTTCATGTTATGTTCTTATAGGCACATATACAACAATATATGTTTCTGATTACTCTCAAAAACCGGGATAATTTCTGTTAAATTTACTAAAATGCATACTGCAAGTATTCCGCATATGTAGTGAATACATCCTTTAATATTGTAAATATATATCTGTATAGAAATAATAGCAAAACGCCTTCTAAAATACAGAATTTATAAAAAAAAACAAGAATTCACACGTGCTATAAAAAATTTTATTTTATTTGGCAGTGAATTTCTCATCCCCTCAGTTTACACCTACAGCAACTTGGGCCACGCATACACTTTGTCGTCCTTTATCCACTTGAAAACATCAAATCTGACAACACCATACCCATTGTCCGAAGCACCCTTAAATCACAGAGTTGCGTTGCGGTTCTCTATAAACTTGAGTTACAACCCGACGGAGGAGGAGATAAAATCCAGCGGGTCCATCCCCGCCTTAAAAAATGTTAATAAAATCAAACGCGAAGGAATGAAATGGCAAATGCGCTATTCAAGACTGGTTCTGGTATGGAACGGCACTCATTCACACACACACGAAAATACCTGCCGGACAATAGAGAAATTTAGATTTTGTTATTTTTGTGGCCTCTGGTTCTTACCTGGACTCACGTATGAGCTTTTGAAATATATGACCAGTCATGTACCTAACTGCCCGACCGTGGAACGAAATTGCAAAAGTTACATGACAATGACGTCGAAGAGGTTATATACTAGTTTGGTTTCGTTGGTGTAAATTTTACCACCAACCATGCTAAGTTTGTAAATGTATCCCTAGCATTTTATAATATATTTAAGCATATTTAAAACACTCAGAACTTCCATTAATGTTGATAATGCGGACTTTTTAAGAAGCTAATAAGCGTGAAGATTTCTGTGTTTTTTTCGTATTCTTTTGATGTAGGGTAGGGCGGGGCTGAAATGTAAAATTAAGTAATAGTGTTTTAGTTCAACCATATGATGTATTAAAGAGAGTATAGTTATCCGAATGACTAACTAATAGGTTTTGCTTGGAAGTACAAATGTTTCAGAAAAGGATTTTTAATTTTAGCTCAAGTAACTATCGTTTTAAATGAATTGCGATAAATTATTCAAACTAAGGAATAATTTACATTCAACATAATATATTGATTTGAAGTAAATAATTTTTTGTTTTATTTAAAATATTCCACTGCTGCATACATATTTTTGTGTTGTAACCAAAAATATGTACCTATATCAAAAAAAAATGCAAAAAGAACTATCCGATCATCATAGCATCATTCGCATTTTTCTCGGAAGTTTTGAGGTTAAAAAAATTGTAAATTTTTTCATGATCTACCACTTTTGTATTGTTATATTATACTTTTTCATTCTAAGACAAAAACTGATGATTTTGCTTACTTATCTGAAGGTTTATTATTCTACATTAATGGTTTTAGCATTAGTATCGACATGAGACACAGTTTATTTTGTATTTTTTTTCGTACAATTGAATGGTGTAACCAGTGTTTGCAATTTTCTTAAAAAATTTAATCACATTATGCACAATTATTGAAAAATTCATTTTTGCCAAAGTCATTTTTGAGTTTTTTCAATTTTTGAGCATATTGTTAAATAGGAACTATCATTTTATCAATAAGTACATGTAAAAACAACAAAAATGAGCATCAGAAGAACTCTGTACGATGATTTTTCACTACAGAATTCCTTTTTGAAAAATACTGATTTTGATTGGAAAAACTAAATATCTCAAAACCTTCTTGTTTTTTGCAAATAAAAATATGTATGCTTATTTAAGACAAAAAAAGCACGCTTTCAAAAAATTTTACCAAAATTGAATTATTGTTGCGACATAGAAAAATAAAAAAAATATCGTGGTTGCGTTGGAATTCGCATTTTCTCGGAAACTTTGAGATCATAGTAAAGAGTGACGCTTGTGAATGTTTTTATGATCTATAACTTAGTATAGGACATTTTTGGATAAAATGTAAAGTTTCACCGAAAAGCGCAATAATATATATTGCACCCCCCAAATAAACACTATACCACCCCATGACCTACATTTATTTTTTTACGTTCACTATGAGCCCCTTTACCATTTGAAATGATAAACGTCCTGTCTACAATTAATACCCACTCTCAGCTGTATTTGCCTGCACTAGGTGTTTATCACACTAGGTATGATAAAGTAAAAATCACCATTTATCACAGGTGATAAATATCGACAACCAAGCGTATATCAGAATCCTACTACTACGTACAATACACAGGTCACTGCTAATCTATGCTGCTAACCACTAACTAATATCGGACTCAGTTCTGAACATTGTGAACGTTCTGAACATTCTGTCGCCGTTCCCTGTCGCGTCAGTTGGGTGCCACTAACAGAGCAAACTCTATACTTTCCACACAAGGAAGCGATTCGATATTTTAAATTAAGTAATTATTTACTTGATTCACACAAGATGCATCTTGCATCAATCCACGAATTTTACTAGTTTTAAACATCATATTTTTATCATATTGTTCAATAAAAAACACTATGTTCTTAAAAGAACTAATAAGATCTTTTAAAACTATCCAATATAGTTTTATTTGGAAGCAATATCTTGTTGCTTCAGAGGAGAAATTTGTGAGTTTTAAATCAGTTCTCGATTGAAAACTTGGTTGAGTTGTTCGGAGTAAATATCCGCAGGACTACGAATGTCTTAAACATTTCTCTGTGTGTGTGGAGACAAACCAAAATCGGAATATTGCGCCCCATCGCAGAGAAGACAACAACAGAGATGGAGAGATAGAGAAGTGAAGATACCCGAAGAGCATGTGCAACAAAACATATAAACGAAAGGATAGATACACAAACAAAGGCAAGAATGGAAACAAGAGCACAGCTGAACCGTGGTTATTATAATAATCTTACAACTGCGAATATTCTAAAATATATTTCATAAAGAAGTCCATTTTGCCATGTTCTTTTTTGTTGAAAACTTGAATAAGATACCTCTTCCCTGCAAAGCGAGTAGGGAATCTAAAAACATCATACATATATAAAAGCACCAACTAAAAACTAATAAACAAACTTACAGTCAAAGTCTTATGTCAAAGTGTTCATACTTGGCGTATCACAGCCTGAGGAACGAACATATATCTAAAATTAAAGCCTAGGTCGTGTGCGGTGTCATTGGATAGACATTTTAAAATGAAACAACTTTTGTTGGAAATTTGGATTTTTTGTTTCCAAATTATCTTTTATTATGGAGAAATCTCTTGTTTTGGACAGGCGACTTTCTGACATGCACAGCCACTGAGCGTAAAGTTCAGTTTGCGATGGTGCCACACTTGCGGATTTAAATTTTTTACCAGAAACTTGTTAAAGTACTGATCTTTGACTATTTCTCTTAATATTTCAGTTTTTATTTTTGTCCAGCTAACAAAGCTGAATCGACCACCGCTCGTGCGTCGCCGTCATTACGCCTCTGGTATGTTATTTATCTTCGAGTTTTCCTGCTGGATCAGTTCTCGGACCATTACTGTTCAATATGCTTATCAACGACTGAATATACTTGCCCAGCTTTGGGATATGCTGTTTAAAATGAATTTAACCATCATTGGCGACTTTGATGCAATTTGTGTGTGATATGCAGAGCAACCTGGACATCTTTGCTACAAGGTATTTAGCTTAGATTAGCATTACATAGGTTGCTTCTGAGTGTGACTTCGGACTTGAAACTCGTAGAAAGAGCAAAGGACGAATCAGGTCAAAACCCACCACTGGTGTCAGCGCCAAAGAAGTTGAGAAACTAAGCCGAGTGTATCACCTCAAAAACCAACGCACCAATTTCAATTGAATACGCACATTGCATTCTTCCCGCCAATATATCAAGCCAGATTTTTTACGACGTATATAAAGTACGCCTCCATTCGCGTAAATTGTCCTATTATTTACGACGTCATGAAAGAGTTTCGCTGCCGTTGCAATGTTTGGGAAACAGGCGCTCAATCGGCGTGAGTTATACGCGAACACCGCGCTATGCTTGCCCACTAACAATAAAGTACTTCGCTGTACATCTGTATATCGTAAAGCAAACCGTCTCTCCACAAAGAGTAAGAATAGGCCCGCCCATAACCTTAACAGAAACAATTGAATTACTCAGCGGAGAGCAGCAGCACGCTCGATTATTACGTATCTGTTTACGCTATATATCTAAGATATTTATTTCTTCTTCGAGTGTACACGGGCGCATGGGGCTTTCTTACGCACATAAACAGAGATATTTTAAACAGTCACTCAGTCCTGTCAGTGTTTGGTAAAACGTCGAATTATTATTATTAGATCGGGACCTCCTCCTCTTATAATCATTACGAAAAAAATGCACGAAACATTTGTTCCATCCAAAATTGTGTATATACGAGCTCTTTCGCGCTTATTAATGGTGTACCGATTGCGCAAAAGAGGTTGGTTTCCCTTATTCTCCTCCTCATGATTTAAAGATAACCATTACTGGAAGACGCCTGGAAAGTTTATTTATGCTTTCAACTTCTATGACACCTCTAAGTTTTCTGATGAGTTATGTTGTTTGATTTTTACGTATAGTTTGACAAGCGAGAAGTTGCATAGACACCGCTGCGCAGAACGCGTGACGTACGCCTTATATTCACACTCTGCGCATATCTGCCACTGTAACTTCTCGTTGGTAGAATTATAATTGGTATTATATTATTAACATAGGGCGTCCTGAATTCTCGCACTCATCGACGGTATTGTAGTACTCAAATCACGGATTTATAATCCTTTGATATCTTAGCGTGATCGTGCATCATCAACGCGTTTCTAAATTTATAACATCTACGTTCGCTCGTCGAGCATATTGTTCAAGCGATGAGGATATGAAAAATCTGTGTAAATACGTTAAACTGCGGCTCTAAGAGCACGGACTCGATGTGGTTCAAATAAGCAATCGTGTTGATGTATAAATTCTTGAAATGGCGAACGGAAATAGTTTTGGTAATTTGAGTGTTTATGTGTAATTTTTTATTATAATAAATTGTTGTGTAAATTGATGATTTTGAGGATAAACTTATCGCCTATTATATGGTTCTTGGTATTTATGATATGTGGAGTAAAATCAGACACAAATAGGGAATTATCTTGGAATCCGTAAAACCTACTGGTGGGACTAATGATTTTCTGTGTTTAATTATTATTATTTATGCCAAAATTTGATGTGTCAAACAATTGGTTACCTACATTTATTCCAGTTCTTATGCGTCGCTTAAAAAACACAAAAACATAATAAATATTAGCTTAAAATAAACACTGTGAACATTATTAAACCGATTCGTCAGGGGCGTGCGATCCATACGTGCAGAGCGTGCAGTGCACACCCTAAGATTTAGGAAAAAGGAAAGAAAAATGTTAAAGATAGTCCAGTCAAAAAATGATATATTATGTATGTATGTATATACCGACATATTAACTAATATTTCTTTGTAATAATAATTTAATGTAATTTACACCACATGGTGTTACACCATATCACACCATATCATTGCTACTTGCTAGAACCGAGCACTCCCGTTTCGACCCGACACCCGCCTTTGCGCTACTGCCATGTCGTGCAGCCACAAACGGTGCACGAACGGTACTATTTGGGTTAAAATCGGCAAATTAAAGAATCATAGCTGCTTTATACGTATGTATATAATGTATGAACTATCGCACCTCTCTACCATTTATCAAATAAAACTATATTCTAGAGAATGAATACAGAACACACTAATTTATTTGTCCGCTGTCCGATCTTTACAACCAACCAATACGCAGACAGTGCGTATAGGTGGTACACGCAACCATATCGCTCAAGCGTGCAGCAGCTAGGGGCGCACGGACGAACGTCAAACAATTGCTAATGGCGTAATTCAAAAACCACCAATGAATTTTGATCGGACTTTTACCTATGCATTCTTTAAACTCCAATAACTAAAACAGAGAAAGCCTGATCAGATTTTTTTATGTATTTCGCTTAGGTTTGTTTATTCCTTAATTTAAATTCGCCTTTGGGCAACGTATTTCCAGCGTGCAGCTGCTGCGATGCACGGTTGACATTGGCGCTTGTTTTAAATTTCTGTTTGTTATCATATAAGTTATCATATAAGTAAATATCTTTAATAAAGGATAGGAGTTAAATAAAACCCTCTTAAAACCCCCTTTTGCAAGAATTTTTACTTAGGTACAAGTTTCGATCAAAAAATCATCATTAGTCGAAAGGATTATCTATTCAACAGTATTCACAACATTTTCAATAGCTTCATAAGAAAAAAATATATTTCTCTATTGTCATCAAAATGGCACCCTTGACATAAAACTATGCTGTTTTTGTGATGATTATGTATGAGTATGGCAATAGAGTAGTGGTACGACCACACTGGACACTACGTCCGCTATGTTCGCGACGATGCCATGGGTGACGTTCGAAACACCATGATACACTAGATGCGATTGTAACCCTTGAAACGTTCCTGACATAGCATACGTAGCATACTACGTATGCTATCTTGCCGTATTATAAGACCTCAAGTAGTTAGTCGTTAGTTAGAAATATCCCGATAAAAAAATCATCAATCGACAGACAGCAGAATAGAAAATGTTTCAAAAATGACAGTTTTGTGCAGTGACCACCCTAGGACAAAACCAACCCAACATATGCTTGCTATTTTTCTGGAAATTGAAGAATTGAACAAAATGCAAAAAATGTATCTGTATAAAATATGATTTATCCACCAATCAGAAGAGACTGAGTTTGATCACAGTTGACTATTCTGTGAAAAAAAGCAAAACATTATGCGGCGCGATTGGATAGCGAGCCAATCGCGCCGCATAATGTTTTGCTTGGTCATTGTTAGCTGGTGCAGGGTCGGCAGTTTGAGCATTTATTGTGATACCCATAGATTATGTATATATAGATTGGCAACTTGAAATCAACCGTAAGTTCGCTACCAGCCGCACTAGCGCTGAGGGTGCGCCACCGTTCCCGCTTGTATTAAAAAATTTAAATGGACACTAAAATACAGGTGCAAAGAAATACCAACCCGGCAACAACAGAGCGGATTATACATCAAGAAAAGTTCGTTTTCGCTTCATTGATGTGTAAACCTGCTCTATTACTGCCTGATTGTTATTTCCAGGCACCTAGGAAGATAGGGGAAGAAATACAAAAACACTCGTGGAGTAGAAAAATAATGTATTCGATAGTTATCTTAAAAAATATATTAATAAATCAAACCTAAATCAATAACAATAATATCTAATTAGATAGATAATTATTATATACAAATTATTGTAATTGCTTTTCAGCGGCAAGTGTCTTTGCAAACCGACCATGCTTTTCTTGCCTCTAACAATGCGGCCTGCTTGATTCTATCATCTATATTGCGATGATCTAACCCTCTTAGGATTTTATTAACATTTTTAATCCAGCTATTAATATAAAATATTAAAAAATGTTTCTTAAAAGTTATGAACAAATTGTGTCACAATTAAAAAGATTTTCTACAAACTTATCGATTTTACCTGCTAAATTTGAAAAATACTATTACTAGCACATACGTCAACGATATGAGAGTGTGCAAGTGCTGCACACTTTTTATATAGCTTTATTAAAACGGTATTAGGTCTCAATAGATCACAATGATCATATGTTGGATATTTTATCAATTCATGATCTGGAAGCTCCTCCAAAGCAATTAGCTGTCTTCTACACTGATCACATTTAATTAATTTTGATAATTTTCTAGCCATAGAGCCAGCGACATATGGTTGTCCTTGATTTCCCAAGTACGTAGCTTCAGTACAAAATTGTGGTTGTTCTTGGTTTTCCTCGTCCTTCAAATTCTGCATTGGGGTCCCTATTTCTTCATTCACTTGTAAAAAAGTGTCTTTGACACACACGATAACGGTTGCGGATCACTTCCTTTATGAGGTTTAACATATCGCGTTTTCCAATTACCTCAACCCATTTGTCGAGTAACTGAAAAATACAACAAAATAATGTACTTCAATCCTTCAACCTGTTCTACGTGTTCTACGAAATAACTAAAAAAATGGCTAACCTACGTACCTGTTGCTCGTTAGGAAAACGATACATTTTATGATTTACTGCTGTTGAATAACATCCTGGTACATACACAACAACTGGATACCATCGTGGATTGCAATTATATAATCAGCGGTAACGCACGTAATAAAAGAAAATTGTCGCAGAAAAATCGTCGCCAAACAACGTTGCTAACAACAAAGAATCGCGGGGGGTTTACAAGGATTTCTAGATCCGTGGAAACCCCACGCGATTATTGGTAGGGAAAATGCGCGCGCTTTCGAAGCGCCACTAGCGGATGGTAGTGGAACTAAGAGTCCCCATAGCTTGGTGATACCTTCACAACAGTCAATGCCAAACTAATTTGTTATTTCTCTACTCCCATATAACTAGATTACTGTTGATTGAATTATCCTACTTAATAAACATTAGGGCTGTTTTTCTCATGTTTTTTCATATGTAGGCTATTAAAAATTGTATATTGTTGAATACAGATTTAATTTAAGGCATTTTAATTGCACTTGTTCCATTAGGACTTTTCATTAAGAAATTAAAATTTAACGTTTGGTATTTTCCCTATGTTATAAACAACTTTGTCAACTGGGTTAGATTTTGGCGCCTTTTGGTCCTCGAAAAACTATCCTAGGATATATCCTGTATTTGTATAAAATATCTGGCTAAATCTGGTCACCGTACACAAATGTGTTCTCCCAGGTGAGGACGCCAAGAGCGAAATTTGAGCTTATTTGAAAAAGGTTTAAAAAAACTGTGTCATATACAGACTTTATTTTTGTTGACAATATTGGCTTTGATTTGAATAAACCAGAATTATTAAATATTTCGGGAATATGTTCAATGTAAATTACAATAATTTATCAGTTAGAATTGACACAATTGATTATCTTATCTCATTTTCAAATGATACTTTTCTCACATTTAATTATTCAACGTAATATGCACAGAGAAACTATGGTGAGAAAACTACATTAAATTGCGTAGATCTTTGTAGAAACTTCGCTTAGTATTTGATACCAAGAGACATTTCTATAGAAAATAAGATAATGCCATGACGTAAAATTAAACCACAACAATTCCATAGCATTTGGGGATAATACCTGCTTATTTCTTATCATCGGCTATTTTTCAAGTTAAAATTTGTGTGGTCAGTGAGAGTCCCGCAAAAATGTTGTACCCGTGTTTCATACGGTGACTGTCCTCTCCCCGTTGGCAATACGCAATTGTTTTCTGTAATAATTAAAATAATGAACCTGCTAATTGGTTAAATCTATACAAACATTACTTTTTTGATTATGTACTCCTAAATTTTCTAAAGATTCAAATAATTTTTTATTTTCTCTGTGACTATAAATACTACGTTTTTTTTTTTCAAAGAATGTTCAATACTTACTACTCTAGGCTTACCATACGTCCCGGTTTGACCGGGAGAGTCCCGGTTTGAGACATCGGTCCCGGTGTCCCGACCGGTTTGGTGTTATGTCCCGATTGAAATTCTTAACAGGCTTTTATATCAGTAACAAATCACTCAGATCAAAAGATCGATCGGAACCTGTCTAGAGACAAGTATTGACAAACATGTGAATCAGGCGTTAGTTTTGAAAAATTTTGCGTTTTAAGTCATACATTCCTGCTTATTTCTTATCATCGGCTATTTTTCAAGTTAAAATTTGTGTGGTCAGTGAGAGTCCCGCAAAAATGTTGTACCCGTGTTTCATACGGTGACTGTCCTCTCCCCGTTGGCAATACGCAATTGTTTTCTGTAATAATTAAAATAATGAACCTGCTAATTGGTTAAATCTATACAAACATTACTTTTTTGATTATGTACTCCTAAATTTTCTAAAGATTCAAATAATTTTTTATTTTCTCTGTGACTATAAATACTACGTTTTTTTTTCAAAGAATGTTCAATACTTACTACTCTAGGCTTACCATACGTCCCGGTTTGACCGGGAGAGTCCCGGTTTGAGACATCGGTCCCGGTGTCCCGACCGGTTTGGTGTTATGTCCCGATTGAAATTCTTAACAGGCTTTTATATCAGTAACAAATCACTCAGATCAAAAGATCGATCGGAACCTGTCTAGAGACAAGTATTGACAAACATGTGAATCAGGCGTTAGTTTTGAAAAATTTAGCGTTTTAAGTCATACATTCTTCGTCAAGAAAAGTGCTCTTATGTTACAAGATTTTTCTTTGTGAGCGATGCAAATTGTGAGTAAAAGAAATTATCATGATTTAGGGTTAACAGAGCGTTAAATGGTGAAACCGATTAATTATTGTAACAATATTGAATATCGACTGCCAAAGATACTATTATTGTGAAGTGATGAAAACTGTCTTCTTCAAAAATTGCTGAATGACGTTATTGCAGACGTAAAAATGTAGACTATCTCGATTAGTTAGTAACCCGTTCACATTCTGTAGCAAACAACTCCTAAATCACAATAATTGCATTGACTATCCATGTAAGTTGTAATAGTAAATATATTACGCGAAAAGCTACGAGGAAATGTTCTTTAAAAACTTTAACAACAAAATTTGTTGTATATCTTTGCTTCATATGACAAATTATTGGGAATATTTAAATCAAATTTATTGTTCATAAATAAACACATTTTTGACAAAGAATAAGCCAATATCATTTCTCAGAAGCGGCAAGCAACTTAAAGCTTATTATTAACAGAACAAGAACAAACTTAAAAATAAAAATTCATACAAAAGAAGCGCGAGCCAATAACAGAAGCCTGACAATGCTCATACGTCACACGTCCTACCACGATCTTTAAAATGAGTGGGAGTCTTTTGAACATGGATACCTAGGCAAGCCTGTTTGTATCACATAACCCCTGAGAGGCGGCCGGAGGCGAGAGTTTAATATGATAGAAATAAAAATAAACATAAAATCAAAAATAAACACCGCACACTCATCAACATAAGACGTTCATTTGACCCAAAAATGTAGATAAATTCTGCTGTACGTACTCTTTAGCTTGTGTTTTAAATAAATGTTTGTTTTGTATCATCTTGATAGGTTGAAGGAGGACTTTAATTAATTAATTAATTAATCGTCTCTTTACCCATAAACTGGGGGATTTTGGGGGAACTGGGGACAAATATATCTGTATAACAGAAAAATCTTTACAACTATCAGACATATTGTTGAAATCGTTTATAATATAATAATCGTTATATATAATTATTATGATTATAATCGTTATATTATTATAATAATCGTTATGCCAAATTATAGGTACGTAAATAATTAGTGATTTTACTTTTAAATGCTGCTCGGTGGTGTAAGTTTCCACATGACAATATTATGTAGGGCACAAAGTGAAGAGAATTGAAAGTTTGGTTGGCTGCGTTAACAATATGTTTAGAAAATGTATAACTTTCCAACATACACCAAATTGTATGTAATTAGTTGGGGTCGTCATATTCATGTTTTTTTATTACTCCTAAATTTTCTTAGATTCAAATAATTTTTTATTTTCTCTGTGACTATAAATACTACGTTTTTTTTCAGAGAATGTTCAATACTTACTACTCTAACTACTCGATCTTTTAGGCTGCGAAGCAAAAAGTAGTTGTCTAAAACTAGTACAATGGACTTTTCTGCCATCAAACTCGGACTTCACGGAAGAAATCCTATGGGAATCAGTTATTTCTCCGGCATTCCTTTTTTGACTATGTAATTACTTAATATTATTCAAGTAATTCGACTATGTACTTATAAAAAGACATACTCTAAATAACAAATTTAAAACACCGTGAACCTTATAAAATACCATGAACAAAATCATCCGTAAAAACATCTTTACGCCTTTACGGAACCACCAAACACTAAAAGTCAAAAGCTATACAACTTCATTCCACTTCTTAAGGCTCGTCCAGATCTTGAAGCACGTCAATTACACCGGCAATTCCGTAAAGTCTTGAGCAACTATTCGTAGGTTGGGGGCCATGTAATCAAGCGGTCTCTCCTTCAGGAAGCACAAAAACAATTCCCCGAAACAGATAATAGTTCTCTGTCGAGGTGGTCCACCGATGGGCGTCTCAACTCTTCTTCTTATTCTCGTCACTCATCGTTGTCACGTGACGCGTTTAAGGCCAACATCTGACTACTGTGTTATTATGCATTATCTGGTGTGAAGTGACAGCTCAATCATTTAGTGATTCATCAGCAACGGGTCGAACGTTCGAACGCACAATCAATCGGTAATGACCGGAGTTCGAAGACTCTTCGGCTGTGACCCCTATAGCGGGAACTGGAAGGCAGATCGAAGGCTTCTTTGAGTGATAGGGTTATTTAATAAACTGATCGCTGGGAGTTGTATGGGTGGACGTTTATAATTCTATTAGGGCCAGGCGCGACTTGTTCGATGGTCCGTAGGTGTGCTAATGTTTTCTTGCTAACACCAGAGTCGTAAGACCTGAATTGAAGAGAGAAACTAGAGAAACAATAAATGTAAAATTACAATTTTGGTCTTGTTAATTTTCGAAATAATAGTAATTTTTGGTGCATTTGTGGAGTTTTATTTAGCACATTCAATTTACTTGTAGGATAAATATAAAAAAAAAATCTCGTTGAATGTTAATTTAAACCATATTTCGAACGCATGATTCGAAATTGAAGAAGTAGATTGACGATGAACTTTGAAGAAGAATCCTGACTCAAAAATCCCTGCCCTAACTTGTAATGAAAGAATCACAGGCCCACAATTCATTATCCTCTGTTTCTGATTATGTACATTGTACGTAGATGCAGAATGTTCATCTCTATCTGTAACAAAAACACATATTAGATAGACGCCAACAAGGTTTACCTAAAAAGATGTTTTTTTTGTTGTTTTTTAAATTTTGCTTTATTTATAATTTGAACTATACCTTTCAAGGTCTGTGGGTACAAAAACCTTAAATTTTAAAGCAAATTCTTAAGAAGAAACATGGAAGATTCAACTTTCTGCCAATTATGGCGTTGTGACATCAACTAAAACAACTGATTATTGTAATTTTACGATTCTAAGGTGTACTTCCGTTTTTTTTTATTTTACTAAAAGATCATTGTAATTGAAATAAAGCAGCAATATCGTTGTAATATCACACAGATTTGTAAAAATTATTGCATGTGTAATTTACCCCGATTTTTCGCAGTGTAATATAACTATGTCAAATCCAAGCTAGAAATGGATACTAGTAAAAATCGGAAATCAATATACCATTGACTCAGACCGCGGAAGTCTACAATCTAGTTATGGATACTAGTAATTTATACAGGGTTACCCAAAATTACCGTAACACCTAAATAATTCTCCAACCGTAAGAAATATCAAAAAAAAATTGTCCAAACAACAATTTTTTAGCTTTAAACAAGCTATCGTCTAAATATATTTTTAATATACAGAGTGCTCATTTTATTATAGAAATTCGGTAACCTATCCTTATTTTAAATAGAACAGCCTATATATTATTACATTTTTTAATTCTAGGTTAATTCTAAGAATTTTTGATAGGAATCATATTTTTATAAAATGCATTATTTTTTATTTATATGCTATTATAAAAAAATAGTCAAAATTACGGGAATACCTCAATAATTCGCCAACTGTAAAAAGAATCAAAAAATGTTTAAAAAAAAGTTTTTTGGGTTTAAACAACCTCTGGTTCAAATATATTTTTAATGTATTTTTAATGCTGTTTATTTTATTATGGAAATTTGCAAACGTTTCCTTTTTCTAACAGAACACCCTGTATATTTAACATTTTTTTAATGATAAGATTAATTCTACGGATGTTATGTTGGAATTATTTCTTTATAAAATTTTAATTTCTAGTTATAAGCAATTACTCAATACCAATAACCTTTTACTTTAACCAAACAGGTAAAAAAAATAATCAAGAGAAAATAACAACATAATTAAATAGAATTAAATTAAATATTCAAACTTACATTAAAATGTGTATGTGTGTAGGAAAATAGTCTTAATTTGAAGTTCAGTAGTTTTGCTTAATTGCTCATAACTCAAAAATAATGGGTTTTCAAGAATACTTATTTCTTTAAAATATTCTTAGAATTAATCTTAGAATTAAAAAAATAAAAATTTACAGGTTGTTCTATTAGAAAATGGAATTGTTTGCAAAATCCATAATAAAACGAACACACTGTATATAAAAACTATATTTAAACGAGAGGT
Source organism: Aphodius sticticus (assembly GCA_963966075.1). Taxonomy (NCBI): domain Eukaryota; kingdom Metazoa; phylum Arthropoda; class Insecta; order Coleoptera; family Scarabaeidae; genus Aphodius; species Aphodius sticticus. Next base: position 21,232,327 of record OZ014508.1, read on the forward strand.
TGTTTAAGCCCAAAAAACTTTTATTTGAAAATTTTTTCGAATATATTTCCGGTTGGAGAATTATTTACGTGTTCCGGTAATTTTAACTATTTTTGGTTAATAGCTTCTAATTAAAAAATAACGCATTTTATAAAAAATGTACCGTATTAAGAATTCTTAGAATTAATCTTAGAATTATAAAAATTTCATAATATAGAGGTTGAACAATTTTCGGAAATTTTTTACGGTTGGAGATTTTTTTAGGTGTTCCGGTAATTTTGCCTAACCCTGTATAAAGCACTACAAAATGATAAACAGTCTGCTAAATAAAAAAAAAACAATATGCAAGAATAAATCGATGGGACACCCCCTTTCTCCTGTGAATAATCAAAAACTTTGCTTTAACCCATATAGATTTTTGAATTTCGCATAAATTAATTTTATCAAAATATTGTTCAAGTACTCGAAAATATTATATTTTAATCATAATAGTCATACTGGAATAGTCATTTTGATAGAATGTTTCTTAAATTGCAAATCTGGTAACCAGATATCCAACATGACGCACTTGAACAAAAAAATCAGCCCAAATTATATTATAAAAAAATTGTGTTTCGTTTAACTTTATGATGCTTTCCAAAAATAATCGAACCGGATGGCAGTATTTTCTAAGTAGACTGAAATAAAATCTTCAACTTTGTTCTATGAAATAGAAAACTGTGAGACAATATATGAACTTTAAGAAATTCCTTTTAACAGGTCACGATGCTACTTTGGTTCTATATTTGATAATAATGAAAGACATTTCACACAGTTTTTATTTCAGCAGACAATTTTATTACGTCATATTAAAAAATAGTAAACAATACACTTATACGTGATAGGATTATATTAGTAGGCGTAAATGAAACTTGAATCTTGCTCTTTAAAAATGTAAAGTGAAGTACTGTAATACGCGAAGGCAACACTGTCAATCATCAATACCTCTGTAAAATACATAATCGATGTCGCTGAATGAAGTTTGAACATTTTGGTATGTCAAAGTGAATAAATCCCTGTCTATTGTTGTTTTGTAAACACTGATGTAAACTGTATCTACATCAACTCAGTTCCCTAGCCTAGATGATGCCTATAATATTTCAACTACGGTCTACGTCAAATCTAAACTATTTATTTGGAGAATGTTGTTCACCAGAATCACAATTGCATTTGTATGTACAAATTTAGGGGTTTGTATCGGCCTTTGTAATTTTAAAATACAGTGAAAGTCATTTATAACGTCGTCGCTTATAGCGTCGAGTCGCTTATAACGTCGAAAACTGAACGGTTTGGTTGGTCTTCCATATAAACTAATACAAACTAAGTCCGGGTTTAGCGTCGCCGGATATAGCGGCAAAGTCGTATGTAGCGTCGCCCGCGCCATCGATTTTGGGTATGTTATGGTCAGTTATAGCGTCCAACTGGGGTGGCAGACGTCATTCGACTTGCGCAAGTGTCACTAAACTACCGCTTTGCTATCATGAAATGTTAGTCGCGATCGCGGGACCTGTCATTCGCCCTGTTTTTGATTTTGCGGCTATTCTGTGCATTACAATACAAAATGTCTGGCTACAAAAGAAAAGTATTAACCATTCAAAACAAATGAGCGATCAGAAAATGGAGAAACCAATGTTGCTCTCTGCTGCACTAATTTTAACTTGGCACATTCGTCAGTAACGACAATTTGGAGGCATATAGACAAATTTAAAACCGCTCGTGATAAAAATCTCGTTAAAAATAAAAAAAAATGCGTCAATCTCCACAAGGCCTGCACAAATCTAGCTAATTGACATTGATATTATTTGTATATAATTGATATTATTTGTTATACATACATACCAAGTGTTCTTTTTTAATTAGTATAAATAGTAATTGGATGAATAAATCGGATTACTGTGAATATGTGTGAATTTAAAGATCGTGTAAAAAATTATATATATCGTTATATATATTATATATATCGTTATAAAATCAAAAAAATTAAAATTTTTTTGATTTTATAACAAAATTAATTTGCGTCCGGATTTAGCATCCAGTCGGATATGGTGTCCGAATTCCGCGGTCCCTTCGCGGACGTTATATACGACTTTCACTGTAGTAAAAATCGCAAATCGAAAATGTTGGCATAGGCTCCCTTTCTATGGACCGGTTAACATTTACAAAAGAAGCACCTCAAGGATCAACTTAAAACCTTCAAGGATATTTACTAATATTTTCTGCAAAATGAATGAAAGTTCTCCAAACAAAAGAGATAAACATCTTCTAGACAATGGACTTCTCTGCTCAAACAATACACTACCTACACACCTAATCTTGGAATTAACATCGTCTGTGGCTGATATACCTTCCGTGGACTCTCCCTCGGTGATTGATGGCGAATTGCGAACGAAGGCGACAGCGACCGTCTAATCGATCTCTACCGCCTTCCAGGTTTGCTAAACGGAAGAAGAACTGACTCGCAGGTCATCAGTTACGTCAGTTTCGCACCCGTCCTCAGTCCAAAGAACGATTGCACGGATTTATCTTGGTCATTGCCGTTGAACTTTCCGAACGGTAATGAATCGCTGTGACGAAGTGAAGTCCTTTTATAGGCCGATGGGTTTCTAGGGAGGTTCTTGTCGATAATGACGCTTTTTCTTAAATTGCGTCCTTGGTTTGCTCGATAGTAGTTTACATTCTAAGTAATTACTTTGTATCTATTTTTGAAGCGATGTATCAAACATTGAACATAATTTACAGTGTGTTATTGAAATATGTGTGTTTTTTTCATGAAGTGTTTACTATTGTGAAGACACTTTAATTTATGAGAATGCTAAGTCTTGAATTGTATAGGAACGGGAAACTGATGGTTATTTTGTGTAAATGTAAGTGGGTTCTTTTCATCTGCGGTAAAAAAAGTGTAATACAGTTTGACACACCTTTGATGAAGACATGTATTTCAAATCTTCATATTTTGCGAGGTAGAAGTTTTAATTTGAAAGCAATGAAATTTATCAATATACATATAATAAAAAGCAACGATACACAGATAAAAAAGATTTCTTGTTTCTAAGAAATATATTCGTTTGAATTTATTCTTTTGCGTCAAAACATATTTCTTTGACGACAACAATATTTACTTCATTTAATACTCTAGTTTATTTGCTTGTAGAGATTAATTTATTTGAAATATTTATTTAAGTGAAATAAATATATTTGGATACAAACAAAAATTACTTTCCTTTAAAGTCATATTTTTGTGTTGATTTAAAAAAACATTTTTTTACACCAAAGAAATCTAATTTTGATTCAAACACATAAATTTATATATAAGGAGAGATTTATTTCGTTTAAAGTACCTAATATTTTTTTCTTTGGCTTAAAAATAGGTTTACTTCCGCCAAAGAAATCATATTTTGATTCAAATAAATATATTTTTACTGTGAATATCTCATCCAACTGTATTGTTAGATGGCGCTGTAAACTCTCTCCTCGTACTTCGGCCATACCGTCAGTATAAAAGCCGTGTGATCGACAGTATAGAGTATAGACATAGAGTCACATAGAGTACAGTGCCTGCAGGCTGAAGTTCCGATTCCAAATCAGCGTACACTTTACTAGCCTAACCTTGACTATAATATGTAGGGCTGGGAAGATCAACCACTGGCCGAGGATGTGCGACATCCCAAAAAAGAGGTGACACGTGGCGACTCTTCTGTACCCTCCGAAAAATTCTAGTCTATAATAGTTCCACATTAATTTCTTCAACTAATTAATAATTTATTTAATCAAAGAACCATTTATTGCACACTTAAATACTTAAATACTTTATGAAATGCAACCTCATTCGTGTCTACCTTTGTACCAAAATTCTAATCTATACACCGAAAAATAAACTAAATGCACGGGAGACTGCACTTAAAGTGTGCCACACTGTATGTCTTGAGTCTATGATATTTGGTAACAACGTTCAAAATTGCGATTAACATTGAAGTATATTATAATTTTTAAAATTTCAATTTAATTGGGACTATTCTTAAAAAATGGTTTATATGTATGATTTTATTCGATTTACTTGCCTAAAACCTGTTAAGGCATTAGAAACAATGTTTACCTATACATATACTGAATGAATGAAGGTTTCACGAACAAAATTTGATTTTACAAATTAGGGGACCTAGGAAAAAGCAGCGCATGTGTATCCTTTTGAAATAAATTATTGTAAATTTGAACTTTTATCAGAACATCTGTGTTGATGTAATGAATCTAAATGGCAATTAAAAAATAAAACTATATAAATGCAATTAATTTATATGTATTACTAATTGGGAAAGCATCATTAAAATTATATTTTTAATTTGTTTGTAAATCAAATATATATTAGGAATATGGTTTTGCTTGTCTACGATAGTAAATACAGGGTGGGTGACTAGAGTCGGAGTGATGACTCTAGTGATTTATCTGTTTCATTTAAAAACTCAATAAAAAAAACATTTTAAAATCTAAAAATATTAATACTTGGGAGGATCACCCTGTATAGCGTATTAAATTTTTTTGACAGAAAGTTGAAATTTTTTTGACAAAAAATTGAATATCTCAGAAACTATTTTGTTTACACGTGTACAATCTGATAGAGTTGGAACTTATTTAGTGTTAAAAATATGGTATACAGGGCAATCCATTAAAAGATAATAATATTTTTTTCCCTCACGCCTAAATGCAACATAAATAAATAAAAATAATTATGTCTTGTGGAAAATGATGCCCCAAACAATTTTTGTTTGGCCCATTATTTTCTAATGTTTCTCTAAATGCAGTATCAACCACTGCGACTTTGGTGACACCCTGTATATTTGGTTCAGTTTAGAATCGTAGCTGTGGCGACCTGAGTAGTGCGTACTTTTTTTTTAAAGCGCGTCTTCATTTATTTTTGTGGATTTTATTTCGCCCCCTACATTCTGAATGATACGCCTCTGCTCGGATGGTTTTTTAGTATTTCCTAGAAAACCTGTTTTTTAAATATCAATTATTTGAATATTACAATAAGACAAATCTATACAACTATATATATTATCTAAGGAGTACTTTAATTATACTTTTCTTCTTTTTTCTTGTTCATTGTCCATCTTCTTCTTACTTTTCCTCATATTCTTCCTATGGCCAGCTTTCTACTGTCTATGTAAATTGTAAATGGACTACGTTGCACTTAAAACAAAACAATTTAAGTGCAAATTGTTTTATTTTTTAAGAAAATGTCCTTAAATTAAAGTATTTTTACGTATTTGCCCCTAAAAGTTTCCATGTTTGTTCCCCCAAACGCTTCCACGTACGACTACAGTGCGTCGTGTCATTTGTCGTACTTTTAAGTCGCGGTATGAATCTAACATATTATAAAAATTTAAACCAGAGTAACAAAACCAATGATTATCGTCTAATCTGGATTCTCACCAAACGAAAAAATATGCAACAACCGACACAAAAAAAATTGACGGAAACTGTTGTTGCCGGGTCACCGAAAATTGAAATGATTTTAGCTGGTGTTACACAAAACGATCTCCACTGCCGCGAGTTTTGAAAACTGAAACAGCAACGTGCTTTTACTTCAGGGAATAAAGACCGAAACTTTTACCCCACAAAACAAACTGAAAATAAGTTGTACTTGTGGTTTTGACACTACAGTTCCCGGAGTTGGCATCCAGAAAACAGTAGGTCCATTTTAATATACATGCAATAAAATAAACATCTTTTTTTAGAGTAAAAGAAAATATTTTTTATCTCTAAGCATCCCTACACAAGTCACAAGTAGGTTAGCAAAGGAATTATCAACTAACATAGTTTTGGCCGCCCAGATCGCCCAAATACACTTCTATCTTGATATTCAGATTTACTGCAATCCTTATCGGCACAAACACTCATTTGCAAGTGTGTTATTTAAAACCACTGGCATATCTGCTGTGTTGAGTGTTGGGGTTGAAATAAAATACGAAGTCGTAGACTTAATATATATGTATTATTTCCCACACCTCCCTGGATACAATACTGGAGTTACAAAGAAACACGCCGAATCGAGCTCTCTTATTTAACGCAGAACAATGATGATACTGATATAATGATCTAATGATAATGATCTAATGGTTTAATCTAATGGTTTAATCTAATGGTTTAATCTAATGGTGCCCGGATTAGCCGGACAGGGAGTTTTGTCTATTCCTGATGTCACGTGGTATAAAGAATAAAGTGGGCCAACTATATCTAGGAATATTTTGTCGAAGGGTTGAGACGATGTTGTTGTTATGCACATTGGAACTTTCGTTTTCTTAGAACATTTATTTTTCTGACAATCTTCGCACGATTTAATAAATCGTTTTACATCTTTGTACATATTATGCCATTGGTATTTTTCTTTGATACGCTTGAATGTTTTATTTACGCCTACATGTCCACCAATAGGAGTGAAATGATATTCTTTCAAAATGGTATCGATTTCTTCCCGTGTTAGATTTTGTATTATGTCATTATGTACAATATAAATTTTGATATCGGAGTTAAGAAAAATATAACGAAGCATTGTTCTTATTGTGGGTAATTTTAATTTATTTTCAATTATTGTTGATTCGCTAAAATATAAATTATGGATGTTATTTGATAGACAATGATTTTTTATGTTAGAAAGTATTGAGAATAAAATATGGTATTCAGGCTAATCAACAAGATTTTCTTTGACAATTAAGTAAAATTCGGCTTTGTCGTCAATTTGTATATTTATAAATTGACCTGTCTCCGCAGTATGGCTTGAGAGTTGAGAAATTAAATAGGGTTTCCTTTCATCGTTCACGTTATCGAATTTGGTATCTGTTAAAATGATTTCCGCGTGAGTGGCATTGGGAACAATTGTAGATTTACTAGTGTCTATTATATTATTATTTATTATTACCTTCTTATCGATTTCTTTCAAATATGATTCGTACTCATTATCGGTCTTGATATGATGACAATTAGAAATTGGAATTCGAGATAAACAATCGGCATTAAGATTTTGATTTCCTGGTTTGTAGCTTATATCATATTCGTACTCTTCCAATTTTAAGCGAAAACGTAATAGCCTTGAAGATGGATTTGTGACATTCTTTTGTCGAACTAAATATATGAAGGGTTTGTGATCTGTGTATATTTGAAACCTTTTCCCATACAGGTAGGGTCTCCAATGAAGGACACAATAAATGATTCCTAAAAATTCTCTCTCGATCGTAGAATAATTAGTCTCTGCTTTGTTCAGTGCTCGACTTGCATAGGCGTCCTGTGATAAAACACCGCCAATAGAATGTTGAGATGCGTCTGTAGTAACGCAAAACGGTTTATTGAAATCAGGATATTGAAGTAAAGGAGGGTTAATAAGTTTTTGCTTTAAATCAGTAAATGCCTTTTCGCACAAGGGTGACCAAACAAACTCTGCGTCTTTCTGCGTCTCGATCGTAGAATAATTAGTCTCTGCTTTGTTCAGTGCTCGACTTGCATAGGCGTCCTGTGATAAAACACCGCCAATAGAATGTTGAGATGCGTCTGTAGTAACGCAAAACGGTTTATTGAAATCAGGATATTGAAGTAAAGGAGGGTTAATAAGTTTTTGCTTTAAATCAGTAAATGCCTTTTCGCACAAGGGTGACCAAACAAACTCTGCGTCTTTTTTAAGTAATTTTGTTAAAGGATTAGCTATTCCTGAAAAGTTTTTAATAAACTTTCTATAGTACGAGGCGAGACCATAAAATGATTTTAATTGTTTTTGATTCTTGGGAACTGGAAAATTTTGTACAGCTGAAATTTTTGATGGATCTGGCATGATCCCGTTTTCTGAGATGACATGACCTAAATAATTAATTTCTCTTCTAAGAAACTCACATTTGCCTGGTTGTAATTTCAAGTTATTTTCGCGTAGCCTTTGGAAAACAGAGATTAGTTTTTCATTATGATTACGTAATGAACATCCATACACTACAATGTCGTCTAAGTAAACAAAACATTTGAGGCCTTGAAGTCCAGTGAGAACATTGTTCATTAATCGTTGAAAGGTTGCAGGTGCGTTCTTTAAACCCATAGGACATCTTTTAAATTGATAGTGGTCATAAAATGAGAAGGCTGTGAAAGGTTTACTCTGTTCATCTAGTGGAATTTGGTAAAAGCCATCCTTCAGGTCAATGACTGAAAAATATTTAGAATTTCCAAGTTGCTCTAGAATTTCGGTAATATTTGGCAAAGGTAATGCGTCTCCGTCGGTTATATCATTAAGTTTCCTAAAATCTACGACTAAACGCCAACGTTTGTTTCCATTGCTATCGGGCTTCTTTGGTACTAAAAGAATTGGGGAATTGTAAGGTGATTTGCTAGGCTCTATTATGTCATCCTGCAGCATTTTGTTGATTTGTGATTTTACTTCCTGTTTCTGAAATTCGGGAATTCTGTAGGGCTTAACATAAACTGGCTTATTGGAATTTACCGTTATATTATGAAATGTAGAATTAGTATGAGTTAGAGAGTCGTTACTTAAATGAAATATGTCATTGAATTCGTAGCAAATATCAAGTATAGAGTTACGTTCTTCCTCATTTAAATTTGATGTGTTGATTTGAGCTGTTAGTTCTTCTATCCTATTTGCAGATTTAATTGGCGAAAACGTTAAAATATTATAATTCTCTGGATCATCAAATTCGAATTCTTGACAGTTGATAACTTTATCTTCTTCAGTGGAATTTAATAGAGAGACTTTGAAATTACGATTATATGGCTGGACAATGCAATTTGCAACATATACTCCTGAATATAATTCTTTTTGTAGACAAACTTTAGGATTATTAAATTTAGCTGGAATTGTTGCTACATATTCGGATCTAGCGGGAATTTTAATTTCATATGGACATGTAATGCGATACTGGAATTCTTTGTAATCGACTTTAAAAGAAAGTGAAGAGTTTTCATAATTTATTTTGCCTTTATATTTGATAAGAAAATCACGACCTAGTAAACCGTCTGTAGAAATTGGAAATTCATTTGGTACGATATAGAACGGATGTGATATGGTAATGGAATCAGAGAGTTTGAGTTCGCCTATGACTAAACCAAGTGAGGATACAACATCTTGAGTAATTCCTCGTAATTTTATCTTATTATCGGTGTATATTAAAGCATCATCATCTGTAGCACAGAGTTTTAAAATACTGATATCGGAACCGTTGTCTAAATACAAATTAGCGGACTTGGAAACGGATAACTGAAGTGGTAAGGTAACACAAGTCAAATTAGAATTATCGCTTTCAATGTTGTAAATTCGAGTTTCATTTGAACCGGGGATAGAATTATTGCATGAAATGGTATTTGAACTAGCATTAGATTCAGTGGAAATAGTAGAATTGGCATGACACGGAATTACAAGATTGGAGCTAAGATCTTTGGTTGATTTAGAATTATTGAAAATTGCATCGCTCGAACTAGTAGAGATAGGATTACTTATTGGGCTGGCTATATCAGTATAGCACATGTTTACTTCATGTCGCGAGCTCGAGTTACGTTGCCCGACGTACCCGGCTCTCGGAAGTTTTCCGGACGCGGATTTCTAGGAATTCCAGAGTTATGATTAGAATTAGCGTTATAAAAGTTTGAATTTCTATTAAAATTCGGATTTCGACTAAATGTCTGATTTTGGTTAAAATTTGGACGCGGAGTAATTGTATTTGAGTTTCGCCGTAACGAATTATTAAATTGTCGCTTCCGACACTGTTCTATGCTATGACCGATGTTTTTGCAGTAGTTACAAGTAAGCTGAACTTTATTTACATTAGCTTCGGTCTTAACCTGGAATCTGGGATTATGATTTGGGAATGACAAGGAACTAGCATTTTTGTTTAAATAACACTGATTTGATTTATGGTTTAACTTGCCACAAGTATCGCATTTAACTCGCGAATTAGGAATAGGTTTTTGAGTAATTAAAGTGCGTTCCTCCTCGCACGCGGCTTCGACTGCGTCTTCGAATTTTGAAAATCGGCTTGCTTTTATAATCAATTTGATTGGCTCCTGTAGTCCCTCTACAAATGCCTTTAGCGCATGCTTTGAATTTAAACTTGTAATGATATCGGCGGCTTCAGCGCCCTCGCTAGCGATAGAGGCATCCGTAAGGTCTAGTGTAACACGTTCGACTCTATTTGCAAACGACCTAACGTCCTCATTTAAAAATTGCCTAGTGGTTAACAGCTGGGTTTGAATTTGCGCTATTGTACGCTTTTCTAAGTATTGACTCTGAAGCATCGTTTTTAAACCATCCCAAGATTCTACCTTTTTATACTTAATAATATTATAGGCTGGGCCTGATAACTTGGAAATAATTACATTAATTAACGTTTTTTTTTCTTCGCGCGTCGTCGCGTTGTTGGATATAATGTCACAACATGCGACAAACTTATGTAAATTTTCTCTATTTCCGGTGAATTCTGGGATCATTTTTAAAGCTATATCTATTGAGAACGGCATTATTTCGGTTGAAATTTGTACTGGCACCTGAGGTTCTAGTTGTACAGCGTTTTCGGTAGGTTCGTTGGACATATATTAAAATTTTAAACACTTACAGATCTTTGTTTTCGGCACTGCACTGCACTACACAGCACAATTTGATGACGTGAAGTGGCGATGACGTAGCGTTGAATTCGAAATTCGGCGGCGGCTTCCTGGATCCTGCAGCGTTGTATCTTCTCGGTGATGATGTAACCCCTCGGACCTCGTCGCTTGGATGGACACTCGACCAATCCAAACAGTCCAGATAATTCGGAAGACTCCTGTGTACCGTCGGTAGGACGTTCTCGCACTCAGGAACTTCCCACGGGTGGCTCCTTGGATAATCCAATGTTGCAAAACCACTCGCACTTTTGGCAATCGTTGAATACGGGTGTGACGAAGTTCGTAGAAACTACCCTTGATCAACGTACCCTTTATTCAACTACCCCACAACACCTGACACCAAATTTGTTGAGTGTTGGGGTTGAAATAAAATACGAAGTCGTAGACTTAATATATATGTATTATTTCCCACACCTCCCTGGATACAATACTGGAGTTACAAAGAAACACGCCGAATCGAGCTCTCTTATTTAACGCAGAACAATGATGATACTGATATAATGATCTAATGATAATGATCTAATGGTTTAATCTAATGGTTTAATCTAATGGTGCCCGGATTAGCCGGACAGGGAGTTTTGTCTATTCCTGATGTCACGTGGTATAAAGAATAAAGGTCCAATAGAAATGACTTAATGACATCAAAAATGACCAATGAGCGCACGGCACGGTGTACGCTGTTCCCACGTCGCCGACCCCGCACATCAGCACATTACATGTGTCGCAAGTGTCCGCGATAATGCAGTGAACAAAGGAAATGCACCATAAGCATACTTGATGAGCACACTCGAGCATTTAATAACACAATAATAATTAATACAACACTAATCTAAACAAAGGAACAACAATGTTAAATAAAAAGGGGTTGTAAAGGCCACTTTACAACAGCTGGAATGTTCCTGTCAAAAGGTTGATTGTTGAGATAAATAACGAAGGTTATAACGTAACCTATAAAATAACTTTAATGTAACATACATTAATATTATACCAATAGACATTTTGTAAATTGGAAACATTTCCATCTTTACTCTCTGTAAATAACGCCACCATAAACGTTATCAAATAACTTCCGGTTTAAGTCATGCAGCTTGCGCGTATATCGCATCAATAACAATAACCCTTTATACCCTTTCACGCACGCCAGAACCTAACCATCCGATTCAATTGATCAAAAGAACCCTTTGATAACAGAAACAAACGCGCCCAGCGCCGCTATACTATTTGTTTCACTGCTCATCCCTTTTACTCAACCCTTCACAAACCCGATAAACCGTCGCTTGGTAATCATCGATTACGATTACGCCAAATACGCCTCAAACAGGGCATTATCGGACATTATAAATATTTCGTCTCTGTATCGCCATACTGCCGAATCCATTTTAACCAAACCACTGGTCCGTGTGCGTTTCATCCTGATCCTGTACATCCTGACAGATCCACGCCTGTATATATACGTATATATTGTGTATATGTATATATATCTAATCTGGTGATTCGCATGAATTAGCAAGTGGCGCCACCATCGTCACATATTCGAATTAATTCGGTTCTGTCGGAAATTACTGATTGTATTAATCGCTTGCGAGTGAGTATCGGTATGGAATGAATGCTCATGAGCGTATCCCATTGGTGGAAGGGGAGATTTGATTACTTTGGGGGTCCTTGAAGTGCTGCGGTGGGTGCAGTTGCGATACTGTTCAGCCTGCATGTCCTTCGATAGTCGCTTTTGTGCTTATCGAACTGAAATTTATGCTGTATGCTAGTGAGCGACGTTGATATGCGAATTTGTCCGGCTGGATTTGCTCGGTTATGGTGGGGGTATGGTGTTTACGGTTACATGATTTTCATTAAAAGGGTTTATTTGTGGAGTGAAACACTTCAAACCTGACATATGTATGGTGTATGAGTTCACCTTTTTTTAGGAATTCTCATATACGTGACATATAAGTGAAATTTTACAATTAATAGTGAAATACACCCATATGTAATCTACACTAAAGCTACCATGACATTGGAAAGCAAAATGGCAGAAATGATCCCATTTGAGCTGCGATAATACTGAAATTAGCCAAAACGCTTTGGAGCAACCTGCAATATTTTATACAGGGGTATTGGATATAAGTGTAACTTTATGTGGCCATACAACTGACAATGAGGAAAAAGAATCTTGTTATTTAATTCATTACTCTCAGTTAAATAATTAGATAAATTAAAAAATAAAAACTTCTTAAACTTTGCAAGAATTTATTTGTATATGCTCTGGTACCGGTTTCGACATTGCGTCATCATCAGCCAGAATCTGCACAGGATAAAAAGAGAAAATAACAGATAGAACACAAAATAAAAATAATATCTAATATTAATAAACTCACAGTCAATATTAGTTAATAAGTGTACCATCAATAGTATCTTTGGCACGTGGCGAACGGACATAAGACATGAGGTAAAATTGGACGAATACATTAATACGTGTTACCCCGTTCACGGTTGCAATTACATGGGACGCGACGGTATCAGTTTTCCGGCGAGATCGGGAAAACAGTGGTGGGCGTTCTATTGGCAACAGTAACAAAGTCAACAACACGAGACATCAACGTCAATGTAATATTTGAATTTTCTATTGCAATAGTGCATAATTATAAATAAGTAAAGTCAAAATATGAAAGATCAACAATGGTAACAAACAAATAGACATGTATACAAAAACACCACAAAAGATATCCAGGGGTGAATTGAAAATAATCCCAAATATGAAAAGCACAAAAAATAAGTGTAATGACATTATTGGGGTTAGGGAACCTACGACAAAAAACATAAATATTCAATGAATATTATCAAAGTATAAAAATGAAAACAAAAACAAAACGTGAGCGAAAAAATCACACAAAGCTGGCGGCAAGCATCTGGGAAATGTGGAAAGAAAGAACTAAATTTAAAATATTAATTAAAACGTCATAAGAAGGGGGAATAACTCAAAAGGCTCAACAACCAGACGGAAGATGAAGGAAGCCCAAAATGGTTTTATAGAATGAATGTTTTGTCATATATAAGCCCTTCACGTTCACATACAATCCATCTAATTTTAAACTCTCAAAAATCCTGAGACCCAATAACATTGTTCCCGCGTTCAAAACTAACACCCAAATTCTCCATATTCTATCAAAGCAACGCCAAGTGCCTAAGTCTATATTGCAGGAGAGTGGTGTTTATTCGTTAAAATGTCATAATGGGGTATTCCGGTGTTTTTGAAATTGTCTATTTTTACAAAGTATGGGTGCTACTGCTTGCTACTTCACAAGTAAAATATCAAACATTGTTTTAAATTAAGAGAAATCGTTGTTTGAAGTTTGAATTAGGATTGCTCTTTGTGACGTCACAAAGACCGCTCAAAGTGAGCGACTTGACAACGTTGCTATATCTAGGGTGCACGTAGTAAATTTTTGTCTTCTGTTGTGTCAACGTTTAGAATCGCTCGTTTGTTGACACCTGCTTTGGTTATTGAGGTTATATCAAACACTTGTTCAAAATGTATAAACTCCAACGCCGACATTGTTCTGTGCCGGGCTGTAACAGCAGTAGAACAGTAACTCCTGATAAGATTTTCTTTACATTGCCGACTAGCGAGATGAGAGATGTTTGGCTTCAAGTTTCAATGATCAAATCATCTCTCAAAAAAGTTACCTTTATTCGTTGTCAAACAACAGGGTCGCCAACCGTCAACTTGGCCGATCAGCTGTTCGAGACCTGTCCGCTGTTGCCACCGCTACTAGGGATCGGTAATCATCGTGTATTTCCGAGGGTGGTCGGTGAATTCAAACGAAATGCACTTTTAATTGCAATTATCTCATAAAAAAACTAAATCAAAAAGCTCATAGCTTAACTTTATGAATCCTCATAAATTGTACAATAGCTTAAACCGAATATCTGCTTAAGTTTTGACATGACCGGAATACCCTATTGTAACGCTGTTTATTTCGGTCAAACGAGCAGGAAGCTGGCGGCACGTCTTAGCGAGCACAACAAACTTCTAATATTTACAAGCACATGGTTGAAAACCGACCATAAGTTTGATTTTGATAATTTTAAAATGATTCATAAATGTCAGAAGGGCTATAGGTTAGACCTTTTGGAGTAGCTTGAAATAGAGCGGCACAAGAAGTCCCCTCGCCTCCTCATCAACACCCAGACAAATTTTTTGTATAAACCTCTAATTTCATACCTTTAATTTTAAATTTTTCATAACATTCATGCTATAAACAACTGTTGGGCTTCACCCCTTCATCTTCTGTCTGGTTAGCTTGGATAAATGTCTCCATTATCGACAGGTTCGAATTGGAAGAAAAACAAAGTATTGCTCAGCTAACAGTACTTTATTGTCGATAGTTGTAAATTCTGTTTCACGATCGATTTCGGTTGCAAATATATTCAACCCTCATCAGGTGAGGCTGGAAAAGAGATCATACAATCAAATATACTTATGTAGCTAACTATAAAGTTATTCGGTAGTTAAACAGATAACTGGAACATGTTTCACGATATGCAACAAATATAAAATGAAATAAAAATATGATACAGCTAGAATCTCTATGAAAAATAAGGTGCACGAAAGTTTCCATCCTGTCATACTCGCGAATTATCAATAATCAAAGAAAGCGCAGAACGTCGTAACGAGTATTAGATTTTAGTTTTACTAAAAAATAGCTAATATAAAAATATAATAAATTGGACGTTTGTAACCGGCACGAAAAATCAAATTGTGTCAGTACTTGAGTTATCTTTAAAAATTCTGGAGAAACCATTACCAACTTTCGGTTTTGTTAAGGGCAGCATGTTTGATTGTAACATTTTATGTGGTCTTTTCGTCAGATTAAATTATGATATATCACACCTGTTGTTACGTTGTTACGAATGTTACTTACATCTTTTGTTTGTCATTGCAAAGATTGAATCGGAGCTGAAATCAACGTTTTTTGAGCATGTCACATCATTTCAAACCAAATTTTCCTTTTTATTTTTTATGGAATTTTTAAATGCAGAGCATTTCTAACATCAGCCTGAGCCCTGAATACATAGTGTTTCTCCCGCTTTTTTCGATCTGACCGTCATACAAGTGAAATCAAACTGTCATAATTTCAATTCAATAAAAAAAGATGTTGTTTTAGTTCTAAAACACTGCAAAAACAATAACAAAAGTTTGCAATAAATCTACAACCCAACAAGTGTAGTATAAACTATAATATGTAAAGCAGAAGCGAGAAAAATCCTAATATCCTAATATGGAAAGCAGAAGCAAGAAAAAATCAAACATGGTGCCCATAAGAAAACTAAAAGTTGACCATGGTTTCTCCACCATCTTTAAAGATAACGATTTGTGGTTCCACTGCTTTTTTGAGTAAACACAGTAAAAAATAATGTTTCAAAATTGCACCCTGTATATGATGCTATAAAATCTCTACAGTTCTTTTTGGTCAAAGGCAAAAAAATTTCATTATCTACCTCATTTAATCCACTCACATTTCACACGTAATAGACCCGACACTATCAAAAAAGTTGCAGAGCCATACGTAAAGTAACATAACATTGAGTTCAAAGTTCATTTATTGCGAATATGGTATGATTTCAATCTTCACAATATAAGCCACTGTTCTTTTAAAGAAATGCTTAAATTAACTGAATATTACATTAACAATTAGCTATTTTACTTATTTTATGGTTTTATTTGTAGCCACCTAAAAAGTATTATTTTAAATATAATTTTTTATTTATTTTATTTTGGTGGGGCTCCCTTTATGGTGGGGGCCCCTGGGCTGCAGCCCAGTCAGCCCTCCCTTAAATCCGTGGCTGCGTATGACTATTATTATGGCGTTCACTACAATACGTTAAAGTCGTAACAAAATTAAACACCGTCTACGAATTTCAGATGTAAACGACGCCACACTTGCATTTTACTACCGTTGTGTTGACAGTTCAATTTTATGTACAAGCGCACGCAGAAATAGCAAAGTACATAATTCACTGCGTTCGTCGCCGTCGTGAAATTGCAAATGAGGCATTACAGCCAAAATTAAACACGTAAATGCTCTCTACTTAGTACAGTTATTATACTTATTATACAAAGAAATATTTCACACAAATATACTAAGGTTATTACACTCGCTTAATGTTTAAGTAATTACTTCTTATTAATTTATATAACTAATATAATATCATTTGCATTGAATGGTATAATTAAAACAAGAACCTAACGTTAGCGAATTAGAGTTCTTCCATATTTCAAGCATTTTATTGCTTCTTGAGTTTCCCATCACGTAGATTAGCATTTAGTTGTCCCAGAAGCGATCTTAGCGTTATTTATATGCAGCATATTTCTTACGTGCAAACAGATATATGTTAATATCGACGTGTGTAACCGTTGCTTTGTCGGTTAATTTATGAAAATTATGTGAACGAAAATTTCGAACGCACGGCAAAAAAGCGATAAACTTTGCATATGAACGGACACCGTATTGGAACGGCGTGTTGTAAGACCGTTCTTACTGGCAATTCCACTCCTATATCTTCTCCGTGGAGTGTATTTTAAATAAGCAATGGGATGAGTGATGCTTAACCCACACCTACTCATAATGTATTGCCCAATCAGAATTCGATAATATTGAATGGGTTTACGTTATAGCTTCGGAGTAATATTTATTAATGGAGATCAAATGTTAAATTTATGAGGGAAATGGAGCCAAGATTAGATATTTATAAAGATTGGGGAAACTTGAGAGGTTCAGCGAAGTTATGAACATCTGCAACAACATAAGTATTAGACTTGTTTTTTGTATCAATGGGGCCAATGAAACCTAAATTGGTGCATAGTTTGATTTTAATATTAAGATTAGTTTAAAACATGTGGTTCTTCTTGCTGATGAGATAAAAACCAAATTTTATCTAAAATAAAACACCTGGCTGTAAAATCTACATATCGGATATGTAAATTTGTTTGCGATTCGATCTCTTTATATACAATCATTGTTTTATGGAATTTCAGGACACAATAGTATATATATTATGATCCAAGTTTTATTAGACGTCAAATTGGCGCATGAGTTGTTAAATGAACAAATGCGCCAAGATGTCTTATAAATCGACTGTAATATACTATTTTTTCTACTTTCCGTCCTTAATTTGATATAAATTTAGAAATTGTGTTACTATATTGAGAATCTCGGGTATTTTGCGGGTACCGCGTTGTAGTACTGTTGGTACTGTAGTAAAGTGTCAACTTCGTAAAGTTGAGATAACATCACGACAAAAACTTATTGTGGATAATTCTACTCTACTTTAGCCTACACTATTAACCCGCAACGGCTACTGTGATAGAAACTTACATGACATGAGTGAATAAAGGATATAGATATAGAAACATAACATAAAAAGTTAACTTAAAAATAGTGTCTAATAATTATAATAATCGGAATAGAAGTGTTTGGCGGTGACTGATTAGTTACTAGGAAGAACAAGAACTTACTAAAGAATTCTTATAACGCTTAACGTTTAATAGCGATGTCTACCTTAAGGCCGCCACGGACGGTACTGCGCCGCAGTACGATTTTGTTGGATTCAACGAAATTGGAATGAATCGGTCGAAATTTGACCATGTGTGGGCACGACCGATCAAGTTGAGTCTGCTTGACGTGCAGTTAAAAATTTTTAACTTTGCAGTACGACGCGGTCGCTCGTATGCCCATATTGGACCGTGTGTGTCTCTCTGCGACTAAATTGTACAGCGGCGCAGTATCAGCAGATACTAGTACAATACATGGCTGGGGGTTTGTTGTGTTCAGCGTTGCCAATTTCGTAGAATTTCTACTAAATCTGATAGAATTAAACATTGATCTGGTGGCCAAATGTTGAGTCTAGTAGATAGTGGAAAATCTGGTAGATTGACATATCTTTTTAGTAGTTTTCTGTTCTGTACCTATATTAGTTTAAGTTATACTTAGCTTATACTAATACTAATATAAGTACATAACTCCCTACTCCTTAACAAATGTGGCCAGTGTTACCAAATCAGTAGATTTTTCACTAGATCGGTGTATCGATTAGAGATGTTTAGTGAAAATCTATCTTTAATATTTCTATAACAAATATATTTTTTTATACTACGTATATACATTATACACCGCATTGTAGGATATGCATAGGTGATTATAATGTTGGTAGATTTAGTAGAATTTCGATAGAGCTAGTTGAGAAAACTAGACTTTAGTCGCTAGTGGAATTTTTAACAGAGAGTGTCGATTGTCGTTAACTTTATTGGATAAGATTATAAACCAACCGTAATAAAATTACAAAAAATCTAACCAAAGTTCTTTGGATTTAAACAATCTCGCGTTTAAATATACTTTTAATATACAGGATGTGCATTTTTATTTTTATATATTTTTTGATTCTAAGATTAATTCTAAGATTCTTTTGTGGGAAAATATTCCTAATTTGAAGTTCAGGAGTTTTGATTAATTGATTATATCTCAAAAATGATGCGTTTAAAAAATGATTACGACAAAAAATATACTTAGAACTAATCTTAGTATAAAAAAAAGAAAATATCCACGGTGTTCTATTTTATGAAAAACGTTACCAAGTTTCTATAATAAAATAAACATCCTATATGTTAATACTTTATTTGGACGATAACTTGTTTAACACAAAAAAAAACTTTTGTTTAACAAAATTTTAGAATTTTTTTCATCTTCAACACAAACTGTAGCTGCAGCTAACAATAAATCTTCTTCGCTGTCCGCCATTTTACTACACGCTGTCATGGCAGACACTGCCGGGTTGGATCGTGTGTGACCGCTAAACGTATACTGCGAAATTGTACAACGCCGCAGTACGATTTTGTCGTACTGCGGCGCAGTACCGTCAGTGGCCGGCTTAATACCGCTAGGTAGCCGTTGAGGCTTATACATTTACACGCACTTATAATTGAAACCAAATTCTAATTTCGGTGAAGTAGTTTATTAGAATAAATGATACTTAGTAAAATTACATCCGATGGAGGTAACACAAGTAGTTGCACACAACTAGAACTTAGACGAAGTTGGAAGCGACGTACAAAAAACGAATACGGTATTGGCGCGACCAGAATTCTGTCCAAAATGCTACCGAAAACATATACGATACATAAACTAGGAAATCCTCAACACTTTAGATGTACTATAGCTTGCTACATGCATGCTGATATTCAATAAACTATTTTTTGCACATATACAATCCTGCGGCAGTATTTGAACTCGATCATATATACGATGTAGGTTTGATCTTCGCATATGTCCTTATTCAGGTAATTGTGGTCCTTGTATTGTATCTGAAAGGGGGATTAGATGTTTAGTTGACGAGAATGATGCACGATCACTTACCAGGGTCGCAAAATATCACCGAAAACGTCATTCTGGCGTATTTTGATGAACAGAGCAAAACTAAGAATGCCCCAACCCTTTGGCCATAGCATGTTAAAAAATGTATAAAATATAGATATATCGCGTTTGTTCGATTGCAAGCGATTCTAAAAAGGCAGTTTGTGGTTATGTGTAGTACGTTTGACATGTGGTATTTGATATCAATGTGACCACTCTTAGAAAAAGATACTTACAACGATATTACAATTTGTTAATTGTAACACCGAAAACAGTGTTACAATGTGTGCATTGTGGATGCAAAGTAGAAAAAATTATTTTTACTGTTTCTTCACCTGTCGTCATATAGCTTTACAAGCTCCTAGCGATAAATTGTGGAACCATCAGTGGTGCGCTGCGCGAATCTAATAAATATCATCCAATCTGGGAAATCTACATATAAATGAAATCAAAATGAGAACAATTTCTTAATTATTATGGTCCTGAAAATTATCCATATATATGCAGAGTGTCTGTTTTTAGTGTCAATACATGATATCTCGTTTATTGTAGAAATAAAGAAACACTTACAGATGGATGTTGTTGCGTATTTGAGTGTTGATCAATTATCTGAAACAAAATTTCAACCATCTGTAATGTCATTTAATTCCATTACGTATTGAGATAAGTATTAAAAACCAAAATAAAAAATACATATTGCATCATTGATTTCTTCAATACTTTTCTCATGAACAGCATGAGAATGCGCACCTTTTCCTCTATTTAACCGTTCTCATATATTTTCAAAAACACAATAGAGCCAATCATTCTTGCAAAAATAAATTGTAATCTGGTATCCAAATATCCAACATGACACACTTGAACAAAAAAATCAGCCCAAATTATGTTATAAAAATCTGATGTGGCCAGGCACATGACTTTATCATACTATATATAAAATTAATAGTTTAGCTGCATGAGATTCTATTTGATCGAGATCGGCTATGTCTGCATTAAAATAAAACTAGTAGAACTAGACAGATATCTCGATTAAAGCTGCGTTCGGATATTGTACTCCGTTGACACCGGGTACACCATCGAGCTTATATGACTAGAGGGAGCGTGACGGGCTTTGTTTGTGGCCAAAGATAATAAGGTCGAAAGTCGTATATTTTCTCGTTCCCAATGTAACGCACCAATGAGCGGTCAGATTAAACTGGCGGCTATATGTCAAATTTGAATTAGGTAGTCGCGTATGGCGTGAAAGGTAACCTCACAAAATAAAAATCCTTTTCTGTTTTTGAATGTACATACATTTGTAGTACCTGTTATAATTGTGACATTTGTTAAAAAAGCAATTAAACCATCCAAGAGCAATTATATATTTATATAGTAACAACAGTATCCATTTTTTTATAGGTTTGGACAAAATGTATTCTTGCGTGTAAGATTTTATTTGTCTGTATAGCTTGACCAGCGAGTAGTTGCATCGAGAGCGTTGCGCAGTACTCACGTCACGTACTCATTATATTTACGCTCTGCGCACCGCTGTCGAATCAAGTTTAAGTTGGTTGTACTATACACGATTTGTTTATTTTCTTTAATAGGAATATGGGTAATAAACTACAAGCAAAATACAACTTATAATAGGAAAATATTTTATTTGAACATAATTTAACCACTGGTTTTTAAACAAAATGGTCTTGGTGTAAGAACTACGTACTCTTTTTTCTGATTCTAATAACATGGTTTTACACAAATAATATGCTCCATTAATGTTGATTAATTACACACTTTTTGTCTTAATCGCATGTTGTAACGAGACAATTGGCGGATTCGAGCAATTTTCTTGCTTATGGTAGTTCTTGCTAATGCTAAAACTGCCCGTGCTTGAGGAGACGAAGATAAGTCTGAAGTATGTACGTCACCCATATATCGAGGATTGTAGCTACAATAAAATAACGTTAAAATATACCTAAAACAAAGTTACATATTACATAAATTTTCTCCTTTTTCTTGGCAGTGCTGAAGGATGTTCCGTTGGTGTTGCGCTGTGTGGCACTTTCAAAGCTCGTAGCCGTGGCAGTGATTGTTGACTCTGTGTGTCCACTAGTGTCTGCTACAACTGCATCGCTCATACTATCTGTGGCCGTATTTTCATTTGGTAGATCACTCATAACAAAAATACTTGGCACCGCACTACGGGAGAGTTATGGTCTTACGTCTTTTCCCAGTTTATAATCGCTATTAGAAAAGTGTCTTGAACACAACACAGTTGTTTTAAAACCCCGACTTTTTATAGGTATAGCTTCAATCCGAGCTTGTTTTGAGTCTTGAACTGTTGGAAATCTACGAGAAGGTATATGTTATAATTTAATATTACTGTATTGCGGTAATAAAGGTCGTACCTGTGCCACGTTATATTTTTTGATGCTGCCTTTTTACAAAAGCAGCAGTTTCGCCCCATTGTTACCTCTTAACCATCCAAGGTACCATCGATCTACATGCAGTCATGCATCTACATAGGTAAACAAACTCATAACCTCGATGTAAACATATGTTCAAAATAATGGCGGTATCTAGCATCTGTGCGCATGCGCGAACAATGTGCACGAAAATCTACACGAAATTTGACCTTATTGACAAGGTATGTTGGGCCACAACAAGCCAATGCATTGGGATAGGCCGTACTCCGTCTAGTTATAGATGGTCTAAGGGGTACACCGTCCAAATGACACTTACGTGTTATTGGGTGTAAAAAGTGTAACGGTGTTCAATATCCGAACGCAGCCTATATTGACAGTAGCATTTACAAGACATTAGCGTTTGACACTAGCTACTGTCATTAGAATCAAAATAATCTGACATATCCTGGCTACTAGTTTTAAAGCAGTACGCCCGATCTCGATGAAATAGAATTTGCTCATGCGGCTAAACTATAAATTCTACCAAAAAATGTCATCTACATAAATTATGGAAAATTTCCTCTCCTTTAATTTATTATTTAACTATTTTGACGACATTACACAAATAGCGGCTCATTTGCAAAATCTTCGAAAAATGCTATGAGTAAACCACCAGTTCCTTGGGACCCTTTTCAACAGAAAGCTTTTCAGCTCTAAGTTTGGTTATAAAACTTCTAAATATGAAGTTTCGTCCCGATACCATTAGTAGTTTCTCCGGAATCGTCTCCACAAAAACGGGTACACACACACATACACACACACACACACACACACACACACACACACACACACACACACACACACACACACACACACACACACACACACACACACACACACACACACACACACACACACAGACATTTTTTTGTACCTTGGTCAAAAAGGTTCAGGGGACCCAAAAAGACATATTTCCGCTAAAATCTCAAAAATTCTTTTTGGCATGATTACAATACTTTACATACTGCGTATGATAAAGTAAAAAGGACAAAACCGGACTGTATAGTAAAATCATGAGTCAGGATAAAATGGACGGTCGATATGTTTTTCAAATCACAATTTGTTCACAAAGCAACCTCAAAGCCCCGTATGTCCGAGTTTTCTAAGCTTTACAGGATTTCAATTTTTCAACAAATTTTTCAAATACTGATAGTTTTCAGAAAATGTCGAAAATGTTTTCATAAATTTAACACCATCAACAATTCAGAATCACATCTTCTACTAACCACAAATCGCGATTCCTGTTCACTGACAGCCTGGTTACACTGATTACCATCTATCGTGGTTGTAAATTAGGTCATATTGTTAATTAGAATTTGTTTAATTTAATTTTCTCTCCTATAAGAGAAATTCTTAATTATGTGATTTTTAGTGTATCGGAACAACCAAACCATTTAGAAAAATTGATCTTGGAATCTGAAAAATAATGTCTGCATAGAATACGAAATAACAACCAAGCTTCCATTAATTGCTTTTTAGCACTTTTTGATACCATTCAAGAAGTTAACCTCAAGTCGGCTGTAATGAAAGTCTAGTCTAAACTTTCAACTTTCAATAATAGACATAACAACACATACCGATGAAAAGTGGACATGATGGCCACAAACGCAATGGTTTTCAAGATTGTTTGATGAAATGTATCTCCAAAAATTACTATTTAGGATTGGAGATGGACTAAGAGCCTGAAATATGTCTCCTATGTAAATAAGAATAAAGCAATGGTTGTTTTATAATTTCCTAATTGCCTCGTTAATATTTTCAACCCTCAAATATGAGAAATATTCCGGGCAAGACTAAGTGATTAATTCGAGCTATTATATTTTTGATTGAATCTTTTCATTCAGGGTGTATCTATCAATGCTAGGTTAAATCTTATAGTTAACAAACTGGTAGTTTACGTTAACTCCTAGTTACCAAAATGTCGGGTCTTTCAATGCAGTCTAAACTTCTAGTTAGGCGACTACGGGTTAAGGAGAGGTTGGCAATGAAAAAGCAATGTCGCCAACCATCTGTAAATAAGATCTTAGTAATTTTCTGGTGATACATAGCGCTTCGCTGTCAGCTGTGCATTGTGCATAGGTTACCGCATTTGTTTGAAGCTCAAACCGTCTACATTTTTTTTGATTACGAATTTACATATTATGTTGTTTTCTGTACATTTCATTTTCTATAGACTATTACGCACATGTAATTGTATTATATCTCATTTAATAAGTTATATATTTATAATTATATTTTGTTTATTATAACAATATACCTAACCTTGTTTATTTTTATCTAACCTTACGTGGAAAACCGCAATAAGTATTGGTAAAAGATGTTCGAAGCATAAAATTTAACAAAATCAATCATTTATGTTTTCACGTTATTTGA
Organism: Aphodius sticticus; assembly: GCA_963966075.1. Taxonomy (NCBI): domain Eukaryota; kingdom Metazoa; phylum Arthropoda; class Insecta; order Coleoptera; family Scarabaeidae; genus Aphodius; species Aphodius sticticus. The sequence goes on from OZ014508.1 coordinate 21,257,207, forward strand.
TTAGTTAGACTACAGGTTAGTCCGGATTACCAAGTCTTCTGTACTTGCAATTAATACTCACCGTTACTCATCAGCGTTCAATACTGTTGCATATCAATTAAGTGGCAGAATTCATATGGTATAACGGCAACATACAGATCTTGCGGGAAACTTCTTCATTTTGTTGGAGGCAATGTTATGCCCAACCGATGTTGCAAGAGTTACTACCAAGTTTGTAGTATCAGGCGTAAGCTCAATGCAAAACAGGAAATTTGTGTTTTAAGACCCCGTAGGACAATACTACAACGCAAATTCATGTTTCGTAATCATTTTGTTGGGGTTTAGGTTTGGCGAAGACACAGTCGGGACGTTTAGCGAGATGAAGCTCCCGTTTCTAAAACTCTCAGCTTTGTCAGTTCCTATAATAAATGTAATTTATTAAAAGTAAAAATTATATACGTGTTTGTATTGCATACCTGGAGATTGTGTACCTTTGTTTGTACGGTCTATTGTCCCTATTACACGAGGAACTGCTACTCAAAACCCACTGTAGTGTAGACTCGGAGAGTTAGCAGAAGTTTGTAATAGGGGAAACAGCATGATATCTAAAAATGAAACACCATTTAACACACAAAACATACAAATAAAAACTGAACTTACATATATGATGGACATTGTATACTCCTATCAATCGAGATAAAACCAAGCAAAGTTTCTTTTGACAGTCGAAATCGCTGATTTCTTCACCATCATCGAATAGACAAGAATCATCCAAAAGATTTATATCTGTAGTAAATAAATAAAATCTCACAACATATGTAACGTTTTACGTTAGGTTAGAAAATCCACAGTGCCTTTCTGTATGCGCGCGCCACCGTAAACTAGGAGTTAGCGCTTTAACTATCAAAAATTCTGCCGGGTAAAATTAACCACGATTTAAGTGGTAGTTAGGGGTAACCCGACCATTGATGAACCCGTAAACTCAAAGTTAAGAATTAACCTAAATTAAACCCGTAGTTACTGTTTTAACAGTAAAGCAGCGAAAGGCTAACTAATATAAATGTCAACAAAGAGAAAATAAAATTTAAAGTACGTTGAAAAACGGCAATAATTATGTAACACTTGTCAAAATAACGCATTCCGGTATATTAAGTTTTGAACTTATTGATAGTGCCTCAACGACTTGACTGACATTTTAATAAATTAACACCACAAAAACAACAAAAACATTATACACTTTCCATCACTGCAACTTTCACAATCAATTCCTTATACAATATTTAAATACAATATAGTCGAAGATGATTTGACGGCCAAAATTAGCATACGGAATTATCTCAAAAACGGTTCATCTATCGCAAAATTGGCTCGTAAATTCTTCAATGGATTAGCACGATGGCATTTCAAAGATCAAGCAAGGATCCCTGACACATATATGTGATTAATATATATTTCAATGCGAAACAACTTCATTTTCGCAAGTGCTCAACGTTATGTCGTGCGAGATTTAATGGTTGCGGACATAAGTATCATAATAATTTTTGAATTACTGCCAATGTAAACTGAACATATTGGGCACCTGTGATGGCCAGTGCATCTTCTACTTTACGGTCGGTTAGATGTTGTGTGTCCTGAACGATGAGCTCGGTTGGGTAAGCTGGCTTTTGTTGGTGAGATTTGCATCTTGGAGCATGTAGTGTGAAGCGAATGCTTATTCTGTGTTTTGTTGGTCTTAGCAAAATTTATTGTGAATGAGCGCAAACGGAATGTTTATTGGAAAACATTGTTTGTCATTAAAGTTTACACCAATATTGTTTTACAGTCCTGATTACTTTTGAATTAAGATATCAAAAAAACAGAATAGAAGACCAGTTCTTCCTATATCTAGTAACTTCTATCAAATTACTATGTGTTTTGTAGTGGTGCAGAGTCTAGCACCAAAAAAAGAAAAGGACGATGCAGGGAGAAACTTTTTACCAGTATTTTATATATTATAGGTTAACGATAGTATGTGAATTTATTGTAGTGTAACAAATAAAATCTTAATTTATTTTTTTCTAAAACATTCATTGACACTTGCCCCATGCAGTAAAAAATAAAAATCTTCAGATATTTACAAAGAATAAATTAAATTAATTGTGAGTTTTTTTGAAAAACTACGAAATGTAGCTTCAAGATTTCAAATTGGATCAAGTGTCATGAATATATTTCATAGTCATGGAAATGCAATACCCCCATAAGAAATAATTATTAATTTATTACATACGTAAAAAATCAAAAAATACGTAATCAACGTCAGTTTAAAAACAAAATTTTAATTATTTATATTGTACCTTTATTGTAACTTTTTTGTAACACCACATTCCTTGTTCTTTCTTGGAATATTCTTTGAAAATGTCTTTAATATAATATAACGGTAGGGATAATTATCTTTTAAATTCACAATAATGTTTTTAAAATTAATATACCTACTTATGCAAGCTTAGTTAGCGTAAACAAAAACATTGGCCACAAAATTGTAAAAATAAAAAGTCTTTCCGTAGAATTTTAGTATTCTAAATTATGTCCAGTTTTGAGAAAATCTGTGCGAAACTGTACAAAACAGGTTTCTTTGGGATTTAGTTTTCCCAATATCTGAAGTCAATTCACAATTTATGTTTACTGTTTCCAGTTTCTATGACAAAAAAATACCACAACCAGTTGTAATTTGTTCGATGTTTTTTTATTGATATTGTATGCAAACTTATTAAAATGAATACACATAAAAATACATACAAATATTGCTTCAATTTAAAAAAAAAATAAAAATAAGTTTTGACAGCCGCTAGTAACCCCCAAAAATTATCTTAAATTATGGAATAAATGCTGTAATTGTTATTCAGGTCATACAACATTTTATAGAGGTCAAAAACATGTTTGGGCAAAAAAAAACAGCTTAATTACAGTTTGTTGACACATGGTTTACACCCACGTAAGAGTGTCTTTTGCAATTTCCAAATCCATTATTTTCCTAATTGAACACACAACGGTCAGCACAACAAGCCCTCTTTAAATGCAAAGCAACCTGTGATAACAAAATGAATGGGAAAAAAATAAGAAATAATATTATGGATTTTTTATTGCTTAAATATTCATTTATTTTAATATCCCAGATGCGGTAGCCATTAGGTATATGTTTAATTTCTGAAACAAAAATAAAAATATAGTGAAAAAACTTAAAAAGGTACAAGAGTGTTGTTACACACTGTTGCAGTATCTTTATAATTCCCGGTTTGTCAAAAAAATAAGGATTTACCGCAATGACATGACAAAAAGGTTTCCAGATGTCGATTAAAATTACGAAAAAATATAGTATACAAATAAAATAACTACCAAACGCGTCGGGACTTTACACCACTTTATCGGGACGTTTTGACAACTAGGCCAATAACGGTGACAGTTCCGATATATCGGGACGCATGGCAACCCTAAACCTCGCATACCGCGCGCGCGTATAAAACATGTTCATTGTTCAAGTTGGAATGTGTATGATCAAAATTGCCAAGTTTTTCTGTAACTGATCAATGCTACAGATGTTGAAATATTGGAGCAGATCAAAGAACAATTTATGTGCCAAAAGCAGAACATCATTTTCTTTCTCCAGGTGTAACAAGTTGCAAGTTTCTTTTTTAGATACTTTTGATGAATTTATTGATGTGATTGAAAGGTTAATCAAAGTTGGATAGTTCGCAATGGTCATGGGAAAATAATAGTTAAAAAAGGCAAAGTGGCAAAGTTTTACTTTTAAATCTGCTACTTTAACAAACGTTTTTAGATATTGGGATGAGTCAAAACCCAAAATAGTGGGCTTTGTAACATACACTTGACCATTGGGCTTTAAGCAATCTGACCAATTCTTTAATTGCTCCATAGGGTGTTCTAATCTTAGACCACCAAATCATCATTAATTACAAAAGCTATTAACCATCACAATTTAGCAAGTAATAGTATTAGCAATATGCAATTCCGCAAGAAGAATAAGGTACACTCATTCATTAGACTCTTCTCAACCTTCTGGACGACATATCTCGAAAAAATAAATAAATGTTTGACTCATTCATTATTCTTTTATTGTAAAATATGATGCTATATCATGTTTTCAAATATGTCGTGGCGCGGAGAGAAGGTGAAAATGTAAATGGGGTAATTTTTAGCCGTGAAGAACTCGTGATGTAGATACGATATCAATGGGGACATTTTGTAGGTTTTGAAATATAAAAGTGTCCAGCTGGGGGTGAATTTTTCCGAAATAAACAACTTTTTTCGTCTAATGTTACTGAGGTAGCTATATTACAAGGTTTCATTAGTGTTACAGAATAAACTGTAAAAACACATAATTTTACAATATATGTAATGCATAACTACTCAGTGTAGAGTGTAAAATTTTATTCGGGGAATTGTAATTTTATATTGGCCCTGAAACTTACATATTGAATGTATAATTGGCAAAGCTTTTTTGCCTCTATGTTACTGTAAAATAGAGGTGAAAATTGTTTCTGTTTTTGAATTGACATATAAGTGAATTTTTAAGATGACCGATGATATGCGAAATATTATCGCTTGTTAATTTACAAATATTTTACACATTCATATTACGGCTTAAGTGGACCAGAAAATTATGAATACATCATTAAAATTATAATTTCATATCCTGTAATTTATTACATTACACTAAGCAGAACTGGACTAATTTAATAATTAATTTATAACGCATAACAGCTTAATCCCAAATTTATGAAAGTCGGTGGAATAAATTTCCAATTCTGTAAGGACACAAAAAGACGTCAATACCGTTCGATATTAAATATTTATTTTCGTAACGTAAAGTCTTAGGCCACAAGCCGCAACCTACAAAATTTTTATTGCTGCATATACCTGTTTAATGTAAATTTTGTTACGATACACATTAAGATATTAGAATGTATGAGAACGTGTATATGCTAAATGTAAATTAAAAGAATGTATGGTTGGGAGCGCTTTGCTCCTCCGGTGATGTAGAATGGTGTATGCAAATGAACTGAAAATGTTATTAAATATCTCAAAAAACGAGAAAACAAATCACTGAATAACAGTTCAGAAAGTTGTAAGTTATGTTAATGAACGATATCTCCAATTAAGAAGAAAAAAAACTATACCGTTTCACTGTAATTTAATAGTGGTGCTCGAATGGGATTTTATGAGAAATTCATGGGCATTGCCACAATTTTTACGTCTGTAGAACGAAAGTTTTATTTTCTTGAACACTTGTGACACTAATCTCAAGACTCAACGCAAACACGTTGCCTGTAGGCTAGTTTGCAAAGTACCTATGAAAGCAGATGTGCTCTGTAAATCTCTCATATTGACATCCGGTCCATTTTAGCATAGTTTGGTAGTAATTTGAGACAAAATCGGTTATTTTAGGTTAGTTTACATAGTACGTTGCAAGGAGAGAGAGAATAGTTATAGCAAACTGACAAAAGAACTTGAAATAATTGTCCAACATGTTTATGTCAAATTATACGTTTAAACTTAGAACGGATTTGTAATCAGTACCAAAAACAACCAACTATATCTACTTACTGTCATTGTTAATTGATTCAAAATAGGTTATTCTTCTGGAGAGACGATTCAAAATTGGAATAATAGGAATGATAGTATGAGTAATATTGATAACGTGAATAGAAAGAGAGTTATTTTGAAGTGTTTTTGGAAGATATTTTTTTGTTCTGAATAAAAATCCGAATATGAAGATGCGTATCTGCTTGTTTTTTTGTATATTTGGATTTTTGTGTGTGAGCGCATGAATCAGATAAAATAACGCCGTCTGTTCAACACGTTCAGAAGTCAACATTTTCACGATAGTTGACATAAAACTACAGGGTTTAGGGGTTACTTTAGAAGTAATTTGATATATTTGGGGCTCGTGTTCGCTTGCCATACAATTGCAAAAATGGCAAAATATACTTGATTTTACAATTTTATATAAAATTATTAATACACTGATAACGGTACTTTGTATGAGAATAAATCTGGTTAAATAGATTCAAAGTTTTCTCTGATACTACCACTTAAACACTTTACATCAACCTATCAAATACCCTGTGTACAGAGCAATATTAAGGTTAGTTACATTACATTTTCGTTAAATTGAATCACAAAAACTGGTAACATTCTTATGATATACAAGATATAAATTGGAGAGAAGTAAAGGGTTATTACAGCCAAAACATATAATCAGGGTGTTCCATTAAAAAAAAACTGAAAAATAATGTTTGAGAATGTTAAAAAATGAACATGTCGTAGGATTAGCCTGTATAGCGTATTCAATATTTTTCAACATTAGCTTCTACCCACTGGTTTTGGTGATTGTCTGACAAAGTTGTAATATAATATCTGCAAAATTATAGTTGTTACGTAGTTTTTAAGATAAGCCTGATGATGCCATTTTTTAGAAGGAACAATTGAATCAGCTTCTTTTCGAAAACAGTAAAAGTACAAAATTGGACATTTTTAACTGAAATAGCCAAAATGTTATGGTTTATTCTATCGAATAGACCTAACGTGGATGCCTGGGCGAAATAAACAAGTCCAGAACGGTGATTTTTTGCTCCCTCATACAACGGGTTTCTACTCAGTTTCTACTGATATAGATATCAGTCGTGAAGATTCGCCAAATACGTAATTTGCATTCAAATCGTTGTTGAGGTATGCGCCGAAATAATCAATATGAAGAGCAATCTTAAGAAGCTATATAATATTAAGAAAGTCTTCAAGTATGTAATCGGTGAAAATTTAGAATTTTACTACCATGTGACTTCCGGGCTGACTACCACCGTAGAAGAGGAAATTTAATACTATCATGTATATAATCATCAAACTGTATAATGTCATACTCTATCATATCCCCATATACAGGGTTAGTAAAAATTACCCGAACACCTAAATAATTCTCCGAGTAACTAATTTAAAAAAAAATTCAAGTAAAAGTTGTTTTGCTTTAAACAATCTATCGTTTAAATATATTTTTACTATACAGGGTGTTCATTTTATTCTGGAAATTTGGTAACCTTTCCTTTTTCAAATAGACCAGTCTGCATTTTTTTACATTTTTTAATTCAAGGATTAATTCTAAGAATCTTTTGCAGGAATAATTTTTTTATAAAATGCGTTATTTTTGAGTTATGAGCAATTAATCAAACATTATTATCAACAAAATTACCGAAATGCCTAAATAATTCTGCAACTGTAAAAAAATATCAAAAAATTTTCTGGTGTTGAACAAACTATCGTGTATTCTGGAAATTTGGTAACCTTTCCTTTTTCTGATAGCACACTCTGTATATTTTTACATTTTTTATTCTAGGATTATCTTAGAATTTTTTGTAGAACGCATTTCTTAATACATATGACATATGTATATGACATTTTTTGGTAGAATTTATAGTTTAGCTGCATGAGCAAATTCTATTTCATCGAGATCGGTCGTACTGCTTTAAAACTAGTAGCCAGGATATGTCAGATTTTTTTATTCTAATGACAGTAGCTAGTGTCAAACGCTAATGTTTTGAAAATACTACTGTCAATATAGGCTGCGTTCGGATATTGAACCCCGTTACACTTTTTACACCCAATAACACGTAGGTGTCATTTGGACGGTGTACCCGGTGTCAACGGAGTACAATATCCGAACGCAGCTTTAATCCAGATATCTGTCTAGTTCTACTATTTTTATTTTAATGCAGACAGCCGATCTCGATCAAATAGAATCTCATGCAGCTAAACTATTAATTTTATATATATAGTATGATAAAGTCATGTGCCTGGCCACATCAGATTTTTAGTTATAAGCATATGCAATTAATTTTCCCACATATATACACATTTCTTTTAATTTGGCAGCTTGAATATTTTATTTAATTCTATTTCAAACTTTTGTACTTTTTTCTTGATTTTTTTATTTTGTGTCCGTTAATTATCGATTAATTGTTCATAAAGCAAAGATTTTTATAAAAAATATATCAAAGATTTTTATAAAAAAATATATAAAAAACGAATTCTACAAAAACTCTTAAAATTAATCTTATAATTAAAAAATGTAAACTATATAGGTGTTCTTTTAGAAAAGGAAAAGCTTACCAAGTTGCCATAATACAATGTTCCGGTAATTTTGGACTAATTGCTTATAACTAAAAACTGATGCAATATTTATTTCTACAAAAAAATCGAAGAATTGATCTTCGAATTTAAAAATGAAAAAAATCTGATGTGGCGAGGCACATGACTTTATCATACTATATATAAAATTAATAGTTTAGCTGCATGAGATATTATTTGATCGAGATCGGATATGTCTGCATTAAAATAAAACTAGTAGACCTAGACAGATATGTCCATTAAAGCTGCGTTCGGATATTGTACTCCGTTGATACCGGGTACACCGTCCAAATGACACGTGTTATTGGGTGTAGAAAGTGTGAAGGTGCGTTCCGATTGGTGGCAATGGTTGGTAATGGCGGTGGTAGCAGACGAAATTATAGTGTTTCTCACATGTCGTGATGATGACACATATTAGTTTGCATGTTCATAAACTGAGTCACTAGCAAATTCTATTAGAAATACTATAATGGCGTCTACTACCACTGCCATTAGCACTAATGAAAACGCACCTTAACGGTGTACAATATCCGAACGTAGCTTGTATTGACAGTAGTATTGTCAAAGCATTAGCGTTTTACACTATCTACACCGTCATTAAAATCACATCTGACATTTAATCTGACATATCCTGGCTACTAGTTTTAATGCAGTACGACCGATCTCGATGAAATAGAATTTGCTCATGCAGCTAAACTATTGATTGTACCAAAAAATGTCATAGTCATAAATTATTCAGAATTTCCTCTAGTTTAATTTATTATTTAACTATTTCGACGAAATTCCAGAAATGCCGGCTAATTTACAAAATCTTTCAAAAATGCTAACACTAAATCTCCAGTTCCTTTGGACCCTTTTTAACAGAAAGCTTTTCAGCTCTAAGTTTGGCCATGAAACTTATAAATATGAAGTTTCGTCCCGATACCTTTAGTAGTTTCTCCGGAATCGTCGCCACAAAAAACGGGTACACACACACACACACACTCACACCCACATCCACACACACACACAGACATTTTTTTGTACCTTGGTCAAAAATGTTCAGGGGACCCAAAAAGACATATTTCCGCTAAAATCTCAAAAAATTTTTTTGGCATGATTACAATAGTTTACATACTGCGTATGATAAAGTAAAAATATAGTGTTCGATTTGAAAAAGGAAAGGTGAATTTTTCTTTGAAATTCTTTACTGTTGGAGAATCACTAAAGTGTTCCGGTAATTTGGACTAACCCTGTGTAATGCGCCATTTTGAATATATTTTTAAAATCTGACATGACATTTTTAATCATCAATCTTCAAATATTACGGGAAATAAGTTTCATGTAAATCTAAGATTTTTTACATTTTCGGTCTCCATATTGATTCCGCCAATTTGAATTTTGAAAATTCTATCACAGCAAATAAGTTTCATAAGTACCCGACATATTTCTAAATTTTCTGGTCGCAATATTGAATCGGCTATTTTGAATTTAAAGATATGTCAACGGGTTTGGAATGAGAACGCCAAGAACCCTATACATCATAATAAATATATTATTTAAATGCTTTAAATAAACAAATATAGTTAAAAGTTACGCTGTTTTCCATCGAGTTCAAAAAGAGTGTATGTCCATGATGATTGTTTTAATCATAGCTCTGGTTTTAATGCAAATATAAATAAAATATGTAATACATTTACTTCTCTGTATACTTTTCAAGATATTGCACCGACAAAATTATTTTGATAATTTTCTCACAACTCACTTTTTGGACTTGTACTGTTTTCGAACAGACCGATTCATTGAATATCTCAAAAACTATTTACTTTACACTGGTACAACTTAATATAGTTGGAAATTATTAATAATATGGTATAATAATACTGTGTATTCCGTTAAATTCTTTTTTGCTTCAAGCCTAGATCCTACATTTTGAATAAATAATTTTCAACGAAATAATACAAACAAATTTTTGAGACCCCTTTTGTTATTATCTTATTAGCTTATCTTAACTTCACTGGTTGTACGTTCAAATTTTTTAATCAATATTTTACATACATTCAGTGTCCAATCGAGTTGAAATTTTGCATTTTGCATGCATCAATAAAAAATGAAAAATGTCTAAAATTTTTAAATTTCAGTGCATTTTCTTTATATGGCATAGTTTTTATTGTTTGTTATTTTTTACAGAAATTTATTAACTGAGAATATAGTAAACAATTCTAACCTTAAATATTATATTGATACGTCTGTGGTAATGATCATGATCCTCCAACTAATTTCACCGATTTTTTTGTCAGTGTGTTGTTCTTTCGGTGGGCAGGTGTTAGAAGGTCCGAACCTAAAAGTGGCACGTACTACCTGCCGAACTAATAGATAAAAAAGGAGGCATTGCAACATAATTAATGGCTAATGAATCGCAGCTGTCGTGAGAATGACAGATGTCCGATGCACATTTGCAGTTTGCACTCGTATTCGGTTCGCAAAGGCCAAAATAAGCAAGAGAGTGTTTTGAGTGCGATTTGCACATAATTAACTGTCTCGTTACCATGCGTAGACTTCAAAGGTTTAGACTAGAGTATACATGTATGCAAATTTAATTAGGGTTATTTATGAGTCGGTCGATATGAATTTCAGACAGTTTGAAACATGTGGTTTGCAACAGTGTAGTGTGACCTACTGCAAGAATATTATTTTTACTACAAACTTGTTAAAACTACACAATTAAATGCTATTTACACATGCATTAAAAATGTCGTGTTATGGCAGCAGATCTTTTATTGTTAAAACTCATTTCGTAAATATGCCATTTCCTAACAAGGGTATATTGAGAATATGGAGTCATTTTTCAGAACTTCACCTGGTCCCAGCATGCCAGTAATCATATTTTATTGAGCATACATTATCACAAGGGGGCGGGAGAATTAGACCAACAAAACAAACAAAATGTTGAGATCTTGTAATAAAATGGGATAAATGTACTTATATGTTAACTTTCTATACTTTATCTTTGTTTCTCTATATTTTTCTAAACATTAATGTTTAATAAGTCTGGTAATTAATATTGTAAATAAATTGATCAAGATTATCACCAGCAATTGAAGTTTGGAAAATACATTTTTGGTACTAATTATAGTGGGAGAATTAACACGATATTTTAGTGGACTAATTAAGTAACTTGGTCAAGTAGTCCGTTGCAATTCTCTGTCAGTTCCCAATATTTTGGTTTTTTGATTCATCCAAATGTCTAGATGTTGTAAAAGATGCAGATTTACAGGCAAAGCATTGCAATTTTAGTTTTAAAGCTCAAGCCGTTGTGCACTAACACATTTTGTTTATTTTTTTAGGACATTTACACATTTTGTAAATACAAAGAGTATCCCACTCCGTTGCCATTACAAAAAGAATTGAATACCGGGAGAACAGAAATAATGGTCTGGGGGTCCAACTTTGAGACAGCCTGTAGAGAGATTAAGTATTTTACTGGAAAAAAGCAAACCTGCTGACAGCCAAGTAAATTTTTTTTATTCATTCCATTATCTGAACATTTGTACAGTTGTTCAGATAAAGATTTTTTGGTAAAATTAATAGTTTGGCTGCAGGAGCAGATTCAAATTGAGCTCGGTCGTGTGGGCGTTAAATCTGGTTAGCCAGGATTTGTAAGATATTTTCATTCTAATGACAGTAGGTAGTGTCAAACGGTGATGCGTTGACAATACCTACTGTCAATAGTATCAAAATATCCGCAAGATGTTGCAGCGCCGGAACCACCAGAGCAACCTGGGGACGAGCACGAAGGCGATGCGGATGCAGGACCTCTGCAACTAGATGATGAACGGGACGTCAGCGATGAAGATGACGTTGAGCCTGATCAACGAAGGAGACGGCGAAGGCGGTGGCGGTAGCTGCGTGTGCGTGCTGTGTGTGTTTGTGTTTATTCAATAATTTTTAGATAAAAACGTTCTACGTCCTTTTAAATATTTTTGTGAAGCATTTTTTATCGTTTTATCGTCGTTTGTTTTTAAAAATTTACCCGCCAAGCTGTTCACTAGGGTGACCAGATCTCATAGAGGGGGGAAAAAATGTCGGAATCTTGTTCGTCTGGACCCCACAAAACGATTGCCCTTTCCAGATATTGAGATAGCCGAAATTTGAGCTTGATTAAACCACGTTAACCCGTGCCGCTCGTCGCTTAAGTTTGAAAAAATCCAAATTTTTTGCTAAAAAGCTGACATATGGAGCCATAACTCCAGAACGGTAAACAATAGAAACACGCTTAATATCTCAAAAGAAAGCTAGTGTTGTGAACAGTGTTCACTCACTGGCGGGTAAATCGTAAAGATTTCAAATTTGTAAATATAATTTCGGATAAGCGCCCACGGCGCAAGGCAAAGGCACCGTTTGTTTTAATATAATATATTTGTGTTAATGGTTAATGGAATCTCATGCAGCTAAACTATTAATTTTATATTTAGTATGATAAAGTAATGTGCCTGGCCACATCAGATTTTTTAACTGTAACGTTTGAAAAAGAAGTCAGCTTGACTATTTTTTAATATGACAGGTCGGCGTACTTATAAATCATGCATGACAAACAAAAAAGCAAACCAAAAAGCATGACAAAAAAAAAATACTTGGGAACCTGGTAAAGCTTTAATTTTTCCACAGTGTTTTCTGTTTCAAGGGACATAATTTTCTTCTCCCGCTGCAAGTTATTTTTTTATTTTTCTAAATTTCAAAGCCGTGTGAAAAACTTGATAAATTTATGTTCTGAAAAATAATAAAAATCAGTTAACGAAGTGTACGAAAGTTATTCAACATTAACCCTAACTTCAAGGGAAATGTTTATTACTTATAAACTTGTCAGTAATATAGAAACTAATTAAGAAGCGAAACATTGCAGCATTGCCCAGCATTGCAGCTGCACGTATTTTTTTCAAATTTGCAAAGACGGGTGATAATCTAGAATCTAGATGAACTTATCTACAATCTCATAAAAGAGTTATTAAAATCGACTAAAGATTACAGTTAAATTGTTTAACATCAAATTTTCTAAAAATTTTCTAAAAAATATTGTTACGTCAGTTAATTGATTTTATTTGCCTTTTGGAATATCCACTGAATCATAGTCACCGTTTTCAACACGGACAACTGCTTTTTTAGTGAAGACTAATTTTGGTGTCAAAGATTCTTCAAGAAAAGTTATTGTTAAATATGTATAAGCATGAGGTATGCAAAAATTCTAAAATATTCTTAGACTTATCTGCTGGATTATACGATTTGTAATGTGGTGCCCAGATGGTACATATGGTATTTGGCAAAAACTAAATAGAAATTTATTGTGGTTTATTACAATGAGATATTACAACAACGAGAAAAAATTTGAAAATGACAATCAAATGCGAAAGCAAATAAGGAGGATAATATGTCTTGCCGGTTTTATTTTGCTTTGGCATAGAACTTTTGGTATAGGTACGTCTTTTTGGTATGTTCTTCTTCTCTTATGCCTAACACCTTGACTCCAGTGAATTGAAACTGCTCGATTGTATGTGATGGAAATTAATAAATGGGATAGCGGTAATTGCGCCCCTGGTGAGATTACACGCTTTCGATCGATCAAAGGAGATCACAAAATGGATAGAATTGCTCGCCATTGTGCCATCACCGGTACAGAAATAATGATGACCGAAATGAACAGGTGCCGAAGACAAAAGTGATTGTTGTACGGTACGATTAGCCGGTCCCCGAGATAGATAGATATATCACGGTGTCTTCCTCGAATCGAATACGAAAAACAATTGCGTTCATTAGATGAGTAAATGAAAATGGAATTGTACGCCGCGTGAAGGAATGCGAGGTGTGTGGGACATATTGTTCGGGGAATTTAATTGAATCATTTTGAAGTTCGGTGATATTAGTGGTAGAAGACGTAGAAGACAAAGAAGTATTGAACTTAGACCGCTATTCCAAAGCAGTCAAACAAAGAAACCATAGTTTATATCGTTCGATGCTTCGCATTTATTGTGTTAACCCTAATTACGAACAATTATATGTCAAACTACTGTTAAGTTAATTCATATCATTTGACATATAACACCGAGTGACACAGGTACTGGTACGCCACACACATTCACCTATAACTGAAGAGAAGTGTCATCAACCCTGGTTCAAAAGAGTTAAGAAACTATGCCACTAAAGAAATTTGGTACGATATTGAGCACCAGTTAAAGTCATTAAAGATGTTTTACCCAAGCCAAAGGACATCGCACCACTTCTGAAGAACGATGGGGTAGTTATACAAAATAACTAATCCTAAAGACTAACTATCAATTTGAATATACATTCTTAAAGTAGGTACTTGACTATGACACCAACACTTCACTCAATGTCCTCTGCTTTTTGTCCTCTTTCACATATCACCGAACTAGTTCGACGTTAATGTTGTACTGAAAATATTCCAACTATTTGTTTTATTCTGAATATTCTATCTGATTTATAGGATATTAACAGATGGACGTTTTATAAGGGTAGCATACTTTTTAGTTTGTGTATAAATCAAAGCTTGCGTCTCATCAAAAAAGATTGTTCAGCAAATGAGGTTTCTCTATTATCAAAATAGTAGCTTTTATTGGGTTAGTAGGGCTCCAATTCAAAAATTGTCGATGGTTTCACCTTTTTATTAATCCAATATTTCGCACTGTCGCATTGTCCCAGCATGCCTTAAATGAAAACCATAACATAAACTTTGACAATGTTAGGATATTGTTTCAAAAACGCAACTTGCGTGAGAGATTATTTTTTAAATGATCGGTATAAGGACTACGAGTAACACTATGAATTTGCGGTCGGACACAGATAATTTAAGTGACATATACAGTTTCTTACTAAATTTAGAGTACAATGGCTCGAACGTTTTGGACAACACAGGTGATATAAGTATTTTTTTGTATTGGAACTTTTATAATTAGTCATTCTTGGATGTAAAATGTATTTTATTTTATTTGTATGTATTTATTTATTGTTTTCTTTGAATTTGCTATTTGTGATTTTTGCGGCATGTCAAATGTACCTGTTAAAAGTGAAAAAGGAAAAAAATAACCTTGCGTTGACCATCGGTGTCTTCAGTTTGGAATTGATCGTTGTACTGTCGTGATGTGTTGTTGCTTGATATTGTTTGTAATGCTGTTTTCTTCGTCTAAATGTGATTAATTGTGGAGACCATAAATAGGTATGTTTTGATTTGTATTTGTTGTGCAAAATGTCATTATTGTGTATATTTTAGTCCCTGATGAAGCCAAAATTTATCGTCGAAATATTGAATTAATAAAAAGGTCTAACCATCGACAATTTTTGATTTGGAGCTCTACTAACCCAAT
Source organism: Aphodius sticticus (assembly GCA_963966075.1). Classification (NCBI taxonomy): domain Eukaryota; kingdom Metazoa; phylum Arthropoda; class Insecta; order Coleoptera; family Scarabaeidae; genus Aphodius; species Aphodius sticticus. Next base: position 21,272,716 of record OZ014508.1, read on the forward strand.
AAAAGCTACTATTTTGATATTATAACCAACGGGCAAGAAAATTCCAGATTAGTTTCTCTATTATATCCGCTATTCTATGGACTCGATCTACAGTGGAATGCTTTTCTCTAAAACCAGGTTGGTGATTTGGAATTTTGTCTGAATTATAGGTTTCATTCTCTTTAGAAGCAGCTTTGCAGGGAGATTTGATATCATTGGTAACGGTGATATGGGGTGACATTCAGGCCAATTCTGTACCGCAATTGTTACGTAGCAAGTGGTTAAATTTCTTAGCAACGTTGTGAAAATATAAAATAGTATTCTGTAACATATCCATTGGTTAAATAGTTTGCCACCAGTTGAGTGGCGGACTGAGTGACTACGAACTGCGTAGCAACCGATAGGGAGAGGAACGAAAAGAGGAACGGAATTGTTTGGTTTACGGTATATGTATCGTAAATAAACAAATGGTGAATGAAATAGAAGATTTACATGAAAGGTGATTGTTTTTACTATTATATAAAAGTATGATAGGTTTTTTGATTCAATTTATATTTTTATTTTAGAGGTTCCCTAACAACTGCCTGAGGGAACTTAGGGGATACTTCCTTTGGCTATTACCTAGGATGTATATCTATACAAGTAAAAAATAATGTTATAGTCAAATACAATTATGTATTCGTCGACTATAAAAAAAAGTTTGTTAAATTTATTAAATGTACAGTGGAAAGATTAACACAGTTAAATTATATGATCATTATTAAAGAATTAAATTAGTATCCAATAAACGAGAAAACCTTTAAAACTTTTAACTACAACTACTAGAATTTAACCAGTAGTCGTATTAATGAACCCCATCAATTGAAACTTATGGTTATACTTATTCGAATAACCTAACCTCACAATTCAGAAATGCACTCGGACGCGAAGTCTCGGAAGAATAGGAATAACGACAAGACAAGAATAATGCATTTTGCGCGATTTTACTGATCTTCTGTGGACCTTTGCACCAATTTTATTTTTGCGTAAATCGTTTCCACTATGCTTCGACGTTACGGGCTTCCATAAACGGAGTTGAGTGTGTTGCAAGAGACCTTTATTTTTGTGAATAAAATTAACCATGACGGCATAAATATGGATTTTGTGTAGTTTTACTCTCGCAGATACCTCTATTCATTATTAACTTGCATATTTTTAACTTCTGTGTTCAGGGCACATCAAAGGTTACTGATCAGCTGATTGAATGTTTTGTATTGAATGCGCATGACCATCAACTACTGTTGTTAACCGCATGATTCTTAACAAAAGGTTATTTTTTCCAATATAGAATGCGAAATCTTATTAAACTCGTTAACAAGGTATTTAACGAAAGTTGCTAACGTAGGTGCTACGTAGCTACTTGCTACGTAAGAGCTGCGTTACAGATAGGTCTGATTATTTGGCCTCATAGGGTGGTTTGCCTAGTTATGGTATATACTATGATAACTTCTACTACTTTCCAGACATGGCGGACGCATTTTAATCTGAACGATGCATTTATTAGATACGTCAACATGACAATACCTTTCGTAGGTAATTGCTTAAGGATCATCCCAGTGATGGGATGATCTAGGTGCCTTCTTTGGATTTAGGTTAGTCCGGATTTTTTTGGCGACTTTCTTTGGAACAATTAGCTAGATAGCTTCTTCTTCTTCATAAGTTATAGATAGCTTTCTCCGTGATTGGCTCTGATTCGATGGCGTAGTGTAGGGGTATTGCCTAGGCCCTAGGGTGAGTAGAAGCAGTGGCGCGTTAACCCATGGGCAAATTGGACAGTTGCCCAGGGCCCCCAACAACAGGGGGCCCCCAAACAAATATTTTGGAAAGTCGTTTCTGTAATAGACAACCACACCATGCCAATCCTCATTACCGTTGCAAGGACATCTCAGTGAGGCCCCAACTAATTTTTAACAAATTCACTACAGTGGCAAGAATATTGAATTTTATTTTGGCGCTCCTGTCACGCCGGTTGGGGACCAAAACAAATCTTTTATTAACTATAAATTAATTAACTAATAAATTAACGTAGTAAGAATATCGAATTTGAACTTTAGCATAGTCCTATACGCAGTTTTGGCAGTTAAACTGATGTTTTTGCCATAGCAGACATCTAATTTTGAGAAACCCTGGAAGTAGAGAAAATACTGTATGAATACATTGATAATTTAGAGTCGATACTTTTTCTTTTGTTATGGAAATCTATTCTGAAAATGAATTCTCCAAAAATGTCTGTAAAACAAAACTTCATCTTCAAAATGCATACCTTTAAAAATCATTATCATTACACAGTGTGTATAAAAAGTAATGTAACTATGTAGTCAATATTTTTCTTTCTAAAAAGTTGACAAGGAAAAGATTCCAATAAAAGTTTTAGGAAATTGCTTAAGCCTTAAGCATAATATTTTAAATGCTTAGCAATGATTTATACTATATATTCAAAAGTATTTTGTATTTATAGCTTAAATCATTTTGAAAAACATTTATTTTTTTTTTTCTTGTAAACTTCTCAGATGTCGAGGTATTGACATGGTAGAAATCGTTTTAACATTTTGTAATTGCTTTCTTTTAACAATTAATCATTTTGTATCATTTAAACGACTCAGGGACTTTTGGACAGGAAAAATATACAAGGTGCTATATTACAAAAATTAATTTATTCTGCTTCTTATAAATGCATAACCCTGTATATTCAAAAGTCATTCAAGTTTGTACCCTAAAAGCCTCATTCCCTAAAATTTTTATTTGGTTTCTTTCTTCTAAACTTTCTGGGCCAGATATTGACACGGTATGTTTCTTCTTATTAACTTTTTGTTGATATGGAATCGGAATCTTATGCGTTAACTAAGAATAAAGATTATGAAACCGACAATGTTAGCAAAAGCAAGAGGAAATTATAGTTTATTTAAAGATACATCTCCAGAAGACTATGAAAGCTGCATTACAAATTTAATAAGTACATATCCAGAGGACATAGATAGTGACGATGGCGTATTTAAGGATGAAGTATCGCAGTATTTGCAATATGCAAAATATTAACAAAAGCTGTTCAAGCAGGAATATATCTAGATTCCCTAATGTGAAAAATTATTTATTTTTATTTGCTAAGAATACCCATTTATTAATTAAGATAATATCTTTTATTTATTACTAATTTTGATTTTTAAATTATTAAGCTATTTATTTGTTATTTCGTATTTCTTAAGAATATTCATTTGTTGCTTTAAATAACAATGTAGGTACTTGTATTAAATGTTGTTGCAAGAAAGTCAAATACCTTACTTATTATTTATGATTTTATTTAGTATTAGTACATTTTATTTTTGTATAAAAAGGAGTTCTTAATTCAACACGGTATATGTGGGCCCCCAAATTCAAAATTGTCCAGGGCCCCATGATGGCATAACGCGCCGCTGAGTAGAAGCCATTGAAATTCACAAACATCTCCATAACAACAACTGTGGTATAAACCTGGAATCAAACACCATCAGATTAAAGAAGGTTCAACAGTTCAATATCCTTAACTAACTCTAGCAGGATATCACACCATGATTACACCCTGATTTATCAAAATTTGTTAATTGTTAATAATTGAAATAGATTTTTTACTTTGTATACGAGGAATTTATATTCGTTTAGTTTCTAATTTGGGATAAGTGTTTTACGAGACAGGATATTTTATGTACTGTTAAACCTGTTAAACCTTTAAATTATTTATATTTCTTCCATTTTCGTGTCTTCAAGAACGTTAAATATTTTGCTTGTGATATCATTCATTATAAGCCTCATCTGACATATGGAACCGAGCATATAAAAACTTGTATCATCTGTTCATTAACAACCAATAATTAATAATGTAATTATAAAACAAAAAGCAAAAATACCTCCGACGAATTTAGTGGGTCGCGGTGCAACCATACTGCCCAGACAACGGAATGTATGGAAGTCATGTAATTTACGATTATTTCTAAGCGAAGAATTAGACATTCCCATAAAGATTAAAAAGTATTCCGGCGGAGCGGTCGAAATGAATACCGCAGACGGACATAAACCAAAAAATTTCTCGTTATAACTTATGGCGTTCTCCGTACCAGTATAAGGACGCGGGTCACTCATTCGGTCGGACCACCGATGAAATTACAGTCCGCTCTGATCCTAAATCGCGTTGTGGTTAAGGCTTATTATCGCAGTTTATTTCGGTGACTTTGCTGATCAATTATCATCTAAGACCACCGGGTTTGCAGGGCGCAATACCTGCGACACGGACGAACGACAAGGACGGAAAATCAGCAGTAAACATGCAGTTCCAGTAAAACAGTGGCGTGCGTTACAATCTTTGAAATAACAATTTCATTATTGAATGTTGTTACGGAAGGCTTGTATTTTCGCATTTTTGTACGTATTTTTGTATTAAATCTATAAGGTATTATTATCAATAATGTTTATGTCTATAAATTTAATATAATGTATTAATATATCGTATGTAAATAGTAAAGAGAATGTAGAATTTAAAACTATCTAAAAGCCTATCTGTAGGAGGACGTATCTAACTATATTGTAATAAAACACTGTTTTTCCTCTTAACCCTTGTATAATTTTTCTATATTTATTTAAATAGGAGACATGTTTCGATTTCTTCAATCATTCTCAATCCCAAATTTACAACAAATACAACAAAATACATCACAACACGGTCACATGGCATAACCCTAAAATTACACGTTAAAATAAACCAAAACTGACTGTCAAATTTATAAAGATCCCAAAATCAGGCATATATAGATCAATGACTGATCAATGATTTCAATTTTATAAGTAAGTTCGCGTTTTAAGTTCTCCCAACTTAAAAACCTTGGGGGAACCAAACCAACCAACGTGAAGGTAAACACTGTATACAGGGTAAGCGAAAAGTTCCTAGAACGTAACGAACAGTGAAATCGTTTATTTATGATTAAACATTCAAACTTACTTCCCGTGAATTATCTAGTACATATTTTAACATTCTTCCTTTAAACTTTAATGTTTGTGAAAAGTGGCTTGATGTGGAAATCCAACTGATCGTTTAATAAATTAATGTCAGGGTTTATTCTTTGTTTATGTATTTCCAGTTGCTCCAATAAATCCATCTTAAATCCTTTCCCGAATCTATGCAACAATTTAACATTTTTGTAATCTATTTTATGTCCGGTTTCTAAAGAATGTTGGTAAAATTAGATGCATTTCTGTTGTTACGCTCGATCAATCGCTTCTTCAACTTTCTGCCCGTCTGTCCAACATAAATAGATTTTGTAATTAGAACAACTAACTGAGTAAACACCACTCTGATCCTCGTCTTCCCCTCCCTCATATCTATACTTTGTTAAAATTTTCGAAATTTGATGTTTATTTTTATATGCGGTAATAATATTGAATTTCTTTAAAGTTCTATGAAGCGTATGGTCTCAATTGTTAAATGTAAAAGCTCTGTAATTTTGATTACTAAAGGGCATACTACTATTTGAATATAATGGGTCTAAAGACTTTTGTATTCTATTAGTTAATGAATTTACTGTTCTTTCGGTGAAGCCATATTCTTTTGCTAATTGATTGATAAATTGAGTTTCTTTAGTTTTTGATTCAAATGTTGTTGGGTAAGTGAGATTTCTTCTAATATAAAATTGTAAGGCCGAGAGTTTATGTTTCACATCATGGTTGGAGTCAAATGGTATTATGGTTGTCATATTTGTTGGTTTCCTATAAATCTCAAACTTTAGTCTATTATCCTTGACGACGGTGACGTCAAGAAAGTTAAGTCTATCGTCAATCTGCAATTCCATGGTAAACTGTAAATTTGGATGTAATCCCTTAATATAAGATAGTAAGTTATTAACTTCCTCTATTTTTCCATTCCAAAGAACAAATACGTCATCAACGTATCTTATCCATTTTTTAATTTTATTTATATATTGGTTTTTAGGATTCATAACAAATTTAGTCTCAATGTGATTCAAAAAAATATTAGATAAATTTGCTGACAGTGACATACCCATTGAAAGACCTTCATCAAATCTGTAGTACTGTGGTACCATGTGTCCGTGTTGTGATTTATTTTGTTGTATTTGTTGTAGATTTAGGATTGAGAATGATTGAACATTCAAGTGAATTTTTAAGTGTTTTAAATATTGTTAAATAAGATTTATTATTAAGAAATGTTAAACATTTATATTTTACCATTTTTAATGAAACACAGTATAAAATGTTTTTTTTTCGATTCTTTTCTTATTGCTCTAGAATTATTTTCTTTTGTGCTTCCTTCTCGTTTATTAACAAATATTCTCTCCAAGCATCAGAAATAGTGTTACAGCAGAACAGCTTCTTTTTACTTTATTTGGGTGTTTCAGACCAGGATAATGATTTTTTTATTAGAGATGGCATTAGTTGAACTGTTATATCAAAACGTGGTGTATTAATGCCAAAATCGCTACTCTCTGCTGCTAGTGTTGTATCATGATGTCTTATTTTATCATCTCCTATGATGCCTGTCGATATTTATGACGGAATTAGGGATTATTGATGATCGCAATTCCGACGCCCTGTAATAATTAGGGATTATTGATGTCCGTAATTCCGACACTCGTGTCGGAATTTGGTTAAAATGCGTACAATTAATTGTAATATAGCAAACGATTTAAAATATGTTATTTTCTTGTGTAAAGACAGCAATAGAGCCATATCTATTACTTCTAACCATGGACACAACTCCGACACATCTCTGATTGACGGACGTGTTATATTTACATGTACCTAATTCCGACACCCATAAATTTGTAAATAACAGTGGTTACAAGAGTTAGTCAGCCTAAATAGATATTATTAGAATTTTCCTAATTACTGTTATCCTGTACGCTGTAGCGAGGTAAAAAGAAGTCGAATTGCAGTTACCTCATAAGGAAAAAATCAACTTTTAGCATAACACTCAATTATCAAGATCAGTCAAAATTCTGGGTTATATTCTGACCGTTAGAACATTAGTAGAATAAGAAACGATGGTGGATTGATAAGTGTAATGTCAAATCAACAAACCGGATGTCCTAAAATAAAGTTCAATATTGTAGATTTCTTATTCAATCCAACTAAACAGAAATGTCGGAATTTAGGACAGTGTCTGAATTTGTGACGTTTACCTTTTTGTGCTATTTGTGCTAGGCGCGTTTAAAATAATGTGTAGTGGTAGCAGCGCACTGGGCAAAATTTTGGTTTATTACTGTGACTGAATGCGCTGGAATTGCGCACCAATTCTACGCGTGTGTAATGAGTTAACCTGTTTACTTTCATATAAATTTCAAAATTTAACTGAATTCAAACCCTGAAAATTTGGATTTTGGCCAATAATCCGGTACTTCTAGATTGTAGATCATAGCAACAACTATATTACATCCTTTTTTAATAAATACTTCTTTTTTTATTTCAACAATATTAGCAACCCGTACGCCACTGACCTAAACGGGTAGATCCCTCTAGCAGGGGCTCCAGGGCGCGGGGGAGCGGGAACAGTCCGCCGCAAATGCATTAAATCTAGTACAGACGAAACAAAAAAATATTTCAAGGGCAAATTTAGGTACAGTTTTTGTTCTTCGTTTATTGCACACACACACATAGAGCTCTCTTTCTGGCTCGCGCCGTCCGACTCCGTGAAATCGCAGAGGGCGCTGCCGCCAGAGTAGGTTCGTTAATTCGGAACAGCAGGTGTTTGGAAATTTGTGGATTTTGCGTTGAAATTGACGGGCGGGCAGCGCGGCTCGGGCTCAAATTTGATTTTGCCGACACAAACAACACGTACGCCGTATACCGGACTTTTATTACCTGTAAATTTATACGATGGGTCTCCGGTCTGGATGGCGATGATCATGGATGGGCTACTAGGATCTTCTTCTTTGCCATTGGCATATTGCGCGCGCGGCTTCATCGCTTCTTCTACTACTCTGCTCTATTTTATTATCGGCGAGTTCCGAGAAGTGCAGAGCATGGCGTTCAAGAGGGTTCTTAGATAATTAGGAGAGCGAGTTTATTTTGTTCTTGGAAACTATTTGGTATAGGAAAAAATATGGGACGGCGGAGACAGAAAGGGACATTGTTAGTTTGATGGTGCGACTTGTAATTTTAAGGACAGGAACTGTGCAATCTTTGTTTGATAGTTTAAGTTGTACGTACGGAAAGTTATAATTTAGGAGATGTAAATAATGGTCATAACGTTAGAGGAATGTTATGTGTAACTGTCGCTACCAGCTGTACAAGATTGCTAATTGATCATTCATTTTCAGTCATGTTTATACAATAATTAGTTCACAATAAAGCAATAATTATTAACTTAATCAATAAACTAATATATAGAGATTAGAACGACTAAAAGTCCTCTTGTCAAAAAGGTAATAATTGATGTCCAACTGTATCAGGTAGTATTTTTCTTTTTCTTTTGACTATTGGGGACTCTAAAAATAAAATCTATATCTAAATAAATACTATAAGAGATTAAGGCGATATAAATATAAAATGTGAGCGCAATACGGGCGTTATTAATAATACTCAACCACAGCAGACCGCGAAGCAAAGATTGGTTGACGTAGCAATCCTAAAAATAAGCCAATTAATATTGTACTCATCACGCTTGTTTTCCAAAAGTGTAGCCATTTAAATAATCCGCAATGCCCGATGATGAAGTTGTTTATCCAGCTCTAACGAACCTCTTCAACTACATTTCATACATCAATTCTCACGCAAACCTATAATTATTCACACTGTTTACCAGATTTTATACTTTAGACTCGTGTACAGGCTGTTCCTTTTTACCTATACCATGGGGATCTCGCTTATATTGAGTCATGAATTCGGTTAATTTAGTAAGTTTCGCATTCTTAGTCTCCTGTGAATAATCTGAAAACACATTTAACTAATGTTTGTTAGTTGAACAAAATTTTGAGATTTTGTTTATTTATCAAAAACTTTTTTGTGTATGTACTGTTTATGGTAAAATTAAGACTGTACCAAAATTAGCGAGCACTAGCATCTAGTTCTATGTTACGCGTGATTAAATAAATGCATGTAAAACTAGTAAGACACTTATCTTCAGCGGGCTGAAGTTACCCTCCTCCGTAAAATATAAAAAAAAAATGAGTGAACCGATTTTGCCCATTCACGAACTTGTCCTTACTTTTTAAAAGATCAGCTTGTATAAGCAATATATATAACTATAAGCTATAAGCAATTCGTTTTTTAAAGAAATATTTAAATTGACTAAAAGTATTGTAAATACGAGTAATGAAAAATTTTTACCGCTTTTTTGCCCTCGGTGTATATATACTCAATAATATATATCGTTCATTAAAGAAAACCGTTGTTTAGACCGGTTGTATTACTTCAACATTATACAAAATGGATTCTATACTTATTTGTCTTAATAACTTGTTCTTTAAATCAAAAAGTTGGAAAGTTAGATTAATCAGGGCACATTGTTAGATTAAACATTCAGCTACTTCATTAAAATATGTACTATGAAAAATCTTATTATGAAAGCAATAATATTTTACGTGGAACAAACTCCGGGCAGGCCAGATGGTTTGTTTTAAGGAATGAGTACAAACACAGGTTTAATACTGATTTTATTAAGAAATTATTTGGGTTTATATACAAAAAGTGTCCTAAAAACTATTACAGCGGTGCTAAACATTAATGAATTTTATTGATGTAAGACTGAAATAAACACAACGAATTATGTTGGGCGGCACTGGTTTCAAATTGCACATTGAACGCTGGTTCTGCAGAGTTGCAATTCTTCAATCGATACTAGGTGCTACCTGGATTATTGGCAATGCAATTACGAATTTTGCTACGTTTTGTTTTGATGAATTGGAAGTGGCGAAATATTACATACATAAGCGACTTCACAATTGTAATGGAAAGTTACCAACATTTGTATTTTATTTAGGAATTTGGGAAGATATTTTTGTTAGCACCGGATAAAAAAGAAAAAAATTGTTTAATGTAATTAAACAAATTGCCCCGCCGGAATAACTATCTCTAAGGTCAAGTAACCACTTAAAACCGATTAATATGGTAATATTAAGCAACACAATTGGGTCTCTTGTATCGGCACTCTCAGTTCAGCACTGCACAGTTTGGACTTCTGTATACAATGGTTGGAGTGACCTGACATCTTCTTCACTGTTATGGTGTTGACGCTGTGGTTGTACCAGATGGTGTACTGAAGATGGCTCCACATCGGTGAGTAAGGATCGTCTTTGGCGTGGTACTGGTTTCATTAGGATGGCCTGGTCCTGGGTGGCCAATGGATTTGGTTTATTAAATCTTCTTTTTAATGAACGCACTACAACCCACAGGGTGACACATAGGGCTAGTATTGTAGTGGTGGTGACAGTACTGGCCATCACGCCATGATGACGCACATTATGCCACAATACGTTCGAGATTTCTTGATGGATGGCGTCTTCATCCATCTTTAGTTCTCTTAAGTCATCGGAGACGGATAATACTGGTTCCTCTTGAATTGGTGGTGATCGATGCTTCTGGGCTGCTAGGAGAGTAAAATTTCCTGGTAATACCACTGCTTTGTTGTAGCTGCCAAGTATCGTAAGACTGTCGTCCTTCTTTGGGGTGAGAATGTTCTGTTTTGTTTTGATGATGCAGTCTTGTGACAGTTGAATGATTCCGGTCTTTCTCAGTTCGACATCTTCTCTCACGCCATTGCAGGTAACTGCGATCCGTTGTGGAGTTACGGAGATAAAAAGCCATGTATTGATCATGTACAGTTGTTTCCAAACCACGGAGTGAAGTTTCACTTCCACAACATCGCAGCTTTGTTTCTCATGCCGATTGAATAATTCATCTATGATACAGTTGTTGTTAGTTTCAATATTCTTTACTGTTGTAGGAGAACAGAGATAATTCGTGTTATCCAATGCTATTGATTTTCGATACTCTTCATCCGTCATTTGAAAGTATAGTTGGTTATTGTAGTCGATGGCAATGATATCGTTTGGAATATCAAATACCCAGTAAGAGCCGTCTTCTATCTGTAGTGGTATGGCGTTGACCTTGATCACGTCAAATTGGTTTATCTCTGCCATTGGGAAGAAGGCCTGGACACTGATAACATCATCTTCATGTACCACTTTTGTTTTGATGATGGATGATATGATATAAAGATTTGAGGGAAGCTTCTTATTTGCGTCTTTGATCATGTGGTGAATGTGAGCTGGTGAGATCAGATCGTACACGTTGTCATTGCCCAAATTTACATTCAATAAATGAGTGTAGTAGTCACAGAGTTCTGTTAACACGTTAGTAGCCAGTTGATACGCATTAAGGACATTGATGTTGAGCTTGTTGACGTCGATCGCTCGGAACCATCCTTGACTATTGTTTATTGCTTGAAGTCCTTGATTCAGTTTTCGTCGGAATCTCTCTAGGCGATCGTTGATTCGTGTTTCGGTTTTATTGAAGGTAGACAACGCAGACAACATGAACTTAGTTTGATGATTTGAAGCCGTGATGAGTTCCCCTTGATTTCTCTCCAAAGCTTCAATGTTGGTGTACACTTCGTCGTTTACACCAAAAATTGAAGTCAGTAATTTTCCTAGAAGACCTCTTCGTTGTCGCTTCTTGATCACTGCGTCAATGCCATCTATTATCCAATGCGCTTCTCTCTCTTGTTCCTTGAGATGGTGTAGAAAGCTGATGCATTGGGTAGATGATGATAATTTCTTCGTTTCATTACAGAGTTTTTCAAATTGGTTGACTGCTGTAGATGTGGTGTTCATTTCTTCAAATATCTTCTGTCTGCTAAAGTCAATGTCCAGCTTGAAAATACCTCGCTGAATTTTTGCTTGGCCAATGTGTTCCACATACAGGCCTGGTGTTGGATATTTCACTGTGTAATTTGCTATAGTTAGTTTCGGCAATATTACTAGCAACGCCATGAAGAACCATATTACTGAGAAGCTTCTTCGTTTGAATTGTTTTGTAGGTCGTGCAGCCGGGACTTCCTTGTGTTGTTTCTCTACTGTGGCCAGATTAGACTTTATGTGCATTGACTTTTCATCTGGCTTCTCTGTTGAGGGAAGTAATGGAATGAGGTTGTGAATTGCTCTTTTGGTAATGGTCCCTCCGGGTTTTTCTAATGATACCACTCGCACAGTACCATCGCCTGCTGGATGGGTTTCCAATACCCTTGCCAAGGGCCATTTGGTTGGAGTAATGTTGTTTTCTTTTATCAGGACAATGTTGCCTGGTTCCAGTTTTTGTTGGGGTGTTTTCCACTTGTAGCGCTGCTGGAGGTTACTTAGATATTCCGATGACCATTTTTGCCAGAAGTCTTTTTTCATTTTTTGCAGAAGCCTCCATCGGGATGATAGATTTGTGTTGATGTTTGTTGTTATGGGATCTGAAGACGATAGAAGAGGCCTCCCAATCAGGAAATGACCGGGTGTTAAGATGAGGGGGTCTTTGCCATCAGTACCCAATGTACATAAGGGTCTTGAATTGAGACATGCTTCTATCTGGTGTAGTAATGTTGTTACTTCTTCATAGGTTAAAGTGGCGTCTCCAACCACTCGTTTAAAGTGGTACTTCATCGATTTCACTCCTGCCTCCCATATTCCTCCGAAGTGGGGAGCTGCCGGCGGGATGAAATACCACTGGGTGCCTTGGGTCGCCACATTATCTTGGACTGCTGGAGATTTTGTTAACTGTGATACTTCTTTTTCCAGAATCTTGCTTGCTCCAACGAACGTTGTACCATTGTCGCTAAACATGTACGAACATTGTCCTCTCCTTGCGGTGAATCTTCTAAACGCTGCAAGGAATGCGTCCGTGGTCATATCCGTGACGGCTTCTAGATGTATAGCTTTTGTCGCGAGGCACACGAAAACTGCTATGTACCCTTTGTATGACTTGTGCCCTCTGCCTTTTGTCGTTCTTAGTTGGATTGGGCCAGCATAGTCTACACCTGTATGTGAGAAGGGCGGTGATGCTCTTACCCCTTCTGCCGGAAGATCTCCCATCAATTGTTGCTTAGTAACTGCTTTGAATCGAATACACGTAGTGCATTTTCGTAACCAACATTGTACATTTCTTTTTCCATATACAATCCAATAGTTCATTCTGGTATGGGCCAGGGTTGATTGAATTCCTCCGTGCAGAGTCTTGTGGTGAGAGTCTTGAATAACCAAATTTGTCAGATGATGGTCAGGTGGCAAAATGATTGGATGTTTTGTGTTGTAAGGCAGAGCTGAATTCTTCAGCCTTCCCCCGACGCGCAGTAGTCCTTTTTCATCAATAAATGGATTCAGACTTGCTAGTTTATTATTACCATTGAGATGATTGTGCTTTTTTAATTCCAGAAGTTCTGTTTTAAACTCTTCGCTTTGAACTGCTTGAATCAATTGTACCAACGTTAAGTTCATTTCACTGACAGTAAGAAACCCCATCTCTCGTTCGACTTTTCTTGCTGCAGCTAGGAATCTTTTGCAGTATGTCGTTACTCTCACCAGTCTTGTTAAGGATGAAAATTCTTCAATGTGGTAATTTCGACGCGTGGTAACTGTGGCCTGGTGACACGCTTTTTGTTCTTCTTTTGTTTCAGGTAACTTTTCTTGCTTCGGCCATATAGCAGCATGTACGAGCCAGGATGGACCTTTCCACCACATGGAGTGAGTGCCAATTTTTTCAGGATCAATACCCCGTGATATTATATCGGCTGGGTTATCCTTGGTATCCACGTGGTACCAGAATTTACTGGGAAGCATACTGTTTATTTCTGCAACTCGATTTGCGACGAATGTTTTCCACCGCGACACTTCGCCTTTGATCCATGATAATGCTATCATTGAATCTGTCCATGCGTATACCGGCACGTGTTCCCACTCCAATGCTTTGACTGAACGTTTAATCAATTTTGCCAGCAGCACAGCAGCACACAGCTCTAATCTTGGTAATGTGGCCTTGGTTCTGGCAGGTGCTACCTTTGATTTTGCGATCAGAATGGTTGATTGGAATTTACTTTGACTATCCGTCGTTCTGACGTAGATCACAGCGCCATAAGCCGTTTCAGAGGCATCGCAAAAGCCGTGCAGTTCTATGTTTGATGTAGTCGTGGTATGAACCCATCTTGGCATGGAAATGTTTTCTAAGTTTTTTAGTTTGGATTGGAACTCATTCCATTTCTTCTGAATGACATCGGGGGGTGGTTGATCCCATTCCAAATTGTGTAGCCATAACTCTTGAATTAACGTTTTGGCATTGATGACAACTGGCGCTAACCATCCTAATGGATCAAATAGTTTGGCTACTTCTGATAAGATCGTTCTCTTCGTTATTGGTCTATCGACTGATATATCTACCTTGAAACGAAAATGATCTGTATGCGGCGCCCAGTATACTCCAAGCGATTTCTTTAACCCATCCTCTGATATTTCCAGTGCTGTTTGATCTTTCAATTCTTCAGGGAGGTTTTCTATTACTGTTTCGGAATTGCTGGACCATTTTCTCAATGAGAACCCACCAGCTTGAAGCATGTTTATTAGTTCGTGCTGAAGACTGGTAGCTTCTTCTTCTGTGTCGGTTCCAGATAAGATGTCATCCACATAAAAGTCTTTAAGAGCAACTTTGGACGCCGTTGGAAAATTGTCTTCTTCGTCTTTGGCAAGTTTTTGCAACGTTTTTATTGCTAGGTATGGCGCGCATGCTGTACCGTATGTTACTGTTTTTAGTCGAAATTCTTCTATTGGCTTGGTTGGATCAAATCTCCATAGAATTCGTTGATAATCTTGATCTTGTGGGTTGGTGCGAATCTGCCGATACATCTTCTCTATATCAGCAGTGAATACTATGCGATGTTTCCTCCATCGTAGCAGGATGTCAGCCAGATCTTGTTGTAATCGTGGACCCGTATGCATTAGTTCGTTCAAGCTCTTTCCATTTGAGGTTTTACATGATGCATCAAACACCACGCGTAGTTTTGTTGTTGAGCTTGATGGTCGGATGACTGCTTGGTGAGGGATGTAATATTTGCCATTGCCCTGGCCGGATGTTACTTTCTCCATATGACCCAGGTTAATGTATTCCGCCATAAAGTTGCTGTACTGTTGTGCAAGTTCGCCATCTTTGGAGAGACGCTTCTCTAATTGTAGTAATCTTGCGGCGGCCCGATTTTTTGAGTTGCCTAGGTCAGTATCAGCTTTGAACGGAATGTTTACTATGTATCTGCCGTCCCTGTCTCGTTTTACCGTGCGTTCGTATTCTTCTTCACATCCGATGTCTTCTTGACTTAATGGTTTATTTGCCGTAACTTCTTCCATTTCCCAGAACTTAGTTAATTGTTTATCTTCATCTACTCTGCTGACCAGACTTGTCACTTGAATGTCGGCTTGAGATGGTTGCTTCACGCTGCCTGACAAAATCCAGCCCAGCTCGGTCTTCTGTCCAAGAATACCGTCTTCTGACTTTTCTAGACCGTCCAGTATGATCTTCCCGTACTCCTCGGCACCGATGATTGCGTCAATTGGTCCAGGAATATCAAAGGTAGGATCAGCAAGGAGCTTGTTTTCAAAGGATTTTGACACGCTGATGTGAAGGTCGTTGTTAGGAAGGGGTTGAGTAACTTTTGAGAGGATGAGAAACGTACTTGTCAGGGAGAATTTGCTTGGAAAGCGAGGTTGTACTTGCACATCAATTTTTGATTTTGATATTTTTGGGTCATCGCCACCTAGTCCGGATACCTCTGCATGTATACGTTGTTTTGGGAGTCCTAGCATTTGAGCTGCATGTTCTGTTATGAAACAGGCTTGGGATCCTGGATCGATCAGCACACGAAGATATTCTCCTTCACCAGATACCTTCTTGGTTTTAACTAGTGCTGTTGCTAGTAGTACTGTTCCTTCCTGGGTACCAACGTGAGTGGATAGTTTTGCTGTTGGCGACCATGTTTTCTTTATTGGGATGTGTTGTCCAGACTTTAAAGGTGTAAATTCATTCTGGACGTCACGATAGTGCAGTAGGCTATGGTGTGGGTTGTTGCAGATGGCACATTTGATGGTACTCCAGCATTTCCTGGTATTATCGTGATTCATGCAAGTTTGGCATAGATTGCTGCTTTTTACGAAATCCATTCTCTGATCCACTGATAGCGTTTTGAACTTCGGGCAACTGTGAATGAAGTGGTCTTCTTGGCAATATTTGCAGATTATTATTCTGTCTTGATATTTTTTATTTTGGTACGGCGTCACCTTCTTCTTAGACTCCCCCATTGCTTCAAGTGATTGGAACCGTTTCTTCAAGAATCGAACTAGATCCGCGTATTCCTGGATATCATTTGGGTTCTCGAGAGATTGCTCGTATAATTTATTTGTCTCTGGATCCCATTTTCTCACCAGAATGCGGATGATTAGTGGACCCCAGGTGTTGGTCGGTACCTTCAAGTTATTGATAGCTTGTAGGCATTCACACGTTGTGTCGTGCAATTGTTTAATTTTTTCCAACGATTCATCTTGGAAGGGTGGGATGTCCAGAATCCTGTCCAGGAGTTTTGACAGGATTAGTCGGTTGTTTTGGTACCGATTTTGTAAGATGTCCCATGCCGTCAAGTAGTTGGCATCTGATATCGCCAGATGCTGTATGATGCGACTTGCTTCTCCCTCCAGGTTGGTTTTTAGGTACTGCATTTTCTCTGCATTTGTCAATGACGTGTTAAGATGAACGATTTCGTTGAATAGATCATGGAAGGTGGGCCAGTTGTCGTAGGATCCATTAAAACTTGGAATTTTAATTTGTGGTAGCCTAATGGTGTTGGTCGGTGTGGGGTTGTTAGGTACGTCCTTGTGGATTGCTTCGTCCAATTTTTCCATGACCTCATCGTACAGGTCGACACATTTCTTGTACACCTCGTCTGAAAAGTATTCGTCGTCGTGTTGATCTTCATGTATTAGAATCTCTTCGTTCAATTCGCCTATTGCATCGAATTGCTTATATAACCGTTGTTTGAGGTTTTCATATCTTGATTTGCTTTTATTTTGTAGTAATTCAGCCTTCGTTTGACCGATTACTTCCTTTATTTGTTTGATTTTTATATCTTGCTTCTTCATTCGGTACGCCTGTTGGCTGTCTTGTTGGTTCGACTTCTCTTCTTCTGTCGGCGTTTCTTGCTTAGGGCATTCGTTCAAATATTTTTGCGTTTCTTGAACTTGCCTTTTAAGCTGTTCAAAGTAGTTTTGGACGAAGTATGGGTGTGTTGCATCTTTAATTTCCATGAGCTTCTCATGATTGGCTTTCACTTTCTCCCAATATTCGTCCAGTTTCTTCTGGTGGCTTTGGATGTACTGCTTTGTCTTCCTTGACTGAGAATCCTTCGCCATGTTTCTTGATAATTTTTTAATTTCTTGTCCCAGTTCATCCTGCATGCGGGCGTATTGATCTAGTTCTTCGGACATGTTGATCTCCTTTTCTTGAACTGCTTTTTGGACGCGAACGAACTGTTGCCGACGCGATCCGAATTACGTAATTACGACTGATGCGCACTCACGCCGTTGATTTGTGTCCTGCCGACTGTGCGTAGGGACTTTCCGCGCGCGTTTTCTAAACTGTGTTTGTTAGGTATGGTTTAGTAAGCTAGGTTAAATTGGGTAAATTTCGTAGCCTTGGACCATAGCATAAAAAAGGAGCACTACTGAGAGACCAGACTCAATCTCCCCAACGCCTAAGGTGTCTTACTGGCGTAGTGCAGGTAAATGTAGGTATGATGGAATAGGAACACTACTGGAGACCAGACTCAATCTCCAAATGCCTAAGGTGTCTTACTGGCGTAGTGCAGGTAAATGTAGGTATGATGGAATAGGAACACTACTGGAGACCAGACTCAATCTCCAAATGCCTAAGGTGTCTTACTGGCGTAGTGTGGGTAAGGGGGCTCGACGGACCATGAATAATGTAATTAAACAAATTGCCCCGCCGGAATAACTATCTCTAAGGTCAAGTAACCACTTAAAACCGATTAATATGGTAATATTAAGCAACACAATTGGGTCTCTTGTATCGGCACTCTCAGTTCAGCACTGCACAGTTTGGACTTCTGTATACAATGGTTGGAGTGACCTGACATCTTCTTCACTGTTATGGTGTTGACGCTGTGGTTGTACCAGATGGTGTACTGAAGATGGCTCCACATCGGTGAGTAAGGATCGTCTTTGGCGTGGTACTGGTTTCATTAGGATGGCCTGGTCCTGGGTGGCCAATGGATTTGGTTTATTAAATCTTCTTTTTAATGAACGCACTACAACCCACAGGGTGACACATAGGGCTAGTATTGTAGTGGTGGTGACAGTACTGGCCATCACGCCATGATGACGCACATTATGCCACAATACGTTCGAGATTTCTTGATGGATGGCGTCTTCATCCATCTTTAGTTCTCTTAAGTCATCGGAGACGGATAATACTGGTTCCTCTTGAATTGGTGGTGATCGATGCTTCTGGGCTGCTAGGAGAGTAAAATTTCCTGGTAATACCACTGCTTTGTTGTAGCTGCCAAGTATCGTAAGACTGTCGTCCTTCTTTGGGGTGAGAATGTTCTGTTTTGTTTTGATGATGCAGTCTTGTGACAGTTGAATGATTCCGGTCTTTCTCAGTTCGACATCTTCTCTCACGCCATTGCAGGTAACTGCGATCCGTTGTGGAGTTACGGAGATAAAAAGCCATGTATTGATCATGTACAGTTGTTTCCAAACCACGGAGTGAAGTTTCACTTCCACAACATCGCAGCTTTGTTTCTCATGCCGATTGAATAATTCATCTATGATACAGTTGTTGTTAGTTTCAATATTCTTTACTGTTGTAGGAGAACAGAGATAATTCGTGTTATCCAATGCTATTGATTTTCGATACTCTTCATCCGTCATTTGAAAGTATAGTTGGTTATTGTAGTCGATGGCAATGATATCGTTTGGAATATCAAATACCCAGTAAGAGCCGTCTTCTATCTGTAGTGGTATGGCGTTGACCTTGATCACGTCAAATTGGTTTATCTCTGCCATTGGGAAGAAGGCCTGGACACTGATAACATCATCTTCATGTACCACTTTTGTTTTGATGATGGATGATATGATATAAAGATTTGAGGGAAGCTTCTTATTTGCGTCTTTGATCATGTGGTGAATGTGAGCTGGTGAGATCAGATCGTACACGTTGTCATTGCCCAAATTTACATTCAATAAATGAGTGTAGTAGTCACAGAGTTCTGTTAACACGTTAGTAGCCAGTTGATACGCATTAAGGACATTGATGTTGAGCTTGTTGACGTCGATCGCTCGGAACCATCCTTGACTATTGTTTATTGCTTGAAGTCCTTGATTCAGTTTTCGTCGGAATCTCTCTAGGCGATCGTTGATTCGTGTTTCGGTTTTATTGAAGGTAGACAACGCAGACAACATGAACTTAGTTTGATGATTTGAAGCCGTGATGAGTTCCCCTTGATTTCTCTCCAAAGCTTCAATGTTGGTGTACACTTCGTCGTTTACACCAAAAATTGAAGTCAGTAATTTTCCTAGAAGACCTCTTCGTTGTCGCTTCTTGATCACTGCGTCAATGCCATCTATTATCCAATGCGCTTCTCTCTCTTGTTCCTTGAGATGGTGTAGAAAGCTGATGCATTGGGTAGATGATGATAATTTCTTCGTTTCATTACAGAGTTTTTCAAATTGGTTGACTGCTGTAGATGTGGTGTTCATTTCTTCAAATATCTTCTGTCTGCTAAAGTCAATGTCCAGCTTGAAAATACCTCGCTGAATTTTTGCTTGGCCAATGTGTTCCACATACAGGCCTGGTGTTGGATATTTCACTGTGTAATTTGCTATAGTTAGTTTCGGCAATATTACTAGCAACGCCATGAAGAACCATATTACTGAGAAGCTTCTTCGTTTGAATTGTTTTGTAGGTCGTGCAGCCGGGACTTCCTTGTGTTGTTTCTCTACTGTGGCCAGATTAGACTTTATGTGCATTGACTTTTCATCTGGCTTCTCTGTTGAGGGAAGTAATGGAATGAGGTTGTGAATTGCTCTTTTGGTAATGGTCCCTCCGGGTTTTTCTAATGATACCACTCGCACAGTACCATCGCCTGCTGGATGGGTTTCCAATACCCTTGCCAAGGGCCATTTGGTTGGAGTAATGTTGTTTTCTTTTATCAGGACAATGTTGCCTGGTTCCAGATTTTGTTGGGGTGTTTTCCACTTGTAGCGCTGCTGGAGGTTACTTAGATATTCCGATGACCATTTTTGCCAGAAGTCTTTTTTCATTTTTTGCAGAAGCCTCCATCGGGATGATAGATTTGTGTTGATGTTTGTTGTTATGGGATCTGAAGACGATAGAAGAGGCCTCCCAATCAGGAAATGACCGGGTGTTAAGATGAGGGGGTCTTTGCCATCAGTACCCAATGTACATAAGGGTCTTGAATTGAGACATGCTTCTATCTGGTGTAGTAATGTTGTTACTTCTTCATAGGTTAAAGTGGCGTCTCCAACCACTCGTTTAAAGTGGTACTTCATCGATTTCACTCCTGCCTCCCATATTCCTCCGAAGTGGGGAGCTGCCGGCGGGATGAAATACCACTGGGTGCCTTGGGTCGCCACATTATCTTGGACTGCTGGAGATTTTGTTAACTGTGATACTTCTTTTTCCAGAATCTTGCTTGCTCCAACGAACGTTGTACCATTGTCGCTAAACATGTACGAACATTGTCCTCTCCTTGCGGTGAATCTTCTAAACGCTGCAAGGAATGCGTCCGTGGTCATATCCGTGACGGCTTCTAGATGTATAGCTTTTGTCGCGAGGCACACGAAAACTGCTATGTACCCTTTGTATGACTTGTGCCCTCTGCCTTTTGTCGTTCTTAGTTGGATTGGGCCAGCATAGTCTACACCTGTATGTGAGAAGGGCGGTGATGCTGTTACCCTTTCTGCCGGAAGATCTCCCATCAATTGTTGCTTAGTAACTGCTTTGAATCGAATACACGTAGTGCATTTTCGTAACCAACATTGTACATTTCTTTTTCCATATACAATCCAATAGTTCATTCTGGTATGGGCCAGGGTTGATTGAATTCCTCCGTGCAGAGTCTTGTGGTGAGAGTCTTGAATAACCAAATTTGTCAGATGATGGTCAGGTGGCAAAATGATTGGATGTTTTGTGTTGTAAGGCAGAGCTGAATTCTTCAGCCTTCCCCCGACGCGCAGTAGTCCTTTTTCATCAATAAATGGATTCAGACTTGCTAGTTTATTATTACCATTGAGATGATTGTGCTTTTTTAATTCCAGAAGTTCTGTTTTAAACTCTTCGCTTTGAACTGCTTGAATCAATTGTACCAACGTTAAGTTCATTTCACTGACAGTAAGAAACCCCATCTCTCGTTCGACTTTTCTTGCTGCAGCTAGGAATCTTTTGCAGTATGTCGTTACTCTCACCAGTCTTGTTAAGGATGAAAATTCTTCAATGTGGTAATTTCGACGCGTGGTAACTGTGGCCTGGTGACACGCTTTTTGTTCTTCTTTTGTTTCAGGTAACTTTTCTTGCTTCGGCCATATAACAGCATGTACGAGCCAGGATGGACCTTTCCACCACATGGAGTGAGTGCCAATTTTTTCAGGATCAATACCCCGTGATATTATATCGGCTGGGTTATCCTTGGTATCCACGTGGTACCAGAATTTACTGGGAAGCATACTGTTTATTTCTGCAACTCGATTTGCGACGAATGTTTTCCACCGCGACACTTCGCCTTTGATCCATGATAATGCTATCATTGAATCTGTCCATGCGTATACCGGCACGTGTTCCCACTCCAATGCTTTGACTGAACGTTTAATCAATTTTGCCAGCAGCACAGCAGCACACAGCTCTAATCTTGGTAATGTGGCCTTGGTTCTGGCAGGTGCTACCTTTGATTTTGCGATCAGAATGGTTGATTGGAATTTACTTTGACTATCCGTCGTTCTGACGTAGATCACAGCGCCATAAGCCGTTTCAGAGGCATCGCAAAAGCCGTGCAGTTCTATGTTTGATGTAGTCGTGGTATGAACCCATCTTGGCATGGAAATGTTTTCTAAGTTTTTTAGTTTGGATTGGAACTCATTCCATTTCTTCTGAATGACATCGGGGGGTGGTTGATCCCATTCCAAATTGTGTAGCCATAACTCTTGAATTAACGTTTTGGCATTGATGACAACTGGCGCTAACCATCCTAATGGATCAAATAGTTTGGCTACTTCTGATAAGATCGTTCTCTTCGTTATTGGTCTATCGACTGATATATCTACCTTGAAACGAAAATGATCTGTATGCGGCGCCCAGTATACTCCAAGCGATTTCTTTAACCCATCCTCTGATATTTCCAGTGCTGTTTGATCTTTCAATTCTTCAGGGAGGTTTTCTATTACTGTTTCGGAATTGCTGGACCATTTTCTCAATGAGAACCCACCAGCTTGAAGCATGTTTATTAGTTCGTGCTGAAGACTGGTAGCTTCTTCTTCTGTGTCGGTTCCAGATAAGATGTCATCCACATAAAAGTCTTTAAGAGCAACTTTGGACGCCGTTGGAAAATTGTCTTCTTCGTCTTTGGCAAGTTTTTGCAACGTTTTTATTGCTAGGTATGGCGCGCATGCTGTACCGTATGTTACTGTTTTTAGTCGAAATTCTTCTATTGGCTTGGTTGGATCAAATCTCCATAGAATTCGTTGATAATCTTGATCTTGTGGGTTGGTGCGAATCTGCCGATACATCTTCTCTATATCAGCAGTGAATACTATGCGATGTTTCCTCCATCGTAGCAGGATGTCAGCCAGATCTTGTTGTAATCGTGGACCCGTATGCATTAGTTCGTTCAAGCTCTTTCCATTTGAGGTTTTACATGATGCATCAAACACCACGCGTAGTTTTGTTGTTGAGCTTGATGGTCGGATGACTGCTTGGTGAGGGATGTAATATTTGCCATTGCCCTGGCCGGATGTTACTTTCTCCATATGACCCAGGTTAATGTATTCCGCCATAAAGTTGCTGTACTGTTGTGCAAGTTCGCCATCTTTGGAGAGACGCTTCTCTAATTGTAGTAATCTTGCGGCGGCCCGATTTTTTGAGTTGCCTAGGTCAGTATCAGCTTTGAACGGAATGTTTACTATGTATCTGCCGTCCCTGTCTCGTTTTACCGTGCGTTCGTATTCTTCTTCACATCCGATGTCTTCTTGACTTAATGGTTTATTTGCCGTAACTTCTTCCATTTCCCAGAACTTAGTTAATTGTTTATCTTCATCTACTCTGCTGACCAGACTTGTCACTTGAATGTCGGCTTGAGATGGTTGCTTCACGCTGCCTGACAAAATCCAGCCCAGCTCGGTCTTCTGTCCAAGAATACCGTCTTCTGACTTTTCTAGACCGTCCAGTATGATCTTCCCGTACTCCTCGGCACCGATGATTGCGTCAATTGGTCCAGGAATATCAAAGGTAGGATCAGCAAGGAGCTTGTTTTCAAAGGATTTTGACACGCTGATGTGAAGGTCGTTGTTAGGAAGGGGTTGAGTAACTTTTGAGAGGATGAGAAACGTACTTGTCAGGGAGAATTTGCTTGGAAAGCGAGGTTGTACTTGCACATCAATTTTTGATTTTGATATTTTTGGGTCATCGCCACCTAGTCCGGATACCTCTGCATGTATACGTTGTTTTGGGAGTCCTAGCATTTGAGCTGCATGTTCTGTTATGAAACAGGCTTGGGATCCTGGATCGATCAGCACACGAAGATATTCTCCTTCACCAGATACCTTCTTGGTTTTAACTAGTGCTGTTGCTAGTAGTACTGTTCCTTCCTGGGTACCAACGTGAGTGGATAGTTTTGCTGTTGGCGACCATGTTTTCTTTATTGGGATGTGTTGTCCAGACTTTAAAGGTGTAAATTCATTCTGGACGTCACGATAGTGCAGTAGGCTATGGTGTGGGTTGTTGCAGATGGCACATTTGATGGTACTCCAGCATTTCCTGGTATTATCGTGATTCATGCAAGTTTGGCATAGATTGCTGCTTTTTACGAAATCCATTCTCTGATCCACTGATAGCGTTTTGAACTTCGGGCAACTGTGAATGAAGTGGTCTTCTTGGCAATATTTGCAGATTATTATTCTGTCTTGATATTTTTTATTTTGGTACGGCGTCACCTTCTTCTTAGACTCCCCCATTGCTTCAAGTGATTGGAACCGTTTCTTCAAGAATCGAACTAGATCCGCGTATTCCTGGATATCATTTGGGTTCTCGAGAGATTGCTCGTATAATTTATTTGTCTCTGGATCCCATTTTCTCACCAGAATGCGGATGATTAGTGGACCCCAGGTGTTGGTCGATACCTTCAAGTTATTGATAGCTTGTAGGCATTCACACGTTGTGTCGTGCAATTGTTTAATTTTTTCCAACGATTCATCTTGGAAGGGTGGGATGTCCAGAATCCTGTCCAGGAGTTTTGACAGGATTAGTCGGTTGTTTTGGTACCGATTTTGTAAGATGTCCCATGCCGTCAAGTAGTTGGCATCTGATATCGCCAGATGCTGTATGATGCGACTTGCTTCTCCCTCCAGGTTGGTTTTTAGGTACTGCATTTTCTCTGCATTTGTCAATGACGTGTTAAGATGAACGATTTCGTTGAATAGATCATGGAAGGTGGGCCAGTTGTCGTAGGATCCATTAAAACTTGGAATTTTAATTTGTGGTAGCCTAATGGTGTTGGTCGGTGTGGGGTTGTTAGGTACGTCCTTGTGGATTGCTTCGTCCAATTTTTCCATGACCTCATCGTACAGGTCGACACATTTCTTGTACACCTCGTCTGAAAAGTATTCGTCGTCGTGTTGATCTTCATGTATTAGAATCTCTTCGTTCAATTCGCCTATTGCATCGAATTGCTTATATAACCGTTGTTTGAGGTTTTCATATCTTGATTTGCTTTTATTTTGTAGTAATTCAGCCTTCGTTTGACCGATTACTTCCTTTATTTGTTTGATTTTTATATCTTGCTTCTTCATTCGGTACGCCTGTTGGCTGTCTTGTTGGTTCGACTTCTCTTCTTCTGTCGGCGTTTCTTGCTTAGGGCATTCGTTCAAATATTTTTGCGTTTCTTGAACTTGCCTTTTAAGCTGTTCAAAGTAGTTTTGGACGAAGTATGGGTGTGTTGCATCTTTAATTTCCATGAGCTTCTCATGATTGGCTTTCACTTTCTCCCAATATTCGTCCAGTTTCTTCTGGTGGCTTTGGATGTACTGCTTTGTCTTCCTTGACTGAGAATCCTTCGCCATGTTTCTTGATAATTTTTTAATTTCTTGTCCCAGTTCATCCTGCATGCGGGCGTATTGATCTAGTTCTTCGGACATGTTGATCTCCTTTTCTTGAACTGCTTTTTGGACGCGAACGAACTGTTGCCGACGCGATCCGAATTACGTAATTACGACTGATGCGCACTCACGCCGTTGATTTGTGTCCTGCCGACTGTGCGTAGGGACTTTCCGCGCGCGTTTTCTAAACTGTGTTTGTTAGGTATGGTTTAGTAAGCTAGGTTAAATTGGGTAAATTTCGTAGCCTTGGACCATAGCATAAAAAAGGAGCACTACTGAGAGACCAGACTCAATCTCCCCAACGCCTAAGGTGTCTTACTGGCGTAGTGCAGGTAAATGTAGGTATGATGGAATAGGAACACTACTGGAGACCAGACTCAATCTCCAAATGCCTAAGGTGTCTTACTGGCGTAGTGCAGGTAAATGTAGGTATGATGGAATAGGAACACTACTGGAGACCAGACTCAATCTCCAAATGCCTAAGGTGTCTTACTGGCGTAGTGTGGGTAAGGGGGCTCGACGGACCATGAACAAACTCCGGGCAGGCCAGATGGTTTGTTTTAAGGAATGAGTACAAACACAGGTTTAATACTGATTTTATTAAGAAATTATTTGGGTTTATATACAAAAAGTGTCCTAAAAACTATTACAGCGGTGCTAAACATTAATGAATTTTATTGATGTAAGACTGAAATAAACACAACGAATTATGTTGGGCGGCACTGGTTTCAAATTGCACATTGAACGCTGGTTCTGCAGAGTTGCAATTCTTCAATCGATACTAGGTGCTACCTGGATTATTGGCAATGCAATTACGAATTTTGCTACGTTTTGTTTTGATGAATTGGAAGTGGCGAAATATTACATACATAAGCGACTTCACAATTGTAATGGAAAGTTACCAACATTTGTATTTTATTTAGGAATTTGGGAAGATATTTTTGTTAGCACCGGATAAAAAAGAAAAAAATTGTTTAATGTAATTAAACAGCAACTAAAGCATCCAAAGAAGCATATTGTTGTTTTCCAACTAGAGAAGGCACCAAGTCTCTCTTCTTAAGGCGTCTTTTCGCGAACACTCGATACACACGAGATGTGAAGTATGTTGATACGGTTACCTGTAGCAAGTGGATCACGTAATCATTTGCTTACTAGTTATGTCAAGTTATTTATGTCAAGCGACAAATGTATGGATGGTGTAGGGTGGGTGTAGGTATACTAACGTTACCTAAATATCACCTAAATCTTCATACTTCATAGCAATTGTCAGCCGTATATGAGGAGGGTGGTTATTTTTGCGTGTATAAGTAAAATGTTGCACTTAAGCAACAAACAATTTGTAATAATGTATAAATAAAAAATCTGATGTGGCCAGGCATATGTCTTTATCATACTATACCGAGTGACCCAGGGTATAGGTACTGCCGTTTATTTTTTTTGTTTATAAAGCTGGTCGAATGAAATTTGGGAAAGTGTTAATAGACAAAAAATGCCATTCTTTGATATTATCTTGAGGCTAATATGACTTCCGGTTTTTCCGGAAATGACGTCATCATTAAAATTTTAAATGGCACCCTATATTCTTTGTGTGATATTTTCAATCAGGATGACATTCTGAACACAAAAACATATCGATCGTCAATTTTTATTACCTAGGCAACGCAAAAATACTTTTTTGTGTAATAATCTAGGTGGCTATGAATTGGTGAAAATAGTCGAAAATGGTCAAATAACCACTAACTAAATCGATTTTGGCCGACATGCATCACTGACCCCCTCTAGCGTGACTTAATTGGTTTTTGGCCAGTGAGTCATTTTTTTCACGGGTACCCAATGGCCACACTCTGATTATTGGATAGATAACATCTTTCCGATTACAGTGATGCCAAATACTTGATATTTTGTTGAAATTCGTAGCGTACAAATGTTGTTAGAGGCAAGAAAATCAAAAAAAAATATTGACCTAATGGTCAAAGTCAGCGTACAAATCTCAATGGACTACTCGAAGGAAGTACCCTGATTATTCGAGTAAATACATTTTTCCGTCACAATGATACCAAAGGCTTGATATTTTGCTGATAATCGCAGCGTGAAACTGACGTTTACGGGTACTTCCATCGAGTAGTCAATTGAGTGACTTTGACTTGTACGCTGAGTATGATCATTAGGTCAATATTTTTTTCGATTTCCATGCTTCTAACAACATTTGTACGCTACGAATTTCAACACAATGTCAAGTAATTGGTATCATTGTAATCGGAAAGATGTTTCCTACCGAATAATCAGCGTGTGGCCATTGGGTACCCGTGAAAAGAATGGGTCACTGGCAAGAAACCAATTAAATCACGCTAGAGGGCGCCAGTAATGCAATGTCGGCCAAAATTGATTTAGTGAGTGTTTATTTGACAATTATCGACTATTTTCACGAATTCATAGCCACCTAGATTAATACACAAAAAAGTTATTTTTGCGTTGCCTTGGTGATAAAAATTGACGATCGATATGTTTTTGTGTTCAGAATGTCATCCTCATTGAAAATATCACACAAAGAATATAGGGTGCAAAAATTTCAATGATGACGTCATTTCTGGAAAAGCCGGAAGTCATATTAACCTCAAGAGTATCCCAAATAATGGCAATTTTGTCGATTAACACTTTCCCAAATTTCATTCGTCCAGCTTCATAAACAAAAAGAATAAACGGGAGTAGGAGAGCCGTAGGCGTTAAAATAAGGCGTCAAAATAATCAATGGTACCTAAGAATTTAAGAAAAGATACATCATCATTTTGTAAAGGCGAAAGAATAAAAGAAAAGACTATCCTAAAATATTAAAATTTCCAGAGCAAAAACTTTAGCAGCATTAAAAGAACCTCTAAAAGAGCCCCGATTAATTATCTAATGAGGTCATTAGTACTCCACCCGAAAAGAAAAACATGTCCACCACACAGCAAGACGTGCACCACCTTTTCCCCCACTTCTCCTCAGCAAGATCCCGCATGCTGGTGGCTTGGGTCACCCAATCGATGATTTATGTGTTGAGAAATGAAGATCACCTCTGCGGTCCGAGCCCGTCGTCGACGCGACCGACAACGCGGTACCAACAGTATTTAGTCAACGTTCCCAGAATGGCAACCATGTAATTATACAACGGCTAAGGCCTCCGAATACCTGCCCTCGTCCCGAGATGACTTTTAACGCAATTTCTAAGTGGCATATCTCTGATATGGGTCGAGGGAAATGCCTTTTGTTCAATGGCGATGCTGATGGCTGTACCTATGGCCCTATTACGGTCAGTTGATCGTGTCAGATGATGGTTGCTTTATTTTCGTGTATTCTCGTGTTTGCTGTTTGAATAGAGTTCGGGTTTAAATTAAAATCATTACGGCCACGCCGTGGTTGCCGTGGTTTTGCATCGTTCAAAAGAAGAGCATTGCAGAGAATATCGGGGGTGGAGATGGGAAACTATGATCCATTTCGTGTCCCTTTGTCCTGACGAACAAGAAACTATTGTACTTGTATGCTTCTATGTGCAAATTATTGAAGACAATTTCACTAATGACCTTTTATGGGTTCCTCTTTTATGAAAGAACCCATAGACTTAAACGTCTTAAAAGTAAAAGAAATAATACTATTTTGACTCACTTGAAACCAACCATGCTGACGAAGACCAACTGTAATGCGATGTTGGGCACTATTTTTTTTTTTAATTTCCTGTACATATCATACCACATTATAAATACAAAAGAAGTTGTCTTTCCTTAGCCGATCGCGCATGACCCGAATACGGTTGCAAAAGTATAAACCAGGGCTGTGGAGCGGAGTCGTGGAGTCGGAGTCACAGTTCAGACAAATTTCAGAGGAGTCGGAGTCGGAAAAAAATGTACCGACTCCAACTCCGAGTTCAGGTTTCATTATTGTAGAAAAGCAACATGCAAGATGGACGTTGCCCCAGTAGTGAGTAAAAAATAAAACTAAACATTCTATTAGGTCTTTTACAAAGTACCTACCTACATAAATATGTAAATAATCAATTTATAAAACACACTTTCGAACGAAAGTGAAGACGATTAACAAAACTAATCCGCAAAAATTTGAAAAACGAAATTTGAACAAGAGATTTTAAATGAATTTGAGAAGTAGGGCTGTAGTAACAATTTTATAAACGAATTTTGCATTTAATTCTGTTTTTATTAGAATGAATTTTATTTTGTATCTAACACTGTCTTTTGAGGCGGTTAAATTGACAAAACAGTACCGATTTGGTTGATATCTAATGAGAAAACAGTTCAATTCTTGATGATTTCAGAGATATTTTGAATAAACAAAGAAATTACAATTTACAAATATGTGGTCCTAACTTTTTTAGTTGAGGTCCGATCAATAGGCCTTTTTGATATCTTAAAGGCCGTTTTCTATTTACAATTAGATTGTCAGTTTAAATGTTTTTGCATACACATTCGCTTGGCACAAATAAAACTTCTGTTTTGCTTATGATTTCAGCATTTGTTTGAAAGTAATTTGTTATATACAAGCAATGTGTTTAATACAATCAGATATTAGAATACTAAAATAGGAATTTAATTTCTAAATTTGTTGCTTTTTTCCTGGTACTGCTTTTGTTTACATAGCAAATTTAATGTTGCTCGGTTGTATTAATCTGCGTCAAATTTGTGATTATTTACATGTAAAATTTTTATTACACAGAATTACTTGAAAATATTTTTACATTCATTTTTTCGGAGTCGGAGTCGGACAACTAAAAATATGTGGAGTCGGAGTCGAGAATTTTTTACCGACTCCGGTATAAACACTTATCAATTGACAATTAGAGAGACTAGTACGTACTTACTTAATCCAGAAATGTGAAATGCGGATTTACAAACATTGTGATTGCTGGCCCCGGCCGATCAAAGTTATGTCACATTCTAGCCGTTCGTCGCATACAATTGGCATCCATCCGTCTCCGGTACTACACAAATGACTACACAAACACAACCACATGAAGATTCCACAATCCAAAAGATTCTTATTGCAGATGAACCAACAAACAACTGACCACATATGAGCCTGACGAATGTAGGTCAATGTCGCCGTAGCCGTCACGCCAAGGTGGAGGGAGACCGATATGTTGCAGGCGGCGTTGGTGTGTCACCATTTGCACCCGAACTGTGGTGGAGTCTTGTCAATTTTCTTGCGTTGAGCAGGGACGGACTCCGTCCTTGTTTATTAATTTTCTCAAGATACGTTATTTGACAAAACATGCTTATTAGGTCCTTGGGCATATGCTCCTTCAAGGTTAGCCGTTATTTCTGAAACACCCTGTATATAAATAGTAGAAATAAATAGTAATTATCGGCCATATCCATCACCTAACAAACAACCGTATACACGTGTTTCGGCTTATTAAGTTATTAGTCCTCATCAGTATGGTATAGCCAAGGAGCAAGATGGAAGCTCAATGGAGAAAACACAACAAGGAGACCATAATCAGGGTGACCCAAGTAGCCAATTTGGTGCTTCAGCCACAACATCCTCGGATTCGAAGACCAGACGTGACATCGCGCCGTAGGTAACCAGTACACCCCAATGTACAACCTTTAGCCCATGGTAATAAAGCGTAAAATGGCTTATCGGCGGTAAATTATAAATAGTATATTATCGCCCATATCCGCCATCTAATAAGCAACCCTATACACGTGTTTCGGACTTATTAGTCCTCATCAGTACGGTATAGCCAAGGAGCAAGATGGAAGCTCAATGGAGAAAAGACAAAAAGGAAACCATAATCAGGGTGACCCAAGTAGCCAATTTGGTGCTTCAGCCACAACATCCTCGGATTCGAAGACCAGAAGTGACATCGCGCCGTAGGTAACGAGTACACCCCAATGTACAACCTTTAGCCCATGGTAATAAAGCGTAAAATAGCTTATCGGCGGTAAATTATAAATAGTATATTATCGGCCATATCCGCCATCTAATAAGCAACCGTATACATGTGTTTCGGACTTATTAGTCCTCATCAGTTCGGTATAGCCAAGGAGCAAGATGGAAGCTCAATGGAGAAAACACAAAAGGAAACCATAATTAGAATGACCAATGTTGCCAATTTCATGCTTCGGCTACAACATCATCGGATTCGAAGACCAGAAGTGGCATTGCGCCGGAGGTAACCAGTACACCCCGAGGTGCAACCTTTAGCCCATGGTAATGAAGCGATTCCTTATCTTGAAACAAGGGCGGAGTTTCTTGGTACTAGTGTACGTGGAAAATCTATTCAAAACGTCTGGTTACTTTCAATTCCTATGATATCATAATTTTCAAGTTTCTATTCACATATCTAAAAACTCTCAGTTCATCAGTTTGATTACGCTCCACCACTTCTTTTCCAAAACTCTTTACAAAAAGCAACTGTTTTTCAAGCCACTATACATTCTTGTTAGAAATGCTATAAAACTTTAGAAGTTGTCGTTGTTTGATTATAATAACTTTGGAACACAAATCAAACATAAAATCTGCTATGACAGCTACGTCAGACAAAAAGATATTGAGTAGAAACTGCAGTGATCGAGACATGCACTTTATTTTATTTATACGAAGTATGAGTATGTACTCACAAAGAATATATTTAGAAGTACCTGCTCAGACTTTTATGCCTATGACTTACTTACGTCGTATATACTTCAATATATTGAGCCTGGCAGATGTGGTCCAGCCAGAACTTAACGAATAAACTTCAAAAAGCGGTATGAACGTATAAAATGCGGGACAAGGTGCTAATATGGGGGATAATCCCACACAAAGCGGGACATTTGGTAACCCAATTCAAGCACTCAGTCCTTTTTTAACATTTTCAAATGGTTTGTACTTCAGCTTGTTAAATGTTATATAAATTGCTACCCAATCTGCCCATGACTCTGCTGTGCGATTGTGTACAATCCAAAACATTACGCTTGAAGCTAGGAACATTACGCTCAAAGGATCACTCATTAAGTCGCCATAATACTAACGGAAATTATATCTAATTAGTAGAGGAATGATATATAATATGTCATCTGATTATTTATTTTACTCACAGCTCATGAGTAGAACTCAACGAATGTGATGATAGTTATTTATACCTTGATTTCTTTTCTTTCCATTACTGCGTGCTCTCTGATCATATGATTCTTATGCGTATGAGTTTTATTGCTAGTGGCCATATAATTTCAGAAAAACCAAGATTGAGCAATCACAAATTGTTGGAAAATTTTGATAAAAAAATAATAAGTAGATCCAGACATTAAGTTTAATCTGAACAGTGTAAAATGAACAGCATATTCCACTTTTGCATGTAGATGTACGATTTTATGCAAGCAACTAACGATGCTTCTACATTCTCCAATTTTTTTTAAAAAACGTCAGTCTCACAGCTGCAAACAACATTTTCGGACAATTGAGCAAACTAAAACTGCCTACCGAGTCACTGACGGGGGTTGAAGATTTAAAATTAAATCGCCATGAATATGGATATTGTTACATTTGGGTGAACCGGATTGTTTAACGAACCTGACCACTAATATGGGTCGCCTTTTAACGTCGTTTCTGCGGCACACATAAGGTAAACAGGACAGGTACCGCTGCGGCCAATTCCTTCGCAGCTCAGTATGCGACTCTATACTATAGTTCGACCACTACAAGTGAGCAAACCCCTAAAAGTAAAATGAGAAAAATTTGTATGCAAAGCTGGACGAAGTTAATCAGAAAGTTAACTTTGTTAGTCGTTAATCCGTTAACGGAAAAATTTACTTCGTTAACCAATTGTCCGTTAATTTGCTATAAATGTAACGGAAGTTAACGTTAACTGTTAACGTTAACTTTTAATAAGAAAGAGTAGGTTATGATGAGTGCTGATGTGCCGGTGAGTATGCAAACAAAATATCTGCAGACCTTTCGGGTGCATAAGGTAAAATTGCCTAAGGAATTTTTTACTTCATTTTTAGTAGATACAATGGTAACTAAAATAACTACAATGCGAGATGCAAGGCTAGATAAAAGACCTTGAAACAACTATAGTGAAAAAAAAACACAATATTAGCGAATTTCGCACTCAGTTATCGAGAGGAAATCTTTAAAACGGTATTACATCGCATT
This sequence comes from Aphodius sticticus, assembly GCA_963966075.1. Classification (NCBI taxonomy): domain Eukaryota; kingdom Metazoa; phylum Arthropoda; class Insecta; order Coleoptera; family Scarabaeidae; genus Aphodius; species Aphodius sticticus. The sequence continues at coordinate 21,306,255 of OZ014508.1, forward strand.
TCACAATTTTTAAGGTATTGATATCATAACTGAACTGTGCTGGCGTTCTGGTTGTGGCGCCATCAGCATTTATCATTTAAGCGAACCATATCGAGATGGGCGATAGTGAATTGGTTGAACTTCGCACTCAATTATCGAGAGCTTATGTTTAAACCCGTATTACTAACGCAGTTGACAATATTGGGGGAATTTACATCATAATTGAACGAAAAATCACTGTGTTCTCAATCAATTCTAGTTTAATAACTGTTCCCTTTTAGGCGAGCCGCACACTGAATGAGCAGGCAGCAAGCAAGCAGGCAGCAAGCAGCGTGCATTTTGCTTCCTAGAAACATTTTGTACGATGCATACCGCACACTGAGAGCGCACAGCAAGAGCACAACACTCAAACATGACGTTTGTTTGATGTGACATTTCAATTCATAAAAATATGCATTAAAAGAATGAGCCTCAGAAATAAAATTGTGGTAAGCATGATAATTAGTTAAAAAATAATTATTTAAGAAAGATAAACTTATATATCAGTTATTTTCAATGTTTCTGCGTTTTATGCTAATTTATAATTTAAAGAACAGGTGGCTTATTCACAATATCATGCGAACCATTAGTAGCCATGCCGACTTTCGTATGTGGCATTTAAGGGGAATCCATACTCCCTACGTTTTACTTGCAAATCACGCAAAAGTTCTGAGGCTTTTTCTCAGCAATTAGTTCACACAATCGTAAAAGAAATACCTACCAAATTAAAGATAAAAGATATATAATTATGCGTCTAGTGGTAGATTTTTGATAGTTCTGTTCGTTTTTGACAAATCTATTTCTGAATATGTCATAAAATTGGCTGATTTTGCAATTTTTTTACGTAGAACTCAGGTTAAAATTGAAAAAAGTACCACATAATAGGTCTAAGTTACACCTTCCTCTATAAGTGTACAAAATTTCACGTAAAAATATCAATATCTTACATGCTTTTTTCAGTCAAAACTTTCCTTCTTCAAGTACATGAATAATTTCTATTTTATCACGTAGCGTGGATACAACAACAACAAATAATACATATACATTACCACAGCAAGTAATACATCTTTATCAATAATTTGATGTATAACATAAGACAATTGATACAACATTAAGCTGACTATGGATGCTTATTTTATACGACGTACCAGCAGTAGTGATTCCTCTTAAGAAAACGTAAGAGAAGTTACTGGGTTCATCCGTATAATAGTAATCTTAACTCGTTTATTGCTTTAATCATACAAATTTGTATTGTATAGAACGGGCTTGTCTTCAACTTCAGTAATTAATTCCACTAAAAATAAAAAGTATCTTTCATTTTGAATGATTGACGGTTACATCATCCTGACAATCTGAATCTATATAGATGCATACATAATATATAATTTATCATTTGCAAATAAGATATTGAAAATTTTAGATCAAAGGTTTAATGTAAAAATTAGCGTCAAATAATTTTTTAATTTTACCAATTTTTCACTGGCGAGGCTGTAGTTCTTTTATTAAAACAATCCTATTTTTGCGTCCAATTCAACGTCTATGATCATGTGCTAATTTAAAAATGCATTACAATAGTCACAAAATCACAGAAATCAAGATTGTTTGGATGCTGATTGTGTGCGACGCTGCAAAAAAAAACCGGTTGACATACAACATGCATACAACAAACAGCGTGCATTTTGCACCTGGGAGCAAATGCTCGTTCAGTGTGTGGGTCTACATATAAATACATGGTTTTTTTGCACCTTGATGGTTTTGCTGCCTGTTTGCTGCTTGCTTGCTGCCTGCTCGTTCAGTGTCCGGCCTACCTTACGTTCCCCATTTAGTATCATTTTAACGAACCATGGCTTTTCTCTTCAGTTCTGTCACTACTTGTATATAAATCTACATTGGAACCATTAGGAACTGGAAAGTAACTAAAACAAACAATTTGTGCGCATGCTTTATATACGGACGCCGCATCGCACAAAGTAGTACGTCACACATGTAAACAAAACTAAGTCCAAATTTGTACAGAATGCGTATTGCAATTTCAAATGTTTAATTATGATATTTTTGATTTAACGGACCTGAATTAATGGATGGCGAATGTAGCGGAAGTTAATGAGTTCGTTAACAGTTTTGAAAGTTAACTTAAAAGTTAATTCGTTAACAAAAAATTTAACTTTGTTATATCACGATTAACGTATTAACGTTTTTGTGCCCATGTTTGTTTTAAGTACTGTCTAACATTATGAAAAACTCAACATGCTGAAAAAGGCACTATAATTTAGTGCAACATAAATATTATAAAACCTCAAAACCACTTAAATTGTCAAATAGATTTTTAGATTGCTGATTATGAAGTTAAGGTCATACTTTAATGATGTTGGATTAAACTCATGGAAACAGTAAAGGATTTTAACCATTAAGTAAGTAAAGTTTAAATATAGTGTAAGTAGAAGTTAAACTACCCATCAAAATAAATACTTACAAACCTTATGTGTTTAATCACTAGTTAAGAGTTAATCGGCATTTGTATAACAGGCCATTATTCTGTTTATTTGAATAACCCTGTATTTTTTACGTTTATGTTTTATTTCTATTCAAACTTCTATCGCTCTTGTCGAAAAATCCTTCACAGTAGGTTAGTCCAATTTAAAAATTTCCCGTTTATAATCGGAATACGTTCTGTAGTAATAACTGCTGGTTTATTCACCGGTTATTAACGATCAAAATTGCGTTTAATGAGATGTAATGCGGACCACAAACATTATTAAAATTCTCTCTGACTCTCTGGTACGCAATCGTATGTTTACCGGGTGTGTTGGATTTGTTCAGTTTTCCAAGAAGTGCACAACGGGATTGTAGTACGTACTGCTGGTATGGCTGGGTCTGTAATGCGTGCGCAATTATGGTACAATGGCCTGATGGTTAACAAGCGATTTGAGGAATAAATTCCTCTGTGTAATTGACGTATACGTGGTTCAATTATCACGATATTGAACGATGATCAAAGGGGATAATGATCCGATGACCGATCTGGTAATCTCAGGTATTGTGTTGATGTAAGACGTGAAAAATGTGAACTGTATGTGTTGTAGAGTTTTTTTTTTCACCTCTCTACAATGTATATAATGTAGTGAGTGAAATAATGTAGAGGAGTAAGATTAGACTCGATATGAGGAACACTAAATGTTGAGAAACATTTTCAAAATTTTGCAGTTAAAAATTTAACTGTTGCTTACAGAATAATTTAAACAAACTGCTCAAAGTGAACACCGTTGGCCCCTAAACAAGCTTTTGTACGGCGCGGCGCCTCGAATTTGTACTTAACCAGCAGCGTCGAATGTCATCATTAAGTCTTCGAGCAACCGCAGCATTCTACCCACATTCTCCGTAAATGAGCATCATGTCTACATACTTACTACTTATGAAATATTCCATTTTGATCACACAAACACAAAATAATAAAGAAATCCAACACGAAACCAATCAACCAGGTACGCAAACGAAATTCAAGCAAGCGAAAATGTGATGTGACAAATACGGCATTTTCAATAATTAATTATTCAAAACTGGTGCCAGAAAGAGAAAAGAAGTATTTGATTCTTTTGCTCCAATTATCAAGATATATAACCCGTAGAAATTATTGCACTGATTTCGTATACACCCTGTATACAAGTAATCGTAATTAAGTCTTAATAACTCTTAATATATCTCTAGGGTAAGTAAAGAAATGTGGATGGTTTTCTAGTTGCAAACTTGTTCCCAAATTGTATGGGGACTATAATTAAGAGGGGCGTTTATGCCAGTGAGATCGACGTCTGCCTTGAGTCTGTAGTACGCCCAGGATGTGGTTCCATCTAACGGTGAACCGTTGTACTCAAGTCTTTGTGTAGGTATAAACAAACATACTTACTTAATGTGTTCAGCCGATTTCTGCCCTTTGCCAATAGGCAGCCACTGTGGTTGTTGTCAACTGCTAGTTATTATTAATCTCGGCTATTGGTACTCTTCTCCCTTGTCTCGGTCTGTGGAACTTATGACAGAAACCTTCTTTACAGAGCTCCGCGGTGACAGTTCACAGTAATTCGACACAATTGCATAAAAACCAGATCAACTTGACAACGGCTGGGTCAATTTTAAAGAGCCATGTCTTAAAATGTCACCCATAAATTAGCTCCTGTTCCGGGATTAATGCTATTGGCTTAATCACCATGAAAGCATATTAAATAACCAGTATATTGTGTCAAAAATTAGCTTCTTATCTCTAATTAAGTTCATGATTAAAGCAAGCGTGGTTGAATGTTATACTTATCCGCGAACAATGCCCTATGATAGTACCTTACTTTTACATATCAGTGCAATAGTTTCGACTCCGATCTGCTTTTTATGCGCCCGTGTTTTGCATGTAACTCGTATATGGACAAACGCCACTCTTAATACATCTTCCAGACTCTCGCGAGACATAGCGAGAGACCGCGAATCGGGAGAGTGTGGATGCCACATTTACCCAAATCCGCTAACATTCGAGTTGCCATTCGAGTCTCTACGGATGCAGATAGTCGCATAAAAATCACGCGTTCGACGAGTGGCGCGGTTCTTTTCTACGCATTCGCTTCGATCCATTCAATCTGGATTTTTGACGAGGCTCGCGCAGTTTTTGTGTGTACTCGCAGGTATCATTTACGACAGGGCTCTGATTTATGAAATCAAACACGTGCGGTGAAGGGGCTGTTCGAGCATCAATGCATCCAAAAAGTAGATAGCGAATGGAATAATTATTTAGTATTGAAATAAAAAGATTAAAAAATATTGAACACAATAAATTTATATGCAAATTACAAATAGTTTACATTGATATAAAATAGAATATCCGATAGTATTTTTTTCTCTATTTGTGACGTCCCCATTTGTCAGCACAAAAATCACATTCGCAAAGTTAAAATGGAAAATATACCAGATAATGATATTTATTTCTGTATTATTGAAGAAATGCAAATGCATATCAGTAAATTAACCATCCGCATTATAGGTTTACTAATGAAAATTAAAATTAATGGCAATATTAAATCAATAATTAATTAAAACTAAAGAATATATTATTTATCTCTTTAAAACAAATCTTATCAGTTCCAAGTTATTCCAGTCTTATTTTTCTGTATGTCTAAATCTATTGTAACGTTTTGGTACAATTCTTTGATTACTTGGACCGGCTGACAACTACCTGGTAAGTAGGTATTATTTTTCCCTCATCAATGGGGAATGTCGCACAGGTACTTCACGTACATTGGCAACAAGAAATATGTATTCAATCTCGACAGACATTCAACAGTCATTCTTGTTTTATCTTTCTCGAGAATCGCAAATTACAACTGCAATCTATATAGGGCAATTACTAAGTTATGATTGATAATATCGTTGTTACATACCAGTATACAGGGTTGGTCAAAATTACCGGAGCACCTAAATAATTGTCCAACCGCAAACATTTTCAAAAAAAATTATTTAAAACTTCTTTGATTTTAAACAAGTTATCGTCCAAATATATTTTTAATATACAGAGTGGTTATTTTATTAGGGAAACTGGCAACCTTTCCTTTTTCTAATAGAACACATATTTTTAAATTCTTTAATTCTAAAATTATTTCTAAGAATTTTTTGAATCTTTTTTTAGTTATAAGCAATTAATCAAAACTCATAAACTTTTATTTTAACTAAACGGATAAAAAATAGCAGAACAATACAATAGAAAAATAAAATTAAATGTTTATTAAATGTTCAACCAGCAAATTAAAGTAAATGTGTGTATGTACGTGAAAAAAAATTCAGTTTCAAAGTTCAGCAGTTTTAATTAATTGTTGATAACTAAAAATGATGCATTTTATAAAAAATGGTTCCTACAAAAAATTCTTGGAAATAATCTTAAAATTAAAAAATTTAAAAATATACAGTATTGTTCTATTTGAAAAAGGAAATGTTACCAAATTTCGACAGCTAGTTTAAAACAAAAAAAAAATGTTTTTTCTTTGTTTTTTTTTACGGTTGGAGAATTATTTAGTTGTAATTTAAACTAACTCTGTATAGATATGCACTATAATATTTGATTTATAACGTAATACATTAGACAAAATAATAATTATGCAATAATTTAATTTTGTTTTATGGAAAATCGTATTACTTTATCGTAAAATCGTATTACTATATAATCGTCTTATATTGGTATAAGGTATCTAAGATGAATGATCAGAATAAGAAATCAATAGCATTTAAGAAATGTTTCAAATATTTATTATATTTTACCTATATTAAATTTCTATTTACGTTATTCAATTAATTATTAATTAAGAATAACCACAATTTCAATAAGAGTATGCACGCACTATACGCTGAGGTAGCGGCTACTTCAGCGACGTCTATTCTAAGTCACCCGCAGATGAACAGAGAATGCACGAGCCGAACGCCGAGAATGTGGATGGCCTTCTTTGACCGCTATGTCTCAGCCAGCCTCGCCGAACTTTTCGCCGATTTATTCGGGCTGAGTCTGGAGCTAGTATAATAGGTGTAGTCCGCTCCTGCTGTGGTTTACTACGCTGATTGTTTAGATTGTATTTTTGTTATTTTTTTTTAATATCTCTTCATCAAATATTCAATTTAACTTTAACGGATACAATGTTGAGAATTCTGAAATGAAAATGTTGGGACAAACGTCATGTCTTCACATTTTTATGTAAATTATGCAGGTAACTAAAACTCATGATTAAATTCTTTGAAAAATATATCAAAATGGCAACACCATTTCACGAAGTTCGGAAAACTAGGATCGGGTCTAGTTTCAAAGTCCCAGATTCATGATCCCATTTCAGTCTACTTGCAAAATTACCAAATTTCTATCAGATTTTTTTAAAGCCATTTACAGATCACGAAACAAGCGTCGCACATTTTGATAAACTCAAAAAAGAAAGTCGGCGTGATAGAATCATTTTAGTAGGTTGAAACAATGGATTGAAATTTTTGAGCTGTGAAGCTTAACTTGTCTCAAAAGTGTGACTTGATGGATATCCACCAAAAAATGACCATTTGTGATAGATTGAAGCTTGAGCTGCGATAGTTAAGTAATTGGAATTATCGTCATTTATATTGTCAACATAGAAGATAAGGAAGCTGTATTTTTCTAGTTGGAAAAATTAAGAAAAATCTGTAAGCTTGCCAACATTCAACTATTTCTATAGTCCTGAATAGCGCAATAATTAAACAATTTATTTTTAATTAAATAATTACGAAAATTAAATTTACTTATTCCGTTCTTAACTTAATTTAACTTTATTTCTTATAATATTTCGAAAAAAAAAATCGCAATCTTTTATGAAATTGCGAACTACATTTATTTGTCTCGCTGGTATCGGCGATCAACAAAGTTTTAAACGTCGACGAACAGTTGCACCCTTACCTGGGACCGAACCGTACGGTAGAATCGTGATCATTAAAAAGCGATGTGTTTTTTGTTACGTCGTTGCACTCTTTACCATGGTGCACATTGCCGGTGATCTTTTGTGGGAGCCTTGCGATTTTTTATTGCCCTCATCTCACTCGGGGTCCCCGTCGGCGCCTCACCCCCGCACCCAGGTAACGAGAGGAATTTTTCGCAGAAAGCCACATCCACGACCGCCGGGCCGTCCGACCGGCCGAAATAAATTAAATAAGAGTCATTACAGGCGCGTAATCTGTTTTTGATTTCGGCTTTGATTTATCTCGTACCCTCATTTCTTAATCTGAGCCAGCAGCTCGCCTTAATTCTGCCTCCTCGCAGACGAATTAAAGTTTCTTCTTGTACTTCTTCTTCTGCTTCGTTTTTGTCGTTTTATCGGTTCTCTGGTTGCGTTTGCTTGCTGCTGCTTAACGATATTGGAGCCGGCCAATTTAATGTTGAAAGGGATTTTATTTTTGGGATAATTGACGATTTGCCGGTGTTCGCATTTTTTGCCTTTGATAACGGGCATACCTGCTTGTGTATGGTGTATAGCTTGTAGAGATGAGAGGCAATTTCCTAAAATAAACATGTCGATAAACGTAACAGAATTTATACATTTTATTTTGTGTTTCCACTACACAAACAACAAATTATTATTGCTTTAGCTCTTATATTCGTAGTTGTAATCATTATTTTCCCTGAATTTACTCTATTACATATAAGTTCTACCGGTGCGGTTCCTGATCACTTTTTTCCCCAAAACCGGTTTTCGAATTCCAAATATCCAAAAGCCATATAATATCCGGTTGTCGGTTTTGTGGACAAAATCAATATAAATAAGCAATAAAAGAAACATCGTCTTGCTAAAGGTAAAAGTCTTTAATATGTAGCTACGTTTTGTAGACAAAAATGACGTCATTGTAGCCTATACAGTCAAGTAATTATCTAAAAAAGTCAATATTTTTATTAAAGTTGAAATCCGTTATGCAAATGTTTAAATAAGTGTTGGAAAAGTTCTTGGATTTTGCACATGTTTTTTTTTTATTTTACTTGGTACTAGTTTCGGATCACTGATCCATCATCGGCCGCACAAATAGTCAAAGATTCAGTAAAATATGTCTACGTTCAAACATTGTTAAACGAGGTAAGCAAAAAATGGCTGTCGTCTGGAGAGCAGCAAGGAGTGTTAACACATTACAGGAGAAACAGGTTTCTCCTGTAACAGTTTGAATGATTTTTAAACGTTTTGATCAAGAGAATTAGACATTAGTCGTTATAATATATTTAACGTTTCCTTTGTAGCTGGATATATACGGTTATGAAACGTTTTGTTCCATCTGTTTATAAAATGTTTAAACTAAGTTAAAATAAATGAATAAAGATTTGCTTGGAACAGATTTTTGTAATTTAATAAAAACGCTTCTATTCCGTTTAATGATTGCGTCTAAAAAACGTTTTGCTAACGCGAATTAAACATTTGACATGTTATATACACATTCATGAAACGTTTTCTTCGAACCGGTTATAGTGTTTAAAGTACAGCCCGGCCGCTCAGAAGTCGTTCGGAGAAATGTAAACATTAGGATGCGCAGTGGACACGGGATAGTTTTGGTGGAGGGGATCATTAGTGTGTTGATGCCGAGCGTACAGTGCCTCTCGCTTCCGCCGAATATCGCCCTTGTTCTCGAGTAAACTTTAAGTTGGCGGAGCTGTAAGTTAGATATGCTTGAGACAGACCTTTCGTAATTTAATGGAACACGTTTATATTCAGTTTCAAGTACATGTTTGAAAAGCGCTTTTGATTACGCGAATTGAACGTTTTACCGATTCGTATTGCCGATTCCTCCCAATGCAGATGGCGCGTAACTCATATCGAGCTTCCATCGACCACGTAGAGATGGCGCTTTTTCTTCTCGTCGCAACAAGAGCCAATCTGTAAGTATAAAAAGGGCACGGCGTACGGGTTACCATCAGTGAGTAATTATTACTCATTTGGTGAGTAATTTTACTAACAAAAATCGAATTTGAGAGAAAGGGAAAAAAATAGATTTTTGTTAATTTGTGAGTGTTTTTCTTTCAGTGCGGTTTCTTATCAATGTCGCGGGATTATAAATCACGTTTAATTTAGTGATAATGTTTTCCATGTTGACCATAGGTGGTGCTTATTTTCGAAGATTATTGTTTTGCACCCTTTCAATTTGTTCAGTTATATCTATTCTTAATTCTCGTGAAATTTGCCATCCATCAATACATACTAACCCGTGTCCCAAGCAGCTCAACATTGAAAATAAGTTGAATTTAATATAAAAAGTCTGATGTGGCCAGGCACATGACTTTATCATACTATGTATAAAATTAATAGTTTAGCTGCATGAGATTGTATTTGATCGAGATCGGCCATGTCTGCATTAAAATAAAACTAGTAGAACTAGACAGATATGTCGATTAAAGCTGCATTTGGATATTGTACACCGTTGACACCGGGTACACCGTCCAAATGACACTTACGTGTTATCGGGTGTAAAAAGTGTAATACAATATCCGAACGCAGCTTATATTGACAGACGTTATTGTCAAAACATTAGCGTTGTCATTAGTGTCATTACTGTCATTAGAATCAAAATTTCTGACATATCCTGGCCACTAGTTTTAATGTAGTACGACCGATCTCGATAAAATAGAATTTGCTCATGCAGCTAAACTATTGATTGTATCAAAAAATTTCATAACAATAAATTATTCAGAATTTCCTCATCTTTAATTTATTACTTAACTATTTCGACGAAATTCCAGAAATGGCGGCTTATTTGCAAAATCTTTTAAAAATGCTAAGACTAAACCTCCAGTTCCTTTGGACCCTTTTCAACAGAAAGCTTTTCAGCTCTAAGTTAGGTTATGAAACTTCTAAATATGAAGTTTTGTCCCGATACCTTTTGTAGTTTCTCCGGAATCGTCGCCACAAAAAACGGGTACACACACACACACACACACACATACACACACACACACACACACACAGACATTTTTTGTACCTTGGTCAAAAATGTTCAGGGGACCCAAAAAGACATATTTCCGCTAAAATCTCAAAAAAATTTTTTGGCACGATTACAATACTTTACATACTGCGTATGATAAAGTAAAAATAAAAAATAACGTTTGTTTTTCTACAATAAATTTATATATCACAGTTATTAACTTAATAAAACTTAAAAAAAAGCATAATTAATTAACTTTTGAGTACCTATAGATATCGGCGAATATCACATATTTCCAACTTAATTTGTTAAAAATACAATAATCTAAGTAAGTGACTATCCTGGCTAACAATGAACAAAATCGAACAAGTGAAAAATGTTTCTGGTGAGCTTTCGTAGAATCAGAAATTGAAATCAGAGATTTTGAATTGTGTCTAGTTTTTATCACTGATTAACTTAACATCTTGTGTCAATTCCGAATTGCAGTCTTCCGATTCAGATTTTCCGGATAAATTATACCAGAAAGAGTTTATTTTTTCATTATGTTAATAACTGTGGTATATCGTATATAAATATTTATTTTAATATTAGTAAACTAAACTTATTCTTGATTTTGAGGGGGAACTTCTTAAATATATTGATTTTTTCAAATTTCACAGGAATAAAGTATCTTGCATAAAAATATAAAAGTTCAAAAATAGGAACCTTCCTATGAATTTTATCAAAAAAAAAGGACATTTTAGGGAAAATATGGAAAATATATATCTGGTAACCCTAATTTACATTACATGTTATGCTTTGCAAAATGTTAGTAGTGATATAACTACAGGCATTTTTGTACTATTTGTGTTACAAAAGAAAAATTAAAACGGTGAGTAAAATGATAGTAAAATTGCAATTTTTGACAGGCGTGCTGAGTATTCTGAAATCAAAGGGTTGGCAACACTTGCACAAAATTGCACTACAACGCATTGAGCGTGTAGTTGTTGGTAGTCGGGACTGCGTACGTGTTATCCCGAATAATTCACGTTGTTCATCACAACGTTAATTAAGCATTTAAGAAGTTCTTGTGGATGACGTTTTAAAGTCGTAACAAAGTGTCGTTACGTTTACCTTTCGTATAAGACAAAGCCAACGTTTAAATAAAGAAATATATTATTATTGTTAATAAAACGTTGATTACCGGTTGGTAAGAATCATTTCAAACAACGGTTAAAATACGATTTGTTGGGTTGTAAAATAAACCAAAGCCGGTTGAAAACCCGTTCATTACAACGTTTTGTATGACGTTTACATCATGTTGGCAAATGTGGTTCGAAAAACGTTTAAACGACCGACATTCGGTCGTCGTTACAACGTTTGGTTTCTTGTAATTTCACAACGTTTTTTAAACGTTGGTGTGTTTCCTGGGCAGTAAAACTAAGAAAGCCCCAACACGTTGGCCATACTATAGCAGGCTACACGCATGTTTAAATATGTATAGAATATAGATATTTCGCAGTTTATGCGATTGCAAGCGATTCTAAAATGCTGTTTGTGGTTATGTGTTGTACGTTTGACATATGGCATTTGATATCAATGTGAACAATCTTAGAAAAGAAGTTACTAAAAACGGTGTTAGAATTTGTTTATTGTAACACCGAAAACAGTGTTACAATGTGTGCATTGTGAATGCAAAGTAGAAAAAAAACAATTTTTCTGTGTGTTCATGTCGGTCCAGCTATAAGATATATCATTGGGATGATGATGATAATATCCTTTCCACTGGAGATGGATGTTTTCTTACACAAGAAGACGTTTTAGTGACTTCCTGATTATTTTTGCTTCAGGTAATACTTCCAGTGCCATCAGCCTTGCCATCATCAACTTTTTAAAAAAAAAGTGTAAATTCTCTTTTCCTAGTTGCAATAACAGATCTTAGAAATGAAAACTATTACAAATTACTTATTCAACCAATTCTTCCATCAACAAATCATCCTGAATTCAAACACGAAGAAACAACCCAATAAAAATATCCTCTATTACCCTATCAGCAATATCACTTCAAAAGTGAGTGAGCAATAAATAGCCCATCGGAAGAAAGGGGATAATGGGGCACAACAGTTCGTAAATGGTTCCCTAAGGGCTGCACGCTAGGTGGCTGCTTTAAATGTGGCCCCGTCGTCGGCGTCTGCGACTAAATTCGATATCCTCCTCCTTAAACCCGTTCACCTATATTCTCCGGCTGTAGCTGCAGCGGCAGCAGCAGCACGTGCTCGCACCACACAGCAGCTGTTCTTGTGGTGGCCAGAAGAACTGCCTCGCTGCTGGAGGACCCAGAAACCGGGCGTGACTATTCGTGTTTCTGTGTTAGTATGTGCAGACCGTGATCGTCCAGCGAAACAAACAAAACGAAGCGAAAACTGGCCGCCCCAGCTTATATAACCAACCGACCTATATATGGGACCTACCACGCCAGGGACGGCTTAAGGCGATTTGGTAATTTGGATTTATTAAGACGAAACGGAATTGTGGCTGCAACTTTAATTGGTAGACCAGTTTGCTGTTTGGTTTTACTGTAAGTCTATAAGCTAGCGGTAGATCTTAAAAAGAAGTCAGAGTATTGATCAAATCTTGTAATTTCCATCACTTTCTGCACTACTCCATAAAACTAGGATTACCACATTATACAGTAAGCTATGGCTTTATTCATTTTATTCAGAGTGTTTTCTTCTTCTAACTGATGAGATTTTGACTACCTAAATATAACAAAAAAGCTTTAGAATGTTGATATTTGATAAGGCTGTGACTTTTCAAGTTTAAGTTGAAAAATGACATATGACATATGACATTTACTGTATCAAAACACGTTTTGTGGAAAAAAGTGAGCCCCTGTATATAAAACCTAAAAGCTAAAAATATAGAAAATCCTTCAGCTTGATTTAATTGAAAATTTGCTTGTATTGGTGTTCTGAATAATTCCGCGCAACATTTACTTTGTAATATTCTTAATATTCGTAGTATTGTGCTCCCTCTAGAGTCTAGACTATAAAAATAAAAATTCTTACAGTATGGCAATCAAAATTATCAAAGCAGTTGAAACTGCAGTTCTGACGTGAATACACATTAGCCTTGTTTGCACTATACATTAATTTTAAGTATTTTCGAAAATACACACTATTTTTTGCCCATATGATTTGCATAGAACTCACTTCTTTTATGTGAGAGTAAAGTTTTGTTTTATTTTTGTCTTAATTTAGTGTATTTTAGGCCTAGTTATAGCCTAGTTCGAGTAGTAGAAATACTTGTTTACTAGCTTTTGTGATGAACCAGACAACTTCATTGGTGTTTATAATGGAGTTGTTATAGCAACATATCTCGTCAGTCACAAAATCACTGCTTGTAGATTGGCTTTGCGACTGCTCGAACGAGCCTATTGACAAAGGAATGAGCATCACAATCACAATTGGTTTTAAACACGATTTTTTTTTCTACGATATTGTAAGCATAAAGCCTCAAGGCTCATTAAGGGTACATTCTAATGTAACATTTTAAAAAATTAATGATTTTTATTGCATATTTTGATAGCACAACACTGTAAAAGTTTCAGAATGAAATTCGAAAAATTACCGGTTACACAGCCAAAATTTGAGCGGCCCGCCGAAGCCGATTATATCTCAATTATTGGAACTTTTTTTAACCACCTCCAATACGTATATCTTACAATATTTTTCAGAAATTCTTTTCCGTTGTATACCTAAATTTATCCTCTTTAAAATGACATATCATTTATCGTGATAAGCTTAATAGTTTTGGAGATATCAATAAAAATATGAATGGACCAAATTAACCGTTCGGGTATGTCGTTAACGTCTACAATAGGGTATTTGACTATTATGGGAAAACCATCTGAGTGTGTTTATTCCTTCACTCTACATTGTAAATGCATTATTTTTCGTAATTATTTCCCCAATATTTCATAAAAATCAGCGTTAAAAATTGAATCACAAAAAGGCCCCCCAAAACGATACTTTCTGTTGTGTGACGTCACCCGATAGTAGATGTCAAATCGGCCCATATGGTCTGTCAGCATCGGCATCGTCGCCGTTTGGTAATTGTGTTGTATGATGTGTTGTTTTCACAATCTCTACATAAAAGTAGGTTATAAATGGTGTATAAATCCACAATGCAGAGATACGTCAAGAAAAACTCCGGATAAACTATTTGTAGCTGTTCCTCAAGATTTGAAACTGCGAAGAAAGTGGTTGCTCGTAGAAATCCAAATGAAATAAATAGCGGCCAATACAAGTGTTTTTTGTTGTGAAGATTACTTCGACATAAGTAAAACTGACTAGAATAAGTTATCTATCGTATTTTTGAACCAGGTATTATCTGATCTGACAGCTTAAGTGCTATTAAATTCAAACGGGAGAAGCATAAGAGCGCGTTCGGATAACCCGTTATTGTACGGTGAGAGTGATGTGTGAGAGTGAGAGTGATGCATATAAGAGAGACACAGCCGACCCAGGTTATCTGAGCATTGTTCTCCCCATACCATAAGAAAAATTGTGGAATTTGCAGACAGGGAAACAGCAAAAACATTATATTTTGCAACTTTCCATAGCAGTATTAACTATTCCATCATTTTGTGGGAAAGTTCCACTTCTTGGCCATCGTATCTTTATTTTACAGAAGAAAGCTATCCGCATTTTGGCAGGAGCAGACTATAGAGAACATTGTAAACCACTTTTTAAAAATTTAAAGATATTAACTATACCGTCACTGTTTATTTACAATGCTCTGGTTTTCATAAAAATGAATACAAATAACATTCAGCGTAGGAAAGATATCCACAAGCATGACACAAGAACCGGCCAAAACTTGGATATTCCTCTTCATAGGCTGGACATTTCACAGCGCCATGTTATGTATCAGGGTGTCAAGCTCTTTAACGCACTGCACGTCGGAGTGCGATCGTTGCCTTTGTGTCGGTTCAAATAGTACATAAAGAATGTGTTGTTAAGTGAAGCGTTTTACTCCATTGCAGAATTTTTAGCCTATGTGAATTAATTTAGTTGTTCTTTTGTTTAATTATGTTGCGTTTTCTTGTGTGTTTTTCGTTTTTGACTTTCTGTAATAACACTGTATTATTATTTTTGGAAATAAATGTATTGAATTGAATTGAATTGAATTGAATACCCTACCCTGACAAACCGAACGCGCTCTAAGCGGACTAACGAATGACGTCACTGGAGACTGAGCCAATTACAGAGCGTTTTCAATCACGTGATAGGACGTGAATAAAATTCAATTTTAATTTTGGTTTTTAATAGAAGTAAAGCATATTTTTTTTGAAAAGTAATAACTAATAGTTTTCTTAAACTGTAATCTATTAGGATGACTATAATAATAGAAGCCATATTTTTAATACACTCAAATACCCTATTTAAACGCGTTTTCTCAGAACCTTGTTTTGTTAGGTGGTTGACAAGATTTCGCAAGAACTAACCGGCCGATTTAAAAAATTCTTGCGGCATTGTATTCGCAAATTGACTCGCTATCCCGCAATCTAGGATTATTAAAAAATATTGCAAATTGTGGAATTGACAGAATCCTTTAGAAAAAATTTAGAGAAAATGCGAAACAATGCGAAGAAATGATTATTTTTCCTAAAAAATATTGGATAAAACAGTTAATTTCTGATGAAACCGGTTTATTCTAGTTTACGCGATAGCGAGTTAATCTGCGAAAAGCAAAAATGCTTTTTCATGTATGTATTGCCAATCATTGTCTCAAAATTCGTCCAACTCATCATCCATTTGGACATTTTTTGCTATACGTGCTGTACAGAAAGTACGTAACTAACAATATCTAACTTTTGTATTTGTTGTTTCACAATAAAGTTATTTAAATAACAGTGTTTTGGGTAATTGTGCTGCAAGCTTTTTCATGTTTGGTTTTAGGTTTCTTTGATTTGATAACGAAGTCAAATTTTATTGCGTCACATAAAAGATTAGGAAAATACACAACTGAAAAAAAAACTATAACTCTGGCGAACAAGGATTTTGTTAATTGAACGTGAATAGGCGATAAATTTCGATACATTTTCTTGAGCTGAATACGAATTGGCACAATAAGGCGTATTAAAGCATCAAGCCACTCTCTTAAAAACATTTTCACAACACATAAGAACAGAAGGTACTGAGAAGCAGCTGAGCTCTTACTCTGGGATATGAAAAGCAAGCCGGCAAGTAACTAAATAGGTACTGATCAGACGATAGCAGACATCAGTTAGCGTAGTTTAGTTACTTTTCAAATACTCAATAGTGGTAGTAGAAACTGACCAATCACAACACGAAACTTTCAGCGAGACGAGAGGCCGTTCCCTTAATACTGCGTTGTGATTGGTCTATTTCAAAGAGTTGTGCTGAGACGAGCCGACAGAATCGATCGATAAGCCCTACATTTAAAGATAGACTAAAATCCCAATTGTGATACATAAATTCATAGCAGATACTCTAAAATAAACAAAAATGTACTAAAATCTGAGTTCTTTCCACCAATACCATCGAAATAATTTCCTTCACTGTCGCAACTCCTTTACTAACCACATTGCATCTGCAAACACATTCCCAGCCGAAACTCCACATCCAAACACACCACCACAATCTACCATCTCTCATACTCGGTACTTAATTTAGCAATTTTAATTAGACCCCATTAGCTGACATCCCACCGGCTCCCCGGACGCCAAATTTCTCGTTACCATTCCACGCCAGTCCGCCCGCTGTGTGTCTGCATGCATGTATATATTGTATGTGTATGTGTGTGTGTGTGTGCAGACGTCCAGCAATGCAGGCCGCTCGGTTGCATTCTTCTTCTTGTTCCTGTTGTCTTCCTTTGGCATCGACTTCTTGTTGTTGTTGCATCGTCGGGGCTGCGAAAAAGAACGACGGCGATGGCGACGCGAAGAATCATTGTCAAGGTCAGTTAGGCCGTTAGCGAGGAACCCGAAAATGAGGGGAGGAGGACTCCTCCACCGAAGACTTCGGGCAACGCGAATTCTCGCACGCCGATGATATTTTTAGACTCTTTTAGGTTGTGTGGTGGTTGTTGGTGTTGGCACTGTGAGTGGAGTGGAGACGAACTGCGGAATTCCGGAGGCCTGTTATTACCATTATCTGTGGTCCTTAATGAAGATATTCCCGAAATCGATGGGATTCTGCTTTAAACGATTCAATGGCGTTGATTGGTTTTCGTTTAGAGCCTTTGGAGAAAGGTTGTCGTTGGTAATGTGTTGGTAGATCAAGTGCCACTATATGTGGCAGTGTCCAACGGTAGCGTCCATAAATTTGGTATCCTGATGTTACTATAGTTAGGTTTGTTGTGATTTCGCAGATATGGTAGCTAAAGCAATCACACTGTCTTCTTCTTCTGCTTTTGGCGTCATCAACATAGAGATCTGGTTAACTTATAATACCCACAACCTTATTCTCTATACATATGTGTATGGCCTCAAATCATTCATATGATGGAAGATGTGCCGGTTCCAGAAGATGTTGTCCAATGTTCTGATAAGATCGCGCATTTCTGCACACTCCAAGATTGATTCCCAGAACAATTCTATCTGGACGTAATTAACTGACACGAGGACATACCACAGGTAGGAAGAAGACTTTTAGACGTTTAAATAGAAACACTTTTGATGACAATATATTCGGTAATTTAATAAAATCAACTCGATTCTGTGAAATACGAAATTTATTAAATGAGTATGTTACATTTGCAAACTTTGGTTCACTCTCATGAATTAAGAACGATTCAGGTCAGAAATTTTGGAATAAGGAATTTGAACCAATATTTTACACAAAGCTATGTTGTAAAGTTTTTTTTATTTAGGTACATGTATGTAAAGACTAATTAATTTTTATTTGGAGTTCAATTTCTTTTAACGAATGCAATATTCTAAC
This sequence comes from Aphodius sticticus, assembly GCA_963966075.1. Taxonomy (NCBI): domain Eukaryota; kingdom Metazoa; phylum Arthropoda; class Insecta; order Coleoptera; family Scarabaeidae; genus Aphodius; species Aphodius sticticus. The sequence goes on from OZ014508.1 coordinate 21,324,650, forward strand.
TTACATTACTAGTATAACTTAACCTAACAGACACTCATTGATGTCTCTCAGTTAGTCTTGGTAAACTGGGTATATTTTTCTTGCGCACTTCGTAGCAGTGTCTCTGCTTTTGTCACTATCACACAACTCAAGATGCTTATTTCTCTTGAGTCTTCTAATCAAGCCGATGTTGTGCAGAAGCTGGTCTCAACAATCACGTGATGATGGCGCCTTTCTTCAAGACATTTCAAATTTCTGTGCACATACTCCATTTTAAAGACCCGTATAGAGGTCATCGTTCCCAAGGCATTAACAATGAACCTTAGTACTTTATTTTGGAAGGTCAGGCCAAATTTGATGTTACTTTTTTGGTGTAACCCAGAGTTGAGCAGTGAGCACCCTTCGTCCACAAGGGTTTTCGAATTTGCTGGTACAAGAGAAGCTTATTATGTATTGACAGCGTGTCCAGGCAGCCAATACATCTCTGTATCGAGTTCCTAGCTCCTCTCTTTACTTTTTAACAAGGGCTTTCCAGCGAGCCTCGCGCCTAATGCCATGGCGAGATATATGGGTGTTTTTGTACGGTACTACTTGATTATTAATAGTAAAAAGGATCCAATTTTTGGTGGCAGACCTTTAGGTCACATGTAACTAAAAAAGGTTTCCATTATTATTCATTCTTAATTCCTAAGATTTACAGATTTACAGTCAATTTGTGCTCAAAAGGGCCCCTCTGGGATAGGTGTGGAGTACTTTTGATGTCTTTCATTTTATATATGTTATTGGGTACTGCATCAGAATCTGAATCAGAATTTCGTGCCGCAACATTGAAGAAAATGCATAAAATTTCCTACCAACTTCACTAGTTTCTCCGACAAAACGTTCATGCTCATGCGATTGTTGAAAACTGGCGTATTTTATCTGTCTGGGCAAAATCCCACCTTTTCCAGTCCAAACCTCTAATTTATTATTAAAGGCTGTCAAACAGCCTTTCTCATTCCTTCGTTGTAGGAAATTTTATGCACTTTAAATATGCACTTGAATGTTTCCGAGTTTTTAGCAAAAAAACATTTAGCGTTTTCTTTTGCATTTTCTTCATTGTTTTGTCACGAATTTTTTTTAGCAAGCTATCAAAACTATCCCACAACTTTCCTGGTAACTACACAATTTGACTGTGTTAAGTAGACACAATGATTTAAGGCCAAAGTCCTCCTCTGGTCGAAGTTGAGTTAACTACTTCAGTGGTTTGTAAATCAAGTTAAGCTGTAGGTCCAACGTAATGGTGGGGGAGTAGCCGAGTATTAAGGCGTATGCCATGCACTCCACAAGTCCTGAGTTCGAATACCAAGGTAGACATACGGATTTTTTACACCGCCGTGCTTCGGTAAGCGTTAAACCACGTTAAACCGGTGGTCCCGTAACCAGTCGCGACCTCTGGTTTCGATAATATTTTATTGGAAGGTATCCGTGATACCGTAACACCAAATGTCACAAACAGAGACGAGCCTTGTCTGTATTAACTGTGGCACCTATGGCCTAGGTGCACAGCTACATACATAACAGCTATACTCCACAGAATCTATAATCCAGTTTCAACGTAACAGGTACATTACGGATACTAACAACTACAGGCAGAGACGAGAGTGATACACCAAGGGTATTGTGGGAAAGCCGGACAACGAAAATATCTCAAAACGATGTGAATTGAGATAAATTATTTGAAAACATCCTTTTAAGTAGACCTTAAAGTATACTCTCCAGTTGTGAAAGGGGCCTATATAAAAAAAAGTAAACTTCTGGCATGCGATCATTAATGATGTAAATTTCTCCAAATTCTCCATACATCAAAATAGGTCCCCATGGTAACGTAGGTAAAACTAGAATGCAACAGGTCATCCGTGCTTCCTAACGGTTCTCTTCTCTTGTTTCAGGAAGAGTCATCACCCACTTTGACGCTAATATCGTCAAAGGTAAGCAGGCCATGCGACCACAACGTTCCCAACTCAAGGTGTGTGTTAAGAATGCTTTATATATACCCCAAAATAGAGGATCCCAACACCACCAATATTACAACTACAACCACACGAAACGACACACACATACAACATGAAAAATGGACGATGTCGCGGTCTTTTGTTTTAACCTATGAGTATTTGCGTGTTTCGTATATGGCACCCGCACGAAGTCCTTTTTGTACATACACCACTATACTTTTATGCATTCTTAATGATGATGATGTGTTTCTTATTGATATTTTCTCGCATCTCGCACTCAGTTGTTCATTCGGACGGATTCATACGCTTGCCTTTATATATTTATGCAACACTAGGTGTACAAGATTTTCGTTCTCAAGTCTATTATAAGAATTATAAGAGAAAAGATAATACGTTGTTAGGAGAAATGATTCTAGGATTTCTGAACAGTATATGGAATCCTGCAAAACTATAAATTGAAAGGAAGATTTATAATGAACAATATCTCAATGATACCACTCTTCTTTTGTTTTGTGTTGATCTTCCAACTTCAAGAAAGTAGTTAGTTAACTTTGATGACTTTTGGTTGGTTTATTTAACGTCAATCTAGTTTCACTTGCTTTTGAATATTACGGATGAATAGACTAATAATAGTAGTATGGCTAATCTAGTAGGAGCACAACCGCCAAGGGCAGTGAAGCAATTTTGGTCAAATAACGTATAGTGTATTTCAAAGTTTGCATGATTGCGTTTGACGATTTTTTTAAATTCCACAATCTAAAAGATTCCTATTGTAGATAAACCAACGAACAGCTGACTGCGATGATATGAAGTGACTAATGTAGGTCAATTTTACTGTAAGTGAGAAACGCCAGAGTGTAGGGAGACCGACATGTCGCTGGGAGCAGTACAACTGCAGTAGCATGTTGACGATTTTCTTGCGCCGAATAGGGTCGGACTCCGTTTTTAATCTTTATTAATTGTCTCAAGAATACATTAGGTTAGAGTCCCGTTAGACCATACGTTATTTGGCAAAACATGTTTATTACGTCCTTGGGCATATGCTCCTTCAAGGATAGCCGTTATTTCTGAAACACCAAATGACAATAACGTTGAAGTTATTGGTAATGGTAAGGTCCAGAGTTTAGAGTCTATACAGCAAAAAAAAATGATTAAAATTTGATATTCCACTCGGTTGCTAATTACAGTCATACTTTTAAATGATATTTTATTTCTACACCTAGGCACCGTGATTTTTCTCAATAGAGTGTTCCAAGCAAATAAAAAATCTGGTACCCAACAGTGTTCATCACGTCACATTTTAAACCCATAAATTGGCACAGAAGTACAGGGTGGGCCAAATTCGATGTTACTATAGGAGATCTCGGTAACTACAAGAGATATCGAAAAATGAGTGAGGTTGTTGTGTCGTCTTTTTTTGAGAGAAACTCAATGGTGAAAACCAAAATTACCTATCGTCTTTTGTTTTCGAGTTATAACAGAAAACTCGATTTTTCGCTATTTTGATACTTGTCGATATCTTTGTTGTTTGTTAAATCAGACAAATGATATTTGCACGTTCTTCAGGCACTTTTTCGATTAGAATTCAGTGGAATTCACAGATTTTAAATATCTCTAATAGTTTTGTAGATATAACATAAAGTTGTGTTTTTTTTTAATGGAAGCCATAGCTAGCTATGACTGAAATAAATAGAGTTTTTTTTCCCTTTTCAACGATATATAACATGCCGGTCCAAAATATTTCAAAAGTAATGTTTTATTGAATAACATGAAATTAGTATATATCAGAGAAATTATAATTATTGTCTTCAAGATTTCTCCGAGTAGGCGTATGTCACTAGTAGTTTGACACTACTAATCAGTGAAATTAGTAAAATTTCATTCTTTTATTTTAATTGAAAATTACGGAATGCCGTTTGAATAGTATGAAAAATGCGCAATAATCGAATGCTTTATTCAAAGTAATAACAATAATTGTGATATAACATCCGAAACAATTCAATCGTTATCGAGGTAGTGCACGACCGCACAAACTTGTTTTTGGGATTAAAAGACCATCCCATCAATTACGGGTTGATTAATATGCCAAAAGCCGAACATTGTGGTATGGATTGGTATGCTGAAGATTCAGTTTCTATTTCACGACTTGAAGTTGAGGGATTTGCAACTGCGGCTGCAACTATGTTGGTGGCAGCTTCTTCAGCATTTTCAATATGGTAATGTTTGCGTCTTGGCATACTAAATGACCCGTGATTGATGAGATTTTCTTTTAATCTCTCAAAAATAGATTTGTGAGGTTGTGTTCTTTCTGGATAACGATTGAAGTATGTTTTGGATGCATTTTCAGCATTGTTATTACTTTGAATAAAGCATTCGATCATTGCGCATTTTTGATATGATTCATACAGCATTTCGTAACTTTTAATTGAAATAAATATTCAAATGAATGCAAATTCAATACTTAAGCCACTAATTAGTAGTGTCAAACTACTAGTGACATACGCCTACTCAAAGAAATCTCGAAGACAATAATCATAATGCCTGTGATATATACTAATTTCATGCTATTCAATAAAACGTTACTTTTTGAATATTTTGGACCAGCATGCTATATATCGTTGAAAATAGGAAAAAAGGCTCTATTTATGTCAGTCATAGCTAGCTATGGTTTCTATTTAAAAAAACACAACTTTATGTTATATCTAGAAAACTGTTAGAGATATTTAAAATCTGTGAATTCCACTGAATTCTAATCGAAAAAGTGAACTTTTAAACTATGAATCAAACAACTATGTGATAGGTCTGTAAAGTTGTAAAAGTGGGTCGTTTTATGCGGGTGGTTGGCAATTTTTGCCTTGCGCTGTTGTTTCAGGTATATGTATTTAATTGTGGGATTATCAATCACGTGTTGTGATTTGACAGAATATGATAATTAAAAATGTGCTAGAATGCGATAGAATTCCTTAAATATACTAAAACGAAGGCTTGAACCTTGATTATTAAACCTTTGAAGCGCAAAAATATCTCTTACAACTCTTTGAAGAAAACACTCTTTTATCAGTTGTTTTCGACAAAACAACTTGGAGCTTTGTTGTCGTCAAAGTTGTCGTCCAAAGGTCTCTTCAAACCTTTATTGACGTTCAGGATTCAAGTATTTTCAACCCAGAGCATTCTTTCAGGTCGTATTATTTTTTAGTTTAAAAAAAATTGTTATAATTAACGATTTGTTGTTTTATTTTATGTGAATAATTAGTAGATTAATGGCCAGTTGCAGAAATGCCCATCAAGTCTTAATGGTTGCTTAGCTCTTAACGGCTCATTATTTACCAATCAGAATGCAGAACCGACTTGTTTAATCAGTCTCGAAGGAGATAATCAGTGATTAAGAGTAGATTGAGCCTTTCTGCAACCTACCATTAGTTTTTAATCAGTTGAAAGTACATATTTTTAGCATCTTGAATAGAAGAAGTTATTTTTCAAATTAATAAGATATCTACAAAGTTGACTTGATGTATTTTATAGATTAAGCATAAATAGGTTTTTTTAATGCAAGTACGGTACTATTATTGCGTGGCGACTGTTTCTTGATCAGATACATCCAGCTTTTATATATCCAAAGGATGTGCCCTTTTACGATCAATGTTAGAGTCATAACTAAAGAGTCATCAACTATTCTTCATTCTATTTTGAAAACAACAGTATTCTTATATTTCGAAGGTGCTGTGTTGAAGCAAATGGTAATTTTCTTGACTGAATGAGAGTGTCTAGATTCAAATCGAGCATATTTCAGGTCAAGAATGTAAATTCTTAATACTTGAGGTCAGTGGCACATTTAGGAAATAGTGGAGCACCATGTAACTTACCTTCATAAAGCAACTGCGAAAGCCTCTTTATCAGAAAGATAATGTCCGCCCATGTGGCAAGGGTTTGTGTTCTTTCAAGAATCCAATGACAACCGTTCGCTATGACCACCAAGATTTGGTGGTTTGTCTCAAATAGAACATGTATAATGTATAATGAGATTAAGTCTAGTTAATCCTCTGGAGTCTCAAAACCTCCATCGAAAGTGTTGGCTTCAGTACGTGTCCACTGTCCACAGATTATCTTCTGCATTTCTCATTATATTTGCATTTTAGCTACTAACAGTATTAAACCATTTTCTTGGTCATATTCGTATATTCTGCAGTACCTATACCAGCAAACGAAAAGTTCTACGTTATATATTACCTTCTGCTGGGCGAATAAAAAAAGGATATTTGGAAAGAAAGAATAGGGACGCGACTGGCCAGTACCAAGGTTAACCGGTGGTGCCTAGAGTTTGCAAGTCGAGTCGAAATGCATAAATGCAATACCCAGCGATCGTAAGAGAGCAGGTAACCTAACCTAACGCAACAGAAGAACCGAAAATGGTCAGCTTGTTACCGATCGAGCACCGCGCCGCGCGCCGCCGCCACTTAACGTTTTCATTGGTAAAAAAGGGGCGCAGAGGGCATCGGTGGTACCGATCGCAAGCCTGATTTATGCCCTGTACGACCGGACAAAGAGGCGATTAAGCCGACGCTGTCCTGATCGTTTTTATGCCGATTGCTCGAATACCGTCTCTATGGATTGGCGTCTCTTCTGAGTCACGTTTGATTACTAGTAATTCCTCAAGTATTATCGTTAGGGTTGAGATTTAACTCACAATCTAACATACGTTACAAAATTTAAACAGGTAGATGAAAAAGTCAACAAGTCAATTGGCAATTTCTGCTAATTTATAACGATCAACCTTGAGTAGTAATAGGGCTAAGCAATACTTTGAAAAGTGTCACTTTATAGACAGCGTAAAGAAATCTATCAAAAACGGCTATCTGGTGGTCCATGGGAATACACTGATAGGTTAAAGAAGTAGTGGAACACTGACAGTTCCTGATAATAAAGACCCTAAGTGCACGGACGCATAGTTAGCGACGCTGGTAGCAGTGCTTCTAGCAGTGCTGGTAGCGGAGCGTTTGAATACACAGGTGCTTATGGCTAATAAACACACAGTCCGCGGAATCAGCACCGCTCGAAGCGCGCGCTCATGCCCACAAGCACCTGTGTATTCAAACGCTCCGCTACCAGCACTTCTACCAGCGTCGCTAACTATGTGTTCGTGCACTAACACATCATAATTCATTTAGCATGATCACTTGTGGTAAGCGTACAGCCCACTGTGGCATTAGTTTTCTAATTTTATCCTAGCACAAACAAAGCTTTTTCTGGTATTTTAGAAACCTCACATCAACATTCGATCCCCATTATCTTTTCTCTCCATGATCTTCCTCTAAATTTGTGCATACAGTACGCGTCTGTAAGTCGACCTCAAAATTAAAATTGCTTGTTTTGAAAAATATTCCCAGAGATTTTTTCAATGGCAATCCCGAATTTTCATATTGTTTATGATACATCATTTCATTGTCTTAATGGTGGCATAAATTTTTGATTTTTTGAATTTGGGAAATTTGGTAGAGTTTATTTCACGACAAGTGGCAGTAAGCCGCGACATGACGCGCAAACGTTCCTATACGCATTGACGTGTGTTAGAATGAAATAGCAATCTTCTTTATTTCATTCTAACACATGTCAATGCGTAGGAACGTTTGCGCGGCTTACTGCCACTTGTCGTGAAAGAAACTATAGCTCTGTTAGCTATGGATTTTATGAATGGAATGTGAGCAGGCGGTTTTGATGCATTTGTTTGCGCTAAATACGAATCTAGTTTCTTCAAGTTGCCTACAAGACATACTACATATCAAGATATTATTTTCGTGTCGAAACTGAAACGTGTTAAGAAATCCCTAATTATTTTAACTAAATTCGCCGTAGAAGTGTTTTGTTCAGCAGCGTTTCGAGAACTTGAAACGTTCTTGCAATCCACATGTGTCTCGAGTCGATATCAAATGTTTATTTATCCTTTACGTATTTGCAAGTTTTATTGACTTATTTACAAAATCTTAATTTCACATTTCAATTTGCTACCATTAATAAAATAATATACTGGGCGTAATACAATTTTTGAGTTGATTTCTTAAATAAAAACAAATAATTATTTTCAATAATATTTTGTTTCATGTTGAATAAGTTATTACGAAATTAAAATAATGTTTTTTCTACTTTGCATTCACAATGCACACATTGTAACAGTTTTCGGTGTTACAATTAACACATTGTAACACCGAAAACAGTAACATTTTTGTCTAAGATTGCCAGGATTGGTACACATTGATATCAAATGCCAAATGTCAAACGTACAATACATAACCACACACTGCCTCTTTTTAATCGCTTGCAATCGCATAAACTGCGAAATATCAATATTCTATACATATTTAAACAAAGGTTGTGGCTTTCTTAGTTTTGCTGTGTTCATCAAAATACGCCAGCATAACGTTTTCGATGATGTTTTACGACTCTGGTAAGTGATCGTTATCATTCTTTTCAACTAAACATCAAATCCCCTTTTCAGATATAATTCAAGGACCACATTTACTTTAATAAGGTATTATGCGAAGATCAAACCTACATCGTAGATATGAATGATTTTAATTACTGCTACGAGATTGTATATGCGCAATCAATGGTTTATCAGCATACACGTATAAAGCTATAGTACATTTAAAGTGTAGAGGATTTTTTAGTTTATGTAACGTATAAGTTTTCGGTAACATTTTCGACCGAATTCTGTTCGGCTCAATGCGCATTCATTTTGGTCCGTCGCTTTCGACTTCGTCTTAGTTCTGGTTGTGTGCAACATATTTGTATTACCTCCATCACATGTAATTTTACTAAGTATAATTTATTCTAATAAACTACTTTGCCGAAATTAAAATTGGGTTTCAATTATAAGTGCTTGTAAATATATAAGCCGCAACGGCTACGTAGCGGAATTAGGTAGACACCGCTATTAAACGTTAGGCGTTAAAACAATTCTTTAGTAAGTTCTTGTTCTTCGAAGTAACTAATCAGTCACCGCCAAACACTTCTATTCTGATTATTATACTTATGAAACCACTATTAAAGTTGTTGACTTTTTAGGTTAAGTTTCATGTATTTATCACAGTAGGGTTAAAAGTGTTGCCCCAAGCTCCATTATGATCATCGTTGAGACCTCGCTGAATATTTATTCAAACTTGTAGGCTAAAGTAGAGTAATTTTATTCACAATTAGATTTTGTCAAGATTTTATATCATAGATCTCATCCTTAACGAAGTTGACAGTTACTACAGTGCTGCCACGTGGTACCCGCGAAATACCCTAGATTCTAATTTAGCGCAATATAGTAACCACAATTTCTAAATTTATATAAAATTAATGACGCAAAGTAGAAAAAATGGTATATTACACTAGTTTTATAAGACGTATTGGCGCACTCGTTCCATTTGGGCACTCCTCGCTACGCTCGTCGTGCCCAAAACAACTCGTGCGCCAATTTGACGTCTTATAAAACTTGTATAATAATATACTATTAGATAATCATAATGCAATGTCAATTATTATGTATGATCATATTAATATTGCAATATTTATTGTATTACTACGTTAGCTAGTATTAGCAAAGAAAAAAATCTGATGTAGCCAGGCACAAGACTTTATCATACTATATATATAAAATTAATAGTTTAGCTGCATGAGATTCTATTTGATCGAGATCGGCTATGTCTGCATTAAAATAAAACTAGTAGAACTAGACAGATATGTCGATTAAAGCTGCGTTCGGATACTGTACTCCGCTGACACCTGGAACACCGACCAAATGACACTTACGTGTTATTGGGTGTACAAAGTGTAACGGTGTACAATATCCGAACGCAGCTTATATTGACAGTAGGTATTGTCAAAACATTAGCGTTTGACACTACCTAATGTCATTAGAATCAAAATTTCTGACATATCCTGGCTACTAGTTTTAGTGCAGTACGACAGATCTCGATGAAATAGAATTTGCTCATGCAGCTAAACTATTGATTGTACGAAAAAATTTCATAGTCTTAAATTCTTCAGAATTTCCTCTAATTTCATTTATTATTTAACTATTTCGACGAAATTCCAGAAATGGCAGCTTATTTGCAAACTCTTTCAAAAAGGCTAACACTAAACCTCCAGTTCCTTTGGACCCTTTTCAACAGAAAGCTTTTCAGCTCTAAGTTTGGTCATGAAACTTCAAAATATGAAGTTTCGTCCCGATACCTTTAGTAGTTCCTCCGGAATCGTCGCTGCAACAAAAAACGGGTACTCACACACATCCATCCACAGACACAGACATTTTTTTGTACCTTGGTCAAAAGACTTCAGCTGACCCAAAAAGACATATTTCCGCTAAAAAATTTTTTTTGGCACGATTACAATACTTTACAACTACGTATGATAAAGTAAAACGATTTAGACTTGTATTGAACCAGCTGCTCTATTTATTATAACTATATATTATATATAGAAATTATTATTATAATCTTGCGTCTTCCAATCAATGAGTAATTTGCGTATTAAATAGTAATTAACTTTTTCTTGAAACTATGTCCAACAATTTTATTAACGTGTGTTAATAACGTATGTTAATAAAATTGTTGGACATAGTTTCAAGAAAAAAATAATTACTTATTATTTGATACGCCAATTTGGATACGCCAATTGATTGGAAGACGCAAGATTATAATAATAATTTCTATATATAATATATAATTATAATAAATAGAGCAGCTGGCTCTATACAAGTCTAAACCTTTTTTTATGCTCCAATGTAAATTTTATTAATTTAGTGTTATGCCATTTGCAGTTTAGACCGACGCTGTTCAAGATTTTAGTGGCAGTTGTTAACTTATATTGTATTTATTATTTTAAGTATATATATTTTTTTAAGAAATAAACAAACAAATCAATAAGCAAGTAACAGTTCATAATTGAGTAATAGTTTATCATTTCTGAAAAAAGAAAATGCAGTCGAAATATATTCGTAAGAAATGCCAAGCATATTTGGTCCTCGTTATTTTTTAAAAGCTGATATGAAAGTTTGGATTCCTATTAAGTGCAAACACAATTCATTGAAAACGACTATTCATATACCATTCATCAACTCCATATTTCCCAGAGTTATCTAATTTTCATATATTTTAATTTGGGAAAATTCTAACAAATTAAATGGCTTTAAGGTAAATAGCTTGAAATTTCTATGGCGCATTGAAGGTATTAAAAGATGTATCAAAATCATTAAACAAAGTTTGGGTTGCCATTTCAAAACTAACACTGAAGTACATTTTTAAACTTTTTTATGTGACTGGAAAGTGACTACAAGTTTCGATTAAGTTGTTATTTGTGCCGATACCAACTACGAACTCAGAAGTTTGATTTCGTGAACTGTTTTCGTAAAAATAGCTCAGGAATCATACGGTACAGGAGTCCCGCGGCTGCGGTCAACCCTCTTCGTTAGGGAACCTGAACAGTCAGACAGACCTAGTCAGCGCTTTAGTATGATGGAGTTCGATTTAATTATACAATTTAAGAGTCATATCAAAGAAAATTTGTAAGAAAACCAAATCATCAAACGCATCACTTGGAATGAAACGCATCACCTAAATTGAAATAAAGTCTGAAAATCAAATAAAGCTGGTAGCAGCTTTAGAAGCAGAATAAGGAAAGTGGTGTGTCATATGTATCACTATCATGGGAAAATTATTTTAAGGTCAGATAAGTTATTTCATTGTTTGGTCCGTCTATGTTACTTCACTAATACATGCACTTATTTCTGGAACAATGCAATAGTCCGACATAAGGGTAATAGGTATCACTACAAATTGTTGAGAGGTTAGATTTAGAGATTAGAGTGTTAAAGGTTTCGTCTTAAGATACGGATGTCTTTTTTCTGTCTGCACAAGCAATTTTCAACCCGTCCTCTCACAAAAAAAGTTAATAATTTAAATTCACAAAAAAATAACAAGGATCTAGAAGCTGACATAACAATAATTTTGTTGAACAAGATCGATCATGTTACCCACTGTGCGATTTGATAGAAAATTAATCATAACACATGCACGGACTTACCTATGAGAGAGGAAACGGTAAATTGCACTTGATTTGAAGCCAATCGTCGAAGTAATTCGACTGTTCGCCCGCAGCTACCTTTTAGAAGAAACCATTGACCTCCATCGTCCCGATACAACGTTACAGTAATTACTTGATTTATTACACATTTTACAGGATATACAAAGTACCGGTTATGCGTAGATACGCCGGATTTCACCTGTAATTTGTCCAATGACTTCAACGGAAACCAGTATATACGTGTAGTTCAATTTAAAAATTATGTGTTGCTTCTTTTTCTTGGGTTATGACATTTTACGTATATAAATCTTCTTATTAACAACCTTCTATTAACAAACATGAAGTTCGTCATCCAACATTCTAATAAACTGTATGTTGCTTTGATTGGTCGATTGGTTTAAATGAAGAAATGACATTACTCAATATGATTTAGCATAAGTTATCATTATTCATGACTAAAAATCTGAAAAAAACAAAATATCATAATTTCTTTCATCACTTCTGAATTATTTATTTTATTTTAACTAGTAACTTGATGGCTAAAAGGTTAAATAAGGTTAATTTGACTCTATATTGTTGTTGACTGATTAAAGGGACTTCAATATTTACTACTAAACACTAACGTGGTCAATACGTACTGTCAATAAGTAAGATTCATCATGAATGTATAAAGCTCTCATTTACAAATGCTTAGTATGATTTTCAATGATCTTTTTAATAATTTTTGCAATACCTACAACTTTAGATGTCTTGCTGTGTGAATATCAAAATAGTGGCAAAGCCAAATGCATATAGTATATTTCTGCGATAAATTCATCTACTTTCAGGATAATTGTTTTCTAGATTTGAATGCTAATTACTATAAAGGAAAAACGCAAACAGCTAAATAGGTAATAACTACAATTGGAACGATTAAAGCCATAGTCCCGTTTTGAAATTTGTGTACAGAAGTAGATAATACATCTGCACATTGCAAATTATTGAATTTTTGAATCAAAATCCTTGTTATCAATAAAAATCATCAATTGTTACTAAACTATGATCGATATTTGTAAGACTACGGTTCGACTTGGGGCTGAGTCCATAATTTTTAATTGATTTTTTTTTTAATTTACATTATATAATTTTGTTTTTTGTTTTTGCATTATTTCCATATACCTACATTATATTCAAACCGACCAATTTGTGTAAGTACATTTATACGATATTTTCAAGACTAAAAATTGATACTTGCTGTATTAAATTCTTATCTTGGCAGTGGAACTGACCTTCAGTTATCATTAAAATGCATTTTTAATAAAAGTTGCTATTTTTTAGAATTGCTTTATCCCCTCAATTATAGCTCAGTGTACTCTCCTTTTAAATCTGCAAAATATCTCAAACGATATCAACTATTATCTAGTCTACAAGACTTTTTAAATATATTATTTTTAAAATGAAGTAAACATTGGCTTCTTTGACATAAATCTTGACGAAAAGATGCACAGGAATTCTGGACATTTTATCTATAAAACACCATGTTTTCTCGAATGTCGTTCGAATCCGGCATCTGTTTCTGGACTATACAGGATTAGTCACTATAGTCGCGGTGGTCGATACTGCATTTATGTTAGGAGATAAAGGAAGATATTTTATACAAAACGTATTTGGCCCATCATTTTCTACAACGGCAAATTATTTTCGTTTATACAGGATGTTGCAGTTAGACTTGACCCAATAAAAAAGCTTTTTTTAAATGGAATGCTCGGTATCATGCCTTGTTATGAATAGTAACGAAGTTGTCTTTCCAATTGTTTCAATTTGTACGTGTGTAAAGTAAATAGCTTCTGTAATATTCAATTGTTTCTCCAAAACATGGAAACTGCAGGCCTAACTTAAAAACTACGAAAAAAATATATTTTGCAGATATTACCTTACAACTTTGTCAGACAATTACAAAAACCACTAGGTAGATGCTGATGTAGAAAAAAATACTCTATAAAGGTGATACTGTATAGTGTATAGTATTCATTTTTTAACATTTTCAAATGGTTTTTATTGAGTTTTTAAGTGGAACACCCTGTATAATATGTGTTGGCTGTAATAGCCCTTTACGTCTCTCCGATTTATATCTATAGTATGTCATACACCGAATGTTACAAGTTTTTGTGATATTCATATTCCTCTGTATACAGGGTATTTGGTAGTATGATGTAAAATATTTAAGGGTTGATGGAAGAGATAATTCAGAAACTATTTAACCAGATTTATTCTCATACAAAGTATTTCGGTTATCAAGATATTAACAACTTTACATGACATTTTTCAAGTATAGTTTGTCATTTGCAATTGCATACGATCACTAGACCTAACAGCTTCAAATTACTACTAAAGTAAACCCTACCCTGTACTTTTAGGTTAACTATCGTAACAATTTGTTGACTTCTGAAAGTGTTGAACAGACTCACAAATACCAAATATGCAAAAACAATATTTTTTATTCACGTTATCAATATTCCTCAGATAATCAATCATATTGCCCAAATTTTGAATTGTCTTTTCCAGAAAATAAACTATTTTGAATCAATTAACAATGCCAGTAAGTAGATATTGTTGGTTGTTTTTGTACTGAATACAAATCCGTACTCAAACGTTGCTTATCAAGTGAGGGTATAGGGTTTTCTGTTTGTTTTTGTGTGTGAGACATCAAGCTACTCAACACACTGTATACAGAGCAACATTAGGGTACTATGAGCATACTACTCTTTAAATTGCAAATATTACAAAAAATAGGTAGTAAAAATAGGTATACTGAATATAAATTAAATAGAACTTAAGGGACATTGCAATTGGTCAATAATATACAGTTTTAAAAGTATTGCCTGCAATTGCCAACTTTTTTCCAAAGAATTACATATCGCCGAAATTATTTTCTGTACATTGGCACAATGTGATACAGGGCGTTCCATTAAAAAAAATATTTTTGTTTCACGCCTAAACGCAACATGTATAAATGAAAATCATTTAGAGTTGTAGTAATGATATGTAGTGATTGTAGTATGGTGGACCACACAACTTTTGTATAAAATATTTTTTCTACCTTTTAAGTAAAATGCAGTATCGTTCATCTGCAGTAGCACTCTGAATAATCAAAACAAGTCAAATGATATTCAAATCGCAATATTTGGAAGCCAATTGGCCAGCAATGACCAATTGACGTCTAAATGTGCTGGAATTGGTCACTAGCATCAGTTAAATTTTTAAAATAAAACAATTATTGTTTTTATCCTACACGATGCGAAACCGGGCCTCAGGAAGTGCCCTGTCTCGCTATGCTCGCCTGTGCAACTCTTCTCTCGGCCCGGAAAAGAACCACTTTCTCGGCTTGGTGCACAATATTCTATTTTATCCTACACGGTGCGAAAATGTCATTTTCGCGTTTCTATAGAGATACGAAAGATGCTATTTGCCCGCCAGGCCCAGCCAGGCCTGTAATGAACACTTTTCAGCGCTAGCCGCGAAAATTGTAATTGCCCCTATAGGTGGCGACCGAATGGTCTGTCCAACCAAAACACAGCTTTCGATTCGGTTTGACTTTTGCGATTAAAACGTCCACGTTTTTTTATTTGTCAAAAGCCAATATCTCAGTGATTAGTATTTAGAAACGGGTGACTTTATTACGATATTGTTATGTAGGATAAAAAATTATGTGTGCACCACGTCCAGAAAGTGGTTTTACGGGCCTCAAAAGGTGCAACTCTTCTCTCGGCCCGGAAAAGAACCACTTTCTCGGCTTGGTACACTATATACTATTTAATCAATAAAATTGCTATGTCCGTGTTAACAATCAAAAATCTTATTTCAACTAATGAAATGTAACTATGTATAATCAAATCAGAAAGATTTCCATTGTTGACCCATTTCTTATCTTCTCACAACTGCCTAAATCGACACCAGAAACCAAGGAAGCTCGCTCTCGATTTCCTCCACTCCAAGATTTCTCCCGCATTACTGCCCTCCCTCTCGCGCTCTCATTATCTCAGCAAGTAACAAATGATTCATTAAAGCGTCCATCGATCTAAGAAGGCGAAGCGAGGCTAGATAAAGCTCGCTCAATACAAATGGCGTTAATTATCGGCCACTTACCGTGGATCTCCGGAGGATTTATTCGCCTCCCGGACTCCGGGCGTATCTTGATTTTCGGTTGTGGACCGGCCCGAAGTATAGGCAGTCGTCGTACCTATATGCCGCCACTAATTATTGTTTACATACCAAGGTGACCGCGCGGGTATGTACGCTCGTAAATACCCATGGCCCGAGGTACAGACGCTCATATGGGACGACGTATGACCGCGGTATGCCGATCTCGGTACCTGTTCTCGGTTTTGGGTTATGTTATGCCTGATCAGATAGAGATGGAGGTCAATTTTGGAACCCTCTGGCTGGCTGGCTCGATTCATTTACACTGTGGGAAAGTGCATACCGAAAGGAGTTCGTTGAAATAATAACAACACCTTCATGATGGTGGCTGACCTTGAGCATGCAGTTTATGCGTTTGGTGGTTGCGTCGAATTTGAAGTAGGTATACAGGCTGATTCACAGAGGCTTTCCACATGCATCCAGCCCAGTCAATAACTTGGTAAGGACTGCAGATGCTGAGGTTTATGACACTATTCCTTATTCAGCCTGTCATCGCTCACATCTTCTAGTATAGCTCGAATGGTCTATAATGACTATGGCGTCTGTAACATACACTTCTTTCTAGCAGATCTGATACCTTAGAGTCCACCATAACTGAATATTCTTATAAGGTTCTTCAAGGAGAGTAACTGTCTCATATTTGAAAACCTTTCAAATCGTTCTTCTTTTCTTGCGTCGCTGATCGTTTGATGGACTAACTTATTTTAGGTAGATGAGGAAAAACTAGAAATCGAAAAAATTCTTAATTGTTTCCATAATCAAAGATTATCGGCGATTTGCGAAAGTATTTCATAAAACATATTAACCTTCTAAAGGCGTTTCCTCAGAAACAGTAAAGTTTGGACAATATATTTCTAGGTTTTTATCCATAAAATCTGATGCTCTGTTGCTCATAAAATATTCCGGCCGTTAAATGACACACTAATACATAATAATTATTCGATGAAAGTGGTACAATACAATAAGGTGTTGTACGTTAAAATAGAACAACCATTTCTGAAACGGTGTCGTTATTTGAAAAATTTTTCGGATACACCGATTTTTAATCATAAAATTGCACGTCTTTGTCAAGTTTAATTTCCACCATATTTTCTTGTATTTGTTAGATTTCTTAATTACCTTAGGGCCGATCTTACAAGTGTACGTACAACCTGTAGAATAGTTATTCCCAGAATATGTAACTCTGTGCCGCAATATTTGAGTTGATAATCAGGCTAATTCTGTAACGCAGTTGTTACGTAGCAAGTGGTTAAATTTCTTAGCAACGTTGTTAAAATATTAAATGGTATTCTGTAACATATCCAGTGGTTAAATAGTTTGCCACCAGTTGAGTGGCGAACTGACTGACTACGAACTACGTAGCAACCGATAGGGAGAGGAACATGCTGCTAAACACTCTTCAAGTCTTAATACGAATTATATAAAACGAATTGTTAGGTTTATGGTATATGTATCGTAAATAAGCAAGTGGTAAATGAAATAGAAGATTTACATGAAAAGTGATTGATTTTGTTTTTACTATTAAATAAGTATGATAGGTATTTTGATTTAATTTATATTTTTATCTTAGAGGTTACCTAACAATTGCCAGAAGGAACTTGGGGGATACTTCCTTTGGCTTTTACCTGATGTATATCTATACAAGTAAAAAAATAATGTTATAGTCAAATACAATTTTGTATTCGTCGACTACTAAAACAAGTTTGTTAAATTTATTCAATGTACAGTGGAAAAATTACCACAGTTAAATTAAATGATCATTGTTGAAGAATTAAATTAGTATCCAATAAACGAGAAAACCTTTAAAACTTTTAACCACAACTACTAGAATTTAACCAGTTGTATTAATGAACCCCTTCAATTGAAACGTGTCGTAATACATATCTGAATAACCTAACCTCACAATTCAGAAATGCACTCACACGCGAAGTCTCAGAAGAAGAAGAATAACAAAAAGAATAATTCATTTTACGCGATATCACTGAGCAGCTATCTTCTGTGGACCTTTGCACAAATTTAATTTTTGGGTACAGTGTTTCCACAATTCTCCGACGTTACCGGCTTCCGTAAACGGAGTTGAGTGCGTCGCAAAAGAACTTAATTTTTGTGAATAAAATAAATGTGAATAAAGCCATGACGGCATAAATATGGCAAGTGGTTAATTTTTTCAATATAGAATGCAGAATCTTATTAAAGTCGTTAACAAGGTGGTTAACGAAAGTTGTTAACGTAGTTGCTATGTAGCAACGTGCTACCTAACAACTGCGTTACAGTATTGGCCTGATTAACAACTTCTTTTGGTATTAATACCAATGATACCAATTTATTTATAGCATGCTTTTTCAGAAAGTTGAAAATTAAGGTACTATTGCGAACTTTTATTTGTTTATGGAAAACGAATAGCCGTTTTCGATTGATTTATTTGCGCTGAATAAGATTCGAACTTGAAAATTGCATATCAAATTAGTTTATTGCGTTTATGTTGTTGTTTCTTTTATGATGGCGTCCGCACACACCACTTAAAGAATCGCCGTAAATGCTTCAAAAACGTTTGTGAACAGACTCTCAGGATTTCAGGTAAAAATACAACACCAAAGGATTATTATAACACCCTTTGGGGTTTCTGGGACAATTGGTTCAGCTAGCATAAAATTGCAAAAACTATCAAAACCTTGCTTTTTATACTTTGACCCCACTTTTCCCGAAAACCTTACGCGATAAATAAAATTCGAGCCCGGATTGGGCAAATAATTCTATCCAAAACGCATTTCATATTCAGTCCACAAAATCTGTTTTCCTTGGAGATCATCAGTATCAATCAGTATCTTAAAATTTTTAATTCTCCTTTCTTGAAAATTTAAAAACATGGTTGATGTCATAATAACATTCGACGGCTATAAATTTTTTCCAAAATTATTTGTTTTAATTATCAAAAGAACTAAAAAACTATTTCCAAACATTTTCTTTTACATTAATCGTCGAATTTTTCCTCGACGTTTGAGATTTTTGAACAGCATCTTCCGCAATATTTTGCGTCATTATTTATTAATTCCGACTGTCCATTTATTTACATTTTATTTTCAAATTTCATGTTCAATAATTATTTTATAGAATATTTTTTTGTTTATTAAATACATAAATTGATTGTCTGTACTTATTTGTGTATTTATATGTGCCAGCTTTCAAAAACAGCAAGGATGCAAAATATATCTCACATGAATTCACACCATATTGGATATGAGAGCTTTTCAAACTGCTTAATGAGCTCAAATAACTTTAAACTTACAATATTGATTTTTGCCCGGTACTTAAAGTGCCAGATCTCTAATAAACTTCTCTAATAAACTAGTTTTCATCGTTTCTTTTATATCAAAATAGACTCCAAATGCTAACTCAAATGTTTCCCAGCTTCTTCTGTCCCATTCTTTTCATATTTAGTGGAAATCTCATTACCAAATAAAGACACCAATAAACCCAAATCGTTAACTGCCTCGTTCGTGGAACCTTTTCACTTGACGCTCCGTGAGCGTTTATTGGACATAACCTCTGTTCAAGTCGCCGGTGTTTCTGATTAAATTATTTCCAGGACGGCGGCCATATTCACCTAGCCGAGCATAGAAGGAAGGTAGACCGGGAGTCGATCTACTAAATAGGCTTCGATTTTCCCAGAACCGAAAAAGCGGGCAACGCCATCGTAAAAAAGTCACAATTAAATCATTGAACACCGTTCGAAGGTCCGCGCGCTCAAGTGCGCCAAACAAAGGAGTCTCGCCGGGTTAACAAGTCGTTAACTCGTCCACGACGCGCAATAATTTCCAGGAAGCCTGTTCGCTATCGACGAAGGATTAACACAAAGGGGATGGGGACGCTCTAGCGTGCCGCCGACACGTACATCGTTTATTCTTCACTTGGGTGTAATGAACACTTCATGTGCCCGTGTAATCCGGCGCACACACTGTCTTGGGTACACAAAGAGGCGGTTTCGATGGTAACCTCGATGAACACCTCATTAGGCCCTATGGCCTGGTTGCTATGCTCCTACTCACGCCTCTTTGGTGTCCCCGCAGCGCTGAGACTAAAGTGCGATATTTTGTTTTTGAATTTGTTTGGTTCACCAGGCGGGTCGATATGGCATTAAATCTAATCTATACGTAAATGAAGTCAAGGATGTTTAAATATACATAAAAATTAACGCTAAACTCACTAAAAAACTTAACAAAAAACTTTTTTGTTCAGTTGTATGTTGATTCTTCAATAACAATACCATGGTAGATATTTGTATCCAAAGTTCAGCTTTGAGCATATTCAGGGTGAAACGATAAGGAGTTTTTTTTTGTTCAAAATTTGTACCATTGTATGGTTTGTACCAGGCACTATTCTAACGTGCTGCTGAACACGATACAAGGACTGGGAATTTTTATTTGTGCTGTGGGAATCTCTTTTTTGTGCAGTAAAAAGAATTTCGGCCATCTATTTTCGAATGATGATAATAATGATTATATAGGTCGGGCGTTTTGATTTGCTATTTGCACCACAGGTCTTGGAACAAAATTTAAAAACAATATTTTGAGAATTTATAACTGGATTTTTTGTTGTTTAGAAGTGCGCCGAAGAAATATAGAAAAAAGATTATTTTCAAATGTTTTTTTGTTGTTTCTACGACAATGGGTTATAAATTAAATTACGTTATAAATTACCACAAATTACCGTGTTTATAACTTTGAATTTACAATTACAAAAACCACCACTTTCCATTCACAAAATTCATGTTCCACAAAGTTATTATTATTTTCAACTTTGACTTTTACTCCATACACCACAGGAAAACCCTTCATGCATATTTATAGAAGGAGAAAAAGAAAATGTTTAACTTCATCATTTAACTTCATCGGGTTCTGAAAATTTTCCTTCTGTGTTAATTTTAGAGAAAACCACGACAAATTAGGTTTTGAGGAAACAGCAAAGGCCAAAGACAAGACAGTATTTATGGTCCACGTTCACTGTTTACCGTCAACAATAAATGACACTATCTTCAGATATATCATTTTTAAAGTAGACGATAAGGAGATGAAAATAACCCATCCTTAGAATTTGTGCTGTTGAATTCTCCTGGTGAAAGTGGTAAAGTATTTCAAAGAAATTAGTACATTTATGGATTATGGATAGCTTATGCAAATTCTATATTTGTACAGTGGGGAGAAAACCTTAGAATAATTAGAATAATAATAGAAATAATAAAATTTGATTGTAGCTGGTTTGTACCAGATACAATCAAATGAATCAAGTGGAGCCAAACAGTAGCCAATCTTTGTTCTTTGATTCACTTTATTACCACTTTTAAACATACCAGTACAGGCCTGTACAGAGAGCCTATCTTGTTTAGGGAAGGAACTCAGGTTTTGTTATTACTTTGCGCTACTGTTGATTCCACGTGATTCCTGTGGTTTTAGCTGTTATTAACCACAGTGTTAGAAATTTTGACGAATATACTTATAGTCATTCTTGTACATTGCATATGCACAAAACTGAAATTTTAATAAAAAATTACCAGTGTCACTACTGACGAATGAACCTATATCTTAACAAAAGAATTATGAAAATCGTTTGAGCGGTTTATGGAGAAAATAAACTTTAAAATTGTGAAACATTTTTTATAATGCAATAATTTTGAAAATCTGATGTGGCCAGACACATGACTTTATCAAACTATAAAACAGTGTCAAACATTGTAAACTTCTGATGTTTTGACAAAACTGTCAATAGAATCAAAATAGCTGTCAAATCTTGGCTAACTAGTTTTAATGCAGTACGACCGATCTCGATGAAATAAAATTTGCTTATGCAGCTAAACTATTGATGTTACCAAAAAATGTCATAGACATAAATTATTCAGAATTTCATCTGCTTTGATTTATTATTTACTTATTTTGACTAAAAAACAGAATGGCGGCTCATTTGCAAAATCGTCGAAAAATGGTAAAAGTAAACACCCAGTTCCTTTGGATCCTTTTGAACAAAAATCGTTTCAGCTCTAATTTTGGTCATGAAGCTTGTAAATGTGAGGTTTCGTCCCGATATTCTTTAGTAGTTTCTTCGGAGTCGTCGCCACAAAAGAAACAGACACACACACACACACACACACACACACACACACACACACACACATTTTTTTGTACCTTGGTCAAAAATGGGGACCCAAAAGGACATATTTGCGCTAAAATCTCAAATTTTGTATGTCTTAAAGTGACATTTTACATTTTAGATACCGGGGCGAAAACAGCTTCTTATTGCCTGCGCGGGCAGTAAGGGTTGCCATGGTTATATGTCAAATATATCAAATATTTGTCATTCAAATTGTAAATTTTAAATCGTCAATATCAATTATTGGCGATTAAGGTTATGAGTTTGATAATTTATTGTCTATATTGTCACTCAACTCCGAATTGTTTGTATTGTTATTCAACTCCGTAGATACGCATGTCACTTGATAACGTCAAAATATTTATTGATATTATTCAAACAAAGTAACAAAAACCATTGCAGGACATAAAATTTTTTATGTACCTCGGGCTTACTTGATGTTTATACCCTCGGGCGACTTAAAAAGCTTAAAAAACATGATATTGTACAATTGTCCATTACATTGGATAGTCGTCCGTTACATTGGAAACCCAAACATCCCTATCTCTCTTTTTTAACCCTTTGTCTGGTGTTTTAACATAATAGGGCACCTTTTCCACGTGTCTATGTTCACGTGACGATAAGTCGCGACCTTTGTTGTCAGGACAGTCAATAATTTCATGACATTCAAATGTTGCCATGACTTTCATCTACATAAAACTAAAAAGTGGCAACAAAAACATCATTTCATGACAGTCATGAAATTACACAGAATGACAGTCAAGGACAGTGGTGCAACTGGTCGCAACTTACTGTCACGTGAATACGCACCTTTCATGATGTGGATGACACCTAGCCATCGTTGTAAGTGTTAGCTATTGCCCTCTAACGGTTTTCATGGTGATCATTTAAGTTACCACTTCTGGTCGTTGGTTCGGGCTTCAACCTCGCAGGTGTTGTCCATGTTTGTTTTTGTTATAATAGAGGTGTACGGAATTTAAACATTGGTGATGAACCACTGGAAGCCTGTGATAAGTTTCAAAATAACATAACAATCGCAATTTTTTGCGTTTTAAATGCTGCACATATGCTCGTAGATGCTGCATGAAACCAAAGAAAACACGAGCAAAACCACCACCGTTGCAACCACCGTGAGAGTTTTTATATATTATGGTCAACATGAATAGTCGTTTTGGCGATTATAGTTTCTGCTTCATTTCTATGACAACTTCCCCATCTGTCAGAACAGTGCAGTCTCTTGTCCAGTTAAGGATCACAATGAGGGAGTTCAACGAGCTCAGAAAAGATATACACTTCTATTTCAAGATATTAGAGTTTGTAAGCACTAAGAAAACTGCAACTCCATAACTGTATCCACTGTTAATATTTTTAGTTACCGTGTTTTACAAACACTATGTTTATATACATAACTAAGACGAGGATTTGTTTGGAGTTTAAGCAAAGGGACCACGTTATAATAGGCTCAGTAGGTTTTGCCATTATAACATTAATACTGTCAATTTCTCGTATTGGTAACGAGCGCAATGCACCTCTTGAGATAGGCTTATTACTGTATGGTATTGTTTATCAAATTCTTGGAGCCGTATGTGCCTGTGCATGCTACTCGAAGGGGGTAAAGGATATGCAACCAGGTGACCTTCCAATTGCTGCGGATGATACTTTTGAAAGTAACATCGTAATAGCCACTTTTTCGATTAGTTGTTGCATAATTATGATCTTGGATGTTGTGTTACTAATCTTATACTACCGCAAACGTGATAAGATTTCTGGTAGAAAATGAGACTTTTTTAAGAATATTTTTAATTAAAAATTGTTTGCGGTTTATTTATGTTATTCTCTGTTGCTAATTATTATTTTTCAGTTTCTTTTTATTCTAAAGTCAGGGCTAACTTTTGGGTGACATTTTCTTCAGTTTCAATTATGATGTATCAAGGTTGTTGTTGAGCTGTAAATTTTAGAACAATGTTACTATTTTTTCCACGAATTTTTTTGCAAAGAGTAATTCAGATCTGTAATCAGCGTTGTTTTGAGTAGGACATATCAGTTCAAACCAACTCTGTGTAGAATGTAGAACTGACATCTGGAAATGAAGAGTATCGAGACAAATTAGATGCATTGCTTCCACAAAATTGATAAGGAATTGTCAATTGGGAACGTATCAAGCTGACGGGAAAGGCTTAATCGATGATAATGTTGCTACCCAATAGTTTGGTCCCTGGTAGATCGGTCTTATCTAATAATGGGCAACTTTTCAAAATAAAGACTTTTATACCCATATACTTTTTTACTAATTAACAGCACCTCATAGGTACTCTACTTGTGAATAACTCTTAGTTTGATGACTATCTGGCTAGATTAATAGGGGAGTTTATCCATATACCAGTTAGGGCACGGACACATACTTAGCGACGCTGATAGCAGTGCTGAGAGCGGCGCTGGTAGCGTAGCGTTTGAATACACAGGTGCTTATGGCAATAAACATACAGTCAGCGGAACCAGCACCGCTAGCAGCACCGCTCGAAGCGCGCGCTCTTGGCGATAAGCACCTGTGTATTCAAACGCTCCAGCACCGCTCGAAACACTGCTACCAGCGTCGCTAATTATGTATCCGTGCACAACTATTTCACTGATGTGTAAAAGTAAGGTACTATTGGAATTTGTAACGGCATTGTTCCGGGATAAATATAAAATTCAACCGCGCTTGCTTTAATCATGAACATAATTAGAGAAAAGAAGCTAATTTTTGGCACAATATACTGGTTGATTAATATGCTTTCATGGTGATTAATATGATTTTATGGCATTAATCCCAGAACAGGAGCGAATTTATGGGTGAAATTTTAAGACATAGCTCTTTAAAATTGACCAAGCCGTTGTCAAGTTGATCTGCTTTTTATGCAATTGTGTCGAATTACTACGAACTCTCACCGCGGAGCTCTGTAAAAAAGGTTTCTGTAATAATGTCCACATACCGAGACACATGAGAAGAGTACTAACAGCTCAGATCAATAATAAGTAACAGTTGACAACAACTACAGCAGCTGCCTATTGGCAAAGGGCAGAAATCGGCTGAACAAATTAAGTCAGTATGTTTGTTTATACGTAGAGACTTTAGTACAATGGTTCACCGTTAGATGGAACCTCATCCTGGCGTACTACAGACTTAAGACCGACGTCGATCTCCCTGGCATAAACGCCCCTAATAATGTAACATACATGGCTAAGTATAAACAGGATATTAAGTGTTCTCCATTGGTTTAACTAAAATTTAGTTTAAAGCCTCGTTTACATCCACTTAACTTAACTTAACGTGCGAAAAATTAAACATTAGATATAGTTGAACTCCATTGAATTATATGTGTTCGTTTACATTCACTTAACGTAGAAAAACTTAACGTAACGTACCGGTTTGTTCACTCAACTTCAACTTAGCAGAATTCGTGCACTAAGTGCACCAATCACAATCCCTCGATTTTGACAATTTGGATGATGGTGACAGCGGGTGACAGTAACATAACCTAAAAATTAACTCGTGCGACTTGAACTTTGTTATCTTTGTGTTGTTTTGCAACATTTTTAGCTCGATTAACGGATTATTAACACGGATGATGGAACCTTGATCCAACTTGCATGTACATAAACATATTTGTATAATAAAGGCCATAGATTTAATATGGATTTCATATTGTGTCACTGTCAAATGCTCATGTCAAGCACCCAACGTCAGTGAATGTAAATGGAACGGATCCAAATTTCGTACGTTAAGTATAATTTTTCGTACGTTAAGTTAAGTGGATGTAAACGATACTTAAATTCTGACTCACTCATTACACTGTGCCTGATTTTGTAACGTCACTTCACCAACTCAAAAGGTTTAGTTCCTTTGCATTCTCTGCAAACTTCTCAATATCGTTGGTTACTTTCCATTTTAAGATCCTTGGAAATTGATGTGTAATATAATAAAGTGCACCCACGATAGTTCTTAGCACCTTATTTTGGAAGCCTTAAATGATGCTGATATTGCTTAGCGTACGAATATAGAAGAGCTACCTTATTTCTTTCTATTTATCTTTGCGGTTCTGTGGACCTGATCGATTGTCGATTGTTGGTTTCTGCATTCACACTAGCGAGCGCGCTGGCGCTTGTATAATGTTTCTTTCATCTAAGATTGGCTTCAGTCGTTTTACTAGCCGTTTTTCAAATAGTTTTGATAATGTGGGCGATAGAGAAATTGGCTTCAGTTTGTGGTTCTCCTGGCCCCAAACATCACTATTTCCGCAGTTTGCACATATTTAAGCCTAAATTAGTTATCTTAACTATGGCTTTCTTAGGTAATTTTTTTAAGATCTCATCCATCTGATAATAATGATCAAAACCAGGTGACCAGGTTTGTTTTCATGTTCTTCATTTCATTTATTAGGTACGTCTTTACGAATAAGATGTATTGGGTCCATATTGCAAGGTTCAAATTAATATTAATAAAAACAATTAGAAGCCTCTATATTTATCCTTGCTTTAATAAAACATCAATTTACATAGGGAACATGTTTCGGTTGTTAAACCATCTTCAGCCCTAAATCTACAACAAATAGAGAGTTTCGGATGTAAATATAAATAAAACTTAACCTAAATCAAATATTTTAAAATCATAACAACACCTACTGTCAAATATGGAGGATAACTACGGACAATAAACACTCTCGTCATCTGGTACATAGTTTGCACGTTAGTAAAATCAACACAATCAGACTGGTAACAACTGACACAAAATAAATAGGTCGACAATCAAACAGTGAACTCCTTGTTTTATGGTGTTTCGGAGGTTATTGTGAGCCAAAACAGGGTCAAAATCGATAATAACTGCAATAACCAAAGCGGGAGATGTCTGAAATCATCACTCAGGCAATCAAGTGTGCATGTGTTCAAAATATAATTTTAAAGAGCAAAAAGGGGGTTGTTTAGTGGTATACTGAGGGAAGGGTGTATAGAGAAAGGGTATTATTTATTCTTAACTCATATTAGTCGGGGTGAAACTTTAAATATGTAAACAAAGGTTGTATGTGAAAATCCAATTGTTCGTTTAATAATTGAATGCTCGGGTCAATTTTTTGTTTATGGATCTCCAGCTGTTCAAGTAGATCCATTCTGAAGCCTTTGTCACATTGCAACATGTACCCTATGTAAATTGATGTTTTATTAAAGCAAGGATTAGATGCTTCTAATTGTTTTTATTAATATTTACGAATAACGGTGGTATACAATTTCCTTGGATTATTGTAGAATGGTAACTAATGTCTTCCAAGCTTCTGTCGTCATTTGGGGTGAATGATTGTTCAGAGTACTCTACAAAGACTATAGCTTAGTCATTTCTAGCCCATTAGTTCCACCCAACTAATTGTCCATATTCACTAATATCAACAAATTGACTACTTAACACATCTACATAACATATGTCCATTAGGGTGGTTCAAAAATGCATTGCAAAAATTTTTGTGTTGATAGAAAGCAACGATCCCCCAAATCGTTTCCAAATCCAAAAAGAGTGGACAAGTATTTTTTCTTTTTTTGAAATTTTGATTTTTAGTGGTGCCTGTCGAGCCTCAAATTTACATAAGAAAATGCATGGGAAAGAGACATTTCTTGGTATTTTTCGAATAATTGTTCGGGGTTTGGGAAAACTTAAGATTAAAGTTATAGGACTTGTAGAGGACTTTCCAATGAAGAATATGAGCTATTATACATATGGCTTTGACGCCCCCAACCCACCCCACAGTGCCCTGAAAACTACCGTTAAATGAAAACGTACATTCTTCAGAAAATTTACCCTTCTAATCACTTCATTCTCTTCTTTCTCATAGAAATCGTTACTATAAATCTAGTTAAACATTTATAAACATTTGTCAGGTAATTTCCATTTGTTTAAACAAAGTCAATTTGTTTAAACAAAGTCCATTTGTTTAAATAATTCGCTTTTCTCGAAACTCCGTCGAACATCTGTTTTCTGAGTTGAAATAAGTCGAAATGACAGTTTATAATCTTAGAGTGACATTATTCGTTAAACAAATCTTCTTATTGTTTAAACAATCAATGATTATTAATTTTCAACTGTTGTTCTAATTATGGTAAAAGTCAGCTTTTTTGTGAAATTAATTTATAAATTTCATTTTCGAGGTATCTTGCCTATGTTATTAGCTAATAAATCCATATTTGTTTAAACAAATTCCATTTGTTTAAACAATTTTTGTGCAATTCTCCTAACATGATGACAAGATCGGTCTGGTCAACTGTTATTGTCAAGTGACATCATTTATATTTTGGGATAATTGCCATTGTTTAACTAGTAAAATATTATTCAAATGCATAATAGTGATATACAGGTGGTATGTAAATTTTAAAATAAATTAAAAATTACAGCCACAACCTGGATGTGAACCAGGGACCTGGGACCTGGTTCAAATCATTATTAAGTAAAATTTTCTTTTTCAATAATATTTATTCGAAAAAATTGAATTGATTTAAAATCCTTTTTTTCGGGGATTTGGGGAAGTACATTTCTTTTAAAAGTAGGTATTAAATTTCCTAAGTCAACCAATTCTATTAATCATATTTCTTTCTGCATTTCTTATTCTTATTTCCTATCACTGTGTGTCGCAAGATAATGTTGATTTGCTGCTGTCTGGAAACTGTTCCCTGTACTCTAATTTGATGAAATATTGAAAACGAATAATATTTTATTATTTAAACAATGGAAATCATCCAAAATATAAATGATGTCATTTGAGAATAACAGTTAGCCAGACCGATCTAGAAAAAAATAATTTTAGTTGAATTGCAAAAAAAGAATTGTTTAAACAAATGAGATTTGTTTAAACAAATGTGGGTTTATTAGATGATATAAGCAAGATATCTCGAACATGAAATGTATAAGTTAATTACTCAAAAAAGCTGAATTTTCTACCATAACTAGAAAAAAGTTGAATAATAATTTATTGTTTAAACAATAGGAGGAACTTTTTTAATGAATAATGGCACTCTAAGATAATAAACTACCATTTCGAACTCAGAAAACAGAATTCAGACGGATTTTCGAGAAAAACGAATTATTTAAACAAATAAAATTTGTTTAAACAAATGGAAATTAACTGACAAATGTTTATAAACATCCCACTACACGTATAATAATGATTTCTATGAGAAAAAAGAGATTGAAATAATTAGAAGGGTACAATTTTCTGAAGAATCTACATTTTTTCATTTAAGAGTAGTTTTCAGGGCACTGTGGGGGTGGGTTGGGGGCATCAAATCCATATGTATGATAGGTCAAATTCTTCCTTGGAAAGTCCTCTGCAAGTCCTATAACTTTAGTCTTAAGTTTTCCCAAACCCCGAACAATTATTCGAAAAATACCAAAAAATGCCTTTTTCCCATGCATTATCTTATGTAAATTTGAGGCCTCGACAGGCACCATTAAGAATCAAAATTTCGAAAAAGGAAATAATACGTGTCCGCTTTTTTTGGATTTGGAAACGATTTGGGATCGTTGCTTTCTAAATAAAAATAGCCAATTTGAACCACCCTAATGTCCATATAACAAATCTCAAAACAGTTTGATATAATCGTGTATTATTGGTATTTGTTCCAAAATTCCCCTGTGAAAATTCCTTACATCTATTTTCCCTTGGATAGAGAAGAAACAATTGTACTCAATTTATTGCTCTCCACCGATTGTTACGATCTATAAGTACATGGAGCAGGTACCGTACAAATATTACGACAATGCGCTGTCGTCATCGAGCCACCGATCCGCGGCTTGTCTCGATACCATCGATTGAGCTGTCAGCGACCGACGCGAACGGATGGCGAAGGCGCGGTCACAGGCGGCTCCGACCGGTAGAAAACTATTAAAACGGGGCGCCGCTGCGGACTCGATCACCGGACGATCGTCGCCTTCGCTCCGCGTGGCACCGCAGCATGCGGTGGCAGCGGCCGCTCTGGTTTTTGTTTTAGCGGAAAAACGCCGTGTCCGATTGATGATACGAGGCGTTAAACCGTGCCCTCCGACGACGACATTGTTAACTAAAGCATTTCAATCGGTTCTGCGTTGCCTGAAATCAGAAAAAGATGATGTTGTTGGTAGAAAATATTTGGTAGTTTGGGTGAAAGTAGTCTGGATTGTAGATGTAGTTGATGATTTTTTTAATCGAGTGATATAGGTTGGAATTTGATTGAAATTATTATTGTCCTCATTATAAATAAGATATTATATGTATATCTGCATATTGTATACTACTGTATATTAATAATGAGGCAACATTAATTTCAACCAATTTGTTGTGTCACAAATGTTGGTGTTTTGGTGTTCCTTTCCAACTCTCCTCAGTTGATGCTTCGATTCAGAGTTATTTGTTTGTTTTGAGGCGTGGATATACGAGGTGTATTGCAGTGGCGGCTCGTGCTCTAGAAAAATAGGTAGCTTTTGTGGGTACCAGTTTTATATAACTTGCTTTATATAAAATTATCTTAATGATCATACTAAAAGTCTGATGTGGCTAGGCACATGATAATATCATACTATACAGCAGTGTCAATAGTGACAATACTGTCAATTTAATCAAAATATTAATATTAATAATAATAATAAATCGTCTTTATTTGCTCCAAAATAAACATCAATAACTTACAAGAAGAACAAATATAACAAAATAAATTTTAAGGAAACGTAACATTATTAACTTCAAAAAAGAATAATAAAAAATAATAAAAAAAGACTAGAGAAAAAAATAAAATAAATTCAAAACCTAGAGTAGAGCAAAGCTTAACAATGAAGAAAAAAGCTATTAAATTCTATTACACAATTCGATCAATTTCCGTTTTGCGCATTAATTAGGTGCTCCCTTAAAAGATTCCTGAACATTTGCTTGTTTTTCCTTTAATAAATTGCGGTATGTAAGATGTAAGATCTCTGAAACAAGGCTGACTTGTGACTTGGGATAGTTACAAAGTTTTTATTCCTAATATTAACCTTGTGCAAAGGCGTTTTAGAAAGAATGACTTTGTGTGTTAGACTTCCCATTTGAAGCGTTCTTCTATTCTCCATGGACAGCCAGCTTGCATCTTTAAGTTTGTGTGAAATTCTATCAAATTTTCCAATACCGTGAAATAAACGGAAACACGAGTTTTGGATGCATTGTATTCTTCTCGAGGTATCGGATTTTAAGCAAAGCCCGTATATTTCATTAGCATAATTAAAGAAACGTAAAATTGAAGTATCACAAAGCATTTTCTTGATTTTGGTGTTAAACAAACTTCTATGTGGATAAAGCCATTTTAGGCCGATATGTTTCTCGAATCTAAGGGAATTGTCCATGACTAAACCCAGATTTTTCACTTCACAGCAAATTGGAATGGCGATACTACCGATGTTAAAAATGAAATCTTTTTGGTATTTTCAAACATTCTTTTCTGACCCAAATATAATTGCACACGACTTATTAGGGTTAATATTAAAATATCTGTCAAATCCTGGCAAACCAGTTGTATACCAGATACCAGCGATCTCGATCAAATAGAATGTTTAATGTGTGTAGACGGCTTTGCGTTGGTTCGAATAAGAACAACAAAAAATATATACATAATGCACAGATCGCTGACAGACCAACAGAGTCAACTGCTATGCATACTTTCAAAGTTGAAATTTGCCCTTGCAGCTAAATTATTAATTTTTCCAAAAAATTTCAGACATAAATTATACAAAATTTCCTCTTCTTTAATTTATTATTTCACTATTTTGACGAAATGACAGAAATAGCTGCTCATGTGCAAAATCTTTGAAAAATGCTGAGGGCCCAAAGGAACTGGAGGTTTACCTTTAGGCCCTTTTGAAGAAAACTTCTTTCAGCTCTAAGTTTAGTCATGAAAGTTCTAAATATGAAGTTTCGTCCCGATACCTTTAGTAGTTTCTTCGGAATCGTCGCCAAAAAAAACGGGTACACACAGACACACATACACACACAGACATTTTTTTATACCCAGGTCAAAAATGTTCAGGGGACCCAAAACGGACATAATTCCGCTAAAATCTCAATTTTTTTTCGGCACAATTACAATACTTTATAATACTACGTATGATAAGTAAAAAGTACTCATTCTTAATTCTTTAATTTTCACTATCTCTGCTATATCCCATGGCCCTCCAATTCCTTCTGGCCTTACTCTATGGCTTAGCAACATTATAGCTTATTTGAAGAGAAAGTCCATACAGCGATTTTTAGAAGCAGTCAATAATAAACATTTTGATTATAATCGCGTAGGCTTTGTTTTGTTTTTTTTCTTGAGAAAGCATTGCCTAAGCAGAAAGTATTTTTTGGCTCATTGGTATTCCTTAAGAAGGTGTTTATCCTTTTGAGGGTTGATAAGCAACGTTCTGCTTAAGCTGATGCCAACGGAAATATCATTGAAATGTTTAGTCTTAGGTTATGTTTTGCTTGTTCATTAAGTTTGCTGGATGGTTGTTAACCTAGCCAGAGGAAACAAATCAGTCGGTGCCCATGAAATTCGCTCGGTAGTGGGCTAGCATGCAGGCGTCGATACGCAGTGTGGCGGTAGCAGATGTTTGCGACGTCGCTGAAAACTCCAGGCCGTATAGCCGACTTGCGCTGTCATTGATCTAGGTCATTATTTTATATTTAATTTTGATATTTGATATCAAATTATAAAACTTTTTTAAAAAAATTTTGCAATCAAAATTATGTTAAATTGAAAATTCTTTCAGAGTAACTATCTCACTGGAATTCATACTATAATTGTATTACATAAGTTTGATTCTCATGTGTTTAAGTAGAACATGTTTCAGATGGGTTTGCCGGTACAGGGCAACTCCTGAAAATTTCACACAGCAACTTCCATTTTACGCAGACACGAGAAATAAACGCGTCCAACGGATAACACAAAGGAGAGGAAAGTTGTAGCCGGGCTGACGGACGTGCGGAATACGAGATTTAAGTGAAAAAAAAAAGTTCCACCCCTGCCCTGAATTTTGCCACAGTAAAGGCGAAACGGTCCTTTTTTCTGTCGACCCAGCTCCCGGATTGTGCCGCCTTGCAACTTTTTTATGTTCCTGTTTACAGGCAGCAAGCAGCGAGGAGAAAGAGAGAGATTTATACTTACTTTGTAATGGCGGCGGTAGTGGCGGACCGTTTGAGAAAACTTTTGCGAAAATCCACTTTGCGAAGGCAATTCTTTTATTGCGATCGCAGAAAGGTAAACAACATTCTTGCGGTTCTGCACGAGTAATGTCTTCCGAGGCCTTCCTTCGGCTATGGTCTATAAAGTTTACTCAATTTATTGAAGGGAGTTGTGAAAACTCTCTATTTATGGCACAACAATAACATTTAGTTTAATTTTAGTCATATACACAGTAATTTGTCATTGAACTCCCATCGGAATCACAGTCAAAATCAAAACATCTAGGTTTAGTGATAAAAAAGTTATGATGAACATGAAGTTGGACACAAAACGTTGCCAGCTCAAACTGATGGAAAAATATGAAAAATATTCTACAATCCTTTATTCAAATTAATAGCACTGCTGATATTTCACTCAAAACATACTGGAAGTTCGTAGCGTACAAATGTTGTTAGAGGCAATGAAATCGAAAAAAGTATTGCCCCAATCATCAAAGTCAGCGTACAAGTCAAAGTAACTGCACTACTCGAAGGAAGTACCCTAATTATTCGAGGAAAAGCATTTTTCCGACACAAGGATACCAAATTGTTGATATTTTGCCGATAATCGTAGCGTGAAAATGACGTTTAAGGGTACTTCCTTTGAGTTATCCATTGAGTGACTTTGACTTCTACGCTGACTATGATCATTAGGTCAATATCATTTTCGATTTCCTTGCTTCTAACAATAAGAATTCCAACAAAATATCATATTGGTATTTGGTATCATTGTAATCGGAGAGATGTTTTCTATCGAATAATCAGGGTGTGGCCATTGCGTACCCGTGAAAAAAATGACTCACTGGCCAAAAATCAATTAATTCACGCTAGTGGGCGCCAGTAATGCAGTGTCGGCCAAAGTCGATTTAGTGTTTATTTGACAATTTTCGATCATTTTCACCAATTCCTAGCCACTTAGATTACACAAAAAAGTTATTTTAATGATATTTTAATACTCTACAAACAATGTACAATCGTTTAAGTATGAGTTGGCATTTTCAAGTTATTCGTTACGTAAAATGTTAAAAGCACTTAATAGGAACAACGTCCCTAAGTCTTTGAAAACATGATAGAGCATCATGTTTAATAATAAAGAAACTGGTTTTTATAAATAAATGCCTATAATAAAATGCCTAAATGTTTTTTATGGAAATTTTTCAAAATTAATGTCTTTTACTAGCGTACATATCTGCATAGTTACAGAAGTTTTGATGCAAATCTCATAGTCGTACATAAAGCGTAACCGAAAATTATTAATTGAAAAAATACGTATTTGGCGGCCTTAGTGCAGAAAATTTTGACCGATGCATACCATAGGCTGCAAAATCGTAAGAAGTCGCGGGGATGGAAAAACTGTTTCAGGGGCTTATTGCATACACTTCAACATGTCAAAAGACGAACGAAAAGAACATATTTTTTCAAACTATTGCATGAGAACCTTTCCTTAAGGCTCCGTTTTAAAAACATCGCAACTTCCAAACGAAATATTTCGTTGCGATGTTTTTTTTTGCTGGGAGTGGTCTGCCTGGCCCCCACCAACGTCAACCAGGCCACAGTTTTACGATAAGGGGAAGTTGGGGGGTTTAGAGGAAGCAGGCGAAGGCGGAGCATAGTCGACGCGAGTACATTCGAAGGGGAAGTACTCAGCCAGTTTGCCGCCGCGCGTCGGCGCTTTCGCTTTCGCTCAAGTTACGATGTATTAGTGTTCTCACTCATCACGGTCGCATATGCACCCCGGACTGCATACAGCTGGCTGGCAGTGACACACGAAGACAAAAATAAAAAAAATTAATCTGATGCGGCCAGGCACATTACTTTATCATACC
This sequence comes from Aphodius sticticus, assembly GCA_963966075.1. Classification (NCBI taxonomy): domain Eukaryota; kingdom Metazoa; phylum Arthropoda; class Insecta; order Coleoptera; family Scarabaeidae; genus Aphodius; species Aphodius sticticus. Next base: position 21,360,050 of record OZ014508.1, read on the forward strand.
ATATATAAAATTAATAGTTTAGCTGCATGAGATTCTATTTGATCGAGATCGGCCATGTCTGCATTAAAATAAAACTACTGGAACTAGACGGATATTTTGATTATATTGACAGTAGGTATTGTCAAAACATCAGCGTTTGACACTACCTACTGTCATTAGAATCGCAATATCTGACAAATCCTGGCTAACTAATTTTAATGCAGCGATCTCGATAAAATAGAATTTCCTCATGCAGCTAAACTATTCATTTTACCAAAAAATGCCATAGTCATAAATTGTTCAGAATTACCTCTACTTTAATTTATTTTAAAACTATTTCGACAAATTTCCATAAATGGCGGCGTATTTGCAAAATCTTGCAAAAATGCTATAAGAGTAAACCTCCAGTTCCTTTGGATCCTATTCAACAGAAAGCTTTTCAGCTCTAAGTTTGGTTATGAAACTTCTAAATATGAAGTTTCGTCCCGATAGCTTAGTAGTTTCTCCGGAATCGTCGCCACAAAAAAAAACACACATACACAGAATTTTTTTTTACCTGGGTCAAAAATGTTCAAGGGATCCAAAAAGACATTTCCGCTAAAACCTCAAAAATTTTGTTTGGCACGATTACAATACTTTACATACTACGTATGATAAAGTAAAATCATAGTACATAATGCAAATTCTGGCATTGGCTATATCCAATTCCCGCTGTAATCCTGCCCAATACAGTCGCTGAACTAATATCCATTAGAGCCAACTTAAGTTCGTCACTGCTAATTGTCTCTTCCTGTCCACAAAACCGACATTTTAAATAAAATGTTCATTTGAGTCCTGTTCTGGTCTCTTTGTCTCATTTGTAATTAAATAATTACAATATTGTTCTTTTAGATTATCTATACATATATATAACTTAGGTGGTACGTAGTCGTCTTTTACTAATTCGTCTAGAGGACAGATGCGGATGTTTAGGTATTTTGCCACGACTTCTACCCATTACTAAACAAATGTACCTAACACCTAGCAGGTATAACTACACTAAGTATAATATAATACAGTATATCATATATGACTTTTATCGTGTGTTAAATTTGTAAACCGTGCGTATAAATGTGAAATGCGAGAACTCGGTTCTCCCGATTCAAGTACGCTACGGTCATAACTTGTGAAAAGTCTAATCTAAAAATAGCAGTAGGCGTGGCGTAGTTATAGGCGGTGTTTAAAACTCCTAACGTCTGCTGTCTACACCGGGCACCCGTAATATAGGCAAATTACATACATTTCTGGCAATTACGCTTTGTTATCGCAATTATAATGTTTAGATTAAAAATGTACTTAAATAAAAAATCTATTTTTGTATCACGAGTTGGGCTAAATGTTTTATATTTGAAAAAACCCAAAGTTGTAGAAGTAAAATTGACTTTAACCTTTAAAAAAAATTTTTTTTCATCCAGCCCAACTCGTTGTTTATCTAAGAAGTTACATAAAAAATTTCATAAACTTTGAACAATAAATAACGCTTTTATTTGCAAACGCGTTTTAGGAGAGGTAGAACTGGGTCTTAAGAGCGAATGTTATTTGGTTAATTATCGTTGAAAAGGGGAAGATAATCAAAGTAGTTAACTAATTAAAAAAACTTAAGTTATAACCAAGAAACTATTAATACCTGCCAATTCCATTAAAGGCTGATGAAACAAGGACATCAAGAATGTATTTCAATAATATACAAGGCAAAATGCAGTTATTTTTTTTATCTTTCATACTGTTGGCAAGTATTGCTTGCTACTTTTAATGGGAAATTTTAAACCGTTTTCGGTCCGAATTGGCAATCGCTAATCATCGAGAATCCGTTGTCATATTATGATGACCAAAGATAAAAATACCACGCATAACGAGAAATCGGCAAACACTTATTAATTTATTGTTTTGCATTGGATAATTCGATTCAAACCGACCTAAATAAACAATAAACTTTCTTTATTTTCATACCACGACACCACAATGTCCCATTATAATCGAAATAGCCGCTTGAATTTTTATGAGCAAACATATCAATTTACATACATTTATTTCACTGAATACAATGGCAAATAACTAAATACATAGGCACGGGTACCAATTCTTATTATTCTCGTTGTTCAATTTAACATTCTTTCTAGGAGATTGCATCACTGGAATTCATACTCAGAGTACTCAAAGTCTCTCTCTCTCTCTCTCTCTCTCTCTCTCTCTCGGAATATTCGTTGTGAAATCGTCAAAAATTTAAAATGCTCCACGGAGTAAAGCTATTAAACATTTACTTTAATCGGAAAGATTGCCGGAATGGTATTGCCTTGAATACGAATAAGGAAGATGTAAAAATCTGTTAACGGACCTCTATGTGCTTGCCTTGTTTTCTATGTACCACTTTAGATGAATATGTAAATGACCACCTAACGGATATTACGCTTTCATATCACTACACTGTCATATCATAAAGAAAATGATGTAAATAAACAGATGTAGGTGCTTAAAGGTTGGTTACAAAAATATAAAAATACGTACCATCAATAATAATAATTATAACTGTGTAATATACCAACAATAACTGTAATTTGTTTAAAATATGGAAAAAATACGTGTGAGTGAGTTTTATTAAGACAAGAAAATGGTATTTTCGTGTAGGTACTGCAAAAATAATCAATTTAGGCCAGTGGTTTCCAAAATGGGCCTTTGCTATTGCAAACGATTGAGTAAAAATAAAAATAAAAGCTTCTTTTATTAAAATGTAATTGTTCATTCAAGAAGAAACACGCATTGACTGAAACAACAGTTAGTTTTGTAGAAGCAAAAGCTGTTATAAGATCAACAAGCCGATGGTCTCTTTAAAAATATTGAGATTAGATCGAGAAATCGGTAATTTTAGTCCAACCAGTTCTTGTTTCAAGGACGCGATTGGATAATATATTACTTGCTTGGAATACCAAGATTATTTCCGACTATCAAAGTTGTCAAAATTATTTCCGACTATCAAAGTAGTAAAGTTGTCACCAAACAAACAAATGATCTGTCTGCGGATATAGAAACAAGTGATACTCTTGAACCAAAGATGTTCGCGTTGCTGCAAGCATATTTTTCCCTCTGTGTACTCTATACTTCTGTTTGTTTGATTCTACAAAAAAATTTTACAAAAAAAAATTAGTAGTAAGATTTTTTTGAGGAAGAAGTCATTACGAGACAATTACTTGAAATACAAGTGACAATGCGCAGGTGACAGACACGTTTAACACATTTAGGACTGGTATTTTCGCCTACCAATAAAGTACAAAATATTATATGTGATGCGGAAAGCGAAAAGGGACCAGTTCTCTCAAAAATTCAAAGTTGAGTTATTATTTTTTCTTAGTAAAAGAGTAAATTATGAATATTTTTACACTAAAACAAAGTTGATATTACTGCCGACAACTGGTCCCTTTTCGCTTTCCGCATCGCATATAGTGGGTCCCCAGATGGGCCTAACTATACGGATAGTTGACCTACAATTTAATTTCTCAAAAGCAAGTAAATTAATATTCCGTAAAGAGTTTTGGGTTTTATAAAAAGTTTATAACCACAGTCAGAACTTTGAACTTTGAGAACAAACAAAAAAATGTTCAATTTGTCTTAGGGAATAGCGTTACATATAATTTCATCATGTACATATCAATTGGAATGTTGTATATCCATCTCAGATATCGGTTTAGGGCAAATCTGCGAAGTCCGAAATAAAAAAATCATACAAATGTACATTTTGAAATTAGGAATTAGAATCAAACAGCTACAAAACTATGTCCTTAATTTTTTTATTTACTTGATTTTTAAACCAGAATTACAAAAATATAGGGGTAAATCTTTCTAAATAACATCTAGAATGGTGTTCAGAAATTATTTAGTAAGTAATGAGAGAAAAATAACGGGAAAAATGCGGGTTTTCTCAGGTATTTATTCACAGAATCTTAAATTCAATACACAAAATTAAAGGTAAATAATGTACAATTTCGTATAATAGTTTTTTTGATATTTTTGCCGTTTTAATAAATTAGTAAGGAATCAAAATAAATTGATGAATTTTTATCCATTTGTATTGTAATAATTTTGACTTAATTAACGCTAGCAGTAGGATATTATCAAATTCAGTTGTCATAATTTGTTAATAATAATAATTTAACAATAAAATAAGAACGCACGATAAAAACAAAAATAAAATATTCAAGTTTAAAACCTGAGCATGAAATGTGATACAAAAAACCGACATTTTAAGGTAAACGTCCCAAATTAAGACACTGTCCTAAATTCCGGCATATTTCTGTTTAGTTAACATTGAACTTTATTTTAGGACATCCTGTTTGTTGATTTGTCATTACACTTATCAACCCACAATAGTTTCTTATTCTACCAATGTTCGAACGGTCAGAGAATATAATCAAGAAGTTTGACTGATCTTGGTAATTGATAATTGTGTTATGCCAAAAGTTTATTGTTTCCTTATAAGGTTACTGCAATTCGACTACTTTTTAAATCGCTACAGATTAACAGTAATTAAGAAAATTATAATAATATCTATTTAGGCTGACTTAAAATGCTTTATATTTTCATAATAATATGGTGTACTACTCTTTTAACCACTATTATTTACAAATTTAGATGTGCCGGAATTAGGTACATGTAAATATAGCACTTGCGTAAATCAGACATTTGTGTAGGAATTGTATACATGGGTACACGAAATGCATATGGCTCTATTGCTGTCTTTACACAAGAAAATAACATATTTTACATCGTTTGCTATATTACAATTAATTGTACGCCTTTTGTCTAAATCCCGACACGAGTGTCGGAATTACGGACATCAATAATCCCTAATTATTACAGGGTGTCAAAATTACGATCATCAATAGTCCCCAATTCCGTCATAAATATCGACAGGCATCATAGGAGATGATGAAATAAGACAGAATGATGCAACACTAGCAGCAGAGAGTAGCTATTTTGGCATTAATACACCACCTTTGGTGATAACAGTTGAACTGATGCCATCTCCATTTAAAAAATGACATTATTCTGGCCTGAAACACCCAAATAGAGGAGAGAGAAACTGTTCTTCACACTATAACACTAATCTCTAATACTTGGAAAGAATATTTGATAATAAAAAGCAAGGAAGCACAAAAGAAAATCATTCTAGAGAAATAAGAAAGGAAGCGAAAACGGAAAAGAATAAAAAGCTGCGGCAAGAAAAAGAAAATTCCAGGTGCAAGAAACATTAAAATACAGATTAGGTAAAGAGGGCAGACTGAAGAAGACTAAGGACTTATATTATACTGTGCTTCATTAAGATTGGTAGAACATAAATGTTTAATTTCTTAATAATAAATCTTATTTAACAATATTTAAAACACTTAATATTTACTTGAATGTTTAGGGCGAAACGGCGGCTATGTTTTGAGATAAGTTGGAATTAAGCAAATTACAGACTGAAAGGAAGCGTTATTTACTCGTCACACAATGAATGCTTATATTTGTCGGAATAATGTAGGTAACACAAGTGTCTGATTTAGGATCACTGAATTAGGTTCACTGAGGTGTCGGATTTCGGATCAAAATATACGCTTAGTGTCGGAATTAGGGGCAGTTGTTAAACTTAATAAAATATAATATAAATTACATAACTATTATCAATTTTCTTTACAAATGAATAGCCAGATATCTTTAGAAAGAAGTATTTGATTAAAAAAGTTGACATAGTCATTAGCACCACATAAATATAAATTCTACAGTTACAAATGTATCAAAAATTTCTTAACCTATCTGCATTTGGGGCGCTTACATTTATTTGTGAAAAATTGACTTTACACTCGGGAAAATTTTACAATTTCTTGGTTTGCAACCAGCCTGTATATGTATCTATTGTTTTCACGTATTAACGGTTTGTTATTGATGAAACAGTACCTACATATTTTGTCATTCCAACATGTTCTTTGCGTTTTAACTAAAAACTGAACATATTTTTGGGGCAATAGATATTTTCTGATTAAACTTATAGTTCAATCGTTTTTTATTGACGTAATTTTTTCAAAATGTAATCAATTCGTTGCGACAATCAACTATTGTAACTATGATTAGCTAATTGAAATTTGTATCGTGTTTTTTGCTTGCAATGTATAATTGTTTTGTAGCGGAAATACTTCATTTTCCGTAGATAAATTTGTATTATTTTAGCATTTTTACTTTTGTTGTAAACAAGTTATTACCAAAAACACTTCTCGATACTAAGCTCACATCCAAACACCAGTTTCACCAGTTTCAGACATTGTTATATCGTTCGTTATATCCGGTCTCAACTGTATTATGTTAAATAGTTCAACATTTAAGTACCAATTCAGTTTAATAGACAAAAAAATCGTTGAAAACTTGATAGGTTTAGTAGTGTTCAAGATTAGATATTCATACTCGTCAACAATGGAATGCGAATACCTGAATAAAGGACCAAATAACATATATTTTACTTGACCCATATGAAAATTGATTCACAAATCAAAATTCCACCAACCAAACTAAACATACAAATCACAGAAATCGAAACCGGTCATTAGACGAAATGTAAAATTAATAGATGCCCACACATTTGCAAACTCGAAACGTTTCCGATCACTTACTGCAATCTAAAATTATCATCGATCAAACAAAAAACCGCTCATCCGCATTGCATGACTATGCAAATTCATCAAAATGGAGGTGGCTCATACTACCGAAAAGAATATAATCTCGTATGCAATTGTAATTGGCCGTAATGGGTCTGTTGTGTCTGCAAATCAAGGATAAACGAATTATGTGTACCGGTGTGCTCATACACAAACCCTGGATGCGTTTATATATTCGACTATTAAACAGTCAATCAAATGTTACCTGGATGGTGTATTATTTTCCCATTACCGTATTAGCATAATTTTAAAGCAATGATCGCCCACTTGATCGTTTTCAGCACGAATGCCATGTATTCTTGGAAAATATACGGACGTATAATGGGGACGATCATGATATTATTAATTTTAATATAAACAAAAGGTGTTTTTATGTGGGTCGATTTCAAAGAAGAATAGAACTGGAACCAAGCAGGTAATCTAACCAAATAAATAATTTAAAATTTTGCGATGAAACGAGATTTTCTTCTTTCAGAGTAGATAATATTGTACTCAAATTAGAAATATAATTCATGGAATGAAGAAAAATACTATAGAAACTACAGAAATTCGACTACTTATTAACAAGAAGATCTTTAGCATATATTTTATTATCGTCATGAATACTTTTGGAGAATGCCGAGAGAGGACGCTGTAAAAATGTCATCTTGTAACGCCAATTAAACAATTAAATTTAGAAGCATCCAGCTCGGATCTAAATTAAAAACGTAGAAGTGTTTACGGGGACTTAAACATATTTCAACGTTAATTCTAGCATCCGTCGCTGCAACATTGTCGTCCGAAAATAGTCGCGACAAAGTCCGGTGTCCGACGACACACATAAAAAGTCTAATTTTGATTGCTGCAAGTGGAAAGTAGTGGCAAACACTTCGTAGAAATACCACCCGATTCGTTAAGGCCAGTTTCTAATACTTTTCTAACTGATATCAGTTTAGTTCTAATTGGGAGTAATTCGACAGATTTCCAAAACATGTTTTTCTCACTAAAATTTTTTAAGATGCTGTCGAATTTTTTGAGGAAAATGGCCGACATTTTTATCTTTTTTAGTACTCCAACTTAACCTTTTTAGACTACTTAATCCATATATGGTTAAGTCAGCATCATTTGACAGTAAACTATATTTGCACAGCTCAGAGTACAGAAGAAGGTTTAGGTTGCCAGCCTATATTGTCAGCCCCCGGCATCCACTGTTCTGTACCCATATCACTGAAAATCATAATACCGTCTCTCTGGGTCTCTTTTCCCCTCTGAAAAGAAGTGACTTGTAATTTCCTTGTTGATTGCAATCTGGTAACCAAGAGCAGCTGACAAATGGGTCAAATATATCGAAAAATTATGCTCTTCGCGCTTTTTAATTTTCTAGATAATAATAAAAATGCAACGCAAAGTGACATTTCGACGTGACAAAATTCTGTGTCTCTCTCAAAGCCTATGTAAAAATTTGTTTGTTTGAGTTTTCTTCTTCATAGGTTTGAAGTTTAAGGTTGGCCACGCATTGAGTAGGCAAGCAAATATACTTCATAATTTTGTAATCAGATTTACACCGAAATGATTAGGTATTTTTCCATTCACATTATAAGTTAAATTGAACCTGGAACCTTTCCTCATAATACAAAAAATATTCGCCCCAATTCTGTCGAGTCTAGATGACGGTTTTTAAGATTATTGATGGCTATGTCGTACTCTCATTGCGATCAACTAAAACACACCAATATTTACAGAATTCGTCACCTACACTTGACAGAATGGAGCCAGGTATCTAGATTGTGGACTTCCGCGGTCTGAGTCAATGATATATTGATTTCCGTGTGGATACCGCGTTGAGTACTTTGAAGCAGTCGCGTTCTGTTGCAAGAGGCATCTTCAAGACTAAGTATCTAACCAAGTGCTAAGAAGATATTTGAGCCAGGTATTTTTTTATTATTAGCAAAGGTAGGAAGTTCTCTTTAACGTATATTTTTAATGCACAAACTTAAACATGCATATGTAATAGACGATTGAAAATTATAACTGCATTTCCGGTTTAAACACCACCTTAAGGATCATCGAACTATCATTACAGCCAACTTAATTATATCGCGTCACATATTTAGCATAATAGAGAATGCAAAAACAAAACGTAAAAACTGGATGTTGTCCGAAAACTTTTACGTGACCAGACAGAATTTTCTCAGTAGACTGAATTAACAAGTTGAACCTTGAACGTCAAAGCTATAAAGAGTTTATGGTTTTAACTCCCAGTGAAAATCCCGCTTTAAGTTGCGCTTTTGTTTGGGAGCACGAATGTAAAATAGTATATTGTGTACCAAGCCGAGAAAGTGGTTCTTTTCCGGGCCGAGAGAAGAGTTTCGACTTTCGACGCTTCATTAAAATGTTATAGCTTTTTTATTTTTAAATTTTTTATTGCCTTAAAAATATTAACGATTACAAAGTCGGCTTTGTTTATTTAACAGAAAGAAAAAAAAACGCTTACAAATAAAAAATATAAATAAAAGAGTTTTGCAAATACTGCTCAAAATGTTGCCCTACCACGTAAATTCACATTTCAGCACGCTTCCCATATCCTTCCGGACTCATTGAAATATTTCAGGTGTTTCTCGAATGCTTTTTGTTTATTGCAGGCACCACTTATTCGCTATAGCAGTGGAGTTCATCAGTGCATATCTGCTATAGCGAATAAATGGTGGCTGCAATCGCATTCGAGAAACACCTGAAATTTTTCAAATAGTCCGGCAGGATTTGGGAAGTCGTGCTGAAATGTGCATTCACATGGAAGGGCAACATTTTGAGCAGTATTTGCAAGACTCTTTTATTTATTTTTGTTATTTGTAAGTGTTTTTGTTTCTGTTAAATAAACAACGCCGACGTTGTAACCAGTTATATTTTTAAGGAAATATAGAACTGAAAAATAAAAAAGCTATAACTTTTTAACACCCTGTATAGGGTAAATAAATATAAAGGTGAAATCCATTATGCAAATTTTAAATAGGTGTTTAACGTGTCTGCGTTCAAACATTTCTACAGGAGGTATGGAAGAAAACGGTCGGTGTCTGGAGAGCATCAAAGGGTCGTGGGCAGATTACAGGAGAAACAGAACAAGTGGGTGACAAATGCGCTTATTTATGTGATTTTTGACGGATGTTAAAAAGACTAAGGGTTGATTATGTTGATTAGGTTGATAGGTTGATATAATCAATATGAAATGAGATTGGGAAGTCAGACAAATAAAACAGCGAGAAATGATGATCGCAGACAATCAGGGTTAAAAAACGTACGAACAATTTATAAAAATAATTAATCACGCTTACAAAGACATGTGAGTCGGGAAATGACAAAAGACACTAGAACCTAAATAAAGTTAATGTACGTAAAACAATTACAAAATCAGTCAAATCACAATTGTATCAGAAAACGTGAATCATAGTAAAAATAAATTAACTCTCTGAGGGATCAAAAAAAGGCATACTATGGCGTAGGGGCAAGAAATGTTCATATAAGTGTAGGGTACGCAACCAAAATAGCATAGCAAGAAAATTCAAAACAAACAGGTAAAATCATAGTGAGACATCATATATAAATATAGGCCTATAAAAAAAGGAACAAGCCATAACATGGTTGTTAATCACCCGATTTATATGAACTAACAAATAATCGTTACTTATTTCATAGTACAAACCAGTACCAAGCCGCCATATTCTTGATACGGAAATGTCAACTTTTATTTTTTCAAAAGAAACTGTACATTTATTCTCCAAAATGTAGCAGAGGGTTTTGTCTAAATTCAATGATGTTCAAATTGTGTAGGCTGACATAAGAATATTTTTTTGAATCTATAGCTGCTGAAATAAATGCTCACAGCCGGTATAAATTCACACAAAAATTCCAAAATCATTTAGTTTTACATATTGACCTCACGTTTTTACGTGATTCTTACGTGATATGACTTAACTTTTGAGCGCAGTGAAATCTATCAGAAAGTTGAAAAGAAAAAGTTCCATTCATGCTTCCCAGAGTTAAAATTAATTTACAGTTTTTAATGGTCATTTTCCATTCTTATGCCAAATATTAGAAAAAAATATACCGTCCCATTTGAAATTGAAAAGCGGAAGGCGTCTATCAACTAATATGGTGGAAGTTTGTATTTCTACTGGTTTACGCTACAAAATATGCCACTGAAAACTGACGTTTCTGTTCACACCAATCACGTGATTAACAATCCCGTTCCGTTTTTGAGACAACCTGCATATATCGCTCCTTCTCACTTCGCAATTACGTTACATCTTACGTTACCGACGCCGTTACGGACTGAACTATAAACAGGCCTTCAGATATGATCCGAGCGGCGATCCTGAAGAAGCGATATGAGCGCCGCGCGCGGCTATTTCCGTAGCGAAAAGCGGCCGTCGCGGCCGCATCTGCGCCTCACATAATGCATTATTTCCGTCATTGCGCTGTACGAATGTAGGATAAGCACGGAGAGAGGTGCTTGCTCCTGCCACGTGCCCGCGTGGGAGACCCCCGCCACGACGTGATATTCTTCTCTTTTCTCTTTCTTTATTTGCCGCCGTTTTTCGCCTCCACTTTCGATTCCGTTGGGCATCGATCACCTGCCTCGCGCGCTCGTAAGCGCTGCTGGGCAATTATATGGAGTAAACATCGATGCAGCAGAAGCGGGATGAAAGTAGGCTGTGACTTAGGAGCTTACGAGCTTTCACAGCTGGACGTTGTCGAGTTAGCTTTTGGAAATTGTCTCGGATGTGATTTCTTGCTTGTTCTTTTTGTTGTATTGAGATCAAGTGTAAGAAGGTTTCAGCGTATGATTTAAGTGCAGATTGGACAATAGGCTGGGTCGATTGCACGTTTTTTTTCGAGAGCCGGATTCTAATGGTGCGGAAAACTTGCCTTACCATACCAGTAGGTCGTGTGCAAAATTTCATTCCGATCGGACAATATCTTGTCTTCGACACTTGGGCTTAAAATTTGGAAATTGAGACTAAAATCCTTAAAATGCCGGTATAACGTCAAAACCGCAAATCTGATGACTAAAATGTTGAAACAAAACATGTTCATAATTTAACTACCAATCGAAATGGTATTAGGTGTTATGAAGGTAGGACTGGCCGTTTTCAAGATATGATCGCAAACGCGCCGCGCCGCAGCGCAAGGTGTAATTCTGTGCAGCTCTCAGCTAACATGCTGAGCCCAACCTCCCAAGCCGAACCCAATCAACCAACCATATGCTGGGCTTGTTTAGTCCAAGTCAAAGTCAAGTACATATCTTACTAAAATCTTTTTTTATGCTGAAATTGGGCAATTGTTGCCTAGATTTCAGTGTCGATCTAATATGAGCACTCCGTGACTCAGGGCCACATACTAATTTAGACGATTCCATTACCAACTTAACGGTTTTCTCCACAGCAACGGTATGTGAGGGAAATGCGGAAAATTCTCATTTATTGACTGTGTCTTGGGATAATTCTGTTATTAGTTGTTCGTTTGAAAGTCTGTGCATAACTTATCTGCCAGTCTGCGCAAAATAGTCGATGTTTCTATTCAGAACTAGTAAGAAAATTATCTTCAGCCGTGCTGAAGTTTAAACCCCCCACCGTAAAATATTAAAAAAAAAGAAAAGTGCACCGATTTTGCACATTCACGAACTTCTTACTTTTTAAGAGATTAGCTTGTATACAATGTGAATCAATTTAGCTGTCCGTCTGTCCATCTGTGTACGTCTGTGTACACAATAACATCCGTAATTTTGAAGTTATTGATCTTAAATTTGGTATACAAGCTTATCTCATAAAAAGTAAGGAGAAGTTCGTGAATGCGCAAAATCGGTTCACTTTTCTTTTTTTTTAATATTTTACGGTGGGGGGTTTAAACTTCAGCACGGCTGAAGAGTGCCATACAGGGTAGTTGCAAAACCATATATAGTTAAATGTGTAAAGTATCAGTTTTTTTTAACAATTTAATTAAAATGTCATGTCATGTCAATAGTCAAATATCAAATTTTATTTTTTTATTACATCTTTACTATGAGTAGTGTTAACTGACAGAAGGATAATAACAACATATTTTGTCAGTTTATTATACTATATTTTTCAAAAACCCAACAAAATTATCAAAAATCCATTAGAAGACGGAAAATTGTACATTCTTTACCTTTCAATTTTCGTATTGCTTTTAAGATTATGTAAATAAATACCTGAGAAAACCCCTCGGATCTATCACATGTTTTGAAGGTAAATGGATTTCCTAACCATAAACAGTTTTCCTGCAAGAAAAACTATAGGGCTCTTTTAACGAAATCCTCTACCCTATCCTACTCTATACTACTCTACACTTATTGATTCTTGTTTGTGACGTCACATGCATATGTGAATAAAAAATTATTTTTGATGACTAATATTTAAAACAACTATCCCTAAGACAATTTTGATTTGAGTGTACAAATTTGATGGTTTACTCTTAGGAAAATTTGTTGCTTTTATCGGCAAAGAAAGGCTGATAGGCGTTCTGAAATTATGACGTTTATCCACTGAATCCCTGGCATAGGTATAAAAATGATGGGTATAATTGAATTTCTTAAAATATCAAACGGTTCAGAATTTATTACATCGCAAAATGGTTAATGACATGTTTTCTTCATTCACAAATTCTAATCTACCAATATTGATGATTAAAATATTTGCTTAAATTAAACCATCAATTTTTGTCACAAAACCCATCTCCTTCCGTGTACACAATTCATGCTGAACGTAAATACCTACATCTTGATATTCAACTCCTTCAGACGCACATAAATATTTTAATAGCAAACAATGGAGAAAAGGCAACATTCCAGGCGTACCACCCCTTGAAGGGATAATTATTTATTGATGGCCTCACAAGGAACCCAAGTCGCTCTTCTGGTGACGTGATAGGACGCAACCGAAACCAAGCCCTTGAAATATGAATACAATTCACTCTGAAGCCATTTCGCAACTATAAATAAACCATTCTGCCATTATCCACGATCAAAACAATTTTCATTTCGTACCGACCATTTCAACATTTTCCGTTTCAATGAACAATAATCTGATTTTACCTAGAATATAATCGGCTTGAAATTGTGGTAAGAGACATGTTGGCATAGATGAAATTATGTAGAAATTAACCGCAAGCGTGTCTTCTCTTCAAGAGCATAGTATTGCTGGAGGTTAGTGATTAAGGATGATGGATTAACTCTTTATTTGACGTGGTAAGATGAATCAGCTAAGCCAATATAGCTTTCATTACCTGGACCATTAAAATATCAGTTGTTGTACCAAGAGGAAAGAGTTTGAATGAACTGTCATTAAGAGAAAGGTAACGTGTATTTTGTTTTTCATTTAATGATGCTTATACACAGGGTTATCAAAAAAAACTGTTATTTTCTTAAATCCGTAGGTAAAATGATTTCAGAAATACTATTTTAAGTCAAAGTAAAAACGATCACATTTGCAGATCCCTGTCGTATTGGCTCTTGGAGAGTTTAAAAATATTGAAAAATATTGATGACTTTAGTGAAAATAGATTTTGTGAATTGATTATAAAAATGCGTTTACCGTAGAATTACTTGCCCTGAAAACAAACCTAGGCCCCAAAAGTTACTATCGCGGATGGTTTTCGAAAAAAGTAGGGGCAAAAATGTTAAAACAAACGCTACTTTAGAAATGTTTACAAATTTATACCACCTGAAACGATTGTTCTAGAAACATCAAAATAGTCTCATAGTAATCCTTAAACTCTGCACTTGAAAGTCTGCTCACAAATGTTTTTGAAGCATTTGCTGTAATGCTTTATTGGTGTGGTCCTCCGTAAAAATAATATGAAAAAAACGCAATAGCCTGACGTGATATGCAACTTTCAAGCTCAGATTCGTATTCAGCGCAAATAAATGAATCGAAAACGCCTATTCTCTTTTCATAAACAAACAAAAGTTATCAATATTACTCTAATTTACAACTGTCTCTCTCGAAAATTTACTTATGTACAGCCATAAATGTTGGAAATGCCTTTCACACAATTATTAGATCTATATATCAGTTCAAAACATTTGGTGTTGCCATTTAAAAAACTGTGGACGACGTCATAAGTCGGAAACAATTTATGGTTGGAAATTAACTATGCTGTAATGTATGGGTATTTTGATAATACAAATCGACGTGTCCGAGGATTTTTTCAAATAACAAACTCTTTCCGAGATTTTTAGTTTCCATACTTTGTGCGGTTACTGCATAATGATTAACGGATGTGCCAGTTTTTAGAAATTCCTGGTTGATAAGATTGTCAGCTCGATAATAACAAGTTTGTGATACCAATTTTATCCAATTTTTATCCAATTTTTATCCGGGTGTATGTATATAAAATGTTCTTTCAATCCAAAAATTGGGGATACAAAAATTAACAAAAAATACAAAATACAGGTTGAAGAGAAACTCAATGTTATAAGTGTTTTCGAAGATTAACAATAAAAGAAGCTATTTTAATTTATTTATTTAATTTTAACCATAGGGGATGTACTATATCTTCATCTAGCTCGTATCGCATTTATTTACTATACGTATTTTGAAAAATATGTTATATTTCCCATTTTTACTTTATCATATGTATGTATGATAAAGTATTGTAAACGCGCCTAAAAAAAATTTGAGATTTTAACGGAAATATGGCTTTTTTGGTCCCCTGAACATTTTTGACCAAGGTACAAAAAAATGTCTGTGTGTGTGTTTGTGTATGTGTGTGTGTGTATGGATGCGTGTACCTTTTTTTTTTGTGGCGACGATTCCGGAGAAACTACTAAAGGTATAGGGACGAAACTTCATATTTCTGTTGAAAAGGGTCCAAAGTAGAAGAAATTCTGAATAATTTATGACTATGAAATTTTTTGGTACAATCAATAATTTAGCTGCATGAGCAAATTCTATTTCATCGAGATCGGTCGTACTGCATTAAAACTAGTAGCCAGGATATGTCAGATATTTTGATTCTAATGACAGTAGGTAGTGTCAAACGCTAATGTTTTGACAATACCTACTGCCAATATAAGCTGCGTTCGGATATTGACATGGCCGATATCGATCAAATAGAATCTCATGCAGCTAAACTATTAATTTTATGTATAGTATGATAAAGTCATGTGCCTGGCCACATCAGATTTTTTATTTTGACATCGGAATTTAAATCAATAACCGCAAAAGCTCCTAATTACTCAGTTTCAGATTACTTGACTATATTTTTTAGAAATTTCTTCCGCCATATTAGTTGCTTCCTTTTTAGTTTTTTTATTTTGGCTTGATACCAGCGGCCCAAAACTATCCGATTAATGAATTTAGCTTGAATTGGAAAAACTGCCATCTATTGGCCACCTGTTTTGGACTTTAACTTGTACATCATGTTCGTGATATTTTTCTCAGTTGCATTGCCATTTTTGTTTAATATTCAGCAGAAACCCTTAATAAAAAATATTGTCTAAATCACACATGTGCAATTAATAATAATTGTTTTTATACAACGTTTTGTCTCTTCAAAGATTGATATTTTCACATAAAAATTTGTGGATTTTTTACCTAATTGATTTTCCCAACACACTATGTTAAGTAAGTAAACTTTATTCACCCATCTCAGAAGACAGTACAATTCAGAGCAAACATAATTGAAAATAGGATTACAAAAAGTAACTTAAGAAGACAATATTATTGTTTCGAAGAAATTTTTAGAAAGTAGTGTAAACTGTCAGCCTTTACCAAATCACCAGCAATCACTGCAAACGTTTTATGCTTATGGTATAAATTCACTATAAAAATTTGTATATAGTCGAGAAACGATACTGATTTATTTGTCACAAAGCACAAGGGACATTAAAAAAACATGCTAGCAGTTTTTTGCACAATACATTTGAAAGTTAATAGCAAAAAGACACTATTTTAGCAACTTAATTGTTAAATACAACACATTATTTACGCCGGATGATTTTTCGGAATAAGTTTTCTGATGCCCTAACAATAGTTATTTTTTCTCCAGTCAAACAGGTTTTCAATATGATCTGCTAGCACGGTTACATTTCGACGCAACCAGCGTGGTTCGCACCAAAATATGGCAGATGTCAAAATCTCAAAACTTTTACTACACCCAAACTTACCTATATTTACTTACCTGCCTTCTTTGATCAAACAAGTATAGTAACGTATCCCTTAGTAACTCTTCGCAAGTAAGAACTCGTTTCAGAGTATGGGACACGACCAACTTTGACCCAATTAGCCCCCTAATTGGTTAATTAGGTTAGATAGATGCGATGTGCGCCTCTATTCATACTAGTTGGTCGCACGGAGTTCTCAGCTCAACAGCGACGCACCAGCTATACAATGCCCGTAAATTTTATGGTAATTACGTCGGTGGAAGTTTGTTTCAGTCGGATAGGGGCGCAGTTTGCACAAGAAGTGCTATAACTGCGTTACCAGTCTGCAACAGGAATACGGGATGCGGTCTCGAGAGAACTATGTCAGCAAAACCAGTGTGATACCAGTTACAGTTACAGTTACAGAGTAATATCACTAAGTATTTGTTTAATGGAAAACTGTTGATCTAATTAAGTTAATTTTGATGCATTAAAATATGATGTACAAAATGACCAATATTCATGTGCTAATGTCATAATTATTAAGCAATTACGACAATTACATAAGATTTATTAATACTGTTATACTGTTGTAGATAGTGGACATTGGTAAAAACTTTTTGCGCCTCCACCATTTTCTGACAAATGTTTTATTGGCATTGAGGTGGATTCAATTTATAAATTTAACGAAATTGATTATTAAAATTGAATAATGAAACGAATAAAGTCAAATTTAGCTTGAGTTCAATACACTATACCGGATGTAACAAACCACTCGTCTCAGGGCATTTGCTTGCCTATATACCTGTTTAGTCATATATGTACTATATACGTACGTAAGTTTAGAAGAAATGTAGCATTACATAAGCCTACCTCAACAATTCAATTACAGCATTGTTATTTTTAGAATATACCGGAAGTAGCAATGGTGTGTGGTAACATTAAACATGCATGCAATTTTTTTGGAACAAATTTAAATTATATCATTTATGAAATAGTAGGATGCTATTTAATAAAAACATCAAAAAGATAGGATTCCAATTACGTTCCAACAAAATGACGATGAGCGTGGTAAAGTATGTCAACACCATATTTAAACAATAAACCATTACCTCAATTGAACTTGTAATTATTCAAGCTAGTGTGCATTATTAGTAAGTATGAAAATATTATATTCAACAGTTCACACATGACGCAAAATTATCAGTCAGTTGAAAGAAATCAGCTTTATTTTCAGGAACATTGAGTTAATAAATATATATATATATTTTTTATAAATCTTTAAATCATAGTCATTGCTCATTGCGACCCGAACTATAAATTAAGTTTCTAATTTTATTTACCATGGCCATATCCATAAATACGTTTTCTTAGTGTATTTATTGTATAAATCCCCAAATATAATCCCTAGAACTTAATAAACTCTATAAAACAACATAACACATATCTTTTCAATCAGGAAAAAAGATGTTGACACCATGAAAAGGTGTGTTTTTGCTCAACTTAGTAAAAATTCAAAAATGTTATTGATTGTGCAGAAATACATATATATGAGGCGTAAAGTTGCAGAGATTAGGCAGACAAATTACGTCTTAAGGATGAATTGCGAATAACCCCTATATAACCCCAATCCCGAAATTTCTACAGTTTTTCTATTCGGGGTAATCCCGAAAATCCCGATATATCCCGAAAAGTCTCGATCAGTCCCGAAAGTTATGTCAAGATAGCGCAGATGGTTCTTATATTTAAAACACTTTGTTTTAAAACAGCGTTTTAAATATGTTTTAAAACAAATATTTTGTTTTGAACATGTTTTAAACATGTTGCTTTAAATGTTGTGTTTGAAACTACCGAAATTTGAACAGCATATTTAGTTATTTAACTAGACTTGTATGCTGGCCTTTAAGAGTCGTATGCAGAGATCAAAACTAATTTAAATTTTGTATTTATCAATCGAATAAAAATTTTTCATAAAATATAGTAATATAATAACAGTGGTAGCAATTAAAGTAAACAATGAAAAGACGAAAAGACAAAACTTTATATTTAGAAGTTTCAGACTAAACTAAAGAGCTGAAAGAAATTTGTTCAAAAGGGCCCAAAGGAACTGGAGGTTCACTCTTAGCAATTTTCAACGATATTGCAAATGAACCGCCATTTCTGTAATTACGTCAAGATAATTAATAAATTAAATCAAAATTTTGTATATTTCATGTCTGACACTTTTTGGGAAAATTAGTAGTTTAGCTGCATGGGCAAAGTTTAACTTTGAAAGTGATTGATAACAGTTGACCCTGTTGGTCGCTCTGTGCATTATGTATATACAATAAATAGTTTAGTGAAGCGTTAGCATCTTTTATTTGAACCAGCGCTAACCCGACTACACACATAAAAACATGCTATTTGATCGTGATCGCTCGTATCTGCATTTACAACTACTTTGCCAGGATTTGACAGATATTTTGATTCATCAGCGTTTGATACTGCTGTATAGTATGATAAAGTCATGGTCACAGCAGATTTCTTTTTTATTGTAAAGTGTTTCGTTTGTTAAGAAATTTATTATTTATAAAAACAAAATGTTTGTCTTAATTAAAATAAAAAATGTTTTAACTACCCTGTTAAGAAGCGCTTAAGCTCAGCTTAAGATGGAGCGGTATAGAGACCTCAGGGAACGGCTAGTGTTTCTAAGATCGTTCCTTTCTTTTTGGTAGAGTTTGAAATACGTCTTTAGCATTTCAAACTCTACTAAAAAGAATGTTTGAAATATACTCTTCTTATTCAAAATCCTTATTATAATTCGATTTAAACGAACATTCAAATTGTGGTTGTTCTACAAAGAATGTTTGTAACATTTTTAAATAGGTACTTACCTTTGAGTGCTTAATGTTTCGTAAAAAAATGCGGGTCTTATAATATTATCATTCAACATTCTGCGCCAATCATTTATTTTATATAAAACTGGTCTCGATTTTGAATTCTAAATCTAGGGTTTTCTTGCGCACATCATCTACAATTTTGAAACTCACAGTTCCGTTCGAAGTTATTTGGGCAGATTGTGTTAAATTACTGATTCACATAGAGTTTAGCGCGTCTTTCAAAATAACGGTAATTTATTGTGAAGTCATTTTCACCGTTTATCAAGACCTGTTTGACTAAAAATAAACTTGATTAAAATTTGGTATTTAGTGCCTTCTAATATTTCGAAATAATTTGTTCAAATAACATTTTTACATAGCTTTAAAAATGAATAAATCCTTACTCCTTATACACTGACCATAGAGGAGCATGTTTGAAATCATTGGCTTGGTCCTATAATTGTTGTCCAATTATATTTGAACGCAAACCCATTAATTAATATATTTAGTCAAACCACATAACTCCAGTGGTACAAATCTCCATTGAAGCGAACATTTCACCTCAAGACTTCCCTAGCTTGTAGTCATGTTTTATTTAATTAATACGCGCGCACAACCTAAAATATATACACCGCCCAATCCGCAGATGATGGACAGGCTAATAGTCCTTCTGTCTGGTCGAGTCTATTCGCCCTCAAGCGTGGTCTGTCATACGCGACCGGCTTACTTGATATTTAAAAGACCGCTTTGTTGAGAGAGCAATGGAAGTTGAATTCTCTCGCGTTAATTTCTTCTCAGAATTCGGGAATAATGTAAGGAAGACATAAAGAATCGAGACTCCTCGATGCCTTTGTGGCGATGCCGACGGCCGGACTACGTTCGAATCGGTCGGTATTTCGACTTTAATTAAATACTTGTTGACACCAGCAATTATGCAATGGACTTGTTCGTTATCTTGGGGAAGCTTGGTGAGTTGAGGATAGGATCTATTCGATCTGGTTGGATCGACAGCTATAGATCATGTCACCAATGTAGAACAGGCTTGTTTATCTGCCCAAACATGCCATTTTACTGTTAGGCTCGATTAGGCGTTGTGCTTGGGGGGAATTTATTGGATAGGAGATTTCGGATTCGGGCATTTTAGATGGGTATTAATTCTTTGGTTTGGACGTTTAACATTTTACGTGGAAAATAGCTGGTTTTGTGTAGAGTAAGAGCGGTATATTAATTGCATGGACCTACATCCATTGACGTTAATTACTGGTTTTAGTACGTGGGCTTTGGAATATAGCGATATTTTGTTTGTAAATTAACTGTTGATTAAAGTGGTTTAAAAGTTTTTGTGTTTGAATTCTGTTTGCCAGTTTGTTCAATTAGTTATAACCTCAGAATAATTAATACACAATCTATCAATATGCCATTTTTTTGTCGGAGGAATCATGTTTACCATGGGTGTGCGCATTCCTGGGTACCATCAGGCGTTAAAAAACTTTATCTCTGTAGATTTTGTTCCTAAAAACCATATTTTGTTCAAATAATGTCACAATGGCATCTTTACTAACAATGAGGACAGTTAGGTCATGTTGAATGTCCACCGACTTCTAAAGATTTAGCTACCTTTAGACAAAGCTACCATTAATGAAAAACTTATCTTCGCTAGTCGTTAGTCGGTTACCAAAAATCGTTTACATTTAACTTTGAAAAGAAACCAAAGGGCTCTGCTTATGTTAAAATCCTGACAGTTGTCGCCTTGAAGAGACAACTTTGCCTCGATAGCTCAACTGGGAGAGCTCCCGAACGGAAGTTAGGGGTTTCTAGTTCAAGTCCACGAGAGGTATTTTTTTTACAAATTATCCTCCCCTGGATTAAATATTAATTATTCGCCTCCTAATTCTGGTTTCTTTATTAAATATGAGTTAAAGATAAAGGCCACTAAGTATGTAAAATCTCGAATTATTAAAAAAGCTGACTCTACAAATTAATACCAATAAATTGAATGATATTTTCTTGAGAATTAAAATTTTAGAGGACCTTAGATTTATTTGGCTACCATTAACTCGTTTCCAATAAAACTTAACAATGAGTTTTGGCACGACGATATTATTTATCGATAATTTATTTCAATATACTACAAGTAATATTGTCACCTTTCTGTTGTTTATTAATTTTCTAAACTAAAAAATCTGATGTGGCCAGGCACATGACTTTATCATACTATATATAAAAATAATAGTTTAGCTGCACGAGATTCTATTTGATCGAGATCGGCCATGCATATTAAACTGCTTTAAACTAAAACTAGTAGAACTAGATTAAAGCTTCGTTCGGATATTGTACTCCGTTGACACCGGGTACACCGTCAAAATGACACTTACGTGTTATTGGGTGTAAAAAGTGTAATACAATATCCGAACGCAGCTTATATTGACAGAAGTTATTGTCAAAAGATTAGCGTTTGACACTACCTACTGTCATTAGAATAAAAGAATCTGACAAATCCTGGCTACTAGTTTTAATGCAGTACGACCGATCTCGATGAAATAGAATTTGCTCATGCAGCTAAACTTTTGATTGTACCAAAAAATGTCATAGTCATAAATTATTCAGAATTTCCTCATCTTTAATTTATTATTTAACTATTTTGACGAAATTCCAGAAATGGCGGCTTATTTACAAACTGTAAAAAGACTAAACCTCCAGTTCCTTTGGACCCTTTTCAACAGAAAGCTTTTCAGAAGTTTCGTCCCGATACCTTTAGTAATTTCTCCGGAAAACGCGTACACACACACACACACATACACACACACACACACACACACACACACACACACACACACACACACACACACACACACACACACACACACACACACACACACATACACACACACACACACACACACACACACACAGACATTTTTTTGTACCTTGGTCAAAAATGTTCAGGGGACCCAAAAAGACATATTTCCGCTAAAATCTCAAAATTTTTTTTTGGCACGATTACAGTACTTTACATACTGCGTATGATAAAGTAAAAAGCGCCTCTTTATTGCAAATTTTTATTTATGTAGCTCAGACTAGTTTCGTTAACAGAACATAAATAAAACTTTTGCAATAAAAAAGCGTATTTCATCATTTATCTAAATATTCTTATTAATTTTCTGTTAACAGTTATACTTGTATTTACTTTAATTCCCACAAACTAACAATTACATATTTAAATTTAAATAAGGAATTTAATAAATGTTAAGTTGAAATGTTGGCAAATTAACACACCGTCTGGGAATCGATAAAGCCAAAGCTGGAAGTAAGCAGGCCCTGGAAACCATCAACTTTATTACGTAAAGGATTTTGAATCACAAGTCAAAATTAAAAACATACCGGGTGACCCACGCCATAAGTACTCCCGGTTTATTTCTTTGTTTATAAAGCTGGACGAATGAAATTTGGGAAAGTGTTAATAGGCAAAAAATGCCAATCTTTGGAATACTCTTGAGGTTAATATGACTTCCGGTTATTCCGGAAATGACGTCATCATTGAAATTTTAAATGGCACCCTATATTCTTTGTGTGATATGTTCAATCAGGATGACATTCTTAACACAAAAACATATCGATCGTCAATTGTTATCACCAAGGCAACGCAAAAATAACTTTTTTGTGTATTAATCTAGGTGGCTATGAATTGGTGAAAATAGGAAATTGTCAAATAAACACTAACTAAATCAATTTTGGCCGACATTGCATTACTGTCGCCCTCTAGCGTGATTTAATTGGTTTTTGGCTAGTGAGTCATGTTTTCACGGGTACCCAATGGTCACACCCTGATTATTCGATAGTAAACATCTTTCCGATTACAATGATACCAAATCCTTGATATTTTGTTGAAATTCGTAGCGTACAAATGTTGTTAGAAGCAGGAAACCGAAAAAAATATTGACCTAATGATCAAAGTCAGCGTACAAGTCAGTCATTTGGTACCATTGTGTCGGAAAAATGCTTTTCCTCGAATAATCAGGGTACTTCCTTTGAGTAGTCCATTGAGTGACTTTGACGTTGCTTTGGTGATAAAAAATGACGATCGATTAGTTTTTGTGTTCAGAATATCATCCTGATTGAAAATATCACACAAAGAATAAAGGGTGCCATTTATAATTTCAATGATGACGTCATTTCCGGAACAACCGGAAGTCATATTAACCTCAAGAGTATCCCAAATAATGGCATTTTTTGTCTATTAACACTTTCCCAAATTTCATTCGTCCAGCTTTATAAACAAAAAAAATAAACGGGAGTACCTCTGCCGTGGGTCACCCGGTATATAAATAATATATATTAAATTCTATATAAAAGTTGAGGAACTCTCCATTCACTAAAACACAAATTAGATTCATTGAAATACAGAAAGTTGCATTTCAGCTTGATACAAAATGTAAACTACTTAAACTAAAATGAATTGAAGACAAACTAATGCACATTGCTATCTGCAAATAATTAATATTAAGTTCCAAAAACTCAAGGTTGCAGTTGCTGCCAGAAGTCGTAATATTCTTTAGAATTGTAAAAAAAACTACCATTTCTGTGCTGGAGTTATGTCAGTTTTTCTCTAAATCTAAAGCAATGAAATAGTGACAGATTTTTTTTTATTGTGGTCAGCCAATTGTTTGTTATTTGTATACGTTGTTAGTTTAATACTACAATCCAATGTACGAAATAAGAATAATAACTGGTGTCATTAAGAAACTACTTATACAAAAACGTCAATACTTGTAATGTGTATCCCCATCAAAAAAATCCCTTTCTTTTAATCTCCCGGGTGACTACCGCTAATTCCTGGAGGGTCGAGACATCGTGAGGATTCCCAAAATGCACGAGGGGTACGTTTGCGTGTCGTGGACCGGAAATTCTTACTCATTTACATTCGGGCCCAGAGGCACAGAGGCTACACAACATATCAAGTTGCCGTGTGCGGCCCGCAATATGTTACCAATTACGAATTTTAGTTGGACCCTATTTATGTATTCCGAATAAATGGCCTCTTTAACGATTTTAACATAAGGCTCCGGCACACGAAAAACACACACAAAACGACCAGCGCACCGAAATTAACTTTTTTTTTCAGAGGCGAGAACTGTGGAGCATGTGCCCTTTAAACAAAGACATGAATATATTTTAGTTAAGTAGTATTTGTGTGTGTATAGCCACTTCGCAGTATATGTGTAATACTTATAGTATATTACATTATTTACTAAACTTTCAGCGAATGCTTGCAATGTTCCTTACACCACGAAGTGCCCCTAGATGTCGAATACGATTTTGTTAGCGAATTATTTTATTTCTCTCAATTGCCAAATCCTTGGCTTGGTCTATAATACCCACTGAAAAACTAGTCAAAATTTCAAACTTGATTTGCGCGCGAATTGCTAATACAGTTTAGATAATATCTTTATTTAGTTTATGTTTTGTCATGTAAATTTGGTTCTTTGTATAAACGACATAAATATTTTCATGTTAAACCATAATGAAATTAATCTGAATGGTTGGATAAAAGTCGATAATTATTATAAATATAGTGAACTATGTCATAGTGGATACATTCAGTCTCCAAAGAAATTCCGTTTATGGGTGATTATTTTATTGTGTTTGAAATTGTTTATCGATCGCCAATCGTCAGTTTATAACGGATATCCGCTTATCAGAATATCCGTTAAGGGAGAGTATTCTGTACAAACAAAACAAAACATTTACGTACATGAATTAAGGTTATAAGTTTGACAATTAATTGTGTGTATTGTCACTCAACTCCGAACTGTATGTATTGTTATTCAACTCCGTAGATACGCATGTCACTTGATACCGTCAAAATATTTATTAATATTATTCAAACGGAGGAAGAAAACCATTGTAGGACATACAATTTTGTATGTACCTCGGGCATTATTGATGTTTATACCCTTGGGCGACATAAAAAGCTCTCGAGCCTATCGGCCGTTGCGCTTTTTAAACTGTCACCGTCGGGGCATAAACATCCGTCTAATGTCCTTGGTACATAAATAACTATTGAGCTAGATCAAAACTGGAGCTGTCAATAACATGACATTCTTAGAAATCTTGCTGAAAATTTAAATACAACAACTTGTAATCTATGGTTGAGTCTCTATTAGTAGATCTATGAAAACATAGTACATCGCACTCAGATATTAGCGAACACACGATGTAGTCTATATCTCAGAGCGCTCTACTAATAGTGATTTAACCATTCAAAAGTTTATACATACCTTCAATGGAATTTATTTTGCTAGTGACACTGTGTTACAGTGAGAATACACTTTTTACGTTATATAGTGTAAGTTGTAGAGCTAGTGGAACTGAACATAGTGGTATAGACACTACAGACTATAAAAGAAAGTTACCAAACACCCCCAAAATCTCTATTAATGATAAAACCATGTTATTTTATTAATTTTATTAATCGACAATTTCGCCCTATTACAATTTCCTGTGCTATTAGAAGAATTAGGTCTTATATCACCAAATTCTCGATAAATTAATAACCAAACCGGTCCATAAGCAGTAAGATATCATTCATCGACAGTAAGAATGTTTGTATTTCAACTTATTACTTTACAGTAATAACTCGTTGAGCCACAAGTTCAGAAAAATTATGCCGGACAATAATTTTGCAAGTAAACCAAAGACGAGCCTGGAATAGATTTATTTGTGCGATACTTTTCTCGAAAACAATAAAAGTGCCGATCTTCTTAAATGACAAGAGTTTTTGAGTGCCTGCGACGAAATGGGCTACAACATATACATCAGAATTAATTCTCATTTGATTTTTTTTCGGAAAGCCTTGGTCATCTCCGACTACTGATGGTCACATAAACGCAAAACTAGTTATGAATAATATAAACGAAGAAGATCGAGTAAACATTTTTATTGCTGTATCTCTTTTATTTCCCATTAATCAAATTTATATCTCAGTACTACTTCAACAAACAACGAGTGTAAATTTACCCCCTTCCATTACAAAAATTACATTAGTGGGGCTATTTCACTGCCAATAACTCATTTAATATCGGAGAACTTGTTCACGACGATTGAAGCAGTATATGCCAAAACTGCGCTTCAGAACTAAGGCTATTTTTAATATTATAATTTATTATTATTGTCACCTTTAGTAATAAAGTTAAAAATTTCGGCAAAAAATCATCCATGAAGAAATCTTCATGCTAATAACAGCATATTGACATGGACGTAAATTCTATACGAAAAGTAGAATTGAATATTCTTCTCTCGGATCCCGCAATAAAAACTTTTATAAGGTTGTTAGCATTAGCGGCCTCAGGTAATAGCCCTGAGACACATCGCGTTTTTAATTGCCCAAAATATTAAATCGTTTTCCCGCATAATAATAACCATAATAGCCGTAAACAGATACTCATATTGTGGCTGATCCCAGCACCGTTTATTACTGAACTCGAACCCATAGTCCTTTTAATTTTTATATCCCGTATAAAAGTCGTCATAATGAAAATTGAACACGCCAACCGTAAGAGATTTTTTGAATACAGCTAGGGTCATTTACATGTAGATTGTCTCCCCAAAAGTAAGTGCGGTACTATTAAGTGAGTATTTAACGGTTTCCCAATCACGAATGTTCTTGAAATTTACCGACCAAAGAGGTGGATCGTTTCTTTTGTGATATACAAGTCATTTAAAACCTGATGTGAAAATAAAGTCTATACTTGTTATTTAACCAACAAGTATATTAAAAAGAGCGATTAATGAGTGAGTCTTTTTAACGCACGAGCGATAGCGAGCACGTTAATTGTCGAGATCTAATCTAAATGGACTAAATCTAAATGGTGTTTTTTTTATTGATTATAACGCCTTCAATGATTATTCAGGATGGGTTCAAGTTTTTAAATGAACCCTCAGTATATGAATATGTATACAGGGTCTTTCACAACGAACTGCCATTAGACGTATATGGATAACCAAATGAAATCAGGGGTTAAAAATGTGTGGACTTATATTATTCCGATCTTTACCGATCCGATCCGATCTTTACCTAAAATATTTTCAAGTTTTGGTTACTTCTGTATTTTTTGATAATTTATAAATAATTTAAGGCAACCTTGCAGCTGTCATTTATTATTGAAAAAAATGAATATCTCAAAAAGACACATGTATAGGGTACGTAACATACAATTAACCTAAAATTTAAAGAAGATTTCAAAAATTCTATAGAATAAAGGGTGTTCCATTTGAAATATGAAAGTTTATTTCCGGTGAAACCGGAAGTAACCAAAACTCAAAATATTTTATATGATACATTTATATGAAACAACAAAAGCACACATGAATTAAAAATCAGTACAACAATTTAAGATTGATCAATTTAAGATTTGGCTTTTAAATTAATTCTTTTAGTTCAATTTGTTCTCTTACATTACATCTGTACTTAATTCCTGAATATTTGAGATCGATAAATCAAAGTGTAATTTAATAATATAAAAATAATAACCAAAAAGCACTTTTATTTGGTTCTACTAATACAATAAATTTATGTATTGGGTCCATATTGCAAGGTTCAAATTAATATTAATAAAAACAATTAGAAGCCTCTATATATTTTATCCTTGCTTTAATAAAACATTAATTTACTTTTACAGGGAACATGTTTAACACTTTTTACTTTATCATACGCAGTATGTAAAGTATTGTAATCATGCCAAAAAAATTTTTTGAGATTTTAGCGGAAATATGTCTTTTTGGGTCCCCTGAACATTTTTGACCAAGGTACAAAAAAATGTCTGTGTGTGTGTGTGTGTATGTGTGTGTGTGTGTACCCGTTTTTGTGGAGACGATTCCGGAGAAACTACTAATGGTATCGGGACGAAACTTCATATTTAGAAGTTTTATAACCAAACTTAGAGCTGAAAAGCTTTCTGTTGAAAAGGGTCCAAAGGAACTGGTGGTTTACTCATAGCATTTTTCGATGATTTTGCAAATGAGCCGCTATTTGTGTAATGTCGTCAAAATAGTTAAATAATAAATTAAAGGAGAGGAAATTTTCCATAATTTATGTATATGACATTTTTTGGTAGAATTTATAGTTTAGCCGCATGAGCAAATTCTATTTCATCGAGATCGGGCGTACTGCTTTAAAACTAGTAGCCAGGATATGTCAGATTATTTTGATTCTAATGACAGTAGCTAGTGTCAAACGCTAATGTCTTGAAAATGCTACTGTCAATATAGGCTGCGTTCGGATATTGAACACCGTTACACTTTTTACACCCAATAACACGTAAGTGTCATTTGGACGGTGTACCCGCTGTCAACGGAGTACAATATCCGAACGCAGCTTTAATCGAGATATTTGTCTAGTTCTACTAGTTTTATTTTAATGCAGACATAGCCGATGTCGATCAAATAGAATCTCATGCAGCTAAACTATTAATTTTATATATAGTATGATAAAGTCATGTGCCTGGCCACATCAGATTTTTACGTTATATAGTGTAAGTTGTAGAGCTAGTGGAACTGAACATAGTGGTATAGACACTACAGACTATAAAAGAAAGTTACCAAACACCCCCAAAATCTCTATTAATGATAAAACCATGTTATTTTATTAATTTTATTAATCGACAATTTCGCCCTATTACAATTTCCTGTGCTATTAGAAGAATTAGGTCTTTAATATCACCAAATTCTCGATAAATTAATAACCAAACCGGTTCATAAGCAGTAAGATATCATTCATTGATAGTAAGAATGTTTGTATTTCAACTTATTACTTTATGTATGTTTCGGTTGTTTAAACCATCTTCAGCCCTAAATTGTCAAATATGGAGGATAACTACGGACAATAAACACTCTTGTCATCTGGTACATAGTTAGCACATTACTAAAAACAGACACAATCAGACTAGTAACAACTGACACAAAATAGGTCGCCAATCAAACAGTAAACTGTTTTGTCTTACGGTGTTTCGGAGGTTGTTTTTACTAATGTGCTAACTATGTACCAGATGACGAGAGTGTTTATTGTCCGTAATTATCCTCCATATTTGTCAATTTAGGGCAGAAGATGGTTTAAACAACCGAAACATGTTCCCCATGTAAATGAATGTTTTGAGCCTTGTTTTAAATGCTAAAAAACGCAAAAAAATACAAAAATAGTTCTTTTTTCTGAAAAACTTGACAAAATATTAAATTTCTGCGTTCAGATTCAGATTTTAAATTAAAAAAACTTGTAGATGAAAATTCAGAAAATAATTGCTCACCGTTGGCCTCCAAACAAGGTTCTGTATGTCTCCAATTTGCTCTTAAATAGCAGCTATTAATATTATCAGAAAGTTTTCGAGCAACCGCAGCATTCTGTTCTCATTCTCCGTAAATGAGCATCATGTCTACATACTCACTGCTTGCAAAATTATCCATTTAGATCACTCAAACTGAAGCTAACAAAGAACCCTGACACAAAATCAATCAACCAGGAACGTACGGGACATCACACGAATCGGCTGATCGCGGAGTAGGTCAACTACTAGTCCTAAAAACGCGAAATGTCAAATTCTTCGTTTTAAATAATTATTATTTACCCAACCTTGGTGCCAGATAGAGAAATAACTACTTGATTATTTACTCCACTTATCAAAGTCTATCACCCCTTGACATTATTGAACGTATTTTGTATACACCTTCAATAGACATTTACCTCTTCCATCATTCCACAATCAAAGTATCCACACCTTGTTCAGAAGTTGGTTAATTACTCAATTAAAGACGGCTTCGCACATCTAAACACTTCAATTAAACGATCTAATTACTCAAAACACTAACATAATCCTCCTCAAACATTTCAATTAACCTTATTATTGGCAAATTATGCAAACTACTCCTAACAACCGTCTTCCCGCAGCAACAAAAACGTATTTCCACAACAACAATAACAAGAGCGGACAACAAATTACATAGGCCTGACCGCGGCAGCGTCACAAAATCGTAGATAACCATGAAAATTAATTACAATTAGCCACGTTGGATACGCTGCCTGGTCCGTTTCAGAAATTACACACAACACGGTTTGGAAACTAGCCATAAATTTCAATCTCCCACAGATTTATCATAGTTTTCGTAGCATCAGTATCGAAAGTACGTTACTATCTATATACGAAGATGGCGCTCATGTCCGGCATGTTGTTTTAATTTATCTGGCAATAAAAGCTGAGGTCTACGGAGCTGGAAAATGTGCTGTGACTTAATTTTTTATTGCTTGGTTCTTTTATTGCCGCTCGGTAATGAGGTGGAAGGATATGACGGGTTTATGGGTGTGCTTTTGATGACTTCTTGCGAGGACATTGTGTGTGTGTGTCGGTAAACGATATTGCAAATCGTTTTACGAGTAACCATTGGTGATATTTTCTGTATATTGGATGGATAATCGAAATATTTTTATGTGGGCAGCCTAAATAGTTTTATTAATCATAATATGCCAACGAAATTGAACGTTTGACGTCTTTCGCAGGGTTATTAAAAAAGAAACAGCGGATTTTAAATTATTTCTTCTCGCAATGTAAATTTTAAACTGAAACATGCGATATACCATTGGTAACAAAAAGGTTAAACGTTTCATAAGACCACCGAGACGTTGCAGTCAGTGACACAAAGCATCGCTCAATTTTCAGTACAGAGCAACTTGTTTAGTGTCTCTTACTAATCAGTTGTTAAAAAATAAAACAAAAGTTATCTAATTAATATAAAAATATTTAAAAATCAAACCTACGTGTCAGAAGTAGAAACGTCATTTATCAACATCTACAACAAAACCACTAAAACTTAAACATGCCTTGAAAGTAAGCACTTAATAGACCTACATTGTGATTATCAGCGACCCTCTCAATAGTTCGCGTTATATGGTGAAGTCCGATGTTTTATGACCATAAAACACAGAACTGGCAATATAAAACGTATATTAAAATATATAAATAAAATAAAACGTATGAATATAATGTATAATAAATATAATTTATGAGTTGTAGTAAAAACGATGTATCAGACTCGCATATAATGGCTATAATTGTATAAAGTATAAAGTCTATAAACAAGCCGTAGGTGAGTGTAAGCAATACAAATTTCACTGGCTTCTGTGCTTTGTTTGTTTTGGATGTCATCATTCACGCGCAGTGGAACAGTACAGATTTTCTATAATTGTTTCTGGTATAAATAGTGACAATTTCGGAAAATTTGTTATAACAAAAAATGCCAGTACGTTATCGATTTAGAGCTAACTGTAAAGATGGCCGAGAAACCACAGCCAACTTTACGTTTCATTTTGTTTGATTTTGGAATTTTCTAAGTATATTATACTTATTATTTATTATTTTATTACCCTATTGTTTGGCTGTAATTTTTGACAACCTTTATTATTTTAAGACCTAAAAATAGATTCTTCTTACTGAACCATGATTAAGACATCACTTTCACTTGTCGGACGGATCATACCTATCTTTCGCTATTCATATTTTATGTAAAAGTGATATGTTCACACAGTCTATTCAGACTCTAATATTGACAACGCTGCAGCTATGTTTCCAAAACAATTTATCATTTTTTTGGTAGGTACGCGATACGCTAAATTTCTCTTGGCGTCAGTCACTTATTATTGATTAATAATGCTGATCCCATTTCCAGAGCACACAAAACAATAATATTGGTTCAAAAAGGAAAACAAGGGAAACAGCAACTGAGGTACATCATAATTGAAACTGAAGAATAAGCCACCATGCCGTAACCAGTCATGGCCATTGCCATTGCCATATTTGGCAATTTGACTATTTGTCCATTTCATGTAAGTTATTGAATTCCTCGTTGGTTACAAACGTTGCTTCCTTCATTGTTAGTTCCATTGCTTTTTTAATAAAACAAATTAATAACAAAATATTAAAATTTTATCATCTGTACGTGATAGAATCGTCGTGTATTGTGTATACGATGCTATGAAATCTGGACTGCTTTTTGGTCACCAAAACCAAACCTACTAATATTCATATATCCTTCATTTCACATTAAAGTGGCCAGATATAATCAGAAAACCCCTGATTTGCATAATCGACATACTTAATGTAACATAACATTGGATTAAAACTTCTGTTAATGCAAATATGGTATATGTTCGATCTTAACGACGTAAGCAATTTGATTTTCAAAAAAATATTTAAATTGGCTATTTATTGTTGGAAAAAAGGCTTAAAATTAGTAATCACAACAATCATCTCATCTAATTTAATTTATTTTTATTTAGTAATATTCGAAACAACTTTAAAAAATGGGGTGGTTACTAAATATTCTGGTTCTGTTCTGGATGTGATTCTTTTTTATTCGAAAAATTTTTGAAATTTTTTTAAATTTTAGAACAAAATGGCAAAATCTGCAACTCTACACTGTTTTTCTTGAAAATTATAAAAACAAATATTGACAGAACTGGAAATCGTACTAATGAAATCGCACTTGGAGGCACACGATATTGAACTATTCGACTTATAATGAGAAACGTTCGAAGGATCACAATATCCATTGTTATTATTCTGTGACACAGTAAAAAAATAATGTTATAGTCAAATACAGTTTTGTATTCGTCGACTATTAAAACAAGTTGTTAAATTTATTAAATGTAAAGTGGAAAGATTACAACAGTTAAATTACATGATCATTGTTAAAAAATTAAATCAGTATCGAATAAACAAGAAAGCCGTTAAAACTTTATCCACAACTACTAGAATTTAACCAGTTGTCGTAATAATGAAACCCTTCAATTGAAGGTTGTGGTTATACATAACCGAATAACATAACCTCACAATTCAGAAACGCACTCAGACCCGAAGTCTCAGAAGAATTAAGAATAACAACAAGAATAATTCATTTTACGCGTTTTCACTGAGCAGCTATCTTCTGTGGACCTTTGCACAAATTTAATTTTTGCATAAATTGTTTCCACAGTTCTTCGACCTTACCGGCTTCCGTAAACGGACTTGATTGCGTCTCAAAAGAACTTTATTTTTGTGAATAAAATTAACCATGACGACATAAATATGGCTTTTGTGTAGTTCCACTATCGCAGATACTCCTATTCATTATTAATTTGCATACAGAAGTGTGTACACACTACACAGCACATCGTGGGGTAGTGATCAGCTCATTGAACGTTTTATACTGAATGCGCATGACCATCAATGTTGTTAACCACTGTTGTTAACCGCATGATTCTTAACAAGTGGTTAATTTTCAATATAGAACGCGAAATCTTATTAAAGCAACTTGCTACGTAACAACTGCGTTCCAGAATTGGCCTGACATTTTATGTGGTATCACAAAAAGTTGCTTCAAGAGAATGATCTGGAATTGGCAAAAAAGCGCCAAGACTGGGAAAGGTATCACCGCCTCTTCCTTTGCAAGAACTAGACATTGATCTCGAAAACGTTACAGGTATCTTCTCAATCCACGAATGTACCACCTCTACAAAAGTGGAGAGGCAAATGATGAATTAACATGCTGAAAATCAACGTCGTCCAATTCTGAAGAAGCTTTAACAATGGTTTACCAGACCACTAACTACCGTACATAAAACAACTCTATTTAAACAACGCTCACTAATTAGTTTGAGCACCTCGCCATATCAAACCTAAAACATGCAAACTGATCAAATAATCCGTTAAATGTACGTGAGACAGACATAGAGAAAGAGAACGTCGGGTCACGATCTAAGCATAATTAAAACGAACGAACAACTACTGGTAAATGGAAGCACCTAAGCCAGCAACTCCGATGGGAGGAAATATAAAATAAAGCGCGGCTGTCCCACCTTAATCCGTTCAATTTCTGGCCGCGCCGAAAGAGTTCAACGTAACTATAAATACATCTAACAGTACTAAATAATGAGAGCCATATACATTCGGGTGGTAATACATCGGGCTTCAGGTATACGTATACCAAATTACACACCTCTTCGGTCCGAGATGTGGATATGAAGTGGACTAGTGAAGTGGAAGACGAAGAGGAAAAAAGTGGTCCGAACTCTCTTACCATTAATTTAAATAGACCCCGAGCAATGTACGTGAAAATGTCGGCATAGCACATAATGGTGTACTGTTAGGCCAATTATTAATTCTCTTATCTGATCTGCCTGCCGCATAAACAGACATAATGCGACTATGGAGAGCGGTTATACGTATATAGAGGAGATATTTGGATCGTGCATTAACTATCTCCATGTTCAAGTTTTGACGTCTAAGCATTTCAAGTTTCGCGTACGGTTGGTAGCGCCGTCATTACTATTATTGTTATTGTTTGCCGCTTACTTGCAGCTGTTCTGCGAATTTGGTCATGCGGGTATCTCTCGGAATACCGTCTAGACCGCGCGCAATTGTTTTTGGGCTAATTGTATGTGTAGGAGGATATTGCTAATTAAAATCTGTTGTCGAGTAAACAGGATTGTAGGTCATTTAGAATAGATGGTTCTAGACTTGTAGAACTTACTGTCGCTAATTTAGTTGTTACTGTTTTGTATTTATACGAGGAGATTTTAAATTTCTAATTAATAAGTGTAATAAGTGAAAATGGACGACTACATTACCACTAAACGAAACATTCCACAATGCATAAATCTTGTTTGGGTGACCGAATATCAGTCTAACAATATGTGACAACACTTCTTATTTAAAAACTGTTTACTTTGTTTATCGAAAATTACATTATCTCATAACTTTTTCTATAACGGTTTTCTTAAAATATAATATTACAACCCTTTGTGGGAGAACTAAACATGGTGTTTTAGGGAGAAATTTCTTCATTTTAGGAGAAGTTTCTATCGTTTCTAGTTCTATCTATGTGATTATTGAATTCCTTTTTGGTAGAAGAATGGCATGCCCTTTAAAATAATGTGTTTGAAGTTTACATGATGAATCTTTTAAGCTCTAACAGCGTTTATTTTGTGACGGTGCGCTAACAAATAAAACCAAATAAAACGTAAAAACCGGATTTTATAAGCAACTTGTGACTCCGGATCCGTATTCAGCGGAAAATGTGTATAGAAAGCAGCTACTTAGTTTCCATTTACAAAATTCAGTGTGTATTCACTATGTATTATATTTTGTATCTCCAAAATAATAATAACACATATTTTAATCAATGAACTATGAATGTGAGTATCTCCACTACAAATAAACGATGTCAGTGATTAACGTCATAGGAAAGAGCTAAAAAAGAAAAAAATATAGATGGTTCCGAAATCACAAACTTGCTGCTTTAAGTAACGCTTAAATCTGTTCAGAGGCTCTAAATAAAAAAGAAGTTTTGATAAAACTAAATTAAAAAGTTTAGAATGCCTAAATTTTAACCTAAGGTACTTCTAATGTACCTGATATACCTAATGTATTTTTTAAAAGAGCTATCTTATGATACCTCCCTTATATGTCCTACTTCCATAGGATCGATGTAACATACGACTTTAAATTTTGCATTCAATATTTTCTCGTTGCATTTTCTGGTACTTTTAATCATATCCGACTATATTTTGATTTTTCTTTTGTACCCGAAATTTCTTTTACTAGTGTTCACTTCACGTGTGCAATTCGGAAACAGGTCTATACAATTTTTATACCAATATTAGGACAATTAAAGGCATATCAAAGAAAATAAGAAAAATTTGGGGTTGCTATTTGAAACAAATATTGATGAAGTCTTAGTAAAAAAAATTGACTGTTGGATATTGAATTTTTTATAAATAATGAAATTTTGATAAAAGAAAATTGCCTTTTTTTCGATTGATCAGTGTTTCAACAGTTGTGATTTTTTTGAAGATTTCAGGGAAAAGTACAAGGTTTAAGTTTTGTTCTACTTTGAGGTGCATTTGAAGCGTGTAGAATAAGGTTTCATCCGCTATGAACTACGTACAATGCGTCCCAAAACTCCACGTCATGCCTTAGAGTGCTGATAGGCCAGCTCACGACTGACCAGAATATCAAAATATGACAAAGAAACATCGTTTGTTTTCGAGATATTGGCACTTTCATGAATTTTGCCAAAATCGTCACTTTCAGTTTTTCGACTGCCTTGACTACAAAATGTTATTTTCTTATTTGCTAAGCTTCTAATTTTTAGTAATTAACCCTAAACAGCACTAGTATTGATCACTGTCCAATATAAATCTAATGCTGCCTTTGGAATGTAGCAAAGCTGGGCACAAAAGCGTAAAATTTGTCGTTAACAAATTAACTTTTAAGATAATCTGCAAAACCATTAACGGACTCATTAACTTCCGCTACATTATCGTTTATTGTCGTTATCCGTTAAATATAAAATATCATAATTAAAAATTTCAAGGCATTCTGTGCAAGTTTGGTGGTTTTTCTTTCGGACTACTTCGTACGACGCGACGTCTGTTTATAAAGCATCCTGTGGTTCCCGGTTTTGTTGTATGTACAGATTTATTATGTAATAATAATAAATATTTTACTTTTAATATTGTTACTTTTTAATAAATACCTATTGTTTCAAAATATAAATCGCAACTTAAAAAAGCAACCTTCTAAAAATGCTTTTCTTCTAACTCCAACCACCCTAGTTGCTCTTCTCATTGTGTTTTATGAATCTTGTATTTCGCAATGTAGTTTTTTACTTTATCATACGCAGTATGTAAAGTATTGTAATCATGCCAAAAAAATTTTTTGAGATTTTAGCGGAAATATGTCTTTTTGGGTCCCCTGAACATTTTTGACCAAGGTACAAAAAATGTCTGTGTGTGTGTGTGTATGTGTGTGTGTATGTGTGTGTGTGTGTACCCGTTTTTGTGGCGACGATTCTGGAGAAACTACTAAAGGTATCGGGACGAAACTTCATATTTAGAAGTTTCATAACCAAACTTAGAGCTGAAAAGCTTTCTGTTGAAAAGGGTCCAAAGGAACGGATGGTTTACTCATAGCATTTTTCGAAGATTTTGCAAATGAGCCGCTATTTGTGTAATGTCGTCAAAATAGTTAAATAATAAATTAAAGGAGAGGAAATTTTCTATAATTTATGTATATGATATTTTTTGGTAGAATTTATAGTTTAGCTGCATGAGCAAATTCTATTTCATCGAGATCGGTCGTACTGCTTTAAAACTAGTAGCCAGGATATGTCAGATTTTTTGATTCTAATGACAGTAGCTAGTGTCAAACGCTAATGTTTTGAAAATACTACTGTCAACATAGGCTGCGTTCGGATATTGAACACCGTTACACTTTTTACACCCAATAACACGTAAGTGTCATTTGGACGGTGTACCCGGTGTCAACGGAGTACAATATCCGAACGCATCTTTAATCGAGATATCTTTTAATCAGTCTTGCACTTGCTTTGTTTTGGAACATTCGGTATACAGAGAGCACCGGAGAATGTGCGAGAAAAAGACAATTGAAAATTGTAAAATAAAATCATAGGAAACGTGAATTTTGTGATGAGGATATAATCCGGGCTAAAAAAATTTCTAACGCGATAAGGTTGTCGAAAAAGTGTAAATGTAGAAACGTGCGATTTTGGTAATTTTTGCAAATTTATACCAGCTGAAGAAACCAAAAAAACCTACTTGAATGAAACAGCAAAAAAGCTAAAAAGGAAACTAAATAACCTGACGTGATGTGCAACTTTCACTATCAAAAATAAACAATTATTATTAATAATTAAACAATATTTCCATAAAATTTTCTATAAAATTTGTGTTACCATTAAGAGAATTAGATCTTTAGGTATAACCCAAATATTCAACTTTATGATTAAGTTTATCGGTGCAATGAAATTACAAATAAAAACTTGTTCCATTATAAGTGCCTTACATACTTTTGACACACACTTGACATTGACCTTAGCACGCCCACTTACAGCTAATACCAGCTCAATTACAACACAAAAGTAGCCGAAACAATAACAATTTCCTCATCGAAAAATCGTTAGACACGACGGCTAAGTCACACATTTTTTACTGTTTACCCGACAATGTCGCGAGAGTTTCAACATCAATTCGCTTTACTCATAAAAAAGAAACAAATCCTACGCATTAGTATACGGTCATACATCTAGATTAGCATAGTAATGCCCGGTCCATAGGTAATAAACGAAAGAGGATCACCGGCAATCTAGATAGCGGTCAAAATGGACGGTGATGCAATTCACATAGCGCGCTACCTACCGCGTACCACAAGTACTACTCACATTCACTCCGTGCATATAGAGTTTACGGAGTGAATTTTTGATTAGAAACTGGTTCTACTCATTTGACCGTACACATGGAAATAATTGCCGGAATTAATTATTATATTTCATGGGCTTAGGTTACATGCATATCTAGGAATTTGAATGCCGGTTCGACGCGGATGTTACTACTCTAAAAATCTTGCGACACTCTGATGGAGATAGGCCGGTTAATAAGTAATTCTTAATGAATGGCGTTTTAGTGTATCCGTTAATGTATCATGTGAAAATGTTCTTTTTTATGTGGATTACGGTTATTATCATGGGTGTTTTGATAAGATATGTCCACGGAATTTAAAATTCTTAAAAAGTATGGGCTATTTTATTCTACGATCGCAAACCATGATTGTATGCTTGACAATTATTGCGTAATTATACTTTCTCAAAAGACTAGGGTTAAATTTGTATTAGAATTGAACTAATTTACAGGTTTGCCGTTACTTTTTGGTTTTATTTGATTTCAAATAATTAAATATATCTTATAATACTTCACACAACCTACCTTTCTTACTGTTTCTAAAATCGGTAGCAATATCCCCTTCCTCCGATTCTCTTTAACTGTTTTCACTGACATTTAAGGCGAATGGTAAATGTAACTTATTCATTGATATTCGACTTCATTCATTCAAACGGTCCAGCCTGTAGGGGAGACCGGGGCACATTGGGACACTTTAAATTCACCGCCTTAATGACTTGCGATTAAATGCGCATTCACACAGAATATGCGTCAGTGGATGTAAACAATATCCAAAAAAGTTTCCAGCAAATTTGTGTCGAAACTACGTTTTTGATGAATGTATCAGTTTTTGGTTAACTAAGTAAGTATTGTCTACGTCTGTTCGTAAGGCTCTACACAAGTTTATATATTATATTGTATAATATTATGTATATTCATACAATTACACATATATTCTTCATACATTACCGCTATTGGCGGCTACCAAATCATAACCTTCAATTTTCTAGAATTTTTCAATTCATAACTCATGTTGGGGGGCACATTGGGACACTTCAACTGGGGCAGTTTGGGACAGGGAAATAAGGTGAAATTTATTTATTTATGCGAAATTTATTCATTTATGCCATTTGCGCCTCGGTGAATCATATTTAAGGTTTGAATCGTCTCTTTTCCTTGTCGGCCGAATATTTGAATAATAATTTTAAAATATTGTTATGCTGGTTTTGAAGAAATTCCTCAACAACCATTGTAGGTAGTTCATAAAACACTTTGACCTTTACAAGGTCACACCACACAATCAAGTCGCCGTTAGGCTATAATATGTTCATTGATGTTTTTGTTCTTAAAGTAAGACGCTCTATCACCCCTCCAATATTCGGGACGTGGAACAACACAGTCTGTATAATAATATAAAAACTATTTAAATTTTAAGTATATTTATCAGGTATAGTCTGGAATGACAGAGGGCAAGATTTTTTTCGATAGATATTCAATTTAAACATGATTTTTTTTAGTTTGAACCGGTGATATTTGTGTTACAAATTTTGAACACCCTGTAAGATATAATAATGAACTTAACGGCATTTTGTTTGTCCATGTTGATGGTTTGTACTCACCAAACATCAAATTGGTATCTTCAATAATAACCAAGATATTCAAACTGTCCCAATGTGCCCCATGCCTGTCCCAATGTGCCCCTGGCCGGAGCATATTGGGACAAACTGCGAATTGAAAAGAACTTATTATAATTCCAAAAATACTTCATTCTACTTAAAATTTCCAGTGTATTAAGTAGTATTGCCATTACCAACCAGTTATTGTAAAAAATAAGGCAACTATATGCGGATGTCAAAATCCGTGCCAATGTGCCCGGTCTCCACTACATTATTAGATGCACGAAGTAGGTGGTCTAATTACTAACAGCCTATCAAAAAGTAATTCTTCGTTCTTTCGATATGGGTGTTACAATTTGTTCGTTTCAATGTGGTTCCATCTTATTTCATTTTTCGTGAGGATGGATAATTTTGTTATTATTTCCTTTGCTTTCCAAAACAATAAAATTCTTTTTAATTCCCTGGTGTTTTGGAAAATTGTGAAACTATTTATTTTACTTTTTTAACTACATTTTCAAAAAGCATCTTGAGATGTTATTTATACCACTTTACACGTCCATCAAATCTTCTGTTTTTGAGTTTATACCTTCTTATCATCATAAAAGGGTGCGGTCTTGATAGTGGCTGAAGGGGATTTTTGGAAACAGCCTATTTTTCATTTTGAGGAACTCTGATGATTGATGCAAATAAATCATAAAAACATGGTTTATAAATAACCGTTAATATGATTTTTGGTAAAACTCGTAATTTTTATTTTTAAAAAGTAAGTTCCAATTTTCAGGAATGTAACATCGTCAGCTTTTGAGGTATAGACGCTTTCCTTTTACACATCCCTTAACTGGATTTTTTTGGAATGATGAAAGTACATGTTTCTCTATTTGTAAATGAGAAGAATATTAATGCCGATTTTCACTAAAAAATATACTTTCTTTGAAAAATCGTCAAGGGGATTTTTGAAATATCACATAACAATAGTGTATATATTTTAAAATGCAATTTTCAATTTAACTATTTAAAACATTTATGGGTATTAGGATATGGGTATAGAAACCATAACCACCAATTTTTACCCTCCCACCCTGATTGCGGCATTTTAGGAAAATGGTAGAGCATGTGTTTCCGTTTTTAAAGGAGTTTTTTTTTGTTTTTAATGGAGTTGTCAACAAAATGCAAATTGTCATAGTTCTGAAAATAATAATAACAATAATAAAATATCATTTGGAAAAAAATTATCGCAAAAATATATTGACTTTAAAATACTGGATTATTCACATAAAAAAGAGATACAAATATGAGAATTGTTCATTAACATGGGCCCAAAACTAAGCCTGGTGTCCGTTTTTAATAATAATAATAATAACATTTATTGAAAATAGAAGACCTAATACAAATTAACTAATGTACATAATATTACTACATTAATGAAATAAACTCAGAATTCATAAAACACTGAACAAATAACATGCCATATAAATCTCACCAAAGCATATACAACATTGCAGGCATTATTACAGTTGATATCAGGAGCTTCTTTAACTGACATTTAAACGTCAGTTTTAGTGTGAATGTAATTATCTATTGTTTAAAAGGGCATTCTGAAAGAATAAATTTCAGTTGTCATTGATTTCTTCAAATATTTACTTCAACTTTTTCCCCATTTAATTAGGAGAAAACAGTTGTTGAAAACAGAGACCGATAGGTCAGAATTGATGTAAGTAATTATATTTATTTGCAATTTCCTACCATTTTGACAATTTTTTAGCCACATAAATTAATGAATTGTTTATTGTCTTGGGAATCAACATTGATAATCGATATATTTTTATGTTCACAATGGTAAAATATCGAAAACAAAAACGTGTAAGGTGCATTTTAAAATTTTGCAAATGACGTCACGTTCGTAGATAGATATGCTGATATAATCTAAAATTCGAGAGATTTTTGTTCATTTAACTTTTTCTGTTCTCGCGCAAATTTTGCTTTTGACATTTGATACCTTTTCTGTGCATCACAAATCAAACCACAAATCTGTAAAATCAGTGTAAAATATTGGGATATGGCTTTGCTCATAAATATTCAATTTTTCAATATTTTCGTGCTATCCAAATCAACTTATCATCAATCATGTTTAAGCATATTGCCTTGACCTTGAAAAAGAATATGATTGCATAGAATTCTTTAAGTAGTTCTCTTGTTCTATATAGTAGGGTTTAGAACAGGAAAAACTTTTGGCTGCCAAGTTCGTAATTTTCCATCGAAAATGTTGGCCAGTGTAATATTTGTTATCTATCTTAAACCACCACATTGCTTCATTTTTCAGTCTTCAAATTTTCCCAGCGGTTTTTTCAACCATTTGCAATATAGATTTTGCAGCAGAATAAAATCATGATCTCATTTTATAATTCGTCTATCGTATTTATCATTATTTAAACATAAAAATCATACGATAATCCTCGTATACTCCACACTCACCATCACTTACCGAATTACAAGTGCCACTGGAATGAATAATAGCGATATTTTACATATGTCAACAGCTTACCAACGTGATTAATCACCGACCGGAAGAAAGTACACTGAGCCCCGTTACCCGTATATCGAACACCGAAGAGTCATGACCATCTCGTAACAATCACAGAAAAGTGGCATATTTGCTCAGTTACTCATCATTAGGCGGCTTCTTACATATTGGTAATATCAAATTCTTCACTCCGCTGAAGGAGTGAGAGAAGAAAATTGTTTGAATTGCGGGTGAAGCGTAGGCGCTCTATTGGTGGCCGTTGCGTAAGCTTACGCATCCGACGAGTATTATAAAAGTAACGCAAGACGAAAATACAACTCGCCATCCGAAATAAATTACATGCAGACTGGTTGTTACGAGCATTGCGACATGGACATTGTTTCATTCCTGAAGTCTCCGAGGAGAATGAACCTATGCGATGGAGAAGTCCACTCGGTTGCTGCTTTGCATAGAAGAGGATGGAGGATTCTGGGTTTTTTCTTGTTTTGTGGTGTTTTTTTGTTGTTGTTTTTTTGGAGGACTGGACAAATGTTGGACAAGAGCCACTGTTTCTATTCACTCTCGTCTTTTTTCGTATCGTGCTCTTTCCTCAATTTAATTTTAGTACATGGAAGAGGCTTCATTCCGCATATTTTAAAGCTAATGCATCCGGAGATTAGGTTGTTTGGAGGTATGCTGAGTGGCGAGTCATCACTTTCATTCAGATATAAGTGGTTTTTTGATTTGATATCATTTTGAGATTTCCGGTACTGCAACGATAATTGGCATGTCACCTTATATCGAAGTTGTTGATAGTAGACACATATTTTTTAGATATCGTGTTTTTAAAAGTATAATAAATTAAAGGCACATTTTTATTTTTTTAGAGATAAAGGATGCTCGATTAATTATATAAATTAAATTTTTGGCAATAGTCTGCCAATAAGATATCAACATTGCATAAAGTTATTGTGTGTAGTAATCTTTTACTGATTTGGGTCATTATTTCAGCACCGCTTAAAGAAATTCAGCAAAATTGTCATATGATTATAAAATTGTAAATAATTCAGTGCAACAAAAAATTTCCTCCCGGTAAAAAAAGGGGGTTTTCTAGGTTAGCTCGAATAAGCGAGTTATTTGCAAATTTATTTTTAATTTTATTCAGAATTTTAGTCCAGTCAAATGGTGTTTTGGCCAGGAAAAAATATAGAAGTTTTTTTTTCTATCATTCCATATGTTTTTGGGGAGCTGAATCCGAATTTCAACTTTGCTACTTCCCACGGATCACAACTAAAATCGCAAAAAACCTCAAAATTTTCGACTTTACTTCAGTTTATTGCCAAAAAGTCATAAAACTATGCACTTTCCGACGTAGAGCACTATATACAAAAATAAAGTACACTAAATTTCCTTAAAAAAGCACACTCAAGTGTATTTTTTTGTTGAATACGTTTGGCCTGGTTTGGCCGGTCGAGCACGCTGAAAGAAGGCCAAATTTTCCTACTTTATGTGATGTGCGTGTAATTACAAAAAAGCTTAGATTCTGATAAAACTGCAGTAAAATCTTTACAAAT
The DNA here is from genome assembly GCA_963966075.1 of Aphodius sticticus. NCBI lineage: Eukaryota > Metazoa > Arthropoda > Insecta > Coleoptera > Scarabaeidae > Aphodius > Aphodius sticticus. The sequence goes on from OZ014508.1 coordinate 21,404,689, forward strand.
TGCATAACTTAATCAGTTATTTTGGCCAAACTGTGTAGCCGCTAGAGCGCGTTGAAATTTTATGTCACATTACGCGAAACCGCGATAACAAAAGCCCTTCACCAAAAGTTCAGTAGAGACCTATATTACTACTATATATTTGCTGTTTTTAATTAATACTTAATGTATTATGTAATTTTTTATTTTTTTATAAACATTCTTGACTTAAAATAACATAATATAACAACCCAATCCCGCGGCAACACGTTTTGCCCAAAATAAGTGATGTGCAATTTGTAGGGAAATTAATATAGTTTTAGCACTATCTTAGCCTTTTTAACTAACTCAAAAACTGGGTTTTACATAAAGTAGGAAAATTTGCCCTTCTTTCAGCTCGCTCTAGCGGCCAAACCGTTCAACCAAAAATTGCATTTCAGGAGTACTCTGATAGGAAATTTAATGTACTTTATTTTTGTATGGAATGGTGTACCTCGAGAAAATGCATAGTTTTAGCACTTTTTCGCAAAAACTGAAAAGCGGTCGATTTCTTTTTTATTTCCTTTGCGATTTTCGTTGGGAAGCCACATCCGTGGGAAGTAGCAAAGTTGAAATTTGGATTCTGCACCCCAAAATACATATAGAATGAGAGACAAATGAACTTCTATATTTTTTCCTGGAACAGGCACTCTCGGAAACGATTTGACTGGAATATTTTGCCATAATATACAGTGTTTTCTTATCCGCTTATTCGAGCTAACCTAGAAAAATGCCTTAGGGGTGTGTTCAGGGGTTCATATAGAATCATTATTAGCTAAAATTTCCCGGGAGGAAGAGAGTTGATCAAAATTTGTCGGACAGTGTATTGAATCGGTTAAAACTTATCGAGTCTACAAGAAAACCTAACCAGGTTCCATAATTACTTCGTAGGGTGTCTCCAACTTTGACTATCAAACCATGATTTTAGTTCTTCCGGTATAACCAGCTTTAAGACATTTTCCTAAGGTAATCTTAATGAATTTTCGTACAAAGAGGTGATAAACTCATCAACATTGATCAAAATTGCAAAAGAATAAACATCAAAGTAAAATTGCAAACTATTGTTTGTATCTGTGTATCTTTTACGGGCATTTAGATATTTGGATTAATTTAAAAACAAAATGTTGGCAATTCATTTCACTTTTTAACAGTGTACTTGAGAACCTGCCCATGTTCCTTACTTATTTCATATGGTGTCTCGAAGTTAGACCAACAAAACATCATGTTGGTTTCTTCGGCATAATATGCTTTAAGCATATCTGTTTTCAAATTCCAAAATCTGTCACAATTTTAATGAATTTGCTTACAATGTGCTGAAATCATCAAAACATCAAAATCGGTAAGAGCTTAAAACAATTGTGGATTATCAAAGCTTAGCCAATGCGAGTGTATTGCAGGTATAATATATACTTCCACTTATAGACACAAAGTTAATGAAAATTTTATAAATAAATAAAAAAATACGAAACACAACTACAGAAAATATTATATGCCTTATTCTTAAATCTTCCGTTGGTTTTATTCTTTTCCGTGATTTTTACTCTTGGTATTTTTTTTTGATTTCTTATTCCTTTCCTGACTTATCTTATTATTATTTTGTATGTGCCTTCATGAAGAATTTATATGAATAAGAACAACTGTTTCTTCTTTTACTTCGCATCGTCCATTTCTTTTTATTATCTTCTTCTGCTTATTATATATCATTAACTTCCAGGTGTACTTAATTTTTATTTCATATTATTTTTATAATAATAGTTATTTATGTACCAAGGGGATTAAACGAATGTTTATGCCCCGAGCGTGGCCGTTAAATCAAGTAATGCCCGTGGTACATACAAAATTTTATGTCCTACAATGGTTTTGTTCCTCCGTTTGAATAATATTAATAAATATTTGGACGTTGTCAAGTGACATGCGTATCTACGGAGTTGAATAATACAAACAATTTGGAATTGAATGACAATATAGACAATTATTTGTCTGTAACCTTATCGCCAATAATTGACATTGGCGATTTAAAATTTACAATTTGAATGAAATAATATTTGATATATTTGACATATAAGCATGGCAACTTTTAATGCCCGCGGGGGTGTTAAAATGCTTAACGCCCTCGCGGGTGTTAGGAAGTAGTATTTGCCCCGGTATCTAAGATGTAAAATGTCACTTTATGATCATGTAGGACATAATTAGTATATTATTTGACGAGCACCTAACTAAGGATATAAATCGCGACCATGAAGTTTATACGCGAACCGTAGGCGAGCGTGTAAACATGCGAGCGATTTATATCCGTTATGTGCGAGTCGAATACGACGTTTTATCTACGACTTATAAATTCCATTTTATATCAAATATTTTAAATATATTTGTCATTGATGGCGAGACGAACTGTCACATAACTGTCATCCACGTAGGTTTTGACACTAGCGTTGTATAATGATGACAGTTCGTTCAAGTAATGAAGTCATTATTTGAACGACGCGACGTGTCATTATTATACAACGCTAGTGTCATTATAATCATTGGCGTGTATCATGATGGGGTATATATAGTCATAGATACATATGCAATGCACTTATTATATGTTTGTCGTAGATAATAGTTATTTATGTTACAAGTGCCGAAAGTACGGAATAGCGCGACGAGCGGTAATGCGGCGCGACGCCGAAGGCGGAGCGTCGCATGTGAGCGAGTCGCGCTGTGTAGTTTTCGGCAGGAGTAACATGTTTTTGTGCTGCTTTTTGATTAAATATGTATTTAAAAAAAATGGTTATATTGACGATACGTCAAGAATAAAAAACTAATTCAAATTCTGACAGATTTATATTTGTTCATTACACTGTAGATGTCACATGCGTACCAACATACTAAAATAAAACTACACTCGTCGCTATACTTTATTTACAATTTTCTCAATTTATCGTTTTTAGAATTAGATATAACAACGGTTGCTATTCCTTAGTTTATTTGAAATATGTATTTTGTACTTTGCCGCACTAGAGCGGCAAAGTTCCATAGCGGTTTTCCAACCTCGAACGAAATAAGCTGTTTTCGAGTGTGACAGCAAAAAAAATATTATAAATATAACTATGAGCGTACTGAAATTGATAACACTTGTTATTTAAAAAAATCATCGGATACGTCAATTTTAGATTACACTGAGGTACAAAATAGTGATGCATTATTTCTGTGGTTGAAGAGTTGCTTGCGATATTGAAATGGATACTACCACGATACTACCTAGCTCATTGACTACGTAATACGTTGGTAATTCAGTTATTTCGGAAATGAAAAATGACAGATATTTTGACAGACATTTGACAGACATTTTAGAAGCAGGAGTTGATTTTTAACGGAATTAAAACTATATATAAAAAATCAGTAATGTTGGTAACAAAAAATAAGAAATACTATTTTTATTAATTATTATTGCTATAATTTTTAATTATAGGCAAGAAGTTTATAAATATTACTCATTTTTATGTCTACCTTTTCTTGTTAAAACATAGAAGACTCCCGAAATTAAACGAATATAAAATCAAAATAACTATAAACACCTTACAAAATATTTTTGGAACGCAACGAAATTTAACTTATTTAGAGTTAACCTTTTCAAAACAGGTAAACCAACAAACTTGTGAAGGTACGTGTTTCATATTGATTTTGATAGATCCTTAAATTGTCTTAATGATGGCATAACAACTTTATGGGTTTACATAGACAATTCTTGAACTAAATGCAGTTAGAAAGTAGTAAAATTTTATAACTTTGACGAAAGCAGTTTTTTTTTTATGATGGAGAATAGGTGGTTTCGAAAGATTTCATTGCGGTGAATGCGAAATTGGAATAATCGGAATTTAATATGATGTTGCTTATAATGCCGTTTTTGCATTTTTTTAAATTATTTATTAGTCCTATTAAGGACCCGTCCTTAAGGACACTTAAGGACACTTACGTTTATACGCTTTTAAGTTTAAAAAATGGTTAAAATCACGTTTAATCGACGTTTTAACTTGTTCATGTTGTTGCTGTCTCGTTTTTACACCACTTAACCCTAGGGGTTAGTTAGTGTTTGGGAATTACATAATGCTTTTTACTTTCTATGCCTCAGCCTCTACATGTCTATTTATTTCTACCGAAATACCACCCTTTAAATGATATGCTTTGTAAGCTTCTATGTATATTTTCTCTACGGAACAAACACCGTTCATACCATTACACTTGTCGGTCTTACGTGGACCATGTCTCTCAAAGCCGTGCCTGCGTTATTTTGAGATCAATTAAATCTAATTTATTCTAGATCCGCCGCCATAACATTCCCCGTTTCCATCTCTTTCTCCATCCCGATTTACAAATAACTATAGATCGTATACAGTAGTAGTTTTCTTTACATTGCCTTTACATACATGCAACGGCGGTTAATTTTAACGCCCGCACTCGTTGGAATGGAACAAATATTTACGATAAGTATACGCCTCGGATGGAAAAATTGTTTGTTGGTTAATGTACGGAATTAAACAGGCGGCGGTGTGCATCGGTAGTGCACTGCAGCGCCGTGTGCGGCCGTTCCCTCAATTATATCGTACCGGGAAAGCTCAATTCTCCAAGTTTTGCGCGATACCTACTGCTCAAGCGAACGGTCAACGTGAGAGAAGCGAACCGAAGCGAAATACAAAACTTTTTTGACATCGTTTGGAGAATAGTGCATCATGTCATTACAATGTTATCCAAAATTGTTTATAAATTCATCAAAATTTATTTATTGATCAATAATTATAAATTCAAGATCTGTGAATTAGTTGTGAAGTTAAGTAGACACAGTAGATTTTTGTAGTACAAGTAATGTTAAAAATCACAATTTGAAGATGAAGAATGTGCATAAGCATATAGAAGAGAGAAACCAAAATGTGAGCGCAACAAAACCAGGATCTTCTCGTTTGCCATATTTATCTGTACCAGTTTTTGTCTTTCTTTAAAATGATGATCACAATGGCCTTTAATAAAGCAGGTATAGTTAGTCCGCCCGTCTTTTGTCTTGCCAAATAGAATTTTTTTATTATTCATAAGTGCATCACAATCTAGTCATAATTGACTAATGAGTAACTTAATTCTAACTTAATTTACTAGTATAACTTAGCCTAACAGGCACCCATCGATGTCACTCAGTTGGTCCTGGTATACTAGGCACGTTTTTCTTGCGCACTACATAGAATTAAGACTAGTAAAATGGGTAGGCCTAATAGGCCTGCGGACGCCGATCTAGGTAGACGCGCGACTATGCTCCTACGTTCGGCGCGAATAAAAAATAGTAAAATATCGCCGCAAGGCCTAAAATCCACGAAAAAACCATCGAAAGCCTAAGCGCTGAGGATCGAAATTTATGGCAGAAAATCAACGCCTGGGGCATCGATTTTCGCTTCTCCGGGGAGCAGTTGCCTTCCCCGTTTCGTTGATTTGACTTTTATATATATAATAATATACAATATAATATATCGCGAAATTTTGAGATTTTAGCGGAAATATGTCTTTTTGGGTCCCCTGAACAAAAAAATGTTTGTGTGCGTATGTCTGTGTGTGTGTATCCGTTTTTCTTGCGACGATTCCGGAGAAACTACTAAAGGTTACGGCACGAAACTTTATATTTAGAAGTTTCATGAACCAAACTGAGAGCTGAAAAAAGTTTTGTTCGAAAGAGCCCAAAGGAACTGGAGGTTTACTCTTATCATTTTTCAGGGAGTTTGCAAATAATCTGCTATTTCTGTAATTTCATCAAAAAAGTTAAATAATTAATTAAAGTATAGGAAATTTTGTATAATTTATAAAATTTTTTATGGAAACATTTATGGTTTAGCTGCATGAGCAAATTCTATTTCATGGAGATCATTAAAACTAGTTAGTCAAGATTTGACAGATATTTTGATGGTATTAACAGTATTACCAGAACATCAGCGTTTGACACTGCTGTTTAGTATGATAAAATCATGTGCCTGGCCACCTCAGAGTTGTACTTTTGCTGAACATTTGAAATTTTGTTGGAGCTCAGGGGAACCTAAACATACACAAATAGTATATTGTGTCTTTCCGAATATCATTCAGAGTGCAAAGTTTTATACACAAAGAAAAATCTGCCAAGCGCTTTTGCTGTATCAAGTAACCAGCAACATGTGTGTAATGAAACGCGGCTCAATTGCTAATAATACATTTTACTACGAATTTACAGTACCTTTCCTCTGAAATTGTATAAATATCCTGTAAAATTACGTCGATAATGCTGTAATTTGTATGTGGAATATGTGAATATTGTAAAACATATTGCAGAAATATAGCTGGTAGCGCCATATCGCAGTAGTAAAAAACGCGAAAAACTTAAATTACTTTTTGACAGCATTTTTGCTGTCAAAACATTCATTTTCTGTACATTTGGAGACATTTTTCTCTGTGTATCAACTTATTTGTTTTTTTTTTTCAATTCCTTTAAATGGTGCTTCCGTTTCAAATATTAACTAACAACAGTAAGGAAAACTAGTGAGAAAATTATCTTCAGCCGTGCTGAAGTTAAAATACCCCAACCGGAAAATATTTAAAAAAAAATAAAAACGATTGACTCGATTTTGCCCATTCACGAACTTGTCCTTATTTTTTAAGAGATAAGCTTGCATACCAAATTTCAGATCAATTACTTCAAAATTACGGCGTTATCGTGTACACAGACGGACAGATGGACAGACGGACAGACAGACGGACATAGATAAATCGATTCAGTTTTCTATTCTATATTATATAAGTCTATATTTGCCACGCCTCCTTAAGGGTGTTACAAATGTTGAATCAAACTCAATACACCCTCACCACGTAATATGTGGGGGATATAAAAATACATATCAAACAATGCATAAACTAAGAACAAAAGCTGTACCCTTCACATTAATAAATTAAAAAGTAATAAAAAATAAATAAATTAGAGTTACAAATAAAAATAATAATAAAAATAAAATGAATACAAAAAATAAGAAATATTCATTCTGAGTAAAAAGTTTTATAAGAACCTATTAATTTCCTTTGGAAACTAATATTTCTAAAAAAAAATATAGCTGTTCAAAATAAGGCACAAAATTTTAAGAAAAGATGCGAGTAAATTTTAGTTATCTTGCGTTCTCAAGCTTTTCTTACACTCTAAAACTGACATAATCTTATAACCATTCCAAAAAAGAACAATAATATATCAATAACCCAATTTTGTTTCTGTATTGTATATACAGGGTGTGTATAAATTGGCGGAAAAGCTATACGTGGCGATGTTCTTCGTAAAATTCTGACTAAACAATCTTTATACTAAAATGTTGTAGCGTCATTATTGTGCCCTCAAGAGCCATTTGAAAGAAACATAGATTTGGCAACGCTGAATCCAACAGGTGTTGCACTGTAAACAAACAAGTCAAATTACTTAATTTGATTATACAACTGTCAAAAGTGACAAATGCCAAAATTAAGTTACCCATGTTCTACAGTGTTGCCGAATGTATTTGTATGACAAAATTAATGAAATACCGAAATTAAAAACAAACTTTTTAGGCAGAAAGATAACATTTAGGAAAAGAAACATTTTCAATATTGTTCTTTATTCTAAACTGCAGCTTCTCCATCAATAGATTTCAAATAAAAACACCATTCAAGAGATCGGATATCATGACTTTGGAGACCTCGTGAAGACTCAAGAAGCACGGTACAACATTTTAGATTATAGATTGTCAACTCAGAATTTTGCGAAGAACACCGCAACGTGTAGCTTTTCCGCCAATTTATACACACCTTTGTATAGCATTCATTGCTGCATCTGATTTTCGTCTAGTTTCGTTTCGCTTATTGATGAAGCTCGCCCAGCTTGTATTTGATGAGTGGAGTGCGTACGCCATCTAGAAATAACCCACGTGGTGCGGCACGTGGCGGTTATTTTCGTGTACGGTGTTTTCTTGTTTTGTGTGTACGAGTATGAATGTGTGTACACAATTGGACCAACTTATGACACAGTATCACAGATCGCGGATCCAAAAATAGTCATAGAGCGTTGGATTGTTCATTCACCTTATTTGAGTTGAAAGTAATCCGACACACATAAAGGTAACGTAAGTAACCAAAACTTTAATAGTTATTGTTTGACTTAAAATAAATTTAAATAAAAAAACCCCTGCGCAAACATTATTATTATCAAAAGATATAAGTTTTAGTTTCAACACACAAATATTCCCAATAAACACCTCGACAATGTCGAAAATCTATAACCTTTCCAACTAGCATTTTTACGAAGTTATAACGTCAACGATACCATATGGATCTGCCCAATAGCACAGTAATAACAATAATTTCCAGTAAAAGTCTTATGCATATCTACATGCCTGACTATACACTCAGCCCTCATTTCATTCCCACTAAAATTATCCAAGATAAAACATATGTTCCGCTTCGAACAGTTTATTATAGTACAAAGCTATCTGATCTAAATTCTATGAGTTTCAGTACAAAAGGATCAACATTTTGTGTGTGTGTGCTTACATATGGAGTAGGTATCTACTATGGAAAGCACGAATTTCCTCAGGCACGCTGGATTTCAAAGTGTTATTTCGAAATTAAAGTAACAGTAAAGACGGGTTAAGTACGCCGTTTAAAAGAATCTATCGTGGATTTTTATGATCAGGCTGGCTTATCTGGGCATCTAGGTGTGTGCGGAGGAAGCGGTTTAGTATCCATAAGTAGAAGAGAACATTCACTAAAGATGGTGCTAAATGGTATACAATTTGCCTTGGGTGTGTTTTTGTTACATTTTACACCTGGTCATAATAATGATGGGCATGATAATAAGGAATAAAAGTGTTTATTCATATCTAATAAGAGTGTAATTACGTTATTTTCTATCTTTTACTAATGTAAATTTTTCCACATTTTGGGCAAATTTAATTTTAACCTTTTTTTTGTCGAAAGTATTTCATAGTTTATTCGAACTTACAAATCAAAATCAAATCAACACTTACAAAACTAACATTAAATTAGTTATCAAATGGAAAATGGTGCTATACAGAAAAAATAAATTATTATTAAATTAATTGTTCACATGCGTATTTACATTTCAGATGTCACAACAATTTGGTTTAATAGTATTATTAATATTATTAATTTTTAATTGTAAGTTTCTCTTATGAATTTCGATTAAATTTGTACCTTGTTATCTATCATATCTGTTTTAAGAAAAGATTTTGTATTATTAATTACTTTTTTAAAGGCGTTTCAATTTTTTTACAGAATTGATTATTCGTGATAATAAAGATATTAATCAATAATGTAGTTACAGGTTGTACAAATGAGCAAGCTTAACATGTTGGACTAAAAAAGAACCCGTATATTTATTGCCTTTTTTTCACCCGGTATAGCTTAACAACAAAGTGGTTAAAACTTTAACAAAATGCAAACGCTATCGGCAAAACCGGTGAAAACATTGGTTGGCGTATTCAATTTCAGAACACTTAGGAACATATTTTGACAGTACCTACTGTCAATAGAATCAAAACATCTGTCAAATCCTGGCTAACTAGTTTTATTTTAATGCACACACGCCAGACGCGACCGATCTCGATCAAATTGCATCTCATCCAGCTAAACTATTAAGTTTATATGTAGTATGATAAAGTCATGTGCCTGGCCACACCAGATTTTTCTGTATATTTTGGAATGATTTGCAACATTTTAGTGTAAAAAATTACTAAATAAGTCTTACCCACATCTTCACAGCTTTTGAGTTATTGCTTTATTTGTCTAGAAACTAATCAAATTATATCTCAACTACTAGAAACTATTTCAAAGTTTATGACGAATTTCTATTATAATTCTTGAATTTATCAATTTCAAGACACAGAACAACTAGTTTGTATACATCGTATTCATAATTGTGGACCAGATCTATCAAACAAAAGTGTTCTTATGCGTAATGAAGAATCATAATAATCAATAGAAAATTTATCTTTCCATGTAACAAAATAATGCAAGCAGATTTTATACAATCGACTTAACAATGCAAAACAGTAGATTTTGGCACAATAGGTAAGTATGCTAGTGCTTTTTACTTTATCGTACGTAGTATGTAAAGTATTGTAATCTTGCCAAAAAAAAAACTTTAAGATTTTAGCGGAAATGTCTTTTTGGGGCTCACATTTTTGACCAAGGTACAAAAAAGATGTCTGTGTGTGTGGATGTGTGTGTGTGGATGTGTGTACCCGTTTTTTGTGGCGACGATTCTGGAGAAACTACTATAGGTATCGGGACGAAACTTCATATTTAGAAGTTTCATGACCAAACAGAGTTGAAAAGCTTTCTGTTGAAAAGGGTCCAAAGGAACTGGAGGTTTAGTCGTAGCATTTTTGAAGGATTTTGCAACTAAGCCGCCATTTCTGGAATTTCGTCAAAATAGTTAAATAATAATTATTAAGGAAATTCTGAATAATTTATGACTACGACATTTTTTGGTACAATCAATAGTTTAGCTGCATGAGCAAATCCTATTTCATCGAGATCGGTCGTACTGCATTAAAACTAGTAGCCTGGATTTGTCAGATATTTTGATTCTAATGACAGTAGGTAGTGTCAAACGCTAATGTTTTGACAATACCTACTGTCAATATAAGCTGCGTTCGGATGTTGTACACCGTTACACTTTTTACACCCAATTACACGTAAGTGTCATTTGGACGGTGTACCCGGTGTCAACGGAGTACAATATCCGAACGCAGCTTTAATCGACATATCTGTCTATATAGTTCTACTAGTTTTATTTTAATGCAGACATGGCCGATCTCGATCAAATAGAATCTCATGCAGCTAAACTATTAATTTTATATATATATATAGTATGATATATATAAGTCATGTGCCTGGCCACATCAGATTTTTATGTGAAAAGATAGGTAGATTCCAAAAATTCATGTACCAATAAGAAGAAGTTCCAATAAGAAAATCGATATTCTTGGAATGAAAATTGTTTGATAGATGTAGTTCAACATAACGAATACGCTGTATAAGAACCTTTTGTCAATGTCTCGAAATTATTAGAACCATCTATTCTAAATAAAATGTAATCATGAATCACTTCAAACGAATGTCTAGTACTTCAGAAATAGCTTCAATTTTAAGCTACTGGTTTTAGCCAAATAAAGCAAAAACTGTAAAGAATAGGGCAGACTATGGTAGTAAGTACCTACATCGAGTGCTAAAATTTTACAAATAATTAAAATATATACAGAAATATCGGCAATTCCATTTAAAAATTTAAACTTTACGATTTTTATGATACTAGCGCCATCTATTCACAAAACCAGCAACACGCCATTGTTTTAAAAAATTACCATTCTCAACCGCAACAATAAAGTTTAATTGTTTGTATCAATTTTAAACGTATTAATTAAAAAGTATTAATTCCATATGCGTCGATTAAGTTTTATTTCTTATGCCTACGTCTAGTTCTGGCGACTATAAAATACCAATTGCGTCACAGAATCACTATGACAATTTTCTGACATTACCCAAAGCAATTTATGTTCCATACAGGTTTGGTATTACAAGCACTATGTGAGGTCAAATCTGCTATTATGTACCACCTACGCCAACAAATTTCAGCTCACATTACCAACGGCTAAATACTTTAAATTCATGAGATTAGTCAAGTATTTAACAAACGTTAGCATTGTCGTTACACTTTTATTATGGCTCTTACATCAAGCCTACGTAAATATTTCAATGAAATTATAATTCAATTTTGTCAATTCTTAAATTAAGTACTTATTAATGAAATTTCAGAGATTTGCGCAACCGAATCACTACAATCTATAATAAAGAAATGGCCGATGCTAAACAATGGTGCTTAACCTAAAGAGATACGCGTATAGAAATTGAGTACGTCATTTGTCATGTTGTAATGATAAATTGCCGTCATTAAATCTATTAATGTCTATATATTACTCGTTTAGGTGTAATTTTTCATACACCAACTGATTTCATTGGTGTAAGCACTGTAAGCTATCGTGATTACCAATTGTTTGATTCATAGATCATCGTAATCTTCGTCTCTATTTAATTTATGTATTACGTGTTTGTTTATGAAACTAAGAATTGATGAGGACATTATGTACTAATTGGAAGAAAGATTCTACAGTTGTTGTGCAATCATTATGTCGAACGAATATAATTTACCAATGATTGTCCAAATGAAAGGTTATATGAAAAGCAGATGGCATAATTTTTCTTACCTGTAACTTATTTACTTTAGGTTCCCTCTAGATGTCTAATTCAACAGAGTATTTGACCATATATTTGGCCTTGTTCGGGTATAATCAGTTTTGGTTCAATGCAATTAGCCACAGTTGTATCCAATCACTAATATCGTAACTCTGAAGTGTCTTCAACATTTTCATCTACTGTCATGATCAGGCGTACCATGCAGCCTGTCATCAGCAAACGTGGCAACGATGACAACACTTGCTTGCAGAAAATTATGTGTATAAAGAAGGTATAGAATTGGGCCAAGTGCACCACCTTGTGGTACTCCAGCATTAATACTTTAGAGAGTTGCGATGTCATTCAGGCCAATTTTGTAACGCAGTTGTTACGTATCAAGTAGCTACGTAGCAACTACGTTAACAACTTTCGTTAACCACCTTGTTAACGACTTTAATAAGATTTCGCACAGTGGTTAACTGTTGGTGGTCATGCGCATTCAGTACAAAACATTCAATCAGCTGATCAGTACCCTTCGATGTACTGTGTACACAGAAGTTAAAAATATGTAAATTATTAATGAATAGGAGTAGCTGCGACAGTAGAACTACACAAAATCCATATTTATGCTGCCATGGTTAATTTTATTCACAAAAATAAAGTTCTTTTGCGACGTACTCAACTCCGTTTACGCAAGCCCGTAACGTCGAAGAATTGTGGAAACAATTTACGCAAAAATTAAATTTATGCAAAGATCCACAGAAAATAGTTGCTCAATCAAAATACCTATCATACTTATTTAATATTAAAAGCAAAATCAATCACTTTTCATGTACATCTTCTATTTCATATACCATTTGTTTATTTACGATACATATACCATAAACCAAACAATTCGTTTCTATTTTAAGGTTAAAGATTTGAAGAGTGTTTCTATCGGTTGCTACGTAGCTCGTAGTCACTCCGTTCGCCACTCAACTGTTGGCAAATTATTCAACCACTGGATATGTTACAGAATAGCATTTTATATTTTAACAACGTTGCTAAGAAATCTAACCACTTGCTACGTAACAACCGCGTTACAGAATAGGCCTGATTATATATATTATTGTAGGATTTATAATGTCCAAGATTGTGGCTTCATGTCTTTGTCAGTTTTAGCCAATGTCTCATCTTTTTATTGGTGGAATTTTAATTATTGGTTTCTCTGATCCTTTACTCGCCTTCCTAAGAAAATAATCTCTTCTAGGGTTTTCTTTATTGAGTGTTGCTTAATATCTTGAATCATATTCGTAATTCCTAAGGTTATTTAATTTTGTTTTAACTGCTTGGCTACTGCTTGGTTACTTACTAAGTTATATGGTGGTAATAACTTTAATGTTGTTTAAAAAATAACAAACGCTACATTAGATAGACGCAGGCACAAGACTGCGACATATGGAAAGCAGTTAAGTATTCTTATTTCCCAATAGTAGGTAATTTATTTAAACCAATCTAGAAAAGTGTTACTAATTTATATACAACCTACCGACTTTCTAATCCAGTACATCCTCGTAGTGGTAATTTTACAAATTCAACTATCAATTGGAAACCAGAAATAATTAATAATATTGTTCCACTTCATCACGACACACAGAATCGTAATTTATTACCTACTCGTCTTCTGACGTTTATTGATCGAAATCTCCATAGAGATCTAGATGTTCGTATATTTTATTGATAAATTTTCGCTTTCTTAGTTCTTATAGCAGCAGAATTTTAATGTGTATTTCCTAATTCACTGTCAAAGCAGAGGCATTAGAAATGCTGAAAATTATGCGCTATGGTGAACGTTATGGCTCCCATAGGCGTATCGTTAAGCTCGTAGAACGAATTGGACGATATTTTAAGTTACGGTATTCCTAATATCCAAAACTATAAATTTGAAAGTTCCGTGCGTAATGTGAAAACGCCTCAGCGATAACATTTTATATTTATCATGGTACGTGGGTTTAGGTGCTGGTATGAGTGCAAGAACATTGAATATGTTTGCGTTCTTTATAATAAATTTCGGATTAAGTTTGTCGAACACCTCCAAAATTATGAACACGCTGTATGCAAACTTATAGTTGTCATTTATCTTATATAGAAGTTTTAAATAGAAGTTCGTAATAAACTTCGAACTAATTTCTAGTAGTATATTTTTTTATATAGGTATCTAATTTGTTTTTAGACAAATATAGTAGGATTTCTACTAAAATGTTGCAAAGAGTTCAGAAATATACAGAAATACAGGCATTTCCATAAAAAGCAAAATTTGCCTGATTTTATCGACACTACCGCCATCTATAGCAAAACAGGTCATGGTCTTGTGGTGCCCTTCGTGCAAGAAATGTTTTCTAGTTTTTTGCAGGAGGCGCACTTTTTGAGATAATCAAATGTGTAATCGTGTATATACAAAGAATTAAATTACACTTCTGAAATAACTATACCAGGTGATTCAATTTCGAGGCTCACCATGGGGATCTCGGTTATTAGTGGAGATAGAGGATATGTTTAAATTTGGCAAAGTTTCGCATTTTTGTGCTGATCAATTATCTGAAAAGAAATTTAAGCTATCATTTTTCATTTTAAAGATATCTGCAAAAAACTGAATTGTTAAGATATCGTTTTTAATTTTTTATTTAAAGCCAAACGTAGCTAGACATGTGTAACAAAAACATTCGACTTTTTAACAAGGAATGCAGTGTTATTTTTTAATTTGAAATAACATCAAAGATGGCGGCGTAACCATGGCCAACTTTTGTTTTTCTTATGGGCGCCATGTTGAATTTTGGCATTTTCCGATAGTCGTGTTTTTTCTTATTTCCGCAATGTATAACAAGTTTATACAAAAAAAGCTTATTTTATTTTAAGTAAATCTTCAAATTGAAGGCATAAAACCGAGCCAGCTTTTCGACATGTTGCTATGCTCTTCTAACTGTTCTTCCCGGAATAGCATTGACCGCATTTGTTATTCGATCCAGCAGACCCTCCATATTTCTGCGAGGATCGTGATAAATTTCGTCGTTCACAGTTCCCCATAGAAAATAGTCCAGAGGACTTAAATCAGGGGATCTAGCAGGACATTCCACCACTCCAGCATAACCAATGCAGCGATTTGGAAATTGTTGATTCAAATAATTTCGTACAACTGCAAAGTTTGACTTCTGCGGGGTTTGTACGGTTTCAATTTCTTTGTTCGCAACGCTCTCCAAACACGTGTTTGCGGCAATTCCAAATTAGAGATTACTTCCCGCGTAGAAATCCGATCGTCATTTATCTAAAAATCAGTAGTTGAAGCATTGCAAATTATGGTAATCTAACGTATACCATTTCCAAAATATCTCTTTGATCGCTTTCAACATTTCCATGAGGATTATAAGAATTACGTGGTTTACTAAACGATCCATGGTTCGCTAAATTTCTGTCCAATGTTAGGAATTTTGTACGATTGGGCATTTCTATGAGAACGGAATTTTACATCCACAATCGACCACAATTTAGGTTTATTTGGTTAAATGGCAAACCCAACGGCGAGGGCGCCGCTTGATCCAAGTGCATTTTGTTGACGTTGCCTGGCAACGAGTCCGGCGGTCTGTAACCAAGCTCCAGTTAGATACTTGAAGGTTTTTTGATTATTGCACCATTATTTTAAAAAATAATGCCAACATGTTATCCATTGCGAAAATGAGAAAAGACACGACTATCGGAAAATGCCAAAATTCAACATGGCGCCCATAAGAAAAACAAAAGTTGGCCATGGTTACGCCGCCATCTTTGTTATTTCAAATTAAAAAATGACACTGCATTCCCTGTTAAAAAGTAGCTGTAGAATGTTTTTGTTTCAAATGTCTAGCTACATTCGGTTTTAAATAAAAAATTAAAAACGATACCTTAACATTTTAGTTTTTTACGGGTATCTTCAAAATGAAAAATGATAGCTTAAATTTTTTTTCAGATAATTGACCAACACAAAAATACGAAACTTTGCCAAATTTAAACATAGGGTCTATCTCCACTAATAAGCGAGATCCCCATGGTGAGCCTCGAAATTGAATCACCCGGTATAGTAAGTTAATGGGAATGGGTAAATAAAAACCTCTTTTCCTTTGTTTGATTAAATTATTTTAATGGGTACATGTTTCGTCTTACATCTTCAGCCCAAATCTACAATATATCAAAACATAACTTAATTTAGGTAAGCACATACAAATTTTTTAATAAATTACTCATGGTCAAAATTAAATAAAATACGCAGTACACAACAACATGTGTCTAACATTTTAGAACACACAATACGAATGACAAGACGAGCGTTGTGAAGTTAGTAGCGTAATGCAGGAAAAGAGGTTGAGCAAATTTAGGAATTTAAAGTGTAAGAAAATATTGGATTGTTATTAAATATTAATTGATCGTTTAGCAAAGTGACGTTATTATTTCTTTTGTGTTTTTCTATTTCTAATTGTTCTAATAAATCCATTTTATAACACCTTTTTACATCGGTGGATTAGTTTGTGTGTATTATAATTAATATTATGACCTGTGTTTAATCTATATAGAAATAAGTTAGATGTTGCTCTGTTTTTATGTCCCGCCATTCGTTTTGCTAACTTCCTTCCTGTTTGACCTATATATATTATATAGACTTAAATTGTGTTATTATCAGGTTATTACTTTTGAATGCAGGGTTGAATTTTGGAAAATGTTGTTCAATTTTCATGTTAATACTATTATATGAAAAATTTTTGTATATTCTAGGTATTAGTGGGGTTTTCGGTTGTATATAATATGTCATTTGTTGTTATTGTATGATGTAGAAGTTTATTAATATGTTTTTTGGGGAAAGAGTTATTGTAATCAAGATCGAAGATATAATTTAGTTCATCTATTCTGGAGTTATAACTAATAGGGTATTTTTAGCAGCGATTCAATAGAAAATGGAACGAAGACAAACGTTGTAAGAAACTGTGAGCGGAATCAAATGGAATTATAGTTGGTAAAGTGGTAGGTTTTCTGTATATGTTATATTGAATATTATCATTAGTTTTAGTTAACGTTAAATCTAAAAAGTTAAAAATGTTATTACTTTGAATTTCTAAGGTGAATTTTAAATTATTGTGAATGTTATTAATGTAAGTTAAGAAATTATTGAGGTTTGATTCGAAGTAGTAGAATTTCAACAAAATATCAAGTATTTGGTATCATTGTAATCGTACCGATGTTTTCTATCGAATAATCAGGCTGTGGCCATTGGGTACCCGTGAAAAAATGAATCACTGGCCAAAAACCACTTAAATCAGGCTAGAGGGCGCCAGTAATGCAATGTCGGCCAAAATCGATTTAGTTAGTGTTTATTTGACAATTTTCGACTATTTTCACCAATTCCTAGCCACCTAGATTAATACACAAAAAAGTTATTTTTGCGTTGCCTTGATGCTAAAAATTGACGATCGATACTTATGTTTTTGTGTTCGGAATGTCATCCTGATTGAAAATACCACACAAGGAATATAGGGTGCCATTTAAAATTTCAATGATGACGTCATTTCCGGAAAAACCGGAAGTCATATTAACCTCAAGAGTATCCCAAAGAATGGCATTTTTTGTCTATTAACACTTTCACTAATTTCATTCGTCCAGCTTTATAAACAAAAAAAGAATAAACGTGGGTACCTATGGCGTGGGTCACCCGGTATATGCTATCTTAGTATTTGGACTATATCGTACAATACTATATCGAGTATTATCATCTATTTATGTATCTCCTTCAAATATAGTTACATATAGAGTGGGTCAAGCATCAGACAAGCAAAAAACTGTGCAAACTTTCATGGGAGAGACAATAGGACGTTTTGAGCTGACGCGATGACGGCATGGACCTGCCGCTCATGCGGAGAAACACGTGTATGGTCGAATAAAAGACGGTCGCGCAAGAAACCGAACACGACTGCGAACATGACAAATACACCGAGCACATAAATTAATTATGCATATGAAACCGGCGGTTTTTGCTTCATTTTTCGGTCGCTAATGGGGACGCGGCAGCGCAGTAAAATTTTTTCGCCGGCCCAAATGCACCGAGAGAGAATGACCGACGGAGGTCGATACTGATCTCAACCAGACCGTATAATCGGAATTAATTAATAGAAATGTTTGCTCGAACCGTCGAGTAGTTGTTTTTTGCGTCCGCGGTTAGTTGATATTCTGTATGTCAACGAATTGAGTTACCAATACGTTTTTTGGTGTTTTGCAAGGACAAATTATGTTTTGTTAAATACCCTTTTTGCTAATCGAAATGGACTAAATGAAACTAAATAAATGGAATAATGCAAAACAAAAAGAATATATTGGTAAGAATGTTGGTGGAAATTGCGTATAACGACCTTTGTTTTTATATGTCGAATTCGACAATTTAAATTCTATAAAACATTTGAGTTACCGGAGTAATATTACGTGTTTGTTGCCGACGCGATCAGTTCAGTGCAATCTGATAACTGCTTAGAATCTGATTCACACAAACTGATTCCACCAATAGAAAGCAAGTGTAAATTGCGAACAAAAAGATCTCAAATTAAGAGGCCCGTAACACAAACATTACAACATTCCTACAATTTATTGTAGGTAAACATTCTACACTTGTAGTAATTCCGTAACAAAATAATATGAACTACAAGTTCACAGTTCTAATTACAAAGAGATTTCCATAATGTAGTTTATGTGTTAAGTATCATTGTATGGCTCTGGTATATTTCTAAAGTGGAAAAATAAAATGAGTTTTACATAGCTGTTTAAGAATTTGTAAAATTTGGGGTCAGAACACGTGTGACAATTCTACAAAATTACAAGCAGTGGAAAACTGAAGATAACCAAACCGACCGGTGATAGCATAAATAATTTGTTTAGTTTCCCAGATCAATTGTATGTAAGTATCAAGGCACACTTTGTGGCTAAATTGAAAAAAGGATGGAAAAATTTACCAACAAAATTATTTTCTGTAGGTAGTATTGTTATTAAAGACAAACTAAAATTGTTCAATTTAGTTTTTAAGAGCTCTTGTAGCAGGATGTTTAATCTCAACCAAATTATTATTTGACAAAGATGTACTTTCTTTTTCGTAAGAATACATCAAAATCTCATTCATTTGTGGACAAATAGAGAAGTTAAAATTCGGATAAAGTTACTTGTTGTGCTAATTTTATTAAATTCCATAGAACAATATGAACAATAAACTGAAACTAAACCCAGAACTAAAAGAGAGAAGAAGTAAAAGAAGTAAAAGAAAGAAAAGATCAAATACAAATTACTGAAAATATTGTCACAAAGCCTTTCACCTACAAGCACAGTCCAGCTCTCTTCTGATTGCTAATATTGCGTTCTTGACGTTTCGCTTATTTGTTGAAAAATTGTGATGTTACTTTTCCACAGCAGATACAGATACTTACAAGGTGGGCCAAAAGAGAGATTGGCATTCAATACCTTTTGTTACTGTGGATATGTTTCAGCCGATGTTTTATCCATCTTGCAACCAAACTGTCATACTATGAAAAAACTTTCAGGATTTCAGATAAAAGTGCAAAGCTTGAGGGTTTCATGGAGATAGTTTTGAAGTCTCCAGAGCATTGGATTCAATCGCAATGACTCCCAAAACGATAGGAAAATCACGCTGCGTTTTTGTTTTTGTTTTGGCATTTATACCTTAACATAATTGAAAACCGATTTTTTTCAACTACATTTTAACTATTTTGTACTTTTGCCATGGGAACAACATATTTGTTCTCACAGATAACTAAGATGATCAAAATTGAGATCTGAACAACATAACGTGAAATTTTACCTTTCTTTTTAATTTATAGCGTTTGCAACTTGCACCTAATGCCCTAAAACCTGAAAAAAAGTAAACCGTTATTTTTGCAATTCCACGTTGCAGCAAAACTGATCGGTCATTTGTTGATTAATATCAACCTGTCGTACTCAAAATTATACTAAAAATTTACAAACATGAAAAGAAAAGTTGCTAAAATTCTACTACCAATCATCTATGCGATTCAAAGTTCATCATTAGAATAGCAAAAGAAAAGTAGCTACATTGACCAGTATCAAAAACCAATATGGTTCCAATAATATATATATATATATATATATATATATATATATATATATATATATAATCCAAAATATATACCGGGTGGTCTTTTTAACTTGAGACTCCTAAATACCGCGAGAAATATGCATGGTACGACAAAAGTGTCTTAAATAAACTTGTAAGACGCAAAGGGGGAAATGAGATGGCGATATCAGTTTCGTTGCAGATGGCGCTGCAATCGGTGAAAAAGAGGTTAACTTCATTTTTTTAAATGGGAATGTTGTTGTCTGAACATTTTTTCGTACGATAAATCTATCAAAAGTTATTGACGATGGAAGTTTGTGGCGTCTATGGTAGTTACGACCGCTGCCACTGCATGGGATGCGCTCGCCGTCTAGCAGTCAAAGCGACGACACTCATGGTACAACGTAGGAAGGTATGTGCATAACGGGGACGCGTTTTGGTATCTCGCTCGTTCCCCCGTCATGCGCATAGGGTTTGCTTAGGCACGAAAAAAATTCATCGTAAAATCATAGTTTGATAAAAAAGTTGGTTATTCCCATTTAAAAAAATGAGGTTAACCTCATTTTTACCGATTGCAGCGCCATCTGCAATGAAACTGATATCGCCATCTCATTTCCCCCTTTGCGTCCTACAAGTTTATTTAAGACACTTTTGTAGTATCATGCATATTTCTCGAGATATTTAGGAATCTCAAGTTAAAAAGACCACCCGGTATATAATGGTTTTTGCAAGAAATCTGTCATAATACAGAATACTTAAATATTCATACCAAAATGGAACATTTTATGAAAATCTACTGCCAAACAAAGATGTGATCGATCATTGACCATTCGAACCAGAAAAATAAATTCCGTATCATCAAAATCCAATGTTTTTCCGCTATCTTTATTCATCAAAGTTATTTTAGATCTATAAATTAAATAATGTACACCATCTCTAGTAACAAATATTCGATTTATTTTCAGTACCTACAAACATTAAAAACGACAATTGTTTTGTGCTTTTATTTTCAACAATGTATTTTTATTTTTAGATTTTCACATTGATATTATTCCACGTGGTTCATAATATCAGATAGCACGGCGCTTTATTCTTCCGACACAGTATAAGTAATGACCTGTCATGAACTCTTTAGCATGCTATTTTAAATTCAGCACCGGGCATGTACCCAGTTATGTGAAGAATCCCTCTCTATTACATGAACAGGTCGACCGCGGTATTTAGGCGGTTTTAATTAATTAATGTATACGTCTTTGTCTGTCCAAATATGGGAATTGCCAGGGGAACGATAAGCATTCGCTTGCATTACAATTACACGGTCGGCAACCTAGAAACGCATGTAATGTGGTAATCTAGATGTTAACAAAAGGTACATTGTGTTCTGTGTGTATCGTGTATTATGACTGCATTGTATATCTTAAGCAGGCGTAAAAATAATTTAGGTTGTTAGAACGGTACCTCATGTTGATGGTTATAGTTATAAAGGATATAGGATTAAAAATTGTAGATGGGTTATGAAGGATGTAAAAAACAGGGGATCGTCAATAGTTATTTAACAAACAGGTATATTAAAAAGGGCGATTAATGATCGAGACTGTTTAACGCACGAGCGATTAGCGAGTGCAATGAAAACCAACTTTTACCTATGCAACTCAAACTTGCGACTTAAGCAGTGCTAGTAAATTGCGTCGCTTGATCATCAGTGATTTTATTTGACTATTTATGCTGAATATTTCACTATTTTTACTATATTTAAACATAACTTCCTTGCTTTGTTATTAAATTCTTTTACTCTTGCTTTTAGTCCATACGTATTTATTCTCTGTGACTTTCTATGTAAACAACAACAAGTAATAAAACAATTGTAATGCGTAGTATGTTATGCATTTGACGAAAATCCTTAGAAAGTGACGTGTTGAACTCGCTCGAATTTATAAGTGATTTGATGTCCATGCGATTTTGTAATATTTGCTGTACAGATAAAATGAGAAAAGCACCCAGGTTGGTAGATCTCTTGACTGTAGAGTATTAACTGTAAAGTTAATAAGAATAAATAAAAATGCCAAGTTGACTTTACAGTTTGTGACAGATAGACCAACCTATTTGATTTTTCAAGGCCTACTACGACGCCATTTTATCTGAACACCCGTTTCAATTTATTAATACAACGCGTCCAAAAGGTGGACTACTAATAGAAAACTTTTTTAGTATTAATTTCACAAGAAGAATCTTAACAGGTGCCCCAGAATAAATATTGAATATCGTCGGTAATTTTGAACGATTTTCATGTCTTATATGCATGGAGGCGAAAATTGTGTATTCTGAACCGACATACGTGGTTTTAAAAGACTGCCGACGATATGCAATCACCAGATATTGAAAATATCAAGTGGTATACAGAGAAAATTTTAAAAATAATGTGTCCCCCATACAAGAGCAGACATTTACTATCAAAAATATAAATTTTGATGCTATAACTCTGTGTCAATTCCTCAATTGAGTGTACCATAATGCAACAATTCTAGATAAAGGTTTTGTAAAGCCCTTTCAGCAGTGAACTCTAACCTAACTGGAGGGGACGCGCGCTTTACATTAGCTGGCGAGAATTGAGGCAGGCGCAAGCAAAAGAGACAGAGTGATGATATGGGGCAAGAATTACTATGTATAAAATTAATAGTTTGGCTCATTTGAAAAATCAGAATAGACGTTTTGTTGCTGTTCACGTCTAGTTTCCAAATCCGTTTTTTAAATTGCAATCGGACGACCTCAAACGCATCCAGCTCTCCGCAAAAATATTGCCAAAAGAATTCAAATGAGGATTGTGCGAAAACTATTAATCCGACCGATTCCAGGTTTTGCACACTTACAAGTACATGTGAATAGCTACCACTGTGCAAAGTTTCAGCTGTTAATACGAAGACCATTTTATCAAAAATGGCGGAGTTATAAATTTTTTTAAAAAATGCGAAATTTTCCGGTTTCTCCCACTTTTCTCTGGTTCTAATTATCCGGTCGGATCGTTTGACCTGTCATTCTCTTCATAATTTAATTCTCTACAGTTCTGTCGCACTATTAAGATTGCTTCAATAGCTTTCCTTTTACAATAGAAATAGTATTAAAAAACGCGATTTTTTGTTGATTGTTTATAAAAAAATTAAAAAATGGCACTTTCGAGTAGGAAACAATGGGAATATACTACGGACTGTCCTACACAGGATGGCACAGGCGGCTCCCTGCTAGTCTTTATGTCAAAAAAGCAATCATTTGTAGCTCTATTGCTTAGCCTAATAACTATACTGTTTACTACTACTTACTTTGTTATTTAGGAACAAAACAAAAATTCCACCTAGATTCAGTTCTTCGACAAATATGAAACTAATTGGCTTTTATTTCTTCAACCCTTCCTACACGATCTCCACCAACAACATCTGCCGGACAAATAATTCCACCATATTACGCGATAAATACCAACTGGCATTCCGCGCATTTGCCGTCATAGCGGTAACATTCCAATTTGTCGACACTCGCCGTCTTGACTTTACTCCCTCTCTCTCTCCCTCGCTCTCTCTCTCTCTTTCTGGTTGCTGTACTGTCCGATGCAATAAGAAGTCACCTTGACGAGGGTGGTGCGAGGGATGCAGCAGGCACCACTGCTATGGTAACACGATCCTCGACCAGAGCAATGCGTTTACCGTCATCATCCATATGTCGCAATGCCATTTCAAGCTCATGGCCAGCCGCGCCACACCTCTCCTTCCTCCTCATGGCTTGCTTGCTCTTTTCTTTCGGCCGACACTGAACGGTTTTCGTCCTCGGTAATTTTTGGGGTACACTGTTAAATCGTAAAAAATGAGATTCTGGAAGAGTAATATTGCGAAGATGTTTCCAGGTCTATTGGTATTATTCTTTGTGTTTCTCTTGATAATACCGATATTAGAGAATTCTTTTTGAAAGGGATCAAATGTTACAGCACTATAGGTACCTTAGGAATGACTACCTGAAATTATTCTAGAACGTATTCCTCGGAGGTGAAATTAGTTCAGTGCGGACGTTAGTGTTGAAGTGTAGTGTACCAACAATGAGTAAATTTTTTAGATTTTTGACATATCCTAAGGTGAGTGTTTAATTATCACATGCATAATGTATTATCTCATTCTACGTAAATATTTGTCAAGGGTGTCAAGCTTGAGTGAATCATAAAAGGAATACCAAAAGAAACTTAAAGACACCTTTGGTTTCCAGAAGTTATATCGCCTTGAGAAGTTTGGTTGAAGATGCCTGATACTAAACTATTATTAAATGTTATTGTACAAACTGTCCCTAATCTAGGAGTCAAGATAAAAAAATACGAATAATTGTTCGAAAATATTTAGAAGTTTTTTATGCGCAAATTTTGCAGTAATTTTTTGTTAACCTGTAGCATTATTTTTCTGTAAACTGTTTAAATTCTTTAAATATTAATAAAAAACCACGTTTTATAGTCATATAATCAAAAAAAACCTTATGTTGTGTTACTAGTTACTGAATTTTAAGCAATTAATTGTTGATACTAAGTATATAGGTGTATACAGGCTGTCTCACGGAACTGGTACATTAGAAGTCTCTCATGTTCTACTATTTCTGGAAACTTGAAATTTTGGAACTAGAATTTACTCGATCTGAGCTCTTCAGCTAAAATATTCTCATGTTAACTGTCACGTCCGGTCACCGGAAGTCGGTATCAACTTTGTTATTTTAAATGGAATGATAAATTTTATATTTTTGGTTTCTACGTATTAAAACACATCATTTTTGATAATGTTTCCCTATACCTAAATATCACCATTTTTGAGTTTTTTTTATTTTACTATTTTTTTGGTGATTTTCCCGGATACGTTTAAAATTGAATATATCGGTTATTATTGAAACTAGAAGTTTCATGATTGGTGGTCCAAAACTAGAAACATAACCAAATAAGACGATGTTTAGTTCATCATGATATCCTATACAGGGTGTTCAAAATGTACAACACAATAATTGAATTTTTAAACGTAAAAAACTCGTTTTCAAATGGAACACCCTGTATACCGATACGCCATTCGATAGGAAATCGTATTCCCTATCAATCAATATTGGGATTCCCTATATCTATCTTTAATAGTTTTTGAGATATTGTCAGTATAAAAGAATGCAAACTAAATACAAAACGATTTATTCTTTATTTATAGCAATGTAACAACTTTGGAACAGCAGGAAAACAGAAAAATATTGAAAATGTTTCTTAAAACTAGAATAATAGATTTGGGATATCTAACTTAAATTAAAACTTGCTGCCCGAATTTGCTGCTGTTCGAAATGCTGCCCGTTCTGCTCCAAACATTTTTAAACACTTCGCTACTACTGTCATCGTCGCTCTTCGGATTTCTTGTCGCTGAAGTCCATTAATGGCGGCTACTACTGTTAGTCAATTCTTCTCGAGTATTAACTGGTGTGGAATAGACCTGACTTTTCACATGACCCCAGAAATAAAAGTCTAATGGTGTTAAATCTGGTGAGCTTGGTGGCCACCGCCAGGGTCTCCTATTTCCGAACCACATACCGTCACCTAACATCTGATTAAGTTGAATGGATACCACATGCGAAGAATGTGCCGGTGCACCGTCCATTTGATAAAAGCAGTCGCGTAAAATATTGAGGGAAAGAGTATCGCAAAAATTGTTCACACATCCACACAAAATTTCTAAATATCTATCACTATTTCGTTGTAAATTTCGTATCTAATTTCGTCCCCATTATTAAATGAGAGTATTTAAAATGGATTTAAAGAAAAAGTAACAATATCTCAAAAACTATTAAAGATAGATATAGGGAACCGTAATATTGATTGATAGGGAATAAAATTTCCTATCCAATGGCGTATCGGCATACAAGGTGTTCCATTTGAAAAAAGAAAGTTTTTTACTTTTGAAAATTCAATTATTGTGTTGTAAATTTTGAACACCCTGTATAAGATATCATGATGAACTAAACATCGTCGTATTTGGCTATGTTTCTAGTTTTTGACCATCAATCATAAAACTTCTAGTTTCAATAATAACCGAGATATTCAGTTTTAAACGTCACCGCGAAAATCACCAAAAAATTAGTAAAATCAAAAAAACTAAAAAATGGTGATATTAAGGTATAGCGAGCCCTTATTAAAAATGATGTATTTTGATACGTAGAAACCAAAAATAAATTTAAAATTATATCATTCCATTTAAAATAACAACGTTGATACCGACTTCCGGTGACCGGACGTGACAGTTAACTTGAGAATATTTTAGCCGAAGAGCTCAGATCGAGTAAATTCTAATTCCAAAATTTCATGTTTCCAGAAATAGTAGAACATGAGAAACTTCTAATGTACCAGTTCCGTGATATACAAACCCTGTATATAAGTATACTTGGTAGACTTTTCATGGCACGTAAGTAGGGCAGCTGGTTTCGATTGTGTAAAATTTCGCCATTTGTAGATTTCAAATATTATTTTGGATTAAAAATTATAGTGTTTAAAAACAACGATGGTAGAGTTACATAGACAAAATTTAGCAAGAACGAAGCTGCATAGACATTTTCGTTATTTAGGGAACAATTTATTCTGATTTTGTTTATCTGAAAGTTCGTGTTGCTATCACAAACTTCAAACTGTTATGTGACGAGCAAAACATAACAGTATTTTTATAAAGTAAAAAGAAATTATTTAGAGGTCGCTACACGCTGTCAATATTTTGAAAAGTTAATTAACTTTGTATTTTAAATTAAGAAAAAATATTTGATTAGAGTACTACAATAGAAGTTATATGAAATCACCACAATTAGTATCATAAATAAAATAATTAACATCCCGTTGAATTTAAATATCTGAACATTTTACCGGTTTCCAATTAGGTACTTAGTTTGTAAAAACATCGAAACTAAATTACTAAATTCTGGCAGTTGTTTTAATAGAATCTGAATCTGAAAGCAAAAATATTGAATTGTATCTAGATTTTGAGGAATCATCAGTAAATGTGCCTAACTATGTAAACAAGTCCTCAAAGGAAACGAGATAATGCAACGAGATTTATGCGATAATAGGGGTATTGCATGATTTTACCTAACTTAACAAATAAAATACTTAGCTGTACGGGCACGAGAACGGCATCGAGTTGAATGTATGGTATCTAGAGGACGTTGTGTGCGTTGTGTTAACGAATAAGGATAGGTGGGTCAAGGGTTCTTTGCGTGTTGTCAAAAGTGACAGTCGTCTGAGAAGACGTACGTCCAACGTTAATGTCAATCTTTTCACATGTCGTAGAAAGAGTGAAGGCATGACAATCGCATCGTCAGTAGCTCATGTCACGTGGCCTTCGACCAAGCATGCTACGTCACACCAACCACAGCGCGTTCTGGTCTGACTCATATTTAAGAAGACGAGCCCGATTTTAATATTATTAATTGTGTACGACCCAATTTTTTTTCTTAAAAAAACGTTTGCGGACGATTCTGGTATACGTTTGGCGCTAATAGAGCGTATTAATTTTTAATTTTGAGACTTAGTGCAAGACTCCTAATTAAATTAAACTAGTAAGAAAATTATCTTCAGGCGGGCTGAAGTTAAAATACCCCCACCGTAAAATGCGTGATGCGATTTTGTCCATTCACGAACTTGTCCTTACTTTTTAAGAGATAAGCAAGCTTGTATACCAAATTTCAAATCAATTACTTCAAAATTACGGCAGTTATCGTGTACACACGCGGACAGACGGACATAGCTAAATCGATTCAGTTTTCAATGCTGATAAAAAATATACACAAGTCTATACCTGCCACGTCCCCTTGAGGGAAGTACAAATGTCGTGGCACACTCAATATACCCTCACCACAGTAAATGTGAGGGTATAAATATACAAAAGAAAAGATTTGTCGCATTTTTCTCGAATATTTTAAGGTTATGTTATGTAGCCACCTCTTCAAAAATTGTAATTTTTTTCATGATCTACAACTTTTGTATGGGACTTTTTGATTCTAAGACAAAAACGGATTATTTTGCTTACTTATCTGAAGCTTTCTGATCCCAATCTAATGGTTATAGCATTAGTGTAGAAATGAGAGACAGTTTCTTTTGTATTTTTTTTTCGTACAATTGAACGGTGTAATCAGTTTTGCAGTTTTCTTACAAATTTAAACAAATTATGAACAATTACTGAAAAATTCATTGTTGCAAAACTCATTTTCGAGTTTGTTAAATTTTTGAGAAAGTAGTTAAATAGGGATTATTATTTTTATTGTTGTATCAATAAGTACATGTAAAAACAACAAAAATGAGCACCAGAAGAATTCTGTACGATGGTTTTTCACCACAGAATTTCTTTTTGAAAAAAAACTGATTTTGATTGGAAAAACTAAATATCTCAAAAACGTCTTGTTTTTTGCATATAAAAATAATGTATGCTTATTTCAGACACAAAAAGGCACGCTTTCACAAAATTTCATCAAAATTGATTTATTGTTGCGACAATGAAAAATAAAAAACAAAAGTCGTTTTGGCATTGCAATTCGCATTTTTCTCGGAAATTTTGAGGTAAAGTAAAAAGTAACCCTTATGAATGTTGTAGATTTTTGTATGTTTTACAACTTACTGAGGACATTTTTGGATAAAACGTCAAGTTTTGCCGGAAAACGCAATGCGCAATTGCACCCGCTTTCATTTATTTCTATGCATTTATTTTTTTACGTTTACTATGAGCCCTTTACCATTTAGGTACAACGATAAAAGTCCTGTCTACAATTAATACTGGTTTTGACTTCTAATCAGTTAATTGGCCTGCATTGTTGATAAATGTAGAAACTACAATGATAAATCTGAGATTTTTTAGTCATTATCATATTTGTATTTCATTCGTAGAGTGTCAGTAAAATTGGAATATAAGCTGAGCAACAATCGCAAAATGTAGTATAAATTGAATCCATCAAATATACAGTTTGAACTAAGCAAAGTTACGATATGGTAATTTTCATATTTATTTTTTCATAAATGTCCCATTTTTAAACTAATATTTCTTTATTAAGTACTATTATAATAACAAACAAGGACTTTCACTCACGCATTTACTCAACTGCTACTTTAAACTTATTCGGCTAAACATTGCCGTTTCTCGTTAACAGTGTATCGGCGGAGAAGTATCCAAGTAATGCCGAAACGATGACAAGCAATGGGCAAACGGGCCCAAATATTGCAATGCGCATTAGAGGCATATGTCGTCGTTGCCGAATCAAGTAGGCAGGAAGTTAAATGTGTTTCTCATATAATATATCGAATACATCTGGCACTGGCCGAAAAGGTACGTAAAGCTTCTTCTTGTTGTTACAAGAAGGGCTTTACTTGCTCGAGTGGCTATAAACTCGGGATAAATAACCCGTATAGAGTACTCCGGAGACGCCTTTTATTATACATTTAGGGGAAGTAGAACCTAATTTATGTACACAGTGAATTTATCGCTCCTATTTTCGCTAGAAAAAAATTGTGACAGTGAAAATAACTTGAACGACTTCTATGCTTCAATAGTTACAACGAAACCAATGCGTGCCATATTTTTTTTGATTTCTTGGATATTATTGATAGGTATGTCTATGAACTTTTAATTCCAGTGAATTTTGCGACAGTGCAATACAGATTAACGTAAAGGGCTCAAAATCGATATTTTGTTTTACTTAATAAATAACTAATAATCTACGAATCACAAATAATATATCAATTATGTAAGTAGATATGGTGACAATACACAACAGTGTCAATACACCATCGTCATCTACGTAAATTGATGAAATCGATCACAGAATCGATATAATATAAATAACGTAACAAAACCGTTGTTAGCTCTTGGACTATATGTCACCATATTCTACTTTCATTGTCATTTTCTGACAGTACGTCGTAAATATTTTCAGGTTATAAACTTCTTCAGTAATGGCGCTGATTGTCAATGGATATAGATAGTCAGCCATGGGTTAGTTGGGGCCTTGACATCCAGAGGGCAGGGTTTTGAGCAAGATTCACTCGCAAATTATAGCGTTTTTTACAAAAACAAAGATGATCTTAAACTAGCCATCTTTAATATTGATATCCTTGAATGTAGTTTGTTTTGATTTAAATACATCAGACTTGGTTGGATTAAATTTAAGTTTGAAATTGTTGACGATTAAACCTCGGTTGTTCTCTACTTCATATTCGCTAAAACGTATGAAAGAGTCACCTCTCGTGGTAAAAGAGACTCTATAGGGGTACGGTAAGGTTGGTAAACTCGTGCATTTGTAAACCTATTATAATTAATTATTGAACGAAAACATGGGAAGGGCAATGAAAAGAAGCAATAAGTGCAACAATTATTGTTGTGTTCCTCATTGTAGTTCATTTTACAGTGAGGCGTGGTCATTGTCCGGTTTTTATCCCGGCGCCATCTACATTTGCTCGTTCAGGCGAACTGTGTTGCAATTATTACAGTCATTATTTGACGACACATTTCTTTCACGCGGTCTCGAGTTTTTCAGAAGGTTCTATGACTTGATTACAGACATTATTTTTTTCATTTTTTTTATATTATTTTATATTATTTCATTTTGAAATAATATTTAGTTTATTTTTATAAAGAAAATATATGATTTAAATTTATGTTAATTAAGTTTGACAGCTAGTCCTAAATCTTCTAAATATTATTTTAAAAGATGTAAAAAATGATGAACTTAATTTCGGTAATTTTGAAAACGCGTCACTTGAATAAAGTAAATGGTTGGAGACTCTAATGAAAACTGAAAAGTTAGTCTCACTTGTCTATTTTCTTGAAACAAAGATCCGATTCAAACAATTGTAAGCCAGCTGTTATAAACTTGTTTGAACCAAAAAGTACATATCATAATGTCATATAAGGCACGTCGCCCATATAGGTGGTATGGCGGAAGCGTGGTTGTGGCAGTGGCAAGTGATATTGGGGAGGTATAAGTGTGGCTAGATTGTGAAATGACGAGTGCGTGGTTCAACGCCCACTTAGGTGGCGCGCCGGCAGGCAGCGCTTGTTCGTTCACTGCGTCAGTGTCTCATTCTGTAATATCATGATAGTCCGCTAGATGGAATTGTTTCGCATGCAGCTCATACTAATTTCACACATATGAAGAACAAACATAAAATTAAATCTTGCATTACGTTCCCACATTATTCCTATATCACACTGCGAAATAAAAAAATCGTACAGTTCGAAATACTTACTAATCGGTTAGTCAGATATGTATGTAAACTGTAATATTATAAGAGTGCGCGGTACGTCCGCTAGATGGCGCAAATTCTGATACTGGTATGAATTATCACCAATTTCCTAAATATGAACAAACATTCATTAGATATTATGTCGTTCGAAATGTACATAAATAATATTTTATGCCTTTTAAGTTTAGGTTTTTTAGTTAATTTGCTAGTTAGGTATAGAAAGAAAATATTTGTTTGACAGTTATTGTAGTAGTCAATACTTAATTGTTGAAAATGTATGGTGATAGGATCGTTATAAAAAAAACAATTACTAATGTAATACATATATTCAATTATTGTTTTTTTTAGTATAAACTGATATTGGTAAATTTACCGGTACAAATATAAATAATTACAAACATTATTAATTTTAACAAAAATATACTTTCTTTAATGAAAAATAAGTATGTAAATTCTTATTTGACTGAACACCTCCCACCTGTGGAAGACTATTGTAACAGTAGGTTTTCCTTTGAGAAAAATGTTTAAACTTTTATATACACTTTTCTAGGAGTTTTTAATAAATTACTGTAGTGGTTTCTGCTAGAACCCATTTACCTTAATCTTGTTAATTGTGCATTTTAGAAGAAACAGTAAAAGATATTCAATACGTGGCACACAATTGCTTCTTCAACTTAACGAGTAATCACTTTAACGTTGGTATCTTCTGCAGCAAACTTTTTATTGGAGCGTTATATCTTTCCCTTTAGTTAGAACAGTCTCTGTCTCTACAGGGTCCGTTTCAAATTTTATTGATGAGGTTTGTAGGATTGAATTATCTGAAAATAAAACAATGTTGTCATTGCTTCGTGAAATCTAACCTTGAAATAATATAGGTTAAGAAAATAATTACTTACGGCAGGCTTGGACATATCAACGCAAGAGCCTGAGATCAAGATTTAGAGACCAAAATGAGTCTTGGGATGTCTTTTGCGTTTTTGTTGTATATGTGGTAGAAATTAAAAAAACACTGGATGCAGGTGCAGCTATGCTCAATAGCCAACCTATTGAACGTAGTATAATTGTCATAGTCGTTGTCTAGCATGAGAACACACAACACAATTTGCTATATTTAGAGAGTTCCAATGTTTGCTTCTTATTATTCTATATATTTAATATATTCGGGTGGCTTGAATGGAATCTGAAAAATACAGGTCATCAGATAGGTATAGCTTATGATTTTAATATTTACTCATCTATGAAAATATTTCTGTCGTTTATCACATACATTATTTCTTGCATTTATATGTTGCTCATTACAAAACGATTGTTACATAACACAATAAACATAAAAAAAAACAAAAATAGTAAACAATCCGAAAGAGCACACGAAGCTGAGCCTGCAGTTATTGACAGGAGCGGCGACGGACGAGAGGCGCTTGGCGCGCTTGCCACTCGAGATTAAGCATTGAGAGACGAGTGGAATCCGATCCAGTACCACGACAGTTACATAGCACTGCCGCATCACCTTGGTGGGCGTTCATGCATTTGTTTACATTGGCCAATGAACCATATCACTGCCACGTCACTATCACACTTCCGCCACACCAGCTATATGGGCGACCGCCCTAACATGGTATCATAAAAACTACCGCCAAACATCGAGACAACTCAAGTTGACATTGATTGCGGGCTTTGAATAAAAATGTAATACAAAAACGTCAGTTTCTTGTTAATATCTTCAACACTAACACTGTTTTCTTTTAAGTTTAAACCATAAACTGAGTTTAGCTAAACTTGATACTTAAGACTTAAAGTGGGTATATGGTTGCAACTGGCATTCAAAAATTGTTTAGCACAACTTCAGCGTAATTAATACTAATTATTTATAATTAATACTATTATTATTTATGAATAAACAAAAAACACATTCGTACAAACAATTTAAGGCGAATACGTACCCCTTACGTTCTGCTCACAAAACACGTAACTGTTCTGAAGGTTCTTCTCAGCTATTTGTTCACAGAATCGTAAAAGCAATACACAAAATTAAAGATAGAAGGTATATAATTATCCCTCTAGGGGTAATTTTTTTATGTTTTTGTTTGTTTTGGACTAAACGGTTACTGAATCTGACATAAAATTGACGGACTTTGCGTTTTTTTTACGGAGAATACAGGTTAAAATTGAAAAGAGTACCACATAATAGACTTAAGTTACACCTTCCTCTATAAGTGTACAAAATGTCATGTAAAAATATCAATATCTTACATGCTTTTTTCACTCGAAACTTTACTTCTTTAATTGCATGAATTAGACATATTTTATCACGTAGCATGGACACAACCATAACTAATGTATTTACATTACCGCAACACGTCATATATACTTGTATCTATCTTTTGATGTATAACATGTGAGAATTGATTCAAAATTAAGCTCACTGTGGATGCTTGTTTTATAGAACGTACTATCGCTACTGATTCCTCTTAAGTAATCGATTATAAAATTTTAGAATGTATGTTCTACGAGGAAAATAGTGCCACGCCGAGGACGCGAGGACACATTGATGAT
The DNA here is from genome assembly GCA_963966075.1 of Aphodius sticticus. Taxonomy (NCBI): domain Eukaryota; kingdom Metazoa; phylum Arthropoda; class Insecta; order Coleoptera; family Scarabaeidae; genus Aphodius; species Aphodius sticticus. The sequence continues at coordinate 21,438,903 of OZ014508.1, forward strand.
TTTGCCCTCGTGGCAAAAGAATCTACTATTGTCAAAACCCAAAAAATGGTTGGCCAGTCGTTGGCTACTAATTTTGATAATGATTTTATTTCACATTAAAGTGACGCGATATGATTACGAATTCTTTAAGTTAGAATTAAAGTTACATAACATTAGATTTAATTGAAAATTAGGATGATAATTGATATGGATTGACAAAATAGCATCTCTACTATCATTGAGTTCAGCCAACAAGCAAATTTGTCGCGGTAAACAATCAAAATTTAAAAATTATTCTTGTTCAAACTCTTAAATTTGAATGCTTTTAGTAATGCTACTCAATAGCTTTGCTTGTGGTAGTTCTTGTGTTTGATTCATTTTTATTACTGTAATCTCTGTAATCTCTCTTCTGGAGAAAAACCAATCGGACAAAATCGGACATTTTAACGTCTTGGCAAAATAATTAACTGGTAGGAGAGTTTAAACTTTGCAAGAATTCAAAAAAAAATTGCATCCTTTTTAAGCGGCTCCTTTCCAAAATGTTAATAATAACATTATAAAATCAGAAACAACATTATACAGTATTGTTTTTCCAAAAATTGAACGGTGTATTTTATGGGTTCTCAAGGCTAGGTGCTTGATTGAAACGCACAACGAAATATATTTGACTTTTTTTATTAGGTTTGATATTTCGCTGGCTATAAGCTTCTTCAGGAACTAAAAAACAGAAAAAATGGGAGAGAGTATATAGCAATAACACTTTTAGCAGCCTGCAATTATTAATTAATAAATCAAAAATACATTCGTACAAACAATTTGAGTACAATTTTAGAATGTATGTTCTACGAGAAAAATAGTGTCACGCCGAGGACGCGAGGACACATTCATGATCACGAGGGCAATCCTCGTTAAACGAGGATGGGTGGCAACCCTACTGTGTAGGAGGCTAAAAAAATCTACTATTGTCTAATTTTGATAATGATTTTATTTCACATTAAAGTGACGCGATATGATTACGAATTCCACAATTAAAGTTACATAACATTAGATTTAATTGAAAACTAGGATGATGGTATTGATAGCACTAGTTACTAATACGACTTTAATTATAAATTTTTTATTAAATTATTTTTGGGTACTAATCCTAAATACTCTTTGCCAGCGTTGTGTTTTAAGGATCAAACTCTTAGCTGATCGAAGTCTGTGTCGAAGTCTGTGGTTCGTAGTCTACGTTTAACTGTAGGTCCCCCTGTAGGTGAAACTGTTGCCTAACGACGAAGAAATCTGTAACATGAACCACACTAATAATGGTGGTAATTTTAACAATAACAACATGATATATACCAACACAATGACATACGTAATTTCGACATCAACATCCACAAACAATCGGTTCCGAGGTGGCTAGCGCACTCAGCAGACGCGCGGCATCCGCGAAGAGAACAGACCGCGGAGGCGCTGTTATTAGTTTACAGTGGCCTGTGGGAGGTACGAACTGCCGCTGTGGTGGGACAGGAGACCTCCTCCGACATAGCGAACGCTCTTTAGAATTGTTGACTTTATTCCGTATTGGATAACGGCGAATTATTTATTTATTTGTCGGCTTACGACTGCTGCTCACCGAGGACTAATCAAGTTTTATGGCGTTCGATTTGCCCGGATTTTAATGGGTCGGTGTTTAAAACTGGCAGGACCGCTTTAAAAATCGTACGGTGGTATTTTGGGATGAGTATTGAGTGTTATTTCGTGACTATGGTGGTAATGGTATGGGTATTATGGTTAATTTTAATTGGATTGCGTTGGATAAATGATGATAAGAATCTAAATGAGAAATCGACTAGTTTTTTAATGGTTGTCGAAATGGAATTTTTATGTAATTTTATTGGTAGGTTGGTGCTTGATGAATAAACGAAAATGAGCAATATTTCAGTTTACGGAAAATAAGAAGAAATGTAAGCTCTCTATGCTGTTAAAAGTGTGTATGGGTTAGTCGGGGTGATGTCTGTTCATATTCGTTACCTATATGACAGTGTATTGTACTGTAGGTATACAATAGTACTTTATCTACGACTCACATATAATAAGTTCATTGCATACGTATCTATGACTATATAATCCCCATCATGATACGCGCCAATGATTATAATGACACTAGCGTTGTATAACTATGACAGTTCGTTCAAATAATTACTTAATTATTTGAAGGAACTGTCATCATTATACGAATGTACTGTCAAAGTCAGTGTAAACCTACGTGGATGACAGTTATTTGACATTTCGCCTCGCCACCATTGACAAATACATTTAAAAGATTTTATATAAAATGGAATTTATGAGTCGTAGATAAAACGTCGTATTCGACTCGCACACAACTGATATAAATCGCTCGCATACGGCTCGCGTATAAACCTCATGCTCGCGATTTATATCCTTAGTTATGTGCTCGTCAAATAATATACTATTGACACTCATAAATAAAGATTGCCGCTATCTAACTTTTAAAATGCGGTTCTATTGAAATTATTGTGCTTCAAAAATGTTGTGGTGTGTATAAGTTCATTGAGAGAAAACATTTCCTAAACAAAAAAGATCTTTTTTTTTTTAATTGATAAAGAGAAAAGAATTCAGTAAATCAAGCGCACAGAGCACATAATATCAAACATCAACATAATGATCAAATAGACGAGTTCTTTATGATTGTCCAAAAAATTTAATTAAAAAACGTTTTAATTGTATCGATGTCGTATTTACAGTCGATAACCATTCGAGTAATTGTTACTTTGGAACAAAAATGCTGGAACAAAAATATCCGGTAATTCCGACATGTTTGTATTTGTTATAACTTATTCATGTATAACTTATTCTAGCCAAACCAACAAATTTTTTTAAATAGATCAATCTATTTTATGCTCAGAATTAGTTTTCCGTCAGTACTCCAAATTACTTTTCATAAGAAAAATTTAGAGATATCACAATTGAAAATCATCAAATATTGATTAACTGCGATACATGGACGTTGTGAATGGATTTGTTTCGGTAGATTTTTACCTTCATTTAATTAATTTAATTAATTTACCTTAAATTCTAATTCGAACTCAAAGTAAACATCTTAAATTTCTTAAAAAATCACTTTTTTTTCACTTTACTTAATTTGTACAATGTTTTACTTAAATATACCTATATAACATAACTAGTCAAGTAAAAATAATGATATCATTCGGTATGCGTGAAAACAAGTTTCTGAAATCAAAAAACGTTGATATGTTGATGAAAAAAGTTCAATAGATCTTGTTGAAAGTTTAGAAAGCAATGTTATCTATTTAATTGAATTTAAATTTACCAGACGAATTGTGACATTACTTTCAGTATAATAATGAATATTTCTAATCATATACAGGTTGTCTCACAGAACATGATGTACATGGGGATCTCGGGAACTGAAAGAGCTACGATGTCGGTTAAATGGGACAAAAGTTGCATAAATGTGGACCCTTTTTTGGGACGGGTTTCTGTTTTGCTTGGATCACTCGATATTACGCAAAAAGTAAAAACTGACAATTTCTTTTTTCTTGTATAACTTTGCCATTACCATAAATAGAAAATTGAAATTTTGCATTTGTACATAAGTTCAAGGGAAAATGGTTAATTACGTAAACTCGTCAGTAATGTAGAATCAACTAAAGAAGCGAATGATAATTAATCCAGGTGAGGATAATTTTTGGAAAAAGCACCTCCGCCTGGATTTGAACCAGGACCCCTCCAATTTCCGGTTGACTGCTCTCCCATTTGAGCTACAGAGTTAGTGGAAATTTATAGGTTTTATTTGTCACTTCAGGATTTCCAAGCCGAATTTCGAATTAAATAAACCCGTCGTGACACCTATTGGGGATAGATGGAAGTTTGGTAACTAGGAATCGCTAAATGTTTATTGCTAAAAGCTCATACAGTTGATTCTACATTACTGACGAGTTTACGTAATTAACCATTTTCCCTTGAATTTATTCATCTGTATGAGCTTTTAGCAATAAACATTTAGCGATTCCTAGTTACCAAACTTCCATCTATCCCCAATAGGTGTCACGACGGGTTTGTTTAATTCGAAATTCGGCTTGCAAATCCTGAAGTGACAAATAAAACCTATAAATTTCCACTACCTCTGTAGCTCAAATGGGAGAGCAGTCAACCGGAAATTGGAGGAGTCCTGGTTCAAATCCAGGCGGAGGTGCTTTTTCCAAAAATTATCCTCACGTGGATTAATTATCATTCGCTTCTTTAGTTGATTTGTACATAAGAGCATAATCTATAGCCATTTCGTTGTCCACAAATATTTTTGTCCGTCCGCATTAACTTGGCGATATCCAATTTTTCAAATCATGTATAACACGTGTATGAAATTATCACGAAATTCATTAAATGTCCCATTAGGTACTATGTAATGAACTCTGATGCTGTATAGGGGCTTCAGGTGGCACAGCCTTCTCTGTTATGGACTATTATGTTTTTGTTTCTTTGTTTTATGTTCTATGTTTTTGATATTTACAGATTTGAATAGAACATCAAGATTGGTTTACAACAGCATGTATATCACGTTTATGGCAGCATAGAATTTTCACATTAATTTACGTGAATATTGACGAACTAATATTTTCTCATATTTATCTAATTATACAAAAATTGCATTATCATTTTGTAACGGCTATACTTTATTTATTGTGATTTACAAATTAAAAGCAAGTAATGAAGTATTTGGTTTACATTTTAAATATCGGCCAAACTTGGGCATTATTAGTTCTATTGTATCATAGTTCCTTAGATACACGGTGGCTTTCATAAAACCCAAGTGAAAAAAAAATTCATGGAGTTAAATCGGGTGATTTAGCGGTTCCCCAATGGCATTTTTTTGTGATAAATTCATAAATGGAGATGGTTGTAAAACATTTTCAATATTCTATTTAAATCCTTAAAAGTTCAATATGGCGTCCATAAGAAATGAAAAAGTTGAATATCACACAGCCAAAGTTGGCAGATAAAACATTTTCTGACATCAACAATTACTTCAGAGTATGCTCTTATGTAAGAATACAAAATTTCAATTTTCTATTTATCCTAATAGCGAAGTCATTCAAGAAAAATTAAATGGACAGTTTTTACTTTTTCTGTAATATCTAGTAATCCATGCAAAAATTTTTAAATGTAAGAACTGTCCCATATAGATCATGTTCCATGAGACACCCTGTATAGGTCCTTCAGGAATTGTTTTAGGTGTTTCATTTAAGAGGTTGGTAGCTGAAGATAAATCACTATTGCTAAATTGTGAATATTTTAATAACATTTGCGGGCACCCCTACTACGACTCCGATGACTTTGCCTCCTGAAACCCTGTAGGTATATTCTTTTTATAAAACGTATTGTTGCATTACTTCATTAGTGGCACTCATTGACGCCTTATGATATTCATGCCTTTATATTCAAAATAATAAGTAATTAAAAACAAAACAACCAAAATGTTAGTATTTGTTGATGTATCAGCAGATAATGAACAACATAAATTCATTATTACACTTATATTCATGCGAGAAACAAACAGTCGGTAGAAACGGTATATTATCGGACCCATGTTGATTAATATTTTTGATTAGTTTGGTTTATTTCTTTTGTTCCCAAAAATTTTACATTTGCTTTTTTACACTGTAGATTTGGAATAAACTCTGCGACGATGAACATAAATGTCGAAAAATCCTTTCAAAGAAGATAATACTGTCTCTTTCCAACTAAAACTAAAACTTTTATGTTTTCTCATTCCCAATGGAGTACTTGTGTTGGGTTGAGTTTAACATGTTTATTATTTAAAGTTTAGAGTATGTAGACTATTTTTGTGCCTATTCCTATAATTAACGTAGCATTATTAAATGCCTCCAATTCATGTCGCGTATTATTTCGATCTGTCCATCAATTTCTACACCACAAATTATTTTTCCTCTTAGATCTATATAATTAAATTTAACCGCTTACTCCATCGAAAGAGATGTTTTGAAAATAGTACAAAGTAAATAGTCTACCACCTACTAACAAAACACATTAATGTACCAGATGAGCCCATTATACCCTATTAACCGCCATGGTTTACTCTTCAAGCCCACCATTTCAGACAATTATTCCTTTATCACTTGTGCAATACACAAACATCAATAAGCGTCTGTTTGTAAACTGTTTACGAAACAAAGGAAATTCAATTGGTCACTGAACTAGAGCGTCGCTAGAAGCAGATTCGAACACGTATTTGTGTGCGCTCTTCGCAAAAACGGTTACGTTTATGTGCTTTGGTAATCTGCCCATTTCATAATTCAACAAAGACAAAGGCGCTACCGAGAGGATGACTCATTTCGATAACCGAGGTATAAAACGTGTTTATTTTATGGGATTTTCGATAGAATTAGAATAATATAAAATGATATCAAAGGATTTCGTTTAGGAAGGAAAATAAATTAGCACGATTGATCATACGAAGATGAAACGTATGCGCACCAGAGGAAAGAAGAATGTATGACTCCTGTTTTTGTGTTGATATAACATGAAAACGTTACTAAACTCATTAGTTTGGATCTGCTTTTATTCTCGATTATTATTTATTTATTTTCTCCAATATAAATAAATTGTGATTAAAATTTGTTGGCAGGTTTAGTTTTTGGTACAAAAACTTTAAATAGTAGGTAATATTATTATTTTGTATGTGAAATTATTGTAAATCACTTTTCGAATTAAATTATAATTTGTTTGTAGTGGTGCCAACTGGTGGATATTTATGTAACTCGCGAGCCGCTTTCAGCCGGTCGGTGAAGTAAACGGTTGCTATGGATGTGTGCGCTCTCTCTGACATCTGGTGGTTAGGCGCTGAAGTAGTATCAGACGCCGCTAGAGCGGGATTTGTGAAACAATGTTCGGTCGCTATAACAGAGCGCGCTAATGATGAGTGATCATTCTTGGTTATATTTTCCAATTATTATTCTAATTGGAAGGAAAATAAAAAGGGCTTAATATATGCAGTAAATATTTAATTATTATCTTGCTGATATCGAATGTGTTAATTGCAGTTGAGATGAAAATCTTTATATAGTTATAAATACCTAAATAATGCCATGGTAATATATGTATTATAAATGTAATTATTAATTTATTTATTAAAATTTTTAAGTAATTACACTAATAGTCCAGGCAAATTAGATTTGACTTAAAAATCTAGTAGGTAATATGCTGGATTTTTCTGTGGTCCAATCGATACCATCCCTACGAAAAGAACTTATAGTAGATAAAAGGATGCAAAATTTAGCATGAGTATGTTTCTGTAAATGTATCGGATCGTAATCACGAAAATTTGATATCGAAAGCGTATCATATAATTTTCGTAGGTATATCTAATCGTTTTATGTAAATAATCGTCTGATTGTGTAGTACAAGCTGTACTTTTGTGTGTAGCTTAATTTAGAAGTTGTGGACAACATAAAAAGTTCCTACAGATACCACTGCTGCAAATATTTTTATAGAAGACAAGTATATCATTTTCTCAGAAAAAAACTATGGTTGGGAAAATTATAGTAGTTTGCCAAATCCAGTTTGGTACTAATTTTTGTTCGAAATCCATTTTGAATGTAGTATACAACCAGACGCCTATATCTTTGAAACGAGTAGTTAGAACAGTGGTTCTTAACCGGTGCTCCGCGAGCTTGTTGCAAGTGCTCCGCAAAATTATGAAAGCCGAAATTGTTGACTCATTTACCGTATGTGATTGAAATAATAATATTTATTAACGTACAAAATGAAAACACCTAAAATGATGACCAGTTTCAAACTGCAGTAACTTTTGTACGTATTGCTCGATTTGAATGAGTTTTTTCTTATTTGAAAGGTCCACTTTTTGTCAATATTTCTGTATGCATGCTACCCATTTTTGCGCTCTTCCATTTCAGCAATGATGAATAACGTTAATGCTTGTTTTCTTCCTACAGTTTGAAGCTTGCTGTTGGGTGCACCTACAAAAGAATTTAACTTTAAACAAAAGGAGCTTGTAGTCTAGTCTGTTCTGATCACCTATTGTTGTTAACGCCAAAGTTGCAAGCTCTAAAGGATAACGCTGCTTCTTCGGCAGCGCCATCAGAAATTAAAGAAAGCTATGGATAACGACAAAATTTAATTAAACTGTGAAAGTAATGATCAACATGTTAATAACGAGTATTGCCTCCCCTCGCTTGAATTGTATTCCTCATCCTTCTAGGCATACTTCGAATTAGGTTTTGAATCTCATTTTGGAGAATCTGGTTCCACTCTTCTTCTACCGCTATTCGGAGATCATCTAGCGTTTGTATCGCGGCACCACGGGCTCTAACTCGTCTCCCTAGCATATCCCACATGTGTTCTGTGGGGTTTAAATCAGGGCTACGTGCAGGCTGTTCCATTCTGCTGATATCCAAATCATCCAGGTATTGGGACACTATGCGGGTGTATGGGAGCGTGCATTATCGTTCATGAACAAGAAGTTGTCACCAATAAATGGCCCAAAGGGAACCACGTGTTCCGCCAAAATTTCTTCAACATACCGAGCCGAGTTTAGGTTTCTGTTGATAAAGCAAAGTTCCGTACGTGCTTCGAAGCAGATTCCTCCCCAAACCATTATAGATTGTCCCTGGTACTGTACGCTTTCAGAGAAGTTGCACTGACAATAACGCTCTCCTGCTCTTCTCCAAACTCTCTCTCGACCATCTGGAGAGTACAAGCCGAGCCTCGACTCATCTGAGAAGAGTACGTTTTGCCACTCTGCATTTGCAGCGTTATCTTTAAGATCTTGTAACTTTGACGTTAACAACCGTAGAAACATGAAGAAAAAACATAAATGATCAGAACAGACGAGACTACAAGCTCCTTTTGTTTAAAGTTAAATTCTTTTGTCGGTGCACCCCACAGCAAGCTTCAAACTGTAGGAAGAAAACAAGCATTAACGTTATTCACCATTGCTGAAATGGAAGAGCGCAAAAATGGGTAGCACACATACAGTAATATTGGCAAACAGTGGACCTTTCAAATAAAAAAAACCTCATTCAAATCGAGCAGTACGTTCAAAAGTTACTGCAGTTTGAAACTGGTCATCATTTTAGGTGTTGCGTTTTTTATGCCGCTCAGTGTAGTAATAAATATAAATAAAATAAAAATCATTCTGAATATAATGCAAGTAAAATAAAAATGCGTATAGCTCTGGTACACATGCCACATAAAAAGTTTGGAAAATATGCAAACATTTTGAAATATATTTCCTAAAAGAAACATAATAAATATGATGTTTTGATTATATATATTTTTGCCCTGATCTACATATCATCTACATATCTACATAATAGTATAAAGCTGTATCAAAAATGAGCTTATCATAACTACTTCAGTAGGTGGTACATAACTGCTAATATAAAGAATCGAGCCAAATTAGCTAAATATTTGACAAATTAGGAAGGTTTTGAAAGTTTTATTATGTTTTGATTTATATTACCACGAACAACTATTATGTCAGATGCTTGGAAGAACTATCACAATATGCCAAATAGGTGGTGGCATCTATAACCACCAGGTGATTCACGAACAAAATTTTGTGGGTCCAGAAAATCAAAACACACCCAAAATGTGGGAAATATGTGAATGTGTGCAAAAAGAAAACTTCGGAAGCAATTCGGTACATCGAGACCGCTTTTTCCCTCAAACATATTTATGAGTCCGTTTGCAGAAATAAATTCCAAAATTCCCGTATATTTTTGGAATTTATACACAAATGTATCTTTTTATTTTCTGTATCACATTATTGATTTTCGCCGCAAAGAAATTTCATTCGAGTATTCGTTTTTTTCAATTCGGTAAAAAGTTAGATAGAGCTGATGAAAATATCAATAAAACCGTATTTTAAACGGCTACAATTTCTTAAGGAATTGAGAAAACCAATAAGTCCAAATGATCCTTTTTACTCGGAATGACATTTAGTTTCTAGAAGAAAATCGGTAAAAAGTTTTATATGGATTTTATTTCGCTATTTTTAATTTATTACTTTTTAAGGAATAGAAAAAACATATAAGTCCATATAAAACATTATACTCAGAATGAGATTTGATTTCTAAAAATTAATTTTGCAGAAAGAAACATGTAACTGTTATGTAATAATCGTTTTCATTTTTAATAAAAATTACGTCTATGTTTTTTGTGCTCCGCGAATTTGTTTTATGATCAAAAGTGCTCCCTGACTTCAAAAAGGTTAAGAACAACTGAGTTAGAACGTAGTAGTTCTATACAATCCAAAATTGATTGATGAGTTTTTATATATGAAGGGCTACGGGAAAGAACGGTCAGAGTCCCATTCTCATAATTTTGCGTAAATCGAATTTAAAAAAAAAACGTTTAATCGTCTGTTTATCAGTACAATACCTTTTAATAAGAAATACAAAGAAAATGTTTTTTACAAACTATACAAACATATCAAATCTTTAGTTTTTTATCAAACCAGCTGGACGCTGATCTTTTTTTCGCGTGAAGCGGCTCAGTCGATGGGTGGATCGTCCACAAATTCCACATCACTGTCTCTATACGTGCCGGTATCAGAAACTAGTTTTTGGTAGAATAACTTAGCTTCTGGATTTACCAAGAACTGAGTGAGGTGAAGTAAATCTTGCAACTTAGCAGGTTTAATACACAGTGGTCCATTATACAGCTTCTGTAATGCGATAGGGACTTTAAGTCTCACTTTTCTGTTACGTGTGCTTTGCGAGGAAACTAGCACGGCTGGAAGATAACTACCAAAATAATTTGATTTGTGTAACACAAAACGTGGTTGATTTTTTTCAATCTTCAGAATCCTAATGGGCCTAGCTGACACTGGGCATTTTGACACATACAAATGGGACAAAAATTCAGTCCATGCTTGAAAATTAACTTCGTCTGCACAGTTTATTACCGTGAACGGTGATGGCTTGATGCGACTGTTCTTTAGTACATCTCTCCAGTCTTCAGGTATCTCGGTAAAAGATTTTGCATTCACAAGGCTCATATCCTTGTCACATTCTACGTAAGAATGCCCGCGTATAGAAAATACCGCTTTTGCCCTGTCGAATCGGTTCAGTTTGTGCACCACGTAATGAAGAAAACGAATTACCGTGTAATTTTTATTTTGGCCGGCGCACGAATCACAAAAAAGTATCAGATGGCGTATGTTTGAGTCCAAAATATTAGAAAAAAAGTGTTCCAACATAGAACATACATCATCAGCACCCTTGCGAGCCACACTTTCGTCGTACGTATAAAATACCGAAGTTGAGTTGGACAACACATGAACATTGAATGATATGAAGTTGAGCTGGCGACGAAAATAAACATCAGATGTTGATATATTTGGAGTAGAGAGACTTTTTTGATAATCCATCGTTATGGCTTCCATTTCGGCGGTTTTTCGTGATTCTTTTCTATACTTCTTTTTCAGCGAATAAAACTTCGAAGTTTTCAGTAAATGGACCTTCTGATCGCGCTGCAGTGCCTCCAGTGTTGTTTTCAGGTATTTCTTGTTTTCTTCGTTAGTACAGTTTATCATTTTATCCGTAGTGATCGCAATGTTAGTCTTGAAAGTGTCACAAGAGCTACACGTATCTTTACGTGGGTAGCCAAACGAGATATTGAAATTACCCTCAAAGATCTCACGAAATGTAGTGTACCCTACTTTGTTACAATTGTTTGAATCATTATACATTCGGTGGAGTTTGGCTACATTAAGTTCCTCAGGTAAGTATATTTTACTCGTATCATGCAACGAATAATGAGATTTTCGTCCCTTCAGAGATTTTATGAATCTGATTACCCTAGTTCTTGTTTCATCGGACAACTTATGACGTCTGTTCGTGTGAGTGCCACGACCATCTGGTTTAGAATCGCCAAATTCAAGGAGATTTTTCTTTATAGATTGAACACGGCGATTAGTGATGCCGTGTAAAGATAAAATGCTTTATAGCAGACAACAACATCTTGGAACGCGCCATCTACATTTGCCCGAACTCTATAACTATAGGAAGACTGATTGAAAGTTGCCTCGGCTTCAGGGTTCCGATTTCGCCGTCGAGCAACATGTAAAACGGTGACAAGACCTGCCAAATATTTGTTCTGATCATTGTAGTCCCCCAATTGATTAAAATGCGAAATTATTCGCTGTCTTTCGTTGGAAGTGATGGTTTGAAAACAGCTGTAGCGAGTGCAGTTGCAGTCTGCTCCGACTTCATGAGTGGTAGCACGTATTTTTTCATTACTTCACTCATTTTGCCAGTTTTTTTCTTCTTTTTCGCAATAGGCGGCTGAGCACATCCCTGAGATGATTCAGAATCATAGAAATCAGTCGACATTACTGATGATCAAAATCAAAAACAAACGAACTGATACGACAACACAACTTTACTTCGCCAAATATTCAAAAACAAGTTAGGTTAGATCACCACTAGTAGGTAGGTACATACAACATACGTCGTACGCACGTCGCACATGATTGTGGACCCTGATCGCTTTTAGCCGTTAGCGCGCGGACTTTGATCATTCTTTGCTGGACCTCATATTTTTTCCCTTTATTTTCTTCCGAATTGTTATCTTATTTTCCAAACCCGAACCATACTTTGATTTGTTCCGTCAAAATCTGTAAGATGGCACCACTATCTAAATTTTGACCAAAAATGGACTCTGACCGTTCTTTCCCGTAGCATTTTATATCTTTTTCCAAATAAAGCTGTATTTTATTAGTGTAGTTTTACTTTATAGAAAAGAATTATATTATTTTGACCAACTCTTACTGCCCATTACTGCATTGAAATTGATTCTATATATAATTTTCCATATTAGTTCACTATCAGTTGTGCGCGGCTTTGCTAGTACACCATGTGGGCCCCCACATGGACTCAACGAATGGACCAAAATTTTCATTTCTCTAGCAAGCCATTATTTACACACAGAGATAAATTTTCGTTGAATTCAAATAAATATGCATTGACTCAAAGAAATCTGGTGTTTCAATAGAGGCAAAGAAAAATTTCTTTGCAGATAAAAGCGCATTTGTGTGAAATAATTGTTTGGTAGAAAGTACGTTTATTTGTGTCAAATAACTTAGTTTCTCAGTAAAAATGTACGATTTATATATTATAAGGAACGAGATTTATTTACTTCAAATAATTGATTGTGTTGAGTGAAAAATTATATTTTTTTAAATTAACGAAATTTTTGGTTGAGTTAAAATCAGTTCCAATGCGATATTTTAAGTTTGCGATAGCTGTTTTTTTATTGAAGAAGTTCTAGTTTGTTGAAGGAATTAATGTAGACCTATTATTGACAAGAATTTTTCGGAGGTACAGTAGAGCAAAATCGCCACGTGTCACCCCTCGCTTTTGGGATGTCGCACATCCTCGACCAGTGGTTGGTCTTCCCAGCCCTAATATACATATAGTGTACGCTGATTTGGAATCGGAACTTGAACCTACAGGCACTGTGGTATACTATATATCTAACAATACAGTTGGATGAGGTATTCACACTAAATATATATTTATTTGAATCAAAATATGACTTCTTTGGCGGCAGTAAACCTATTGTTAAGGTATACAAATGTATACAAATATATTTGTTTGAATCAAAATTTTTTTTTTTTGGTGTAAAAAAACGTTTTTTTAAATCAAACCAAAAATATTACTTATAACGAAAGTTACTTTCCTTTATTTAACGTAAATAAATATTCCAAATAAATTAATCTCTACAAGCAAATAAACTGGAGTATTTAGTGAAGTAAATATTGTTGGCGTCAAAGAAATATGTTTTGACCCAAAAGAATAAATTCAAACAAATATATTTCTTAAAAACAAGAAATCTGTTCCATCTGTGTATGAGAATTTTCTCTTTATTATCGTTTACCGCAAGGTAATTACCTTGCAGTATAAGGTCCTGTGAACTGTGTTCTAAAATTAGTGACAAAATTTGAGAAAGAAACAAAATGTGAAGATGAGAAGAAACAAAAACGAAACGACAAAGATGATGCAGAAGCGTTGCTAGCTCATGATTCAGTAAATATTTCCAAGCAAAAAGTCGTAAATTACAAGATTTAAACATAGCTAAAAGTCACTTGCAAGGGATCGTTTGAAGCCCAAATATTTACCTGCATAAACATGTGTGGGTCCATATCTTAGTCAGAATGAGATGAGGCTATTCGTCTGGAATTCAGTTTGTTAATGGGAAATCAAAAATAATGGAAGATACGACAAATGCTCAAAAGTACAAAAATGTAAATGGCTGGTGTGAGTTTTAATATAAGAAAATAATTGGACCATATTTTTTTGACGTAACTGCAAATCATAACACTTACTTAGAGATGTTAGAAAATGTCTTGCTATGTTTTAGAGGAACAAACTTACAGGCCAAGTTTTGCCTCCATTATCAACACGACGGTTGTCCTGCCCTTATTCCGCGGCTTGACTTTTTTCTTTGGGAATACTTGCAGCAAAAGGTGCATGCTAACGAATTTAATGACAATATAGAAATGTAAAAATTTAAAAATGAAGGAAGCAATCGCGGATATACATCAGGATACAATTGGTTTATGTGGAATTTATAAGAGTATGGCATGTTTTGTTTTTAGTGTTGTAAATTACTTTAAGACTAAAAAGAAAAGCAGATACAACATTCACATTTAAAATCTGGGCATTACATTAAATTTAAATGATCTTTTTTGATGAATTTTAAATGTAACTGTAAAAAATCTGATAGTTTACTCTTGGAAAAGTTTAGCAATTTCTTGTTTTGCAACCACCCTGTATGTTATATTAAAATTGTGGCATTTTTGGCCATCTGAAACTGTTTATAATGAAAACCTTTTTCTCGAGAAATGCAATTGTCGGTCCATTCTAGGCACAGTGGTGCAATGGGCGCGCGGTCCTATAAGAAAGTGGTAAACTGTTTAAAGATTATGCCATATAATTTCTAGATATATGGTCTTAAAAGAGAAGGTTCAAAGTTTATTTGATCCTACATATAAACATCTACTACATAACGTTACTGTTTTGCATTTGTTCAAAAGTAGCAAAAAACGCGTTTTGTCGCACCTTTAACACTGTTTTTTGCGAGAACTAGAGCCAATTTACTATTTCGGTGTACAAATTCGGATTCCCGAGAAAAATTCTATCCGAATCAGTTGTCATTTGTCCGGCAAATTGAAGTCGGTCAAATTGTGTTGAATAGTGTATCAATGATGCAAGCTCGTGGATAACAATGCTCAGTGTTCGCTTTTTGTATAATTTGGCATTCGAAAACCGGTTTTTGTATAAACTCGATAAATTAGATGCCACGTCGACAGTGTGCCGTAATTTCAACAAGAGGTGGACATACACATTATTACAGTATCAAGTACACGGTTCACTTATTAAAATGTAGTTTATTTACCCATCGGCTTGTCGGTTGATTTGTGGTTATTATCTTTAAGTTAAAACATTACTGGTATTAAAAAGAATAGTCTAATACTCTGAAGTATCACTTGCTGAAAAATATACCCGGATTCACATAAAATGTGTATCTTCAAGAAAAATTCAGGTATTGAAAAGAATTAACAAACAATATGGTGATAATTGAAATGGAACAGAATACTTTAGAACTTGCCCAAGTTCCTCACTTATTCCACAGGGTGTCTTGAAAATAAACTAAAATCCTCACTTTGGTCTACCCGGTATAATCAAGGGTAAAATTTTGTTATTCAAAATTACAATAGTTTGTGATAATTTTGATAAATTTCTTTATAATATTCAAAAAAAGTAATGAAAATCGATTAAAGATTACAAAGTTTATAATATTGAACATCAAAGTTTAGCTAAATATGTATAAAGCAATCCTTTAACTGTGTCGGTTAGTGTAGATTGTTTAGAACTAACTATTTTATGGTTTCCTGTGAAACAACGTTCTCTCCATTGAAATTTGCTCACAATTTTGTTCATTGCGGGACCGAGAATGGGCGTAGTTATGAAACACTTTTTTATGCAAAATTTAAGTGTTTTAGTTTATTATTCAGCTTTATTAAGCACTTGAAAGTGGTTTAAATTATAGTACCCCTATTGGAAGTTACAACTACTGCAACATCTGCTGCGGAACGCTGCGGTTATATTCGTTTCTTTTTTATTTCATCACGTTGTATAGGAAAATACAAAAATTCGCGGCGTATTTATAATTTGATACAATCATTTAAAAGCATGATATTAGACTAATTTGGATTCTATTTAATAATATGTATGTATACACAAAGTGTTACGTTATAGATACAAACAATTTTCTTTATACGTATATTTGTACGTATATTTTGCTATTTTTATATAGAAACTTCATATATACAAATTGCTACGTTATCGATATTAACAATTTTCTTTATATGCCGTTTTGTACGTATATTTGGCCATTTTTATATAGAAATTTCAAAATGGTTTGAAACTAAACCATTAACATTGTACTTGATGTGATCATAATCGTTTGTATAAAGATAAATCTATATATAGGTTCTTAATTACCGCTGCAACTACGTCTCGAAAAAAATTTATCGAATTGCAAATAACATTGCATGTGTAGCGTGTCTGTGAGTCTACCCATTCATCATCAAATTCCAAATTCAGACTACCTTATTTTTCTTAAAAAATATAAACTAGATTTTTTTAACATAGCAGATCCACAAATATTTGTAATCACTCAGAACCGGCATTGTTATTCCTCACTCCTTGGTGAAATGGCGGTAGCAAATTAACAACTAAAAACGTGCCAAAGGAGTTGATTTTTTACGCAAAGCATATACAGGTCTCTTTTACATAGTGTTACAAATGGAAAATATAATTAGATCTTTTAAAAGAAATTTTAACCGACTTCTAACTTGCGTATATAATTTTCATATAACCGGTATGTCCTATAAAGGTACGTCCACATCAAATGATATGCGTTTTGACGTTTCCATATTTACTACCATATCTCAGAAGAGGCTGATTTTAGGACCAAGTTGATTTGACTTTTTGGCTTATTTTGGTCTCTACTATGCGTACACCAAACACTTTTTTTAGGTTATTTCTTAAAACTTTGCCACCAGTCGCAGTACCACCAGACCACCAGTGAAAAACAAAACCAGAATCATCCAAATCGGTCCACGTATTGGGCAATTATGCACAAACATACATAAAATATATCCCTACATACAGTATATACAGTGTGTATATACAAAGACTAGCAAAACTTATCTACGATCTACTACTATATACTAAAAGTCTTACACAGTCCGCGGAAGAAGTTTACGAAAATCGGCGAATCGGGGGAAGGGTCTCGCCTGAAATTTTAGTCTACAGGGCTTTCGATTTCGTCCATTTTCGGCCTAGTTCTCGTTATTTTACCTCGATTCGGCTAAATTTATGGATTATTGTTTGAGACTGTACCTCGTCAGCGCGTCGTCATGGCAACGATCGAGGTTTCTAGGCGACGGCCGCGCGCTTCGCGACGCGGTCACCAGACGGCGACACATCATCATGTCGCTGTTGCGGTTACGCTACAAAGCAATAGATAGCGCCCCGTAACCGCGCCGAACGAACGAGCATAATCACGATCATCCTGATTCAATTCTTTACTATATTCAGACTAAATAACGAGAGTCAGTCAAAGACTACCAAAGTTATTGAGCACCAAAGTTGAACTAAGCGGTTTAAGCGATCGTCTAATATTGCTGGTCAGTACATAACGAAAAACAACATTTATTGCCCGCTTTTGGCCAATGTCTGAAAGCAGATAGCTTGTACTACTGCGGAACAGTCAAATTAAAAACTATTATTGTTATGCAAATGACCAAATACCATGAGTAATTCCAATGTTTACGAAATAAACCAAGCAGTAATGTACACCAGCAGCTTGGCATAAGAGATACATTAAAAGATCTAACGAAAAATACTGCCAATAATTCTCGGTACAGAGGCAGCAAGCAACGCATTCCACTTGCACTTATAAATAAAACCTTGACCTATACTCAAACGTAAAAATTAGACCACGCGAAATAAACACCTCACAAATCCTTGATTTTCACAATAACGCCCAACCTGATAGCTAAAAACGTAACCATTCAACCAAGTACAATACTTCTCGTACAACTTTAACAATGCGTCGAACAAGGCGAAAATAAGCGTTAAAATCGAACGCATATCTCAGGGGACTCATTTATTTTTAGATTCAAGTTCTGGCATGTAAGGAACAGTCCAATCCTCGTTTTCAGGTTGGTTGCGAGCGACCGTTCGGTGCGCCTGAATAACGCCGGATTTTCAGCCGATATGTTTACATGGAATAACGATAAACATATTTTAATGATTTGTGTGTGTAAGTGCGGTCGAGAAATTCCTTGAAATTCCAATTTCGCGTGTGTGCTGTGAACTGCGTTAAAAATGTCTCACCATCATAAGAACATGCTGAAGAAGCACAGGCATCATAAGAGTTACATACCGTTTGGGAGGAATAGGAGGGTACGTTGTGTTGTTAAATATGGAAAGTAGGCGAAATCATGAATGGAGTTGCGTTGAAATTCTTGGCTAAAAATAGTGTTTTAATTTACTATTCAAGCGTATGTGGGATTGGTACACATGAGTCAGTTTTAAATGTATACTTCCGTTGTTTGATTTTTTTGGCATGTCGGTTTTATGGAGGTTATTCGTTTTTAGGTTTGTTTGTAGAAGAGGTCTCTTTTCAGCTGATGGAATTGGAACTTGCAACCGGGAGAATATAGAATAGTTTTTGGGGAGATGTTGCCAATTTTTCTTTGTGCTTCGCAATGGCTTGCCAATTCTTTTAAGTTGTCTACTCTAAACTATTCGAATTATAAGTAGTAATTCTAATGTGCTGAGTGGGGGACTGTTTTGTATTTGTTATTTACTTAGCTTAAATTTCAAAATACCACTGAAACTAATACGGTCAGTCGCAATGAATTCGCCAAAAGCAAACTAAATCGTGTAATTTTTCGAAGATGGAACCAAAAAAGTATCATTATTGTCCGAAACCGAATAACGAAATATTTCTAAAGGTTTTCATAACGTCACGTTATTGAAATGTGATCGAATGCCAGAAAACCACGTGCTTAGCACTGGGTTTTCTGTTCATAGATTTGAAGTTCATGGCCTTGAATTTTGATGTAGTTCTCCTTATTCAATAACACTTGGCTTTTGTCACTATAATATTACCTTAACCATGGGCGTATCCAGCTCAAATCGGAAGGGAGGCAGTTTTCTAAATTTAACTTGCTGTATGGGGTAAGGGTGCCCATTAGGGTGGTTCAAAACTGCATTGCAAAAATGTTTGTGGATAGAAAGCAACGATCCCCCAAATCGATACATAATCCAAAAAAAGTGGACACGTGTTTTTTTGTTGGAATTTTGATTTTTAACCGTGCCTGTCGAGGCCTGAAAGAATGGGAAGAAGACATTTTTTGATATTTTTCAAATAATTGTTCAGGGTTTGGGAAAAGATTAAGATTATTTAAGGACTGGTAGAGGATTTTTCAAGGAAGAATTGAGTGCCCTGAAAACTACCCTCAAATGAAAAACTTTCAGATTCAAAACATTCTTCAGATAATTGATCCTTATAATCATTTCAACTTTTTTTTCTCATAGAAATTATTACTTTCTATTGTTTAAACAATCAATTAGTATTAATTTTCAACTTTTTTTTCTAATTACGGTAGAAAAGTCGGCTTTTTTGTGAAATTAACTTAAAAATGTCTGTTCGAGATATATATATATATATATAATAAACGTATTATCTATATTATCTGATAAACCCACAATTCATTTTTTAGATAGGTCTGGCCAACTGAAATTCGCAAGTGACATCATTTATATTTTGGGATGATATCCGTTGTTTAAATAATAAAATATTATTCGTTTTCAATATTATTTAATCGAAAAAATTGAAATGATTCAAAATTGAAATTTTTTCGGAAAATTGGGGAGTTACTTTTCTTTTTAAAATACTAAATTTCCTAAAGTCAACAATTTTTGTTAATCACATTTCTTTCTCCATTTCTTATTCTGATTTCCTACCACTGTGTGTCGCAAGATAATGTTGATTCGTTCCTGTCTGGAAACTTTTCCCTGTACACTGTATGAAATATTGAAACCGTATGTTATCTTATTATTTAAACAATGGAAATCATCCCAAAATAGAACTGACTTTTCTATCATAATTAGAAAAAATGTTGAAAATTAATTATGATTGAATTTTTTTAATGAATAATGTCACTCTAAGATAATAAATTGCCATTTCAAGGTCAGAAAACAGAATTTAAACGGATTTTTGAGAAAAGCGAATTAGTTAAATAAAAAGAATTTGTAAATAAATGGAAATTAAGTGACAAATGTTTATAAACATTTCACTAGACTTATAGTGATGATTTCTATGAGAAAAAAAAGAATGAAATGATTAGAACGTTCAATTTTCTTAAGAATGTAATTTTTTTTGTTTGAGTAGTTTTCAGGGCACTGTGGGGCGTCGAATCCATATGTATATTAGGTCAAGTTCTTCCTTGGAAAGTCCTCTACAAGTCCTATAACTTTAACATAAACCTCGAACAATTATTCGAAAAATACCAAAAAATGTCTTTTCCCATGTAAATTTGAGGCCTCTATAGCCAGCATTCGAAATTTCGAAAAGGAATACCACCCTAGTGTCCACAGGGGAAAGAGTGCTATGTAATACTTAAACATAATACCTACCAAAAAAACGCAAGGGAGGCAGCTGCCCCCCGTGCCCCCCCCCCACCCTTGGATACGCCCATGACATTAACCCATAACGCCTTCTAGTCAAAACGGTGTTGTTGAGAAGCTGGCTGGCCTCAATTTACTGTACGTAAATTTCATTGTGAGGTCTTTATAGAATTGATCATTCGTAATGCACCGAGGTATTGACAATGCGTCTTAGTTCTACTTTATTTTGGAAGGTTTAGACAATTTCTCTGTTATTTTTTTTTGTTCAACTTAAGAGTTTATCACGAGAGAAGCGTATTCTGTACTGGGAGCGTTTAGCTTCAGTGTCCAAGCAGCCATTACATCTCTTTATATTGAATTCCTAGTTCCTCTCTTTTCTTTTTGACATGGGCACTCCACCGGAGTCTGACATCTGATGTCATTCCGAGATGTTTGGCTATGTTTGCGTTCGGTACTATTTGGTTATTAATAGTAACAGGGATGTTTTGTGTTTTCTTGTTGGTGAAGTCAACATGAACTGACTTGAGTTCGTTCAGCTTCCTTTTATCCTTTAAATAAGTACGTATGATTTCACGGCCAGAATTATTTAGAAAATAAATTGTATCCGGGTTGTGCGTTGTGTCAAATTTCGTAATTGTCTTTTTTTCTTTGTCCAGACCTCAAAATGACGAGTTTCTTTGTGGTTTCTCCATTACAGTTCCCTATGGCTATGATAGCCGTGTCGTTTGCAAAGGTTTGCCACAGTATTAATTTTAATTCTTGGAGGTCGGTGGTGCAGCGTAGGTAAAGGACAGGTCCTAAAACACTACCTAGCGGTAGTTCTGCTTTTATTTAGGACACAGCATTTCCCAAACGTAAAAATCGCAAATGGTAAACTTTTTACTATGGTAAGTCGTAATTACGTACATATATAAAAGGAAGCTAACCGTAAGAATCTCTTTGGCGGTGGCAAAACTGGTGGCGATTCTGAAAATTCCAAAATATGGTCAAATATGGTTATACGATTGCAGAAAATGGCCAATGGCGAAATAGCGAATATTCAACTATGTTCAACTATGTTTTAAGGGATTATAGTGTAGTGAAATTTTGAAAGAGAAAACATTTTCTTTTTAATTTTATTAGAAAAATACTTAGATCTTCTAAAATGAATGTTTACAAAGTCCTATATACGAAATATTTCAAGAACTATCGTATATTTAATCAAGGCTTAGTAACAACGTACTGCAGTGTGCGTCCAAGCTTATGGAGACATCACGCATCTTGCGCAAGCGTGATGTAGTTTTGTAATTATTCCACTGTGAAACGCGTAAAAAAGTCCGGGCCAAAGCCGGGACTTGCTTCTCAGAATATGTGCAGAGAAATGAAAACACTGAAACCAGCGTAATAACAACTAACATAACTAACCTAAATGCTCCTTAAATGAACGATGTTTTAGGAAACGGTGTGCAACGATATATCGGGTTTCAATTGATTAAAAGACTTAAAATTTGAAACACACGTTCAGAGAAGTATAGGTAAAACTACAAGAGCTGAAAGTGATACGTCGCTTAAAATCGTAAGAATATAAAAAAGCGCGCTGCATCTTTCTACCTGGTCCACTGTAATGCCAGCTACACACGTAACGATAAAAGTTAATTCACACTATACGGAACGTCACGTCACGTTAGAAAACAGCAACGTAAATAGTTTATTATAATACAAGTTTTATAAGACAACAATTGGCGCACTCCTCGGTTCGCTCGTCGTCCCCAAATCTTTGATGTTATTTTAAATTAAAAAAATGACAATGCATTCCTTGTTGAAAAGTTTAGAATGCTATAGAATGATAAAAAAGCTATAGAATGTTTTTGTTTCAGCCAAAAGCTGTGCGATTTTTATATTACTATAATTAGTTGTTCTCGCTGGTCTTTGCTAATTTCCAAAATTCGTGTACTCACCCTATCATATGACATGAAAATGTTTCTTAACGCGTCTGCATATTTTGTCCGTGGATAATATCAGTAATTTTAATCGCAACTGGTTGAATTAAATCTTCACCAATTGTGTATGGTGTTTTAGCAGTTGCGATTAGGTAGGCGGATTCATAGGATGCTCTTAAGTAGTTTTTATCAACGAACATGGGTTTCAAGACATTTGTGAGGACTGCAACAGCCTTTAAAAAACTTTACAGGTTTATTACGAAATAAGGCATATTTTGGGTGAAGATGTCTTTTTAATTTAGCTGGTTTCATACTTTTACTATAGCCAAGCATTAGTTACAAACCACGCACAGCGTATTGAAAAACGTTGCATTGTATTTCCTCTTTTTTGCTAAATGTATAATATGCCCACCTTTGCTAATACTGGATGATCCAGGTACTGCAGAATCTACACCTTTCACAATATTATTTGTAGGTTTAGCAGTTGACAAATTTAACCACCCATCCATCACAAACATATAATGGAAGCCAATAACTTCTCTGATGGATAATCATTGCACGTTAGAGCAACTTTGTACACGCAAGAGGAATTTGTTAAGATACATCCCTCCGCATTCGTACTTGCACGAACTGTACAAATATGTCACAACGTTCGTAAGCGCGCCCCAGCGATTCCGACTCGTATGTTACGCCAGGAGCCACCATGATGCACACCTTTGCCAACGTTCCTCTGGACCCCCAAAAATTTTTACGCGACCCCCCGAGGGGTCGCGACCCACACTTTGGGGAGCCCTGCTATAGATGTTCTTATTTTATGGTCAGATATAAATTAATCTAAAAATTTAGGTAGACCATTAAGAATCTCCAATAAAAATCCAAAAAAACTATCCAAAATAACCAAACGGATATCAAGATGCGAAACGATCCCCACGCGTCATCTTCGTCCACATGTATCAAGAAGACGCTTGCTATGCCGCCACCGGCAGACGCGTTGCCGATCAGCTGTCGCCGTCGTTCCCCCGAATCGATACGGGCGCGTGCGCTATGCCCCCATTGAACCCCACCCCTCGTCCGCACGACCTTACCCGAACCGGTGGCGCATCGCCAAACTCCGCCACCGATCCTCGCGCCGCACCTGGCCGGCAACGAACGCGAGTTCTTCCTCCTTCAGCGATGCTCGACGACGGAAAAACCACCCACCAAGCGGCAGTGGCTACCGCATGACGTGAGCCACACCACAACAACAAACAAAAAAAACACTCCACCTAGCGGACAGTTTTACAGCAGTAGTGCTTTAAGTTAGTTTAGTGCGGATGTGATAACTAACCCCCCACACAAATTTCATTCACCCACTGAATCATCATCCATCCATCTTATTATAACCTACAATTTCCTCGGTTAACCACAAGTGTTACTCTCTCTCTCTCTCTGGGGGTTTCTTTTTGATAATTCGATTAGTGGAAGAAGTGAGGTTAGTGCTTAAACCCAGGGGAAATGTCACATAATGATAGGGTGCAACAATCACAACAATCAGGGATACTATAAGCTATTCACTCAGGTAAGCATCCACGACCCATTCATCCGCAATGCGCATTCCGCGTTATTTTGCAATTGTGTGTTGCCATTGGCCCGAAAATTTCCTTGCTTCGGTCGGTTCGTAATCTTGCTACATCTGAGGCCCCGATACAACACACGTAATGTGATTGTGTGCACTCTGACGTCACGCGACGGTTGCCCCCAAAGCGCCACCCCCTCCTACCCCGCCTCCTCGCCGCTCTCCGGTCTCCAGCGTGGACACGGTGGCGGCGATGACATCCCTCTGTGGTGGTGGCGGTTGGTGTTTTGACCGGTACAAACCGGACGGAGGAATGCGGTTATTCAGCGGATAATCAATTCTTGGTGGTAAACCGAACGATGCGGTTTTTCGCGGGGGGTGGAAATTGTGGAAAGAAGGCGATGGAGGAAACTTTCGCCGGGCTTGAAAGTGATACGCGCCGCGAATTAATTGGTTTTATTTTCGCGTGGCGTGATGATGTTGGTTAATGGTTGAGAATCCTTTATGGTAATGGGGTACGCACGTGAGCTGAAAATTTGGTTTCTTCTTGGGATAGGAGGACTGTAAATGATCGTACGGCAATTATTTTGGGAGTTTTTATCTATTGTTTTCGGAGCATTGGGTTACTTGTCGCACACTAAAATCCAAGGGGAATCAACTGACATAACCAACAAATATATGAGGATGCCGCATAAATTAGGTTAATGGGAAAATATTCAGCCATACCTGTGTTATTTAAGCTTAAAGTAGGCACTGGTTGGAAAGTGCAGTTTAATAAGCAAAAGTAATGGGCTTACTTTAATATAACAAAAACTTCGATCTTTATGGCAGATACACTAATGACTATATTAGACATTACACTAAGCGAAGAAAATTGCTATTTACATTGAAATATTTTATTCAAACTAAATAATAAGTGGCGCAATTTAGGGGCGCCATAATTTTTCGTGCCATCGTCAAGTAGCAGTAAAGTTGTACGTACTAAATTAATTTTGTATTATTTTCTACCAATTCTGTCTTAATTGCATGGTCCATATTGTCCCACACGTCCTGAATTGCAATTTCTAACCTTTTTGTTGCTGAAACGGTTATTTGGCAAACGTTTCTTAATGTCCGACTAAAAATTCACAACCACACTTAGGCTAGGACTTTGAGAAAGTGTTTCTGTTATTTTGACAGTGGTTTATGCTCCAGGACAATAATGAAATACAGCCAAAACGGTTGTGGGTGCATTTTGACGCATTATAAATAAGAAAAGAAAATAAACAAGCATTAGTGCTTTTTTAACGAATTTTTTTTAGGATAATCGTATGAGCCCAAATTCAGTTTATTATCCGTTTATTAACAATAAGAAGAAGGGTATAAAATGGAGATTAAGCCATTGATTACTTTAAGGCAAAAATGTTTATTACCAAATTTTCTATAATCAATTACAGTTAATAATCAACAAATTTAACAATATTTGTTAATATGTTGTTTTCTAACACACTTGGCCATCAGTTGAAAACACATTGCATGTTCTTCGAATGTTTCGTTTAAAAATTTGTTTGAACGCGATATTACACCAGTCTTAACTTTTCTTTTGCAAACTTTCTAGGAAAAGAAATAAAAAATCCTTTTCATCAGAATTCGTTTATCGAAACACGCCAAAACTCCTGATTGTGACTAACCGTCTGACGTGACTAAACGCACACATAAAAACTATGGTAATTAGTTCATAAAACACATTTATACAAAAACGTTTTTGTCTAGACGCGTTATGTTCCATTATGTCTAATATATTTGTGTCCGCCCTTAGATATTTAATTAACTACCACATATATGTACCTTTATGTAAATTGATAAATTGGACAAAAGTCCTTGCACTAATCGGGTTATTATAGGCAGTAATATTTATGATGCCATCGTAAAATTGATCTAAATGTGTGGCTTAATAGTGTGTACTTACTATTAACTCGTCAGGCCTACTAAGAAATACAAAAAAATAGCACACGTAGCATAGGAAACTGAATAGAGGGAAACATGCATATAATATTTATAAAGAAATCATTCAATTTGATGGAGAGGTCAATTATATTGGAACTTGCCTATTAGAGTTTTCTAGAATTATACAATTTATATTAAATATAATTCAAAACAGATAACATTAATTAGCGGTCTTTGAATAAAATAATTATACAATACCATGCGGCATAGGTGCTTATCGGAAATTTTCGAAAGAGAAAAGGAAAAAATTTACCCGACAAACACGATTAAATGTGGTACAGAAATGATTAAAAAGCTTGTGCAAACGTTGATGGCTAAAGGTCCCTCCTGAATAATAAAGTGAAAGTAATTATAGACTGAATATTGACAACTATTGACCATCTAATGTTAATATTGATACGAGTTCTACCAGCAAAGCTAGCAGTATTATTAAATATAACCTTTAGCGTAAACTTCAAAATGTATATGTAAAGTTAAATGTAGCTAAACATATTACAAACTATTACTGGGTTATATGGAATTATGGGCACCACTAATCAAAAAGTTACCAGCTTTAAAAGTTTGACCAACAATTTAAAATCGTTAACCATTATTCCGTTAATCTGTCAAAAAGAAAAGCATTCTGTGCAGTTTAGGCTTTTCGTGCTGTGATTTTGGTCACATAACATAGAAAACTGAAAGGGTGAATCTACGTTAAACCTGTCCGTTATAAAAATCCAGTGGTGATTGGTTGTCAGACTTGTTAGGCATGAATAATCAAATGTCATTCAACATGTGTAGATGATGGGCAATATTAATTATGTACCCACTACGATCATTTAGAGTTTAGTGTTTAATAAAAAAAAAAATATATTTCTGGTATTTTTATTATTGTTTTTACTTTTTAATCAAAACAAAGTTAAGAAAAACAAATTAACAGACAAAAATAACACTATTTTAGTAGTTATGCAATATCTTCCAATATTTCAGAACATCGTTCTTAGATAAACATATTATAGCGTTTTTTTAAAAATATTTTTAAACACAGCCTCGACGTTTCCGTTTCGGTAATATAAACATTACATATTATCTCCAAAAGTCCGTAAATAATTTCGTCTTTGAAATGAATAAAATTTACTGTTCAATAACTATAATATTCCATTATTTCTTACCGGGTGGAAGTTAGCCATAAAAGTTATCCATATAGCTATTTTCAACCGATTTCAATAAACGAATCATTTTTGGAAAGTTCACAACGTGCTGAGTCTACTATAGTTATGGCAAAAGGATCAAATGATAATTACTACCTGAAAAATTGAAAAGAAGGTATTTTTTTCCATGAATTTGCACATAAGTCAAACCTCATAACTCATCAAATAGTTGACGAATAATATCAGTAGTTGCAGCAATCGAAGACCCAGACATCGCTTTAACTCCCATAGTTATGGCAACTCAAAATTATATTAATTAGTGATGTAAAAAAATTAGCGAACTTTGAAAGTTTTTACAATCGGATGAGCGCCTAAGCAGAACAGCGCTTCATAAAAAAAGATGCATAAGTCATTTCTTTTCACCCGATCGTGACAATACGCACATCAAACGATAGACGAAGCCCACCACTACCTATGGTAGTTATGCAACTCGACATTAGGTTAATTAGTGTTGTAAGAAATTGCGAAACTTTGAACGTTTTTAGCGTTGTATAGGCGTCTAAAAAAACAGCGCTTCATAAAACAAGTTCCATAAGTCATTTCTTTTCACTCGATGGTGACAATATGTATATAAAACTGTAGAAGAAGTCCACCCCTAGATATGGTAGTTATGACAACTCGAAATTACGTTAATTAGTGATGTAAAAAAATTAACAAACTTTGAACGTTTTTAACGTTGTATGTGCGACTACCCGAAACAGCGCTTCATAAACCTAGTTGCATAAACCATTTATTTTCACCCAATGGTGACAATATGTACATCAAACGATAGAGGAAGGTCACACCTATCTCTGGTAGTTAAGGCAACCTTGAATTACGATAATTAGTGCTGTAAAATAATTAAAAAACCGTGACCGTTTTTACCTTCTGATACACTCCAAAGCAGAACAGAGCTTCATAAAAAGTGTTGCATAAGTCATTTCTTTCCACCCGATCGTAACAATCTGTACATCAAACGATAGAGGAAGGCCACCCCTACCTATAGTAATTTTGGCATCTTGAAATTAGGTTAATCAGTGAATTAAAAGAATTAACAAACTTTGAACGTTTTTCTGTTGTATCTGCATCTAAGCGGATCAGCGCTTCATTTTAGTAGTGCATATTGTCAATTTAGTTTGATGTTGAAACGCAATTTGTTTTTACATCACTAATTAACCTACTTTGCAGTTGCCATAACTAGCATATGTAGGGGTGGCCTTCCTCTATCGTTTGATGTACATATTGTCCCCATCGGGTGAAAAGAAATGACATGCAACTTGTTTTATGAAGCGCTGTTCTGCTTTGGGGTGTATCCGAAGGTAAAAACGGTAAAGGATTGTTAATTTTTTTTTACAGCACTAATTGACGTAATTTCGAGTTGCCATAACTACTATGGGTAGAGGTGACCTTCCTCTATTGCTTGATGTACACATTGTCACAATTTAGTGAACATATATGATTTATGGAACTAGTTTTATGAAGCGCTGTTCCGCGTAGTCCCACATGCAACGCTAAAAACGTTCAAAGTTGTTAATTATTTTACATCACTAATTAACTTAATTTCGAGTTTCCATAACTACTATAGGTAGGAGTGGCATTCTTCTATCCCTGAGGTACATATTGTCACCATTGGGTGAAAATAGATGACTTATGCAATTTGTTTTATGAAGCGCTGTTCTGCTTTGGAGTGTCCGAAGGTAGAAACGTTCAAAGATTGTTATTTTTTTTACATCACTAAATTACGTAATTTAGTGTTGCCATAACTACTATAGGTAGGGGTGACCTTCCACTATTGCTTGATGTCCAGATTCACACCATTAAGTGAAAATATATGACTTATGGAACTAGGTTTATGAAGCGCTGATCCGCATAGTCCCACATACAACGCTAAAAACGTTCAAAGTTTGTAAATTTTTTACATCACTAATTAAAGTAATTTCGAGTTGTCATAATTACCATAGGTAGAGGTGGACTTCTTCTACAGTTTGATATACATATTGTCACCATTGAGTGAAAGTAAATGACTTATGCAACTTGGTTTATGAAGCGCTGTTCCGTTTAGACGCCTATACAAAGCTAAAAACGTTCAAAGTTTGGTAATTGTTTTTCAACACTAATTAACCTACTGTCGAATTACCATAACCGCCATAGGTAGTGGTGGGCTTCTTCTATCGTTTGATGTGCATATTGTCACTATCAGGTAAAAAGAAATGACTTATGCGACTTGTTTTATGAAGCGCTGTTCTGCTTAGGCGCTCATCCGATTGTAAAAGCGTTCAAAGTTCGTTAATTTTTTATATCACTGATTAGCATAATTTTAAGTGGCCATAACTATGGGGGTTAAAGCGATGTCTGGGATTTCGATTGTTGCAACTACTGATATAATTCGTCTTTTAAACTATTTGCGGAGTTAATTTATGGAAAAAATTTCTTTCCTTTCAGTTTTTGCGGTAGGTATTATGATTTGATCCTCTTGGCATGACTACTGTAGACTCAGCACGTTGTGAGCTTTCCAAAAATGTATCGTTTGTTGACATCGGTTGAACAAATTTTTTTTTTTGATAACTTTTATGGTTAACTTCCCCCCGGTGATATTCTTATCCTACAAACAAATATAGCCAGTTTTTCCTGAATGAAGTGAAATGAATCGAGGTCTTTTCCACATCAAGGTCTTTCTTTTTTCCTTCCATCGCAGACAAAAGACGGTGCCAAGAAAAATATGCCCCCAATAACACGGCCATATGGCGATCATCAATATACGAGACCGACCATTCTTTTCAGTTGTCCCGTTTTGTTTGCCGGCCTCCGATGTTATGCCCCGAATGATTTATGAATAGACATATCCTCACGTCCAGATCTGACTGCTATGCAAATTGAATTATTTAGGTCAGAACTGATGAACTGTCTGTATCGATCGTGAAAATAATACCCCGAGGGATCAACGTATGAAATACACATTTCAGTCGAGTGAAGTTTTATTTAGCTTTCCGGATAACTCGTTAAATAGACCTTGGTCATTTTTATGTTCGTATGTTTGTACGTGTAATTAAGTTCGTTTAATTGTAATGGTGCGAATGTTTTTGATGTTTCTGCTGTTCTGTTTTATGTGCAGTTATGTTGAAATTTTGTCCGATGTACTGTCCGATTTTATCAAGGGTTACCAGGAATACGATAAGAAAAATAGCCAATGAAATAGTATTTTATTATCGGTCTTGAATTATTCCTGGAACAAATGCTTTTCAAAGGGAGCATGTATTTATTTTGTTTGCAATGAAGAAGGAAGTTTACATTTTTGATATTCGGAGAAGATATAATTACTGTTGCTGTTTTAATGTTAAATATGAGTGGTGTATTTGTATTCCCCGTAAGACTTGTTAGTATTCAATACTCAGCTATCCAAAACTAGAAATCGTCGATATTGTTGACGATATTGCAACTCTGTTGCGCACTTTTTTCTTCGGAGCTGCCTGAATACTGATAAGCCAACCAAAAAACTCGCTCAAAACATATGGTTTTGAATGTTTCATCAGTGATGGCGTCTATAATTTTCTATTTTGCCTTTTTGTGTGGCGGAGTTGACCAGTTTCAAAGGTTTGAAGTAAATTTACGACAGAATAATTCACTATTCTAACCATTTGTACGATTATTCTACGATATCTATAGACGATAGAAATGGATGATAGAAATAGATATGTGCATTAAAATAATAATATTGTGGTATTTAATAAATATGAATATGTTACATAAATATGTTATAATGAGGAATATTTTTTTAATTTACTGCCATAGAATGGATAACTTGTGCATTTATCCTTTGAGGCACAACTAGGCTACGACTTCAGGTTGCACACAAAATAGAAAAAAATAATTAATTTTTTTTCTAATTAAGCAATAGTTCATGTATTTGTAATGTGCCCTAGCGACTAAACTTTGAAATTGCTTCCCCAAATACAGGGCATAAAAAAACGCGTTAATGAGGCACAACTAGGCTACGACTTCTGGTTGCCAACAAAATAGAAAAATATAATTAATTTTTTTTCTACCTACAAAATGGTGGTCTATTGCGTGTACAGCTAAGTCTCTTAGAGTTATGGTGCCTTAAAATGAATAACTTTTGCATTAAAATAATAAATATTGAGCACTAAACCTTTTGCGCATAAAAAGTAATGCTGATTTTGATGAATCGGATGATAATAGTAGCGTATACTTTCAATGATATTCGACCTTATTAATTGTAATTCAAATGTCCCACGCCTACATAGTATGTTAAATAAAAATCGTACATTAAGCAATAGTTCATGTATTTGTACTGTGCCCTATCGACTGAACTTTGAAATTGCCTCCCCAAATACAGGGCATAAAAGGACGCGTTAATGCAGATAAAAGTTTTAACCGGCAATCAGCCGATAGCAAAACAAAAAAAATACATATTTTGTAAGTATTTTTATGTCCTCACTATATAGAGGTAACGACTGTATTGCACATTTATTTATTTAAGTGTATAAATATATTATGAAAGAAGTATTATGAAGCACATTTATATAAATTTATTGCACATGTATTCTTTTAATGCACAAGACATTTTTTTCAATACTCTAATATTTTTTGTATTGGTCATAAATTTTTTGTATTATTTATATTATTGAATATTTTTATTTTATGCATGGTGTTTCATGAGGAATGATACATACGTTAATATGTTATAGATTTGTTCAATTTAAGCAGAAAAGTCTCTAGAAACATGTGCTCAATTCTCAAAGGTAACTGAGATACAGCCAGTTAATGCATACACTGATATTACGCACGGCTGTGGATCGGTGGATTGGTCGTGGGGGTCATATTAGTTGGCCAGCTCGGTCACCTGACCTTAATCCATTAGATTAGGGAACGTGGGGATGGCTGAAAAGCGATGCTTATCGAGTAAAAGTAAACACGCGTGATGAGTTAATCGCTCGAATTACGGCCAGTGCTGCACGAATCAAGGCAAATCAGGATAAATTACGCAGCCCAGTGGGTGATATCTTCAAGAAATCAGCCAAGTGCATCGAGTTAGGCGGTGGGATCTTCGAACCATTCCTTTAAAGTCCGAATTTCGATATTTTATGTACACATTTAAATAAATCAGTTTATGCAGTTTCTGCTATCTCAGTTAGCTTTGAGAATTGAGCACGTTTTTAGGAACTTTTCTGCTTAAAATGAACAAATCTATAACATATTAACGTATGTACCATTCCTCATGAAACAACCTGCATATTGCGCATATAATTTGTACTGAATAGAAATCACATACACATACGAATGGAGATGGGAAAATTTCACATTTACAAAATCCACCTCCAAAAAAGTCATAAAAGTGCCTTTCTTTTGAGTTATATTGTAGACAAATACCTGCTTAAGGTTGGAGATATAATATAACTGCTAATGATATTACAATGACCAAACTTTGACCTGAACAGCTTTTTGTTCAAAAGGGTCCACAGGAACTGGAGGTTTACTCTTAGCATTTTTCAACGATTTTGCAAATCAGCCACCATTTCTGTAATGTCGTCAAAGTAGTTAAATAATAAATTAAACTAGAGGAAATTTTGTATAATTTATGTCTGAAATTTTTGGTAAAAATAATAGTTTAGCTGCATGAGCAAATTCTATTTGATCGAGATCCAGGATATGAAAGATATTTTCATTCTAATGACAGTACGTCACTACGTACTGCTACTGCAAACGCTGATGTTTTGACAATACCTACTGTCAATAGAGTCAAAATATCTGTCGAATGCTGCCTAACTAGTTTTATTTTAATGCAGACACGACCGATCTCGATCAAATAGAATCTCTTGCAGCTAAACTATTAATTTTATATACACTATGATAAAGTCATGTGCCTGGCCACATCAGATTGTTTTGTGATAAATTTGGAGAACGTTGACATACGACTAAAAAGTGGAAAAGATGTGTCACTTGGTCACTAAACTTGTGCTTGCCAAGTTAAACATTGATGGATAGAACCCAGATCTGTGTAGTACGGGTTCATATTAAAAATTGACATTAAAGCAATATCAACAGTCTTGGCACAAAGAAAAAGCCTAACTCAACAGAAAACCGACTCGTTGTGTACCAACGTACTCCCACAGTACTTGCTGTGACGGTAAACTTAATCCTGGATGAACACTGTTAATGTGTGATATTGCTACCATTAGATTGATAATATTTGTATTTCTTATGGAAAGTAGTCGTGCATCCTCTTAAAAGTATGAGGACCCCTGGTTTAGACGAAATTTTCTATCCTTGTCCTTCTTGCTCTTGGTCGGTAATATTTTTCTCGTATATAGCCAATATTCTCACTGTTGTTTTTTGGGCCTCTGTTTACGTTTTTGCTTTGTTCTTGATATTCACCCACTGTTATTGCTGACCTATTTGGATAGATGTGCTGATGTTTTAGAATACCAATGGCAAAAATAGATTGACGTTAAAATAAACAAAAATATTTCCAATTTTTTGGAACTATTATACCTACTATTATACTATTATAATGTATCCGTATTATACGTTTCTTTGTTTCGTCGCAAGACAATAACGGTTTCGGGAGGTCCTGTTCCCTTATGAAAAAGGTAAAATTGAGATTTATTATATGAATCATGTAGAATCAAAAGAAGACGTTGAAAAAAAAAACAATTAATTTCAAATTGATTACGATTACATTTAACTCCATTCGCATTATTACCCATACATGTCATACCATATTCCTTCTTGAATGTGTCTTACAAATTGAACATGATATTTGTTGGACAATCACATATGACTTGCTGGTACCATCACAATCAAATAATCCTATTTGCACAATTTCTATTTCAATCGATGTTAATCCTACTCGAAATTAAAAACAACACTTTGTGGTCCTTGACCAGCTGAAGCTTATACTTGTTATCGCATGCTTGCCAGTGGCATCGTTGTTAACCTATGTCCAAGTACACGTCTCTGGTAAGCAACATTTTTTGATATAACACGCAACACGAACACCTTGCAATCGTGCTTCCTCGCATGGCACCAATTATCGACAACACTTGGCTTAAGGGTGTATCTATAACTGAGCATCGAACTATTGAACATTGTGCGTTCTTTTTGCGATATGGTTTTTAATAAACTCTCCCACTGAGTTGCAAAGTTGAAACTAAAGTATTGCACGGCCTGCCATTTGCACAACCTGGATATTTATCCTCTTTGCTTTAGTGAGATTATAGATTATATAATCTATGATTTGGCAGCATTGTGATTTAATTTTGTATCTCTAGTATATTTAACTTCAGTAAGTCGAATCTACAAAATCCCGCCAAACATATTTGAGTTATACCCAATGCCCTCCTAAATCTGCATTTGTAGATCGTTCGTTTAAATTCCTTTTTTGTTTGGAGATTAGTTATTGTAATCAGCGCAAAATACATCACAGGAAATCTTGACAAAAAATAAATTTAAACAAATTTCAAATGCAGATATGAATACTTTCCTACCATGTAATGTTTTCTAAGAAGAGGTCGAAATTTCAAAAATTGTGATTTAAAAACTTCATAGCGGATGAAATCACAAAGCCCTGTAGAAACTTTAGTACCGTAAACTTGGTTGGATTCGGCCACCCAAGGTGGCTTAATAATAATAATATTTATTGTGGAAAAACATACATTACAATATGCTTACACTAGTCAACACAAGAAAGAATTACAGAAAGGAATTAACTAATTTCTAAATTGGAATTTAAATATTCATTAAAATTAAATGGCGCTAGAGAATTAAGACTTTTGCGGATAAATACTTTAAATTTAACTGCAGGATACAGACGCACCGAATGGGGTAGATTGTTAAAAAAAGTTATGGCATAATAATTGATACTGTTTTTTGTTTTATGTAGGCGACAAAAGGGCTGGTACAAATTTAAAATGTTTCGCGTATTGTAATCATAGACAGTGTCAACCGTTGCATACTGTGATGGATTTTGTTTAATATATAGCAGGCAGTGGAATATGTAGAGTGCCGGAAGCGTCAGAATATTCAAAGTTTTGAACAGTGGCTTGGTATTGTCGCGATAGTGTACACCAGCCAGGATTCTTAAAAGCCTCCGCTGGACAGCAAAAAGTCGATCCGCTGATGGGGCATGTCCCCATAAAAGAATTCCATACGATAGAACAGACTGAAACAGACTGTAATATACCCTCATTAGCACAGATCTTGATACCTTTCCTACCATGTTACGGAACAGATAGGCCAGAGATGATAACTTGTTAGCTGTGTAATCATAATGATCAAAAAAACGGCAGATGTGGATCAAAAACAACGCCTAAAAGTTTTGCATTACTACAGTTGTCAATATGATTTAATGGCCTTGTCGTAGAAATCAATTGTTGGGACTGTTGGGTCTTATTTTCATTTAATTGTAACATCGGACATTGTTAAAATTTGTTAGAAATTTGATTTCATAGTTCAGATTTTTGTTGTTCTTTCAAAAATTGAGAGTATTCTTTTTGTTATTAATATTTAAGTTACTATATACAAAGGTGTAATTTCGGACAATGGCCAAAGCCACCAAGGGTGGCCAAAGCATCCCAAGTTTACCGGTACTTAGATCAGGTGAAAGTACAAAGTCCGTTTTAGAAACCTTATACTAATCAAGAGTGCCACAATCAACTAAATGGCAACAACCTATAAACTTCTTTACAAATGGTAACATTTATGGGTAGTTACCCCTTTGTGGCTAATGTCGTTGTATCTTCTATTCGTTATACAGTGTATTTAATATGGTGCCTGTTGTCTTGTAAGTGGCCGAGTTTATTGTTTGTTGTTATTTAGTTGATTGTGACACTCTACGTTTAAGGTTTCCAAAGCACAAGTTAACCTTATAGACTTAAGCAATAGAGCAGAAATGACCGAGTTCGTGACAAAAATAGTATCAGGAAGCCGACTATCCCTGGTCACGTGGAACAGTCCGTAGATGTATTTTGATGTGCTTTCGACTCGCAATTAACATTATTTAATTTGTTATAAACAAAAAATGTCAAAACCTTTCGCTTTTCGCTTATAAAAGCTGAACCGTTGGAGCTTTTCCGATACTCGATCGGACTGATATTAACGGAGAAAGTTCGGAAAAACCGAAAAAAATTGCGTTCTTTCAAAAATTCATAACTCCGCTATTTTCAAAGTTGTAGTAGCGCAGGCTTTTCGCGAGAAAGTAGCGATTCAAAGGTACTTTGAGTGTGCACAACCCTGGCGTTGTCCGATGATTACTTTTTGCACAATCGCGATTAGAATTTTGTATGTAATATCTTTGGGCGAGCCTGGATGCGTCGGAGGTGGTCAGATTTTAATTTTTTTTTACGGGTTTCGAAAGTAGAAGTATCGTGCTACAAAACGTCAATTCTGAATTTGCGTTAGAACGTTGCAAAATTTTAAAAAATGATTGCAATCATGACCGAAAATAGCCGTGCGCTCGAAAGCGGTCGAGTAGTGGGGGTAGGCGCCCGGCCTGGGGAAGCGCGTATATATAGTAATACAAGCGCGCTGCTGTCAAATATTAACCTTTACATTCGATTATCTCAGCAACTACTGGAGCTATTTTAACTTTTTTTTCGGCATTTCATTCTCTACAATTCGTTATTGAAAGCATCAAGATTGCTCCATCGGTTCAGCTTTTACAAGCGAAAAAACACGATTTTTTGAGGTTGTTGTTTATAACAAATTAAGTAATTATATTTGCGAGTCGAAAACGCATCACAATACATCTACGGACTGTTCCACCTGACCTGGGACCGTCGGCTTCCTGATACTATTTTTGTCACGCAAAAATCTCTATTGCCTGGTCTATTATGCCTGTTCTTGGTACATTTTGCTTGATCTCATGTGATAATATAAGCTGCACCGGGCGCTGCGATCGATAAATGTCCATCTGTTACTCCAATCCAAATCTATGGAAATAGCAGATTACTAAGTTCGCCACAAACCATTCTACAAACACAATTTTCATGTACCTGGAACTTCTCTTGGCTGCTAGAAGTTAAAATAACTTAAAAGGTGTTTCACTTTTTACCCACAAGGAATAAGTTGGAGAAGAGGACACGATGTTCCAAAATTACAGTCAATAGCCATCATTCTATGTATTTACGGCTACACCATAAAGTAGCATTTAGTATTTGTGAAAAAAGTAAACCTTTCTTTCTGTCAATATTTTATCTACGTTATGTTGTATAGTCACCAAAATATGGTTTTGAACAAATATTGTTGAAGCTTATTATTTCCTTATGACAAACTTATATTTGTGACTATAAAAGCACCAACAGAAATTTTAAAATTCTACTTTTCAAACACATGCTTCTTAAAATTTATTTTGATGATCTGCTTTCGAGCTCCGTTATGAATACACTCTTACACCGAGAAAAAAAGACGCATGATTGCAAGGTATCAGAATCTGCTTGTCCATCGTCCATCTTACTTCATATCGCTTGTCTTCCTACCAATATAAGCATTGTGTGCATCAAAGCATGCTGTATCCTATCTGTCTCTAGAGTTTATACATCTATGTATCTTCATGTCGTCCATTAGGTATCAAGATCCACAAAACACGTTACATCTTGTTGTTGTTAGAGTTATTTAGAACGTATGTATGTAGATCATGTTGGCATTGGTCATGCGTTTTGAGATCATGTACTTACTGATTTCGGTTGTTCAGGTTGGCTGTGGATTTAAGATTTTGGTATTTTCAGGGCTCAGCTGATTCTAACTACTCACAGCCATCTTCGGACCTGTCGCTGGACGAAGAAAAGGAAATTCTCCGGCGGGAGAAGGAACGCCAAGCACTTAGCCAACTCGAAAAAGCAAGGGTGAGTTTTGTCTTGTTTATATACAACTTTTTATTTTTTGCTTTAATGCAATTTCGAACTCCAACTATTAAAAATATAATTAATTTGCCAAAAAAGTACAATACCTAACCGAAGTAATCAAAAAACAAGAACATATAATTGATGTGACAACTTTACGGAAAAAAATTAATTCGTGACAGCAACCAGTGTTCGCCCTGTGCGTACATCGTGGAGGGCACTTGAGAAACGATCTAAGCGCCCGTATCGGAGAAATACCTGCCTACACTATGTGCAGTAGTTCACGGCGCATTATGTTGTTTTCCAATCCGTCAGAACTAATAATATATCGATAAAGGAAAGGAGTTACTTAAAACTTCTTAATTTTGGACGAATAACTTAATTTACTTTGGTACTAATTTCGATCCCTAGATCATCATCAGCCAAAAGCTAGAAAAAACAACATAATCAAAAGAAATCATGCAATAAATGTAACACAAAAAACGAACAAATATGATTTGAAAAGTAAAATGTTAAATAGTAAACTAACAATACTCACAGTCAAAATCAATTATAAGAGGTACAAGACATCAGAATAAATTAACAAGTTACCCAGTAAAACTAAATACACGACAACTAATATGTCAAACAGTACACACTGCAGCGGAGACAAGGACAGTACAGAGAACGAGTAAGTCTAGTACGAAACCTGATAAAAACTGAGCCAGTGCCAACCAACAAATAACAAAGTCAAAATTTGAAATTTAAAGGTAGCGACAAAAGTTTGAATAAAATACATAATATGAAAATGATAATGATAATTAAAAATGTTAAATAAAGTCATATTTTGCACTGCTATTAGATGAAACTAACGCTTAATTTTCGGATTGTGGCTTTCATTGGACGTATTTAATACCAAAAACCACTCCAGAAAGATTCAAACTGTTTGTGATTAATTTGGAAAAATAATAAATCAATAAAATTATTTTAGTGAAAGCGAGCTTTAAATTCACGTATAAGAGATTTTTTTTTAATTTAATGTTTCAAAGGGATAACTTTTAGTCAAAAGTTCAGATTTATCGTGTAATTTTAATTGTGAATGCAAAAAAATGTCGTTTTGGTAAATTGTGGTTGTTTTGTAAAATCAAATGAAGAATGGATTAGATAACATTAAAAATACGGCAGTAAGAAAAATATTACTGACAATACACGATAACTGAATCCAAATTATGATTTTGTGCTGTAGAATTATGGTGAGTGCAACTTAATACATGTATATTTAACGATGAAACGAATTTCAAATTTGCATTTTTTTATTAAAATAAGTTTACATAAAGAATTGAAAGGTTTTACTTATGACTTTAGTTTGAATTATTCATGTATTTGCGTGATTTGTAATCTACGTTTAAAATACTTTTTCCAAGACACCATTGACTATACCGTTTATTCCATGTGTTTTCTTACATTTTATAGTTATGGTGACCAGAATTTGATTGAGGCAAAGCGGGACATAAGTGGGGGGAGGGTGGGGGGTAGTACTTAAAACCAAATGCGTTAGAGTAAAAGTCAAAAATCGACGCATTCTAGCTTTTTTTATAAAATATATATTTGTATTATCATGTGATTTTGAGTTGGGTTTGGTACACAGAATGTTACGTTGTTGCGTTACTGAGCAAAACATAATTATTTTACATCAAAAATTATAGAGATTCTTTGTTTCACCATATTTATTTCAACTAGATAAATATTTGGAATGTGTTTTTTGAAGAAAATTATAATAAATATGCCTTTTGCAGTAGACGTATTTTTTTTTTTCAATTGAGTAATTTGTGATATATTAGGTCCATAAAGTCAACCTTATATCGAGTTTTTGATAACTCATTTGATTTGTAAGAAAAAACTCAATTTGATTACACATTGTCAACTTTTTGAATTTTGATTAAAGGACAATTGTCGATACACCAACTGTATCTTTATCTATCTTTATACAACCTATTAAATAATTTACTTTAAAAAGTTTAACTCTTTTCCGTACCATATTTTCTTCAATATAAGTTTTTTGTGCAAAATAGATTTAGTAAATATGTAAATACATTTTTGTCCAGAAATAAATATCTTGTTGCCTCTAACGAAGTAACTTATTTATTTGAAGTATACAAAATGACTATTAACGGATCACCAAAATGCTAAATTTGTGGCGAAGGTATAAAGAAAGACTAGTACATAGTTTGAGATGGTAAACAAATGTTCCAATTCGGTGTCCTGAATAATAGATGCAACAAAATATCCCAAGTTGAGAGGTACAGTCTAAAAAAGAAAGGAAATTATTTCGTCGGAGTCCATTAAAGATTAAAAAACAAACAAATATCAAAAATTCCTCTTGAAAGTGAAAAAATTCTACATATTATCGCTGCAATTTAATTAGGTTTTAATCTATGACAGGATAACAATAAAAATAAATCCATAAATTGTTTGTTCATAGGTACATTATTACAACCATAGATTTTGTTCAACTTAATATCAATAAGGCAGAACAATTATGGTAGCAAGACTGAGAAATTTATTTACCTCTGACTGCTACCTATTTCATAAACATTATCAAAGCAATGCAGTGAAATGACAATGTAGTCGGATGTGTTTTTGTAATTATTCTGGTATGTAAGTACCTACCTATGAGTAATTTAAAATTTTGGTTGGACCAAATAAGTACAACAAATATGTACTAATAGACAATGTACAGCGTATCCACGAAAATTTTAAAATCTGCCTAAAAGGCGGGACATTTTGAAAACATCGCGGGACGCGGGACAAAATGTGTAAAAGCGGGACGTCTGGCCACCTTACCTATAGATACTACTAGTGATAAGTTTCCATAGCAAATATAATATGTATCATTATTATTATTGAACTCCTCCCAACGCCTCCTGTCTATCAATATAAACTTGACTTCCACAAAAACGCACACAATTAGTTATAATTACCTATACATAACAATTAATTAAAATGAATCGTATCTCACTTGTTTGAA
This sequence comes from Aphodius sticticus, assembly GCA_963966075.1. Classification (NCBI taxonomy): domain Eukaryota; kingdom Metazoa; phylum Arthropoda; class Insecta; order Coleoptera; family Scarabaeidae; genus Aphodius; species Aphodius sticticus. The sequence continues at coordinate 21,480,160 of OZ014508.1, forward strand.
GTGAAATTGTATGTTTCTTCGGAATGCACTGTCCAATTTAGTTTAGTTGTTCAAATCGAAGTCAATATTTATTAGAAGCATAAAGAGAAGTTTAGAAAGCTTTTGTTGCTTTTGCTGTTGCGTATATAATTTACAAGCAGTCAGTTAATGCCCTATAAAGGTATGCCCACATCAATTATCATAATTTTCGCTCTGTTTTTATGAAATGCGAATTAAGCGAAAATACAAAAGGGTGAATGGTTATCTATTCTAAATTGAAAACTAAAAACATCGCAAAATTACTTCTTAAATTGTTGAAAGCTGTTTGGCGACTCGAAACATAATATTGAATACCTGAGAATGAAAACTAGATTATATTTTAAGGTTGGCGTGCATTAGTCTGCATCCGATTTTAATTCCTTGCGTTTGTAATGTAACTGCGCCCACCTGTCCGCATCGAACGCATCGGAAATGCGACTCTAACCATCCGGATATTTTAGTGCGTATGAAAGATTTTGTTAGTTCCAATACATTCTCGCAACCACACAATGAGAGACTAATCGATCCAATGGCATTACGAAACTATTGTAAATTGTAAAGCTAATAGAGCCGCCATCTGGTCAAATCGCGATAAAATATTCACTGCATTCGCCGATCGATCGATTCAAAAAACGGTTATATAGAAGGCAGGGAGTTAGGTCTGAGGTATCGTTGACTTGGTAGCTTTTAGCACAAAAGACTTGAATAATTGACGGGTGAGAGGAGAGGAACTTAATTATGCCATTTTAGTGGCAATCCGCTGCCGTTCGCCCTATCGACGGAGCCCAAATTTGCTCTCACGTCTTTAATGTATTTATTAACTATCGTTCGGCAACCGGTGATCTACCACTTTGATCTACTTTAAGAGGGCCGATAGTTGTGGTTCCGATGCAGATTTTCCAATATTTGAGTCGTTGGTTGTGTTGCTACGATATAATAATAAATAACGACTTTTATTTACGACTCACATATAATAAGTTCATTGCATACGTATCTATGGTTATATAATCCCCATCATGATACGCGCCAATGATTATAATGACACTAGCGTTGTATAATAATGACAGTTCGTTCAAATAATGACTTCATTATTTGAAGGACCTGTCATCATTATACGAACGTACTGTCAAAGTCAGTCTAAACCTACGTGGATGACAAGATTTGATTTAAAATGGAATTTATGAGTCGTAGATAAAACGTCGTATTCGACTCGCACATAACTGGTATAAATCGCTCGCATGTTTATACGCTCGCCTACGGCTCGCGTATAAACTTCATGCTCGCGATTTATATCCTCAGTTATATGCTCGTCCAATAATATACTATTAAAGAAGCAGGTTATTGTAGCAAACTTTAATATTAAATTCAGTAAAGGATATTGGGTATGAGGGTCTTCAAATGAAAATTTGATGTTAAATTTCTTCCGACCTTTTATTCTTGTTCAATATTTCGCAAACCATTTGTTGCTTCTTCAAGAACTAAAACAATACAAGCACAAAACACAAATGAAGGCTCGGCACAGAGACATAACCTACAAGGTTTACCTTAGAATAGTGGTCAAACAAACATGAAATATGATATCATCGGAGCAGATGGAAACTCGGCGGTAGAGCGGTCAACAATAACGCAATACAAAAACGGTGACGGAAAAAAAAACGCAACAAGGAAGCACAATAATCACGTGTTGTTGATATGACCGCTCCTGTTCGAGTAGAAACCCCGGTCTATAGAAGACTTCCATTCTTACCTGGACTTTCACAACCTTTGAGTGGGCTTTTTAAGATTGACAACCTTAGGATAGCGTACTACAATCTGAGTAGAGTAAGGGATTTTTTCACTAATGTCAAACAAAGGACACCCACCAGTCACATGTCGGGGGTTGTTTACCGAATTCCTTGTGGAGGATGCAACTCTAGCTACGTCGGCCAGACCGCAAACTGGCTAAAGACAAGACTTGGACAACATATTAATGACATTAAAAAGAAAAAGTTAACTAGTGCTCTCGCCCAACACGCTGTCAACACTGACCATAATTTTGATTTCGACAACAGCGTTATCCTATATAGAAAGCGAAACCTGCGTGAGCGGCTTTTCTTTGAAATGATTGGAATACAAAGAACGGAAAACTCTTTAAATTTGAGATCAGACACGGACGACCTAAGCTCTGGATACACCTTTCTACTCAATTTGGACTATAACCATCAACGAGTGCTTGATGAATCGTCTATGAACTTAGGAGACTTAAGTGAGCTTGAGTTTTGACGATTTGTGGTCGTTTTGTTGTTCTTTTCGTATTTTAAATTGTTTACATGTCATGCGCCTTTTTGAACGAAGGTTGGCAGTCGTGCCTAGTTATTTTTTCGTGGCTGCTTCACTACGCACGGTTCTATTTTTAGAATACTCTGTCGTCACGGTAATGGCTGTTGTTTTGGTCGTTGACAGTTGAATGTGTTCAAACCATCGAGCTTATATGACTAGAGGGAGCGTGACGGGCTTTGTTTGTGGCCAAAGATAATAAGGTCGAAAGTCGTATATTTTCTCGTTCCCAATGTAACGCACCAATGAGCGGTCAGATTAAACTGGCGGCTATATGTCAAATTTGAATTTGGTAGTCGCGTATGGCGTGAAAGGTAACCTCACAAAATAAAAATCCTTTTCTCTTTTAGAATGTACATACATTTGTAGTACCTGTTATAATTGTGACATTTGTTAAAAAAGCAATTAAACCATCCAAGAGCAATTAATTCGCTATTCCAGTTCTCTGCAAAAATCTTTTTGAGTGACGTTTGTTCAACTTTTATATAGTAACGTAGTAACAACAGAATCCATTTTCTTATAGGTTTGGACAAAATGTATTCTCGCGTGTAAGATTTTATTTGTTTCTGTATAGCTTGACCAGCGAGTAGTTGCATCGAGAGCGTTGCGCAGTACTCACGTCACGTACTCATTATATTTACGCTCTGCGCACCGCTGTCGAGTCAAGTTCAAGTTGGTTGTACTATACATGATTTGTTTATTTTTTTTAATAGGAATATGGGTAATAAACTACAAGCAAAATACAACTTATAATAGGAAAATATTTTATTTGAACATAATTTAACTACTGGTTTTTAAACAAAATGGTCTTGGTGTAAGAAGTTCGAACTCTTTTTTCTGATCCTAATAACATGGTTTTACACAAATAATGCTTCATGAATGTTGATAAATTGCACACTTTTTGTCTTAATCGCATGTTGTAACGAGACAATTGGCGAATTCGAGCAATTTTCTTGCTTATGGTAGTTCTTGCTAATGCTAAAACTGCCCGTGCTTGAGGAGACGAAGATAAGTCTGAAGTATGTACGTCACCCATATATCGAGGATTGTACCTACAATAAAATAACGTTAAAATATACCTAAAACAAAGTTACATCTTACATAAATTTTCTCCTTTTTCTTGGCAGTGCTGAAGGATGTTCCGTTGGTGTTGCGCTGTGTGGCACTTTCAAAGCTCGTAGCCGTGGCAGTGATTGTTGACTCTGTGTGTCCACTAGTGTCTGTTACAACTGCATCGCTCATGCTATCTGTGTCCGTATTTTCATTTGGTAGATCACTCGTAACAAAAATACTTGGCACCGCACTACGGGAGAGTTATGGTCTTATTATATGGTCCCAGTTTATAATCGCTATTAGAAAAGTGTCTTGAACACAACACAGTTGTTTTAAAACCCCGACTTTTTATAGGTATACCTTCAATCCGAGCTTGTTTTGAGTCTTGAGAGGTGTTGGAAATCTACGAGAAGGTATATGTTATAATTTAATATTACTGTATTGCGGTAATAAAGGTCATACCTGTGACACGTTATATTTTTTGATGCTGCCTTTTTACAAAAGCAGCAGTTTCGCCCCATTGCTACCTCTTAACCATCCAAGGTACCATCTACATGCAGTCATGCATCTACATAGGTAAACAAACTCATAACCTCGATGTAAACATATGTTCAAAATAATGGCGGTATCTAGCATCTGTGCGCATGCGCGAACAATGTGCACGAGAATCTACACGAAATTCGACCTTATTGACAAGGTATGTTGGGCCAAAACAAGCCAATGCATTGGGATAGGCCGTACTCCGTCTAGTTATAGATGGTCTAAGGTTCAAACCATACTCGATTTGCTGTTTGTGCTTGGTGTTTTCTTGAATTACCGGTTGTTCGTCCCAGGTATTGTTCTGTTATAATTGGCTACATGTAAAGTTACCTAACAATTGTTATTATTGTTTCAATTAGGTTACCTCCGGACGGACTCCATTTTGTAGCGTTTTACGTCTCCAGTGTTTTGAACGTGATTATTGTGCTTCCTTGTTGCGTTTTTTTTTCGTCACCGTTTATGTATTGCGTTATTGTTGACCGCTCTACCGCCGAGTTTCCATCTGCTCCGATGATATCATATTTCATGTTTGTTTGACCACTATTCTAAGGTAAACCTTGTAGGTTATGTCTCTGTGCCGAGCCTTCATTTGTGTTTTGTGCTTGTATTGTTTTAGTTCTTGAAGAAGCAACAAATGGTTTGCGAAATATTGAACAAGAATAAAAGGTCGGAAGAAATTTAACATAAAATTTTCATTTGAAGACCCTCATACCCAATATCCTTTACTGAATTAGTTGTTACGAAGGGCAAGAATTTACCAAAGAGTGTTTAATATTAAACAATTGAAAAGGGCGTTTAGGTATTCTCTTTGTGGTTGCTTGTTAATATGCTGCATTTTGTGCAGATAACATCATCGAGATGGTCAATACGGACGTATGATTTATTTCACATTTACTTGAAGGCGTTCATAAAATGTACTTACTACGTTGTATGGTTTCGTTGCATCATCTAAAAACAATTATTTCCTATGATCAAAGTCAGTATGACCTAATTGGTGCATTAATTTACTGACTTTATAGACCTAAATGATTTCAATGTTTTAAGGTTTGTCAGACTATAGTTTAAAACAATTTTTTGTGCTGTCACACTCGAAAACAGCTGATTTCGTTCGAGGTTGGAGAACCGCTATGGAACTTTGCCGCTCTTGTGCGGCGAAGTACAAAATACATATTTCAAATAAACTAAGATCACCAGTTTGATTGTTTGTTGATAAGAAATAGCAACCCGTTATTATATCTAATTCTAAAAACGATAAATTGAGAAAATTGTAAATAAAGTATAGCGACGAGTGTAGCTTTATTTTAGTATGTTGGTACGCATGTGACATCTACAGTGTAATGAACAAATATAAATTTGTCAGATTTGAATTAGTTTTTTATTCTTGACGTTTCGTCGAAGTGGTACCAACCTAACATTTCTTATAAAGAAATATAACCATTATTTAATTTTAATAAATACATATTTTCTCAAAAGCAGCACAAAAAAACTTTGTATGTCGCTCCTGCAGAAAACTACATAGCGCGACTCGCTCACATGCGACGCTCCGCCTTCGGTTTCGCGCCGCATTACCGCTCGTCGCGCTATTCCGTACTTTCGGCACTTGTAACATAAATAACTATTTCGGGATTATCTTCATTTTCCAATAAGATAGCAAACGTAGCTTGGTTTCGATTCGTCCAACGGGCAACGTACTGCTTCATGAGGTCTTATGGTGCCACCTGATAGGATAGTGTATGCCATGTCCGCGACGTTGCTATGGTTACAGTCGCAGCTAATGCATTCAGGTGTTTGCGGATATCATCTATAGCAACGTCACGAACATAGTGTCCAGTCTGGCCATACCAGACTCTGTTCTCATCAGTAAACTGTATACAGGGTGTCTCACGGAACTGGTACATTAGAAGTATCTCATGTTCTACTATTTCTGGAAACTTGAAATTTTGGAGCTAGAATTTACTCGATCTGAGCTCTTCAGCGAAAATATTCTCAAGTTAACTGTCACGTCCGGTCACCGGAAGGTGGGTATCAACTTTGTTATTTTAAATGGAATGATATAATTTTTATTTTATGTTTGGTTTCTACGTATCAAAATACATCATAGTAGAACATGAGAAACTTCTAATGTACCAGTTCCGTGAGCCACCCTGTATACTACGTATAACTGGAAGGGACACGCGCTTTATTTTGGCTGGCGAGACTTGAGGCAGGCGCAAGCAAAAGAGACAGAGCGATGACGTGGGCTATGTGTCACTGTCTGACTACCGTAGGTAGTAGCGGAAGGCAGTAGTTTCGCTATTTTATTTTATTCCAGCTGAACCCATTGTCCTAGACGATAAGTTTTGTGAATTATCTTTACGACAATTAACAGATCTATCAATATCAGTACAAAAAATATTGCATTGCCATTTAGAAAGTGTCGATGACGTCATAAGTCGAAAAGAATTGAAAGTCGAAAATTAAATTTGATGTAAATATGTATATTTTGATAATTAAAAATCGACGAAATTTTTCAGATAACAAACTTTTCAGACATTGTGTCATGACACAATGTTTCCTTACTTTAAGGAAACATGTTTCCTTACTTTACGCGCTCAATGTATACATATTTCGAATAAATACAAATTTTAAAATGTGAAAAATAATAATTTATAAGTATTAATATTATCGAATAAATATAATCAGCATCATGTGGACTACTTTTAATGTCAGAATGCGTTTCCTTAATTCAGTAATACAAAGAGCATTTAGTTATTAAACTGCAAATATTTCAAATTAAGGAATAACTATATAATTTGAGAGTACCATCGCGGGCATAAAAAAACGGGGACAGCAAAGTGAAATTAGGCACTTATATTCTCAACAATTTTAGTTGTGTAACAGTTACTTTGACAGTTATTGTTAACCTATGACGTCTAAACTCTGGCAGTATTTGTCAACCTACAAATTTGTTCCGGTTTCATCAATTTTATTCTCCGCGGGATTCTAGCCGACACTTAATTCAGTAGCAATTTCTTGAATGCTGATTCCATCATGTAGTCGAGTTTAAATTATTGCCTTTTGAAATTGATTCAATGGCATTTTTTTTCTTATGTTAAAATTCACGATGACATTAATGTGACATGACAATTAGCGGAATATATGAATAAAATATAACTTTTATTAAATCTGCGATTATTAGCTCATGTATTTAAGACTGCAAGAGTTAAGGGTTGATTAATTTGTTCCAATTAAATTAAAAAGATATTACAAATAAAAAAGTTAAATTCAAACCGCATACGGTCATAGTACCGTATGAGATAGAAAGAGATAGCGTGCCCACTTCACTGCGGGTTGCATACCAAATGCATTTGCTTCACTTATTTGCCATTACGGGTCCTTTGCAGTTATACGTAGTATATACAGTTCACTGGTTGTGTAGTCATACACAAGCATCATCAAAACATCAGTGTCTCTGTCAAGGATGCCATTGCATTGACACTGTTGATGTAAACCATTTTCTGTTTGTTTTAAACTGGAATAACTGGGGTACTTGTTAAATTGATTACTCTAACAAACGCGGCCAGTGTTTTGTTTTTATGAGAGGTTCTGTTTTTGAGATGATAACTTTATGACAAATGAAATAAATACGAACCTTACAAACTAGAATGGTTAATATGTACGTAAATAAAAAGAACAATTCTACAATTACAATTCTAGGGAATCGGATAATCCAGAGCATTTGTTACAAACCATGTGCCTCTATATCCTCTAGTATGGCGTATTGTGGGTTACTATCATTTTTAATTAATAGTAGTAATTTTATATTTTAAAGCTCATTTTGAATCGAACAAATCGTTGCCACCAATGTTAATTTTTTTTGTAAGTTTTATTAAATACGTGTTGTATTATTATGGTTGTGTTTAAAAGTACAGTGTTGTCATTTTTATTAGAGTTAGTCGGTATAGTTATATGTAGTTAGAGTGATTTAATATTCTTTCGTAAGTTTGTAAATATCTTAGATTGTGTAAGTTTTGGATTATTCTCTTAATGAGTTTCATCAACTATTTTAAATGCCTGTCGCTATTGTTTAATTTATTTGTATTTCTTTTTTTGGATTTTATATTTATATATTACAGGCTTTTATTTGTCGAGCTAATAACTTTTCATTTTCTTACAGACGAAACCGGTAGCATTTGCTGTCCGAACCAATGTTGCCTACGATGCTTTGGTAGATGATGATTCACCAATCCAAGGATACGCCGTTTCCTTTGATATCAGGGACTTTCTTCACATAAAGGTAACTCACACTCTGCATTTTTTTCTGCAATCTTAAATCTAAAGTAAATAAATTCCTTAAGGAATCACTCAACTTATTTTTTGCGATTTACAAAATAAATTTTCGCTAGTAGACTCTCTGAATCTGCTGACAATTTTTAACGGTTTGCAAATTATTTGTAACCAGCTACTTTAACCACTGAAGGAGCTAGCGAAACATCAACAATTGTCAACAATTACGCCACATAACTCGGAACCCTTTAAATATTTTACGTCATGCTACCCAACACACGTTAAATTGCAAATATCACAAAAACTAGTAAAAATAGATATACGACATAGTGAATAAAAATTAAAAAGAACATACTGGATATTTCAACTAGCAAATAATATAAAGGTGCCATTTAAAAATTTCAAGAAAAAGATATTTGAAAATGTTTAAAAATTACGCATGCTACGATCACCCTGTATAGCGCATCTATTTTTTCGTGACATAACCATCAAGCTATGGTTTTAGTTATTATGTGACAAAATTTTTAGAACAATATCTGCAAAAGTAATTACGTAGTTTTTAAAAAAACAGGTAAAACTGAAACAGTTGGAAAGACTACTTCCCTAGCAATCATAATATTATATGATATACAGGGCGGCGTTTAATTAAAAAAAAAATGTACATACTTTCCGTCACACCTAAATGCAACAGCCTGTATAAATGAAAATAATTTGATAGAAACTGATGAGTTAAACAACTCTTGCATAAATTTTTTTTCTTTCTCAAACGATTTGATAACTATCGACCGCCGGGATACTAATAACTCACCCTGTATAAAGAATTGTAGTCAGAATTTAAATTTTCATACAGTGCTATGTAGGTTTTTAATAAACTACTGGAGCACGAAACATTGTTCACCGACGAATCTCCAGCTGAAATTATGTTCGGAAGAAAAATTAAAACCAGATTGGATTTATTGAATCCAAATTTTTATTGTAGTTAGTAAAATGGATTAATGTAAGTTGAGCAAAATATTAGGATGAATGTATTATAAAATTGAATGATGGTAAACTACTTTGGAAACGTCACATCAACCAAAGTGACGAATCTAAAAATTTAGATGTAGATGATTCGTTGATAAAATAAAGAATGATAACAGAAAAATAATAATCTTGACAGCTCTGGAACCAATTCTTCGAAGTAACTACCATCCACTTCAGATTTTGTATCAAACGAACTTATAACTCCTAATTCTAGGCCACAGCGAATCCGTAACTATCCTTAGATTTTTACGATTTCGAATTTAAATTTTGATTTCTTATTTGCGTATAATTTGAGAAGAGAAGTGCGTAGTGTACGAATGAATAAGTTATTTATATGCTGCTTGCGCACTCGCATCCTCACTCTAAGGTATTATTTGCTGAGTGCCATATTTGTGTTAGACCATTAAATTAGAAAAGCATGTTTAAGGTTGGCTTCGAAATGAGTAGGCAACCAAATATACTTCATAATTTTGTAATCAGTATTACACCGAAAAAATTAGGTATTTCCTTTCAAATTATAAGTTAAACTGAACTTGGAACCTTTGGAACCGATAATACAAAAATTATCCGGTTCAATTCTGTCTAGTCTTGGTGACGGATTGTAAGGTTATTGGTGGCTATGTCGTAATCTTCTTGCGATCAACTAAAAATCACCGATATTCCCAGAATTCGTCACCTACAGTTCACAGAATGGAGTCAAGTATTTTTTTATTATTAGAAAAGGTACAAAGTTAACGCTAACGTATATTTGTAATGTAAATTTCGTAAATCATTGTTTTATTTCCAAAATAAATCCTTAACAAATAACCAATCAAGAAATGAACGCCAATACTTAATCAACTATGTCTGAAAAGTAGTATAAAAAGCGTTTTTGAACAACATATTTATTTTAATTTTTGTATAACTTTTATTGTTAGGCTAACTTTAACCTGATGTGTATAGTACTGCTAAAAATCATCAAAACAACTTTTATGTCCAACAATTTTGGCGGTAGGTATAAGTTGTAAATCGATGAATATAAACTTGACCCAAATAATGTTGAGGGTGGAAGCCTATATATTTGAAAGGATTAGTAAAACCAAAAAAATGCAAAGATCCTTCTTGATAGATAATTGTACGAGCCATAAATTTTATACCAAATATTTTCCCGAAAAGTTGATAGTTTCTGAACTTTCATATTGTTTCCATAAATGCAATTCCAGCGTGTTGAAATACACACACAGTTGAAATATTGTGTTATAACTGGTGATATTTAAACTGCAATATCTTGTGTTATGAAATATTTTAATTTTTAAAAATTCCATTATAGTCAATTCGCACTACTTATACGGAACCTCATGTCAGATAACGGCAACGTCGCGTCAAAATATCGTTAAATGTATTTTATATGGTAACGTTCACAGTATACGGAAGGTCATGGACCGTCAACGTCACCGACCGTCAAGAAAAGAATAGTCCCGAAGAGAATATTTTGACGTGACGTACCGTGGCGTTGCCTATCTGTTCTGAAAGTGTGAATGTGTCGACGTGTTAATACAAACATATACAGAAACAGATATAAATTCGAATGATGCGTTGATTCAATGAGCAAGTGTTTCACTATCAGAGAACTATAGAGTGTGCATTATACAGGGTTAGCCAAAATTATCGGAACACCTAAATGAAAAAATGTTTGAAACTTCTTACGGTTGGAGAATTAACCGTAAGAAGCTTCAAAAATTTTTTCATCAAAAGTTTTTTGCTTTAAACAAGCTACTGTTTACATATTTTTTCAATATGCAGGGTGCTCATTTTATTACAAAAATTTTGTAACCTTTTTTTAAATAGAACACCTTATATATTATTAATTTTTTTAATTTAATAGATTATTTCAAAGAATTTTTATAGGAATCACTTTTTTATAAAAAGCATTATTTTTTAATTATAAGCTATGAACCAAAAATAGTCAAAATTACACCTAATAATTCCCAATTGCAAAAAAAAAATCAAAAATTTTTCAAATAAAAACTTTTTAGGTTTAAACAATCTCTCGTCTAAATATAGTATTAATACACAGTGTGTTTATTTTATTATGGAAATTTAATTAATCATCTTTAAATGAAGAATATTTTCCCACATACATACAAATTTATTTTAATGCGGTAATTCTATTTAATTGTGTTTTTATATTTTCTTGGATTTTTTTATTTTTTACCCTTTCAATTAAGGTAAAAGTTTATTAGTTTTGATTAATTGCTTATAACTCAAAAAATATAGCATTTTATAAAAGAAATACATCCTACATAGAACTTTTAGAATTAATCTTAGCTTTAAAAAATGTAAAATATACAGGGTATTCTGTTAGAAAAAGGAAAGGTTTGCAAATTTCCATAATAAAATAAACACTCTGTATATTGAAAATATATTTGAACGTGAGGTTGTTTTAATTCAAAAATCTTTTTTTTGTCTAGTTGGAGAACTATTATGGTGTTGTTGTTTTTGTATTTTTGGTTAATAGCTTATAAAAAAATGCATTTTATAAAAAATGAGTCCTATAAAAAATTCTTAGAATTAATCTTCAAATTAAAAAATCTAATAACATAATATAGGGTATAGAAGATGCTGATATCCAGGCGGGTGCAAATTTTTAAATAAATCAAAAATTACAGCCACAACCTGGATTTGGACCAGGGGCCTTTGCGTTTCTAGCACAATGCTCTCCCATCTGAGCTACTGAGGCTTAGATATGACAATTTTCCTTAACAAATGTCTGGATATCACCATCTTCTATACATTGCTTTTTTCATCATTGCGGTAGTAAGTCCGTATGATATGGTATGTCCATATATTCATTTCTAGTTATGATATAGGGTGTTCTATTTAAAAAAAGCGAAAAGCTTACCAAATTTCTATAATAAAATGAGCACCCTGTATATTGAAAATATATTTAAACGATAGCTTGTTAAAAGCCAAAAAACTGTTGTTTGTACATTTTTTTAAATTTCTTACAGTTAGAGAATTATTTAGGTGTTCCGATAATTTTATGCCTATTCTTTATCCAAAATTAATGCAATGATTGTTATTTTGTATATTAAGCCAGCTAGCCATAAAAAAATCTATAGCATAGAATTTATAGCACAATTTACGTGACGTGACGTTTCGAATAGTACGAATTGTCTATTTTTTATCTTACTGATATTTTAATTTTTGTTTTTCCCAATAGGAAAAGTACGATAATAACTGGTGGATCGGGCGATTGGTGAAAGAGGGTTGCGACGTTGGCTTCATTCCTTCTCCTGTGAAATTGGAGAATTTGAGACTACAACAAACCGACAAGACGAGGACCAAGAACTACTCAAGTAAAACGAGCTCTAGCTCCAACATTGGTGCAGCTGGTAACGATGTTTCCAGAGGTAGCACTCCTTCGCCCGGTATGTCCCATCCACAGCACACTGCGGCGTACTTATTTTTTTCGTTGTTTTTGACGGTGTTTTACGTGTTTTACCCAATTTTATATGCATAATATTATTATGTATACAGTGAGCGCGTAAAGTATGGAAACATGACAAAACCTCAAGAACGGTTTGCTATTTTAAGTAATCCTCGAACACGTCGATTTATAATTATCAAAATACACCTTATGATAGCAAATTTTTTTTTTACCTTCAATTATTTTTAACAGATGACGTCATCGACATTTTTTTTTATACGACAACTCTATATTTCTTTTAATGAATTTGACTGATCTTTAAAGTGTCTTAATGATAGCATAATAATTTTATGGACTTACATAAGAAAATTTTCGAGTAAAGACAATGGAAAGTTATGAAATAAAAGTGACAAAATCTCCGGAACCGCTGGACTGAATTTAACGAAATTTTGGAATTAAGTATTTTGCAACCATATGAAGTCACTGGCGTTATTATCGTTGATGCAACGTGTACAGTTTCTGAGATATAACCTCAAACTTATGAATTTGAAGTAGAACACTGTATATTTTGAAATTTTCTGTTACTGTCTTCATTATTATGTCAAAAACATCTAGAAATTAACAAAACCCTTTATTACTTAGGACTAAAAATTAACAAAGAAAAAATTGATGAACAAAACATTACATTTTCTACTGCAACTACTCTAGTTGGTTTATGAGGATTCTCAACCATTGACAAGAACAAATTGTTTTAAACTTAATAGAGTTATTGATTTGTTGTTGTTATTTTTTGTTATCAACTTTTTCTTTGTTATTTTTTAAACCTAAGTAATAATGGCTTTTGTTAATTTCTAGATATTTTTGATATAATACTGTAACAAGCGTAGTAACATTGAATAGGCAATGGAAGACTAACAGAAAATGTCAAAATATACAGGTGTTCTATTTCAAATGCAAAAGTTTGAGGTTATATCTGGAAACTGTAAACGTTGCATCAACGATAATAATGCCAGTGACTTCACATGGTTGCAAAATACTTAATTCCAAAATTTCGATAAATTCGGTCTAGCCGTTCCGGAGATTTTGTCACTTTTATGTTTTTATAACGTAGTCTTTTTCTCGAAAATTTTCTTCTGTAAAATTCATTAAAAAATATGGGTTGTCATTTACAAAAGATATCGATGACGTCATCTGTTAAAAACAATTAAAGGTAAAAAAATTAATTTGAAATCATAAGGTGTATTTTGATAATTATAAATCGATGTGTTCAATTTTAATATAGCAAACCGTTCTTGAGATTTTGTCATGTTTCCATACTTTACGCGCTCACTGTATGTATGGAATGCGGACGAGCCTTTGTTGTGATTATTGTTATTTTTTAATTGTTTCTCGTGATCTTGTCATGCTGCACATCCCGATGTCAATTGTTTTATTATGTTTCGTTTCTATGATTTCTTTGTGGTGCATCAACCGTTTGCTCGTGATGGATATAACCAGTAAATACATTGAATATGACTATTATTTTTGTTGCTGTTTTTTTTGTGGCAATACACAGTTGAATTTTGTTCACTTGTTTTGCTTTGCTATTGGATGGGTTTGTAATGTGACAATTAGTTAATCTCCTTCTCAGTCTGTCAAGAGTAGCGGAACTAGGGTTGTGGCAACAAAGTTTATGGCTATATAAATAGATTCAGAGATGTTCTGCAAACACGATACAAAGGCCATAAACAGATTAATTAAGTGATAACAAAACTTACCAATGTTGGAAACATAAACCATGAGCAATTCTCTGAAGAACGACAAAGAATGATTGCGACAAACAAAATAATGATACAGATACGAATTAAATACAAAACGACCAGCAATAATTCAAATCGGAGAACAAATATCATCTCAATTCCAAGGCATAGTCGCAACTGATAAGAAATAATCCTAAAAGCTTTAATAACGAAATAAGGTATAACGTGTCACCCACGCCATTAGTAGGCCTGTTTATTTTGTTTTGTTTATGATCCTAGAGTCTAGACCAATGAAATTTGTACCCTATGGAGCAATTAGCCAACTTGGTCATGTAGTCTGTTACATATCCGCATCAATTTTCGATATTTTTGGTTTGTCATTCATCCAAATATCTAACGTTAGTATCACATGCCTTGGTAATTTTGAAAACGAAAAAAACCAGCAGTTTATTATTCGACAGAACCAAAACGCTTTTCTGGTGGTTGAACTTTTAGACACCCTATGGACACATTAAGGTGGGGGTTTAAATTTAGGCAGGCAACCAAATATACTTCGTGAAATTGAATCAGATTTACACCTGAAAGTTTAAGTGTTTCCATTCAAGTTATAAGTTAGACTAAACTTGGTACCTTTGCTTATATTTAAAAAAATAGCCGGCTCAGTTCTGTTGAGTGTAAGTTGCAGATTTTTATGAATATCGGTGTTTTTTTAATTGATTGCTAGACTACATAACCACCAATATTCATAAAATCCGTCACCTAGACTCGACGGGATTCAGCAGAATATTTTTTGTATTATTGACAAAGGTTCCAAATTCAGGCTGACGTATAATTTGAATGAAGATTATAAAAGTCATGAAAAGGGTGAATTTCGCAAGAACTCTTGATTTGTCTCAACATCTGAACATTTATAAAGTTGCTCAGTTAGCGACAAACTTGGAAAATTCAGACTTTTTTTGTAAATAGTGTGCAATTTGTTAACACATATTTGATTTAAATTTAATTTTGTGTAATAATTTATTAGATGAATCCATATGAAACCCCAAAAAAAGTTATATGGCATCTAAAAAAATCTGATGGGCCCAGGCACATGACTTTATCATACTATATATAAAATTAACAGTTTAGCTGCATGAGATTCTATTTGATCGAGATCGGTCGTGTCTGCATTAAAATAAAACTAGTTAGCCAGGATCAAAAGATCAGCGTTTGATACTACCTACTGTCATTAGAATGAGAATATGTGTCAAATCCTGGCTTACTAGTTTTATATTAATGCAGACACGACCGATCTCGATCAAATAGAATTTGCTCATGTAGCTAAACTATTAATTTTAGCAAAAAATGTCATAGAGATAAATTATACAACATTTCCTCCACTTTAATTGATTATTTAACTATTTTGACAAAATTACAGAAATGGCGGCTCATTTGCAAAATCCTTGAAAAATGCTTAGAGGAAACATCCAGGTCCTTTGGACTCGTTTGAACAAAAACCTTTCCAGGTCTAAGTTTGGTCATGAAACTTCTAAATATGAACTTTCGTCCCGATACCTTTGGTAGTTTCTCCGGAATCGTCGCCACAAAAACGACGAATTTTTTTTTGTACCTTCGTCAAAAATGTTCAGGGGACCCAATAGGACATATTTCCGCTAAAATCTCAACATTTTTTTTCGGCACGATTACAATACTTTATCATACTATGTATCATAAAAGGTGGCCGCAATAGCGAGCAGAGCGAAGCTAAGCTGAGGCTTAGAAAAAGACAGATGGCACTAAATTCCATGAGAGCGAGCGTGAGATGTTGATCGGGCCAAGCTACGCTAAGCGATACCGAGCTCGGCTGTGCTGTGCGAAACGAAGCAGAGCAGAGCTGAACGAAGCTGGGGCATGATTTTACTCATCTTCGCACAGCCTGGCCCAGCTTGGAATCGCTCCGCTCCGCTTTGGTCCGCTGGCGATTTTCTTTGACCGGTACTGAATTTTTTCCTGAAAATAGCATTTGCTATTTTCAACACGTGGTTTTAACACTTTTGTTCAGTTGTAAATGTAAGCACTGCAATGGCGAGCGAAGACATCGAAATAAGCCAACAAATTATTGAATGGGTTCGAAAAGAACCAATTTCATATAATACTGAACACAAATTGTACTATGACAACAACAAAAAGAATAAATTGTGGGAAGTATATTGTTTATTTATTATTATAAAATTTAAATATCCTTTTGCCATGGAACTTCACCTAAGGGAGAGATGATAAACCTAGCAAACTCGTTTCGTATTAGAAATGCTTCTTGCCTGGCATTTGCAGGTTGTGGTTGTAAATTGTTCGATTGTCGGTTGGTCTGATCAGTCTCATTGTTGATACCATACAGAGCAAGCGAAAATTAAACGAATTATATTTGAAGCTATTTCTAAGGCGGAGGACGAATATGAACAGTCGAAGCAATTTTCCGTTTAATTCAGTTCCTGGCAGCAGCACGTCCATCTCTCCTGTATCCGTTGATACAAGCGGACGCTCTTATTTAAATTTATAAAATCTATATAAATTGGTATAGCATGCATATTGTTTTTTTTTTATCAGAAAGACTAAATTTTATATTTATCGTTTGCTTGTGCTTCATCTACTTTTCCTCAAATAATTAATTACAATCATCAGACTCTCCTAGTGTCTATGCATATACAAAGCAATTATTGTCTTCAATAAAATTTTAAAATAGGAAATAGATAATGTGAAAGAAATAAAATACAATACAATAAAATTCAGGTAGTAAATACTTA
Organism: Aphodius sticticus; assembly: GCA_963966075.1. Classification (NCBI taxonomy): domain Eukaryota; kingdom Metazoa; phylum Arthropoda; class Insecta; order Coleoptera; family Scarabaeidae; genus Aphodius; species Aphodius sticticus. The sequence goes on from OZ014508.1 coordinate 21,497,304, forward strand.
CTTTGTTACAATTTTTGTATAATTTGTTCAAGCAGTAGCGCTTTTAGTAGCGCTCTTCTCAGCGTTTTACGACGACAGAACACAATACTTTGCATAAAATCTTCAGCACTGGAATCTGATTCCGATTGTAATAACAAATCTAACTTGTCCATTTCTCTCAACTTAGTCAATAAGTGAGCAAATAAATAGTTTACAGGTCCTGCTCCACTCCGCCCTGTATCGCCCATGTTTGCATTGTGTAGCTACGTTTCGCATAGCTTTGCTTCGCCTAGCATCGCTTTGCCCAGCTTCATATCGCTCGCTACAGCTTCGCTCCGCCTAGCTTAGCTTCGCTCGCAATTTGCGGTCACCTTAAAAAGGTTGGTAATTTTCAGTTAGTTAAAAGACAAAATTAACAGTTGTTGTAAACTGTACTTGAATATTTTTTTCGTAGATTACAAAAAAAGCAGAGAATTGAAATAATTGAAAAAATTGCTTCCTTAACTTTGTATCTTCACAAAAATTCAGATATTGGGAACATTACAAAAACAAAATGTTGGGAATAGATATGACGGTGAACCGAGAACTTGACAGTCTGGCCAATCACCTAAATTTCTCTACAGGCTGTCCCAAACTTGGACCACCTGATTATCATTTTAGTTTTCCCTGTATAATACGCTTCAAGTTTATTTCTATTTGAAAATTGCAAATTGCCTAATTTCTCCACACGTATTCTTGAACTTTGACCACTGGGCCAGACTGTGGCCCAGTGGTAAAGCGCTGGGCTATCAGTCTGGGGGTCGTGAGTTCGAGCCTCACGACCTGCTTTCAGAGTAAAGGTTTTTCTGTGGTTTTCCTTTACTCCCTGGCGAATGCTGAAAGCCAAACAACTTAAGACGGGCCACAGACGCGGGCCATAATAATAATGATGCGGGCCTGCCGATGCCCCCGTAGTGGCGAAAGCTGTTATTATTATACACCATCATATTGCTTCTCCCGGTATAGCAACTGTGAGAAGCAGTACAACTGTAACAACGAATAACTACATAATTTCACAAAACATTAAATAACTAGAGTAAAATTATTTTTTACAACTTATTAATGATTTTGTTAGCTTTGGATTGAATGTTTAAATTTCATGAACAATATGATTCTAATATACTTAAACATGATATAAACTGGAAATAATATTCCAGTTTCTTCCTTAAAATTTCAAACAATATTTTTTAAACTAATTACAGTGGAAGAAATTCAAGTTTACAAAAAGAATGCACATCTGCGAAATTATTAATTAATGGTCTATTTTTTGTTGTTTACGATGAAAACGTTTCTGCGCTATCAGGTGTAAATATAGGCCACGATGGCCTCCAACTTTTCCCCGTGAATGTGCTCACTATAGTGAAATTGATTCGATATTTGCGATTGGAAATCAAGCAAAAAAAATCACGGCTCAGCAACCCTTGGAAAAACAAGCGCGGCAACATCAAAGCGCAATCATTCTTACGGAAGCACAGCTGAATACACCTCAAAGCTCTCGAAAAGCGAAGGCGATATAATTTCATAACTTTATTCAACTGCGTACGGCCTAAGTGATGATTTTTTTTTTGTATCTGTTGTACGTAACAATTTGTTTAATTTTCTTTTTGTGTCTGTGCACGACGTCTCGGTGTTTTTAATTGTATTTTGTGTTTGTTTTTTTACAGTTGCGCACACGACTTACCACAAATTCTGCTTTCTTCTGCTGTCTTGTTCCTCGTGTGACTGCATACGTCCTTCCTATATCCTTCCTGAAACTCTACAACCTCTCACACTAGTAAAAAAATAGAATAGAAATATACCACGGAGAAGACAACTATAAAATATTAGCATAACATTTTATGTTCGATTATTTTGTGAAATCTTTAGGAAACCATACGAAACCTACTAATAAGAAACCTACTAAGAAACTACTCGGTAAATACATTTATGTATTTTTATACCCCCCACATTTACTGTGATGAGGGTATATTGAGTTTGCCACAACATTTGTAACACCCTTAAGGAGGCGTGGCAGATATAGACTTATCTATATGTATTTGATCAGCATTGAAAACTGAATCGATTTAGCTATGTCCGTCTGTCCGTCTGTGTACACGATAACTGCCGTAATTTTGAAGTAATTGTTCTGAAATTTGGAATACAAGCTTATCTCTTAAAAAATAAGGACAAGTTCGTGAAAAGGCAAAATCGGTTCACATGTTTTTTTTTAAATATTGTACGGTTGGGGTATTTTATCTTCAGCACGGCTGAAGATAATTTTCTTACTAGTTCTTTATTAAAGGTTGCAAATACACTTGCAAAATAATCTGCCCACCTAAATACTATGTCAACTTTAAAGTTTAGTATCGTTTGAACCAATTGTTCAATTTTTATGACTATTTCGTTTAATTGAATGTTATTACCTCAACAACAGCGCTGGGTAGTATTTTTTATTGAAATTTTCCAATTTATTATACAATATATACAATTTTTATTTTGAGCGTTATAAAAGCTACCTTAATTTTTATTTATAATTTTTATGGTTCTTACGTAAAAACTCCTCAATATATAGAAAACTAAATCAGGAGGCCGATTAGGGTTGCCAACATGGTCATTTTGACCCGGAGACTTCGGGTTTGGCGACCATTCTCCGGGTTAACTACAGGTAATCATCGGTCTTTAGAGAAACTGTCGCGACCACTAAATATTTTTTAAAAATTGTTGAAAATACAGTAATTGTTATTCTAATCACACAGTTTGCAGCGATTTCCCTTGAAAAGAAAGAATTGTTCTCAAAATAAGAAGCACTCTATTCCTCAATCTTCACAACAATTTAAGTTTACTGTTTGAGAGCATGTGAGAAACTTTGTAAGAAGCAATTGTAGCATTTTTAGATTTTGTCACATGTATATAGGGAATAAAGTAGGAATTCTGTACCGGTACGACGAACGGAGAAGATTGTATCCTGCCTCGATAATCAGATCATAGACAGACAAATATAATATCAAAAATGGCTTTCAAAAATAGCTTTCAAAAATAACTTTCAAAAAGACGGATAATATTTAAAGGAATTTAGGAATTTGCTTGTCAGAAATCAACATTCCATATTGATACATTAATTAACAAAATACGTTTTGAACTCTTGATTATTTTAATATGTACGACGAGAAGAGTGAAAAATGATATACATTAATTGAAATAAATTAATTTACTTAGTAATTGAACGTGTGAGTGGAAGAACAGTAATATTCCAAAAATATCAAAAAAAAGTTGAGATAGCCATTTTGTAGTTTAAATGTAGGTCTATCGTTTAGTGGATCAAGAGTAATATTCCCTTCTATCCTGTCTGTGAAATAATGCTTAGAAGTTTGCAATGAGTGGAAGAAAGATAACATTCCAGGAATGTTACTGTTCTTCCCTTCAGACGTCGTGCTCGCGTAGTACTCTCGTTTGCCCCAGCGCTCGCATGTTACTTTTGTCGTTACTAGTTTGTTGTTTGAGGTTAGGTTGTGGTCAAAAGTAGTGTTTAACAATAACAACGATTTTCCTAGCGCAAAGGGTTTTCTCCCACTTTTAGGTTATGGAATTTGACCGGCTGCGGCCGATCGCCCTTCTGTTAACCTTCTGTTAACTAAAGCCGCTGTTTGAGTCGGGATCAAGTTTTGCATCTCCATAAAACTCGATTTTTTAGTAGAGTACCAACTATTCTTTTGCGAGGACGGCGGTTGCTACGCAACGACCACAAAGTCCGGTGGAACAGCTGTGCTAGTTGTAGTAATATATTGTAGTAATAATAGTGTTCTCTATTACGTGAGTTTTAGTTCATACAGTTTTGTGTAGTCATTTGAGCTTATCAGCAAGTGCTAAGTTTAGTTTAAACTATGTCATCTGACTCTGAATCTGACACAGAACAGCCTAAAAAAGAGGGACAATGCCATTTAAAGGAGATGGAAAAAGTAAGTAGGGCAAAGTGATAGGAGTTTGTTACCCACAAAGGATATTTTCTAGTAGAAGGTAGAAAAACGGGTCCAGACTAGGGCTAGGCAAAAAAAATCGATCAATCGATCTGATCGATCAGATCGATCGTTCGATCATCTTATTTGAAAGATCGATGTGATCGATGTGCGGGCCCAGACTAGGGCGGGGCAAAAAAATCGATCGATCGATGTAATCGATCAGATCGATCGTTCGATCATCTTATTTGAAAGATCGATCTGATCGATGTGATCGATCTGATCGATCTTTTGATGATAGGTACGTTGCCGGACACGTGTCGTGCGTATATGGGAGAACTAAAAGACCGATCGATCGATCATGATTGATCAGATCGATCCGATCAATCATGATCGATCCGATCGATCAGATCGAGCCGATCGATCGGAGCGAACTTTCGATCTTTCAAATAAGATGATCGAACGATCGATCTGATCAATCGATCGATATTTTGCCCAGCCTATCATGAGCTATCGCTCAACCATGATCGATCCGATCGATCTGATCGATCCGATCGATCAGATGGATCTCAAATAGTGATCGAAATCGATCACAAATTTCCAAGCGCGCCCAACGCTAGGCCAGACTGTGGTTGTAAGAAACAGTGTATGGGAGGTTTAACTGGTGAGGAGAAGGAGGCTATAATAAAAGCGTGTGGTTCGGCGGCTATACCGCATTTACATACATAAAGAGTATGAAGACATCATCGCAAACGCTAAGAAAACTCCACCAAAGGTTGAAGTGAAGGAAGTAAAAAGTGAGCAAGAGAACAACTTTTATTGAGTGGAAGAAAGATAATATTCCATGACACATTATAGTAAATATCTGCAAAACTAATAATGCGTGTCATTTCCCATTTTGAGATAATATTTAGCGCCCATAGATCTACACATTTACAATAGTCCGTTTTTTTGTAAAACTTCAAGTTTCTTAGGTATACAGTTTTTTCTTATTTACCGGAAAAGAGGTTTTTGGAATATTACTGTTCTTCTTCTCATACGTTCAATTAGCATCTAGATCTCATCGTTTTCTATACTACCTATATCAAAATGTCACACCAAAGCGTTACTAAAAAGTATGTGTCGAAGCCGCACATTGTTGTGGCGGCTGTTATTAATTTAAAGAATAGGCGCAATGTTGGCAACCCTAAAGCCAACGATAGTAGGATTAGGGGATTTTTCCACGAATTGTCCAGTTGAGGATAATTCGTGGAAAAAATACCTCGGCCTGGTTTTTAATCAGGAACCTCTCTATTTCCGGTCAGGAACTCTCCCAGTTGAGCTACCGCGGCAATAGAAATTTATAGACGAATTTGTCACTTCAAAGAACGAATGCCCGGTATCGACCAGAAACAAACCCGTCATGACACCTATTGGGGATAGTTGGCAGTTTTATGGATAGGGATCGCTAAATATTTATTGCTCTCAGCAGCACTTCGTAAAATAAATTCAAATAAAATGTTATCATCTTGTTGCCATCTTCTTAGCACTTGGTTTGATAACTTAGTCCTGAAGATGCCTCTTGCAACAGAGCGCGAAACGTCGACTGCTTTAAAGTCCTCAACGCGGTTTCCACTCGGAAATCAATATATCATTGACTCAGGCCGCGGAAGTCTACAATCTAGATATATCAAACAAAATGTTTTTATGGAAATTGGGAGTTTCCGGGTTCAAACCTAGGCCGCCGTATTTTTTCCACGAATTCCTTGAAGTGATAAATTCTACTGTATATAAATTTCTACTGCCTCGGTAGCTCAACTCGGGGAGCTTCCGACCGGGAATTGCAAGGTTAAATTTTCAAATCCTGTGTTAACTATCCTTCGGTTCCTAATAAAATAAAATTTAGCTGAGTAAATAAATAAATGCATCTGAAATTTGACTGAAGTTCGGTATATGTCTTTCTGAGTACAACGTGTTTTGTACCTGTTTTATCTCTAAAAAACATGAGTAAAACTTTAACCTTTAATTAACAAAATTAACGCCAATGGAAGAACTATTCTAATTATTATTTGGGGAAAAATACCTAACTAGCAGACTTGAATCAGATGAAATAATAATTATGAGAAAGTAATTCAATCAAACAATGGAAAGTCATCATCAATTTTCATACTTATACTACACCAAGCATACTGCACCAAACGTTTATACTGCACGGTGACTTTGTACACTTTTAACGTTGAAAATCAGGTAAAATATAAATATCTTTAAAAAATACGTCATATCTAAGGTGACCAGAATTTTATTGTAGAAAGGCGGGACAGTGCCGAGGGAGGGTAGTGATTCAAAACAATAATAGCGTCATAGCAAAAGTCTAAAATCCACAAATAGGATTTTGATGAATATTTAACACAAAAATTATTATTAATATGTTTTTTTTTAATTGGATACACACACCTTTGTCTTTTAAGAAGCATACCACGTATTCCTTTAAATTTTTGTGCTTGTGATCAAATCATTTGATTAAACAAAATATATTTACTTCTAGAAGATTTACTTCATTGAGTACTCGACATTATTGGCATTATTAGTGATTAATTGTTTTGCTATATTGATTTAAAATAAATAAATATTGTTTGGTACAAGAAAAAGTTTATATTGTTATCTTTTCTTATAGGGATTCAAGGTGTAAATATTAATTCTTTCTTGTAAAATACATTCTTCAAATATATGCCGTTGTTTCGAAATAAATATTGTAAATAAATACATTTTTATCAATTAATAAATATATTAAGAAGATTAAGGAAAGATGAATTATATCTTATGGCTAATAGAGCAAATCTTTTTGATCTACTTTCGAGAGATGCTGTGGAATAACTGGGGTGCTTGGGCAAGTTTTAAAGTACTTTACTCAAAGCCATCTATATTCTCAACATTGTGTCTGGTCTCAACATGTATTCAACGTGGAATCTAAAAGATACGTTTTAAAGTTCGATTTTGATCGATTTCAGCATATTCAGACTGACAGATTTACCAGTGTTCCTGGTGCAAAAACAACGCAAAATTTAACTTAAAACTCTGTATCTTCTACATAAGTTCAGATATTGGAATGAATCGGATAACAACCTGTTGAGAATTGATATGGTTTTGTAATAGAGTACTTGAGAACCTGCGAGAGAACAAGTTTCTTAGGTAACCCTCAGGATGTTCCAAACTTAGACCGAAGGCACCATTTTTGATCTTCCAGCATAATCAGCTGGAACATCTTATTTTCTTCAATTTTTAACGATAAACTATGAATAATAAATTTGATAAATTTCCTTACATAAGTTAGAGGAAGGTTCCAGGAAGGTTGGTTTTCTACATGAATTCAATTTTGTCCTGTGTTTTTAGTAAAAAAACATGTAAATATCCATACATTTCTTACAGGTTAAAATTACGATTTTTCAATAATGTACAAATATATCAAATATTCGCCATTAGACTGAAGAGAATCTTGTATATTCTTTCCCTAAGATCTGGTGTATTTTTAAAATTCTGTATTTCATGTTAAATTCTGTATATTCTTGTTTTCTAACAAAATGGCATGTGGTACTGATTCCAATAAAACTTCAAAGTAATAAAAGTAGTGAATGCGCATTATCAGTGCAATTTTTATTGCAAATGACAAAAGGAACTGCTTTGTAGACATTTTGCTGAGAGTCAATGAATCATTGAATGAGTTCAATGAATATAAGTTTATATTTAGTGTGGTAAGTAAGTTACCTAAAATGAATAATTCATATTTTTCTTTGTAGAACAAACTCTAATTTTAAAAACTGTTTGCAACCCCAGAATGTAGTTTTAAAATTATGAAAATGCTATGTCCTTTCAACAAACGATTTCAAAAAGAGTGTTTGAAACAAGTTTATTTTTCGTAGTAATTATTGAAAATTCTGTAATAAAATCCAAAAAACGGGACATTTTGAAATCTCCGCGGGACGCCTGACAAAATGTGAAAAGTGGCGACCGTCTTGCCAAAAGCGGGCGTCTGGTTACCTTAGTCATATGGCACTTAACTCTAAATCTTTCGCTTATATCTCTCTATTCGATATATTATGATTTTGGGTCAACTTAGAGCGCGCTCATCTCCGGCGAGTTAAAATGACAAAATCATACCAGTTTTAAATTTTTCTCTACCTTACCCACTTTTCATCACTTTGAATTGCTTGACATTTTAGAAGTGTAGTTATTATAGAAAAATGTTCATTAATGAGTACTAATAAATTGGGCAAAACTGGAAACATTCTAAGGTTTGCTAAGGTTTCATAAAAAATCGAAAGTAAAAAGTAATATTGAGTTATGCTTTGTGGTAATCTTCTCCTGGGTTGAAATTACGGCGATGGCTGAAGACCTAATTATATTGATAAAAAAATACTATTTTCAGATTTTTTGGAGAAGCCATCACTGTGTGGTAGCAGTAGTGTTTCATGGGATTTCAGAGATTTGTGCACTCGTATATTGGATGAAATCGCTTGAAAATTAGTGTAGTTGTATATCTAGATTAGATATTTTTGTTTTATTTTTGAATCGTATGTCGATTATTGTATCTTGTATTGACGATTTCTGTTTGGGGGTGATGCTCAGGTGATGAATCGGACTCTGTCGGTAACCAGAGGACGGGTAAATCACTCACTACACCGCCAGCGAAAGAGAAGAAGAAACCTTTCTTCAAGAAACAGGAAGCAACAGCTCCATACGACGTAGTTCCTTCCATGCGTCCAGTGGTACTCGTGGGTCCATCGCTGAAAGGTTACGAAGTAACCGACATGATGCAAAAAGCCTTATTTGATTTTCTAAAGCATAGGTTCGAGGGAAAGTAAGTATCTTGTAACCTCATAATAGCATTAACAACTATTAACGTAGTCTCTGGACTGTATATTGGATTTTTAACATTACACATAATTATATCGCTCGTATTTTCAGTCATGGTGAGTAAGAAAAAGAAATAAAAGTGCTACAATCCGAAATTTCATTAAACGAATATCACGCAATCCTTGTGATAAGTTCCAGACAACAAAGGGACCAAGTTTATTCCCAGTTTTTTCTCAGGGCCTTTGAAATTGTATGCTCCTCTATTGTACAACAATTCTACTTATTGTACAGTAAACAAACAGTGAAATGATAATTAGATTTTAAGTGTCTTTTATATGGCGTGTTCTTTCTAGTAGTAGACGGTTTAATTTAGAAGTTTCATATAAGCAAAACAAAAACTTCTTTTTGTTTTTTTGTCATTGTTTAAAACTCGTGGGTCAGATTTACCTATTGAAGCTAATCTCAAAATCGTTACCCTCCACTAGTTTGGACTTTTGCACGTTTGCACTAGTTTCATGTCACTTTTCCGTATATACCAAGGAGCGTTAACATTGTCTCGTTATTTTGAAAATATTGTATATTTCCCTGCTTAGCACAATCTCAATGTTGGATGTCGACATTGACGAATTGGGAGTTTCTTCCCAAAAGCCAGAACAGTTCTCTAAATTTCGGTCCATGTGGTGCTCCTAGTGGATTCATGTCATATCTTTATCATTATCATATGCGGATGTGGCGAGTGGCATCACCAGCATCACCATACGTCTAAGTAAATAGAGAATTGGTCCAAATACACTACAGACATCTGTTTATGCTTCTTTTAGATCCAAGAGTTTGTGTATCGGGCTACTGGTTTTATCCTAGTCTTTTTTGAAATATAAGATGTTAGTATCTCGACGTATTGTATAACGTATAGGTAGCAATATCTGTGTAGACCAGGGGTTCTCAACCTTTTAGGTTCCAATATCCAAGTTTCTTCGTACCACCACCCTTTATACAAAAGTGCCTATTAATACAGGGAAAGAAATAATCCTACTTATTTATTTTGTAATAAAATAATAACGTTTAAATAACAAAAGTTCACTTGGTAAAAACATGTTCTCATCGAAATCAATAACAATAAAAATTATATATATATATATACCTAACAAAATTTCATTTGGTATACAAAAGTAAAGTAAAATCACGTGAAATAATATAAAATAATTAGGCATTAATGTAACCCTTGGGGTTGTTTTACTAAACCAATTCTTTTTAATATCATGATCTATGTCAATTAGTTTCAAGGTCAAATTTGGCTCAATCATTATATTTTGGCTTATGTTTGTTGTTTAAATATAATATTGATGAAAACCCATACCTACATAAATTTCACATAAATCGTGGCGCAAAAAGGCATTAAAAATCTAATATCTTAATCTCCAATTTCTTTAAAATAATTCTTCCTCTGGATCCAAAAAACGATGATTGTAATAATTTTAAATTCTTCTATCAGCGCTGTGTGTGAGGAAATGTCTATCAAATGTTCTTTTTCTATTAGGTTGTGAAGTTTGGTATTTACATACCTTTTAGATTTCTGATCCATTTTTCATTGTCATAGATTTGGGAAAATAACTATTGTTTTTTAAAGAGGTGCAATCAATAATTTTTTTATATCCGACTAATCCATCATTGATGTTTTCTATCTTTCTTCAAGGAAGCCTTCGATTGCTGGCAATAAACTACATTTATTTTTATTAACTTCTTTTATAATTAACTCGATTTATTTATTGTTAATTTTATCTTCACCGATAATTAAATGAACCCTTAATCCCTACACAACTAAGTTTAATGCATACATCTTTCCAAAAATATCAGGTAAATATGCTAACCGGGCCATCCACAATTCGTCAAAGAAAGAATTTTTAAATTCGAAATTAGTGTTTTCAAGAGAAACTTCAACTTCTGATTTAAGTTCGAAGAGACGATTCAATACTTTACCTCTCGAGAGCCATGTATCATCGGAATGTAACAAGAGTGACTTCTGTTGCTACCCATCCCCTGACATAATATTGAAAACATTCGTGAACTGAATGGTCGACTTTGAATAATATTGACTGCATTTTTTTTTGTTAAAGCCCGAGCTCCATCAGTGCAGACACCAGTGCATTTCGCTCATGGAATGGAATTGTTAAACATAAAATTATTAAGAAATATCAATATTTCACCAGTTGTTCTTTCGAGCAGAGGTTTACAAAATAATTATTCCTCTGCAATTTTCTCTTTTTCACCTCGAATCGGATAAAGACTAATAATTGATAAAAATTAATTATATCAGTATTTCATCTAACTGTAGCGCAAAATATTAACTTTGATTTATCTTTTTAACTACACTTCCTTTTACATAATGTGCCATTTGACATTGACGTCACTGGAGACTGAGCCAACTACAGAGCGTTTTCAATCACGTTCAATTTTAATTTTTGTTTTTAATAGAAATAAAGCAAATTTTTTTTGAAAAGTAATAACAAATAGTTTTCTTAAACTGTAATCTATTAGGATGACTATAATACAAGCCATATTTTTAATACAGTCAAATACCCTATTCTTTATTCAAATATCTGGGCTGCAGTATGAGAATAAGTTCTTTTTATTCATAACTTCTTTTAATAACCGATATACAACAAGAACAGTAATGACAAGACTGAACGCACGATAACAAAGATACCGGGTAGTATTCGGTTGTTATCTTCATGACTGAATACAAGTCTTATTCAAAGAAGAAATTTGGTGTTGACCATGTAAGTGCACCGACATGAAACGGTTCTCCGATTGCCTACAAGCTATGAGCCTTATTCGCTGTGCAACATTATCCTCATTTGGCCGTTGGAGAACGCTATCCCGTCGGCCGTACCTGCATATGAAAAACCTGGGTTCGTTCACTGAACAATATTCGTTCTCCGTCCTGTTTACCACAGCCTGCCACAGGAATCTAGCTACCACGTGCACGATACTGATTAATTGGAGTTGGTATCCTAAAACTTAAGTATGTATAAATGTCTCATAAATATGTTAAAATCAGCTTGGCGAGAAAATCAACAATAAAATTGCAATTTTTTTGCGCGGTCTATTTCGTAACTTTACCAGTCTATAGTTTTGTTTGGTCAAGGTTGGGTTATATTCGTTTTTATTGGTTCGAAGTTCAGGTCAAAGTTCTCCTCAATGTCAATAAAGTTTCGCCAATCTTTTTTGACCAAGAAGTCCAAAATATGCGAGGTTTTGTCCGGTAAGTCACTAGACCTGTAGATTAGTTAGCTATACAGTGAAATCAGAATCCTGGCTTCGTTTACTGATCGGTGATCCATTTGTCATCAATATAGATCCAGAGTCTACGTGCAGCAATATTATAATTACAGCTCCGCCAACAAAGTTGACTCGACGTGTGCGCAGAACGAGAACAAGGACGACATTCGGCGAAAGCGAGAGGCACTGTACGCTCGGCATCAACACACTAATGATCCCCTCCACCAAAACTATCCCGTGTCCACTACGCATCCTAATGTTTACATTTCTCCGAACGACTTCTGAGTATCCGGGCTGTACGTTATGTGTTCTATTCTAATAATACTTGTACAGATGACCTTAAAAAATGGAATTTTTAACACATCGGGTTAAAAAGGTTTTTGTAGTAATTGGAAGAATAGTGATGTTTTGGAGGTCTGGGTTTAAGCATCCCTGTGGAGAAATTAAGAAACTCAGGGAACCTGTTACAAAGCCAATGTTAGCAATACTACAATCATGCGTCAAAAGTTTGCTTGTGCTCGGAGTGTAGGTATATCTGTATTTTAATTGAAAACTTTGATATTTCTAGAAATGTTGAGCATCTGTCTAGAAACGCATAATTTATCAATCTGCGTTTAAATCCAATATACTGTCCAAATTTCGTGTTAAATAAAATAACATTTTTTTCTTTCTATATACTTTGATCTCTATTTGGAATTCGCTATATAATCCTTGATTCCAGGATAATAATAACGAGGGTAATGGCCGATATATCCCTGGCCAAGCGATCCTTACTGAACAATCCGTCAAAACGGGCCATTATGGAGCGGTCCAATACCAGGTCGACCTGCCTCGCCGAAGTCCAGGCCGAGATCGAAAGGATATTCGAGCTGGCCAGGACACTACAGCTCGTCGTATTGGACTGTGATACCATCAATCATCCCTCGCAACTTGCCAAAACCTCCTTAGCACCCTGCATAGTTTATCTAAAAATTTCTAGTCCAAAAGTAAGTCTATCCGACTATTGTCCTCATTCAAATCGTTTTCATTATTTTTTGTGTCGTTTTGTTTTAGGTATTACAAAGATTAATAAAGTCAAGAGGGAAGAGTCAAGCCAGGCACTTAAACGTACAAATGGTAGCGGCTGAGAAATTAGCGCAGTGTCCTCCAGAAATGTTTGACGTGATCCTCGACGAGAACCAATTGGAGGAAGCTTGCGAACACATAGCGGAATATCTAGAGGTAAGTTATGTTACAACACATTTTCATACCTTAAAACTGTCAAACTAAAAAAAAAAAAAACGATATTTGGCAAGATTGTTGTAGGGGTTATCGACTTGTTAGATTTTGGAAATCTTAAATCATATATGGGGAAAGAGAGAAGAATAATTTCTTTATGTTTCAAAACCCAACAAATCCTGTATTTTTATTATTCATAAATATTTATTTAGTTTATCGCAAATTATTATTATTGTTAGTTAATATTCCAATTCAATACAGACTATAATATATTACGTTCAACTCAAATTTCATCCACTCTGAAAAATGTAGAGTGCTTATGATCGTAACATTTTTTACACATCCCTTCATACTTTAGCCACGGTCGTGACCCAGAATTCTTGATAAAACTTAATAAAATACACTGTTTTGCCACTGTACTTTTTACTTTATCATACGTAGTATGACAAAGTATATATAATCGTGTCGAAAAAAAAATTTGAGATTTTAGCGGAAACATGTCCTTTTGGGTCCCCTGAACATTTTTTACCAAGGTACAAAAAAATGTCTGTGTGTGTATACCCGATTGTTTTTTGTGGCGACGATTCCGGAGAAACTACTAACGAAACTTCACATTTAGAAGTTTCATGACCAAAATTAGAGCTGAAAAGCTTTTTGTGCAAAAGGGTTCGAAGGTACTGGAGGTTTACTCTTTGTATTTTTCAACGATTTTGCAAATGAGCTGCCGTTTCTGTAATTTCATCAAAATTGTTAAATAATGAATGAAAGTAGAAGAAATTTTGTATAATTTATATCTATGAAATTTTTTGGTAAAATTAATAGTTTAGCTGCATAAGCAAATTCTATTTCATCGAAATCGCTCGTGTCTACATAAAAACTAGTTAGCCTGGATTTGACACATATTTTGATACTATTGACAGTATTGTCACAACACGTTTGCGTTGGGAAACACTGCTAAATAGTATGATAAAGTCATGTTCGTGGACATTCACATTTTTTATATTTTAAAATTCTTTCTCAATAAACGAATTTTGTGGCCCTTATTAATAAATTATACATATAATTTATTTCAGAATTAATGAATTCTGATCCTCGAATTTACGCTCGTTGCGTTCGTATACTAGGAGTAATTATTGTTGATTTGCTAAAAGAAATTCTGGCTCGTGTTTGACATTCATTTCATCCGACTTAGAAGGTGCCATGAGGTGCCTTGCGTTTTTTGCACTCTTCACCAGGTTCTCAAATAAACCTCAAATTAAAAAAAATATGCTTTTATTATACACCTTAAATCTATAAATATATAAATTTTTGACTTGTGTTAATCGACAATATTGGAAAAGCGATAATATTAGGTGATATGCAATCGAAAGAGAATGTTTAAAATCAAAAACGCACAGAAAATTTTCAAGCTTGAAAACTTTGCCAAACTTTCGATAAAAAATCAATTAAGAAATTAATAAACCATATGAGGCACAAACTATTATTATTATTACAGAGCAAAAACTGAGACAGACAAGTTAACAGTTTCCAGCCTGATAGAAACCTAATACGAAATATGTTTGGAGCGCTAATATAATGGTTTTATATTCGGAGGTTTCTATTTTAAGAAAAACATCAAGAAACCCTTGATACGACAATAACTACTTTAACGTCAACATTTTGATTACATAAGTAAGACACTGTTGATGTTTAGGAGATTTAAGTTTTTTGCAGTTTCATTTGTTTTCGACAAACTAGTGTTTATCGCAAAGTACATATTCGATTTGCATACACAAAATTCATTTATATTTTACAAATTTTTCTCAGGCATACTGGAGAGCGACGCATCCAGATACGGCCCAAAACATCACAAGACCAATAGGAAGCCCAACTCAGCCTTCTCCAAGCGGGGAGCAGGGAAGACCTGCCCTACCAGGTACGATACTGTATGCTGTACGCTAACATTTAACCATAACTGACACCCAGTCATAACTAACAATAGCCGAAACTAACCACACTAATCTTTGCAGCCCACCATGACGTTTACGGATATTCCCAGGATAGAGGTAGTCATGCTGCTGTCAGATATATTGGATTGCAAAGTTGGGAATCCGTAGATTCATTAGAGTCGCTCTCTTTTCTATGAACACTTGCATGAATTTACTTCTTCTTAAGATTCCAGAAAATCTACTTCGGTGTTATCATTGCTTTTTCCAATATTTATTCTAGTGTAGTTCTTTTTATGAGGCTAAGCTGTAGAAGTATATTTTCTGGATAATTAGAATAATATAATTTCAATCAATTTGCGTGTTCTTTATATTCGAAGTAATTCAGTTCTATTTTAGTTTAGCTTGAAATGCACTAGATTTTATATATTGAATATGTTTAAATGTTTAATCATAGCTGTTATGAGTAATGTCTCCCCAGATAATATTTTCGTAAAACTATGTAAGAGAAATACACATTTAGTTCGGATCTCGTTTAGTTTATAATATAAGAAGAAGAGGATAGAATGCTGCTTTATAATGTTTGCTCTTTTAATAATAGATGTTCTACATAGCATGCTATTCGTACCGTCAAACCGTTTTTGATTAATTAATCATCGTTGGATATAATGAGCTTTCCAATAAAATGTTTTGATAAACTTTGTTTTTACGCGACAAATTTTCTATTCATAGTTGTTACCACCGGCATTTTTCAGGAGGGTTTAACTACCATAGTTTCCAGCATTATGTAATGATTTATACTAAAAATACACCAAGGTACTACACTAAAAGTATTTACATCGCCAAAATTATCATATAACCACATCAGTCTTATTGGTAAACTGCAAATGTAAAAAGAAATTAAAATTTTGCAAAGGTAAAACTGCCACATAAAAAAAACAATACCATACAGACTATCGGATTGCGAGATGGAGATTTGATATATTTATGTCTTATATATTTAATTGTGAACGTAACTCTTTTGAAAACTTTAGCAAAACCCCTCCTGAAACCCCGTTAGCAAAATCCATGTTCCTCATAGTTATATGAATTCAGAAAATAATCTGAAATTTCGTGGAAATACAATATAGCTTTATGTTCAAGTGAAAAGCCTCATTTATTCAGTTCTGACATAAATAACAATTTGCTTGTGATACACTTGCAATGTCATGTGATAATATTTACGAGTTTCTTTAAAAGATTCAACAATAATAATCAAAATCGGATAAAAGATATTAGCATTTGATCAACGTGCATAGATTAGCACGTTCTCTCGTGCTATAAAGATACCAGAAAAAAGTTTGCCAAATAAAATTATTTTGTTTATGTCTAGCATTTTCCGAAAAAAAGTTTTAGACAGAAGTGATTTAAGTAAAATCCTAATAATTAATGAAAATTTAAACGAATAAAGCTGAAATGTTTCCATACAAACCATCTAAAATGCATTTATCTCAAAAACAGTAGATGTTACACAATATTATCGTTGACTGTCAACGCATATATGTAGATTAGGGTGTAGATTAGGATTTCGCTGGAGGGCAACAATCTGCTCCATTTCCAGAAAAAAAATCCACTCAAATTTAAGAAAAATCGGTTAACGTTAACACGTCCAACCCAGCACCTCAAATTTCCCATTTAAAATACATTGCAAAATGCATCTTTTTTTCCTCTTTTTTTCACGTTTCGGATTTAGAAAAAAAGCTGCGGGAAATTATTCGAAATTGTTCAAAACTCTCTAAGGAACATATCCACAACCACTACTGTTTTGTTTACCACCGCCACCCTCCCCATAGTACCCTAAATATGACAAAAGTTTCCCCAAATTTACAATTTTACAATGTTACGTGTTTTATTATTGTTTTGGCAGAAGTGATTATTATTCGATTATTGACATATTTTTTGTCATTTATAACTAATTTGAAATTGTTTAAACAAGTAGCATTTGTTTAAACAAAAATATACTATGTTACGAACATATTTTTCCATTTTTTATTCAATTACTGGCTTTTTTGTCATTTATTAACTAATTAGCAATTATATATATACAAGCATATATACAATGTTGCGGACATATTTTCTATTTTTAAAGGAAATTATTCTTAGGATATTGGCATTTTTGGGTATTTGCCAACTAATTTGCAATTGTATAAACAAATACCATTTGTTTCCAAAACTATACAATGTTACAGACATATTTTTCTTTTTTATTAGAAATTATAATTAGATTGTTGGCATTGTTTGTCATTAATTACCTAGCTTGCAATTGTTTAAATAAATACCATTTGTTTAAACAAAAATATACAATGGTACTGACGTATCTTTTTAACAAAAATTGTTATTGTATTTCTTGTCTCTTTTTTTCTTGCCAAATTTGTTAACTAATTTTCAATCATAACCTACAATAATAATCAGTGTTGCAACTGCATTACATACTTATTAATATACTTATTAATAATTCGTGTCAAGAAATACGTACTAACATTGAATATTATTGTATAAACAAATTTATTTGTTCAAACAATTGCACATTAAGTAACAAATTACAAAAACTTACCAACAATGCAACAATATAATTTCTACAAGAGGAAAAACAAAAAACCTTGTAAATTTTTGTTTACAAAATTGGTACTTGTTTAAAGAATTGCAAATTCGTTAATAAATGACAAAAAATGCCATTAATTTAATAATAGTTGCTGCAATAAATATAAAAAATATGTCCGTAACAATGTATATGTTTTTTAAACAAATAGTATTTGTTTAAACAATTACAAATGTGTTAATAAATGTCAAAAAACTGCCAATAATCTAATAATAATTTATGCAAAAATATAGAAAATTATGTCCAATTAATTATCAATAGGACAATTAATTATCAATGTCAGAAATTCCTTTCTCAAATAACTAAAGCATAGCTGTTGTCAAAAAATCACCATCAAGAGAAGGTACTTCTATTAGATTTTATCGGTATTATATAAATCGGAAGCAATGAAGTAAAATTATTGTGGTTACCTGTAGCCCTTTGCAATTGAATTAATCTGGCATCTGGGCATATGTACAAACTATAAACTAAAGTTGCAAAAAGATACAATTCATTTAAAATTAAAGATATGTTAAATTTATGTAACAATGTTTGGTTTGGTTTTGAAATTATGATATTCATTATACTTTTGACTCAATTATAGAAACAATTATAATCAACTTGCATGATTATGATGATTCGTTCAAAGTTTAGGACAAATAGTTGTCGCAATTGAAACATCAACTACTGATTCTTGGCAGAAATAATGTTGTGAAATAATAATAAATCATGCTATTTTCAAAAATAAAACCGAACAAGAAAATGACAAAAATACGAATAAGGTCCTGAGAGTTGATCGTTTGAAATCGTCGCGCGAAGCGTCGCATCGTTTCGCGCGCTTTATCCCCTTTCCCCCGAGGGGAACCATCCTGCGCACCGGATCGATCACATTAGTTTCCCTATTTAAAATTCCCAAATAACTTTTATGTTATTGTACATAAATGGATGAGTATCACAATAAATAAGGATTGTTTACATGCTAACTGCGTTGCCCTGCTATCGTTCGTTTCTGAGATATTCGCGTCCATAGAAAGCTAGCTTACAGACTTTATTACATAAGAAATCAAGAAAATAAAAACACCAATCTGTAGAAGAGATCCTAACAGCCACCTGAACAAAAATTGAAATTTTTTTTGGTAAGCGGTTTAGGAGAAAAAAACCGTCGAGAATTATTTTAAAACCGCAAACATCGGGTACCTTTTTTTACTTCTCTCGCGCTCGTGCCTAAACCGACGGGCAGAACATTTTGGTAGTCACTCGTGTTATGTAGAGTCTGGAGTCAGGAGTATAACGCGCTTTATTTCAATTTTTTTTTGTACAGCCGTTTCAGAGTTACTAGCCTTCAAACAGGGCTCAATACTTTTGCAACCGATAGTAGGCGATAACATATTAACTGAGGTTCGAAGAGAACTGAAGTCCGCAAGAGTACTCAGACCGTGGCCGCTCGCAATTCGCCATCTCGAAGTCAGGTCGATTCAGTGTTTCACGAAAAGCTATCCCGTTGCGCCTCTTATTAACTCTTCACTCACTCACACTAACCCATGCCTAACTAGTTCTATCCAAGTCCACTGTATGACAGGCTTGTCGTCAACTTTCAAATTTCAAAACGAATGGCGATGTGTACCGTAATACGGAGAGAAATTTAGTGAAAAGAAAATAATATAGTGCGTCTACTTGGTACTTGCTCAAGGTAGAAACAAAAGAGCGTAATGTAGGTAATAAAAACAAAAGTGCTATTAGACATTTTATTGGAATGGCATGCCAACTTTGACATTTAACCGTCGCGTCTAACAAAGTAATAATCCTTCTGCTAACAAACACTTAAACCCCAGATTGTAACCGAATCACCACCATATGGGTCCAAGATATGTGTGATAATAAACTAATCAGAAATAAACAACTTCCACTCTGATAACAAGTATTTTTCTTTCTCACGTCTTTTCGCAGAATTCGGGGGGTCGATGACACCGATACCGCCGGCATACTAGATCCCCAAACATAAAAACAAAACAAAAAACTAGCAAAACACGTAATGTCAACTTTTGCACGATTTACTTGACTAATTATCTCTTTTTTTCTTTCTCTTTTCTCGATTTCGCTTGACAACGCTACGCACTTACGCTCTCTATGCTGCGCTTGCGCTATCTAATGCACGCAAACAAAAAATAATCGCCAAAACAAAAGATGAGGTAGCACCAAGCCCAGGCAAGATTTGGCGAGCTCGTTCTACAGATTTATTTGCTTAATTATAATATTATTTACTAAGTAAGTAATGTGCCTTGTGTTTTTTTGGATGGAGTTAGTTGTTGTTTGTTAATTTATAGTTCTTTTTATTTGGGGTGAGTTTTCTGGTTTGATTTTGTGCAAGTTTGATACTAATGCTTAGTTTTTCTTCCTTCAGTTCATATGTTCCAAACAGCGCATAACAGAAGTAGACCAAGGCTGGAGAGGGACAGGGAGTACGACGAATTCACGGATAGGGATTATCCTGGTCAGCAGCACGTTCCATCTCATTTAGCGGCTGGTGAAGATTACCGAGGGATGGAGAGATCTAGAGACCATAGGAGAGAAGACGATTACCAGCAGACCCATCGAGGGTCTTCCAGAAGAGCGTTAAACGCCATATAGTGGAGGCTTTCTACGGAGCAGCCCATTGAAGAGGAAGTTCATGATGACTTGAGTCCGCCGGAGCTATACTACAAACCTCAGGTACCTAGGGAGTTCAGAGACGAGCGAAGATTAGAAGATCGAAGACTGGATAGGAGAAGATCAGATGAGGAGGCTAGGAGATACGATAGGCCAAGAACTAGCGATGATAGGAGGTACCATGAGGATGGAAGAAGGATGGAGACCATCAAACGGCAAGAAGGGAGGAATTACAGGAAAGAGTTGATGGAGAGATTTGCAGATCTCGACTTTGAGGATAATCATGAGCTTCGCAGTCACCACAGATACTACGATTGAGGAGTATCTCTTTTCAATGGGTCGTTCCGTAAGCGGGGTAGCAAACCGCTTTAGTTTCGTCGCTAGAACCTTTTTTCAAATACAAACAAACAAATTGATGACCAGTTCGGTGCCATATTTGAGTAATAGCTCAATTTTTAACGAAAAAAAATCGTAGAATTACTCCAGCTTTAATGTAGTCGTCGTACTTGAACAATTGTTTCCGTTCTGTCGATGTTCTGTTTTCGTTGACGGTTTTGATGTGTTTTTCTTTCGGAGTATCGAGACTTTTGTATTTGTAACTTTCGTAGCCTGCGTCGGCGAGAAGAACTGAACTGTCTCGTCTTGCTTTTCGACTGTATCGTATAAAAAACCATACACAGTTTGAATTGAACTTTTTATACAAGATCGGGTCGCCCGCCTGTTCCCTGTCAATCGTGATATTACCTGTAAAACGTCATTCACAGTGACTGACCTTAGGTAAAACAAAAAAATATATAAAACAAAACTTATGTATGGGTTAATGTGGAATCTGCACTGCTCTTAGCGACGTTTGTAGATTTTTAAAATGGGCGCCATAAAGAGAGCATTACAAACTTGAAGCGATTGGAAAAATTAAGCTTTAAGAGTATAGTCGAACGCCATATAAAATGGAGGAGGATTTTTGAATAAGCGCAGTTTTGTTCATTTAATATAACTCTACATTTATTGTATACAGGCGTCAGGTGCGAACAAACTAGGTTAGTTAATTGAGATATTTGTATGTTTCCAGGGGTTTCTAATCATAAAACGAATGATTCGATCTGTTACCTCTGAACAGAATATATTAAAATTTTATTGGTACTAAACTAATAGTGGCAGTAACCCATCCTCTTCACCCAGTTTTGTGTCACTATTAATAGCTCGATTAATGTTGTGCCATCCTGCTGGAACCAAATCTCGTCCAAGTTCAAATCGTCCAACCGCTGCCACAACCATTCAGTTAGCTTTTTATTCACATTCACCGTAACGCTGTTCATCTTCATTTTGCAAAAATTATGGACCAATGGTGCCACCACTCCAAACCCCACTCCACTATGTGTGGAACTACCAATCCTACAGTTTATTTACATAGGTAGCCTCCAAAATGAATAAAACTTTATCAAAACTTTTTGACCAAAAATTTCACAACTGATTTGAGTGGAATGGTCCTTGTAAACAAACAAACTGAGGTCTATGCAAAATTTTTGCACTGAGCCGAGCGGCTGTGCGCATCGGACGGGCACGCGGGTACGTGTTTTTCTTCAAAAGCATGTCAGTTTCACGAAATGTGTTTAAAATTTTACTTACACCAGCGCTGAAGAGCTAGGCTGAAGCATTTCCACAAATTCTTCTCAACTTTCGAACAGTTTCTGCAACAGATAACTCACTCACTTTAGAAATAAATTTTTGATATTTACCAGCTTTTTTTCATTATAGAAATAACACGCACTTCAAGAAGAAACCAATACATGGCCCACCATGGGCCCACCTTTACAAACTTTCAGCCCAATTCTGTAAAAATATGAAGCATGACTCACATGACAACGTCAAATAGCGATGTCCAGGTACACAAGTCAGGTAAGCAGGTTGGTGCATTGATAAAACAAATGTTCCTAACAATACAACCTGTGACTTTTGACTGTGCTTTTGACAATGCGTCAAACGCACAGCGAAAGGTGTGAAATTCCTTGTTTTTAAGGAAGAAGAAATGTGAGCATAACCTAATATTTAGAAAATAAATTGCCCCCGGGTTATGCCGTGCGTTAAAATTCGTATTTTTAGACGTTTCGCGAGACGTGTTGCTCGCTTTTTCAGAGCTAACTGAGTACTAGTATTCACTTATACGTATTCACAATACTAGTATTCACTTATACGTTGTCACAATACATACCTGGTATTCAGTTAGACTTAGCTCTGAAGAAATACCAACTTTGACACACGGCAAACCCTAGATGCTTTTCTTCGTGTCACTATCACTGCGATAGTGAGTGTCTGTCAAGTTTAACCTAACCTAAGCATGGACAGAAACGTTTGATCTCCGATCATGTTAGGTATTTGATAAGTTTAGTGCGAATGTGCACCAATTTGCGTATTTTTTTTGTAAACAGGAAGTGTTTTGATATATGAATTCTATGAATCAGATATGAAGTAGGTACGGTGAGTAAATTGGTAACCGGTGCGTCTCCAATTATTCACATGTGCATCCAGCATGCCATAATGTCCATTATTTTTCAGTTATCAACAATTAGGTTTACATTTATTCTTCTTTTAAAACAGGGAATTTAGTGCGGCGTTTAACGCATTGTCAACAGTTTTGATCGGAACATTTATATTATTAATTATTATGGACCAACCTTTGTTTTGAATCTTACTTTTCAAGATCAATTGTTATTTAACAACTTTTGTAGTTGCTAGCCTAATTTTGTACAGTAATTATAATTTTTCGTACGTTAAGTTAGTAAAGTTAACATCCACTTAACAGTATTTTCATTTAAACAACAATGACCGTCGTGTTGTGGCGTTGGAATCAACTTCTTCTAGACGTGGTTCTAAAGCTAAATTGACCCCTTCTCTATCCAATTATTTGGGTTTTCTATTTCGATATTTTATGGTTATGGTTGGTATTGTTAGAAATTTCAAACACAAGGCCTATTTTGTCCGGACAAATTAAAGGATTATTTTTCTTTAATTGAAATGTTACGTTGTAAATTTAAAACAAAATGTTGATTATCTTTCTTTTTTTGAGGTTGCAAATAGCCAAAGCTGGGCACAAAAGCGTTAATCCGTTAATCGTTAATTAGCGAAGTTAAATTTTTCGTTAACGAATTAACTTTTAAGTTAACATTCAAAACCATTAGCGGACTCATTAACTTCCGCTACATTCATCAACCGTTAATTCATGTCCGTTAAATCGGAAATATCATAAATAAACATTTTAAATGGCTGTATAGGAATTCTGTGCAAGTTCGGACATGGTTTTGTTGTAACAAGTTGTAAGTTCGATCAGTTATAAATATGGAAGTGCCTGCGTTTCTAGGAATCTAGGAACGCAGGCACAATCTGGGAATTTTTGTCTAAAGCGAAAATTTGGTGATACCACTGTGGATAGACGCGAAACATAACCTATTCCGCATTTCGTTATTTATTATTGTTTGCTGTAATTAAAAATGTCGAAGAAAGCGTATGATAAAAATTGTGTGTGGAAGAAAAGCGTAATCAATAATTTAATAACAAAGCAAGGAGGTTATATTTGATACGAACCCAAAGCAACTATTGTTGCCAAAAAATAAAAATCACTGATGTCTAAGCAATGCGATTTATTAAACTTGCACTGATGTAAAACGCAAACAAATTGTCATAAAATTGCATGGGATATTTAAAAATTACATTGCTGAAATAGCAGGTTTGAACTGCATGGATATAAAAGTAGCTTTAATTGATCTTTCCAATGTCTTTTATAAATCTTGCATCTCGCAATGTAGTTATTTTAGTTACCACTATACTTAGTTTGAAAAATTTCTAAGGCAATTTTAACATATGCAACCGGAAGAAATGTCCGCAGTTATTTGGGTTGCATACTCACCATAACCTATATTTTTTATATAAAAAGTTAATGATTAACGGTTAACGTTAACTTCCGTTACATTTGTAACAAATTAACGGACTATCGGTTAACAAAGTTAACTTTTTCGTTAACGGATTAATGATTCACGAAGTTAACTTTCTGATTAACTTTGCCCAGCTTTGCAAATAGCGAATAAGTAATTTTTATAGCCTCATGATTATTATTATCATTGTTTTGCGGCCAATACACCCCAAGTAAGCTCTGTGATCTATATTTGATAGAGTTTGAACAACAAATTCATATTTTACAATGATCCACGCAAACAAAGTCGGTCGTACTGGTAGTGTTATATCAGTTTGTTGTAATAGGCTAGTATAAATAATTGTTATAAGGTTGGCTTAAATATTTTTCGTCATAATATTTATCGTATTTTTCGTAAGTACGTCACCAGGAAAATCTCTACAAAATTATTTGTCACAACTAAACACTATCAAAAATTATGAACTACTTACAAGTTATAATGAAACAGCGAAGGAATCGAACAACGAAGGAATTCTCTGTTTCATTATAACTTGTAAGTACTTGATAATTTTTGATAGTGCTCAGTTGTGACATACGATCGCTGGCGTTCCAACTGACAGACGCCATTTCAATATTCTATTTTTATTCATGTTTCCATGACACGCCATTGTCGGTGTTTAAGAGTGTTAACTGTTAAATGTTAATTTTATCAATTGTCTATGTGAATTGATTGAAATGTTATCTAACATTCCGGCTCCCTCTTGAGTGACAAATAATTCACGGATGTCTACAAGTTGTGAGGTTATGTCACCGGTTCCCAGAAAAAAAACACCTCATGTTCGATTCCTTTGCTGTTTCATTATAAGTTGTAAGTAGTTGATAATTTTTGATAGTGGTTAGTTGTGACAAATAATTTTGTAGAGATTTTGCCTGATACTTACAATAAAGTGCGAAACGTCGAAAGAAGTCTGACTATTATTACCACTGGCTCATGACTCTTTTCCCAGATATTACTTACATATTGATTGCCAGTAATGATTTACTTCTTAAACACATTATCAGATTATGGACTGGTATTCTGTAATGGAATACCAGTCCATAAGCCAATACTAAAAATATACCAAACTGAAATATCTCCGTTTATGGAAATACATGAATGCGATGCGTCTGACATTATATGTCTTAATGCCTCCCTCCCTCACCCAACTTGTAAACGTCGTGGCGAAAGCAGAAACAAATGTGTGTTGTCTTCACAATAGGGATGGAGATAATATACCTACGAACACTTTATGGCGTTATCGAAAGCTTAGCACATGAATTAATTGAACATTTAGGTTATTTGTGGCACTAACGTCCAGACATTACCGGGAGCAATGCTGAGCAACACTCACGTGTTTTTTTTAGTCGATGTTACAGCAAAACTGTAAAGCGTTGTATACACTGCAGCTGTAACGCGTAATGTAACATTTAATGTAACGTGAATGCTCGTGGACGGGGTTAAAACGACCGCGCAATGCATTGGCGCGCTAGTCCCGCTCGTTGGTGATCCACAGTTGTTCGACGAGCGTTGAGAAGCATGGAATCGTCATTTCAAGTAGCCGTTGCTTGCGGTGCATTTATGTTGATGCATGAATTAACTACGTATAGAAAAAATAATTAAGATTATTAAAAATGATTAAGATTTTCGACTGTTTGGTACCTTTCTTTAGATCTTCTTCAAATATTGGACATTTGTTTTTAATGCCATGTATATCATTCCATTATTAAAACGTGTAGCATAACAAATTATTCAAAAAAGTCAATATTTTATTTGGGTTTTTTCACTTGGAGACTTTTTTATTCAAATCTATCGTAAGAGTTTGTTTTTCAAGTGATACCTTTTCAAACTATGTATTATATTACCAGAAAACTATTACGCATTTTTTTTACAAAACTGTGCGATAATGCAAAAAAAACTCATAATTATATTAATTATAAAGAAATTTGAAATTGTTTTTCTGATCATCTACCAAGTGAAAACATTTCTTTATTACAAAATAATAAAATCGCCTTCTGGTTTTACAGTTATTATTGCTGATTACTCGATTTTTTTTAAGTTTTGCATAACCCTAGAACATTTTCGCAAAGTACCCTAGTTTGTACCGGAGGTAGTGATAAAAACAAAATTAAAGTTGGGATATTGGCACCTTAAAATTTATTCGTGCGAGATGTCATCATACTTAAAAACTATGTTTTGTTTGAACTCTTTCTTAACATCATTAAAGAAATTTATGGAGCACCGAAATTTGGTGACATTGGTACCTCACTTTTTTTTATTTAGCGCCAGTGAAGAGAAATTAAAGAAAATCTAACAACCGTTTTACGTAAACCTATTTGGATTTGAAAGAGCTATCGAATGATACCTCACGCGACTGACTGTACCAAAGGTATTTCTAAAGTTGGTATCTATATCATCAACTTTTGCTTCAAATTAAAATAAAATATGTATCCAACAAGGCGAAAACGAAAAAAACAATAAATACCCATTATAGCAATCAAAAGTAAATAGATTTAAGTAAAAAAAATATACCATGAAGAAAAGTAATTCAATCTGTTTTCAAATGTAATTCTGAGTAAAAAATCATATGGACTTGCAACGCATAAATGTTTAATTGTAGTAACCTTGACACAAAAAGAGCCAATCTGGCTGCATTGTTCACTTCATTCAATACTATCGGACTTGTTTAAACCTGTGGGTTTCAATGAAATTGTTCTACCACGTTCTTCGTCCCAGCTATCCATTTTAATAAAAATCCCCGTTTATCTTGACGTTGTTCGCACTGCTTGTTCGCTGCACAGTACACACTGGCCGATACGCCACCAAACACGTCCACGCTGCAACTGCTCCGTCCCTTTGTGTTCGCGACAAAAACCGACAGCCGACGGAGCACGGCGAGCACACAGTGTAACGCTCGCTGTAACATGGAATGCGCGCTTGTACCCCGTCCACACAGGTTACATTACACGTTACATTACATGTTACATTACGCGTTACAGCTGCAGTGTAAACAAGGCTTAACCTATCCCCTGCCCCATGCTATATCCAGCCCGCAACAGCTATTCCAAATTTCACTGAATCCGGTCAGCCGATATACAGAAATGCTTATCTCAAATAAAGAATGTTACACTTGCTTTGATAAATAACTAAGAAATGTTTTCTCATCACTGAACGTCACCCCAATTGCCCAGAAAAGCAGTGCTTGGTAGTGCTTTCCTTGCCATCAAATTTAATCGACAAGTTTTTAAGAGACAACACACTTTTTGAGGAAAAGATAATTGAGTTTTTAATTATATTTTTTCGATATCGACTATGTTTAGAGAAGGATTCCTAAAAAATTTATTTAAGTTTTCGTAAAACTGCCGGAGTTATATGCAAGAAGTTGTCGGCCAATACAGAAAAATAACTGGTCTTGGTATCTCACCACTTTTTAATATTTTTTTGCTGATATTTTAATGCTTTATACTCCATTAGGTTTACATTAAGACGAGTACCTTTTCATATTCTATAAAACAGTGTTCTTTTTAAACATTTTTACATCCATCCTTCGACCATAGCGTATTTATGAAACTATCATCAAATTCCAATATGTTTCTTAAACTTAAGTACCGAACTTGCCTTTATGAAACAGTTCCAGTAATATTTCTTCCAAACATCCATCATGTTCACTACTGAAAAATAACAATACCAATATCTCAATTTTTTCATAATGATAATTCAGATGCCGTATATCTTAAATTAATTATAAGTAATTCAAAACCTGACGCCTGTATGAAAATTAACGGGTACATTTTTATTATCCACCAAAAAAAACGAATTTTTCTGATGTGACAATCATTTCAAGTTACGTTTAATTCTGAACATTCTCCTACGTTAAGTTCGTACAAATAATAAAAAAAAACATAGCTTCATTTTCAGGTGAGATGTGGTGGACAGGGCTGGGTCCTCCTCAAGTTTAATATTATTTCAACCTTTAATAAGATATATAGATGAATTCAGCCGAATACCTCACTTTCATCGGTGGATAATAAAAATTTGGAGAAAAGAAAACCTGTGAAAACATAAGACGAAAACTCCGCCTTATAAGCGGTTTTATCATTGACCAAGCACCACAAAATCGACTAGGTAGTTGTTTAGAGTTGAGTATATGCGTCAAACTGTACAAAATATTTCGTTGGTTTTTTCGAGAGATACCTACCCAAATAAAAAAAAAATAACGCGAACATAAAAAACAAAAAAAAAACCTATGACGTAACTTTTGCTGATGTTAAATATTGAATGAATAGTTTATTAACTTTTTCGAAATACTAAACTTACTAATAATTACGGTAACAGAACAAAAAAAAATGAACATTTGATACTTGTACATAGGCTATTTGATGATACAAATTCTATCTGTAGGTGAGAGAATTTCTGGAACACACAAGACACGATACTAGCCGAGCGAACATCGGATATAATGTTACTTTTTACTTTCTCGTTCTGCCCCAGCCCCTCCCTCCCTTTTACCCTAAGAATCCCTCGTTTCGTTCCAAACAAATGATCCAAACAAAGATGAGACGTTTTTTCGTATAAATATGATATATAAATATATTTTTAAGAAATGCCTTGCCTATCCAGTTTATAGATTACCGATTAAGGACTTTGTTTAGAAGATACCTATATATGTAAGGATATGAGATATATGCACATTGATATGTGCGGTTTTTTTAAATAAATACTATATATCAAGTTGCACTTGTTTTCTTTTATTTTCAGCGATCTTCCATGCACTCTCCCAATGTGTTTCTCTTTCTCCATGTTTTTCCACATCAAAATATGTTAATTTTCTTCATTCATTACCTTACGGAAATATAAGATAATAATAATACACGTTATTTGATCAGCAGCTGATTTAAAAATGACGCAGTTGAAGTTTATACACGTTCCGCCAGTGTAGTGAACACTGAACAATCATGCTAGTAAATTACAGCCATTATGTGCGAGTGAAATATCATGTGATGTCTGCGACTCATATCTTATAAATTAGACAGGATGTTTCAGAAATAACGGCTGACCTTGTAGGAGCAAATCCGCCAAGGACAGAAACAATTTTGGTTAAATAATGTATAGTGTATTTCGAAGTATAAGTACTAACAATATTTTATTAAAGAAATCGTCGAAGTTGACGTGTTGATTTTGTGACGATTTTCTTGCGCTGAACAGGGTTTGACTCTGTTTCTCTTTATTAATTTTCTCAAGAATGCGTTAAGTTAGACCATATACGTCCAGAGCAAACCTGGACACAAAAGCGTTAAACCGTTAATCGTTAATTAACGAAGTTAAATTTTTCGTTAACGATTTAACTTTTATTAAGTTAACTTTGAAACCCACTAACGGACTCATTAACTTCCGCTACATTCATCATCCGTTAATTCAAGTCCGTTACATCAAAAATATCATAATTAAACATTGGTATATAGGCATTCTGTGCAAGTCCGGACTTGGTTTTGTTTACATGTGTGACGTACTATCTTGTGTGACGCGGCGTCTTTTAGTTCTTCTAACTCCAACCACCTTAGTTGGTCTATTCAATGTCCGTTATAAATCTTTCATTTCGCAATGTAGTTATTTTAGTTAATTCCTATTGCAATTTTGTCTTATGCAACCGAATGATCCGCAGTTATTTGAGTTGCATACTCACCAGCAGATCGACACTGGACATAACCCACATTTTGTCTTTATAAAAGTTAACGATTAACGGTTAACGTTAACTTACCGTTACATTTGTAGCAAATTAACGGACTATCGGTTAACACGGTTAACTTTTTGTTAACGGATTCACAATTAACGATGCTAACTTTCTGGTTACCTTTGCCCAGCTCTAGTCCTGGGCATAAGTTCCCTCAAGATTAGCCGTTAATTCTGAAACATCCCTGTATATTCAGAAATTTATGTGGCCACTGGCCAGTTCGATGTCACAGTCATAAACTATAAACCGTAACTGTAACTATAAGCCTCCTTACTGTCAGCAGATACTATAGAACTGCCAACATAACCCACAACGAACTGCCATCGGTGGGCATTATGTCCGTATCTACGTAGATATTATACGTACACTGTCGTACACATAATGAATAATATTATAAGTGTACCTATAATGATGGCTTTGTAGTGTTAGTTATACGAATTTATAAATCTTAAGAAACATAAAAAACATAAGAATCAAAATGTCATAAATATGTCATAAATATGCTTGTCCTAAATATTTTGATGGAAGAGGGTATATAAAGTAGGTACATAAAGTGCACAGATTCCCACCGTACCACCGAGGCTCAGAGGAACACCAGTGTCGAATTTGCTGATGTAAAACTTAAGGTGAAAAGATTTACATAATATGTTATCGAAGCACGATGTAATCAGTGGGAAAATATTTGTGAGCATATTGTGAAAGAATTAATTTAAAATTCTATTAATGATATATAATATGAAGGATGCCGTGAAAAGTGCAAAAATATAAAGTTTAACGAAAATTTAAACTTTATATAGAAAATAAACTGCTTTCGGGTTATGCCGTGTGTCAAGATTTGTTATCTTGACACACGGATAGAATTAATTTAAAATTTTATTAATGATATATGATATATAATATGAAGGATATGCCGTGAAAAGTGCAAAAATATAAAGTTTAACGAAAATTTAAACTTTATATAGAAAATAAACTGCTTCCGGGTTATGCCGTGTGTCAAGATTTGTTATCTTGACACACGGCATGACCCGGAAGCAGTTTATTTTCTAAATGATTCTGGCTGTGAAAGCCTACGTACTTACTTAAACTTTATAGTCATCTGTTTTTTAATGCCGTTTTATTACTTGATGTTTATGAATTTAACTTTGATGTCTTGTTGTTTGGTGTTTAAATGACTTATGATGATACATTTGTCTAGTCATCCATTCATTTAGTTTAATTATGTTTAATGTTTATATAAACTATTCTATTTTTGCAAACAGTTCATTTTATCATTAATTTTATTCAATATATAGATATTTATAGTTACTAGAACCTAGCCTTATGATATGAATAGCATTATTGTAAAATAAGGAGAAATTGTGTGGACACAGGAAAAAAGTTGGCTGACTAATTCTAACGTTATTAATATATACAAACTCAAATTTATTGTTCGTCGAAACATTTCAACATAGTTTTCCGACAGTTTAAACTTTTAGAATGTCTAACATAAACGTGATTCTTGTTTTCTTTGTATCCTACAGAATCCCTCTGGATCCAGCAGTCTTTGCATTCCATTAGTAATAACAATAATAGTGGGGGTAACCATGGGCACCCGCAGAATTGTTTCCAGGAGGGTGCAAAGCGAAAGCTGGCCATGGGTTGGGTTAAGAGATGCCAACTCCAAAAAGTAGGGTTAACGGAAACCTGAGCGATCGTTCCGCTTTTGGTATAAAAAGCCAATCGTTTAAAAGTTTTACAAAAATGGTTGCATAAATTTCTATCCTTGCCCAAATTGTAAACTCAAATTTATTGTTCGTCGAAACATTTCAACATAAGATAGTTTTCCGACAGTTTAAACTTTTAGAATGTCTAACATAAACGTGATTCTTGTTTTCTTTGTATCCTACAGAATCCCTCTGGATCCAGCAGTCTTTGCATTCCATTAGTAATAACAATAATAGTGGTGGTAACCATGGGCACCCGCAGAAATGTTTCCAGGAGGGTGCAAAGCGAAAGCTGGCCATGGGTTGGGTTAAGAGATGCCAACTCCAAAAAGTAGGGTTAACGGAAACCTGAGCGATCGTTCCGCTTTTGGTATAAAAAGCCAATCGTTTAAAAGTTTTGCAAAAATGGTTGCATAAATTTCTATCCTAGCCCAAATTGTAGGTAATTTCAATAAGTACTGCGGAGTTTTGCCCCATGGAAAACTAGCCCTAAATGGCGAAAATGTCCGTTCGAATAGCAAACGTATTTCAAACATTTACTGCAGAAAATTGTTTATAACTTTGGAAAAATTATTGCATAAGTTTCAATCATACCCCAAATTGTTGGTAATTAAAATACTTAGTAGCCCTTCGACGTTCGGAGTTTTGCTCCCTGGACAGAAAGCCCTAAATGGCGATAATGGCCATTCGTATATCAAACGTATTTCAATCAGTTGCTCCAGAAAAATGTTTGTAAACCTTTTGCAACAATTATTGCATAAATTTCCACAAATTGTAGGTAATTAAAAGACCTAGCAGTCATTTGACGATCGGAGTTTTGCCCTATGAACAACTAGCCCTAAATGGCGTTAATGTCCATTCGAATAGTAAACGTATTTAAAAAATTTGCTGCAGAAAAATATTTATAACATGGAAAAATTACTGCATAAATTTCTATCATACCCTAAATTGTAGATAATTAAAGGACCTAGTAGTCCTTCGACGCTCGGAGTTTTGCTAAATGGCGATAATCTCCGTTCGAATAGTAAATGTATTTCAATCAATCAACTTTTGCAAAAATTGATAAAACATGATCTGTTGTCACTTGTTTCTTTCTGTTTTTTTTTTGTAATTGAACACCTATGAATTTTTATGTGTAAACTCAAGCATGGAACCGGTGGAAGATTTTATCAACCTTATTAAACACAGAAGTTTATTAATTATTTTTTTAAAATGTTTTTAACACTAATTATAAATCAGCATGTATTATTTCATGATTTTTTCTTCTTGATCTTTCCCTGTTATATCAAAAACCAGAGGTTGCACCCCCTTGCCCCTCTCTGCGGGCGCCCATGGGGGTAACATGTTCTTAGTTCAAAAGATCTCTAACATCGATTTGATGAAGAATTATAGCTTTAAATTCGATAACAATACAAACTTTAGCCGATGCCATTGATCTGAATTACAAGCTCCTTCATGTGTCTGTTATCATGTAAAAAGACAGAAATAGCTATGAGGTCCCAAAATAGTTTCCAAAAAAAGCAATGGCCAATTAATCGCGTAAACAATTTTTAAGATTTAAACGACACTAGATGGAAAGTTGACCGATGAATGAATTTCAGCAGTTCTTTTATGAAATAAAACATTTCTGGATAGACAGGTACTTTATTTTTTGCTCACTCACTCTCATATAAAGGTCATTCTACGTAATCACAATACATATACAAAAATCTTGTAACCATTCATAGTTGTTCTCTTTCTTTTCCTTTAAATTGAATGCACGATTGCTAAAGTTAGTTTTTGTTGCAACTGTATTTTTACATTCAAATAAATGGACATATTCTGTATAGTCATAATAATGTCATAAGAGATGGAGACGTTTTAGAGACATTTTCCGAAAGAGAAAAAGAATGACCCGTATATAACCGAACATAGAGATAGTAATCGTCAATTTTATTACAATAAAATCCGATTTTAAAATATATCCTTTACAAATTACAGATTCATACTTAGTTTCACTGGAGTATCCTCGTGCACTTCTCTAAAAAAATATCCATGTACCTATAATACAATTTTGAGCATATATTACTTAAACAACTTTCAGGAATAATACTTATTCTTATAAATACTATGTACATTGACGGTAAACATATCTATCGTTCACATTTCGTTCCTAGCTTAGCTATGATGGAATTGTTTTAATCATCACAATAACATGTTACGTATATAATTATAATACATCTCAAACTCAACTCCGAAATCACTAAAGAGTCTCTTTGTTTATTATGGTGTTGTTTGGCATCTCGGCGTCCAAATCTTTGTCCCTTTCTTCTTCTTCGTCGATGATACTGATATCCCTGATCGAAGGCCTGTGGCTTCTACGCCAACCTTCTGGAATTGCGGCTGGAACTCTGGTTTTCGTTAGAAGACGTGGACCTGACAGTGTGATCAAGATGGCACCGAGTGGAGCTGTCAGCATTATGGATAAAACGCACACCATCATTATAGTTTCAGCGTATGTCTTATCTGGTAATGTGTCTCCAACTAAGCCCAAAGCGACAGGAGCTAGTGCAGCCTGAAAATCAAAATTTAAATTCAATTCATGATGAAGAACAAGTGGTTTAGTACGTCCTAAACTTTTATTGAAAGGACACAAAGAATTACGGTGATTTTTGTGCTCCTTTTCGTCGTAGTCGTCATAACCGAAATACAATCACTAAACAAAATGATTTTTAAACAAAAAGCTATCATCCAAATCTCAATTAAGTAGCTTCTTAGTCTTAGTTATATCATTTGCATACAGTAACGGGAATATTTTCATCTTAAAACATGATAAATTCATGTAATTTTGCCAATCCTCGCTTAGTAACATTGGTGCAAAACAAGTCTAAAACTCAGTGGGATGGAATATGCTTAGCCGATATTATAGTCGCCAAATATATTTTGGTCAATATACCAATCAATATCGGTCAATATTGCATTAAGTTGTCAGATTACGAAAAATAAATCCGATAATGTCTTTATTGATAATTCCGGTATCTCGTGTCAATCAATGCTTTGGATAATAACAACAATC
Source organism: Aphodius sticticus (assembly GCA_963966075.1). Taxonomy (NCBI): domain Eukaryota; kingdom Metazoa; phylum Arthropoda; class Insecta; order Coleoptera; family Scarabaeidae; genus Aphodius; species Aphodius sticticus. Next base: position 21,532,199 of record OZ014508.1, read on the forward strand.
TATAATCATAAATCTCAGTCAGTGGGACGAGAGATGACCTTGTTTAACAGAATTGTCTCAGATATGGCAGATACATTTTCTTGGATCGTTTATGATTATTACGTTTCGGATTCCAATGATTAGCTGCTTATTTGTTTTATATCAGTGTTTAGAAATGTCTGATGAAGATTCAATAAAGAGTCGAAACGTTGCAAATTATCAATGGTTGTGATTATTCTGGCTGGTCGTTCCCCGCCAAATTCCGATTTTTGTGTCAACAAGGCCGATACTTCTTGCATGGTTAAAAATTATTATGCTGGTCAAAATTCGGCTTTTAGTAAAATTTCATTTTCAAAAACCAGGAAAGACTATTTTTTTTAACCTACACCGTGCGATAATGTCATTTATGCGTCTCTATGGAGACACGAAAGATGCTATTTGCCCGCTAGGTCCGGCTAGGCCTGTAATGAACACTTTTTAGTGCTAGCCTCGAAAATAATTGTACACAATATTCCCAATAGATGGCGACCGACTGGTCTGTCCAATCAAAACACAGCTTTCGATACGGTTTGGCGTTTGCGATTAAAACGACAACGTCAGTCAACGTTGTTTATTTGTCGAAAGCCAATATGTCAGTGATTAGTCTTTAGAAACGGGTGATTTTATTACGATATTGTTGAGTAGGATAAAAAATTATGTGTGCACCACGCCCAGAGCGTGATTTTCAGCGTCAAGTAGTGCCCAGGCTCGCTATGCTCGCCAGTGCAACTCTTCTCTCGGCCCGGAAAATAACCACTTTCAGCGTCAAGTAGTGCCCAGGCTCGCTATGCTCGCCAGTGCAACTCTTCTCTCGGCCCGGAAAATAACCACTTTCTCGGCTTGCTAGGTACACAATATACTATTTTCGGCAATAAATTTCTGGAAAAAATTAAACTCTTGTTTTGTTATGAGCCTCATGTGGGCTACTTTGAAATAGCACAATAATGCAGTAGGAACCACAGTTGACCGTTTCTAGTTACGCAGATAATCGCAAATAAAGTTAAACTGGTTCAAAATACACATTTTTGTGTTATTAGCCTAATTACTCTCCTTATTGTGTTTTTTATCAGATGTGTTCGTCTGAAACCCGTCTGCGGTTGGAAAAGCATGAAAAAATGCGTTTTTATTGCGAACGAAAAAGGGACCAGTTGTCGATATCACGCTACGCTCTAGCGCATTACGGTGTTGCCGCATACAGTAACAGAAACAAATGTCCGTATGATAGCATTTTATAAACTTGTTTGTATAAAATATAATTACAAAGTTATATAATATTCCGGGACAATTACTACGCCTATATTAACTTCACTTTTTGTTTGTTTGTTTGTCTGTTTGTTATGTGCAAATCTTGTTATCGATATTATTTCTACTTCCCAGTGTCCAATCAAGTTAAAATTTTGCATGTGGACAGATTTCCGATGACAATACAAGAAGCAATAATTTTTTCAAAAATATGTAAACTTCCAATATTTGAAAAAAAATTCAAAATTTGGAAAATTTGACCAAATGAGTTAAAATTTTGCTTGTGAACGGATTTCCGGTGACAATGACATGAAGCAATAAAAGAATTTGGAAAATTTTCTAAAATTTTGAAAAAAATTTTGAATTTGTACAAGTCTTGTAATCGATATTATTTCAACTTCCCAGTGTCCAACCAAGTTAAAAATTTGCTTGTGGACAGATTTCCAGTGACAATACAAGAATCAATAAAAAAAATATGGAAACTTGTCCAAAATTTGAAAAGAAATTCAAAATTTGGAAAATTTAACCAATTGAGTTGAAATTTTGCCTGTGGTCGGATTTCCGGTGACAATGACATAAAGCAATAAAAAAATTTTGAAAATTTTCTAACATTTTGAAAAATATTTTGAATTTGGAAAATATGTCCAATCGAGTTGAAATTTTGTATGTGGACAGATTTCCGGATTTATGTATATTTCTTATCATTAAACGTTTAAAATAATTTGATACTATCTGATTTATTTGAACTCGCAAATTTGGATTTTTAACTGACATAAGTGTTGAAATAGGATGAAAAAGTGAAAAACAGGAAATAGGATGAAAAAAGTTGCAAATTCACGTGAATTTATGATGGTTGCCAGATTGCACTCGGTGCCATTTTGAATTATAAACATCTAACATCAGATATTTGTTTTCTTCTGAATCCGACAGTTAATACATGTCTAGTCGCCATATTGGATCTGCCATTTTGAATTTTATACATCTGACAACAGATTTGGAATCCGTAACTTTCATAATTTAATTTTTGTATAATTTTCGACACTTATCTTTGGTCGCCATATTAGATCCGCCATTTTGAATTCTAAAAATCTAAAAATAAATAAGATTTGGAATCAGAGGACCCCATAAACGCCTTACGAGAATGCTTAAGTCTTCTTAAGCCTCGAGAGATGAAGCTAGGTATCTTACACTATACATATTGTAGGCCCAGGCCAATGGCGCTATAGATTAAAAAACCTATAAAACCTAAACGGAATAATGAAATAATAAATTCTACTAAAAATCTTGAAACTAATATCGAAATTGTTCCAAAAATGTTGGAGTCAGCGTAACTTCCAAATATGCGGGAAATTATTAACATTTAAACTTTGCAAAAGTTTGAAGCGTCATAGCGCAAAAGTTTAATTTTTGCACCAGCAACTTAAATATTTTTTTTCCATTTCTCTTTATGGTAATCGGCTTAAAATGTTGGAGTACCTTTGCCATAACTTATTCTATCTAAAAACACTCATAACTCAATTTCGGTCAACTGGTCCCTTTTCATATCCAGGCACACATATATAAAAAAGTTATGATATAGGTACCATAACTTGTTGGACTTTAACTTTTGATTATAATTCAAAGTCTCGTGAGAACACACTATATAATATAAAGTTATTTAAATTGAATACAACAATATTATCCTTAAAAAGAGCTATGTAATAGATAACAATAACTAAGTTGTCTGGAAATAGCCGGGATCGGGAGAAATGTCGTTATCAAACATTTTCTGTTGATATCTTCAAACCTAAAAATGGGCTGATGATATATCGTTTCAGATTACACTGTGCGACCAATTTTGATCAACTTTCTTCTTCCCGGGAAATTAACTAATGATGAACTAATAATGATTCTATATGACCCCCTGAACACATCCCCAAAGGCGTTTTTCTAGGTTAGGAAATTTTTTGTTACACAGTGTTATTGATTGGCGTAAGACCAGCAACTTGTCCCTAATTTTATAGCGTTTTCTTTTGGTCAAACTCGGGCGCACCAGTGCACGATTTTGTGTTCTGTTGGCTGCACTCACAGAGTGCAGCCTGTTGGAAAACCGGTGCAACAGAATCTCCGCTCAGTGCACATTTTTCTCCACGAGCTCCGGGAGCTCGTGCTGGCGAGTGCAATATATGGCTCCAATGCGTGTTCTGTTGGGGTCGCACTCGCTTGCCCTACACTTGTGAAAAATTGCACCAATGCGCCCAAACTGGTGCGCCCGAGTTTTACCAAAAGGAAACGCTATAAGTTATACATGCTGGACGATTTGCTGAAGGGTTTTGAATAATGGTCCTATCTTTTAACATAAATTCGAAATATGTATTACAAGTCTAGATTGTAGACTTCCGCGGTTTAAGTCAATGAAATGTTGATTTCCGGGTGCTTCAAAGTCCTCAACGCGGTTTCCACCCGGAAATCAATATTTCATGTATTACAAGAATAGTTAAAAACGATTATAATCGTTCTGCAATAATTGGACCAGTAGGCCCACCAGAACAGCCCTGTAGTTAAGTACAGATAGACTGAATGATTCTCCAAGATTGCTGCCATTATAAATACATTAAATCAATAAATGTCACGTGACCACATATGTAGGCCATATACTGATACACAAATTGGTATCTGTGGTTTAAGGAAATATGATGTTGGTGGTGAAGCGCTTTAATAATTGCTTAAATAAATAAACCAGTGGGAGCCATTATATTGTGACAATGTAAGCGAAAAGTTCAGTTGAAAGTGAAAGAATTGGCGTTAAGTTAGAGGTTATGTTATCGTTATCGTGTGTTTATTGTTGAAGTTGGAAGGCCCCGTTCCAGTCAAACAACCTTAGCGCGTAATCATTTTTTAAATCAAATCTCGGACTAATATTCGCTTTCTATTATGCATGTCAACAGAAAGGAGCCATAAAATGACAGAAAAAATATCTCGTAGTTCTCACAATTCATTCCCCTATCGCGATTTTTTAGACTTGTTTTGCTTTAATTCTATGTTGTATGGCTCAGTATTTACGATAAATACATCTTAGAAATTCAGATTATGTTTTAAGTTTGTTTATGGTTTCTGCCTCTAGAGAATGCCAAAAACGTATTTGACAGGATCTTGAGATCTCTCACATAACATCAAAACCTGTCAACACGAAAGGGCATGATATAGATGAACACTAAAACGTTCTAGATTTTGTCGCCAAAGCATTGCTCACAATCGATATGGTCGTATTTTGCATAGAGTTATTTCATAGTAATGTTCAATCATTTAAAAAATTCATATTCGAAGCAAAACTCATCAAATTAACACAAGTGGTTATCGTCCCACAACAACATCGCAAACAGCGTACGTAGTGGACTGTCAGGCCGCACCATTAGAATAGATTGACTTTTAATCTTAATTAATCTATGTTTAGAGGTAATTTACCTGCACTGTCGCTTTGGACATCCACGCCAACGCCACGAATATCTTCTCCCTGAGGTTCAACCGACATCCAATTCCAATCACGACGGTTAGCATTATTCTGATCACAACACCTCCGACAAGACAACCAACACCAACGCTGACCACGTGCGGATCCAGCTCATCCAGCTTAATTCCAGCGCCGGTGATACCAAACAAGATCGGTTCGCAGATCATCCAGAAGATCTCGAACGCCGTAGCAGCTGGATTATCCTCAATATCCCAGCCCGTCCTCGACCAGCAAACTAAGCTGACGAATGCAGCAGCGACACAAGCAAGAGGTCCAGCACCACCATAGCCAATCAGCTCACTTCCAAACACCGATATCAATCCACCAACTAATAGCATCAAGATTCTCAATGGTACCACGAATGGGTCGAATCTTTCTGGGGCGTAATTGGACAGGATTCCCCATAGCACACCAAACCCGATACCGCCAACTATTGAAACTGGACCTTGGATGATCTGAGTGGTCAGTGAGTCGTTGGAGAACATGATGCTCTGGAGGATTCCGAAAAATGCTACACTTATTGCGTCGTCTATACTGGCGACGGCAATGATCAAAGTTGGTATGCCCTTGGCCACGCCGTAGCCTTTGGCCCTCAAGCGGAACAGGCATGAGACGACGACAGCTGGAGACACGGCTGCTATTATCACACCTAGCATCGTGGCCCAGCTCCATGGTAGGTCAAGGAAGAAGTGCGCACACAGCATCATCACAAGAGCCTCAGTTGCCCAAGGAACCAAGCCCAGTCGGATCGTAATGAACTTGAGACGTTTCAAGGCGTGTGGATCCAGGTCCAAACCGGCTCGAATGAGGAGAATTACCAAGGCGATTTTCCTGAAAGATGCAAAAAATATTAACATAATTATGTAAATACTCAAGATTCATATCCCGGCATATACAGTTGATTTGAAGAATGAAAATTGTACCTTTGTCATCAGTGTTTGTACCTACTTGTACCTGCCTAAACCTAAGCGATACGCTGAAGTTGTAAGAAACTGCCTATTTATTTAAATTTTATGTTTCTTAGTTGGGATGGGTAATACGTACTTGAAGACATCTCAGTCAAACGTGCATAATTAGCAAGTTTGACAAAGTAATTTATTAATCTAGATAGAAATAGGTTCAAATATTGATGACGTAGAGTTTTTATTTCCATGTACGAACTGTACCACAGAACTATGAGTTGATCTCAAATGCTAAAAAATAAGCAGAGAGAAAAGAGCCAATTGTTATTTAAACTCTAAACAAATAAGCAGTACACACAATAAAAAATAAAACGGAAACTTGGCTTCTTTGGTTTCCTTAAGTATCTGGCATTACATACATACGTAGGAATTGCTGTGTCATACCGCAGAGCAAGGCAAGGTAACAGTGTAACGTAACGTTATCATAACATCAACGTAACTGTACCGGATACTGTGTGCAATCCTAAATTTGGCAATGCTGCGGATTGTTATGTCAAAGAAAAATATGAAACTAAATTCTACATAACCTTGTCAGTTTTTAGGATATCCACAAAAAGACCGAAAAGTTTTTTTAATAACTTACTTTTTTTAATAATTTACTCAGAAACGTTTAAGACATTTGTAACCACAAAACTCACATGCACTTTTCAACAAATTATATGCCATATCACATTGTGTATACGTATTATTGCTTTAAAATGCGCCTAGATCGATGAATTTGAAAATTTTGAGTGTTGTTTTTGCAGACATTCCCGGTCTTGTCAGGGGTGTAAATTTAGGGTTTTTAAGAGTTTCTCATTGACCCAAAACGGCCCTTATTGCTAATGTTTGCTTTGCCCGACCTTATGCAAAGTATTGGCTGGATTAATGTTCTTGATTTGGAAACGTCAATTTAGCTAAACAAACCGATTTGGTATGATTTCCAAAGCACTCTGCAAATAAACAAATAATAACAAAGTGAAGGTAAAGGTCAATGATCGTCAAGCAACATTTGTTTTTGAGTGCAAAATTAAAATCAAAATTTTTTTCACTGTGGCTATGGTTAACACTAAAGAAGTTCGGTTAAATTTACTTTCGTTTGTTTGTTAATACAATAATGCAAAACTTCGCTAAATTAAACATACCGCCTTAGTCCACTGATAGGGCAGATCGCATTAGTCGAAAAAACGGACAGCCCGTATACAAATATCAACCAAATGTACATACAAAGCACACCAGTATTTAGGTTTAGTTGGCAAGAGTCGGAATTTATTGTGTTAGGGTGTTCATTTCTCGAGTAAAAGTCATTCTTTAGAAACAGTTTTAGGTGCAATAGTCCATAACCATAGTCAGAATTTTGATTTAACATACATGACGACCAAAAACAAAAATTTGTTAAATTTGTTTAAGAGTAAAGCATCAGTAGTTCATATTTAAATTAAAAATGCCTTAGGGAAAAGTATTTTTAAGTATAATTTTATGCTCAGTCAATTTGGATTGTTGTCTTTCAAATCTCAGACATCGGCCCAGTTCAAATCGAGTCTGTGAAGCGGCAGCTTACAGCTCGATAATAGACCAGGCAATAGATATTTTTGCGTGACAAAAATACTAGCAGGAAGCCGACGATCCCAGATCACGTGGAACAGTCAGTAGATGTATTGTGATGTGTTTCCTACTCGCAAATATCATTTCTTAATTTGTTATAAACAAAAATCACGGACTCGATTGAATTAATATTAACGGAGGAAATTCGGAAAAACCGGAAAGTCTGCGTTTTTTCAAAAATTCACTCCGCGTTTTTCAATGTTGTAGCGGAGGCTTTTCGCGTGAAAGTAGCGATTGATGGGTACTTTGAGTGCGGACAACACAGGCGTTGTCCGATGATTAGCTTTTGCACAATTGCGGTTTGAATATTTGTCTGTAATATGATTCGGCGAGCCTGGATGCGTCGGAGGTGGTTCGATTTTAATTTTTTTACGTATTTCCAAAGTATTGTGAAGAAGTATTATGCTACAAAACGTCTATTCTGATTTTGCGTTAAAATGTTGCAAAATAGGTGAAAACTGCCGCGCGCTCCAAACCGGTCGAGTAGTGGGGGAGGCGGTCGGGCGGAGAACCGCGTATCTATAGCGGACACACATGCTTATTAGAAGCACGAAAGCATGCTTATTTCGAGCACTTGCTACTTAAAAGCATGTGTGTCTATATATACGTTTCTCCTCTAATCGCACTAATCACTGTTCACGTCTAGTTTCCAAATCCATTTTTAAATAGCAATCGGATGACCTCAAACGCATCATGCTCTCCGCAAAAATATTGCCAAAAAAATTCCAATGAGGATTGTGCGAAAATTATTAATCCAACCGAATCCAGGTTTTGCACACTTAAAGTACATGTGAATAGCCACCACTGTGCAAAGTTTCTGCTAATGTTAAAAAATGGCGCGGTTATGAATTTAAAAAAAACAAATTTTTCCGGTTGTTCCAGCTTTTCTCCGGTTCCAATTATCCGATCGGATCGTTTGACCTGTCATTCTCTTCGTAATTTAATTCTCTACAGTTCATCCCGTTGCACCATTAGGATTACTTCAATATTTTTCCATTTACAAAAAAAAAAGTTAAAAAAAAAATTTTGTTAAAAATTAAAAAATTGCATTTTCGAGAGGAAACATAGTGGGAATATACTACGGACTGTCCTGCAAAGGATGGCACTGGCGGCTTCCTGCTAGTCTTTATGTCAAAAAAGCAATCATTTGTAGCTCTATTGCTTGGCCTATAATAAAACAATAAAAAAAAACGTCACATGTTCAATGTGACGTCACAAGCTGCCAACTACATTGAATTGGATTTTCGAAACAAAAGGAAATCTCCCTAACAGCCTACCTTCTAGAATACAGTACTAAACTGATCTTAAAAAAGAAAATTATGCGAACATAAAAAGTACAATTCCGTAAACGTTTCGGCGTTTTTCATAGAATCTTAAAAGGGATACATCAATTTAAAGGTAAAAATGTACGATTCTGTTTTATGGATTTTCGGTATTCTTATTATTGTGGGTTAGTGAACACTATCAATAGCACATTATCAAATTCAGCTGTTATGTGTTGTTAATTATAATTGCTAAACAACTAACGATCAAATAAGAACAATATAAAAATAAAAGACAAAATAATGAAATTGAAATTAACAATTTCATGTGTTGTAACCAACCTGTACGTGAAGTTAAAATTCTGACTATGCTTGTGGTGTCCCAAACTGTTTATAACAAATAACTTTTTCTCGAGAAATTTTTTAAAAATCATTTTATCGAGAAAAAGAACTGTCAATTATTGGTTTAGGTAAGTCCATCTGGGCACAGACTGAATAATGAATATGAATCTATCGCACCCAATAATTCATTCTTCAATAATTACCCTGGATAATCCAAATTGGATTTAAATAATCAGCCTGAAGCTTGACACACTAGTGAGCATTAGAATTGCACTGGTGATGCGCGTGGGCTCTCTGAATAAGTGTTCTGCGCATTGTCAGTGCAATTCTAGGGCGCACTAGTGTTACCAAAATAAAACGCTATAAATAGTTTAGGATGATTAAATCAAAAACAAACTTATTAAATGAAACTCACCTTAACTCTCTCGTAACTTCCGTAAAGGACTCGTCGATATTTACGATGCCGACGTTTTGGAATAGTAACCCGGTGAAAAGCATCCCAATAAGTGGCGGTAGCGTCGTTAGGCTGATGAGGAAACCACCAAAATGGGCGCACAGTGTGAGGAATATCAATTGGAATAGGTGTCCTCCTGGAGCTGCTGTCTGCCCTAGGATTGTATATGTGACGCCCCATAGCAACACTCCTATCAAACTTAGGGCTATTATCCTAGAAAATTGGCGATAGGTCATGCAGAACGGGTACGGGCAGATCTTCGGCCACAACGGTGGTTGCCATGAAGGATGGTTTTCTTTGGCTCGACATTTCAGGCAGAATGAATACCACCACGATCTGAAAGAAGAAATATTAATTTTTGGAAAATAATAATAATAATAATCACTTATTATTATTGTTATGACACAGGATATTCTGTTATGCACGTATGAATGATGGAAGAACTGCTATGAAGAAATTAATGTGATACTTTAATACTACAAAAGGCACCAATTTTCCATTTTCGACGAAAGAAATTTAACAATTATTGGAATATTTTCTTTTTGATCACACTAAATCACCAACAATAAAAAGTTCTGCAGAAACGTTGCAAAATCTCATGTGCTCATTACTATCGATGAGGACTTTTGACACTTCAACTAAGTGGAGTTGTGCACAAAAATCCAGCTTGCTAATTAGCAGTTAATTTTTCTGGTTAAATATTTGTTGGGTGGTATACTTATGTGTGTCCTCCATAGAGACCAACTGTTTACCAACTTGGAATTATGAATAAAAAGGGTTTCGATACACCCTATTGGGTAATATCAGAGTAAAAAATTGTATTTAGGCATTACTATACATAAACTTTATTGGATAAAATTTTTGTATAAAATAAATAAGAATGGCTTATCAGTATTTTCATGTTTACTTAAGTTATTATCTATTTTTATGGTTGCGTACTTCAGAAGTAAAAAAAAGGCGAATCCTCAGTGATTAGTCCTTCTGTTTGATGTCTCACCTTTATAAATCTTACTAACCCGTATACATATATTATATTCCAAGAGTCATAACCTAACAAAATGTTTGCCACTAAATTTATATGGGTCAACGTTGGACACCCAAAAACAAAACATATTTTTGCATATGATCAAACTACGCGCTTGTATTTTAGAACCACTGTAAGTAAAAAGACACCTTTTATCTGCAGAATTTTATAAGGATTCTTTTTTTCAGGTGCTATAATTACGAAATTCTGACCGTTTCGCGGTAAAATGCAAAAAAACCACAAACGTGGACGTTAGGGACGGCTTTAGGAGCCGTTTTACGGGCCCTATACACACCTGAAATGCTGGGCCCCTCAACCTACATATATAAGACCAATAATAAAAATATTTTTTAAAGGAATAAAATATGCTTTTTTTAAGTTGTTAATTTTTATTAAAATTTTTATGAAAAGATGTTATTTTACAAACCTAAAATGTTCTTTTTCTGATTTTGTCTTCAATAAATGTTTTGATGATATCATCATAGTAGAGGGGTTTCAGAAAATCCTTTTCAAGTTTTGCAAACGCGTTGAGGGTTTACTCCGAAAGTGTACCGCCCAAATAATTTTTTACCGGCTTGAAATAGAAAATTGACCCTCGGCATTGCTGACTGGTCGTGTTACAAATAATCTTAAAATTATTTGGATATTAGGAGAGGTGGATTAAATTTTCTTATCTAAAATAAAATTTAACTTCTCTGAAGCAAACCGTATTCTCTGCGATTTTTAATAATAAATAAAACTGTTCTATTTATAGTTTTTGTTCATCGACATTTAAATCATTGTCAGAAGTCTATAAAATTTGGGTAACTGCAATAAAATATGTTTTGTTATTGCTATAAATATGTAGCAATAACTTACTAATTATTTTATTGAAACTATAAACAGTGGCTTTATAAGCGAGTGTAGGTCAACTAAAAAGTTTGGCACTACTAAAATCTACAAATTTCTTTTTTTTCATTTTCATTTTTTTTAACTCACTTAAAAGTGTTGTTGGTTCTGCAGTTTATGTTTCAGTTTTGCCTACTAGTATACGCGGCTCTGATTGAAGCCCAACACATTCTGCTCCGTACCACAAAAGCGCAAGTTCATTGGATTTATTACACTAAATAGACAAGTTTCCGTCTATTTCATTATACTGAACAGGGTGAATTATAACGTACGCAGGAGATTAAAGGAGTAGCAAGAGAAGACCAAAATAAGTATACCACAAACTTTTGACCTAAACACAAACTAGGAAGTTATAGCAAGTTAAAGTTGCAAATATTAATGAGCATTGTTTACAAACTATGCTAGTAAGAGACGTATTATATTAATAATAACTGATTGTTGTTTAATATAATGTTAAATTTAAAATTGAAGACAAATTTATAAACATAAAACTATTTGTTTATCTTTAAAATGATGGAATCAAATGAGCTAACCTTTCGAGTAGTCCTGACATTTTCCTAAAACTAGAATTAGAAATTTTAAACCAGTTTGAGTATGACACATTTAAGTGACAGTACCTGTTACTGATAGTAGCTGGTTGTATTATTAGATAATCTTAGGAGAACACGCCTAATTACTGTAACGAGGAATATGTCAATTATTGTTTATGGAATAATTCCGCCAAATTATCAAGGTAAAAGAGTTTTGTAAAATGTATTTCTATGGAAAGGAAGAGAGTAATTATTTCTGAAAATGTCACAGGTTTTCAAAAAGTGGACGTTAATTTATATGAATTTGAAACTGATGTAGCATTCTTATGATTGATCTTTGGTTAACAAGATTATAATGAAAGTACTACCGCGTCTAGCTACTCCGTCAATCTTCTACGTACGTTATGACTCATCCTGTATACATAAACTCTACAGGAAAACTGTTACGATATTTCCAATATACATATTTATCAAGAAATAGTTATAATATGCAATAACTAACAAAATTAATGAGGAATACAGCACCTTTCAGTTATGAGTTTTTACAAATCGTTATATGTTCTGAAAATATTTCCACAAATAAATATCAAAAGTTGCACCAATCTAAAAAAAAAAGAAAAATCCGTTTTTAAACTAATAGATCACCTGGCAACACTCAAACCAGGGAGGAATATGAGGAGAGCGCACTCTATATGCAAAATCTGACCCAAATCACAGCACAAAGTCCTAAAAATGTAGACATGCGCAGTACGCACATACTGCTCTCATTCATAACGAGCGACGAGTCGGCCTGTCAAAACGTATGGTTGTGAGTTGTGAGGTTATGGTGGTTATGTCGTCTAGTGAATGCGATTATTTTATTATATATTATATTTTTACATTATCCATACCGACTGTGATAGTGATAAACTAATTTATATTTCACTAACATTCTGTTGATAATTTTTAGAAACATAACCTCACCACACAATGAGAATCGTCGCTACTCACATGTGTCAATTTATGAATGAGAGAAAAGGGATAGCAATATGTGCGCACTGCGCATGTCCACAAAGTTGCCGTTCTCGGCCGGTACTTATCATGCTGTCATTTGGGTCAGATTTCAAATCGCATGTACCGTATCTGCGAACTCCTCCCTTCCTACTACGTGACTCAAACGTTGCGAAGTGTCTGTTGATTGAATGTCATGACAACCGGACTGACGACGGCATTTTGACATTAGAGCAGTGACACTCTTCAATGAAAACAAAATAACGAAGCAAATTAAACAATTTAAAAAAAAATCTAAGGTACGGAAGTCTTGGCGCGCGAGCCATTGCAGTTTGGATAGAATTTTCCCCATTATCAGCGTTTGTAAATCCGGTGTTATTTCTATCTTGATTTTGGTAACGTTTTATGGTTTTAAGTTAAAATCGACCACAAAGATCACCAACATAACATAACGTGTCGAAGGTGTCGTAACTACGTTATGGTGATCGTTATGTTTATGTTAAACATAACATAACGATCACAATATAGCGTTGTCCAACATACGACTTTTTTTACGTATCTTGTTATTTACAAATCTTGGATCAAACTAACAATTAAATAGATTCGATTGCCTACATTTATGGTAAGCAAATTGTGACCTGTTATTATTTCTTTACACATCAAACTTCTGTATAAATTGTAATAGGTTGAGTATTAATGAAATATGTATTGATTGAACACAACTGCGCTGATGTTGATGGACACTTAGGGACATTGACGTGATTGACGTTCACGTGATATATCGTGGAATCACATGCCTCATTCACAGTGGTAATTACATGTCCACTTTATTATCTAATTTTTGCACAAAGCGGATTTTTTAATGAACCACCATTATGGTGAGTTTCAGTAATTCAATAGAGAATGGCATAGCTGTAAATATACCCACCATCGTTGAAAACAAAACAAACTTTTACAACTACAAACCATACAAACATCTTTATCATCAGTTATTTAACGTTTCATTTACATAAAACAGTTTGCTAAAATATCGCTAACCACGTCTTTAGATTCAGCTGTATAGTGTGTATAGTATATAGCCGATAAAATCTATGTTTACAATAGTTTTTTATAGGCAAGAGAACCATAAAAATGTGTTCTTTTATAGATCTTGAGTTCTATGATACATTGCATTGCTAATCAGAGCCAGTTTAACACGTCAGACATTTTAAAATTGAATTTCTATTTTGTTAGAAGGGAAGTGGACCCCGACGCATAGCGAAATCAAAATAAAATATCTTTCAGGACATAAATAACTTTATCAAGATTTTCACATGCCGTTGAAAAAGAAGCAACCTGCAGCTTATTAAACGTGTTTCAAATCATACTGCTCAATATGATTTTCAGTTTCAAACTTGGGGAGAAAGAAAAATAAAGACCTAGAAACAAAAATTGCAATAAACGAGAAAGTTAATAAAATAATATAAAAACGGATATGGCACTATATGAATTAAAACTAGCTGAGGCAGCAACCTGAGGATCAACTTTAATTAAAAAAAAAAACTGAATAAATAAAGAAGCAGCATAGGGAAATATTGGATACCGAAACTGACAGCGAACGGTAAACTCAAACAGAAGCAGTGGCGGACTGGGTCCAAAAATATTGGTTGCCAGGAAGCCAGGAGGGGCCCACATTTTTTTTTGTTCATGCTGCCGGTATATACATATACAGATGTCCCACTTTTTTCCCCGCAAAATTATTTTTAGAAAGCAAATGTCATTCTGAATAAATTTTGTATAAGGACTTATTTGTTTTCTCAATTCCTTGAAAAGTTTCAGCCGTTTGAACACACCCACTACACCTTACAACGATAGAAAGTAAATAAATTTAAATAAAAATATTTAAAAGAAAATCGACATAAATTGAATCAAAATGAACCAAAAAATTCATAGGAAGCTTTCTATTATTTTTTTTCTAGAAAACAAATGTCATTTTGAGTAAAAAGTATCATATGGACTTATTGGTTTTCTTATTGGTTTTGCTTAAGAAGTTAGAGCCGGTTAAAATACGGTTTTGTTAATAACTCAAACGGTTGTAACTTTGTTATAAATTGAAAAAATAATAAGTCGATATAAAACGTTTTACACAGTATCTCATTTACTATACAGGAGAAAAAAGTGAAAAATGAAAGAGTTACAAAAAAAACTTACAAAAATATTATGAAATAAAATGTTCGACTAAATATTATGGAGGTAAAGTAAAACTGTGTTTGGTGTACAATAGTTTTAATAATATAAAAAAATACTATTCAAACAAAATAAATAGTATTCTTACAAATAAACAAACATAAAAATATTAAAAATATATCATAAATGTATATTTATCGATCTTATATATCTTTCAGCTTTCCTAAAATGTCTAACTCGGTGGTCTATCGTCAACAGCTAAAAATATATTAAGCATCTAATGTTACATTTGTAACTTATGCACAATATTCCCAAATTACTATTAAATATCCGATTGTTCGATGAAATCCAACAATCTCTCAATTATAATAATTCTTCTTTTCATGCAGCAGCTTTTAGTAATAGCATTTTGCAAGTTTGATTTATACAAACATATAATTTTTGATATTTATTTTCTTCAAAGATTAAGAATTAGTAATTTATGTATCAATCTAAAATTGTTTAAATAATACTTATCAAAGACATTAAATTGTTCATGGTGGTCCAACGCATTGGAAAACTAGACGCCTGATTTAATCGGGTTTGATTTGTGACTCTGAAGACATATTGAGGAAAACATTTATGGGAATATTACAACTACCTACGATAGCAAACATGAAGAATAGAAATAAGGAGGCGTCAAAATGTTTTTGTGGAAACCATGGAAAATGTAATATTTCCACTAAGGATTTCCACCGAGAATTTGAAGCAAGACTGAAACGCATTGACCTGAGAGGGTTGATATGTGCACTATTGACAATCGTACTGAAATAATAATTATTTATTCAGTTTACAATTATCCATTTATTTAGTTATTTATTCTTATGAGAGTACAGAAATGTTTGGATGTCTGAAGAACACCACATTGCTACCAAAGCACTCCTTGCTTTTGTTATCAGTAGTAACTGGAACATCCCTATAAACTTATTCCTTAACATGTCCCGAAATAAATAAATTGAACAGGCGATTTAGCTGGCTAAGGCGTTAGAGCACTACAACCAACCCAAGGATGCATTAAAATTCTTTAAATAATTTAGAATATTACGTAAATAAATAATAAAAATTTTAAATAAGTTTCGACTGGTACTAATAAAACTAATTCTTGGATGATCATAAATTGTTCGTTTGTGTAACTCATAGTAGCAGTTTTCAATGACTAAATGTTGCTGCAGAAGAATCTTTACATTTGTGCGATTGCTGAATTTCGTCGTGACAACTAGATATTTTATATTAATTTATGAAATATTTTGCATGCGTATAAATGTTATATTAGATGCTTAATAACTTTTAGCTGTTGACGATAGACTTACCGAGTTAGACATTTTAGGAAAGTTGATTTATCGATCTTTCCATGTCAAGATATACAGGGCTGTTCCATTTAAAATTCTTAAGTTATTTGACATTTAGCAAATCTCCAGTTATTCAGGATAAGTCATATTTGAATCGCAAATGAATAATAACTGTAAAAAAATGCGATACTTTTACTATGCAAAATAAGTTCTTTTATTTCTTTATTCTTGTTAGTTACCTTAGAATAATTTTTTGAAAATGCTCATTTTTGGCAAACATTTCTCAATATCTCAGAAACAGTTGATAATAGCCTAATACAAATTGATGTCATAACAATTAGGCTAAAAATGTTCATCAAAAATTGCAATAATGTACCTAGTGTTCATTTAAACAAACATAAGTTTGTTGGTACGCTATTGTGGGACACCCTGTAAGCATGCCAATATTTTCTGGCAGTAGGTCGAATGATTATCTATAACTTTTATAACACCCTGTACATCAATTTTATGATATCTTCGAAAGTGAAAAAGATATATTACTTTTTATATCACTTTGTTTCTAATATTTTTTTCTATATTCATGTTTTTTTTTAAATTTATTTTGTTTTAAATTACATAATGTATTTTATAAATAAATTTTATTTTATTTTTATTGCATGTATAAAAGAACATTCTGTACAAGTGATTCATTTTTATACCCAAGTAAAATTTTATTTATTTGATTTATTTTGGTCCCTTTCATATGTTCAGCCAATATTCCATAATGTTTTCCTATTTCAATTATCCGATTAAGTTTTAATTTTGTTCATCATAGCATTGATTTTTCTATTTTTAATGTTTCTTGGTAAAAACTACCACATCATGCCATAATAATTCTGTACTCTATGACGTATTGGTATTTCAAATTTCGGATGAATAATATTTTTGCCAGAAACTGGTCAATAAAATTTTTAAAAAAACTTGTGTTTTTATGAAATTTAAACGTCTATTAAAAAATATCAAGTTCGATTAGTAATAGATTTTAAGTTCTCTTAACAAGGGCCTTTTGGAGAATTTTCATTGTTTCCCAAAGTGGGTTTCTTAGAACTCACCATGCAGTTTTCTTATGGGGTTCATATTTATTGCCAAACATAAATATAAATTCTTACCGAATTTATTGCAAATAGGTGGGGCCCTCTTATTGCCTGATATCTTTTCGTGCGGCGGTCCAGTGATAATTTCAGTATAAATAAATGTATTATTAATATTATCAACATATTGTCTTAAGGGGGGCCCACTTAAGGGGGGGCCCACTTGCCATCGGGCAACCTGGCATTATGGCCAGTCCGCCACTGAACAGAAGCACAACGAAATTATAGAAATAGCCACCGCATTCTATGAGAAGTTATATAAAAACGAAACACCAAATGTAATGGATAGACACAATGAATGAAAAACTATCAGAATTATAAACGGGTTAAAAAACTGACAAAGAAGAACTGATTACAATGCAGACAATTCCAAAAAGATTAAAAACATTTTTTGTAAAATTTTAAGGATAACACCAAACAGGAGTTTTCTGAATTTCCAAAAATCATTGGATTAAATATAAAATTAATTATTTCCTATTAAATAAAACAAGGACTCAATAAAACAAGATAGAACGAAGCATTGGGAAGACATGGTAACTACAGCAAAAGTAATAATGGAAGAACACGTCAAAAGACCAGATGGGCAGATAAAAATAGCAGGTTGTAGCTGATCGAACAATGCTAAGTCAAAGGGTAATTGGAGAATCTTTAGGGAGGCCTTTGTCCAAACAAATCTTCACCGAAATTGTTTTCTATTGGCTGTATTATTATCATGATATACAGTGTTGCGTTCTGAATTACTGCATTTTGGGGACCCAGAACAATTTCTTTCTTAACGGAAATAAATTAATTTTATTTCTATTTTCAGCAAATAAAGTACAAACTACAGAATGTTTTTAAACTTGGTAGATATGATTGGTTAACCCTATTTTTGAACCTGCATAAAAGTTTAAAAAGTGTACGAGCAAAACTGTTGTAGAAAAGCGTTAGCCATAAAAATGTTTTAAATATTAGTCCTTTTGGTGGATTATTGTGAACAAATGCATGCAGATCTGGACTAGACCTACTAAAATTATTTGTGATTTTTTAATGTCGATCTAATACCTACCTGAAAACTTTTACTTATGTAGTTATAATTAGTATGTAAACATTCTGATTATATAAAACGATCACAAATCCATCATCATTCTAAATATCTAATTTCACATTTCGCATATTGTTCTTACTTTCTCACCTCAATACACACTACCTAATTATCATCATTTTATTGATGGGTAAGATGGAAAAAATCAAGCGATCACATGTCAACTTGTTATCGGATGGTATTTTCCTGTCTGTAAATTCCTATCTATTTAGCACTTGTTAATGAGCATTCCGACAACTATTATTTCAATGGGCACTTGAGATATGTGGTAAACGATTGATTACGTATCCGGGAACAATGAAAAATGCGTGTAATATTTGATTTTGCCATTTGAACCTTGTGCTACTATCATATTAATTGATGCTGTGGATAGCTAAATGTGTATCATACTGATCTAGGTACGACATAGATAAAATGGATTAAAATTTGCAATACTTTACCTCTACTTTAAGTTAGTAGGAAAATCATTTTGATTTTCTTGATTCTCTGACTATATCTTGACTAACCGGAGAATTCCGGTATAGTCATCAGAGAGCAAATGCCCTCTGCATGAGCAAATTTTATTTGATCGAGATCGGCAGTGTCTGCATTTATATAAAACTAGTTAGCCAGGATTTGACAGAAATTTTCATTCTAATGACAGTAGGTAGTGTCAAACGCTGATCTTTTGACAATACCTACTTTCAATAGAATCACATGTCAAATGCTGACTAACTAATTTTATTTTAACGCAGACACGTCCGGTCTCGATCAAATTGAATCTCATGCAGCTAAACTATTAATTTTATATATAGTATGATAAAGTCATGTGCCTGGCCACATCAGATTTTTTAGTGTTATTAGAGTGGCAACATTCTAGATATCAAACCACCGCTAAATTCTTATCAGATTTCTATCTCAAATCAATTAAAACCTTTTCTAGTCTACACTCTGTTGATAGCAAGTAACAAAGCTCCTACCTAATTCAATTCTTCAAACGACATTTGCAATACTCAATGAAACGTCTAATATATAATCGGAATCAAACGTAAAAGTATTCGGCACTGATTAATGTTGGCATGTATAGCACACTTTATTAGCTAAACTACTTATTATGACCGCTATAAAGCCGCCAATTTATCGCGCAGTAAACTGCGGATTAGCGATAGTGTGCATACCGTATTTCATTGAATTCAGTCACCCTTATTACTACACCTATATTTCATTGCTTCACTGTAAGTTATAATGTTCAAATAGGCAAATTTATTTCTTACACGTCACATCGTAGATATTTCTTTTCAATACTTTTCACATACAAGGTGATTGGTAAATCATGGTGAACGATATGCAAAAGTGTGTAGTAATGAGTACTTTTTAGAGAAGAAGTATAATAAACTTTCTGCTATTTAATGAGAAAAATGTGAGGAAAGTTTATTTTGTGATGTAATTTTCAGGATGTCAGATAAATACAAATTTTAAAGGTTATTTTGAGGGTATGTTGAAGTTTCTATGCCACCTGGTTCAGCAGCTATAACAAAATTATGTTTTTACACATTAACCTGGTTTTTCTTTTCCCACAAACATTGTGAGAACTTAGGAGCCCGGATTCAGATTCAACGCATAGAAATCTGTCGACAATGCTGAATTACTTTCTTCCCTTTTGTCTTATTTTTGAACATTTGGCCATAAAATGAGTGTGCTTTCTTTCATTACTATTAAAATGCTTACTATTTAAAATATCAAGGATAATAAGTGTTAGCTATTTAAAAGAATGCCGATGACATCATAAGTAAAAAGCAATTGAATGTAAATTTAATTTCAAACCAGAATGGTGGTCCGTTGGGTTTACTTTCTATAGACATTAACTAATTACTGGTTACTCATATTAATGGAAACTTTGACTACGAAATAAGAATTTGGAAATGGTCTGGTTTCTATTTGTTTTTTTTACGGAATCTATTTTTAATGTGTGAATTTAACTACAGGTGTGTTAATTATAATAAATTTGCTCATAGTTATTTACACAGAAGTGTAACATACACTATGGACGATATTTAATTATTCAATAATAATAGTTATCTTTTTGTATTTGCCTTGACACTGGATAGAACAAAATAAATATGGTATGAGTCACTGTAATTTTTTAACTTGGACTTTGGAAACAATATTAGGAAACAAATTTGATATAGTTGTAATAAATAGAATTGCTGCGGTTGTTTTCTCTTCTGATGTCCCATTATTCTAAATATGTTTGGAAATCATTTGTGCCTTTTGACATGCAAGTCATCATTAATTATCATTCGTCCAAAAGATGTTTCAAACGATCGAACATGTTTGGAAAATAGAAATAAAATCGTTGACGAACACTGTCATCGTAGTTAAGTACACTATTCTCAATGGTGTATATCATATAATACTACATCCCCACTAACCAAAATCTGGTAAAATGAAAATAATATTGAAGGAAACGTTACTCACTTGTCATCGTCCTCGACAATATCCGAAAATCGCGTCCTCGACTGCACCGATTCCGTTGTGGACATCTTCTTTGTCCTGGCATCTCCATTAGTTTGCTTGCTGGTCTCTGAAATCGGAGATGTGTTGGCTTTCATGTCTACCTCACAGACTGATGATAATTAGACGTACACAAACATTTAAAACCACCGCAGGGAAAGCGTGAAGCTACATCAGCAGACCAGGTGCCATCGCGACATGCAAAGAACTGACTGGCCCAAAATGTTATTGAACAAAAAAGTGAATGTTGGAGTTGTCGAAAGATGGCTCCACGTCATGCATTCCACGATGTTTCAACATATTATGTGAAGTGCGACTATTATAGGGTGACTAGACGTCCAGCATTGCACTGAGCCTGTGTAGCTAGGAACAGGTTGCAGATTCTTCGGTTAATAAATTTTGAAATACGCATTTGTATCCCAAAGACTATTAACATACTTTCTACGTGAAGTCTATTCCGTTCTCTGATGTTTTCAGAAAGGCGCCAACACAGTAAGAATTATATACCAAACCCTTTTTAGGGAGAATTAGATGTTGAGGAGTAAAGTGCAGACATTATTCCAATGTTAGGATGATGAACACACTTACCACTCTCAATTATAGGAGTTGGACATATTAACCAAGTATATGTATATAGTGCCGTCCAGCATTGTCCTGTGGGAAATCTAGTCATCCTAATCAGTCATTATTCTAATAATTCCATTTCATATTATATCAGTTGCATATCACTTGCAAGTTTTGAACGTAAATTGAAACCAAATTGGAAACATTTTTATTATCAATTTCTCAGAAAATTCTATTCTTCATAAACGTGTCTAGATTGTGTGTTACAAAACTATGAAAAATTCTTAAAAGTAAGTAGGTAGCTTTATGTTCAACGCTATGAAGGAATGTTATTTGTAGAAAGTATTTAGAAATATTAGAGGTCATTAAATATGAAATTATAATTACTTTCCCCGTTGCATACAGTGTGTCCACGAAAGTTCGCACCATATGGAAAAAATTTTTGTTATGTATTTCTCAGAAAATTTTATTCTTTATAAAAGTTGGCGGCTCGTATGAAACCAAAACTGCAACCGTCAAATACGTAAATTTCGGTGCCATATACCGAGCCAATCGGAATATGTGAATTTGTGATAAGAGTAAAGTACCTGTATTTTAATTATTATCGATAAACTTTATTTGGAAATGTTTAGAAATAAAAATTATATTCAAATATGAAGTCAGAGCCACCTACCTTGAAAAAGAGTATTTTCAGTTTTTTCTTAATTATTACTCTTGTGACAAATATTAGTAAACGCCAGTGATACTAAAAGGTTTTTTTAATCTATTTTTTGGAAATTTGAATACATTTTTTATATTTTTTGTTATTTTGGTATGATAACTAATGTTGATTTAGAACTAGCGCAAAGTTACTTATTTTCTTGGTGCGAAGTTGATATTTCACCCTGTAGATATTAATATATCATACAATAACTAATTCAGGAGCGTGACTTACCTTTTATTCAGTTAATATTATTGACTGTGGATAGGTGTATAATAGTAGTTATCCATCTACACCGAGCGATTCTCAAGCGGTGGTACGCGCGGTACTACCACTTATGAAATTTTATTTTCACTGATAATATCTTAATAAACATAACTGAAACCTCAATCAATTGTGTCTTGAATCAATTATTTTATGCAAGCATGTATCTTCTTATGTATAGCAGCACAAAACGCACCAATAACCACCTAAGTATAGGTTCTTGTATAGGCAACCCAATGATACAAAAAAGAAAGAATATGAAACAAACAGTTTATTTTCTTTATGCAACATTGTTTAAATTTTAGAATAAGCATACACCAGTTATCACAGGTGGATATGAAAAGCAAAAGCATTATCCAGACATTATCCATTTAATCGTACTCACTGCAGTTTACGTTAGTTTATGTGCTGTAACTTTTAAAACCATGTTTACATTCCAACAAAACGTTGAAATTCTTTTAATACATGGAAAAAATAGACCGCACCGAGATATTGCTGCTATTTTCAAGACATCCACGCAACCAAATTGGCCATTCAACCATTTCCAGGATAATGAGAAAATTCAAACAGACAAACACAAAAATATGTTGCCAAAATGAGGAAACAAGTTTGCCAGTGTTGCAAGAAGTAATCGAGCATAAAACGACTTCTGTTCGACAAATTGCTTCACGCAGCCAATGCAGTAAATCAACAGTACATAAAATAATAAAACTAACCAAGTATCACCCTTATAAACCAAAATTTATAAGTACACTGAAAGAAAGAGACTTAGACATCAGGTATGACTATACCATCTGGTTTGAGGTGAAAATGAAAGAGAACATAGTTTTTTCTTTAATATTCTTTGGACAGATGCGGCAACATTTACGTCCAATGGGACTGTTTCTTCAGAAAATTGCCAGTGGTGGGCACATGAAAATCCGAACTTTACAGTAGAATGCCGAGATCAGTACCATTTTAAGACTAATGCTGTGCGGTATTTTGAATAATCAAATATTTGGGCCTTTTTTTTCATCAAAATTTAAATGGGGAATTATATCTTCAGTTCCTGAACAGAGAGTTGTCACCTTTTTTGCCGTTAATTCAACGGGCGTTAATTTGGTTCCAGCTTGATGGTGCGCCCATATACATAATATAAACTCTGTCTAGAACTTTTTAAATTTTTTTGGCCATCGCTGGATAGGTAGAAATTCGGAATCAAGATCCTGGCCACCTAGATCCCCCGACTTTACCCCGTTAAATTTGTTTTTGTGGGTTTACGTAAAAAATAACGTATACAAACACCGACCATTTAGAGATATAAATCATTTAGAGGAAGCTATACAACATTTTAAGTAGTAGAAATAAAATAAGTTCATAGATAATAAATTAGCATTATTAACATATTCATAATAGTTATTAACTTAATAACGGGTAAATCAGTCATAATTAATTCAAGAAACAATAGATATTTGATGCTTTAGTTATTTTTATTAAAATATTATTAGTGAAAATAAAATTTCACAAGTGGTAGTACCGCGCGTACCACCACTTGAGAATCGCTCGCTGTAGATGGATAACTACTATTATAAACCTATCCACAGTCATTAATATTAACTGAATAAAAGCTAAGACACGCTGCTGAATTAGTTATTGTATGATATATTAATATCTACAGGGTGAAATATCAACTTCGCACCAAGAAAATGAGTAATTTTGCGCTAGTTCTAAACTAACATTAGTTATCATACCAAAATAACAAACAATACAAAAGATGTATTCAAATTTCCAAAAAATAGATTAAAATGAACCTTTTAGTACCATTGGCATTTACTAATATTTGTCATAAGAGTAATAATTAAGGAAAAAACTGAAAATATTTTTTTTCAAGGTAGGTGGCTCTGATTTCATATTTGAATATAATTTTTACTTTTAAACAACATTTCTAAATAAAGTTTATCGATAATAATGAAAATAAAGGTACTTTACTCTTATCACAAATTCATATATTCTGAATCGCTCGGTATATGGCACGGAAATTTACATATTTGATGGTTGCAGTTTTGGTTTCATATGAGCCGCCAACTTTTATAAAGAATAAAATTTTTTGAGAAATACACAATAAATTTTTTTTCCATATGTTGCGGACTTTCGTGGACAGACTGTATATCGGGTATTACCAAAACGATGAAAATAAATGTCTTGATTTTTAAAGATACGCCATAAAGATTTTTAAAGACACCACAGATGTCAGTTTGACTTAAGTCAACCCACAGTACATTGTTCAACAGAGGTCTAAATACTAAAGAAAGGATTGATATTGTTTTAATACATGACGACAATCTGGCCATGGCTTCCATGATTTCCTTCACTAAAATTGTAGATAGTGGGCACAAGATATATAGTTATAATTCTAAAAGCTTTTCCCATATGTGTCCTACTTTCTGCTGGACACGGTATAAGAATTATATCAAATAATTACAGTTTGAGTAATAAATATCAAAAGATAGAAATTTTAAAAATGTTAGTTTTCAATTAGAAGGTAAGACCGGATCTTACATACTTCACACTACTGAAGTGAAACCTTATCACACAATCTACAAATACAAGGTTACCAATTTTCCTTGTGCTTCCGGTTTTCTTTTGTTTACGTTAGCAATCGGATGTTTGTTTAGTCTGCTCCGCTAGTTTTACTTGCCTCGTCAAGTATCACTTTAAAGAAAGTTAGAGTAACAGATGTGACAAACAATCCACCTTTAAACGTGTCAAAAATAGCATAAGTTGAGTTAGTGAAATGAATGTTTTTTACAAGTATGGTCGCAGACTTCTAAAAGCTCGCAGTTCTTCTCAGCGGCTAACAACACATAAGGCAGGGTTTTTCAATGCCAGTTTAAACCATGAGAACCATGAGTTCAGATATACAAAATTCAAAATCTCCTAGCTAAACCTAAGCTAAGCTTACACTAAGAAAAACTACTGAAAAATTACGTTGTTTAAATTACAATACAAATGTTGTAAGTCTAAATATTGCGCGAAGGTGCAATTGTTTTTACAAATCTTCGTGCTCCTTGTTACTGCTTTATTTTAATTAAGATAATGTTTCGTTAAACACACATTGGAAGAATATCTACTTTACTAGCATTGTAAAGTAAAATGCATCTTGTGATTTGACTTTGACTGCCGGAATAATACAATGATAAATATCAAAAAAGATTAATCACAATCTATATTAGCTTGATTGATTAGACCATATTAACAAATTTACTATATCGACTATATTAACATTATTTAAACTTTTATGTTTATTCTTAATAGAAAACGTATTTTTGTAAGATTTGGGTTCAATAAATTTCAGTTTTAGAAACTCGCCCACATCAGAAAAATATAATGGAACATGATGGTCAATAAACATAATAAAGTCCAATAACTCCAGAAGAGTTTTAGGTCAGTATTCCTTTACATTTACTATGAGTTTTAATTACTATGAGACTTTAATGTCTGTAATTTTTCAATAAATGGTTTCTAAATCTATAGCAAATCGTTTAAATTTCTGATTCTAGTAAGGAACACGAAATTAATTTATTTAATTATGTATTTTGAATATGTAAAATGACAAAATTCAAGGCGGCAACATGATATTTCAAGGGCGTTCATTTTTTTGTTTCATTCTTGATTGCAACATCGGCATTATTTACCCTTTGTGTTTGATGTGCACCGACGTTCATATAAAGTATTATTATCATCATTGAAATTCAATAGACATCGACAACTATAATGTGACCTTTGCCACACTTTGGTTACAATACACAGTACATACAATACACAGTACGAAAAAAAATTTCGAACAAAATATTTTTATTATTTAGAGTAAAATCATAATTTGATAAAAAAACGTTGGGTATTCGCATTTAAAAAAATTAAGTTATCCAGATTTTCACAGATTGCAGCGCCATCTGCAATAAAACTAATCTCGTCATCTGATAACCCCCTTTGCATCCTACAAGTTTATGTAAGACACTTTTGTCCTACTATGCATATTTCTCGAAATATTTAGGAGTCTCAAATTAAAACGACCACCCGGTATATATAATAAAATAACAACATAAATTAAAAGAAAACTAGTATCAATCATGCACCTCGCAATTTTTGTTAAATATAAAAGAAAATATATTATTTATTATGAGTGCTACTTATGATAATACCAACAATCGTAAAATAAACTGAACATTTCTTCTGGTCCTTTTAAATGAATTCAACAATTATTTTTAATAATGGTCAAGTGTTTAGCAGATTTTGTTTTAAATAACCTCTATGTAGAAATGTAGTATTGGATTGTTATATATGACATGTGATTTGAAAATCACATAAGAGACGAATCAATCAATTGAGCCATCAAGTTCACTTTTATTTTTCAAAGATCATCTTCTCCTAGATCCATCTAATCCTAGATTTATCTATTCTGTCGCTTTTATACAGTTGCTTCGAGTGGTCTACATTTTTCACAATCTGTCACATTTACATATCTTATTGCGATTATCTCATTATAATCTACTCACAAGTATCATTGTTCTTTGATCTTAATTAGTACAGTCTAACGTAGGTACAATTGTTATGATTTTTATAATATAATATTGTGGCAAGTTTTTCAAGTTGGTTGGACGTCAGAGACGTTGTTTATCCTATCCTGACTTTTCTAGATCTATAGAACACGATAATATACAAAATATTTTTTGTTGTTGTTATGGTTGATATTTCATACAATTTTATCTCATCAAACTAAATAATAATGGCATACCCTGCGTGTAATTTTGTGACATTTAAGCATAATTTATGGTCATGTTGATGATTATTTCAGCACCTTATAAACAGGTTCATCCAAATTATTATATTCTATTAAAATTTTGAAAACAGAAACAGTTCAAGCTTATTACACCAACATAATATTTTTGTGGGCAAAGTTTTGGACACCCTGTGTAGTAATTAAGGAACTTGAACAAATTCTCAAGTACCCCGCTATACAGCCATATCAATTCCCAACATTTTGCTGTTGCATTTACAGTGTTGCAAGTGCACCTTTGCAATTTAGGTTTTTATGGTCAGTAGGTAACTTTTGTAATTTTTTACCGATTTGAACAGTTTTTCTACTGAGTTGTAAACAAATTCATCAACAAATAAGTCTTGCACTTGATTATACCGAGAGAAACAAATGTTTTAGTGGTCTATCGTGGAGATACCCCATGGAGTAACTAAGGAACATTGGTCAGTTTCTCCTGTACTCAGAGCAGAGGTTCTTCGTTTTCCGACATGTTGCTTTTTGATTCATCTCAATATCCCATGCAATATCCGCATTTCTGTGGAAGATGCACAGTTTCAAGTAAAACTCATTATTGAGAACTAAAATTGTGCAGTTTTTACTCGTATCTGTATCTTTTACAAACATTCAAAAATTAAATCAATGGAGAATCAATGGAAAAATCATCATTTTGGACTTCCGCTACAACAAGCTTTAAGACTTTTTTCTTAACATTTCAAACTCACGTAGTAATCCTTATGAATTTTCTTACTCAGTGGTGATAAAATCATCAAAATCGAAAAAATGAAGGCAAAAGAAATCGAACATCAAAGCCAAAATTGCTATGTTTTATTTGTAACTCTGTGTCCTTATCAAACATTCAGATATTGGTATTAATCAAAAAGAAAATTGTTGGGAATTCAGATGGCTTTTTAACCTGCCCAAATTCTTTAGTTACTACACAGGGGGTCTCAAACTTAGAGCAGCAAAACATCTCTCTACTGGTATAATATGATTTAAGAATTCTTTTTCAAAATTCCAAAATCCTGTGGCAAGTTTGATGAGTTTATTTAAAATATGCAGAAATAATCATTAAAATTGGTAAAAAATGTTGTGGACGGTCAAAGTTAGACAAAATTTTAAGTGGCCCGTTTTTTTTTTGTTTCACAGGTGTCTCAAACTTTGACCATTTTGGCACTTCCGCTAGAACAAGCTTTAAAGTTAAAGTCAACTTTAAAGTTCAGTATCTTTTGAATCAATTGTTTAATTTTATGATTGTTTCATTTAATGGAAGAGCATTTCCTCAACAACACCATGGGGTAGCATTTTCTATGCAAATTTTAGTTTTGAGCATATAATGGGTGTAAGAATAATGTAAGATTTTTTATCGAAGTTTGCAGCGCTCTGTGCAGTATGCCTGATACAACCATATGTACCAATTGGAATCACACAGTGGCCTAATATTTTCTGAACATTTTAATTTTATTGATTTTTTTTATTGATTTACATCAATTTCTATCTTAATAAAGAAGTTACAATAAGAACAGCAATGACCGAATTTCTGCTGCTAGAAGCATTCCAGAACTGAAAGTGGCGGCATCAGAAGGATGGGACAACATCCCACAAAAAGCTAATAAACTCAATGAATAATCCCATGATATATTGATATCCGGTTGGAAACCGCGTTGATGACTTTGAAGCAGTCGACGTTTCGCGCTCTGTTGCAAAAGGCATCTTCAGGACTAAGTTATCAAACCAAGTGCTAAGAAGATACTGTCGTTTGTTGGGACGGGTCTCTATATATGAGTGGAGTGGTGTCACCAGATGGTGTTTGGAGTGGCGGTAACGAAGTGGAAGGGGTAGGGTTAACAGGTAGTGGGCCAGCAGGTAGAAGCGGTTGGCACAGGACTGATTTCCAGGTATGATGTAAGTGAAAACCATGGTCTCTATTTATATTGGAGGGGTGCTTTGATTGATTGATTCACGGATCCTGCTAGGGTAGTAATGGGATTAACGGGCAAGGATTTTGGTATGTGTAAACAGGATCCCGTGTCACATCTGTGTTCAGCGAGAGCTGAAGCCCAGATACTCGGACGCTAACTGATCGCTTCGTCTCGCCAATATAGACACTTCCACAAGCACATAGAATCCGGTACACATCAGGAGATAGAAGAGGAGGGATTTTGTCCTTTGTCGAAGGAAGTAAGTCCGATAGTTTGGAAAGGGGTTTGAATATCGGTTTTATATTGTACTTGCGGAGGATGCGTCCAATACGATCTGTCGTACCGTGGACGTAAGGAAGGAAAGCAGTTGCTATTGGGACGTCGTGATGCTGATGAGGTGTGTTATCGGTTGGGTTTAGGTGTCGGGAAATGGTTTTAATTATCGAGGACTTGGGATAGTTGTTTTGGGATAAAACTGTGGCTAAGTGGTCAAGTTCGTTTTGGAGGTATGTGGGGTGGGTTATAGAAATTGCTCTTTTCACAAGGGTGTTGATCACTGCTTGTTTCTGAGCGGCGTGATGGTGGGAATTGGCAATGAGGTATCTGTCGGTGTGAGTGGGTTTCCTATGGGTTTCCTACCCACGGTATGTTCAAGGGTGCCGGATGGAGTGCGAGTAACTAGGACGTCGAGGAACGGGAGAGAGCCATCTGTTTCCACTTCCATGGTGAAACGTATGTCTGGGTGTTGCTGGTTGAGGTAGTCGAGGAAATTGTTTAAGGAGTGCCGTCCTTGTGGTCAAATTACGAAGGTGTCATCCACGTATCTGAACCAACATTTGGGCTTGAGGTTGTGTGACTCAAGGATTTGTTGTTCAAAGGCCTCCATGAAAATGTCGGCAACAACAGGGGATAAGGGTGACCCCATGGCAGCTCCCGAAACTTGTTCATAGAACTTGCCTCGGAACTGGAAGTAAGTGGAAGATAGACACGCACCAACCATTCAGCGTAACAGGAAGGTTGGTTATCAGATGTAAGGAGTTGCGTAACTATGGTGATGGCACCCTGGATTGGAACCCTGGTAAATAAGGACTTAACGTCGAAACTAACCAGGAGGTCTTGAGGATCAAGGGACAGGTTTTGGATTCTTTGCACAAAATGTTGGGAATTGAGGATGAAGGAGTCCGTGTTACCGGTATACTGGTGTAGGATGTTGGCAAGAAACTTGGAAAGAGCATAGGTAGGACTGGCAATTGAACTGACTATGGGACGTAGCGGAATATTAGGTTTGTGGATCTTAGGTAATCCATACAGTCTAGGAAGTCGGGAATCTCTCGGAATTAGGGGTTGTTGTGTCTCTTTTGGGATGGGAGAGTGTTGGGTGAGGTCAGTAATTTGGCGGGATAGGCGGGAAGTTCCACCCGGAAATCAATATATCATTGACTCAGACCGCGGAAGTCTACAATCTAGGAATAACCCCATGTTAGCTGTTGTTAGAGCACAAGCAGCTCACACATGTTATTAAAAAATATTTTGCGACTTCATTTCATAAATTGTATTGCTAACATGTCCACTTTTTTTACAATAAAATAGTATATTATAATACAAGTTTTATAGGACAAAAATTGGCGCACGAGTTAAATTTCGAAAATTGTGGTTGTCATCTTACAATCTAGCGTAGTTTTATATTCAACAGTTGGTACTTGTGGTAAAATTCACAAATACGATTGACGCGAGCCAATAGCGATTGAGATGTCAGCCTTATTTGACACTCGCCGTCAATATCATCATCTTGGAAAACTAAAAATTACTAATAGTTTGTGATCTAGTGTTTTCATAACGACACCGAAAGCGGTTTTGTTATGAGTTTATAATGAACGCAAAGTAGAAAATATTATTTTATTGACGATTACGGTTTTTAACCCTTTTGCGTCATGTCATTGTTGTTCTTACTGTAGCTTCTTTATTAGAAGAGAAAATAATGTGAATCATTAAAATCAAAACGTTCAGAAAACATCGGGCTAATGTTTGATTCCAATTGATACATATGGTTGTATCAAGCATACTCCACAGTGCGCTGCAAATTTCGATAGATAAACTTCCCTTAATTCTGAAAACTAAAATTTAAATAAAAAATACTACCCCACCGGTATTGTTGAGGAATAAGCCTTCAAATAAACGAAACAATCATAGAAATTTAACAGTGGTTCAAAAGATACTGAAGTTTAAAGTTGACTTACTTTATTTTAGGTGGGCCGATTTCTTTGCACGCAAGTGTATATTTCTACTATTATATTTATTTCCAACAAACTCTTATACAACTATGTATTATAGTTAAAATTATGTACTGGAAAATTTCAAACCAACCATTGATTGTCCTTAGTACTACTGCAGGGA
Source organism: Aphodius sticticus (assembly GCA_963966075.1). Lineage (NCBI taxonomy): Eukaryota > Metazoa > Arthropoda > Insecta > Coleoptera > Scarabaeidae > Aphodius > Aphodius sticticus. The sequence continues at coordinate 21,563,822 of OZ014508.1, forward strand.
CTATAATACCAGTCGTCGTATTTTATTTATTTACTTATTTATTTATTTACCATCTACTATTGTATCAACGACGTAATTGCTGTTGTGTAATATACTCTTTTTTCGTACTGGGCCGACCTCTTCGTGATTGGATGCTGCCGACACCTTCCGACTCCTGGGCGAATCAAATGACGGATTGTCATATCCGTGATTTTTACTGTTTTTCCTGCTAAGGGCACTTGTGGTGTTTGGTTCCCAAGCGACGCTGAGCTTCCTTGTTGGCGTGGTTGCCTGGGAAACCGGGTCTACGTCCAACCCTGACATCTTTGACCCACTAATAAATTAGTTTTTAGGAGTATTAAATTTCAAAGTCTTTAGTTGCGACATGTAAACCTGACGAGTGCATGTAATAGTTAGCTAACGACAAAGGAGATTTTTATTTTCTGAAGAACGTTAACAATCCAATTAATTGGATACCACCAATGATGTTTTTAAAAACTGATCAATTGATTGTTTGTGTATACGTCATTTTATAATGTTTAGAGGTAAAGTTGTAAGGAAGTACCGTTCATTACTTGGATAATAATATGGATATTTTTAATTTTATATCTAAATGGAAATTCTAAATTAGAATCATCACACTACAATTACCGGTAGATGATAACAACACATATCTCATATCTACTAATCATATATTGACATACACACTTGAGCTAATCACCTTTTAAACATTTATGAAACTTTGTTTACCAATAAATTTATCCATACTCGTAAAAAAACATTTTAACGATTTGTTGCTTGAATATGTGCATCCTTTTTAGATTTATGAGACAATAATGAGTGTCGAATCATCAGCACTATTAATACGCGCAGAATGAGAATTAAGAATTGATTACTAATGGATAAGTCCCAATGACATAAGTACCTGTTGGCAATTCCTTTTCGTGCCATTAGCGATAGTGATTGCTTTGAACCCACGTACTAGATCGTAAACGACCAACGGTAAATAAGTAGTGAATTTATATGCAACTAGCGTTAATTTCTTAGATTCACGTACTAAAGTACCGGAAGCTATCGTGCATGGTTTGCCTCCAATGTTAGCCAGGCGGACATACTATCAACAACATTCTGTTTTTGTGTAACACGGGGTGAATGATTGGAGGAAATTTAATGGGACAGCAACCCATGAAAGTCGGTTTTTCCACGACTGTTATCACTAACTTATTTTAGAGGTTTTTCTTTCTCGTAATTTGACATTATGTTTTTAAATTGAATTATTTTATGTCGGTCTATTTCTGTAACTTCGGTCAATCACCTATGCTGGGAGCAGGCTTCAAACCCCCAGGAATTTTGTCCGACTGAGGAATTTTATCCCCCTGCAAGCAAGAGTTCTTTAACGTGCACGTCCCACCATGACAAGACACGGGATTCGATGGAAGGCGATTTGCAAAATGCTTCTTTTCCCTACCTATAAAAGAGGAACCCATCGCTCTTCCACTGCGGTTGTTATTTCTATAATCGTAAATAATGTAATAATAACCATAAACAATTTAGATACTTATATAAACATAACCAATCGCAAGTTATCAATAATCCCTAATCATAAATTATGTTGATCGCAAACTATGATAATCATACCTACAAAGAAAGCTTAAATGTAATTTTGCAATAAATGTATATTCTCAAAATTACAGTTCTGAGATAAACGACTTTAAAGTTTACTCTTCAAATTGTGTTTCTGCGTATCCACAACTATCAGATGTTATAGTAACTATACACATGTCCTTTTCATAAATAATAATAATGAATAAGGATAATTTTATTTAAAACAAAAAATGTTCTTGAAAAAAATTATCCCAAAAAAGTAATGATATCTAACTTATTTCAAGCGATAGAAAATCAGTCAACGTTGCATTGTATGTTGACCATCTGAAATCGATCCACCCTTTCTCCATCAACAAGATCCTTAAAAAGTAATGAATGTTTAAGTTTTGTCAGTTCAAGAGTTATCTTTATGTGATTGCGGAACTCCATTACGAATTGAGTTAAAAGTTAGAAACTAAAATTAAAAATTTAAGTTTTTCAGTGATTTATTCAAAACTTCTATTTTGGAAATCCTATTTTAGCAAATTGATAATCGTGGAAATTCACACCTCTTGTCCCTATTTAACCGTCTTAGAAATAAAGGAAAACTTTATAATATGTAGTTTAAAATTTCGTAATTGACGTTAGTTCCAACAGCGACGAAGTTATACTAACCTCAAAATTATCTAAAAATAATAAATTTTATTCATCTAACAATCCTCCAATTTCATTCGCGTGGCTTTATGAATGAAACAAATATCTTCCCCTGCATCATTTACACCCTGTATATTATTTTCAACATAATTGCACTAATAATGCAGTTAACAATATAAAGGATACAACAATTCAGAACTAGTAAGAAAATTATCTTCAGCCGTGCTGAAGTTTAAACCCCCACCGTAAAATATTAAAAAAAAAAGCAAGTGAACTGATTTTGCCCATTCACGAACTTGCCCTTACTTTTTAATATACCAAATAGTATACCAAATTTCAGATCAATTGCTTCAAAATTACGGCAGTTATCGTGTACACAGACGGACAGACGGACAGACAGACGGACATAGCACATGTCTATATCTGCCCCGCCTCCTTAAGGGTGTTACAAATGTTGAATCAAACTCAATATACCCTCAACACATTAAATGTGGGCCTAATTTCAGCCACTGTTCAAAAAGATAATTACAAAAGCAATGTTACAACCCTTAGTTACTTCTAAGTTACACTTCAAAATGTAGATTAATAAAGCAAATCAAAATGGAAATGACTGTAGTATCGGTGACCGTCGGGTTTTCTGTGGATTGGTGAGGTTTAATATTGTGTATGCCCTCCACGAGCACAAATCACTTCCTCACCCCTGCGTGGCATGCTTCGCACTAGCTGCGAAGAGATTCTTGGGGTATGCTTTCCCATTCCTCAATCAGGGCTTGTGTCAGTTCGTGTATGGTTAGTGGTGGATTAGAGCGCTTGCGAACACGTCGGTAAAGCTGATCCCACACGCGTTCAATAGGATTCAGGTCAGGACATCGCGCCGGCCATTCCATGACCTGAATTCCACGTTCTTGTAAAAAGTTTCTGGTGATGCCGACGGTATATGGCTTTGCATTGTCCTGCATTAGGATCAAATTTTGACCGACGCTATATGCAGCAGGCACCACATGGCCCTCCAAGATGTTTTCGATGTAATTCATGGCATTTAGTCTACCAGGAACCACAACAAGATCAGTTCTGTTGTCTATTCTGGTTCCAGCCCAAACCATCACAGATCCACGACCAAATCTATCCACTTCCTGTGTAGGAGCGGCTGCGTAGCATGCACTAGGACGGCTACATACACGTACTTGACCGTCGCAACGAGTTAACAGAAATCTGGACTCGTCTGTAAACAGTACAGGCGTCCAGTGACGAAGTTGCCAATCTCTGTGATCCACAGCAAACCTCATTCGCGCTACTTTGTGATCCTGCGGGAACAGGTCTTCTTGGATTCAAATTCGCTTCTTTTAATCGGTTTCTAATAGTTCTAATATAAATTTCTATTCCATCTGCTCGTCTTAAGTCGTTTAGGAGGTCTCCTGCTGTGGCAGTACGCTGACGTAGAGGGGAAAGGACAAGAAATCGGTCTTGATTTTAAGTAGTTTTTCGATTTTGACCTTGTCCAGCTCTTCTAACATATTGGCCAGTCTCCCTAAACCGATTCCATAACCGCTGAATAACAGAAGGGGAAAGTCGAAGGTCTCTGCTAACATGTCGAATGGAGTAGCCATGATGAATAAGGGCGACAGCACGAGAAACTTACACTTCGCTAAGATGCCTCATTTTACTTCTAATGACGTTTCTAATCAACGAAAATTGACAACTGAATTCATTGGGTATCTTTAGTAGGCGAGTTGTGACATTGTTTTTGTAATTTGCTATAGTTAAATATATGCCCTTAAAGCATACCAAATTTGATTTGCCGAGAACAATTATTTAAAAAGGTTACAGGTTACGAAAAAAATGTACCACTAATTTTTTTGAGCAGGAGTATTTAAAAAAAGGTATTTGTTTGAAAGGCAAAACCATTTAACTTTAAGTGATTCTGGCTTTTGCAAATGTTGAATGTAGATGTTCAAACATCCAAACAAATCAACCTTATGAAAGGTGCTTTGTTATTGCTTTTTCCTCGATTTCTCCTTTACTTTGGGTTTTCTACCGGTTCGAGACCAGGTAGGTGTTAAAACCAGGTATTTTTGTGATAACTTGACCGCATTTCAGAACGGATTTTCGTCCTTATAACAAAACAATTCTTTTAAAGCTCTCCAAAAAATAATTAGACAGAGAAGAATTTCAAAGTAGATTGTCATAAAAACGTGAAGAGGGAAATAATGTGACAGTATAACACTGTCACGTGGTTTATAACATGTTTTTTTAACTAGGCATATAGCGTTTCTATTTTATAGCTTTGAAGCAAGCTTTGAGGTAGTCTTAGTATTCCTTTTTCGTGTCCGGTTTCTTCATTTTGTGACTTTTTTAATGTGAGGTGATAGAATTCTTAAAGTAGACTGAAATGATAACTGAATTTGAGCTATGGAAAGAAAAATCACCGATATAACTCTGTAAAGTCCTGTTTCTACATCACGGATTTTGGATTAAGCAACATTAAATTTCAAGATTCAAGTTCTTATTTAAGCTTACATAGAGACTTGAAGACGTGTTTTTAAGCATACAAAGTGGGAAACTAGATACGAGTATCTATTTACCAGATTCGTAATATACGACGAAAAACTTCCAAAAATACCAAAATAACATTATTGAGCATTTTGACCTGAAATTTTTCAGTGCGGATTCGTGTTCAGCACAAATAATTCTATCTATTGTGGGTTTATTATCAAAACTCAATGTCTCAATATTATACCAGCCCATCAGAAAAATTTATCTTACAGTTCGGTATAGTAAATACATACTTAAGTTAAATAATAAAGAAAAAGAAGTTAAATAATTTTTTCATAATATTTTTGATTATTTATTAAAATCGTTTTCTATCAAATATCCTTTCAGCAGCTTTGCTAAAAATTTACGTCCGTGTGCGTGTTGGGTGGGTTTATATTTTACATGTATGATAAAAATGTAATTTAGCTGATCATTTCAACTTTAAATTCTAATTATATCAAAACTCTTTGCACTAAAGTTGTATTGATGCAATAGCAATTGACCATTTATAGACAAAATCACTTGTTTTGTTAGTTATTAGTTATTAATAATAATTTAGTCATTTTACATGGGTCAATGGTAATATGTATATACCCAATAATAATGGAAGATTAGTATATTAATGAAATAATAATAAATATTTCACAAAGACTGATCATACTCGTAAGTTGAGCTTAAACCTACTGGGTACTGACCTTTATTTAGTGTAAAATAATAATATTAACACTTTACTGATTTGTGTAATATTGACGTAATATTTAGGAAAGTTTGTAATCTTGAGTCTATAATCTCAAAATTGAAAATCCATCGATATTGATTTATATGGCATTATTAAAATATCCCCATTATTAGACTTACTTTAATAAATTAATTATCACTCAATTTTCACTAAGAAAATGCTACATTATTATTAATGATATTTACCATAATTATACTAGAAATTCACATCTCACTTATCTGTTGAATTATTATTATAGTAAGCTTTTGTAACCATACTGTTTTGATTATGCTTATAAACATGGGTTTATTACAAAAATGTCACGTTTTCTTTTATAGATTAAATCATGGAACGCACTGATGATTCAAATAACAGTAATTGTTTCAAACGTACGGCACACCTGTTGTGGACTCAACCGTGGAAGCTCAACGATTCTTACAAACTGATTGCTCACTTATATAACTGTAATGAGTTCAAATTGTATTGTTTTCCCGAATGCATAACAAAATTGTAAATAGCAAACATGTTTTACCCAAGTCTACCAATTATACCTGTAATTTATTATCACGTTCTAAATTTACATCTTCCTATGACCTAACAAAAAATAACGACCTAATTTACTTTTGTAATACAAAAAAAAGAAACCTGGAAATTGTTGTGAAAATTGTTTCACACAACACAATTCTGTCAATTCCCAAGCAATCAATATTTAATACAACAAAAATCAATTGATGCACTCGCCCTAGTTTACATGTACCGCGGTACTCTATGAAGACATTTATTTAGTTTATAGAAAAAAATCGGAATTTACCTTTTTGTGTCAAATTAGCCAAACGATTAAATCATTTCATAATTCCAGGATTTTCTGTAGTTATTTTCTCACAAAAAAATAACACCTGCTATAGCGATTAGCTCGGTAATAAATAAGGACTTATATGACACTTTAGTTGTAAATAACACTCGAAAACTGATTAGAATCGCGATTCGCGACACTGGTTTTCTCTTAATCGAAGTTCGCCGGTATATAATGTTATCGCGGGACGGCGTACGACATTGACAATCGACGGTCGATCGACTAAAGTTTCGAACAATCCTGCCACCACTCTTTATATATACATATAGATAGGTGCATGTATGTGTGTGGATGCGGGTTATCGGTTACGCCTATATCTCCGTTTGTGTGTGTGCGCTACCAATTTGCTCGAATTGTTTATATCAATCAAATTTGATTCGGATTTTTCGATATGTTTCTATAGCCGATATTCAAATTACGTGGGCTATTGTCAACTAGTGTACAAAATATGGTCCAAAATTATGTTCTTGTATTTCCATTCCAAATTGGCGGAAAGCTGTGCTATTTATATAAGGTGCCAATGATAAGGTGACGTTGCTAATCAGATAGATAGACCGACGGCATGGATCTGTTTAAGGATGAAGATGGTCTAAGAGAGAGGTGTCCAACACTGTCACCTAAAAAGTAGCTCGACTTTGAGACAGTTTTTCAAACAAATTGTAAGAGATATCAATATTTTTTCTTTTGCCATATATTTACCATACTTTAGTGTACAAAAGGACATAGCGCCATAAAAAAATATATGCAAGAAGTGGATACTCTTGTAGGAAGTATCAGGTCCTGTGCGGCGTGCTTGTCTAAACGACGTGCACGATAGCTCCTATAAAAATAAACAGAAATCGAAATTTCAAAAGCGCTGTGAAACTAGATGGAATTAGTTGGAGGCTAAACCAATATTTAGTTAAGAAAGTTGAAAATTGACAAAATGGCTGCTGTTCTAATTTTAAGATCGATTTTTTACAGCTTGTTTTCGGTTTCAAATCGTTATAAATAATATAATTATTTAAAAGTTTCACTTATGATGAGGTTCAGCCTCCAATAAAAAGTATTTTCTCTAAGGGAAAAAGAATAACGCGATCCATTAAACGATTCAAAAGTAATCGCGCGTGCCAGTTTGGAAGATCGTGTTTCTAGAAAAACGCGTCGGTAGTATCAGTGTAATAAATTCTATATATTGCAGGAAATTTTGACCGGAGAATAGCAGGCTTTATACCAGGCTATAAAACCGTAAAAGTTGCGAGAACCGAAAACCTGTTTTAGGGGCTGATTTCATACACTCCAAGGTTTCAAAATACGAAAGGAAAAAAAGATTTCTTTAACCGATTACATGAGACCTCCTCTTAACCCGCCAATGCCCGTTACTTTAACAACATTTTGTATGAAACTTTCGAAGGAAAACTTCTCACATACTCGCGAAAAAAAATTAAATTATTGGAACTTAGAATTATTTGAAAAAGACCATTTATGGATGTTTGGTAATAATAATAATCTTATTTTGATAAAAAATCTATTTTTTTTTGCATGGGCTACTTCTTCAAAATGTTATATCACCATAAAAACAATTATAAAGTTAAAAAAAGATTTAAATTTGCATTTAAAAAATCAAAAAAAAATAAAAAATAGTAAGGTGATGTGAAGTTTAGTCATGGAACGAAATTTCAAAAAATATGTGTATTTACTTACAGTGATTAGGTGCTACATAAACGTGATACGAATAAAAGAACACCTAGAAAAACAAAGGAAATTCTTTCGGGGCCGGGTTGGTCGGTTGGTTTTCTTTTTCGGGGCGGGTACCGCGGGGGGGCTGATCTTTTTTTGTTTCGGAACGGGGTACCGCACGATATGGGTTCGATAAAAAAGTTTCTTTTTAAGGTTTTGTGGGTCAGAAAACGATAGAAAAGTCGTTTTTTTCTTTCCCAGCTCATTTTCTCATCAAATTATTGTTTTTTTATGGTTTCAAAATCAACACAACAAAAAGAAACCGAAAAGACGCTCATTGACTTAACTTCAAGTAGGCCAAAAAAATATAATAATGGTAACTAACTGCCTATCCTGACCAACATATAACGCGGAGTTACAATCGATTTTGGTATGCTTCTTTTATAGAATCTGAATTTCTTTTAGAACTTGAGAATTTTTTCTTGCAAAATTAAGAGGTTAAACTTAACTACTATCCTTTATTAATATTGATAAGTCTGGTTGAAATGAATGGAAAGCGAATTAATACCATTGGGTAAAGCCGGTATATAGATCTTCAGAATGTTTTATAATTTTCATTATTACCGTTTTCTCGAAAGTGTTCTGACATAAGGCTATAGACTATTTATTTACCATCAAGATAATTGAAAGATCTACCAAATCAGTGAGAAGAATTCGAAGTCGCCACAAAAAATATAGTGTCATATGGACAGTAACAATTAAAGTATAGAAACTGAATTTGACTTAAATATGCATTTTGATTATTGAAAATGACGGAAAAATGATATAACTTTTACAGAAATTGTTGCATACTCTATTCCTTTTGTGCGTCAAACTGTAGGAAATTAGTCGGGATACTCTTGTCTTGACACAGGACGACAGGATTCTTTCAACGAGAAAAAAATATTTGGCGTGTTGATGATGGGCTATGGTCCCAAAAGTTGACTTTTCAGAATTAAAGGTTAACGTTGAAGGAGCATATGCTCAAGGACGTAACATGTTTTGACAAATAACGAATAACGTATGGTCTAGTGCAACATAACGCATTCTTGAGAAGAATGGGGAGTCCGACCCTGCTCAGCTCAAGAAAATAGTCGACACTGTACCGCAGTTGTACTGCGACTGGTGACAAAACAACGCTGTCAGCAAAATATCGGGCTCTCCACCCTGGCATTACTCGTTCATAGTGGAATTGACCAACATCAGTGTGTTCATATCGTAGCCAGCTATAAATTATAGTATAATGAAATTTTAATGTGGGTGTGTTTGTGTATTGATTTGTGTAGTAGCAGAGACGGGCGGATGGCAATTGTATGCGACGGATGACTCGTATGCGAAATAACTTTAATCAACCGCTGCGCGCAGTTGCGGCGTTAACTCGCTTTGTTTTGTCCGACGGGAACCACTTCGCGATCACAACTTTTGTTAATCCGCGTCACATTTCAGTATTAGGTATGGACCAATCTTTCCAATTTTTCAATTGACAAACGTTTGTACGTAGGTTCGCAAACGTTGTTTGACCAAAATTGCTTCTCTAAAAATGTTCCTACAAGGATAGCCGTTATTTCTGAAGCACTTGGTATATCAAATCTTAAAGCGTTCCGACATTGAAATTACTTGCCAACCAACGTCCTGGAAAAATGGATGGAGTTAAGCAACGACATCTTGTGAACTCTTGAAGTCACTCTTCAAGATTCTCCAACAGATTTTTCGAACCTTCTTCAGTGGCGTTTAATATTTAAAAAAAATCCAGCAAAATTGACTGGGAAGTATAAAGCTTCTATGATCGACCTTAAAATCAAGGAAGTTGACACCTTTTCGTTAAAATCGGTTGCTTATAATAATAAGTGTCAATTGTCAACTTTTATACAAAATTCTTTCTCAAAAAGATTTCTCGGTGCACTGGTACTTTCTATGATACTCGGCCATATTACATCAAAGGGCTCTACTTGTATATTATATACTTACATTACAGTAATGGTAGTAATAATAAATTGATAAATATCCATTCAATTTCATTTTCTCTATCATCTTAGTATTGACCAAGTTTTCCTCTGACACCGCTAATAACGAATTTTTCATCCATTTATACCATTAGTTGTGTGCCATTTGTGTAAGTTAAAGTAGCAATTAAAATGTTGTCTGTTCTGTTTAACTAATACGTTCATGGTATAGGCGTTACTTTATAAATGATGAGACATAATATTTGTTGATAACAGTTTTATTTCTCCAAATTGATCTGTAAAACAAAAGAATTTCAAACAATATAGAAACCTTAATCTAAAACAAAGTTCTTCTCTTCGAAATGTAAACTATAAATAAATACCTAATTGCTTGTACAAATTTTATACAAATGAATCACTGATTGTTGATTTTTAAAGATGTTTGCTTCTTTCACAGGTGTTACAATACATCTGAACTGATCAGTTTTTCACCATTTCTATGTAAACTGTACAAATTTAAATGCTTCACATAATTTCTCACAATTAGCGTACAGATAACATAATTATCAATTTGTTTTAGCGACTGTTCGTGACATGGTACGAGACCGAACTTCTTTAATTTGCATATATTACTTTAAAATATATATTTAAATAATAACTGTAATTTAGTTGTTATACGTAACAGAAAGTATAGGTGTAGGTGGTGTAGGTCTTTCATTTGTTTTTATTTGAAGATTTTACTGTATTACAATTTTTTTACCAGAGTTTTTACCTCTGATTACAAGTATGTAAAGTTATTATAAAATTTCTTATGACAAGTGTCTAAATGTTTCATATGAAACCTTAAATTGTAAAAAGGGAATGAAAAATGTCAATAGTCATGAGTACTACCAATGAAAATTACACTCTATGATTGAAGAAACAATCAGGATATAATAAACATACAAAAAGTTACATAAACTGATTACTTCACAGCACTTGCATAAAATTGCAATGTAATACGCATAATGTTAATGCATTAACAGTTTTAACAAATTTATCGCTGCATGCATCAGTCTTTATTAGTTTGTCTTTTGTGCGATTTATTACCGGTTATTAAACATGTTAGTTTATTCGTAGCTAACGAGATGCTCAAATAGGTTTCGAATAGAAAAATGAGCGACGATAATTTGACGTAATTTCGTCAATAATCACTTCGACAAATACGACAACGATTGATTTATTGTTATCCTATAGATTGGTCAAATTCAATTATTATGTACTTGCCAGACGATTGTTTGACAAGTGACAACAAGACACTTTTTCTATATATTATGTATAATATGAAGGTATGTTCATCTTTTATTTAACAGCGTTTGTTTGAAACCAACAATATAGAAACAACAATGGACCAAATTCGAACAGAATGTGTTTTGAAGAACTACTGCAACAAAAATCAAGAAGATATAAAGTGGAATTGCTCATCATATGGCGCTCATTCAACAATTTGTTAGATCCCCAACAGAATTAATTATAAATTGATCTCTATCATGCTAGTATTGTGCAAGTTTTGCTCTGACACCGTCATTAAAGAATTTTCCATTCATAGCAGTAGTTGTGTGCCTTTTGAGTGGGTTTAAGTAGCAATTCAAATGTTGTCTGTGTTCTGTTGAACTAATACGTTCATGGTATTTGCGTTTCTTTATAAATGATGCGACATAATGTTACTCATGACTGTGAGATGTCGTATTATGAAAAAAGTACTTCGCTAGTAAATTCTTATTCGACGTTTATAATACCGACCGTAAATTGATCTGAAAAGCCAACGAAGATCAAACAACATAGAAATATTATTCCAAAACAACGCTCTTCTTTTCGAAATGTAAACTATAAATAAACACCTAATTGTTTGTAAAAATTTTATACAAATGAATCACTGGTTGTTGATTTTTAACGATGCCCGCTTCTGTCAGAGGTGATGCAATACATCTGACCTGGTCATTTTTTCACAATTTCTATGTAAATTGTTCAAATTTAAATGCTTCACATAATTTCTTACAATTAGCGTACAGATAACGTAATTATCAATTTGTTTTAGCGAGTGTTTGTGACATGGTACGTGACCGAACTCCTTTAATTTACATATATTATTTTAAAATGTATATTTAAATAATTATTCTAATTTAGTTGTTAAACGTAGCAGAAAATGTATACATGGTGTATCTCTTTTATTTGTTTTTATTTGAACATTTCACATTTTCAACATTTTTAAATCCTAGAAATATGACTTTTTATCCCAGATTACAAATATGTAATTTATTATCAAATATATTATGAAAATATCGAAATGTTTCACGTGCCACCCTGAATTGTAAAAAAGAAATGAAATCTGTTAATAGTCATCAGTGTTACCACTGAAAGCGATACTCTATGATTAAAGTAACAATCAGGATATAATAAACATATAAAAAGTTACATAAACTGGTTACCTACTTCACAGCACTTAATAGAATTGCAATGTAATACGTATAATAATGCACTAACAGTTTTAATTAACAGTTCCTCCCGGTGTGAATTCCCAATATTTAGTTGCTTAATTCATCGCAATATCTGTTTTTTTCGAAGAATACACAGTTTGAAGTAAAAGTTGGCTGAATCTTTTTATTTCAACAAGAGATTTTATGCAATTATGCAATAGAGGGATTTTTGTGATCGGCGACCTACTTGACTTTTACACTTTAAATATATATTTGCCTTTTTCTTGTAAATTATCTGCCTTGTTTTTTCTTGTAAATTATCTGCAAAGAACACTTGATAGTTGGTTTATAAAATTATATTTGTTTGAATGTGGAATGAAAATGTCTAGTGGTGACGTGAATTAATAATTGGGTATAGATTTGTCGTTACCAGCACAATTGACCATAATTTACAAATAGGTACTATGAAAATAAGCTAAATTTGTAAAAATTATTAATTACACTGGTCAACAAGGTTTTGGTAACTTTAATGACACCAATATTTTTTTTGATATCTATACATATTATAAAAACAGGTATAAAAATTTTCCCAGTGGTCTCATTCAGGGGAGCCTAGTTCAGGTTTTTTGTTCATGTGTATACTATTTTATAAATTTTTTGTTTGATTTTTTGTTAGTTAAATGAACAATAATTTATAAATAAATTTAAATTAAATTTTATTAAGATAGTTGTATTATTTATTTATTACCAACACCGTATTTGCTCTAAAATGAGTTCTTTTTCATTCAAAATTATCGAAATAGTTATTTAAGTACAAAGAGCATAAAGGCGGATTTTCCTAGAACCAGGTTTTTTACGCAACGTACAACGTAAAACCGTTGATTGTCAACGAATATAGATAGTCAGCCCTGGGTTAGTCGGGGCCTTGACGTCCAGAGGACAGGCTTTTGAGCAAGATTCATTTACATAGCCTTTTCGACTTCTATATTTATTATATATTTATGCTCGCACTCAGCCAGTTCGCACCGACTGCGTGCATAAAAGTATATAAGTCAAAAACGCTATAATTTGGGAATAAATATTGCTCAAAACCCTGCCCTCTGGATGTCAAGGCCCCAACTAACCCATGGCTGACTATCTATATCCATTGACAATCAACGGTAAAACGCTTAGCGCAATACGCCGGCATGTCACCAATAGGGAAGCAGTGTGACTGTTTTCCTACAGAGCGCAAAACGTGACACGACAGCGTTGTAAGGCTAAGGCGGCCGTGATAGTCTGACTGGTTTTAGAGGAGTCAACGCGTCGTACGTCGCGTATTGTCACATGTCAATGTCAAAATACAAGATGTGAAAAGTTCGTTTCGTATTGTCAAAAGTGACATGAGCTAGTTACCATGCGATTGTCATGCATTCACTCTTTCTACGACATGTGAAAGGAGTGACCCATGAGTGACACTAACGTTGGGCGCGTCTTCTCCATGTCTTCTCAGACGACTGTCACTTCTGACAACACGCAAAGATCCCTTGACCAAACTATAAGTAGGTACGCCACCTGAATAGCTGATGCGCCACGACTGGAAAACACAAACGCGCTGCGTATTAACGTTCCTGTCGACTTGAAATGCCACTACACATTCGGTTGTACGCTGCATAAAAAACCTGCTCCTAGAAAAACCCGCCATTAGTTGGATGTTTATGCCTCGAGTGTGACAGTTTAAAAAGCGCTAGGGCCGAAAGGCCCGAGAGTTTTTTAAGTCGCCCGGCGGACTCTTTTCAGATAACTTAGAAAAAACTGCATTTTGCGAAATAATTAAATACATTTTACATCTAAATCTCCTCTAGACCTTCTATTACCCACGTACAATAATTATCGCCCCACATCCGAACAACTCATTTGATAGCTTGATGAAAAAAAAATTTTTTGCACTATTAACATTAAAGTTGAAAAACAACAGTGAGTTACTGTTTATACTGAAATATTGATATTTTTACCAAAAACGTTATAAGAAACTTTTCCTACTGTCACTTAAAATATTGTTGCATTTTCAGGAAATGTTTTTAAAATTGATTACGGTATAAATTAAATAAATAAAATAGAATGTATGTACTGCAATCCGCAGTGTCTGTCCTAAAGTGCGTATCTGCAACAAAGTTGAAACCGAGAAAAACGAGTTTGAATTGTTTCACTTACATGCAAATTGACAGAGCAAATAGATAGAAAATAGATACCTTCCATAAACATTATTGTCACCGGTTATAGTGGGCGCATTCCATAGTGACGGTCGGGACAGTTTAACTCATTTTCTGATACATGTTTGGTTATAATATAATGTGTAATATAAGCTATACAGGGTGTCACTAGAGTCGCGGAGGTTGCTATAGCATTTATCTTTAGAGAAGGAAAATGTATTTAATACAAAAGTTGTTTGGCCTATTATTCTCTACAACGTAAAATTATTTTAATTTATACTGTTTGTTGCATTTAGGCGTGGCAGAAAAAAATGTACTTTTTTAAATGGATTTCCCATAAATTGTAACATATTATGATTGCGAAGAAAATTGTCTTTCCAATTGTATGAGGTGATATAGACGTAAAACTAATAGTTTTTGCAATAGTAAATTTTTAATTTAAAAAATGGCCTTTGCGCGCCTTTTTTGAAAACTTCGTAATAACGACATTTTGCCAGATATTTTCTTACAATTTTGTCAGAAAGTAACCGAAACTAATGGGAAGGTGAGTACCGAAATAATAATACGCTACACAGGGTGTTCCTAGCACGTAGTATATTTTAATATTCTACAATGGATTTTTCTTGAGTTTTTAAATGGAAAACCCTGTATATTATTTGCTGCTTGCATTTCCCGTTAAGTCGTCTTTAATTTATGTAAGTACGGCATATGCCTATTTCTGCCCTTTGTCGTGATAGTTGGAATTTAAAGAAAATGTGTAATAAAGTATACCAATATCGTGCTTGAATGTTACACCGTGTATAATTTGCATTCCATAAAAGTACATTTCTTTTCTGCATCGCCTAAGCCCTAAATGCAACACCAAGTATAAAAGAATAATTTTGCGTTGTAAAAAATGATAAGCTGTATAAGCTATATAAACATGTGCCTATCAAAAGGGAAAAAATATTATTCAAGATATTATCAATCAATACTTTGGTTAACTTTAGTTAATCAACAACAATCTTTGGTTACAAACAGCAGTTCGCCCGTTCCGGATACCAAAAAAAATGTTTAATACATAAAATTTTACAAAAATTTAACTTACTTTCTTCCGCAAATAACAGAGATTGTTATCAGTGGTGTTAAATACCCGGGTATTTATTATCACCCGGGTAAATACCCAAAGTGGATATTTATAGTGGTTAGTTATAAACTTAATATTTTTATTAAAAATAGCAGTTAAAGGAAATATTTAATTACTAAATAAAGGTTTTTCTTTTATCACAAAATTAAAAGGTATTCCCTTATCACAAAATAAAGGTTATTCTTATAAAAATAAAAACATTTTTAAAGCAAAGAATAAATATATCAGTCTCATCTGACGATATATCAAGTGCAGACATTTCCTTGTCATCATCGTCCATTCAATCATGTGAATCTTCCATATTTTCGGATTCTGTTATCGAAGAACATTTAGGCATTTACCAGATACTTATGATTATATGTTAAGTATGTCAACTTAGCGGCTTTTGTCGTTGTTAATAAATTTCTTATAACTGAAATATTTTTCATTATTTGTAATCAAGAGTACACATCTACAGAGTGTCCCTTTTTTTCCCCGCATAACTTTTTATTCAGATAGTAATTGCTGCACTGAATAAAAAGTTTTATATTGGGCCCATTTGTTGTGTTTATTACTTAAAAAATTACAACCGTTTGAAATAATTGTACATTAATTGCAAAACTGTAAATTAAATGACGTAACTTCTTTAGGAATTGATAAACCCAATGAGTCGGCAAGAATGAAACTTTATACTCAGAATGACAATTACTTGTAGAGAAACAAATGTCTAAAAAGTTTCATATATATTCATATATTTTCGTTCATTTGTTTATTTAGTTTATTTTTAACATTCTGAATTTTTTACTTAAATTTATTTACTTTTAATTTTGTTATGGGTATTGATTGTGCTCTTTCTTTGTTTTAGCATTGTTTGATATGTAGTTTATTCTTTATTTTTCTTTATTTAGTTAATATTTCAAGCGGCTGTAACTTGGCGTTGAGAAAACAATTAGGTCCCTACGAAAAGTTATACTCAGAATTACATTTACTATCTAAAAATAATTCTTGCGGGAAAAAAGTGTTACACTGTATAAATATCTCTGAAATGTTGTTAAATGGTGTTTTAAGGATAAAGACGATAAACACCCAAAATTTAGGTTCCCACCCGCCGGGTATTTACCCGGCCCACATCACTGATTGTTATAGAATCGCTTTCTGGGGCTACTCTGTTAAATTATCTATCAATTATTTCTGTTATTTAACATTATGTTACTTAACATTCTATTTCACGGTTCTTCACTGAATTACTAATACATAACAATGTTGCTCATAACATGTACACTACCAAAACTAGTCATTTGTTTGACACACGCATTTTCCTCTATGATACACAACGTTCAATCATTGTTTACGAGGCACTACTATAAAAAGAAAATACATACTAATAAATGTTCTTACGTTATTGATCAATTTTGTTTAGTTTACTACAAAAAATAATACTAAAATCCGCACGTGTTTAGGCACAAATGAAGTAGCTATTGTTTTTTTTTCTTTTAAATCATCTCATCCTCAATATGTTACATTATACCACTACGTGTGAGTAGTTCTTTAGACGTTTAACTATGTCTTTATTATCGCTGTTGAAAATAATGCTTAATTCATTTTATGGTCACCTTTAACAGTAGTAATTAAACTTTTAATCCAGTTTTAGTGGGAATCATACCGAATTTTATGGTCCAAACGTGTTTTGAAATCAGTTTCCGTATTTAAATTTTTACAACTGGTATTATTGCTCAAGGTTATTATAGACTTCATATTAATTATACCCTCGATTTGACGTTAGATTTTGTTGAGATTTACATTTAAATATACTAAAAACATAATTTAAGGAAATCCGCTGTTATGCTACATATTGGTTACTTGGTCATAATATTAGCGGACTTTGTACAGAATTCCCTGGTAGCAGACGTGTCAATAGGCTCATCGTCTCGAATATTCTGATGTCATGTGCCTATTTTAATTGGATTGTTGGTTGCTGGGAGTTTAACCGGGAATTAAATTGTATCGTCACGTGATTCAGAGTCACATGCCCGGTTCTTTTTAATACGCAAAGTGATGTCTCAAGTTGTATTGACAACTTTAAATTGCCCATAATTAAGTGGTATTCCTCGGATTCCCCTTGTGATTATTTATATTATTAAAATTTATTAATTGGATCCTGTCTGGAATTGCTCTTCTTAAATTTATACGGCTAAGAAAACAAGAATAATACATTTGATCAGGGTCTAAATATTGTCTAAAAATAAATGTTTCTTCTGTTATAAAATTTACATTTAGTTACTTCGTTTTTGAGATACACATTATATACAATGTGTGTTCGAAATAAGTGCATTCAGTTTAAGTCCTAATAGCTCTTGATAACTATACCAAAAAATACTTGTTACGATGTATATAATACCTATACATCATATAAAAAAGTTTTAGTCCTATAACTACTATAAGTGCAGTTATACAAACACATTATATCATTGTGAGACACGAATTTAAAAAAAGAATGAATTTTACTAATTATATTCTGAAACATTTGATTGGTTGGTAAACATATTTGACATCAAATACCAAGTGTCCAACAAAATGGACGCTTGGTTTCATGAGCACATATATTATTGTTTTTTATACTTTGTGTTTGTTATAAACTCATAACGAAACCGCTTTCGGTGTCGTTATGATAACACTAGATGACTAACCTTTAAATAACTTTTAGTTTTCCAAGATTGGTGAGATTGATGTCAAGTGTCAAATGATGCTGACATCTCAATCGCTATTGGCTCGCCTCAATCGTATTTGACAGTTTTACCACAACTACCAACTGTTGAAGATAAAACTACTCTAGATTGTAAGATGACAGTCGCAATTATCGAAATGTATATAAAATTAATGTCTCAAAGTATAAAAAATAGTATATAACACTCGTTTTATAAGACGTATTGGCGCACTTGTTCCATTGAAGCGTCAGAGCGCAAAAGTTTACTTTTTGAATCCTCAACTTAATTTTTTTTTCTTTTACCTTTATAGTAAACGGTTTAAAATGTTGGAGTAGCATCGGCATAACTGATTCTATCTAAAAGCACTTATAACACAAGTCGATCAACTGGTCCCTTTTCATATTCACACATATTGTTTACTGTAGGTAACACATCTTTTGTGTATGGAATGTGAATACGGGTTTTGGAAACATTTCCTTTCACTGAATACAAATCCATACAAGCCATACAAATGTCGAAAAAGTGATCGTGGTAACTACTTCCAATAAACAATGTACATAAGATGGTGATACCCAGGCCATACGCAAATTTTAAATAAATCAAAAATTACAGCCACAACCGGGATTTGAACCAGGGACCTTTGCGTTTCTAGCACAATGCTGTCCCCTGAGCTACTGAGGGCTGAGGCCTGAGGTGTCACGATAGGTTAGGCTTTGGTAGTGTTGGCTACTTCCTTACCTAGATATGACAATTTTCCCTAATAAATGTCATATGCCTCAGTATCTCAGATGGGAGAGCATAGTGCTAGAAACTCAAAGGTCCCTGGTTCAAATCCTGGTTGTGGCTGTAATTTTTGATTTATTTAAAATTTGATCCTGCCTGAATATCACCATCTTCTATACATTGATTATTTCATCATTTGGGTAGTAAGTCCGTATGATACGGTATGTCCGTATATTCATTTCTAGTAATTTTTCCAATAAGTAAGCACGTAGGCTTTCATGGCCACAATCATGTAGAAAATAAACTGCTTCCGGGTTATGCCGTGTGTCAAGGTTTGTAAATGCTGACGTTTCGCGAACCATATTGCTCGCTTCTTCAGAGCTAACTGAATACTAAGTACAGTACTGACGTACAATACTGAGTACAGAATTCAGTTAGCTCTGTAGAAGCAAGCAACATGGTTCGCGAAACGTCACCATTTACAAATCTTGACACACGGCATAACCCGGAAGAACTTTACTTTCCAAATTTTTCCAATAATTTATTGTACATAGGTGAAATGGCCTTGGTCCCTCAAAAAACCGTCACAGTAATCCTAAAACTTACAATTATTTTACCTGAAATCTTGAAAGTTTTATTACAAGTGCGCTTGAAGCTACGACAGGATTAAGTGTTGCGCGGGATCTTCCAAGCAAAGCCAAAACCACAAAAAAATGACGTTATTTACTATCCATTCACAAACTATGTATTCCATTCAGCAAATAAATGTCCCAATATTCAATTATGGTTTTCTTGAAAATGTTCTTCTTGTCCTGCTACACAAAATATATATGGTACCATTAAGACAATTAAAAGATATATCAAAATCAGTAAGAGAATATGGGGTGGCCAAAAATGCGTATTTTGATCATTTGAAATCGACGTGCCTGAAGATTTTTTTAAAATAACTTCAATTGTAACGATTTTATTCCTTATTTTTGCCGCTCACTGGTATTAGTTCTTTAATAAAACCCATACAATTCAGTTATTGTTAATACTTTACGCCAACGATTCTCAACAATTGACCAGCTTAGTACCTAAATACATAAAATAAAATTAAATCAATTGCAATATTTTGTGTTTTATTTAGAAAGCAAACCCGGATGTAAAACAGGACACCTCTATTATTACGTAGAAATACAACCGACTAAAAAAATATGTTAAAAATAGGTTAATTATTATGAATATTCTGTTAGCAAGAGACCAGTGTATTAATTCCTCCTGGAGGTCACATAGTAGACCTGTGAATCCGCTTGTTTTCCTTCAGAAAACACTTAACCAATTAGACGATTTCACTGAACTGAACTAAGAAAAGATTACCGTCAAAATATTTATTCTGCAATATTTAGAAACACGTCTCTGGTATGTGTACAGTAATATACAATCCGTTGTGCGTGTACCGGCACAACAATTCCACGTGATTTCATTGTCAGGATCCATGACCTGGTGCTTCAAAATGTGTTATGTTGGACAGCAATTAATTTATTCAGTCGCGTTGTCTTCAATAGATCGATGCCGTGCGCCTTTTAATTGAGTCTCATGCGGGTTCGTTTAACTACAAAAGCGTCGGATGGAAATCATGTGTCATACCAGCTAATAAAACTTTGTTACCTTTTGATTAAAGAGGTTAATGCGTAAAGTGTCATCACATGTATGTGTGATCGAGAATCCGAAAAATACTATTAGCCCGGTCAACAAACTACTATTGTCACCAGTGAAAGGAAAGAAATACACGTTTTCCTGTAAGACAACTGTTTTTAAAACATTACCAGAAATACGTGAAGTTTAAATTTCATTTTTTTTTTAATTTTTTAAAATAAACTGAAACTCTTTACAGCAAATTCTTTCTCATTAATTTCCCTAAAAAAGGACAATTTTTTACTAAAAGTGCAAAAGTGGTATGCTGTTAAAATAAAATATAAAATAAAATCCGGAAATGTACCATTTGGGTATCAATTTATTTTGCGGCTTGACAGATTTTTCCCTGGGACTATGTCTCCTGTACTATGCCTCCATAGAAAATATGCACTCTGGACCTAACGCAGTTACGATATGTTAACGAATGAAGCATCAAATGAAGAGCAAGTAAAGAATGCAGAGCATAGATATAAAATTTGCAGATATTTCGGTGTGTGGAGATGCAACACAGAATAAGGGACCAAGTATAGTGCCGCAAAAACGCAATCCGTAACGTGCCGTACCGCATGCAGTTCCGGACGACGAAATTAGTATTTATAGTGCCGCAATGACCTCAAACAAATTGAGCGCCATCTAGTGGAGACGTATATACACAACGGCACATAACCTCACATGTCAGTGTTATTGTTGATTGTATTTAGCAGTGGTAGATCGTGGTAGATATAATAAATTATGGACGAAGGGCTTGTTGCAGCAACAATACATTCTGAAGTCGTTCTCGTTCTGTGTTCTCGTTGCCACAAACTATCAAAATACTATCAGTTACCCTACAACTTACTGGAAACTACTATTCACTCGCTGGTACACGTACAGATGGCGCCAACGCGCGCATACGCCGGAAAACGTAAGATATAACACGCAGGAGATGAAATTCGGTGCGGTCGAGAACGAACTTCACGGTTAACGGAGACTCACTATAATCGCGGAGTGGAAATTAT
This sequence comes from Aphodius sticticus, assembly GCA_963966075.1. NCBI lineage: Eukaryota > Metazoa > Arthropoda > Insecta > Coleoptera > Scarabaeidae > Aphodius > Aphodius sticticus. Next base: position 21,585,639 of record OZ014508.1, read on the forward strand.
GTACATTGATCTTTTTACTCTCAGTTATTACGGTGCGGTCACGTCACTGTACTTGGTCCTTTAGAGCAGTGCTCCGCAAGCTCCTCCCACTGTCCTTCTCCCGCTCACGGCAGTCTCATAGCCTCGTACGGCACGCACTGTGCCGCGGCACAGTGCTTGCGGAGCCCTGCATTAGAGAGACGAAAGTGGTTGACTTTGCGGTTGAAATGCGTGAAGAATGAAGTACAAAGTACGTAAACTAAGACCTTTCTTTTGAGAAATATAGAGAAAACAAAACCTTTGAGGTGCTGGACAATTTACCGATAAGGTGATAAAAGTATTGATAACTTTCTATGGTATAGACATAAGAAGTCATGGGCCACGTACTTGCTATCATATGATCTCTAACTGCCACCAGTTTTATAAAAATGGAAATGTTGTAAACTCGATTTGTACAACGATTTGTCATCAAGAGAGATGCTACAATGGTGTTTAGCTGGCGACAATCCAAATAACAACAAAATCTACTGTCTGGCGCCGTGCGTCCAATCATGTTCCCTTTGGCTCAAAATCCATCAATTCAAATCAATATTGCGTCTTTAAAACGATAAGAATTGGCAACAAACAAAGATATTAGCAAATATGCGTGACAAACAACATCTAGCGAGACCGACGAGATCCACACTCGATGCATCAAAAGAAACTCGGACAGGGCGTAGAAACAAGCAAATGTCTCAAAACGATTTCTACGAAGCAGAGAAAGGAATACTGTAACACCCTGGTATAGCTGATTAGCAGAAAAATACTCGATATGCCTGTCTAAACTTGACTTGAAACTTTTATTAATCAATTTGAAACTTTTATTGCGGGTTCAACAACCATTGCTTGATGACTTGATAAACCAGAAACAGCGTCATGTAATTTTTATTTAATAGCAAACAATTTTGAGAGCCACTTCGATCATTTGAGTTTGACAAGTCACCATTTCCTCAAATATGCATACATTTTTCTTTCTTTTTCTTTTTCGTACTTTTTTATAAAAAATATTATTTTTTTTTGTTGGGAAATACCTACCAATATCGTTAATAAAAATCCAAGCGGTACTTTTAACGTGTTAATAATAATAATAATAATAATAATCCACGCCTTAACATCCCCCAACAGCTTTCGCCACTACGGGGGCATCGGCATCGGCAGGCCCGAATTACCATTATTATGGCCCGCGTCTCTGACACGTCTTAAGTATTAAGGCTTTCAGCATTCGCCGTGGAGTAAGGGAAAACCACAGAAAAGCCTTTACTCTGAAAGCAGGGAAAAAACGAAATAAACCGGAATCCGCCATTAGAAGAGTTGAATACTTTAAATTAAAAAAGGTTTCATTTTTCTAATTTAACATGGCTGAAGAGAACCTGAGTTTACCCTAAATATAAAAAATACGGGTTTCTTTAACTCCCTTCAAGGTCGTCAAATAGAAAATATGTGATTTTTTTTTCTATTGAAACACCTAAATGATACCTCATACGACTTACTTTCCCTAATATGCTGTTTCAGAAGTTGGTTCCGTCTTAAAACTCAGCATGCCATCAATCTGCAGGTTCTGAACTGTAGGTCTCCAGAAATCAAAGCTGGGCACAAACGCGTTAATCGGTTAATCGTTAATTAACGAAGTTAAATTTTTCGTTGATATAACTTTTAAGTTAACTTTCAAAACCATTAACGGGCTGACTAACTTCCGCTACATTCATCATCCGTTGATTCAAGTCCTTTAAATCGGAAATATCATCAATAAATATTTCAAATTGTTGTATAGGCATTATGTGCAAGTTCGGACTTGGTTTTGTTTACATGTGTGACGTACTACTTTGTGTGACGTGGCCCAGTATATAAGGCATGCGCGCGAATTGTTTTGTTTTTAGTTGTTTCAACTCCAACCCCCTTAAGCCTCCTTCACGCCCTTTACTTCATTCTGTGCAATTCAAACGCGCAATTAAAATTCTCAAGCCCAATGTGATTTTTTGTTTTACTCTATGAAATATTTTAAAATTACCAAGTTACATGGTATTAGGATCAGTTCGATCAGTTCTAAATATGTAGGTGCGTGCGTTTATAGCAACAACCTAGGAGTTATTGTCTAAAACGAAAATTTGGTGACACCACTGTGTATAGACGCGAAACATAACCTATTCCGCCTTTCGTTATTTGTTATTTGTTTGCCGTGATTAAAACTGTGTGTGCAAGTATTGTAGTAAAAAAATAAAAATCACTGATGTTCAAGCCATGCGATTTATTAAAGTTGCACAGATGTAAATGGTGTACAAATTGTCAAAAATTGAACTGCATAGATATAAAAGTAGCTTTAGTTAGTCTTTTGATCTTTGTATCTCGCAATATAGTTCTTTTAGTTACCACTGTATCTAGTTTGAAAAGTTTCTAAGGCAATTTTTACATATGCAACCGCAAGAAAGGTCCGCAGTTATTTGGGTTGCATACTCACCGGTAGATCGGCACTCAACATAACCTATATTTTTTTTTATAAAAAGTTAACGATTAACGGTTAACGTTAACTTCCGTTACATTTGTAACAAATTAACGGACTATCGGTTAACGAAGTTATCTTTTTCGTTAACGGATCGATGATTAACGAAGTTACTTTCTGATTAACTTTGCCCAGCTATGCCAGAAATGAATTATGAATGCTTTCAAACGTTATATAGGGTCAAAATACTGACACTTACGTAAGACACAGACACCCAGTAAAAGTACACATTTTTTTATTTATCCTGTACACCACAAGATATAACTTCACAAGTGATGCTTTGACTTAATGCCAAAGTCTTTCTAGAACTTGTTAATAAATTTTCTGTACAGACAAAATAACCATTCTCAAGCAATACATAATTTAAAGGTTTGTTTTTTCCTGAAAAGTGTATATGCCCAATCATTTGATCGAACAGACATTTTTCTAAGAATTTATCATACGAATTGAAACAGTTTAACATATAAATGTATTATTATAAATGTTGGTTTCCGCCAAGAACTCTGAGGAAAACAAAACAAACGTGCTATAAACTGACAGGATAATAAATTTGCGCAATTTGTCACAATTAGGATGCTGCAAATGGTGAAAGGAAAATGCCAAAGCCAATGGTATAAATATGGATGAAATATAAGATGACAGAAGCAAACAGTGTAATGTCTTTGTGACTGTCGCATTAACGGCAATAAATGTAATCAATTGCTTTGTTTCAATTACGGATGCAATTTAACGGACTAAGATTTAAAATAAATATGAGGCGATACACAGCAAGCCTCAACGACGTTTCGTGAGTTAAACAGAATTCCAATAATTGTCTGCCACTTTCTAGAACTTATTTAATGACCGGGTTTAATTTAAGTCTGGATTGACTTTGAAGATTGTTAGAAATTTAAAGATCGAAAGAAGAGCAACTTTAACAGTTTTTGGTGCTTTAGTCCATAGTCACAGTCCGAATTTGTATTTAACATACAGACCGAAAGCAAAAATTGAAAACTCAAATCTCTGTAATCGTTCCAGTTGAAGACAAATTTGTGAACAAGCACTTTAGTAGTTATAGATAATAGAGATATCAAATTTTGGATCAGGAATTAGAATTAAACTATTGTTAGGCTATGTTCTAAAAAATATTTTCTTTTATTTATATATTTTAAAATATTGTTGATAGATTGAGAGATGAAATACGTACAAACGATCAAAACGAATAATGAAGTATTGAAATAGCTATAACATATTAAAATCCCATATCTGAGCATAAAATTAAATTTAAAACAACTTTTCCCAATAACATTTTATATTTAATTGTGAAAAACTAATAGTTTACTATTGAGCAAATTGAGATGTTTTGTTTTATCCTCAAGAACTTTTTCGGTAATTTGCTCAGTTAAATACGGTTAAAAAATGTTAAGAACACCTGTCAAAACTTACATATCACAAGTTTCACAAAAACTTTTTTTTAGAGATAATTTGGAATGGTAATGATGTGAATACTAAAAATTTAGATATTTGTTATGTGGGGACGCTTTCAAATCCTAGACATATTTTCTTTGTAACTTTTCATTGCATCTTCATTACGTAGAAAATTACCCAAAATTCACATATTTTCCTGGTCCCAGTTGCAGAAAATGTATATCAAAATCACAAAAGGCAACAACAGTATAGGGTTGAGTTCACTTCCAGTGGGACACTGTAGATATACTTACGTCCTTGCTTACTGTCTTACTTTTAAAACAATAAAATATATACATTTATTTAACGTCACTTGTGTGAATTGAAGATACCATTATCTAGAGCAAATGTTTCTGTTCAGGGAATACTGAACAGAAACTCTAAAATTTAAGAGATTATTGGACCTTCGAAAAGTTGCTTTAACAAATTAGTAACTAACAGAAGGAGACAGCATTGGTTTTAGTATTTTTTTTGGGAATGAACACGCAATTCTTAAAGAATATAAGCAGAATTACTCCTCGCATACTAATATACGATAAAAAGACAGCAATATTAGTTGAAAAACAGACAATTTCAAAAATTCTGGAATAGGAGTTTGCTGATTCTGAAATAAATTATAATTAAATAATAAATAAGAAAACGTTAATAAACAATAGAAAGGCGACATAATTAGTTGAAATTCATTCAGTTACTGAGATGGAATGTTTAAATAAAAATAAAAGCAGTGACAAAACATTTTATATTTAGTTTTGAGGTAACAACTTCATAACCGTGGCTGTTAAAACCGAAAATACAGGGAATAATGAACAGAAACTCTATAATTTAAGAGTTTATTGGACCTTCCATAAAAGTTATTTTAACAAATTAAATAACCAATAGAAAGGAGACAGCATTAGTTTTAGTGCTTTTTTGGGAATGGACACGCAATTCTTAAAGAATATAAGCAGAATTATTCCTCACATACTAATAAACGATAAAAAGGCAACAATATTAATTGAAAAACAGACAATATCAAAAACTCTGAGATAGCAGTTTGCTGACTCTGAAATAAATTATAATTATAGTTAATAATAAAAGGTTATTAAACAATACAAAGGGCGACAAAATTAGTTGAAATTCATTCAGTTACTGAAAAGGAATGTTTAAATAAAAAAAAATGCAGTAACAAAACATTTTATTTTAGTTCTGAGGTCACAACGTCATAACCGTGGCTTGTAATATAAATCTGTGTGAAAAGCGATATAGATTGTTCAGACTGAATGCAATTTGAGTTTAACAACACATGTAGGCTCTCTGTTTGACATATTTAATTTAGAATAGTAAACTAACAAATAAGACAAAAAACACAATTTATTTTCAATGCTGAAATTAAAAATGTTTTGAAAACTTGTAAAGTTTTCAGGTAGAAATTACAAGCAAAATAATTTGCTACATGGCAACTGAAGCAATACAATAAAACCTGTTGTGAGAAAGAATAATGTTGTTAACGTTAGAATATTTTGTGCAATATAGCTTCGTTAAAGGTTTAGAACTCCTTCTCTCTTGGCATTTATATCAGCGTATGTTATACCATTTATAACATTTTCCACCTAGATAAAAAATATGTTTAACTACAAAAATAGATACACAACAGTCATCATTCAAAAGACTATATCCATAGACTTAGTTGGGATGATGAGACAAATAAGCTTTTGAACAATTGTAGTTATTTTTATTTTATTGTAATATATTTCACAAATACATCTTGGTATTAAAAACTAACTCCTCTCAGAAGATTTTGTAACAGCGCCCATGTACCTTTTTATTGTATTTCTTAAATAATTTCTTCAGTTTTCCTTTTAATTAATAGAAGTGTGAAATGGCGTTTTCCTATGAAAATCTATCATGAATTCATCGGTAAATGCGGTAAAGAATTTCCCATAACCTAAAACTAATGACGAGCGATATGCTCACCACCCGGTTATGATAAATTTAATAAAACTTATCGGAAAAGTCAGTTTTTTTGTTTTTTTATGTATTAAATCATCTGGGATCATCTGTTTTTTATGTTTTTTTTTGTTTGTGTGTTATGTTGTTCCCATATTTCCAAACCGCCCAATCGGATCTCAAGACCATAACCTAATTTTCCAGTATTACGAAATCGTTGACACTGACTGCCATCGTTGCCTTCTGGACACTTCAATCGCTCGTCATATGTTTGCCATTGTCTCTAATCGAAGGCACTAACAAAAATCACGGGATTCGAATTTCGCAGTAGCTCGTTAGTGCCGATTAACACCGCAGCAAGAACAAATAATTTTTACGTCACGCCGGGTTGTCGGGAACGACCAGCCATTTGTTTCGCGTACGCTGACAAATCGATGCTAATTACACAGATTTCGTGTTTTTCGACCTTAAAACAGCTGCCTCTGATAAAATCATACCGTTTTCTGGACGTAACTTACACCGATATATACGTACCAGAACATTGACATAATTGTTATGCTAAACGCTGTAAATAAACATGTAGGTGGTCCAAAAAACGGACTTCACTAGAGGGCAACGATCCCCCCCAATCTGTTCCTATTCCAGAAAAAAAAATTCCCCCCAAAATTGAGAAAAATCGGTTAACGTTAACACGTGCCACCGACCACCTCAAATTTCTCATTTAAAATACATTGCAAAAATGCATTCTCTTTTCTTTTTTTTTCACGTTTCGGATTTAGGAAAAAGTTGCGGGAGATTATCAGAAATTGTTCAGAACTCCCAAAGGAACAAATCCACAACCACTATTTTCTGTTCAACCCCCACCATCGCCGTAGTACGGTAAATATGATACAAAAGTTTCCCCAAATTTACAATCTTACGATGTTGCGTGTTTTATTATTGTTTTTGGCAGAAGTGATTATTATTGGATTATCGACTTTTTTTTGTCATTTATTAACTAATTTGAAATTGTTTAAACAATCAGCATTTGTTTAAACAAAAATAAACGAAGTTACGAACATATTTTTCCATTTTTTGCAGAAGTTATTAAATTACTGGATTTTTTGTCATTTATTAACTAATTAGCAATTGTTTAAACAAATACCAGTTGTTTAAACAAATATATATACAATATTGCGGACATATTTTCTATTTTTAAAATAATTATTATTAGGATATTGGCATTTTTTGGCCATTTACTAACTAATTTGCAATTGTTTAAATAAATACCATTTGTTTAACCAAAAATATACAATGGTGTACTAACGTATCTTTTTGGCAAAAATTAGTATTCTATTTCCTGTCTTTTTTTTCCTAGCCAAATTTGTTAACTAATTTTCAATTATAACCTATAATAATAATTAATTTTGCAACCACATTACTTGTTTGACCGATATCGTAAAACCTCCAAAATTACAAAAAAGACCAGAAATCCTATAATAATTTTTGTCAAGAAATACGTACTAACATTGAATATTATTGTTTAAACAAATTTATTTGTTCAAACAATTACACATTAGGTAACAAATTACAACAAACATGCCAACAATGAAACAATAATAATTTCTACAAAAGGAAAAGCAAACGAACATTGTAAATTTTTGTTTAAAAAATTGATACTTTAAACGTTTAATGAATTGCAAATTTGTTAATAAATGACAAACAAATGCCAATAATTTAATAATAGTTTCTGTAATAAATATAAAAAATATGTCCGTATCACTGTATATATTTGTTTAAACAATTACAAATTAGTTAATAAAAGTGAAAAAACTGCCAATAATCTAATACTAATTTATGCAAAAAATATACAAAATTATTACAATGTATATATTTGTTTAAACAAATGGCATTTGTTTAAACAATTGCAAATAAGTTTATAAATGACAAAAAATACCAATAATCTAATAATTTCTGCGAAATTAGAAAAATATGTGCGTAACAACTTATATTTTTGTTTAAACAAATGGTAATTGTTTAAACAATTGCTAATTAGTGACAAATAACAATAATTTAATAATTTCTCCAAGAAATGGAAAAATGAGTTCGTAACATCGTACATTTTTGTTTAAGCAAATGGTAATTGCAAAACAATTTTTAAATTAGTATTAAATGACAACATGTCAATAATCCAATAATAGTAATTTGTGTCAAAAAAATAATAAATCACGTAACTTTGTAAAATTGTAAATTTGTGGAAAATTTTGCCTCATATTTAGGGTACTGCAGGAGAGGGTGGGGGCGGTGAAAAAAAAAATAGTGGTTGTGGATTTGATCTTTCGGTAGTTCTGAACAATTTCTGATAATCTCCCGCAACTGCTTTTCTAAATCCGAAACGTGAAAAAAAAGGAAAAAAGATGCATTTTGCCATGTATTTTAATGGGAAATTTGACGTGTTAACGTTAACCGATTCTTCTCAAATTATGGGGGAATTTTCGTTTCCGGAAAAGGAACCGATTGGGGGGATCGTTGCCCTCCAGCAAAACAAAAGGGATATTGCAAAGTATAAATTTGGACCACCCTAAATTGTAAGGTCTCCAGTGTCACTTCAAGCGCTCTGCGCTTTATTGTAATTCTCTATTTAGCAAACATTGTTATGGGGTATAATAAATATAGATTATAGATAACATGGAGGAAACTCTCCATGTCAATTGGAAACAGTCAGCTGAGCATTTATTTGCAGCTTGGTTTTCGCAAAAGCATTTTTTTTACTGCTATTGGTTCTATTGTTTATTTGACTACATAAGTAAAAGTCTGCAGGTGACAAATCTGTCGACTTTATTTACAGTGATTGCGTAAATATATGCATATTTTACTAATTCCTAATTTTTTTTACCAAAACTTTCATACGTAACGCAGGAGGCTATATGTATACTAGCGCGTCGTATTTTGAAAAGAATACCCCTTCAAAAAGTTGTAGGACCTAAGAAACAATTATAGGTTAATAATGTGGTGACATACAGGCGGGATGTAAATTTCAAATAAATCAAAAATTACAGCCACAACCTGGATTCGAACCAGGGACCTTTGCGTTTCTAGCACAATGCTCTCCCATCTGAGCTTCTGAGGCCTATGACATATTTCTATTGTGCTAGAAACGCAAAGGTCCCTGGTTCGAATCCAGGTTGTGGCTGTAATTTTTGATTTATTTAAAATTTACATCCCGCCTGTATGTCACCATATTATTAACCTATAATATTACTTTGACAAAATATGTCGTTAAACATTTTCATTTCTAAGAAACAATTACTGTAATTTTATATATAAAAAATAGGTATATTGAGGGGTTGCTACCGGTTAAGAAAACTCAACTTTACTTTTTATTACAAAAAGGAACAAAACTCAATTTATAATTCATAAATCTGCTTACCTTAAAAACTAACCTACAAATTTTTTAGTGTAGATAAAATTCATAATTTCAACATTTCACAGATATCGTGTTACATAACTTGTCAAATAATTCAAACTACATGATTAGCCTGGTTAACAGTTAAAGAAGTCGAAGCAGTGACAGTGAGTTGACTCTCGCCTTTAAGGAAGTGCCAAAAAAACATTAAAAAAATGCATAAATGGTCGTATTTTTTCTAAAAAAAGACACCGTTTAAAATTTTGGACGTCAGATTCAGAATCTACGGAAACAGACATCTAAGAATCGATTGTAACTTGTTCGATTTTTCGCTGTTGACCAGAGTAGATTTATTTATTTTGGATTATTGTATTGTTGACAAATAAATTACTTGTAAATCTGTGAAATGCTATATCTAAACTCTAAGTTTTTTTTCAAATAATAACAAAATCCAGTAATTGTTTTTTGAAGGGATGGCCCTTAAAAAAAGTTTTAAAAAATTATGTAACACCGTAATCTAATTTGAAAATATAAAACAGGCGATTCTTATAAAACATGTCAGTAACGACATTCAAAAACAGTTGAAGATCGGAAATTTTGTTTAATACATCTTTATCTTTACTTTGATAATTAACAATCGTACGAAGAATGTTTTTTAATAACAAGGGGTTCTAGAAATTTCATCATGTATTCATATTTTACTATAGTTTTACTTAACTATTTTTTCCAAAAAAGAAAACATTTTTCTGAGTAAAAAGTTTCATATACCTTTATTAGTTTTATCAATTTCTTCATCTGTTTGAAATATTAACAAAATCGTATTCTAAACGGCTCTAAAGTCTTAAGGAATTGAAAAATCTAATAGCCCAAATGTACAATATCACATGGATTTATTAAAAATAAATTGAATAAGCAAATACAATTTATTTTTAGACTAAACTAAATGCATTTGTATTTTGACAAATTAATCAAAGAATACATTTCCCAAAATATTAAAATACTTACAAAATAAGACGATAAGTTATGGGACAATTTAATCTTTCAAGAATGTAGTTCCTACTTATAACATGGATCTAAAAACAAAATCAAGCGACGAGAAAACTCTGAAATCTAGGCAACCAACATTTCTCCGTAGTACGCAAAAATCATTCTATTGTAGCTGCAACTAATTTCATTAGTAAAATATTATTTGTTATGGGTAATAAAAAATAACCTACCGTAAAAAATAGTCCATTAATGGTTAACTATAATATTCATTATAATTCAAACAGAAACATCCGAGGTATAGCGAAACACAAACAATATTCTTTTAATCCAAATTGCGTGTATTCAGTTGAACTACTGAGATATTGAAAAAAAGAACTAGTGCACAAGTGCGTAAAATTAGTATTGCATGTATGAGAACCCAATAAGCAACTGAACTTTTAAAATGTGACTTGGGTACCAAAAATGGTTCAACATACGACATTGATTTTTGTTAATATCCAATGAAGATATCATAAACTCATTAGCATGGTATTGATAGGTGTCGAAAAAAATCACAAGCATCACCAGTCATAAGATCGACCGCCGAGTATCCGGATTTCTGTAAATTTATGATGATTGTTAATTTCGAATATGAAGAGGAATATGTTGAGAGCATGGCCCAAATTTCAAGAGAATTTAACTTTTCATAGTTATCTTTTAAAAGACCAAATTATAGAAACCGTTTTGGAGGCATGATAACTTTAGAAAGTTATCATTAGCATTGAGGTGGCATAATCATAAAATATGAAAACCTTATTTTTAACTCCCATAAGATAGATATTGGACGCCAATTATTATACCGTGTAGATAATAAGTACTAGATCAAAAATATAAATGGAGTATTGTGATTCCAATTACAACAAATTCATAAAGTTATTTTCAAATTCAGTATTTTTTTCATTTAACTACGTTATCGGTAGTTTTTTACCATCCGCAATACATTACTAATGTTTGAAAGAAGGAATTATTACTACTTATTGGGATGTATTGGTAATTTGACTTCTTGTTCTATAAATCTCAACCCCAAAATTTTACATCACACCATTTGACATTAATTTGATAATTTAGGTTAGTTTAAAGATGTTTTTCATCGACGCATAACGACTTATTACCTGTTTGTGAAGTCCTGCGTCAGTCGTACATTTGCACTGGTATTGCCAAGGTGAGTATGATTTTAGGATCATAGAATGACCCCAATGAGTCAATGAAAACAACGGATTGTATGGATACCACTGGTGCATATGGTTCATCCAACCACTAACTATTTCCCTCTTGTTGGTGAAATCAGACCACAGTAACCTTTCAACAACACTTTTGCTTCAGTACCACCTTTGACTTTGTTATACTGGAGATAACCCAACACCTAAAATATTTACCAGGAAGGAAAAGTAAGAAAAGAAATAATTTTAACCCATGTCAACTCAAATCTGACAAACAAATTTACAAATTTTTAATTTTATCGAAAGCACACGTAAAAATTACCAAAATTAACTATTTAATGCTCAGTAGATATACCGGGTAACCCACGCCATAGGTAGTCCCGTTTACTTTTTACTTTATAAAGAGGGACGAATGAAATTTGGGAAAATATTAATAGACAAAGAATGCCATTGTTTGGGATACTCTTGAGGTTAATATGACTTCCGGTTTTTCCGGAAATGACGTCATCATTGAAATTTTTAATGGCACCCTAGATTCTATGTGTGATATTTTCAGTCAGGATGACATTCTGAACACAAAATCATATCGATCGTCAATTTTTATCACCAAGGCAACGCAAAAATAACTTTTTTGTGTATTAATCTAGGTGGCTATGACTTGGTGAAAATAGTCGAAAATTGTGAAATAAACACTAACTAAATCGTTTTTAGCCGACATTGCATTACTGGCGCCCTCTAGCGTGATTTAATTGTTTTTTGGCCAGTGAGTCATTTTTTTTTCACGGGTACCCAATGGCCACACCCATTTATTTCGGCGATTATTTGATAGAAAACATCTTTAAAAGGATGTCATATTAACCTCAAGAGTATCCCAAACAATGGCATTTTTTGTCTATTAACACTTTCCCCATTCGTCTAGCTTTATAAACAACAAGAATAACCGGGAGTACCTATGCCGTGGGTCAGCCGGTATAACTAAATGTCACTATTTTGGTGGATTATGGTTGGGTTGGGTTGGATTGGGTGTGTTCCCCGATGGACCTAACTATACCTATAATGGACGTATTTTTTAATTTCTCGAGAAAAAGTCATTCTTTATAAAGAGTTTTGGATGTCCTAAAAGGTCGCAAGCCATTGTTAATATTTTGAATTAACATACAGGATGGTTAGAAAACCCGAAAATGTTAAATTGGCCGAAGAGTGAACTATCGGTTTTTCGGAATTAGAACAAAAATGTTATAGGTAAAAGTTGTTTTATATTTAAATTTATGCCCAGATATCAAATTTCAATGTTGTATGCTAAGTTTTATTTTTTATTTATTTTCAACGAAGCAATTTAACAAAATATTACTCCACATGTTCCCCTCCTACAGCTACACATTTTTCCAATCTTGTTCTAAACTCCCGGTATACCAAATCAATTGTTTCTTCATTTATTTCGTCTACTGCTTCCCTAATTTTTTATTTTAGAATGTCTACATTATCATGAAAATTATTCGCATATACCTTCTGTTTTAAATAGGGCCACAGAAAGAAATCAAGCGGCGTTAAATCAGGTGAACGTGGTGGCCATCCTATAGGGCAGAATTGTCCAATCGACTTATTTGGAAAATGTCTGTTTAACCAATCCCTGACTTGATATGCGCTATGAGCAGGACAACCGTCGTGTTGATAAGGTAGTGAACACCTGAGCTGTAAGTTGATTTCGTCCAAAGTAGGTAGCAAAAAATGTTCCAACATATCAAAATAAGTGTTTTGGTAAAAAAAGTATGGTCCAATTACTTTCTTGTAATAAATCCCACACCAAACATTCACTTTTTTATATTTTTGAGAATTGGTTGTAATACGGAAATTTGGATTTTCTTGTGACCAATATCTGCAATTCTGTGAACTATGAACTCCATTTGTGGTAAATGTCGCTTCGTTAGAGACAATAATTCTTCTGTAGAAAAATCTATCGACTATAATTCGTCCTCCCATTAATAGGCAAAATTCTAATCGACGAGCATCATCTCCTTCTACTAAAGTGTGTATCAGTACTGGTTTATAAGGATGAAATTTTTGATTTAAAAAGATCCTTTGCAGGTAGCTTTACTGATGTTTAAGTCTCGAGATCTTTGCCTCAACGATTCTTTTGGGAAAGTGTTCACGGAATCAATCGCTAACATAGCTCCTGCACCATCTTCGCCATTTCACTTGTTTTTCTTGATATTTTTCACGTCTCCTGTTGTATGAAATTTTTTAACCAATTCACGAACACAATTGACTAAAACGTATACCTCAGCGTATTTTCTGTTAAAAACTTCAATAGCACGGCGGTATACGATACCTCACCTATGCCCTAACAAAGAACTAAAAAAACCCTTTGCTCTAAAGTCAACATACTTTCAATCAGCTTCTATCAACACATTGCTTGGATACGCTGTTACTACTGTCAACTGATCAATTATAATTGTGGTGTCTAAATTTTTTGTTCATCTTTATGTAATGTCTTTTCACTGGTTCGAGATGTAAAATTTGAAATTAAACATTCAAGTTTGACATTTGAGCATAATATTAATTCAAAATAACTTTTACCTTGATCTAGGTCCAAAAAAGCCGATAGTTTACTCTTCGGATAATTTAACATTTTCGTGCTTTCTAACCATCCTGTGTATTAAATCAAAATATTAACAATGGCTTTCGACTTTTTAGGACATCCAAAAGTCTTTATAAAGAATGATTTCTTCTCGAGAAATAAAAATTACGTCCATTATAGGTATAATTAGATCCATCATTATCGCTTTGTCTAAGGTGATGCCCGTTAGCATTAATCATCTAAAATATTAACCAAAAAGTCAATTACAAAAACTTTGCCACAATTTCAGAGTAAATTTTCGCCTAAACCGATAATCCAAATGTTATGAGATTTCTTTTCTATTCAGTGCAGATTTATTCCCCAGAACCAATGTGATATTTATTTTAATTCAAGTTTTAATTTGAGCATCACAGGGTGCATGAATAGGAGAAGTTATTTTGCAGAAATTTGCAGCGGTTTGTTGGAAGCACTGCTGCCAGATTTGCAAAGTTACAGATCGGGATGGTCCCTATTTTGAGCATTTTTTCAAAATCTTTATGTAATATTATGTATACATAGGTTTGTATCATGTTATATGGTTCCAACAAGGAAGTCGAGCTAAAGAATTACGAACTAGCTGCCGTTAGAAGACTCAAGAAAGAGAGGAAGACCGAAGGCAAGATGTTTCCCAGAGTTATCAACATTTCTTTCAACTACCCGAAAATTGTTTATGCAAGATCATAAAAATTTAATTCTGAAAAAACATCTACTAAATTTCAGAGAAAAAATATATCGCCTCAGGTGCAAGTATCAAGTATTACAAACGTTCAAAATTTAGCAAAATATTTACAGATTATTGTCAGCATTACTAATCACTTTTACAGCACAGGCATTTTAAAAAGTAATGCGGGACTCGTGATTTGTGTGTTGGTCTCGGGACAGTCCCGCTCAAATTGGGACGACTGCCAACACTGGTTGGAAGCCAGTCAAGCAGTAGCCCAATGTTTTTTTATCGATTTCTTTGTGCCGAATGTGAATCTGAAGCCCTTTTATTTACAAAGCTTAGATACTGTGAGATGTTTTTGAACTACCATATTGGTAAAAAATGCTAAAAGCATTTATAAAAGCGATGTACTTTTATGACCTTTTCAACATATCCTTTTCAGATAATTGAATATTTTGAACAATGGGAATGATGTCTTCATGATGCATAGAGAAACGTGCAAAAGACATGCATTTACTTGATGCTTCCATGCATGGTCCTTTACCTTCTGGCACTGTGAGATAGATGCGGTTTGCCTTATATGATAATCTCCTGCTCTCCATGGTGTTGACAGTCCACAAAAATTGTAGATCGTCCGGAGGGAAGAACAAAAAAAATACGAACAACGAGACCTTACACTAACAGAAAACGAAGAACACCGGAGAGGTCAGTTGACTGATTCAATTGCATAAATAGAACTACGTAGATGAAATCGCCGTTGGCTAACGCATGAAACTCCGGCACCCTACGCCATTATTTGAAGGTTATAATTAATAAAATGGCCCCTTAATATGATTGTTTAGACGTTGGAAACTGACCGAGTTACTGCGTTTGACGGCCACTGCACACCGGCTACTCCGCGACTCTGATTCAATTTGCAGACGACACACAAAGGCGAACTAAATCTAAACAGAAAAAGGTTTTTTTTCTATATTTTTATAGCGATTTGCTCCGCTTGAGTTCCTTCATGTCAATACTGATGTGTTTAAGGTGATCGGCAATAGCAAGAGCAGCTAAGTTAAACTACGGGATAGAAAAAGACAGGTGCATTAAAATTCCGTGAGACTGAGTGAGAGTCATTCGCCCAGCTTTAAATCACTGAGTTTAGCTCAGTTCAGCTTGACTCTCGCCCGCAAATGCGTGCGAGTGACCATTCTCACTTTAGGCTGAAGATAGGTTCAATCAAAACATTTTTTTCCGTCGATCGTTTATTTATGAGTCAGTTTAGTGGATAGGAAATCGTTTATTAAACAACTCTATTAATGCACGATTTCTATCAATGCATGATTTGTTATAGCCAATCACACGACGTAAAGACGTCGTTTCATTGGCCAATCAAACATATGTGAAATGAAACCTTCCAATCAAAACATACCGCCTCTAGAACTGTCAGTGTCAAATTACATAAATTGTCAAATAACCTAAAAGGACATTGGCGAAGAAAAATCTATGTAGACGACGCTAGAAGAATACGATCGATGAAAAGATTTTGTAACCAACTCGAATATTAAACGGCGATTAATGATCTCGACAATTAACGCTCTCGCTGCGCTCGAGCGTTAAACAGTCTCGATCATTAATCGCTATTTTTAATATACTTGTTGGTTAAATAACTATTAATTTGTTTTTGTTATTATTTTAGATACCTAGATATGTTACATGTTTTAATTTAACACACACTTTTTATAACCTTACATTTGCAGGGAAAATAATGTAGGGAAACAGTTGGATTGTGATTGAAAGGTGACACCTAAATAACAATATTTTTTCCGCAAGTAAACCAAACACAACATCTTGTATAAAGCCCCCTTAAGTCCACTTGTGCTAGTTTTGCGGAAATCAGAAAAACCGAAACTTATTAACGAAGTGTCTGTTGTGAATGATCATCAGTACCGGTTCAATAAAATACAAGAAACATATTAGAATCATTTATAAAATCAACAAGAAATTATGAATATAATAATTGAGTTAGTTTGAAACCAACTGTTGGATTCTTGTGTATTTTGATTTGTAACAAATTATTGATAAGGAGTCATAGAAAATAACAGATTGATGTAGCACAATGGTGCAAAAAATACGATACTACAACATACCGTAATTATGAAATATCAACTGTATAGAAAATTGTGGTTGAAATTCAGGTTGTGGCTGTAGTTTTTAATTTATTTAATATTTACATCCCACTACAATAAAATTATTCCACTAGCAATATCTTTGATTTTATAAGAGTGTTTATCACATGTTCAGGCAACGGTATCTGATTGGCTCAAGTGCATTTAGTGAGCTCTGAATTAACTCAGATGGATTTGGTGGGTCTTTAATCCATGCCTACTCTTTAACGTTTGTTCTAAAGGTAAATTGCCGAATTTTCTATCTGTAATATGACAAATAAGTACTTTTTACCTATTTGAATTTTACAAGGAAAGTCTAACTTATTTTTTTTTTCACCAAAATTGGATTTCAGGAAGTTCTATACTCAGATTCACATGACACTTATGTCCAAGTTGCTCAAAAACCTACTGACTGGTCTATAATACAGGGTCATTCACAACGAGCTGCCATTGGAAGTATATGGAGAACCAAATGAAATTTCGGAATTGACAATTTGTGGATTTATGTTGTTGGATACGATTTTTTTAACTAAAATATTTTCAGGTTTTGGTTACTTCCGGTTATACCGGCAATGGTACCAACTTTCATATTTCAAATGGAGCAAGCGTGTAGCATCTATAGCGTTTTTGAAATCTCAATTAAAGTTTAGGTCAATTATGACATGTTATCTATAGCCTATAGATAGGGTACATACCTAACTAGTGTCATAAACTTTAGAAGGGTTTGGAGTTCAGTTACAGTTATAAATTATTTAATTTCAGTTCTTTTTTTTTTCAGATATTCTACTGTCCATTTCTTAAAAGTGTACAGCCGCTTGAAATTTTGACGACGCCAACTTCTTAAGGAATTAGCAAACAAAAAGGCCTTTTACTCAGAATTACATTTACTTTTAAAATATTAAAATATTTGTTCTGTTCTTGTAATAGGTACTGATTGTGTTCTTTCAAATGACTTTTTAAGGATTTCTAACACAAATAGGTCCATATGAAAAACGTTCCTAAAAGGATATTTACTTTCTTAAAACATCGGGAGAACTGGGGTACTCTGTATATTTGCTGAATAACTTTCTTACACCTAGCAAATTTTGTCTTTTCTAGTAAAAGAGCGCACATTCGGTAAGATTTTAGTTTATGTTACATTATTTACTTAATTATTAATCTAGTTAGCTTGTGTTCGTGTGATATGTGCTCATGTTACGTATTATAGGTTACGTAGTATATCTGGATTTTAGCGGATTCGATAAAACCATCGCCGTAAACTGATTTATGTACACGAACTATAGAACAATCATTGACATTAACAATGTATGTAATGCGTGCTCGTAATTGTGTCAATATTGACCAAATCAAAATCCAAACCTGACACGCAAACTGCTGTCTGCGTATCAGTGAGCACGCAAACCAAACTTAAAACAAAAGTTTACACAAACGACTCAACCCTTCGGAAGTGGTCCAGACGAGGTAACTTGACCATTTTAGAAAAAGTGGGAGTAGCAAAACCATTTTCTTTGTCTTTTTTTTATTTTACTTGGTTCATAAATTGCGGCCAGTTTTGTGTCAGGGAATCCGACATTTTTTACATTGAGTTTGCTTTAAACGAAATTACTTTGTCACTTGATAACGTCAAAATATTTATTAATATTATTCAAACGGAGGAACAAAACCATTGTAGGACATAAAATTTTGTATGTACCTCGGGCATTACTTTATGTTTATGCCCTCGGGCGACTTAAAAAGCGCGAGGGCCGATAGGCCCGAGAGCTGTCACCCCTGTCATCCTCGGTTTAATGCCCTTGGTACATAAATAACTATTTCGGCTTGATTACAATACTTAGCATACTATGTATGATAAAGTAACTAGATAGCCAGGATTTGACAGCTATTTTCATTCTGATGACATTAGGCAGTGTCAAACGCTGATATTTTGACAATATTCACTGTCAATAGAATCGATATATCTGTCAAATCCTGGCTAACTAATTCTATTTTAATGCAGACACGATCGATCTCGATCAAATAGAGTCTCATGCAGCTTAACTATTAATTTTATATATAGTATGATAAAGTCATGTGCCTGGTCACATCAGTTTTTTTCCAGTCCATTTAAGAGATCAATGTGTTGTTTTATTTTTACTTTGCAAGCATTATTTCAAATATCAGCAATCTGAAACAAAAGATCATTTTAATATAGAATTTATTGAAAATATTCATAGAAGATTAGTTCCCGGATGACATCTTTCGTAAGACCGATCCCATGTGTTCTTTCGCTTAGATGCGTTATAGGACTTCTTGACTCATTTTGGCGATGTCAGTAACGATTACCGCTGCAGATTTCACCAGGATGTTTCCTAAATGGCAAACGGTACCAGCGCAAGTAGACTCCTACTATACTGGTCTTACTGAAAGAAAGTAATCCTGAAATCATAAGGATAAAAAAGTTTGTGCAATCGTTGTCAAATAAATACAGAAGAAATATTCACATTTTCATACTGAAATAAATTAATACTTAATTAAGACTTGTTTTAAAAGTTTTCATTCGAACATGGTGTTTTCTTGTACATTTTGGGAGCCATGTTGGATCTACCATTATGGTTCTTGAATGCTTTATTCTCATTTAAAATCAGCGATCACAAATACCAATATTCACTGGACTTCGCAACATTATTCGCGCCGTTTACCACGCGCCCTGAAAACTCTCATAAAGTACAGTTTTGATCACATTTCACAAAATGAGGTAATGTTTTACTGTGAACATTGGAAAGCTTACAAAAATACTGATGGTACGTCACTTCACAAAGTACGTGCTCTTACTTTATAGCTTTAAAGTTTAGCGTTGATGCTTTCATTACATCTTACTTATGCAATTCTTACAGTTCGCATTTTTTTAAATAATAATCAAACAGTACAACAAAACGTTCTTTTAACGTTTTCAATTCCTTTCAAACGTCAGCCTACCAAAAGATTAACAAAATTGAAGCGGATTAATAAAAAAACTTTTTTATTGGCACAGGTTGTAGCCGCTCGCAATCTTATCGCTACATTTACATTTTAAACTGGCCGGCACTACAATCAACACTGGTGGAGTGATTACTGTTCTTGACATTGACTCCCACTCAGGAGGTACGCCTGATTGCAATGTGGGATTTGAAGCAATTTGTTTCAATTCGTCGCGTATGATATGCCAGCGGCCAAGTAGGAAGTAAACGAACGTTAATGCGATGTCGCTGTATCAATCCATGAGGATACAAGATAAAATCCTCATGGTGGGTCTTCAAATTTTACAACAAAACATCCGAGAAATCTATTGTAGCCAGTTTGTCGGCAATTTCAAAATAGTTTGATATAATAAGAGAGAATTGATTAGTTTTAATTATTATTGGATCATCGAGAAATATAGATTAGCTCAAGAATGTGAAACTTTTCTCTTATATGTATAATGTAAATACTGGACGGTATGCTGGAAGCCTTTGACGGCTGAACTAAACTTCCTGATTGTAAGACGGACTACTAATACTATTAATACTGACAATCCAGGAAAATCAGGCCACGCTTTGTAACAGTGTGTCTTGAGCTAGCTTGAGTGGTAAATAACAAAGCTGGCTCATTGTACAACTTTTGTTTCTGCTTAACATGTCTGACCCGCCACAAGTTCAGGGCCTTTCACAGATAGTGTTTTAATGCATCCAAGGAGATGTGTTATGATAACTAGTCATCAGGAAGTACATGGATCAGTTCAAGCTGTCTGCAGAGCATTGGATAACATTGATGAGGATGCGAGAATTAAAGCCACATTGTTCAGGCAACACGATGGAAAAGATGGAGACACTTTCTCTATCCATCTCTCCTTCTTAATAATCGTTACCCCACCGTCTCCTGCGAGCTGGTTTGTACAATCCAGTCAAACTGACATTGTTAATAGTGATTTGGTTAAGTATTGAGTGATAGCAACAAGAAGACCACTCCACAAACGTTGTTTAACATTATGCAGCAATAAAAAGCACCGTTAGTGAGGGAATCGTCAGCGTCAATGAAAGAAAAACAATTTAGAAGATTGTTACAATGTTCACATGTGAAAATTGGAGTAATAACAACGAACAGAAGATATTTTACCATCAGAAAAAACAATGCCGGTGGATAGGTGGTATGGCTGGGACTTTTATAGGGTCGGCTATTTTAATCTGAGAAAAATGTTGGAAAACGAGCCAGAATTTAATGGTAAACAGATGTCGGTTTTGCAGAGTTGAGAGAATTTTTCTGGATTCCAGGAAATTGTTAAGGGCCAAACATTGGCGCAAGATGTGGGATCAGACATTAGCTTTCCATTCCACGGAAGGATCGGCAGGGCTGATTTGTAGGAGAAAGAAAACACAGATTGAGAGGAACAGACTTAGTTAGAGTTGGAAAACAGTTGGAAAAGTTGGGGATTTGAAGAGATGGAATAATGCTAGAATATATAACTCTAATGCACACCTAAAAGAACAGAACATTAGCTTTCCATTCCACGGAAGGATCGGCAGGGCTGATTTGTAGGAGAAAGAAAACACAGATTGAGAGGAACAGACTTAGTTAGAGTTGGAAAACAGTTGGAAAAGTTGGGGATTTGAAGAGATGGAATAATGCTAGAATATATAACTCTAATGCACACCTAAAAGAACAGAAGAATCTATCAACATCTGGTGATGTGGAAAACCAATATATATTTTATTTATAACCCACCCTATTATAACAAATTCCTTGTTTTCGATTAAAATTTAATTCTAGTGATAAAAATTAACGATCGAAATGATTTCAATACAATTTTGATGGAAATTATTTAAAAAAAAGCATGGTATCGTTTAATTTTACGACTTTTCTAGCTTCATAAATAAAAAAGTAAACACTCGTAGGTATATAGTATCTACAGTCCACACCTACTCCAGTAGCATGGGTCACCCAGTGTATGAGTATGAATAAACTTATGGATGGTACGTACCTTATGTGTATGCAACCAAACCAACATATACATTTCTTAATAGATAGATTCTAAAGATTCTATTAGGTACATTGGCACACATCCTAACTTAAGTTTGTATTAAAACTGTCTAAGATCCTCATGAGTAAACGGCCTTTAGCCGTTTTAGAGCCCCAGAGCCCGCGACCAAATACCGGGTGACCCACCGCATAGGTACTCCCGTTTATATTTTTTGTTTATAAAGCTGGACGAATGAAATTTGGGGAAGTGTTAATAGACAAAAAATGCCATTCTTTGGGATACTCTTGAGGTTAATATGACTTCCGGTTTTTCCGGAAATGACGTCATCATTAAAATTTTAAATGGCACCCTATAGTCTTTGTGTGATATTTTCAATCAGGATGACATTTTGTACACAAAAACATATTCTGAACACAAAAACATATTCGATTGTCAATTTTTATCACCAAGGCAACGCAAAAATAACTTTTTTGTGTATTAATCTGGGTGGCTATGAATTGGTGAAAATAATCGAAAATTGTCAAATAAACATGAACTAAATCGATTTTGGCCAACATTGCATTACTGGCGCCCTCTAGCGTGATTTAATTGGTTTTTGCCCAGTGAGTCATTTTTTTCACGGGTACCCAATGGCCACACCGGGATTATTCGATAGAAAACATCTTTCCGATTACAATGATACCAAATACTTGATATTTTGTTGAAATTCGTAGCGTACAAATGTTGTTAGAAGCAAGGAAATCGAGAAAAATATTGACCTAAGGATGAAAGTCAGCGTAAGTCTGTCACTCAATGAACTACTCCAAGGAAGTACCCTGATTAATCGAGGAAAAACATGACCGACACAATGATATCAAATTCTTGATATTTTGCTGATAATCGTAGCGTGTAAATGACGTTTACACGACTGACGTTAACTTGTACGCTGACTTTGATCATTAGGTCAATATTTTTTTTTGATTTCCTTGCTTCTAACAACTTTTGTACGCTACGAATGTCAACAAAATATCAAGTATTTGGGATCATTGTAATCGGAAAGATCTTTTCTATGGAATAATCAGGGTGTGGCCATTGGGTACCCGTGAAAAAATGACTCACTGGCCAAAAACCAATTAAACCACGCTAGAGGGCGCCAGTAATCCAATGTCGGTCAAAATCGATTTAGTTAGTGTTTATTTGACAATTTTCGACTATTTTCATCAATTCACAGCCACCTAGAGTAATACACATGAAGGTTATTTTTGCGTTGCCTTGGTGATAAAAATTGACGATCGATATGGTTTTGTGTTCAGAATGTTATCCTGATTGAAAATATCACACAAAGAATATAGGGTGCCATTTAAAATTTCAATGATTACGTCATTTCCGGAAAAACCTGAAGTCATATTACCCCCAAGAGTATCCCAAAGAATTGCATTTTTTCTCTATTAACACTTTCCCAAATTTCATTCGTCCAGCTTTATGAACAAAAAGAGTAAATGGGAGTACCTATGGCGTGGGTCACCCGGTATATCCTCATAAAACATCACTACAAAAAATTTACATCTCATAAAATGTTATGAACAACAGGAAAAGTAGAAAAAAATAAAATTGTTTGTTTCAGTTGCTTCGTAATAAATTCAGATATGTTATTACTAATAACATATCTGAATAATTTCTTTGTCTACATGATCCTACATACATGTCCTACATGATCATAAAGTGGCATTTTATATCTTAGATACCGGAGCAAAAACTGCTTCTTAACGCCCGCGCTTGCATTAAGGGTTGCCATGTTTATATGCCAATTATATCAAATATTTGTCATTCAAATTGTCCGTTTTAAACCGTCAATGTCAATTATTGGCGATTAAGGTTATAAGTTTGACAATTAATTGTCTGTATTGTCACTCAACTCCGAATTGTTTGAATTGTTATAGGCGATTTTGCGTGGCTAAACGGTTCGATTTGGTTCCGGTTGGCGGTTGGATGTGGTTGACAGAACGGTTCTAAATCGTCATCATTTTTGAAACGTCAGTAACCGCTCGACGGAAAATGATCCGGTTCGATTCATAGGTTAGGTGCCCCACTTACTGTTAAATATGACAGTAATGACATACGCAGTGGTCTACCGCGCAATCCGCCAACTACATACATACCTATCCATTTTACCAGCATTTTACAACTTATAACCTAAAAATGACAACCCAAACGAACCGATATTTCAAACCGTCTCGCCAGGCAGGTTCAAGATTTTGACGGACCGAATCGAACCAACTGCAACCGTTACGTCATCAATCGCCATGTGAAAATGGTTGGTCAAATCGGTAGTAGAACCGCAACCGAACCGTTCCACGCGAAATCGCCTTATACAATTCCGTAGATGCGCATGTCACTTGATAACCTCAAAATATTTATTAATATTATTCAAACGGAGGAACAAAACCATTGTAGGGTATAACATTTTGTATGTACCTCGGGCATTACTTGATGTTTATACCCTCGGGCGACATTTGTTGTGTTTCAACTTACTGCTCAAACATTTATTTAGAAAAACACATAAGATCCGATTATACAAAGGTGACGTACAGAAGATTTTTAATACTTACCAAAAATGAACATTGAATACTTGTTTAACCAGTATTTTTATTATTTTATTATTATAAATGATCAATCTCAAAATATGTCAGCAACAGTCATTTCCAAACCCCATCATTCAGAGGTTTTCATGTTATTAATAATTTTAAAATTTCATTATTTACCCCAATAAAATTGGGGGAGCCATAGAGTATTGAAACCTACCACCTTCCGCGTCGCATCTAAAATTCCTTTTTTCTTTTTTTTGTTTTAATTTTTTTGTTTTGTTTTTTCTTTTTTTGCTAATTTCACTATACCTATTATAAAAGGGTCTATCAAAATAGTAGGTATGCAGTGCAAAACTGGTGATATACAGGTGTACTCGTAATATTTGCTTTATTTAATATGCAGAAGTTAGCTATAAGCAACGTTTTCTTCGGCGGCATTAGCTCACCTTTACATTTCCAAGACCTTAAACAGATTCATAGTATAAACCAAGGCAAGGTTCGCCAAATATCAAATCTGTCCGATTACTTTGTGATGTGCTGAAAATAGATCTTTGTTAACTGGGCTGTTACTACAGTACCTATGTGGTGTGTCTGCAATGTAACTGTAACATGAATTAACTAAATTATCTTTCGGTATTGTACTGTTATTAAAGCTATCTTGTTTATGCGAGAGGTCATGACACCAGAGTTAATCGAAAGACAAACATTGTTTCAGTGTACTCGGTAACAACTAGAATACTACTGATTGGTTTAGTATGAAGATGTTGCTGTTGTCAATTCTCACAACCCTGGCCTACGTAGCTAAAGCGCAACTACCCGACTATGAAGCCAATTGTTGTGGGCCATCTATTCTAATTCTTCCAAATGAACATTGTGGTATGGACGACAGCGAGTTCGCCGTCTTGAAGAAAGAAACATTCTCCAATCTGCGAAGGCTGAAAGTGATACAGTTGTATGACATTGTTAAGGTAGTTCAACCGTTGTGTTTTTCTGGAATGACATTACTGGAAGACGTATTCATGACAATGGGCTCCATAACTCATGTTAAGAATGACATATTTACTAATTTAAATTTGACCGCTGTATCATTAGCGAAGAATCGAATCGTTCAAATTGATGATAAAGCTTTTGCAGGAATGCCTAATCTTCATATATTAAACTTATCTGATAATAAGATAGAGTTTGTTAAAAGTACATGGTTTGATGGATCTTCCATAACGTCTCTAGAATTGGATCAAAATCGGATAACACAACTCCATGCTGACAGTTTTTCAATGCTAAGAATGGGAAGTAATGTTTTTCTCACCAAGAATAAAATACTGTCTATAGAGAATGGGACGTTTTCAAATTTTCATCGTGTGTATCTGGGATCGAATTTGTTAACGGAGGGAAACTTTTTCGATAATACAAGACTTGAGTTCATGTCGCTTGAAAAAAATCAGTTAAAATATCTGAAGTTTACCCGCTACACGTTTATTAAAGAAATTGAAGTTCATCCCAATCCGTGGATATGTGACTGCTTACGGGAATTTTGGAAAGTGGCAAAGATTAAAAATACAAAAGTGGTTCAAAACTCAAAAGGTGATGGTTCTGTTTGCGATGCGAGCATTAATAGTTGTCCTTATTTATAAATTCAATGGCTCTATTTTACCGATAGTTCTCTGTTCGGTTTTAATTAACATATTAATTTATTATGTTTAAGTTAGTGAACTACACACAGAAAAGTGATCTCTCGAACGAAGAGAGAATTACTTGACTGAAGTAGTTGGTAGGTTCGTATATACGCGAGAGATTATTGACTTCAACCAAGAAATTTTATTTCTTGGAATAATTACTAGATTTAAGAAAGCGGTTACTCTGGTGAGGTAAGTAAGCAGTCTTCAATGAAGTGTATATTTTTATTCCCGGTAAATATTCTTAGCTACCTAATGTAAGAATTTTAAAGATTTGGCACAAATACGTTTTCTATTGCTAATTAACAAGATAGGTATGTTATATTTACTTACTCGTTCTAAACTGTTGCGTGCGTTACATCAAACTATTCCGTGTTGAAACGTTTATTGTACAGTATAAATCACAATACACATCCCCAAGAAATCACAAGGCACATCCCCTACGGGTAATTCCTTGTTGTTTTGCGTACTAGGTTAGGTCAGGCGGCGCCAGCACCACGCGCGGGCGCGCAAGCCTTGATAAAATCACGGTGCGCATATTTATTCCAGAGAGAGGGATTACTTGAAAGAAGTGAGAATCACTTCAGTTAAATAATTGGTGGGTTTCTATTCAGTAAACAATACTTACTTATATTAAATGTCTTATATTTTCTTGGATCAAGAAACTACGCACTTGGATGGATTTACTATTACTTCGTTTGAAAAATTAACATTTTTGGGACGAAAAATTCAATTACTTCTTTCAATACAATATTGGTTCTTATAAAGGAAGAATTTATTCGTTGACAGCATTTATCTGAGAAATTATTTTACTTATATTGAGTATGTGGCATTTCTTGTATATACCTAACTTTCTACATCCAAGAAAATATGCATTTGAATCTAGTAAATAAATTCAAGAAATTATGCTTTCTCGTTCCAAATAATCACTTTTCTGTGTGTACTTATAAGTATTTATACTACTATATGTGGCCCCGTACGAGAGAACAGCCCTAACTGCCATCTCTCGTGTCGATAATGTTGACTCCTGTGTTTGAAGGCGCATAACTCTAAAACTACCGAACAGAAAAAATTTTAATAAAGTGTAACATACTCCTGAATCATTTCCACATAAGTTGTCAACATTTTTTGCCTCTCGGTGTAAACATGAGTGCGAGAGAAATGAGAAAAGGTCCCCAATTTTTTTTTTAATTAACATTCGTCTTTCTATTTTTTTCCTCGTAAACCGCTTGCAACAGTTCAGGTTGCATTTAGAGCCTCTTCTATAGATTGGCGTTTTTGTTTTCTTCAGTTTTTGTGTAATAAAGGTTGCGAACACGATTTTCATGGAAGCGGATATCTGAGTAACGAATATTAGCACGATATCGGGATATGTACGTAATCAATCGTCATATTTTATTTAACGCAACTGTAGTAACAGAATTGCATAATAATTTTTAGGTAATTTTAAAGCGATTTAATATGAATGATATAAATTTCGTGCAGCGCGCACTACGTCAATCGTAACGATAAATGGAAACGTAGCTGGGACAGTGTAGGATTATTTACTATGAGTACGATACGATCAGAACAATTTAATTTCGGAATTTTGAATAGTAGTGCGAGTTAAATATCAATAATGAATTTAGATGTACAATTAGTTATGCCCAACAATATTTTACAAACACGGATTCAAACGGATTCACTGCTCGCGTCAAAACATCGCATTTCGTTCGACTGCCTCGCACCAAAACCCACAAGCGAGGGAAGCCGAACTGCTCAAAATTTTATTTGTTTATTTCGGTCTTAAAAATTAACAAATAATCGAAATGTTATTAAATTCTAGGGATAGGTATCGCAGTAAATAAGGATTATTTGCATGCTAACTGCGTTGTCCTGCTAACATTCGTTCCTGAGATATCGGCTTCCATCAAAATCTTGTTGGCAACATTTATTATATAAAAACTGAAGAAAACAAAAACGCCAATCTATAGAAGAGACTCTAGAAGCAACCTGAACAAAAACTGAAATTTTTGTGGTAAGTGGTTTAAGAGAAAATAAATGGGAAAGACGAGCATTAATTTCTGCATAAATCGGGTACTTTTTTTTCACTTCTCGCGCTCATGTTTACCCCGAGAGGTAAAGAATTTTGACAGTCAGACAGCTTATGTAGAAATGATTCAGGAGTATGACATACTTTATTTCATATTTTTCTGTTCAGAACTTTTAGAGTTATGGGTCTTCAAACACAGGAGTCAATACTATCGAAACGAGAGATGGCAGTTATAGCGATTTTCACGTGCGTGGTCACATACCATAGAAATTTACATTTTTTCACTTATTATGTATGATAAGTTCATTTATGTCCCTCATATTAATGATCATTATAATTTTATTGAAAATGGTGATGAATCTGTATTCTGTTGTTAAGATGAAGTTTGCATATTGGCACATTGTTTTTTCAACTGAGAGAAGATAAACGTGTTGATGACAATTAACGAGTCAAAATGATGCACTAGTGACGTAACTTATAACTTAGTATTATGTGTTGTTTATTTTATAATACAATAAAGATAAGGCGAAAGGTATTTGTCGGGCAATTCCGTCATACGAAGATCGAAGAAGCAACCGTAGACACAGTGTTTAAAAAAAATAAAGATACCTTCCAATATTTTGTATATGAGTTCTTGATTTCTAATAAATTTAATAATACATATATAATATTGTTTGATTGAAACCTACCCACTTTTTTTTCATATCGATCCATGTCAAATATGAATTTATACGGACCCATATAAACGGTTTTTCACTACGACCTACTCAACGAAATATACGGGGAATCAAATAAAATTAAAAAGAAATCGAAATGCTTATTGAAATATTATTAGATCTGATATTTCTTTTACCAAAATATTTTCAGATTGTAGTGTTTCACGTGGGTTCATCTATTCTCAACATTTGTTTTTGCTTCATGCCAATATTAGAATTTTTGTAGAATTTTTCATAGCTCAGCTTGCTTCTGGCTTGCTGTCACGGAATTTTAAGGCACCTGTATTTTCTAATTCGCACCTCCTTCAGCGTAATAAAGCCTCAATTACATTGAGCGAGTTTACACGCTGCTACCTGGCGAATTAACTAGTTGCTAGTAAACTCGCCCAGTGTCATCATGTTCACAACGTTACTCGCAGCTTGTAAACTATCTGCGAGTAAAGTTGCTGGTTTCATTGTCTACAAAATGTCAACGGAATTACTTCGTGGTGGAGTCGTTATTCTAACTCATGCTATCACGAAAGAATTTAAAAAAAGTAGAAATTGAGGCAGAGAAATGTGTGAGTCTTTGTCTTTTATGTTCCATAACAAAGAGTACTGCTGGTAGACATTACGAAATTCCATAATATTATTTGCGTTCCACTTCATTTTAAAGCCCAGCAATATTCAGGAGATGACAGAAAATACAACAATAACGTATTCACGATACGTGGTTTACCGCTAGCTAGGTGGATACTGAGCGCGTGGACAGTTTTGTGAGTCATCAACACTATCCCACTAGCCGACACGCTCGCTTCTAACCTCGCTAACTAGCAGCTTGTAAACTAGCTCAATGCAATTGAGACTTTAGACTATTGTTCCTAATACAATCGATTATTTAATTTGGTGGTAATAAGTCAAGATCCAAATGTGGGCAATTTAAGCGTGAGTTATTTAAATAGATATGTGTATTAAAATTAATACTTTGTGCGTTAGATTTAATAATTCGATCATTAAAATAACACATATTGAGCTATAAATAATGAGTATGTTACATACAAATGTTATAAGGAGCACTAAAAAAATATTAATTACAACATTAATAAACGTTAGAAAGACGACAAATTAATTGAAATTTAGTTAATATCGAAAGACGGAGAGAGAATATTAAAATCCGAAAGTACAGAACGTGCTAAAATAAATAATACAACCTTCCACTTGGAACAATATCTAAAATTCTTCCATTCAAATTTCAAAAAGCGCGCTATATCCCCTCCCCTAACTTCGCATTTTCAGTACCGATGTGCCGTTTTTGTAGTACGCTTCGAACGTTTGCCGGTCCGCGACTTTTACCTGATAAAATTAAACGATGCACACCTAAATATATTAAAAAATCGGTTAAACCTTTAGTTAAAGTTTCCAAAGTGATTACTGTTCGTGATATAGTGATAAAGTGCGTATACCAAAGCTCTTTGTGTTTGTGCAAGATTTCGAATTGCTGTAAACTGTCAGCGTCTATGCAAAAGGTAAGTTGTTATTATTGATTTAAAAGATGCACATATTATTATATTATATAGGGATGAGATGGTGTTCATTATGATTTCGGCAGATTTTACTGGGTATTTTTTAGGTTATTTGTTGTTTATTTGGACGCGCATGCGCAACGTCTGTAGTTTAGTTCTTCGCGAATTTACGAATCAAAGGCTGATTCTAATATACAATTTTGCGTTTCTCGGTAACTGACAAACGGTAACTGTTCGAGGTATGTATTATTTATTAATATGTACCTACCTATGACATATACAATAACTCTAACTTTTACAAATTATGTAATAGTGTATTATTTATTGCATATAACGGGTCATCAAAATGGAGCGTCTATGGAAAGAAACCTTTTTTCCGCTAAGCGCATATCAAAATTTACTTCCACGTGGGGCGCGAAACAAATTCATATGCTAGGAGCGATCTGATTGGCTGTCTGCTTATCCTCTTCCTACTAGGAACACGCCATTGGCGTATCATGCGTGCAAGTCAGCTGATTTAAGGGGCTGTTATTTTAGTTCGTTGCAGTTCATTGTACTATGTGTTTGTGAATGATTGTTCACCAGGATGCCCTACACAAATGAACAAGACACGTTTATTGTGGAGGCCTACTTCCGAAATTGCCAGAAAATGGGGAATGGTCCTTTTCGGTTACGTTGTGCGCCGAAGAGCTTATTCAAAAGTTTCCGGGCCAGTTCAATGTTTCTTCGTTACGACGACATATAAATCGCCTTGAATCGTCTTGTAAACAAATTTCGATTGACAGGGTCAATAGATAGGAGGCCAGGCAGGTGACCACCACAAAAATTAACCGAAGAAGTGCTACAAAATATAAGAGCTGATGATGTACGCAGCCCTAACAAATCAGTGCATACGAGAGCGCAACAAGCTGGTAGGCACACATTTATTGCTGGTTAAATTATAATAATGATAATTGTATAGCACATTTTCTGGCTAAAGCCCGACACCCACTGCTTGCGATACTATGCTACGCTGTGGGACTCCTTTTGTTGTAAACACAGCATGGCATAAGTAGATGCTTATTGAAACATAAATTTTAACATGCTTGCTAGCATAGCACAGCGTTGTATAGCATCGGAAATAATGGACGGCAGTCTTTAGTTTTTCTTGGTTAATATCACCATGAGGTTTTTACTAATGTTTAATAATTAATGTTGTTTTGTAGGAATATCTTATGGAACGATGCATACTGCAGTGCGAAAAAGCTGAAGATGCATCCGTACAAAATATCGGTTGTCCAGGAACTGTACCCCCTTGATTTTGGTCGAAGAGTGCATTTTTGCAATTGGGCTAGGGACACCCTGGAAGATGATGTTCTTAACTGCTCCTTTTTTTCGGATGAAGTGTGGTTTCATTTAAGCGGTTACATCAATTTCATTATTTTTTGTTATATTGGTTATATCTTGTTAATAAATGTATTGATCAGTAATAGTGTATTTTCTTTTGAACATGCGTTTTCATTTTATTCATTTCTTAACTTTATGGGAATATTTTTATTTTTGTATAGGGAACTATATTTACGCGTATGTACTTTCGGCTGCATATACTACACACTTTTGCTTCAGTACCCCTAGAGACGAGTCGCTCCGTTCGGATCGCAAATGGACGAAGTTTTGGTATGCGGTTAGCGGAAAACAGTATTGTTTTCATAGACGCTCCATTTTGATGACCCTGTATTCGTTAGCAATATGTGCAGATGTTTTACTTACAACTTTATGCTATAATAACGCATAACCTGCAATTGTTGACAACATTGTCAACAGTGACAGTGGTGGTCTGTGATGGTTGTGACGTAACAGTTCAGTGATTTATAATACAAACACAATGTAATCATGAAACAAAGGACTGTTATCATGAAACACAGTGGTCCCATCATAATCGCTACTGTCTATTAGTCTTTCTTTGGTAGTAAGCCATTTTTAAACTATGAACTATGAATTTGTGTTGCGTTATTGTTTTTGGTTGTTTTTCTGAATACGAATTCTCAGAAGTTGCCAGAAGCTTCGCATAAAGAGAATTGAAAACTTTTACTTAATAAAAAGGCAATCACTTTATGTTTGATATCATAAATCATTGGCTGCAATAAAATACAATAAAATATCCACAAAATAATCTTAATTACAAAAATAACCCGAAAAGCGATAAGCAACGATTTTAATTTATTCATTTCACTGTTTGTGATTACGGTTAATATTATTAATGCAGTAAATAAAGTAATGAATAATATCAATAATTGCAAACATTTTAATTGTTGGTTTATTAATATAATTCTTTAATTGAAGGTGTTTAGCGTAATTGTGCAACAAGTTGTTGACATTTTTGTATCACTTATAAATTATTTTTGTTGCTATAGTAACCAAGATTGTTTTTAATGTGATTTTTTCTCTGAAACTTATTACAGGTTTTTTAAATTCGATGTGTTTCTGGATTTGGGTGGTCCAAAATAACGGAATTTTTCCTGGAGGCCCCCCCCCCCCCCTCCTCCCAAATCAGTTCATTTTCAGTAACAATCCCAAAATTTGAGGCAAATCGGTTACCGTTAAGGTGGGGTTTAAATCGGAAATATAGTTCATAAATTTCAATCGGCAGTTACAAATGCATGTTCAAGTTTGTGCACTGAAAATATATGTGAGAGTGAACTTGTGTACCATATGAAAATAAAAATAAAAAATAAATATAGTTGGGTGCTTACTGAATTTTCATTAGCATTTAGTGTTAGTGGTACTGGTAACAGAAACTATTATAGTATTTCTGATAGCAAATTGCTAGTGGCTCATGTTTATGTACTATGCACGCCAAAAAAAAGTCGTACACCTTGTAGCTTTGTAAATGGTTCTTTTATAACCTATACGCTGTCATTCTGACATTAGTCATAGGGATGAAACATCGAGCTTATATGACTAGAGGGAGCGTGACGGGCTTTGTTTGTGGCCAAAGATAATAAGGTCGAAAGTCGTATATTTTCTCGTTCCCAATGTAACGCACCAATGAGCGGTCAGATTAAACTGGCGGCTATATGTCAAATTTGAATTAGGTAGTCGCGTATGGCGTGAAAGGTAACCTCACAAAATAAAAATCCTTTTCTGTTAATAATTGTGAGATTTGTTAAAAATGCAATTAAACCATCCAAGAGCAATTAATTCGCTATTCCAGTTCTCCGCAAAAATCTTTTTGAGTGACATTTGTTCAACTTTTATATAGTAACAACAGAATCCAATTTTTTATAGGTTTGGACAAAATGTATTCTCGCGTAAGATTTTATTTGTTTTGTGTATAGCTTGACCAGCGAGTAGTTGCATCGAGAGCGTTGCACAGAACGCGTCACGTACTCATTATATTTACGCTCTGCGCACCGCTGTCGAGTCAAGTTTAAGTTGGTTGTACTATACATGATTTGTTTATTTTCTTTAATAGGAATATGGCTAATAAACTACAAGCAAAATACAACTTATAATAGGAAAATATTTTATTTGAACAAAATTTAACTACTGGTTTTTAAACAAAATGGTCTTGATGTAAGAACTTCGAACTCTTTTTTCTGATTCTAATAACATGGTTTTACACAAATAATGCTCCATTAATGTTGATAAATTGCACACTTTTTGTCTTAATCGCATGTTGTAACGAGACAATTGGCGAATTCGAGCAATTTTCTTGCTTATGGTAGTTCTTGCTAATGCTAAAACTGCCCGTGCTTGAGGAGACGAAGATAAGTCTGAAGTATGTACGTCACCCATATATCGAGGATTGTACCTACAATAAAATAACGTTAAAATATACCTAAAACATAGTTACATATTACATAAATTTTCTCCTTTTTCTTGGCAGTGCTGAAGGATGTTCCGTTGGTGTTGCGCTGTGTGGCACTTTCAAAGCTCGTAGCCGTGGCAGTGATTGTTGACTCTGTGTGTCCACTAGTGTCTGCTACAACTGCATCGCTCATACTATCTGTGTCCGTATTTTCATTCGGTAGATCACTCGTAACAAAAATACTTGGCACCGCACTACGGGGAGTTATGGTCTTCCGTCTTTTCCCAGTTTATAATCGCTATTAGAAAAGTGTCTTGAACACAACACAGTTGTTTTAAAAACCCGACTTTTTATAGGTATAGCTTCAATCCGAGCTTGTTTTGAGTCTTGAACTGTTGGAAATCTACGAGAAGGTATATGTTATAATTTAATATTACTGTATTGCGGTAATAAAGGTCATACCTGTGACACGTTATATTATTTGATGGTGCCTTTTTACAAAAGCAGCAGTTTCGCCCCATTGTTACCTCTTAACCATCCAAGCTGCCATCTACATGCATCTACATAGGTAAACAAACTCATAATCTCGATGTAAACATATGTTCAAAATAATGGCGGTATCTAGCATCTGTGCGCATGCGCGAGCAATGTGCACGAGAATCTACACGAAATTCGACCTTATTGACAAGGTATGTTGGGCCAAAACAAGCCAATGCATTGGGATAGGCCGTACTCCGTCTAGTTATAGATGGTCTAAACTCTAAGGGATGAAACATGCACCAGCTGTCAAGTTGACAAGCCAGACTTACATGATGTCAAACTTAGCTGTACGACTTTTTTTTGGCGCGGATAGTACATGCAAACTAATAT
Organism: Aphodius sticticus; assembly: GCA_963966075.1. Lineage (NCBI taxonomy): Eukaryota > Metazoa > Arthropoda > Insecta > Coleoptera > Scarabaeidae > Aphodius > Aphodius sticticus. Next base: position 21,620,647 of record OZ014508.1, read on the forward strand.
GTGTCACTATCACGTCTAGGGAGAAATACTATAATTTCGTCTGCTAGCACTTCCACTCCCACTAATCCGAACGCACCTTAACACGTGCCACCGTGCACCTCCATTTAAAATACATTGGAAAAATGCATGCTTTTTGCATTCAGGACTCCAGAAGGAACAAATCTACAACCAGTATTTTTTTTCACCACACCTAACTTTCCTGTAGTACCGTAAAAAGATGAGGCAACATTTTCCTAAATTTACAATTTGACCATGTAAAGTTTGGCATTTTTTTGTTATTTATTAATTTATTTACCATTGTTTAAACAAATTGTAATTAATCATAGAATATTAAATAAAAATCTTACATTAATCAATAGTTATGTATTTGTATTTTGCTTTGGCGACTGAACTTTGATGGATAGCATTGCTATTATTCTTATGGTCGAATTACTATTAGTAGAGCGCTGAGAGATGTGTAGTTAATAGCCGAGAGAGATATACTATGTTTTCAGCGCTCTACTAATAATGACACGACCATATATTATGTTCTATGTACTTATTATTCACAGGCACATCATACATTTACACGTTATATTGCACCTACGTTTAAAAATTGTCCTTACGATCATAACATCAAAAATTTTAATATACAGTAATCCCCATATTTACGCGGTTAATTGGTTCCACAAATACAGCGCGTAAAAAATGCGTAAATGTAGGTACAATTTTTATGGCACCTACAGCACTGTCACGTGCTATTTCAAAACTTACAATACTATTTTCTAAACTGCGTAAAGGTAAATCCGTATAAATGGAGACCGCGTAAATGGAGGGATTACTGTATATGCACTAGTTTAAAACAAACCACGATATATGTGCCCTAGAGGTTAATATTATTCTAGGGCGCATTATAACTTTATCTTGGTACAATTTAAATTATTGAATACGCTTATAATAATTTCAAAGGCTGATTTATTTAAATTAATGGATTATTATTATTGGAAATATATTTTTTTCGATGAACCTGTATTTTTTAAGCTCATTATAGTAAGTAAGTAAGTAAGTTTATTTCATTATATACGTACAGTGGATCATTATACAATGTTACATCACATTAATTACATTAATATCAGTGGGTACTGGGTATAACGTGTATAGCACTGCATCACCCATCGCTTGCAAATACATTATACTTTTATTGAGGTAAAGATTATATTGCAGTTTATTTATTTAAGCGTACAAATATATTATGAAAGGAACATTCAAATATATAAATGAAAGATTATTTATTCTGTTGCAGATTTATGTTGTACATTTTTTTTAAATCTCATTTTTTTTGCAACGCTCAAATATTTTTTGTTTTGGTCAAATATTTTTTGTATTGGTCAAATTTTTTATCAAACGCTTACAAATGCACGTTTTATTTCATATATTGGGACTATAATTTGTACTTCAAACTCAGTTTGAATCGATCGTTGTACTGTCGTGATGTGTTGTTGCTTGATATTGTTTGTAATGCTGTTTTGTTCGTCTAAATGTGATTAATTGTTGAGACCATAAATAGTCCATGACGAGTCCATGATGAAGTCAAAAATTATTGGCGAAATATTGGATTAATCAAAAGGTCAAACAATCGACAATTTTTGATTTGGAGCGCTGCTAACCCAATAAAAATTACTAGGTATTTTTATATTATTGTCAAAAGTCAAAGCAATCGTTTTCTTATAGTAAATATTAAGGTTGTTTTATTTTAAAGAAACATTCTTATTACAAGTTTGTTACATTTGTTGTCTTAAAACAAACAAATTATTTTAATGACGGAGTTGGGAAGAAAGAGTCAAGAACTCTAGTTGGGTATATTAGTCTTGCATTAGTGTTGTACCTCGAACTGCAAAAGGAAGACTTAAGAACCCTGTGCGTAAAATTTTATATTATAAGATGCAACCGTTTTTTCAAAAAGTTGATTTAAATTTTTGGACATTAAGCAGGTCCGAAAGTAAAAGTCACACAAATTTTACTAAATATCCGATCTTTTCAAACTATTATTTTGTTTTATTTTCTGAAAATAGATCCGTTTTGATAATAATGATAATTGTGGATATTACACTAACCGGTCTATTTGCTATGTACTGTAACGTTAATTAACAAGAATTATATTTTGACATCATTATTTTTAGTTATCTTATTTATGCAACAGTTTGGACAATCGTTCCGAGAGGTCACAACACCAGAGACAATCTAAAAAAACAGAGATTATTTCAGTGTACTGTTTTAAAACAACATCTTGTAGTCATCAATTTTATACGGAGATGTTGCTGTTATCAATTTTCACCACCTTGATCTACGTAGCAAACGCTCAACCCGACATTGAAACCATTACTTGTGGCCCAATCATTTTAATTCTTCCAAATGAAGATTGTGGTATGGACGACCGCCTGTTCGCAGTGTTGAAAAAAGAAACATTGTCCAATCTGCATTGGCTGAAACTGATACAACTTTATGACATTGTTAAGGTAGTCGCACCGTATTGTTTTTCTGGGATGACATAACTGGGGGACGTGTCCTTGATAATGGGATCCATAACCCATGTTAAGAATGACATATTTACTAATTTAAATTTTACCGCTGTATCATTGGCCAAGAATCGTATCGACCAAATTGAATCGTATCGATCAACTGCTTCCAGGTTATGCCGTGTGTCAAGATTTGTTAATGCTGACGTTTCGCGAACCATGTTGCTCGCTTCTTCAAAGCTAATTGAATACTGGAGACCTACCAAGAAAGTCGCCCTTATATACCTGAATTTACACCTCACTGCGCACATCTGGAGCTACCGCTCCATGTGCTTTTCCACCTGACCGCGTTAGGATCGATTTCCAGACCCTACTAATGTCAGTTCCGTCCTCGCGATTGATGTTGTCAGGATGCTTGTAAATTTCGATGGCTTCTCTAATAAGCCTTCGATGATAATTACCCACCCTTGCCAACATCTTCGCGTCATCGAAATCCATTGTGTGTCCCGACTCGTGACAGTGTTGAGCAACAGCGGACTGTTGAATCTTGCCTAGCCGGGTGTCCCTACTGTGCTCCTTGATTCGACATTCGATGCTTCGTCCTGTCTGTCCTACATAGCATGTTCCGCACGCACATGTTATCTTGTATACCCCTTAGTTCTTCAGGATTGGTGTGATATCGTTTTGGTTAGGCAAAAGATCCTTTACCTTAGCTGGTGCTCTGTACCTCACCGTGACACCCGATTTCTTCGAGTACTGTACCGATTCTCTCTGATACCCCTTTTACGTATGGTAAGCAAGCGAACCCCTTTGACTCTTGCGGTTCCTCTGAGACTTGCGGTTTTCACTGTGTGACACCCCGTATGTCAGACTTGGTGTATCCATTCTGACGTAGGGCCCACTCCAAGTGTTTCCGTTCGTCGTCCAAGGTGCTAGAGTCGCATACCTTCTCAGCTCTGTTGAACAAAGTGTTAATAACACTTCTCTTCTGTTGGGGGTGGTGGTGTGATTTGGCGTTCAAGTATCGATCGGTATGAGTCGGTATGGGTTCGCGAAACGTCTGCATTAGCAAATCTTGACACACGGCATAACCCGAAAGCAGTTTATTTTCTAAAAAATAGAGTTTGTTAAAAAGACATGGTTTGATGGATCTTCCATAACGTCTCTAGAATTACATCAAAATCGGATAACACAAAACACCAATGACATCATAATCGCTGGTACTTATTGTATGCTAGGAATATGCTAGTTATTCAATTATTAAATAAGCAATAATTCGGATTATTTAAATGTATATATTTTTATTTTTTTTATATTTTATACATAACAACTAATAAGAAATAACTTAGAATCGCCTTTGTTCTGGTTCAGGGTGAGTCCTGATGTATTCCAAAGCCCTAAGGATAGCTTGTGGGATTGGTGGTGGGGTTGGCAAGACAGCGCCTTGTGGTTGGAAACCATTCTCATCGGCTACATAGGAAACCTGAACTGGAATTCCTTCAGGAGACGTGTAACTGTAAGATCCTTGGGCAGCTGTGCCAAAATCACCGCGTACTGATCCTTGTTCTTGAGCCGAAATTCCATTTTCAGTCTCATAACTAAAAAAATATATAGAAAATGTATAGTATTCCACATCGTAATCCATCATTCACATCTTACCTGTATCTGTAGCTTCCTGAAGGATCTTGTTCTTGTTCCTGGCGCAGTATCCTGAAAACTGGACCTCCCTGTTGCACTTGGGGAAGGAACGCTACATCAGCCACCACAAGGGTTACAGCTAGAGTCAAGACAACCTAATGACAAATAAATATTAATAAATTATCTTTACTAAAACTACTTATTTGCTATACTTACAATTTTCATCATGTTTGTTGTGTGTTTGGAGCTTCTCGAATGATTTGTAGAAGTCTACCAGCTGTTATTTATACAAATTTGGAGGTGGTGAGAAGAAATTATAACATTTCACCGTTGAAATGTCATTGGAGAGAAGTATTGCAACTTGGCATTTCTTTCAATTCTAATTTGTTGTGTCAGTTTACCGGAGAAGCACTCTATTATCTAATATACTATCCTCCGCATTTTGCATAAGACGACTGTTGTTACACAATATGTTGAACATCGTTTAGGAGGTTCCCATTTTCGGCGATGATTTGTTTCCAGTGTGAATGTCCTCTTTAAATCAGACGTCAAATGTTTGAAGAGGCGTCCTCATAAGAATTTTTAATAATAAAACACCGAATGTTCACCACAAGGTTGTAATAAATTTATACAAAAAAATATGTAGTTGTGGAAGCTAACGTTTGGGTAGACGTATCGATATGCGACTAATTTATTAGGTAGTCACTAGTTATTATTTTTTAAATGTTATGTTAGGTAGTAGAAATTGAAGATATGTTATTAAATGGCTAAATGTATGACTGTCGTCCTTTAGAATGAATTAAATTGTGCATTTCAAGTGAAACTTCTCTGGAACATTGAGACACACATTGAGATAACACGACAGAAAAAAATCCGAATGAAATAAAACCGACTACAAAATACTTTTGGTGTTATGGTTTATAGTGCTTAGTGTATGGTAATTCTATGTATTAGAACTTTAGTTAAAAGTCACATTTCTATGTATTAGAATATGGATAAAGCTTATTTATGGTACATTAGTAACGGGTGATTCATTTAGAGCAGGGCTTCTCAAAGTGTGGGTCGCGCCCCTCGGGGGGTCGCGTAAGATTTGTTGGGGGTCGCGGTAACATTTGAAACAAATCATAGATGTCTCCAGAGAAATGTTGGCAAAGGTGTGCATCATGCTGGCTCCTGGCATAACATACGAGTCAGAATCGCTGGGGTGCGCTTACGAACGTGACATATTTGTACAGTTCGTGCAAGTACGAATGCGAAGAATTCCTCTTGCGTGTACAATGTTGTTCTAACGTGAAATGATTAACTATCAGAACCGTTAATGGCTTCCATTATATGTTTGTGATTGATGGGTGGTTAAATTTGTCAACTGCTAAACCTAGAAAAAATATTGTGAAAGCTGTAGATTCTGCAATACCTGGATCATCCAGTATGAACAAATGTGAGCATATTATACTTTTAGCAAAAAAGAGGAAATACAATGCAACGTTTTTCAATACGGTTTTCCGAAAATAATAAAGATAAGCGTGTGTGCGTGGTTTGTAACTAATGCTTGGCTGTAGTAAAAATATGAAACCAGCTAAATTAAAAGGACATCTTCACACAAAATATGCCTTATTTGCTAATAAGCCTGTACAGTTTCTTAAAGGCTGTTGCAGTCCTCACAAATGTCTTGAAACCCATGTTCGTGTTGATAAAAAATACTTAAGAGCATTCTATGAAGCCGCTTACCTAATCGCAACTGCTAAAACACCTTACACAATTGGTGAAGAATTAATTCAACCAGTTGCGATTAAAATTACTGAAATTATCCACGAAAAAAAAATGCAGACGAATTAAGAACCATTTTCATGTCAAATGATGGGGTGAGTACACGAATTTTGGAAATTATCAAAGACCAGCGAGAACAACTAATTATAATAATGAAAGACTGTCCAAAATTTTCAATTCAGCGAATGAATCGAGGAGATCATAAAAATCGCACAGCTTTTGGCTTATGTTAGGTATTGTTATGACAACAGTGTTCACAAAGATTTACGGTTTTGTCGTTCGTCAGATGGACGTACAACAGGTAGGGCAATGGTCCAAAATGTTAATGTTTTTTTCGAAGAAATAGGCCTAGTATGGAATAACTGAAGACACATACATATCTGGATTCCATGCTAAAGTTTTTTGTTTTTTTAACTCATTGCATGATTCATCGAAAGGCACATGCGACTAAACGAATTGTAGTGATTTAAATGCCGTATTAAAAGATGCTGTTAAGGTTTTTTTTTTTTTTATTAATAAGCATAAGATGCTTAATATATTGAAACTAATCTAAAAGATTAACCGTCAATTTAAATCTGAATTCTTAAAACTAAGTACTTTTCTCTAATAGGCTATCCACTGATGTCCCTATATTTACTTTGTCCCAAACAAGAAGCACTAACACTTCACTCACTGTGCTCTGCTTTTTACACATTTCACTGATTCACTAGTTCGAAGGGTTTAGTTCTTTTTAGTCTTCTCACTAGATTCTGGTTGTACAGTAGCTGCAGGGCCTCTACGTTGACGTGATGGCTTAGGCGAGATTCATGCTTAGTGGCGAATCTTTCTCTTGGATGACTTGTGGGACACCAAGATCACGGTGCAGGTCACTATTCCGTATGTACCAAGGAGCGTTAACCATATTCCTTAGTACTTTATTTTGGAAGATCTGGATTCCTTGTATATTGGAGCTTTTTGCGCAGCCCCAAAGCTGGATGCCGTATAACCAAATCGGTTTTAGTACTTGGTTGTAGACTTGTAGTTTGTTCTGTACTGACAACTGAGAGTTTCTTCCCAGAAGCCAGTACAGTTCTCTGTATTTGAGGCCAAGCTCTACTCTTTTCTTCTTAACATGTTCTTTCCACCTTAGTTTTGTATCCAGTGTCATGCCCAAATAGTTTGCAGTGTTCGCATATGGAACTATGGCGTCGTTAATCTTGACATGAGGTATGTCCTCGATTCTTTTGGATGTCCTCGATTCTTTTGAATGCTGTTAAGGTAATAAATTTCACGATAAATCGTGCACCTAGTAGTCGTTTCTTTGCAAATTTATTGAGCTAAGGCTTCCGATTTCAGCACACTTCTGCTTCATACAGAAGTGCGCTGGCTGTCAGACTTTTGTTAATTGAGCATTTGGTTGTCTAGAAAGAAATCTAGAAGAAATAGTGCCGGAATGGGACCATTATAAATCAGATTGGACTCAAAACCCCTCTGTTGTCAAAATTTAAACAGTAAATAATATATAATTTTTATTACTAACAAAAGATAAAATAATAAGTAAGACTGTTAGTAGTAAATTGCACAATTTTGTGGGGTATAAGTAGGTCGCCGATGAAAAAAGTTTGAGAAGCCCTGACTTAGAGGTACTTTTACAGTAGGGATTTTATGAAGACTTACCCCGGAATAGCGTCGACAGCGGCTGTGGCAGCAAGTTCCCGGTTGACTGATTTCTAAAGTCGCGGACCATGTCAGTAACCATTTCGAAAAATGTTGTTAATTTTTGTTTAATGAAGTATTGAGTTTGTTGAATGTTATATAATTGTTTCAGGGCGACATATAAATATAAATACACATATGAATAAGATACTTTCCAGTTGTGCTAAATTTCATAATATTTTTTGTTTTTTTTTTATTTTTGGATATATTCTATATACATACGTGCATAATTGATGTTGGAGGCGCCGAGGGAAATTTCAGTCTTACTTTGCAAATTCTTGCGGTTTTGGTAAATTAAGAGCCTCATAAGACCATAGTATCGGTAATATAATCCTTCATGACGTCACAAACATATTAAAATAATAAATATGTAGCGGTAATACGGTGTGTAAAGACCGCGCATAACAAAGACAGGCTAAATTAACTACTAGTCTTTGCTTTTTATTGAATTACCTTTTCTAATAAGAATTCTTGGGTTGTTTCTTATTTCCTAAATTTTGAAATAAAAAAAATCTGTTCGCTTTACTACCAATCTACGTTTATAGAAGGTTCTAAAATGCTGAATTTATGAGTGCATTGTGCTTTTACTTTGCATATGAAGAATATGCTTCTTATAATTTGTTGCCATATTCTTGTATCTTTCAGCTGTAACAAATAATACCTGGAGAAAAATTCATTCCTTCATATAATTTTATCGAAAAAGGTAATAACAAATTTGCAGTGAAGTGTTTTATTTTTATTCTGTAACAAAGTTACAAAATCCTGATCCTTAAAAAGAACGGATTAACCACATCGTTGTTAGTAGAAGAATCCCATAGATACTCTATTCTTTGGCAGGTGTGTCACCTTTTGTTTGTCCAAAATTTAGTAATTTTGTGGCGGATGTTATTCCGAATATTATGGTGTTTAAATCGTATAGCCTTACATCAGACATTTTCGAAAGAGTGACAATTAAAAATTGTCAATTTTATTGATAAATTTGTGCATTGGATTTTGCGAATGACAAGTGCGTTGAAGGTTTCAATCGATTCGTCTGCGTTAAATACACTTCCGGACTTAAAAATTGTTATTTTGGCTCTTTTTCGTGAATTTATAGCAGCTTAACCCAACGACTTAGAAACTTCAAAATGACAATGTAAACATGAAACTTTTACTTTTACCTGATAATATGAATGTTAGCTTAGGGCTTATAATTCAACCGCCTAAAATCCATAATATTTGCAAAATTACGGCGTTAAGTCCTGACCTGAATCCTATTGAACACGTGTGGGATCAGCTTGACTGACGTGTTCCCAAGCGCCTTAATCCACCACTAACCATACATAAACTGACAAGCCCTGAGGAATGGGAAAGCATACCCCAAGAATCTCTTCGGAGACTGTATTAATCCTCACCAATACACAGAAAACTCGTCTGTCATCGATACTATGACAGTCATTTCCATTTTGTTTTGCGTTATTAATTTACCTTTTTTAATTGTAACTTAGAAGTAACTAAGAGTTGTAACATTGTTTTAGTAATTATCTCAAGTTTTAATTATCTCAATATCTATTATTTAAAAAGTTACAGGTTTCAAAAAAAGTGTTCTCCTAATTTTCTTGATCAGTGCATTTATAACCTATAGAAATATCATTAAGCGACAAGAAACTTTGGGTGGTTTTCCAGCCGCTTTTTTCTTTAAATCATTCCTCAGATTTACAAATTATTGGCACTTTTGTACCTTTTAGTAACTCTTATTTATTATACAGAGTGTCCAGGAATATCGGCGTATGAAGATTGTTTTATGATTCATTACTCAGATTTTTCTTAAATTGCAATTGTTGTGCTTTGTCCAACAAGTAAAGTAGGTACATTATATCCATTATTTTACATAATTATTATTTCAGCGGTTTGTGCATAAGTGAAGAAACATATTTGAAAACCAAATTAAATTAAACCAAAAAAAAATCAACAAAGCTGCACCTTAAACGTTTGATCTGACGAGCGCATAAGATAGGTTCTTAAGTCAGTGATGTTAGAGGATAATCTACAATTCCCTATTATAAATTCATGCACCCATCTCGCAGATGAAAGAATAATCTACAACCTTTATCAAATTTTGGTCAAAATCACAATTTTTTGATATTATGTTATTTTTTCTTTCAAAAACTAGTCGTGATGGATAACTTCGGATTCGTATTTAACACGAAACACTCTATCGAAAACTTTAGGCATTTTCATAACATAAAAATAAAACTAAAAATGTTCCCCAGTGTTTCGTACTATCGTACGCATGAAAAAACCTGCAGATTTTTTGTTCGTTTTATGGATTAACTTACGCAATTTTGGAAGTACAGGGTGCTCCAACCGAGACCGTAGGATTTTACACGTGAGTAACATTATTATAATGGATAAACTTCAGTTAATATTTTCTACAGTGTCACATGCATGGTGAGAGTTTTGTTTCATTTCATGTTGTTTCATTTCATGTTGCAAGAAAGAAAAATACAACAGTTAAACATTTATATAATATATTTTTTTTTGTAAATTTCTTTTTTTATCAACAACAATTAAAAGCATATAACACTAGAAGCGCTTTTGTCCTTCTGGTGGTGAAGGATGAGTCCTGATATATTCCAACGCCCTGGCGATAGCTTGTGGAATTGGTGGTGGCGTTGGCAGGACGTTTCCTTGTGGTTGGAAACCATTTTCATCGGCTACATAGGAAATCTGAACTGGAATCCCTTCAGGAGACGTGTAACTGAAGGATCCTTGAGCAGCTGTTCCAGCTTCCCCACGTACTGCTCCTTGTTCCTGGGCAGAAATGCCATTTTCAGTTTCGTAACTGCAAGCAAACACAAAGAGATTAATTAACATTGTGATAGGAGACAAAAGCATTACAGTGATAACTTACGCGTATCTGTAACTACCGGAAGGATCAACTTCTTGCTCCTGACGAAGGATTTTGAAGACTGGAGCGTTACCGCGTTGGACTTGCGACAAGAAAGCTACATCTGCAGCAACGACAGCCAAAGCAACAGCAAAAATTGCCTAGCAATAAAAATAAGTCATAAATTTGTTAATTTGCAGCAAAATGTTTGTCTACTTACAATCTTAAACATGATTGTGTAGTGATCAGAAGACTTGGTATTCGAATGACCCTTAGAAGAAATGAATATTCTCTATTTGGTGTCGCGGTTTTTTGGTGACCGAAATGTCAATGATTTTACCACCACTTTGGATTTCGTTTTCTGAATAGTCGTATATGGAGATGCAAGTGCATCGACGGTTTCAATCGATTCCTCTGCGCTAAATACACATCCGGATATGTCTGCTCTTTTTGATGAATTTATAGTAGGTCAACCCAACGACCTAGAAACCTAACCTAAACAAAATGACAAAGTAAACATGTAACTTTTACGTTAAAAACACTATTTTTTTTATATTTTGATGTTATTTTTTCTTTCAAAAGCTAGACGTGATGGCTAAGTTCGACTTCGTATTCAACACAAAACACCATCGAAAACTTTAGGCATTTTCATCACATAAAAAAGTCTAAAAATGTTCCCCAGTATTTCGTACTATCGTACGTATCAAAAAAACTGCAGATTTCTTTCGTTTTATGGATTAACTTATGCAATTTTGGAAGTGCAGTGGGCCCCAAAAGAAACTAGGATTTTACACATGAGTAACATTATTAATGGGTAAATTTCAGTTAATATTTTCTACAGTGACACATGCATAGTGAGTGTTTTGTTTCATTTGATGTTGTCGATTCGGCCTTTCTTAAATTCTTTTCTGTTAAATTTATTTGCCATTTTTTTACTCGTTAGACGTATAAATTACAAAAAAAGGAAAAATACAACAGTTAAACATTTATATAATATATTTTTTTTTGTAAATTTCTTTTTTTATCAACAACAATTAAAAGCATATAACACTAGAAGCGCTTTTGTCCTTCTGGTGGTGAAGGATGAGTCCTGATATATTCCAACGCCCTGGCGATAGCTTGTGGAATTGGTGGTGGCGTTGGCAGGACGTTTCCTTGTGGTTGGAAACCATTTTCATCGGCTACATAGGAAATCTGAACTGGAATCCCTTCAGGAGACGTGTAACTGAAGGATCCTTGAGCAGCTGTTCCAGCTTCCCCACGTACTGCTCCTTGTTCCTGGGCAGAAATGCCATTTTCAGTTTCGTAACTGCAAGCAAACACAAAGAGATTAATTAACATTGCGATAGGAGACAAAAGCATTACAGTGATAACTTACGCGTATCTGTAACTACCGGAAGGATCAACTTCTTGCTCCTGACGAAGGATTTTGAAGACTGGAGCGTTACCGCGGACTTGCGACAAGAAAGCTACATCTGCAGCAACGACAGCCAAAGCAACAGCAAAAATTGCCTAGCAATAAAAATAAGTCATAAATTTGTTAATTTGTAGCAAAATGTTTGTCTACTTACAATCTTAAACATGTTTGTGTAGTGATCAGAAGACTTGGTATTCGAATGACCCTTAGAAGAAATGAATATTCTTTATATAGGTGTCGCGGTTTTTGGGTGACTGAAATGTCAATGATTTTACCACCACTTTGGATTTCGTTTTCTGAATTGTCGTATATGGAGATGCAATGGCAAAAGTGCCAAATATATTTCGTAACCACGTGCCTACACGGTTACAATTTCGTGTTGACAAGGACGACCGGCGTGAAAGAAGATTTCGATTCAATTATACTAAACTGCCTACTGGGCGTAAACATTCCTGAATTCGCATCAAGGACGGTAGATAATTGATTGTAAAACCGTTGGTGAAATGAAGATGTTTTCTGAATCGATTAACATTTTTAAACCAACGCAAAACTGACAAACTGGGCATATCCGATGGAGTGAATTCGTTCATTTCTTTCTTTCATCGCTTGTCAATTAAGCACAGCTCTGATCCGATCTGTCAAACGACTTAAAAGCTGAGCGTTGCAAATACAAGAATTCCAATTATAAGGACATTGCTTCGAACTATGGGACAAGCAAAATTTTCCATTAGCAGTGATCGGGGCGATTGTGTACTTTGTTGAATAACCAAACTTGGTGTGTCCTTGTCAACTTACAAAAGCAGTATAGCTACTACATTCAAATTAGACGACAAATGGGCTATGAAGGGGAAAACAGTCCAGTACGGTCCCCCTTTTGGAATCCAACATAGAAAGTGGCGGGTTTTTATGTTCTATGGCGTCTATGGCGTCCGCAAATTTTATTAGAACCCCTAACAGCCACCCCTAACGCGCACGTTAGCAGTTTGTCGCATTTTACCGAAAACTGTACAATTTCGCCATTTCAGCTTCTGTACAAAATGAATCATTATAAAATTCTGCACAAAAAAGGCAGATTCTACTTTTCATAAATTCCATGGAATAAATTCAGTAGATCTTAAACTGCAAGCGCCCCAAGATGTATTTGCAGTTTAAGAACCACACTATACATAATAATATAATAGTTTTATTATTTCATTATTATTAACTCATAACGTGCAAGCTCAATCATACTGGGGTATTCCAATATCAACATTTTCTTTTGTTAATAATTCTATATTGACGCTAATTCGTTCAATAATTATAGTTTTGGATTAAATATGCAACAAACAACATCTGTCCAACCCTTTTTCAGTACTCATAAATCTATTCCCGCGATTGTGGGCAAAAATTAACAAATTAGGTGAATATATTTTTAGTGCAGAATTTTATAAGGATGAGTTTTGTAAAAAAGAAAACGAGGAAACGAGAAACCACAAACGTGCGCATTAGGGGTGGTTTCTACGATGCCAGGACCTAATAAAACTGCGGACGCCATAGAATATTGAAGCTAATTCCTTTACGCATCGGATCACAAAAGGGCAGCTGTTTTAGATTTATTTCCTACTACATATTTTGAAACAAAAAACTAAGATTGGGAACGGCAATCTTAGTACTTAACATTTAGTAAGTAATTAAATATAAGTATTGGAAAATATAGGCTGTTCTATAAAAAAACTTAAATTATAGTATGGAAATGATGGGGACCAGGCTGCCAAAAAAAAAATAAAAATTTAGACTGAAATAGGTTCAACAGCAATTCGCCGAAAAATGTCGTACAGCAATTTTTACTTTATCATACGTAGTATGTAAAGTATTGAAATCGTGCCAAACAAAAATTTGAATATAATTTTAGCGGAAATATGTCTTTTTGGGTCCCCTGAACATTTCTGACCAAGGTACTTTTTTGAGGCGACAATTCCGGAGAAACTACTAAAGGTATCGGGACGAAACTTCATATTTAGCAGTTTTATGACCAAACTTAGAGTTGAAAAGCTTTTCACTGAAAAGGGTCCAAAGGAACTGGAGGTTTAGTCTTAACATTTTTGAAAGATTTTGCAAATAGGCCGCCATTTCTGGAATTTCGTCGAAATAGCTAAATAAAATATTAAAGTAGAGGAAAATATGAATAATTTATGACTACGAAATTTTTTGTACAGTCAATAGTTTAGCTGCATGAGCAAATTCTATTTCATCGAGATCGGTTCGTACTGCATTAAAACTAGTAGCCAGGATATGTCAGATATTTTGATTCGAATGACAGTAGGTAGTGTCAAACGCTAATGTTTTGACAATACTGTCAATATAAGCTGCGTTCGGATATTGTACACCGGTACACATTTTACACCCAATAACACGTAAGTGTCATTTGGACGGTGTACCCGGTGTTAACGGAGTACAATATCCGAATGCAGCTTTAATCGACATATCTGTCTAGTTATACTAGTTTTATTTTAATGCAGACATGACCGATCTCGATCAAATAGAATCTCATGCAGCCAGGGCTGTGGAGTCGGAGTCATGGAGTCGGAGTCGGAGTTCAGACAAATTTCAGAGGAGTCGGAGTCGGAAAAAATGTACCGACTCCGACTCCTATCCAGGTTTAATTTTTGTAGAAAGAGAAAAACATGCGAGATGGACGTTGCCTCAGTAGACAGTAAACAAATAAAACTTAACAGTCTATTAGGTCTTTGACAAAGTACCTACCTACATATGTAAATAACAAAATTACAAAACATACTGCTCAAACGAGAGTGAAGGCGATTAACAAAAGTAATCCGGCAGGAATTTGAAAAAGGTAATTTGAACAAAAGATTTTAAATGAGATTGAGAAAGTAGAGCCTTAGTTCAATGTAGTAATAATCATTTATCCAGATTACCTGTTGCAGCCATAATTATGCTGCTTTGACGTCAGCTTTGATAAATAATTAAAAATTATGTCAGGGCATCCTTGCAGGGTGGTTGGAGCTATTCTGTTCCTCACAACAATTTTATAAACGTATTTTACATTTAATTCTATTTTTATTAAAATGAATTTTATTTTGTATTATACACTATGTCTTATGGATGATTTTGTTATTATTAGAACTAGAAGGTCGGTTAAATGAACAAAGTAGTGCCGATTTGTATATTCTCTGGAGAAAGCAGTTAAATACTTAATAATGATGTCAGAGATATTTTGAATAAACAAATTACAGAATGAAATTACGTATGTATTATAATTATGTGGTCATAACTTTTTTATTTGTGGTCCGATCAGTAGGCCTTTTTGCATCTTATAGGCCGTTTTTTATTTACAATTAGATTGTTAGTTTAAATATTTTTGCCAACAAATTCGCTGGACAGTGGGCACAAGTAAAACTCTGTTTTGCTTATGGTTTCAGCATTTGTTTGTAAGTAATTGGATATGCGCAAGCGATATGTTTAATCCAATCAGATACAATACTAGAATATAATTTAATTTATTAAATTTGTTTCTTTTTTCCTGGTAGTGCTTTTGTTTTCATAGCAAATTTAATGTTGCTCGGTTGTATTACTCTGCGTCGAATTTATGATTATTTACATAATGTAAGATTTTTATTACACATTATTATTTGAGCATATTTTTGTATGCAATTTTTCTGGAGTCAGAGTCGGAGTCGAAGTCGGAGTCGGTCCACGAAAAATATTCGGAGTCGGAGTCGAGAATTTTTTTACCGATTCCGCAACCCTGCATGCAGCTAAACTATTAATTTTATATATAGTATGATAAAGTCATGTGCCTGGCCACATCACATTTTTTTATTTATCAACTTAACGACAATTCACCAAGACTACTCTATTGGGACACCTGTATAAAACAGCCATCATTTTAGACAAGACATGATTTGTTATTGTTACGAAACACCACAATACTATAATGTTGAAGGTAAACATCCTCAAAAACTAAAAAAATAAACAATTTGACAAATTTATTTTTACAAAAAGCCACTAGACACAACAATCCTTCGACATTTCCGCAACATTTAAAGGTTAATTGCATAAAGGACACACACTAATCACGCAATTTGGATTAATTAGCATAATTAGTTGTCAACTAGAGTTGACAAAATTCTCTTGCAAAAAGAAAGCGAAATGTTAAACAATAGAGGTCTTCATTGCGTCATTTGGTCTCCTTTCCCGATGATATCGACTGGGATGGAAATGTCGCATATTTTAACATATTGCAGCAATTTCTATCTTTAGGTAATTTCTAAATATATTGTTCCCGTTAATCATAAACGTATTCTTTTCAGATATTTAATTTATACCTCATTTAAATATTATTCAATCATCACGTGTATGTTGATATACTGATTCAGTTACACAATAATCAATTCACAATAAATTACCGAAAATGTGTATGCTTGCACTATTTATCATTATTTATTTACAGAAAAAATCATAATGAAAATAGTTTATAAGCTGTAAAATATAAGAAATATACAAAATTTAGCAATGTTCTTCAAACAAAAACTGCAATCACCGGCAAGAAAACAACGTCCACCTAATATATGATTTTCTTCATCTCTATGAAGACTGGGCGAAGTAATTATTCTTTCAACCAATTTTAATATCTGATACAGTATTGAGCAAATCATAATTAATGCCTAAAAATTAATATCTCAGTTATATATTGCATTAATTTTACAAGGTAATAGAAATTAATAATTGGTGCAAAAAAAAATTAAATCATTTTTCTTTAGATTGTTTTTCTGCAAATTGTAGATATTGTGTGATTGCCGTGTGGTTTGACCGTTCTTGTTGTATTCGTGGAAGTTACTGTTTGTTTGAAAATTATTTTAAAGTTCTAACACTAGTGATCTGAGGAAATCGTTGAACATACGATAATTACGTAAAAAGTTATTTATTAGTTGGCATACTCTCCAAATTACAAACAAAACTAAAACTTTCTATTATCTAATACAATGTATCCTCTTGTGTTTGATCATAACGCGCTGTAGTTCTGTCCAAACGTACAAAGTACAGTGTTTATACAGTGTGTACAAAAAGTAACGTAACAAGGAAATATCTGGTCATCTGATAAATTTAATTTATAAGGAAAACATTGAAAAATAACTTCTAGGAAATGACAAGCTATAAATCTGAACTACTTTTGAAAATACAGAATGATTCTTTTGCACGTAGCAGGCAAAAGTCCAATGCTTTGAAGTCAAATACCTCAGTATATTTTTTTTTCAGTTTTTCATACTCTATTGAATTACAAGATTATCACTGAAAACCTTATATCCAAAAGTTAATTCGTTCCAAAGTTATGGGCCGAAAAAGGAGCACACATGAAAAATTTTATTCATTGTAATCAACTTACCGTTGGCGTTGTCACAAATACGGGTGTGCGATTTCAGAACGTTGTGATCAATCTGAGCTAAAAAATCGATCAGATCGAAAGGAGCGATTAGATTTGTCTTCTAAATAAAATGAGTGACTATCGCTCTTTTCGATCTAACCAATCAATCGATTATTTGGGCCAGTCCTAATTCGCAAGCGTTCCCATGTAAAAAACGCAACCATGCACTCACTAGTGGTCGATGTGTTACTTGGATCAGATCGATGCTTTCGATCTGATTGGCCATCATACGAAGATCTTTTTGATTGCGCTCATCAAGTGTGTACATAATTTACATGGGATCGCCGATTTATTTAGAATATCTATCTAATACCTCTATTCTATCTGAGCGATCTGAACAATCATTTCGATCTCATCGATGTTTTAAATCAAAACAATCATATTTTGTGATCGACACAAATGTCGACACATCTCTATTTGTGACAACGCGAACGGTAATTTGATTACAATGAATAGAACTTGTTTTGAAAATGATTGAAAATGTTGTCTCTTTTTTTGCCCATAACTTTCGAACGAAAAACTTATGGTTACGAGGTTTTCACGAATAAATTTGTAATTCACGAAAAACTCTACTGAATGCTGTATTTAAAAATATTGGTCTTTGGACTGATACTTCTAAGTGAATCACTCTGTATATTCAAAAGTACTTCAAATTTATAGGTTAAGGTATTTCCTAGAAGTTTTATTTGAATGTTTTTCTTATAAATTTATCAGAGGACGATAGATTTGAAAGCAAATAAAACGTTTATTTATTCCAACATGTTACAATATACGTTACGATACACATATATACAGATATACATATTGCACACAATATAACACACTTGTACATGCTGATCGGTGTCTCCCTCGTTCTTCACCTCAGGAATTGGACAGCAGTCCTTTCTAAGGCTAACGGTATTGAGGGTTCCTTTTGTTTGTGTTAGTTCAGTGTAGTCCGCTTGCTTCGCTGCGTCACGTTTCCTGCCGTAGCAATAATTTTTTGGTGCTGATTTTAAAACTGGTATAGGATAATTGTTTTATGTGGTCCGGCAGTGAGTTGTACATCGCTACCTCGCTAATCTTCAAAGTTGGTGCACAGTTTGTCATTGTTCTCGTTCTGTAACTATGTATCTCGTCCGATTTTGCAAGCCGTATCTTTGTTTTGATGCTTTTGTTTTCCAGTCTGTGCATAAGTAGTAGCTGTTTAGTCTTATTCTCTGAACCAGCGAGAGTTTATTTGTTTGCTTATGCACATCAGTTGTTAGAGTGTTTCTATCGATGCCGTATAAAACTTTTAATACCTTGTTCTGTTGTCGCTGTAGTTTATCCAGGTTACCGTTCGTCGTGTTGCCCCATATGTTTATTAAATAATTTATGTTTGACGTATATAGGCTATTGTATAGTGATATCTTGAGGTAGTCAGGTATTATGGCTCTTATTTTGTGGAATGCAGCTATCGTTCTTGCGTTCTTCCTTATCAAGTTGTTGACGTGTGTGTTCCAGGATAGATTGTCTTGTATAGTTATTCCGAGATACTTAACTTCTTGTTTTTGTTGTATTCTGGTGCCGTTTATTTTTATTTCTATGTGTGGTTTCTCCTTTTTGTTTGAAAAAAGTGCGAATTCTGTCTTTTTTTCATTTAGTGTTAGTAAGCTGCTCCTGAACCATTCCTCTAATTTTGGTAGATCTTCGTCGATGCTTTGCTGTAGTCGTTGCTCTGTTTTCGCCGAATATAATATACAAGTATCGTCGGCATACATATATACTGATCCATTCAATGGTAAGCTCAGGAGGTCGTTTGTGTATAAGACAAACATAGTAGGAGGTAGTATTCCTCCTTGGGGGATGCCGTAGTTGGAGAATTTTATGTCGCTGTATTGTTGTTCTACTCTTGTTATTTGTGGCCGATCGTTTACATAAGTTTTGAGAATATTATGGAATTTATGTGTAATGCCCAATGTATGTAGTTTATCCATGAGTTTGGTTTTAGAAATTGTATCGAAAGCCTTTTTTAGGTCGATAAACAGACATAATACAAGATCTCTGTTATCTATTCTCCCCTTAATGTCGTTTGTTAGGTCAATTACTGCAGATGTTGTGCCGGATTTTTTTTGAAAAGCATATTGCTGTTTATGTATTATGTTGTTGGATTTTATGTGTTCATGTAGTCTTTTGTGAATTATTTTTTCTAGAATCTTGCTGAAGCTTGTTGTTAGTGCTATCGGTCTGTAATTTTCAACGTTGTCTCTTTCTCCTCCGTTATGTATTGGTCTAATAATAGTTTTTTTCAAGTAACTTGGAAATGTCCCTTCTAGTAGTGCCGCAGTCGATAGTTTAGTAAGAACAGGTGTTAGTAATGTTTTATTCTCTTTGATAAGGTTTGTTGTTATGTTATCAAATCCGGGTGATATGTTGTTCTTCAAATCTTCAATTATTTCGGTCATTTCCCTTTCGTTTGTTTCATACAAGTCTGCGTCTGGGTACATCAAGTTGTCGTGCGTTATCTGTTGTTGTTTTGGGTTTTGTGTGGATATATGTTTTTCTGCCAGTTCCCTTCCTATGTTGGCGAAGTACTTGTTAATTTCATTGGTAATGTCTTCCTTGCTTTGTAACTTTATTCCATTTTTCTTTATTTTGTCGATTGATGTGGTGTTGATTTTAGTTTTTCCGCCGGTTAGTGAATTTATTATTTCCCATAGCGTGGATTGGTTGTGTTTGTTCTTGTTGAATAATTTATTGTAATATAGTGCTTTAGTGCTTTTTATCAGTTTGTTGGTCGATTGCTTTTTTTGAAGGTAGTTTTGTCTTAAATATTCATTTTGAGGGTTTCTTTTAAGTCGCTTATGAAGCTTGTTTCTCTCCTTTATCTCTTGTATGACGTTCTCCGTTATCCAATCGTTGGTATCTCTCTTTTTTAATTTTACTTTGGATTGATTCTTCCTTATTGTTTCTTCTATTATTTTAGAAAGTTGTTCAAAGTCTTTAATCTGTTTAAGGTTTAGTTGTTTCAAGTCGTTGTGAATTTTTTTCCTGTTTGTTTTTGTGTGTTCGTGGGTGTGATAAGTCAATTTTGGGGTAGTTGCGTTTATTGTTGTCACTATGGCGTTGTGGTCTGATAAGTCGCTACTAACAATTTTTATTTCCTTGATCTGCTGTGCTATATTTGTCAACACATGGTCAATTATTGTGTGATTTCCATTCGGATTTCTTCGTGTGTAGTGTCTCTTCGATATTTTGTTCATTATTTGGTAATTATGTTCTGTTAGGGTTTTCTTATAGTCGTTTGTTATTTCATTTTTTTCTCTAATATTTATGTTAATGTCCCCCAATATCACGTGTGGTTTTCTTCTATTAATGACATTGTTCTTAAATATATCCTTCAGTGTGTTATAGTGGATATTCGGTGGTTTATATATTAGGGTGATGGCAGCCTTGGAGTTTTTCAGTTTTATTTTTAATAATTCTATGCCTTGTATACATTTCTTTGTGCAAGTTTTATATTCAATGGTTTTGTTTATATATAATGCCAATCCTCCACCGCGGGTGCTTTTGGATACGTACTCTGCGTTGTAGTTTTCATGGACGTACAATTGTTCGTCATCAGGTGACAGCCATGTTTCTGTTAGTGCGATTATTTCTGGTTACGTTAGTTTTTGTGCATCCTGTAATGTTATTAATGGGGACAAGATCGCCTAAATAACATCATCTTAATGAACATTGAATGTGATTTACTTAGAAAAATTGATTTGGCTAGTATTGTCTGTAACAACTTGTTACTAAATAAAATGCCGAATGAACTTAATACAATTGAAGGGCTCAGAATGAAAAGTGGCTAAAGACCATAGGAAACCATATGTTTTATCCACTCTTCATTCGCATGCCTTCAATTGCTTTATTGAACTGTCCAAAATATTCTGTACAATAAAATACAACCGGTGTACGCCGTACGTATATCGAAACTGCAAACTGGTTTTCCAAAACAGGAAATGTGTGTTGCCTATATTAACAATAATAAAAATATACTGCTAATATCTTACACCTTCACCCTTAATTACTATATTATATTATTTATACAATACAAAATTCCCGCACAAAACATCTATAAACATAATATACAACTGTTAGTCATAAACAAGACCACCGGTCTTATATCTCTTCTCGGTCTAACAGATAAATTTTTATTTTCGGTATCGGTTTTATCAGGGGAATTCTGCATTTCTACAGTATCTTCGGTTGCGTCGACAATGGGTAAAGGTGCTGATGTGTTTTCTACTGTGTGACAAAATTAAATCTGGTTAGAATGACGTTTCCACACTTTACCGATTTCCGGCACATTACATAAGTACACGCACTCCCCTAAGATTTTAATTATTCTACTTTTGATCCATCTAATTTTATTAGGTATTCTATAATCTTGAATCATTACCGTTTGACCTAAACTAAACTTAGATTTTCTATGCCCTTTATTATACTTAAGTTGTCGTCTTTGACTTTCGGCATTATTATTATTCACAACATTATTCTTTCGAGGTAAATACATTTTAGGGTGAATTAAATTAAATTTAAAATTAATATTGTTACGAAGTATAGTTTAATTGCATTGTACAATTGAGGTCAGGTCATCCAACTCAACCTGCAGACAGTTGCTTGTCCAGAAATGCAGACGTCAGGCTTTTCATATCGGAACAAAGACATTCCTTTGTGGCAAGCGTGCAAATTAACTATGATTTATATCAAAGGCCGTGTGCAACCAAAAATCTTAACTCAGGATTTTTGGGGGCTCAAAACAGGTCATGACGTCTTGCCAAATTCAATATAAAAGCCACGGCAAAGGATGGGAACGGGATCAGTAGTTTGCAGCACCTACTTGTAGTGTTGCGCGACTATTGTATTTTAGATATCAGCTGTAGTATTGGAATTTTGTATGGTCAGCAATACACGAACAATGTAAACAACACTGCGACTTTTATTTACTACTCCATCCTGACCTAGAGCCGTCCCCAGTAAGAGCTACGTAACATGGTGGAGGCGCAAAATGGTCCCAAGGAAGATCGGGAACGGCTCATTTTGGTCAGGGTGGAAACATCTGAAATAATCCAGCGCGACGAAGAGGAAGCATGGCTGAAGCGACGCGGAGACAAGACGAATTGGGTTGGCGGTCAATCTGCAGGGAGGTTTTGTAAAATTTCTCACTCCCCCAATGAGAAATATGCCGTACCAAGGACAGCTACTAACAACCGCATGGATGGATAGCGTTAAAGTCAAACAACGCTCAACTCTTCGTCTTAGAAATAAGTTAGTACCTATTGTGTTTATTTTTTTAGTTTAATTGTTGAAGGTTGATGCCGCCACTGTAAGGAAGTATATGCATTTGCCCGTTCTCACTTCGATGGATGCAGCTGGCTGGTGCGGGATCACGAAGAGAGAAATACACGGATGGTGGTTATCTACAAGACGCAGTCGACACATGACGAAACGGGGTACCATACCGGCATAATTGAGTTATATGCGAGTTTTAGGGTTGCCGATACCGCCAGAGGAAGCTGGCGATGTAGACTGGAGGGGATTTGGCGCTACGGATTCTACCGAACCACCCCGCACGGGACAAGGGATGTCTCGACCAGTCTGAGAAAAACAAACAAATCGACTAGAGAGGAACGGTCCTATGGATTCTACCAAACCACCTCGCACGGGACAAGGGGTCCCGACTAGTCCAAGTAGAAGTAGAAGGAGAAGAAGAATTAGGAGAATTCTGAAAGGCAACAGGAGATGATTCTGAAACACGAATCTGGGTACACGGTCAAAGCCGACCGTAATGGTATCTCTCACGTAGATGACCATCGCAATCCTAGAAGAAAAAGGTTAGCAGGAGGACCCAAGAACCAGACGGAGACGGATGAGAACGGGGCAAATCGCATACGATGCAGGCACGACGACGTTGAACATTTTTCTAAGAATATTTTTATTTTTCTGTATTGTTATTTTTTATGGTGGGCAAATAAAATTATAAGTGGTGCGTTCTTTCCTATCCCGCCCCGTGGCTGTTCAATTTTTGTCTTTCTCTTTCTATTGCTCTGGGTCGAGCAATTGTTTGCGAGGAGGGTTGTTACGAAGTATAGTTTAATTGCATTGTACAATTGAGGTCAGGTCATCCAACTCAACCTGCAGACAGTTGCTTGTCCAGAAATGCAGACGTCAGGCTTTTCATATCGGAACAAAGACATTCCTTTGTGGCAAGCGTGCAAATTAACTATGATTTATATCAAAGGCCGTGTGCAACCAAAAATCCTAACTCAGGATTTTTGGGGGCTCAAAACAGGTCATGACGTCTTGCCAAATTCAATATAAAAGCCACGGCAAAGGATGGGAACGGGATCAGTAGTTTGCAGCACCTACTTGTAGTGTAGCGCGACTATTGTATTTTAGATATCAGCTGTAGTATTGGAATTTTGTATGGTCAGCAATACACGAACAATGTAAACAACACTGCGACTTTTATTTACTACTCCATCCTGACCTAGAGCCGTCCCCAGTAAGAGCTACGTAACAATATTCCTTTTAAACATTAAAGATTATGGTTTTTGCTTAGTCGTGGTATGTGGCGTGTTACGATAATCAAATGAAAAATTAGTTAGTGCAGTAAATACATCTGATGTATTTTTATTTGTCAAGACTCTCTTTAACGCATTTTTTACGGTTCTAACCGCACTTTAAGCTGCGCCATTGGATGCTGGTGAAAATGGTGCAGTGGTTATATGCCGTATCCCATCCTCGTCGCCAATTTGTAACAACTTGTTACTAAATAAAATGCCGAAATAACTTAATACAACTGCTTTATTCAACTGTCCAAAATATTCTGTACAATAAAATACAAGTACGCCGCACGTATATCGAAACTGCAAACTGGTTTTCCAAAATACGAAATGTGTGTTGCCTATACTAACGATAATAGAACATAATGCTAATATCTTACATTGTCTCTAAATTTGCGCACATTAAATCGAGAAAACTCTTTTTTTTACTATGTTTTATTTTATACAGGGTGTGTATAAATTGGCGGAAAGCTATACGTGGCGATGTTCTTCGTAAAATTCTGAGTCGACAATCTATAATCTAAAATGTTGTACCGTGCTTCTTGAGTCTTCACGAGGTCTCCAAAGTCATGATATCCGATCTCTTGAATGGTGTTATTATTTGAAATCTATTGATGGAGAAGCTGCAGTTTAGAATAAAGAACAATATTGAAAATTTTTCTTTTCCTAAATGTTATCTTTCTGCCTAAAAAGTTTGTTTTTAATTTCGGTATTTCGTTAATTTTGTCATAAAAATACATTCGGCAACACTGTAGAACATGGGTAACTTAATTTTGGCATTTGTCACTTTTGACAGTTGTATAATCAAATTAAGTAATTTGACTTGTTTTTTTACCTACGACCGTATGTGTAAATATCCCTTACGTCACGGACTACTTAGCTCGTATATCGCTTATAACATACGTGTGCCTTTGGCTGTGCGTTTGTGTTTTTAACGCACGACCTAATGTCATAATGACAGATGTCGCGCGAATAGTTTGATTATTTATTTGTCATTTTTGATACAATTTATATTTATTGAAATTTTCGGTCGTAAGTAAGTGCAATACTCGAGCTGTAACATATTATTACTAGCACGTGATAATTTATGTTGAATTTGTACTGGGATTTTCGATCGACACTTCAGACAAAGTTCTCCGTAGTTGCAATAGATGTCGCGCGAATACATTGATTGGTTAACCGTCAAATATTCTTACCTGTATTTGTTTGTCATTTTTGATACAATTTATTGAAATTCTCGGTGGTAGGTAAAATTATGTACAATACTCGAGCTGTAACGCATATTACATACTCGTGGAAAATAACAAAACTCGCCGCTTTGCGGCTCGTATGTTAAATTTCCACTCGTACGTAATATGCTAGTTACAGCTCTTGTAATGTAATATACTATTACAGTGTATAGTAACACGAACACCTGTTGGATTCAGCGCATAGTAACACGAACACCTGTTGGATTCAGCGTTGCCAAATCTATGTTTCTTTCAAATGGCTCCTGAGGGCACAATAATGACGCTACAACATTTTAGTATAAAGATTGTTTACTCAGAATTTTACGAAGAACATCGCCACGTATAGCTTTTCCGCCAAGCTTTTCACACCCTGTATACTATATCTTACCAAGGGCGTCTTTATGATATTTGCTACAGGCCCCGCGGTAGCTGAATCCGGCACTGTGTCCATCAACAAACCTCAGTATATGTTCTTTTTCATCCTATTTTGGCAATTTGCATACCCGTCAACATGTTATGGTTTTCTGCACGTATGATAGTTTTCCCGGTTGACAGTGCAACAACAATTTAGTGGTCTAGAAAAATTAACAAAATATGAGCACTGTGTACATCGAGAGGCGGGTTTAGCATACCAGGCGCTAGCGTTGCCAACATTATTTCGATCCTGACATGGAGAATACTTATTTGGTGCAACAATTTTTATTTTGAACAAGTACATTGGTCACATGATATTGATGTTTTTTTTTGTAGATTATGTTTTCTTTATTTTTTTTTTAAGACTGGCCTCCACAACATCACATTTTCGACAAAACTTAGCTAAATATATTACAAAAAATCTAGAATCTAAAATCTAAATCTTCAACTTGAGGCTCCCTAAAAAATTGAACTTGATAGAATTTTTTAAGTCAGATGAACACTTGAATCTTGAACTACTAACAGTAGTGAAATAACACTTCACATAGTTGTCACTCTCTTTATTGGATCGAATTTATATGTTTAAAGTTTCATTTCCGCCTACCTAAAGAATTCAGTCGAAGAAAGCGATTTGTTTATTCTTTGAGACCTTTTTTTGTTGAAAAAAGTGGCCTTATAGAGTCCTGGTACACATTAGATGTCTATAAAAAAACTATCGAAATAATCTGTTTTCTTCCTTTTGGGACACAAAAATGTTGTTTTTTAACTTTTTTATTTTACATCGGCCTATTTCCGCAATGTAGGCCTATTACCGGCTCTGAGGGCAGGCTACACACACCGAGAAATTTTGTCGAGCGGAGGAAATTCCAATCCCCAGTAAGAGTTTATTAACGTGCACGTCTCATCATGGCAGCACACGGGACCACCGGCTTTACTTCATAATGCGCTGAAAGACGGCATGCAAAGGTATTTGTTTCTTGTCTAAAATACCAGGACATGCAATTTTGGCTCTGGCTAGAGATCGAACCCGCGACCTCCATCGTAGATAGCAACCTCTCTATCCTATACGTTACGGACCCTCTTTCACAAAAACGTTCGAACAATGTTGTCGAGTATTCTCAAAACAGCATGTTGTTTTGATTTGTGACAGACATAATAAACAGATTCATTATAATTTCAGCCTTTTTTATTTTGACCCTGTACATTACACTTAAATTTTCAAGATAGGTAGTCACATATAAAATTAGTTTGTATAGTTTTTGCTTGTTCTAACCTTGGATTTGATGTTTTCCACAATACAGCTCGTAAAAATTGCATAAAATTGTTATGTCACCCACAAGAATTTGTTATTTTTTCCAATAGAATTTTGCATATATCCAAAGAATTATCTTTTGAGCTTCCGCGTAGCTAATTTATCGAGTTTATCACCAATTTAATATAGAATATTTTCCTATTACACCCACGCACATTAGGATATTATTTATTATATCAAGTTTTCACAAGAATTCAGTCTATTGAAACCTTATCTACTTAAACGGTTAACCTTAAAATTAATGCGCGTTTCCTTTCTGTTCACATTATGCAAATTTGGACATAAATAACGGCATTATAATTCAACTTTCAGACAAATCCGGCTTCTTGACTTAATAATATATAAAATACCACGAGTGGTTTTTCTTATTCTCTTATTAACCTGTTGCAGTGATACTTCATTGGTTTTAAATGCGCTGAACTTTAAAAATGAATGCACTTTGCAACATTGCGAGAAATGCTCTTATTAAGCTCTAGATGTCAGCTTATGCAGCAATTTTTGTTAATTATATCATTGTACAAATAAATTCCACTCCAGTTCTTTATAGTCTTTATTAACTTACTTAACAAATATACCTTAAAATATTTACATACAGTATACAACATAAATGTCCTCAAAAACAAATTACCACTTAATGATGGGCAAAGCGCACTTCGTACTGATGGAAGGGGTCCTGAACTTCGACCTTGTGGTCACCTTCGCTGACGTAACTGAAACAGAATAGCGTTAGTCTTAACCTCAAACCTCCTTCCAAAGACATACTCCCAGATGTAAGGCCCGTTTCCGGCATATGTAGGCCTGGTTTCTGTTGGCAATGGCAAGAAAGTTGCGTCCAGTTGTGGTGGTGGACGTACAGCTGGTCTAATCGGCTTTGGTGGGGGTGGTGCAACATCTGGAAGATAGATCCTGCTGGGCTGTTGACGACTCTGTGCCGGTGGTGGTTTTTGGTAGTCATATCCTTGTGGAACATGATTGGAACTCACAGGTGGAACGTACAGATCATTCTCACTACTGTACGAAGTCTGGATTTGACCTAAATGAGGAAATGTGTTTGAATTGTACGGGTGGAATTGGGAAGCAGAGGATCGTTACCTCTTAAATTAAGACCTATGTCACGACTGGGCCTGTAGCGGTATGCTGAGCTAACAGCAGCGATAGCTGCTAAAACCAGCTGAAACAAAAAAAAATCTGTACTAATTCCCTCACAGTATATTCTGTCTTATATTAAGGAAACTATGGTCTAGAGGTTTATTGTATGGTCTGCAACTATCCCGATTTCGGAGGCACAGTCCGAATGTTGACCAGTTGTTCCGACTGATGAAGCGTCACAAAAATTGTACCGCTTTTTTTTTTCAAATCTTATTGTAATGTTCAGAATTTCCAAGGATTTGCCCAACAAATTCATAACTTGATTAACTTAGAAACATGTTGCTTATTTATATAGAAACAATCTAATTATTTTTTTTCTGCCGGATCCTGTCAATTTGTTCTTTTCCAATCTTTCATTCCTATGAAATTTAAGATCGATAGTATGTTAATAACTTGATATAAACAGTTTTTGTTTTATGTTACCACAACAATTACCACAGTTACAACAGCTTAATCTAAAAAAAAACAATCATAAACTTTTGAGTCTGAATGTCAGAGCTTTTTACACACTTCCAACGCATTTTATTAAATCACAATAATTTAAGTGACTATCCTGGCCAACACAATCGGACAAGTGAAACCTGTTTCTGGTATGCTTTTTTCCATACAATCTGAATCTGAAAGCGGAAATTGCAAATTGTCTGGTTTTTGAGAAAAAAATGCATTTTTGAATTCTTCCGGCGGTTTTTTTAGCGCTAGTTTTCTCAAAAACTAGTATCAAGTCAAATACCGTCAAATACCGTCTATATACCGTTCCATTTGGACCAAGAATCCATAGCAACTACTACGTCATCATCATCAACTAACGATTTTAGGCAGAAATAATTGTGAATTATAAATATATCAATAAAACACAAAATAGTTATATTTATGTACCAAGGGCATTAGACGGATGTTTATGCCCCGAGGGTGACAGTTCTCGGGCCAGTCGGCCTTCGCGCTTTTTAAGTCGCCCGAGCTTATATACATCAAGTAATGCCCGAGGTACATACAAAATTTTATGTCCTACAATGGTTTTGTTCCCCCGCTTGAATAATATTAATAAATATTTCGACGTCATCAAGTGACATGCAAATCTACGGAGTTGAATAACAATACAAACAATTCAGAGTTGAGTGACAATACAGACAATTAATTGTCAAACTTATAATCTTAATCGCCAATAATTGACATTGACGATTTAAAATTTACTATTTGAATGACAAATATTTGATATATTTGACATATAACCATGGCAATCCTATATGCCCTATAGGGCGCAAAAAGAAGCTTTATCTACGATTCACATAATTAATAAGTTCATTGCATACGTATCTATGACTATATAATCCCCATCATGAATACACGCCGATGATTATAATGACACTAGCGTTGTATAATAATGACAGTTCGTTCAAATAATGACTTCATTATTTGTTATGTGCTCGTCAAATACTATACTATTATTGCCCTAGGGCGCAAAAAGAAGCTGTTTTCGTCCCTGTATCTAAGATGTAAAATGTCACTTTCTGATCATTTACGACAAATATTAATTGACCGTTTGAAATCATCGCCAACCTAAATTCATTGGTTCGCGTCATCCGTGAGGGAGCAACTTGCCCAAACGATTAATCATTAAACACTTTATCTACGACTCACATATATAAGTTCATTGCATACGTATCTATGACTATATAATCCCCTTCATGACACACGCCAATGATTATAATGTCACTAGCGTTGTTTAATAATGACAGTTCGTTCAAATAATGAAGACATTATTTGAACGAACTGTCATTATTTTACAACGGTATTGTCAAAGTCTGTCAAAACTTACGTGGATGACAGTTATGTGACACTTCGCCTCGCCATCAATTACAATTACCTTTAAAATATTTGATATAAAATGGAATTTATGAGCCGTAGATAAAACGCCGTATTCGACTCGCACACAACGGATATAAATCTCTCGCATGTTTATACGCTGGTCTACGGCTCGCGAATAAACTTAATGCTCGCGATTTATATCTTTAGTTATGTGCTAGTCAAATAATATACTAGTAATTCTAAATTCGATTCTTACGATGCTTAATAATCGTTCCTAAATATTCCAAAATAATCTGTATGTTATTACTTTATTTCACATCATGGATGCAGTTAATAACGATTTTCTTAACTAATCAAAAAAATAATGCAAACTGCGGTGTCCAGCTATCATTTGTTAAGAGATATCCACATCCACGAAACCCTCGTTTATAACCTTTATTACAGAAAAATTCAAAAAAAGACCTGCAATATATTGACGAAATTTTAAACGTTATCTGAAAATTTTCTGTAAAATGTTTTTGCATAAAAAATCGGTAGTTATTTTTCCGTCACATCGCTTATATCCGTTTGGTGGCGGCGCCGGAGTCAACTTGGGTATTCTTGATGTTTACTAAGGCTTTATGACAATAATTACGAGTTTTAGAGTGACATAATCGTTTCATTTTCTCCTGATTAATGCATTCACTACAATTGCAACGTATAATAAGTAATATTAACAATTATCTACAATATGCTTAAATATATTACTGGACATATTTATAATCCACGCTAAGTTGGTGCATTGCTTCAGAATGCATTGTAAAATTAACATAACACGCTTTTTTTGTATTTTAACCAATATTGTTTTGACGTGAACTTAAAAATATTGCTGTATGCAAGGTCGAATACGACATAAGAAATACTATTCAAATTGTCAGTTTTATTGCCTCTTCTCAACAATAACTGCTTTTTTAGTGGGCTATGATAAAATGTTATGATTTTATATCGTTTGGAAGAGTAAAAAGCGGTTTAAGAACGCTTAATAGTGAAGATTTTATGGATTGGTTCAGGTATATTTTAATGTACTAAACGATGTTACTTTTTGGCAAAGTATATTTAGAACTTTATAATGTATTGTTCAGATGGTTTACATTTCGGTAATCTTTAAAAACCATGTATTGGCATGACCATAGAATTTATTCCGCTGAATCATTGGATTGATTGTTTTGTCATCTGATAAATATCGAGATTGAGCTATAAAATTATAGAAATGTTTCGATCCACTGATACTTAAAGGTTTTGTTTTTATATGTAACCACATCGGCCCACACACTTTTAAAATAAAAGTTGTTAAAGTTACTAGATTTGAAGGTTAAAGAGGATCCATATATAACCGCAGAATTATATTTCCTGTTGTTAGCCACCTTCAGTCTTCCATTTTTCCTGGATTCCGTTTCTCTAAGCTACTAGGGACATACTTCTATATCAATTCTTCTGCAAATACCTGAGATAGGTTACTGATCGTTGCGGCTTACAAGAAACAGGTCATATTCAATTCTCTTAAGTTGGACAACTGAATAAACGTCTCATTGCTGTAAATCTTATCCTATAGGACCAGCAAAAGCTCGCGGGACAGTTGTTGATTTATCATAATTCTTGAAGAGATTACGCAGTTCATTTGAGTGTAGTAAGCAAATAAACGGTTACCGGGGCTTTTTCATTTGTAGTACAAATGAAAAACCCCCGATAAATCACAATCAACTGCATTTTTTTGTGAATCTATCAAGTTCTCATTAAAAAACTCCCAGAGGTCCCAGAAGTTAACGAAACACGTTCGATATAAACGGATCCAGGCTCTTTTAACAATCATATATCAAGTTTCCGTCGATTTTCAAGCTCTTGTCAACTTTACATCGATTTTCAGTTGTCCTACGAGCTTAGCGACAATCAAAATAAAGTCCAAACATATTTTAGTCGCTGAATGTGCCTACTGCCTCAAAATATGTATTTATAAATTGTGTCTGCTGCCTAGAGCAGTCTTGACACTATTGCATCTCCTGCTCTGTCTGAAATTTCACGATTCAGCTTCCTTTATTACGAAAGATTCTGTTGACTTGGATTGGATGGATTGGGTTGGTGGTAAATTAGCTGCAAATCTCCAGCATACTGTGATTGTGTTCTGGGTGACATGCAAGAGTAACACCAATACTTGCAGACAGTATACTATCAAAGTTTTGAATCTTTGTTCAATCTTTGGCTGAATCTTTGGGCAGTAGAAGTTATTAATATTTTCTTCTCAAATTTGTACACAATACTCGTTCCACCATAGAGCACCGACTTTCCAGCAAGCAAATTAGATTATTTAAAAAAATCATAGGTATTAAAACATACACCTTAGCGCTCACGTCGTCCAATAAACAAAGAAAGATATGCGTCTTAGAGAATAATTGACCAAACAACATTTGTGCACCATATTGTTTCTGCTTATTAGGAAAATGAAAATATGGACTAGCTTTAGAAATCTATCTTAGTAATGCAACTGCAAAAAACAGTAAAAAAAAGACAACCATCAGTTTTTGTGATCGAATCTTTCCTGAGCTATACGCCAGATATTTTTATTAGAAAATTCGTAGTATGTTTTGTCTAAAATAAAATTTTTATACGAGGGCATATAATATTTAGATAAAATTTTAAATCATAAAACATTGCACTAAAAAGAAAACAAACGAAAATATATATAGAGTGTGTCCCCCGATGGACCTAACTATACCTATAATGGACGTAATTTTTAATTTCCCGAGAAAAAGTCATTCTTTATAAAGAGTTTTGGGTGTCCTAAAAAGTCGAAAGCTATTGTTAATATTTTGATTTAACATACAGGTACATTTAACATACAAGTCCACGACGGTTGTCCTGCTGATAGCGCATATCAAGTCATGGATTGGTTAAACAGATATTTTCCAAATAAGTGGATTGGACGATTCAGCCCTATAGGATGGCCACCACCTTAATCTGATTTAACGCCGCTTGATTTTTTCTGTGAGGTTATTTAAAACAGAAGGTGTATGCGAATAATTTTCATGATAATGTAGACATTCTAAAATTAAAATTTAGAGAAGCAGTAGACGAAATAAATGAAGAAACAATTGATTTGGTATATCGGGAGTTTAGAAGAATATTGGAAAAATGTGTAGCTGTTGGAGGGGAACATGTAGAGTAATGTTTTGTTAAATTAGTTTGTCAAAAATAAATAAAATATAAATGATAAAACTTAGAATACAACATTGAAATTTGATATCTGGGCATAAATTTAAAAATAAAACAACTTTTACCTTCAAAATTTTTGTTCCAATTCCGAAAAACCGATAGTTTACTCTTCGGCCAATTTAACATTTTCGTGTTTTCTACTCATCCTGTATGTTAAATCAAAATATTAAAATTGGCTTTCCACTTTTTAGGACATCCAAAACTCTTTATAAAGAATGACTTTTTCTCGAGAAATTAAAAATTACGTCCATTATAGGTATAGTTAGGTCCATCGGGGGACACACTGTATAACTCGCATGTTATCATTGTGAATGATAAAGAGATTGTGCTTATTATAAGGTGAACCTTACGCGTACGCAGATCTGAGCAATTACAGAATACATAGCATTAGGAGTAGACCCATATAGTTACTATAACAGTGGGAACGTTGGAACCCTGGAAACATTTGTGGAAAGTACGAATGTGTATTATATGTTGCGAGAGAACAAAATAAGCCAAAAACTGCTGTGACATAAATCACATAACAAATTGGTATACATCGATGTATACATCGAAACATTGTCTAGATTTAGACACATGTATTAGGCCTAAAAGCAACTCAATAAAATATGTGAGCTAGAATTAATTTAGTAAGTCACAAGCAGACAAATTAAAGAAAAGAATTAATTGATTCCACCTCACATATAATATCATTGAATGTGTTTTGAAAATCCAAAGAGATTGGCAATAATATTGGCAATAATACAACAATATTACAAAATGAACGTTTATGTTGTTTATGACCACCATTTATTTTTATAAATAGTTATGTCCCAACTTGAACATTTGACTGTGCGCTGACGCCAAATCCGCGGATTAAAAAATTTCGATCGCCCATTCTCGTAATTCATGCAGATGGGAATAGTATTATAATTTGTGTTTTGGAATTATGCAAATGGGCTAGCGCGCCAATGATATAAAATATAATATGACACCGATCAAAATGACGCAATCTATTGGAATCCACACACAGAAAACACTTTGCAATACACATTTAATGACATAATCCCAGAATGTTGGATCAGCGTCGTTCTACACAATTTTTAGAAATTAATATTGACTGCAAAATGCCAAAGGTTTAGACTGAATATTGCACGATATGCAATAAAAGAAATATTAATATTTATTTGGGTGACTGAAATTATTTGTTCTATCGTTCTATATACCGAATAGTTTTTTTTTTATATTATTGTGTTTTATAAAAACACTGTTTAATTATTTTTTATATGCCCCTCTTTAATGTTGACACAATAATATTTAAGTAGTTCAAATAACTAATAAACCAATCGAAGAGTAAGTAATATTGTAAGTAACGTCTGTGAAATGATTTTCAATTTTAACAGAACTCTGGAAAATTGTTAAAAGTGTGTTTTCATAAAAGCCAGAGAGGGCTTTTCCGTGAGTCAAGTTTGAATTATTTATGGTTTTTATGTTATTTGAAAATTTAAAAGAAATGAATATGTTTTATAATTATTTTTTGGTACTTGCCAAATATTCTTATTGGGTTTTTATAACATTCTCAACATTCCAATTTTTTTCCAAACCCATTCATGGTTGAGGATGACAGCTCCGTATTTATATTGACAGTTCGGTGTCGGATGGTTGTAAAACACCGAGCTGTCACTATAAAACACCGAACGGTAATCGTAATCGCTAGTGTGCATTATGCTAGAGATTATGTCTCCATAAATACGTGCATAATGAATGTATTATTTGTGTGTGAAAATGTAATCTATGATCAAGATTCGGGAGAAACAGATATTGTTTGAAAAGCTAGTATATTAGGTGTTTTAGGTATTTTAGGTGTTTCTAATTTACGTTGCTAGGCAAAAAAATATGAAAAAGTTTTGCGTGGTTGTGTTGGTAGTTTTGGCATTTTTGGCTTACCTATTTTATAATATTTTCTTGCTATATCTTCTTGTTTTCGAATTGATATGTTTTTTGGATTAAATTTGGTAGTAGTCTTATTTTCAGAATTCCATGTTTTACTAATTTGATGGACTTTACGTAAGAAAACAGCGTGAAAGGTGAACTTACAAATATCGAATCTTCAGATTTTCCTTTGACTGTATCAAAGTTATAGGAAAAAAACAAACAAAAAGTTGTTGCTGTAAAAATATGGGTGAGACAAAAGCATACTTTAGTTAACTCTACAAGTGTAAATTCTATTTATTATTAAAACTGTATTAAATGATATTTTCCTGAAGGCCCACAGTATGATAGTACTTATGATGATGCCAAACGTTAAAGAGCTCTAAAAAACGGTAACTGCAAATAACTTAAAAACAAATTGCCACTGTTAAATGTTGTCAACATATTATAATTAATTTGGATCTTAATAATTTTCTATATCGATTTGTTTGATTCTTTTCTGCTGTCCTTTATTTGAGTATTTTAATTTAGGGTTAATAGGGGTGGTATTAGTTAGATATTTTAGTTTTTTTTTTGGTTTAGTAGAACAGTTTTACAACAAATGATAAACTGAACTTCGCCTTTTGTGAGGAGATTTATTATTTATATTATTTGTGTATAAAACTTTTGTGTATATAATGAGGTCTCTCTATCAAATAAAGAAATTTCATTACTATTATTATTATTATAATTATCATTATTAGTATTATTATAGCCTAAGCCACATTTTCCAACTAATCTCCAGATCAACACAAAATCAAACATAATTAATAAGTATTACAAATTATAAGTGCATAAAATACAAAACGTAAGTATGGTAGCGATAAAATTAGTAAAATGTTTAGCAAAATTAACAAATAAAACAGTCCAATCTTTTTGCCCTCATTTAAATGGATGATTGGCTATCTAAGTAATCGCCTAACAGTCGACTAGTTTGGTTCTTTACAAATAAACAATACAGGAAGCAAATCTTTCATTTACATGTTTTGACACTTATACCGTTGTTTAATTCAACACTAAAAATTTTATCTATTTTGAAAAACAATTTGTGCCACTGTGTACGTCAGAGAAACGATAAAAACGATAAACGATAAAATCACTTCACGTATAATCCAAAATATTCGCGATGATCACCATCAGTAATCCCCATCACTAGTTGTAAATTGGTTAATATTATCCATTGGTCGATTATGCTGATTACTTACCAACACTTTCATATTGGCAGTGGGAGGATGTGCACTAATAATGTTTGAAGAAGAACTGCCCGTGGCCGAATGGCGCAGGATATTTTATACCGATCCTTTCAGGATCTAGTTGTGGGTAAATTCGCGGGTGCCGCCCCTGCTATGACCCCGACCTAGGTGTGCATAATATGGATACCATCACGATCCATCCCATCGCCGACAAATAAAATGTATATATTTATATATTAAAAAAAGGCCATCATAATCGCGTCGAACAGTAGTGCGGAAACCTGTTCCCAGCCAGCCGGATTAAATGATGGGCGCCAATGAGAGCCGCCCACAACTTTTGTTCTGCTATCGCGACGTTGACAAAAAAATATGCTAAACACCGCACGTATAACACAGATATTAAACGCCGAACGGGAAGGACACATGTTTCTTCACTCAAGTGGAAAATCAACACATTACGACGTGCCAAAATTCAAGCTATGCGAAGATACACTAGTAGTTTTAACTCCGCATATATACAATACGGAGTTAACACCGATTTAACACTGGTATGTATTTTCCAGGACGGGGTACGGAGTACGCAGTACGTTGACATTATTTGTAGTTATAATTACTTGCGAAAGGGAGCCCACCGCAAAAGACTTTTCTTAAGTTTCCAATAACAAAGAAAACTATAAGTTTTACCCTTCGTTGGGCATTACAAATAACGTGCAACACGTCCCCATCGATATTTTGTCTGCGTCGGACAAAGATGCCCGAATTGGGGTTTTTAACATCTTGATTTCAATTGATCAACCAAAAATCAGCCTTCTAAAGAAATTTCTATATCTCTTGATTCTCTACATAAAAAAATCTATACGAAACAACGTATTTATGTGCTGAGTAAACGTTTCCGCTATCCAAGTCATTGAAAACATGATAGAGCATCATATTTTATAATAAGAAAGCAATATCATGCAGCTAAAACTTGAACATTTCTAAGATATTCAGTTAAGAAGTGATTTATATAATGCTCCCCTTTTTTTGCGGAAATAAAGCACAACTTCTATAATTATGTATTCCAATGTACGCTAGACGCTAGTAAAGATACTAGTTTTGGAAAAATCCCTTGGAAAACAATGGAGGTATTTATACAAAAGACATTTTTCCTATGTTACCCTGCAAAATAAATTGTACCTAGTTTGTCATATATGGGTTTTAATTTTTTAGTGGATTGTCATGTTAAATGGCCTATTTTACCATAACAAAGATTCCCCAAGTCCCAGGGACATGTAAAAGTACTTCCAAATTACGATTTATTAGAAAATAATAACATAAATAACATTAACGGAAATAAAAGCCTCTTCACTTTGCAGATTTTTGATTTTAATTTACTGGATACATGTTTCGGTCTTAGTGGCCATCATCGGTCCAATCTACAATAAAATCGAGACGTAAAATCAAAGTGAAGAGGCTTTTATTTCCGTTATTTATATACAACATTGCATGATGGACACACCTTTAATAAATAACATTGGTTTTTTTTTTCAAATTTTTCTTAATTTCTTTTGTTTTCTTCTTGGTTCTTTTTCTACGATTTCTTCCTTTTCTTTATTTGTTCTTGGTTTCGGGATTTTGCCTGATGTTATCCTGTTTGAAATTTTGATTTCAACACATTAGACATAGGGGGGGGGGGGGGTCGATGGCGTATAGCAGGGGTGGCCAACTTTTGTGTACTTAAGATCCACCTTTTATTTAAAAAATGTGTCGCGATCGACATGTTGTCATAAGCGTAGCACACCCGCGAGCTATGGGTAGTTAAGCGAAATATAGGTACAAAACTATTTTTGTACCTACTTATTAATCACTCATTAAGTTTTCGAGATTTACGCTCATAAAGAAAATACATTTCCAGGCCCAACTTTTTATATTTGTAGCTACGAGTTCATTCCGTACAGGCGGTACCTAAAAAGTAAAAACGATACCAACGGTACCTTGACTTTTCGACAATTTTTCAAGATAAATTTGTATAACTTAAAATACAATTTAATTTTTTTATCAATTGCAATGTATAAGCTATGGTACTATTTGTTGTTAAATATGAAAAAGTTGTTATAAAAAATACACAGTATGACTGATAATTTGATTTTAAGTTTTCACTTTTGCGCCTCCTTTTTGGCTACAAAAATTTATCATGGAAGAATGATACAAGAATTTTAGACGATTTTTTGCTAATCTATCTATACATCGCGGGAGTGCATCTCGTACTGAAATACGCTGTATATCTACCTACGTAAAAATATGAGTAATATTAACATATTTGATTGTGTTTGAACTGAAAGGATAGCAATTTGCTAATATTTTTATCTTGTTGAGTTGAAGGTCAGCTCTCACATAGTATTTTATTTAGCCCTTTACTAACATTGTTTGAGCTGAAAGCTTGGCCTTTTGCTAATATTTATTTAGTTTAAAGTTTTTCTCTGCCGCTGTTCGTCTGTGAATTCAATATAACGATAGATATATTTTAAGAACTAACAATCATTGATCTCGCCCGCACAACCTGACGCTTGGCCTGACGACGGACGCGTAGACGTCCGAAACCGGTAGCCAATTAGCCCTGAAATTAAACGTTGGAAATCACTCTTGATTTTTATTTTAATTCGTCTTCATCCAACGTTATGGAGCAATTCATCGCATTACTTTATTTATTTTGTTGAGCTGAAAGGTTAACTCTGCGAATATCTGCTTATCTTGCTGAGCCGGAAGGTCAGCCATTTACTCCCGTGGTAAATTATCTTCTTGAGCTGAAAGGTTAGACCCTTGCCAATATCAGAATGGTTTTGAGCTGAAAGGTTAGACCTTTTTTAATATTTGTTTACCTTATTGTGATCCCTTTGCTAATATTTGTTGAGCTTGTTGCGAGCTGAATGATTAGACCTTTGCTAATATTTGTTTATCTTCATGACCTAAAAGGATTACAAACATTGCCAATACTTGTTTATTTTCTTGAGCTGAAAGGTTATAAGTTAGCTCACAAGATTATTTATTTTGTAGAGCTGAATGGTTGGTCATTATGGCTAATGTTTGATTATGTTTGAGCTGAAAGCCCTTTGGATGTATTTGATTACGTTTTTGAGCTGAAAGATGGTTAGCTCTTAGCAATTATTTGATTATGTTTTGAGCTAACATGGAAGCATTTTAAACACAAAAGGACAAGAAATACATAATGGTAACTTGACTATTGTTGAATGTGTAACACCTTTGAATTTCGGCAAATTATGAATTGTCGAACTGAAGTTTGAATGAGTTTCTGACATCACGTTTATCGTTGAGGATAGTGGTTCTGGAGACCAGCTTCAAGAGCAAAGCTATTGTCAGGATTGGCCGTGTTAGGAATTATTTTATTTGTTCTATTAATTCAGATTTTGGGCCAGTGATGAAGATTATAAATACGCTTAGTTGTATATACCTGAGTATGTAGCTTGACTCACCTGTTACTGTTTACGTTTTGTGTTACAATGCGATAACCAAAAAGCCGCTATCGGTCAACGGACAAGTCTGTGAGATCAGTCATTGCTCTATTCCCGTGTTGTCTGCTGTTTTTGTTGGATACATGATTCGAAAGTATCTTTCATCTTTCATATTCGATAACAATAGACTCTTTTACTACTACGAAATTATGACTAAACCCACCATCACACAATAAGTCGATCGCTTAAGTCGATCGCAAGCGATCGACCAAAATTGGCTTGGCGATCGACCGGTCGATCGCGATCGACTGGTTGGCCACCCCTGGCGTATGGGATAGAGCGGCTGCTATCTACGCTGGAGGCCCCGGTTTGGATCCCGGGTCGGGCAAAAATCGACTGTCCTGGTATTTTAGGCAGGGAACTAATACCTTTGCATGCCGCCTTCCATCGGATGAGGAGGTGAAGCCGGTGGCTCCGTGTGCTGTCA
The DNA here is from genome assembly GCA_963966075.1 of Aphodius sticticus. Taxonomy (NCBI): domain Eukaryota; kingdom Metazoa; phylum Arthropoda; class Insecta; order Coleoptera; family Scarabaeidae; genus Aphodius; species Aphodius sticticus. The sequence goes on from OZ014508.1 coordinate 21,660,760, forward strand.
TGATGCAACGTGCACGTTAAAGAACTCTTACTGGAGGTTGGAACTCCTTCAGTTCGACAAAATTCCTGGGTGTGTGTAGCCTGCCCTCAGCGTCGGTGATGGCCTAAGTTGCGGAAATAGACCGACGTAAAATAGACGTTAAAAAAGATTTAAAAAAACACAATAGACATGTGGCCTGAACCAAATTACTTATTTTTATTTTACATTTTGTTGCATTCGACCAATTAAATAATCGATCACATCAATATGTTTATTCTGGGATATGCAGTTATCCGCGAATGTTATACGATCACATCGGCTGGATTGTGTTCTAGGAAATGATGTGGCATGCTCTAGTTTGGTATTTTTCCGAAGAATTCAGCCCCATCGCATGGGTGAGAACGTTTGTTTGAATTTTTGCGCTTTTATTATTCAAAATTACACATAAATACGTTCTTGCTCTTACGTGCTTTTGACGTATTTTCAGACCTCTAACTTGAAAACGCCAACTCCTACTTAAATGATTACAAAAAATAGGTCCACAACTTCAAGTCACTGCTTGAATTTGAAGATGTTATGCATACCAGCTTCATTTTTAATTTTATTATGATGCTCTTGAACAGAATACACCACATCGCTTTAAATACACTGCTCGAAACCTGTCCAACCTTTTTAAATAATAGTTCTAGGCAAATCAAATTTGGTATGCTTTAAGGGCATATATTTAAGTAAAGAAAAGTAGAAAAACAATGTCACAACTCTTAGATACTTCCAAGCTACACTTAAAAATATAAATTAATAACACAAAACAAAATGGAAAAAGTATAATTTGAATTCACGTATGAAAGTCTACTAAAGAAAGAAAGCCTACTAAAGATTACAAATGAATTCAGTTGTCAATTTTCGTTGGTTAGAAACGTCATTAGAAGTAAAATTAGGCATCTTAGTGAAGTGCAAGTTGCTCGTGCTGTCGTCCTTATTCAGCATGGCCACTCTATTCGACATGTTAGCAGGGACCTTCCAGTTTCCCCTTCTGTTATTCAGAATTTATAGAATCGGTTTCGGCAGACTGGCCAATATGTTAGAACAGCTGGACAAGGTCGAAATCGAAAGACTACTCAAAATCAAGACCGATTTCTTGTCCTTTCCTCTCTACGTCAGCGTACTGCCACAGCACGAGACCTCCCAAACGATCTAAGACGAGCACATGGAATAGAAATTTCTGATCAAACTGTTAGGAACAAATCAAAAGGAGCGAATTTGAAACCTAGAAGACCTGTCCGCGCACCACGCCTTACGCAGCATCACAAAGCAGCGCGAATGAGGTTTGCTCTGAATCACAGATATTGGCAACTGACGCCTGTACTGTTTACAGACGAGTCCAGATTTCGTTTAACTCGTTGCAACGATCGAGTACGTGTATATTAGGGTGGTCCAAAAAACGGACTTTTCGCTAGAGGGCAACGATCCCCCCCAATCTGTTCCTTTTCCAGAAGAAAAAATTCCCCCCAAATTTGGGAACAATCGGTTAACGTTAACACGTGCCACCGAGCACCTCAAAATTCCCATTTAAAATACATTGCAAAAATGCATCTTTTTTTCCGCTTTTTTTCCCGTTTCGGATTTAGAAAAAAAGTTGCGGGAGATTATCAGAAATTGTTCAGAACACTCCAAGGAACAAATCCACAACCACTAATTTTTTGTTCACCTCCCCCCACCCTCCCCATAGTACCCTAAATATGAGACAAAAGTTTCTCCAAATTTTCAATTTTACAATGTTACGTGTTTTATTATTGCTTTTGGCAGAAGTGATTATTATTCGATTATTGACATATTTTTTTGTCGTTTATTAACTAATTTGAAATTGTTTAAACAATTATCATTTGTTTAAACAAAAATATACGATGTTGCGAACATGTTTTTCCATTTTTTTTGCAGAACTTATTAGATTATTGGCTTTTTTGTCATTTATTAACTAATTAGCAATTGTTTAAACAAATACCATTTGTTTAAAGAAATATTTATACAATGTTGCGGACATATTTTCTATTTTTTGAAAGGAAATTATTATTAGGTTATTGGCATTTTTTGGTCATTTGCTAACTAATTTGCAATTGCATAAACAAATACCATTTGTTACAAAAATATACAATGTTACGGACATATTTTTCTTTTTTTATCAGAAATTATAATTAGATTGTTGGCATTTGTTGGTCATTTGCTAACTAGTTTGCAATTGTTTAAATAAATACCATTTGTTTAAACAACAATATACAATGGTACTGACGTAACTTTTTTACGAAAATGATTATTATATTTCTTATCTTCTTTTTCTTTCAAATTTCTTTAATAATTTTCAATTATAACCTATAATAGTGTTGCAACAACATTACTTATTAACACTTATTAATACTTATTAATAATTTTTGTCAAGAAATACGTACCAACATTGAATATTATTGTTTAAACAAATTTATTTCTTCAAACAATTGCATATTAAGTAACAAATTACAAAAAACTTGCCAACAATGTAACAATATAATTCCTACAAGAGGAAAAACAAAAAATATTGTAAATTTTTGTTTAAAAAATTGGTACTTGTTTAAAGAATTGCAAATTCAAAAAGTAACAAAGTAACAAATTACAGGAAACTTGCCAACAATGTAACAATATAATTTCTACAAGAGGAAAAACAAAAAACATGGTAAATCTTTGTTTAAAAAATTGGTAATTGTTCAAAGAATTGCAAATTGGTTAATAAATGACAAAAAATGCCAATAATTTAATAGTAGTTTCTGCAATAAGTATAAAAAATATGTCCGTAACAATATATATATTTCTTTAAACAAATAATATTTGTTTAAACAATTACAAATTAGTTAATAAATGTCCAAAAACTGCCACTAATCGAATACTAATTCATGCAAAAACATATAGAAAATTATGTCCATTACAATGTATTTATTTGTTTAAACAATTGCAAATTAGTTAATAAATGACAAAAATACCAATAATCTAATAATTTCTGCAAAATTGGAAAAATATGTGCGTAACAACATACATTTTTGTTTAAACAATTGCTACTTAGTTAATAAATGACAAAAACAATAATTTAATAATGTTTGCAACAAATGGAAAAATGAGTTCGTAACATCGTATATTTTTGTAAATAATTAAGTAATTGTTTTTTAAATTTTTAAATTAGTTAATAAATGACAAAAAACACATCAACAATTCATTAATAGTAATTTCTGTCAAAAAAACAATAAATCACGTAACTTTGTAAAATAGTAAATTTGGAGAAAATGTTGCCTCACTTTTAGGGTACTGCAGGAGAGGGTGGGGGCAGTGAAAAAAGAATAGTTGTTGTGGATTTGATCTTTGGGAAGTTCTGAACAATTTCTGATAATCTCCCGCAAATTTTTTTCTAAATCCGAAACGTGAAAAGAAATGGAAAAAAAGATGCATTTTTCCAATGTATTTTAAATGGGAAATTTGAGGTGCTCGGTGGCACGTGTTAACGTTAACCGATTTTTTTCAAATTTTGGGGGAATTTTTTTTTCCGGAAAAGGAGCCGATTGGGGGGGATCGTTGCCCTCCAGCAAAAAAAAGATTTTGCAAGGTATAAATTTGGACCACCCTAGTGTATATAGACGTCCTGGTAACCGCTACGCAGCCGCTACTATACAGAAAATAATTTGGTCGTGGATCTGTGATGGTTTGGGCTGGAAGCAGTATAGACAACTGAGCTGACCTTGTTGTAGTTCCTGGTAGACTAAATACATCTTGGAGGACTATGGTGCCTTCTGTATATGCCGTCGGTCAAAATTTCATCCTAATGCAGAAACATGCAAAGCCACATACCGCCGGCATCACCAGAAACTTTTTACAAGAACGTGGAATTTAGGTAATGGAATGGCCGGCGTTAAGTCCTGACGTGAATCCTATTGAACACGTGTGGGATCAGCTTGACCGTCGTGTTCGCAAGCGCCCTAATCCACCACTAACCATACAGGAACTGACACAAGCCCTGATTGAGGAATGTGAAAGCATACCCCAGAATCTCTTCGCAGACTATTGCGAAGCATGGCTCGCAGATGTGAGGAAGTGATTCGTGCTCGTGGAGGCTATACACTGTATTAAACCTCACCAATCCACAGTAAACCCGACTGTCATCGATACTATGACAGTCATTTAGATTTTGTTTTGCGTTATTAATTTACATTTTTAAATGTAACTTAGAAGTAACTAAGAGTTACTTCGAATTTATTATATACCGAATTTTATTTGCCTAGAACTATTATTTAAAAAGTTACAGATTTCGAAAAAAGTGTTCCCCTAATTTTTTTGAGCAGTGCATTTTCAGTATAAAGCAGTAAGCAGTGTTAAACTGTGTTGCTTTTTTTTTGAAAAATTAAATTCTCAATGTCGAGGAATATTGAGGCAAACAACTTAATCCGAGGAAACCAGCAATAAACTTAATAAATAATTTGTTGGTTAGCAGCGATGACACTTTACGAATTCAATTACTCAAACTTGTTTGGCTATCATATCCATGGCCGGTGGAATCAATCTTACTGTTTTGTTGATAAAGAAGCAGCTTCCGTATTCGATTGTGTTTTAATTATTGTTTTTATAAGAGAAAATGTATACTAGATTTATGTCCGTATTCATAAAGCATAGTCACACGTAATCAACTGCCAAATACATCAATTCATAACCTTTTTAATATAAAAATACATTTAAAACGATCGTCAGATTATGGCCAGCGGTTACGTAACAATCGGTTATAAAATTCTTTATGAATACCGGCATTAGAGAGGAAAACGTCTTTTAACAATAGAGTACTTTACAAATATTAATTTGTCATTTTTGGGGATAAAGAATACATATTTCAGACCTAACACTGTCATGACTTCATGAGTTTAATGGGTTCAGTATTCAATTGACCATGGGTGAGACTGAACTTTGCCAAATTCTCAATACCGAATATAGAAAAATACATTAACTTGAGTAACTGAAATTTGTAAAGTGTCACCGCAACTAATGAAGAAATTATTTATAAGTATACTGTCGGTTTCCTTGGATTAAGATGTTTGCCTCAAAGTCGCATATCGAGAATTTTTTTTTAGTAATATATTTTTCGGTAATATTTTGAGAGATATGTCATTGCTATCTTGATGCAGTAGGTAACAATTTATTAATATTAGTCGGCATCATACCATTTTATATTTTTAAAGTTGACGTATCTCCTTTTTGTAGCCTTATATTTGATTTTACTGATATTATATCATTAAGCATAAATTAATCGCTCATAATGAATTAATGGCAGACGGATAACGATAACATTATTCATGAAATGAATCATTTTCCTAGATTTACAGGACTATATTTGATTATGTCTTGAATAATTTTCTCTAATTTTATAGTGGTACTAATTGATTATTTAATTAATCAATATGGTCTCCAATTTTGGAATATGAGACCGACAACTTTTAACGAGTTAATCCTTTTTGATGCTGTTACAATCATACTCTAACTTTCGCGTTTTACACAGTTTCCAAAATAATAGCCTATTGACTTAATCTACTGATTTTTGGTCTGTTTAGAAGTAAAACCCAAATTTCTTTTACAACAGTTTGAAATTAGTTATATTTTATTGGCTTGAATAGTATTTTGACCTATCATTCTATTGATTGCTGTAATATTATTATAACATTTTCGTCATTGTTAATCAATTATCTCTATATCTTCTCAGTCCACCTATTATTCGCCTCTTTCCCACTCAGTGGTTAACAAATAACAACGTATCAAATTTTGAGGTTATGAGAGAGTGCATGTGTCAAAAGTACTAAATCTGTTCACAATGATATCACGATGTCGATGGGGGTGGATTAAATGTTTAATGTGGGAAAGAGGCGAGTAATAGGTTGATGCTGGGATACTTGTATTTGTTTTGTGCTACTTGTTACGTTGATGTATGTGAAATACCTACAGATATTAAGACCACAAAGTTGCTTTGTTTCCGCATGACATGTTGACCTGATGATGGCATTATAGATGCTGAAATCGATTGTCACGTAAATATAGTTTCTAAATAAAGAAACCCTCCTCCATGCTCTACGTCCTTTATTATTTTACTAAATTCTACAGTTGCATTTCCTCATAAAACAGTTAAGTGTAATCAATTTATTATACATGTATGCAAAATAATGAAAAAAAAGATCTTCTTGGCTGTGATAAATAAATAACTGTTTTACTCAATCACCCCAAGCCTCAACACTTTGCACTGGAGATGAATTCTTTACTGCAAAACGTTCACATTGCTTTAACGTTCACGTTAATGTTTGCGTTGGCGAAAAAGTCTAAAAACAGCGCATTTCAAGATATTTACAGATTTTTTTATTATTTTTTTGGAAGTTATGACGTCAACCATTTTCATTACTAATGGAAACTTATATTTTTTATTTTGGTATGATTTTTTAATCTGTATTCAACAGTATAAAATTTTGAATATGTTAGGTACATGAAGAAAATCACGAAAAGCGATCTTAAAGAATAGGTTAAAAAATACATAAATGAAATGAACAAAATAATAGGGGTATTATTAAACAAAAATTAATATATTTCCGAAAAATTAAGGTTGGCTTCAACAGCCGTTGGACTTATGTATTTTCAAACTGCCTACCCTGTACCAGCTGGCAATATCCGACACGTTCATAAAATGAATTCATCACGTTATGAAGTTTTCAGGCGTTCCTGTTAACAGGCACTCCACAAAAAACTACTTTTTGACACATGCAAAGCAATAACGTTATGATGTAGATGTATAGATGTAGAATCAAATAAAACTTTGAACTTTCCGCATTAAGCCCATATAGCTAGAAATCAGATGACATAAACATTTTACACCTCTTTTTTTAAGAGCACGCGCCCATTCTAGCACCGCTTCTTCCTTTATTTATAATTGCAAAGGCCAAATAAAAAGTTGTCGGTCAAATGATAACTGATCGCATAGGTTTTTTTTCTGTAGAATTCAAAACTGAGGTCAGAAACAGTGAATTGGCAATAGTGTGTTTTTAGAAAGGCAGTGTAAAAAATGCAAACCTAGTTTTATACGCTTTTGTGTAAATTAATTAATATAATATATTAAAGGGTCGGTAAATCTTATTTCTAGAAGACATGCCAATACCACAAGTACCAACTGTCATCTCATAACATGAGTATCCATGGTCAGATGACAAAGTACTCCCTAAGCACATTGTATGATTTATTCTGGCAGTGAAACCGAAGATAAGACTTTGTAAACTGTAATAAATTTGAGAAAAATATATTTTTCTTGTTTTCTTAAAGAGTAAAACAAATGTTATAAAATTGATATCAAATTCGAAATCAACAACACAAAGTCATCCTACATTTAATCTAATACAATACTAAACGAAGAAAGCCTCTGCCGTTAGAAAAAGTGTATATGTAAGCACTTAAATTGTCACACGCTCCTATTAAAAAGTGGTGCCAAACATTTAAATTTTACGCTACGTGATTTCTCATTATATTAACAAAAAGCTGTAGGTTCATAGTTTTATTTGATTCATCATAGAAACTTCTATAATGTCGAGTTATTGTTATGCACGTCTTCTGGTAGTTGGTAGAAAGAAAAGTTTTTTACAACTTTAACACTTTCTCGATAAAATTAGGGCCAATTCACTATTTCTTTTTTCACTCCATGAGAAAAATCCTACCGAAATCAGTTATCATTTTCCAACAACTTTTTATTTGGCCAATGCAATTTATAAATAAAGGAACAAGCAGTGTGGTCCGTCCGGTGCTGCAATGGGCGCGCGCTCCTATGAAAAAGTGGTGTAAAATGTTCAAAGTTTATGCCATCTGATTTCTAGCTATATGATCTGAAAGGAGAAGGTTAAAAGTTTTATTTGGTCCTACATATAAACATATACTACCTACATAGCGTTATTGTTTTGCATGCGTGTAAAAGTAGCAAAAAACATGTTTTTTAACCTTAAACCATGTTTTTCGTGAAAACAAGAGCCAAATTCCCATTTCAATGTTCAGATTCTGATGCGAAAAAATTCTATTGAAATCAGTTGTCATTTTTCCGTCAAGTTTTTATTTGGCCTGTGCATTATATAAATAATTGAAGAAGCAGTGCGCTCCGACCGGGGCTGCGATGGGCACGCGCTCCTATAAAAAAATAGTGTATATACCCAATTCACCATTTTTGTGTTCACATTCGGATTCCTGGGAAAAGAATCATATCCGGATCAGTTGTCATTTGTCCGGACAGTGTTGGCCAGTGTTATTGTTTGGTAAGAAATAATATTGCTTATACAGGTACTAGCTCAAACTGTAGAAACTGGAAAGTGTAAAAAAACAATGGTCCTATAATTCTGCCACCGACAAGTCCTGCCCATTAGTGATGTAAAAAAGGTAACTATTAGTTACTTTGTAACGGGTACTCGGCGAGATTCAAAGTAACGGGTACCGATATGAACGTATACCCGTTACTTTTACTATCGGTACTGGTTTCGCGTGTTCACTGTTCTGCCGGTCGCCTGTTCCACTCGGCTCTGCACTCACTAGAGTCACTAGTCACTACATAACATACCACCGATACTACCCGCACAATAACAACTGAACGTCAACTTTCCGCTATGCAACCAAGCATACCCCGTCACCTTTTGGTGTAAATACCAGATAGGAACTTTAGAATAAAGTGTTTATGTAAAATTTTTCGGGTACTACTTTTTAAAAGTAATTATCTGTTCCCCTTTAATTTGTTCGATTAAAGCATCTATTAGGAAATAGGACGGTTCAGTTAATAGGAATTCGTTCTGGCTTTGCCGTCGTCGGGTAAAAGCTACTGAACATTTATGTGAATCCCAAAACATTGTATCGTAAATCCTAACTCGTGACTCTATTTAGTTCAACCCTTGACAAGTTGTTGTAGTAAGTAGTAAGTCAGTGAGCGTTAAAACATTTTGTGGTTTAATAATAAATAAATCTGACAAATTTGACATAGAACAGGTAGTTTAACTTAACAAATAAATTAATTCTTAGACATACCATGTCCGCGGAGCAAGAAGCACAAAAAAGAAGTGATATTTGGCTTCATTTTCCTGCGACAGAAAATGAAAAAGCAGTCTGCAATATGTCTAAAAATAAATATTCGTATAGAGGGGGAAACTCAACCAATTTGAGAAAACATTTAATTTCAAAACATCCCACATTTCTCAAAGAAATATCACGGACTGGATCAAAACATCCAACAACATCAAAAGGTAATTTCTGTATGATTTTTTGGTTGTTTGTTGTCACTTAATATAATATGTAGTATGTACTATGCTCGCAAAAAAAAGTGGTACAGCTAATTTTAACATCATGTAATTTTAGGTTTTTTATTTATCAAGTTGACAGTTGGCGTATATTTATGCTCTGTCCGGCACTAACCTGGATACAAATGGGCAACATTTTTAATATCAATTTTACAGAAAATTTTATTCTTTATTAAGCTTCTTTCTGATTTGTCTTACCTAAAATGCTACTATTAGAATGTAATTATCTACTTGCATGTACAAAAACTATGAGAAACTCTAAAAGAGTAAACTATCTTTATTTTAAAAGCTATGCAAAAATGTTATTTGAAACGTGTGTTTAGAAATATTAGAGGGTATTAAACAAAAAGTTATAAACTGCTTCGTCGTTGCATGAACACCCGGTATATGAACGAAGGTGATTATAATTTCATATTTAATGCCTTCTAATATTTTGAAATAATTATTTGGCATAGCTTTGAAGAGAAGGTACTTTACACTAATGTTATTTACATTTCTTTGGCAACACGCGGTGTATGCAACGGAGAAGGCGATTATAATTTCGTATTTAAAGTCATCTAATATTTCCAAATACTTTTTTCAACTAATATTTTTGCATAGCTTTGAACGTCAAGGTATTTTACTCTTCAATGTTTTCATAGTTTTGGTAACACCCTGTACATGCAAGCAGATAATTACATTTTAATATTTGAATTTCAAGCTTAAGACAACACAGCTACTTTTTACAAATACGATATACGTGTACTCGTATAGGTAAGTAAACGATAGTGCGAGTACTCAAAATCAAACAGTACTGAGGATTCAATCGCTACTACTTGAACAAAGTAACGGGTAGAAAGTAACGGGTACAAATTAACGGGTAAAAAGTAACTGTAATAAATTAACGGGTGCAAAGTAACTAACGGGTACTAAGTGACGGGTACTGTACCTAATAGTAACGGGTAGTTACAAGTACTCGAAAGTAACGAAACTTTACATCAGTACTGCCCATACATTAAGCTTCTGTGAATATTGGGTATAGGCTTCCTGCGTCCAGTGAGGATTTTCCCTATCCCATTATCAACAAATTTGCCTATTGACAGTTACAAATAAATACAAAGTTACTTTATCAGAAAATATTATAAATAAATAATAATAAATACATGGTCCGGCAAAATGCTCTGCCACATTTTAATCTTTAATAAAGGCGCCATTGTAAATGCTATTTAATTTTTTTATTTATTAACTGAAAATGTATGCTATGCCATTTGTTTTTATTAAGTTTTGAAAATTACAGGGTCCAAGTGGCGACCAATTTTTTCGATACACATTCGAAGCTGATTTCTGAAAGTTTCTATCAGTAATTTCAGACGATATTTCTGTAATTTCTTGGCGTATTGCTGCTTTCAATTCGACAATGGTTCGGGGATGGTGTTGAAAAACCTTCGCTTACAGGTAGCCCCAAAGGAAAAAGTCGCATGGGGCAAGATCGGGTGAACGCTCAGGCCACCCAACGTCTCGACGTAACGAGATTACGTATTCTGGAAACATTTCCCTTAAAACGTCCATTGTCCTTGTTGCCGTATGAGCCGTAGCTCCATCCTGTTGAAACCACACATACGGATGTCCAAGTTCTCTAAGTTTTCCAAATAATTGCGTAGCATGTCGACATATCGATCAGCAGTTACGGTAACCGTTACGCCTCCATCTCCGCCAAAAGATCCAACCGGACACCAAACGGTAACAGGTGGGCTGTAAAGCGGCCTTTCATGGAGCTTTTTCAACACCATCCCCGAACCATTCACGAGTTGAAAGCACCAATACGCCAAGAAATTACAGGAATATGGCCTCAAATTACTGCTTGGTGATGGAAACTTTCAGAAATCAGCTTCGAATGTGTATCGAAAAAAATGGTCGCCACTTGGACTCTGTAACTTTCAAAACTTAATAAAAACAAATGGCATAGCATACATTTTTGCCGGACCCAGTATTAGATACAAATATCATTCATTCGTTTACAGAATTCTTGTCTATGATCAAACTCATCTTATGCTAATTTATTGACAATATAGGGGTTATATTTTCTTAATTTTAAATGTTTCAATATCGTACCATGGCTCAAATTAAGGTATAAAGCGATGTTCCGAAAAATTAAACGCGGATTATCTTCAATTTCAAGAAAGATATCATGCTGCACATCTTCGGGTAATTTTGTATTAGGGCTGCCAGTTTTTGGAAGGTTCTTTACACTACCGTGTTCCAGAAATTTATTTTCTATTCTCCTGACTATGGATTTGCTTATTTGCCGATCAGGATACGTTTCTCTGAAAAGTTGACAAGTTGACAAGTTCCATTTCGATCTCCATACCCAATTATGGATTATTTTCTGGGGCAAATACTTACTTAATCATATTTAATAATGGCGGAAAACTTAAATCATTTAGATGGAAGGTATGGTTATATACAGGGTGAGTCACTAGAGTCGCGGTGGTAGATATAGCAATTATCTTTAGAGATGGAAAAAAATATTTAATACAAAAGTTGTTTGGCATATCATTTTTTACAACGTAAAATTATTTTCATTTATACTGGGTGTTGCATTTAGGCGTAGCAGAAAATAAATTAACTTTTTTAAATGGAATGCCCTGTATATTATAACATATTATGATTGCGAAGAAAATTGTCTTACTAATTGTATCAGGTGATATTGACGTAAAGCTAATAGCTTCTGCAATATTCAATTTTTTATTAAAAAAATGGCCGTTGCAGGCCTTTTCCGAAAACTACGTAATAGCGTCATTTTTGCAGATATTTTCTTAACCCTTTGTCAGAAAATAACCAATACTAATAGGGAGGTGATAGTGCCCAAAGAAATTTGATGCGCTATACAGGGTGTTCCTAGCACCTAATCAATTTTGATATTTTTCAAATGGCTTTTTCTTGAGTTTTTAAATGGAACGCCCTGTATATTATTTGCTGGTTGCATTTCCCATTAAGTTGCCTTTAATTTATATTAAGTGTGGCATATACATATTTGTACCCGTTTTCGTGATATTTGGAATTTAAAGAAAATGTGTAATAAAGTATACCAATACAGTGCTTTAATATTACACCCTGTATAATTGAGTTAGTTTTTTCATGTATTTTGTTATAATATAAATAAATTATAAATGTTGGTAAAGTTAAAAATGCTATTTTTTATAAAGATACATTTAAATAGCAGAGTTACGCTAATATTTTAAGTTAGCTTAGATTTACTTAACCTCGTTGTCATGGAAACAAAAACAAATAACAGACGTGTAGTTATTGCTGTCAACAGACTTAATATAGCTAACCAACATTTGTAATCTCTGTTAACGATGAATTTTAATTATACTAAAGAGGAATTGATAAATATACTTATATAATTTTTCATATTGAGTAACTAAATGGTAATTCCATGTACTTTTCAATTTATTTTGAGCAATTCTGTCAGTTTTTTAATTCAACAAAAGTATTTTTTTCCTTTCTATGTTCTCTTTACAAAAAAAAATCATTAAAAAAGAACCATGTTATGCAGGGTGTAATATTAAAGCACTGTATTGGTATACTTTATTACACATTTTCTTTAAATTCCAAATATCACGAAAACGGGTACAAATATGTATATGCCACACTTAATATAAATTAAAGGCAACTTAATGGGAAATGCAACCAGCAAATAATATACAGGGCGTTCCATTTAAAAAACTCAAGAAAAAGCCATTTGAAAAATATCAAAATTGATTAGGTGCTAGGAACACCCTGTATAGCGCATCAAATTTCTTTGGGCACTATCACCTCCCTATTAGTATTGGTTATTTTCTGACAAAGTTGTAAGAAAATATCTGCAAAAATGATGCTATTACGTAGTTTTCGGAAAAGGCCTGCGACGGCCATTTTTTTAATAAAAAATTGAATATTGCAGAAACTATTAGCTTTATGTCAATATCACCTGATACAATTAGTAAGACAATTTTCTTCGCAATCATAATATGTTATAATATACAGGGCATTCCATTTAAAAAAGTTAATTTATTTTCTGCTACGCCTAAATGCAACACCCAGTATAAATGAAAATAATTTTACGTTGTAGAAAATGATATGCCAAACAACTTTTGTATTAAATATTTTTTTCCATCTCTAAAGATAATTACTATATCTACCACCGCAACTCTAGTGACTCACCCTGTATATAATATATCCCCAAAAAGCAGCTTTGTTAATTATCCTTAAATTCTTATTGCGATTATTTGGTATCATGTGCAAAGAATTTTGTCGATCATTTTGATCTCCAAGATAACAAAAATAGTTTTTATTCATCAATTTACGTGTTATTATTTGTTTTCTAGTTATACACACACACGCGCACAAATTGGAAGACAAATGAAACCAAATTAAGCCTTTTTTTAAATGCTCCTCACAATCTAGAGAAGAAGTGCCAACAACTTCTGAAGAAGAAACAGTAAAAAGCGAAAAGGAGCTCGACATATGGTACCTACCTTTTTCCAGTTCAAGCCAGTCAAAAAGTTTCCGCGTACTTTTATATTTGTAGCATATTCGAAACGCAATTTTGATTGTTCTTTAAATGTGCCGTCAGATTTGAGTGCAAAACACAAATTTGGTATTTCACTTACCAGAAAGTTCTTTTAATTTAATAATTTATATATTTTTAATTTATACCAATTAGTTATTAATTGGTATTTCTTCAGAATCGTGTTTCCAAACTTATTGTGTTGTCCAAATTTTCTGAAGGTGACGACTACTGTATAATTTCCGTTGTTCGACTACTCATGATATTCGGCATGCCCATTAAAGCCAATCTGAGAATTTATAGCCGATTTGCCGGCATTTGCATTATTCATTAAATTGTACCATGTACACAAAATTGGTCTAATATTAATGTCTTTCGTGTCTCTTAATCCACATTTGCATCCACACAAATTGGCAACTGTAATCTGGCGCGAACATCAGGCGGATTGTATAATAATGTTTACAGAAAACCCGAGCGCTGGAATTCCAAAAGCTATTTCTAGATCTTGTAAATCGCAAAGGTCTCCCGCTCTTAAAACATTCCGAACATTTGAATATTATCAATTTGTCGGTAGACGAAATGTGTTTTGTATTTAATCCGTGTACGTTTACGTCAGAATGGATATATGTTTGATGATATTTATTCTCTTTTTAGTCTCCTAACGCCGTTCATAATAATTAACCGGATCGTAAATATTAAGTACTTTTTTGGAGACGGTTTTACCATCTTGTGCAATCGTTCACATTCCAATGCTTAACGTGTTGTTATTTTTCTAACACTGTCTCTATTGACGAATAATTAATTAATTCAGCTGCATTAATATGAAACTAGCTTATATATAATGAGCTCTGAACATTATTTCTTTTATTTTTATCCGTGCACGTTGGTAAAAAGTTATGATATGTTTAAATTTAAGAATGTGTTGTAGGTTTACTTCGCGGATTGAAGCGTTCTCATAAGGGCTTTCAAACTCTATATCACGTTCTTATTTTAGTTTTAATCAGTGGCGGCTCGTGTATAGGCACTGTGGAACTTCAACACCCCCTATTGATATTACGGATCCCATCCACTTGATATTATGGATAACACTTAATATCATTATAGTCCCTTTTCCTTTTATAATCCTTTCTTTATACTTGTACAATACATAATCCTTAATCCTTAATGTCAGTAGCCATCACGTTTAAGAAAAAGAAACAAAAATCGTTGTATGGAACTGTGATCTCCACAGTTCCAACGCCGTTGTCTTTACTGTTCTGCGCATGCGCCCTAATGCTGCCCACCCTGCCGTGCTGGTGGTAGGTATATTTACAAACTAGAGATGGCAGTCAAAACGTATTTTAGAACCATTCCAGTGCTCTCAATGGAGAAAAGATCCTCTGTTGTTATCCAGAAATTAAGGCTTAAATTATCGATCTTCTCGCGCAAATTAAAACAAGAATAATGAATTTCATTTTTTTGCGTTACTGCAGCCCTTGTTACTACTCTTATCTTAACTTCACTTGTTTGTTTGTTACATTTAAATCTTGTAATCGATATTTTACCTACTTCCCAATGTCCAATAGAGTTGAAATTTTGCAAGTAGACGATTTCCGGTGACAAAGCATAAAACAATAAAAAAGTTTGAACGTAGTTTTTAGAAAAAGTATTTTTTACATAAATTTATTAATGAATGTAAAATGTAAGAATTTAGGTTATAGTAAATAAGAAAACCGTTTCCTTTTCTTTCATTTAGTAAATTTATTTACGATCTTATTAAATTGTTGATTAAATTTTCTTTTTATACATGTTTTTCCTTTCTCACAATATTTTTTAAAACCAAGGCAAAAAATTTTCTGAGACAGCACCCCCACTAATTTTAGCTACGAGCCGCCACTGGTTTTAATTGATCAACAACAAATCATTACATCTTTGATTTTATCGGAAAAAATAAAATGTTAACAAACTTGCAGATGGGACCTTTTTGTGTTAGCACGGCAGAATACGTCTTGGGTTCTTTCTAATGAAGGGTTTATTCAAATTTAATCCAAAAATACATAAAAAGGTAAATTTAAGTTAATAAAACGTATTGTATTACTCAAATTTTTATTAAATACCTTCTTTCAAATAGCAAATGGCCTACTGAGTAAAAAGTTTCGTTTTCAGTTTTTCAAGTCATTAAAACGTCACGCCCGTTTGATTATCTACAAATTCGTATTTTAAACTGCTCCCACGTCTTAAGGGAATTGAGAAAACCAATAGGTCCATATGAACCTTTTAACTCGGAATTACATTTACCTACTCTCAAGAACAAAATCATTAGAAAGTTTCATTTGATTTTTTTGTTCATTTGTTTATTCCATTTATTTTTGTCATTTTTAATATTTTTACTTAAGTTTATTTACTTTTTGTTGTTTCAATGGGTATTTGAAATATTTGTGATATGTTTATATTTGTATTTGTTAAATATGTTTGTATTTTTTCGGTTTCGCATTGTTTGAAACGTATTTGATCTTTTCTTGTTTTGTTAATAGTTCAAACGGCTGTAACTTCTCGATAAATTGAAAAAGCGACTGAGTCCACATAAAACATTTTAGTCAGAATGCCGTTTGTTTTCTAAAAAATAGTTTTGCGAGAAAATAATGGAACGGGACGATTGTATGGGTACTTTGGTTGATATTAAAGATAGAAAATAGGTTAAATGGGCAAAGTAGTGCATATTTATGTGCTCTTTCAAAATCTGTTCAGAAAACAGTTGAATTCCAAATGGTTTCCAAACTATTTTGAAAAATACCAAAAAATGATTTTTTTTTTAAATTCTGGTCATCACTTCTTTATTTGTGATCCCATCAAAAAAGCGTTTTGACATTATAAAGGCACTTTTTTGTCTACAATTTGATTGTCAGTTTAAAATTTTTTCGCCAATGAATTCGTCAGAAACAAACGAAACTTTTGCTTTTCTTATGGACGCCATATTGGTTTTATACATGTTTGGATTCAGATTTTTTTCTGTGTAATTTGGTAGGCCACAACCCATATTTAGAACACAATAAGCCGACAAAATTTAAGTGTTTTTTTAATATCTGAAAATCGCATGATGCCATGAAAAGCACATTTGAGTGATGCAGTATTTATGTGTTCATAGTCAAGTTATAATAAAATTTTGGAATATAATTATTTGTACTAACTACACAACATAAAAAAGTAACAACATTTTAACAAACTGTTTTAAAAAATCTCGCAATTTGCGAGATTGCTCGCAAAATGCCTCCCAATTTTCGTGGAGGCATTTTTCACAGCATTCCGTAATACGGTGACCTTACCGAGGGTTCTTCTGTCAATCGAATTGAAAGCGGCGACGACGGTGTCACGTACCTCCCCAACGTTTCCAAAATTATAAACACTATACACCTTATTTTTAAAGTCACTCCTTAGATACAAATCACAAGGGTAAGATCCGGCAATCTTGTCGGTTATGATACTTCTGAATAGGTACCAATTACTCTCCGTTTATGTCATATCTAAATAGTTCCTCACAATTCGGGCATTACGTGCAGGTGCTCCGTCTTGTTGGAACCACATACATCAGCGTAAGGGCAAAGGTATATCGTCTATTCTTTCTTCTACGTTCTTAGAGAGAAATATTGCCGATACCTCTCCGAAGTTAAATTTTTGTTATAAAAGATTGGTGCGATTAATCGGTTGACCACTATACCGCACCATACATTAAAACCAAACCACATCTGATTATGGCGCGGTACAAAAAGATGCTGATTTTCGCGGGCCCAGTGCCCAATAGTGCGTCTTCTTTCAGTTAAAAATACCACAGTTAGAAAGTATGTTTCATCGGACGGATATTTTTTTTAATAAAATTCTGGGTTTTCATCAATTTTGTTTGATGGGTACAGATGGGTAGAAATCACATTGTTACACAAAATGTCTTCCATAGCAGCATGCGATGTTCAGCAATTCTCGAAGTGTACAATTTTCAGTCAATTCTCTTAACTTATTGTATTAAAAACATGGCATGTGGCATACCAAATGACTCAGCAAGAAATGATGAATCCAAACATGTATAAAACCAATATGGCATCAATAAGAAAAACAAAAGTTTCGTTTGTTTCTGACGAATTCATTGGCGAAAAAAAAATTAAGGTGACATAATTAAGGTGGCAAAAAAGCGCCTTTATAATGTCAAAACGCTTTTTTGATTGGACCACAAATAAAGAAGTTATGGCCATAATTAAAAATGACACATTTAGGTTTTTTCAAAATAGCTTGGGAACCGTTTAGAATTCAGCTGTTTTCTGAACAGATTATGAAAGAGCACATAAATATGCACTACTGTGGCCATTTAACCGACTTTTTATCTCTAATAATAACAAAAGTATAATTTATTATATGTATGTTTTATTATAAACAATCGCACATTTTTTTTTCTTTCCTATCAACTGAACTTCCAGTGAGTGTTCTTTCCTTGATATTCTTTGCTTCCTGTAGTTATCGTGCTAAAAACAAACAATATACATCACAGGATATAATAATGATAGGATATAAAATTTACCATGAGAGATGAAAAATAATTTACAATAATTAATGGAACTGCAAAACATCGTATATGCGATTTAAGCAAATGCATACTATTGTTTCTTCTTTTGAAACACAGAAATTTTTAAAGAAAACTACGTATTTCTTAAATTACTATTTTCTAACAAAAGAAATTCAAAAAATTTACAAGTTCAATAAATCAATAGTAGAATCTACGTAGGAAGGCAGTCGATACGAAGCAAAGATGATGACCTAAAGAATGGTATGACTGATCAGGAAACCTCCAACCAAGATTTTCAAAGGATGACGAAAAATGCAACCAATAGGAGATAATGGAGAGAAATGTTCAGACTGCCATAGGAGGAAGAGCATTATTGATTCCGGTTTTATAATTGCTTATTATTTCTATTTAACCCAAGGTTTAGGTTATTTAAAAAGAAAAGCCTTATCTAGTACAGTAGTACTTACTTCCATTTTTCTGGTCGATACTGCCTGACGTTAGCTGCTGGTTGAGAAAGATATGGTTTCTCACTCGTGGTTGACTGTGGCTGAAGAAACTTTGGAGAAATGTAAATTCGATACAACTTTGGCCCAGATTCATCCAGAGATAGTAAAGTGACATAAATAGACCGCTTTCGTTGTTGAATTTCAGCATTCTCTGGATTAACGTAATGGCCAGTGTTGTCCATTTTGTACTGCCCACGTTTATCGGGCTTGTATGCCCCACTGTCATAATTGACTTGATTTGCCAGATCCATCAGCATATAATACTTATATGAATGTTTATATGAATAGTCGCCTTTACCATCGTGTACATATTTCCCATCATTCGTTAAACGGTATTCATTAGCTTGGTCCATTATTATCTTCATCATAATCTGTTTGGGACTTATGCAAGTGCCAGTCTGGTCTTTGATTTTTTTTCCTTCACTGTCTAAAATGCATCCCTTTCCGTCACTGTGTTGATCCAGAAGCGTAAGTACTTCATCCATACGCACGTATTTTCCACTATGATCTGGCTTATATGATCCACTATCATCTTTAACGTATACGCCTTCTTTATTATATTCTGGGTTGTAGTCACCACTTTTGTCTTTTCTATATGCTCCGCTGTCATCGTGCTTATAAACCCCACTAAGATCTGTTTTATACGAACCGTCTTCGCCAACGATGATCCCTTCTTCATTAGAATTAACCGTTTCTATGTGGAAATTGAATTCGACAGGAGGCATATATATTATTCCTCCTGCCATCATCATCAGAACCCCCTGGGCCATACCCTACAATGTAGAGAAAATGTGTAAGGCTATTGCCAAATGATTTATATGAAAAAGTGTTACGTTACGTAATTTTATAGGAGGAACTACAAAATCTCTGCTCATAAGCACTAATGTTGGTACCCGCACTCTTAAGTTTCATTTAAGTCTCATTTACACCTGGGCAACAGCGGGCAACAGGTAGCATACGGTTAGATTACCATAATTTGCAATGCTTCAACTACTAGTTTTTAGATAAATGAGGATCCTCGGATTTCTACGCTGGAAGTAGCCTCTAATTTGGAATTGCCGCAAACACGTGTTTGGAGAGCATTACGAACAAAGAAATTGAAACGGTACAAACCCCACACAAGTCAAACTTTGCAATTGTACGAAATTATTTGAATCAACAATTTCCAAATCGCTGGATTGGTAATGGTGGAGTGGTGGAATGCCCTGCTAGATCCCCTGATTTAAGTCCTCTGGACTATTTTCTATGGGGAGCTGTGAACGACGAAATTTATCACGATACTCGCAGAACTATCCTGGATCTGCGGGGTCGAATAACAAATGCGGTCAATGCTATTCCGGGAAGAACAGTTAGAAGAGATGACATGTCGAAAAGCTGGCTCGGTTTTATGACTTCAAGAAATTGGCGACCAATTTGAACATTTACTTAAAAAATAAGCTTTTTGTTGTAACTTACTTCTTTTATAATCTGAATGTTTTTAATCCAAAGGTCAGTCCGGCGCCGGCGGTCTGTAACCAAGCACCAGTTGGGTACCTGATAAGCACGACAAACAACGAGAAAAAGAAGAAAGTTTTTTTATTATTAAACCATTGTTTTATGAAATAATGCCAACATGTTATACCTACATGGCGGAAATGAGAAAAAACATGACTATCGGAAAATGCCAAAATTCAACATGGCGCCCATAAGAAAAACAAAAGTTGGCCATGGTTACGCCGCCATCTTTGATGTTATTTCAAATTAAAAAATAACACTGCATTCCTTGTTAAAAAGTCGCTCTAGAATGTTTGTGTTTCAAATGTCTAGCTACGTTTGGTTTTGAATAAAATATTAAAAACGATATCTTAACATTTCATTTTTTTGCGAATATCTTTCAAATGAAAAATGATAGCTAAAATTTCTTTTTAGATAATTGATTAGCACAAAAACACGAAACTTTGCCAAATTTAAACATAGCCTCTATCTCCACTAATAAGCGATATCCCCATGCTGAGCCTCGAAATTGAATCACCCGGTATAAGTAACAGCACTGAATGGATTTTTTTACTTTATTTTATTTTAAAATACGATATTGTCAATTCAATATGGATTTTTCCAAAACTACAATTTTACTAGAATTAAGGTGTTACGGTAATTTTGACTATTTTTGGCTAATAGCGTATAATTAAAAAATGATGACTATTATAAAAAAACGGGTTCCTATGCAAAAGTCTTAAGAGTTAATCTTAGGATCAACAAATATAAAAATAAAAATAAAAAGAGGAAATGTTACCAAATTTCCATAATAAAATGATCAATTAAAAATATATTTAGACGATAGCATGTTTGAAGCCAAAAAGCTTTTGTTTGAAAATGTTTTTGAATTTTTTTACCAGTTGGAGAATTATTTAGCTGTTCCGGTAATTTTGGCTAACCCTGTGTGTATATTGGCTTAGTAAACAGCAGAGACAATACTATGTAACTTTTACAGGAGAAACAATTAAATTTGACAAAGTTGTGTAGCTAGCACTTGTTCCAAATAGCACATGTATGCCATAATATATTTAAATAAGTACGTAGGCTTTCACGGCCAGAATCATTTAGACAATAAACTGCTTCCGGGTTATGCCGTGTGTCAAGATTTGTTAATGCTGACGTTTCGCGAACCATGTTGCTCGCTTCTTCAAAGCTAATTGAATACTGAAGACCTACCAAGAAAGTCTCCCTTATATACCTGAATTTACACCTCACTGCGCACATCTGGAAGAGGATAATCAGCTGCCTTTCTTGGATGTGCTGGTATACAGAACGTCAACGGGTAGACTTGGACATACAGTTTACCGTAAGAAGACACATACCGATCGGTACTTGAACGCCAAATCACACCACCACCCCCAACATAAGAGAAGTGTTATTAACACTTTGTTCAACAGAGCCGAGAAGGTATGCGACTCTAGCACCTTGGACGACGAACGGAAACACTTGGAGTGGGCCCTACGTCAGAATGGATATACCAAGTCTGACATACGGGGTGTCACACAAAGAAAACCGCAAGTCTCAGAGGAACCGCAAGAGTCAAAGGGGTTCGCTTGCTTACCATACGTAAGTGGGGTATCAGAGCGAATCGGTAGAGTACTGAAGAAATCGGGTATCACGGTAAGGTACAGAGCACCAGCTAAGGTAAAGAAAGGATCTTTTGCCTAACACAAAGGATATCACACCACTCCTGAAGAACGAAGGGGTATACAAGATAACATGTGAGTGCGGAACATGCTATGTAGGACAGACAGGACGAAGCATCGAATGTCGAATCAAGGAGCACAGTAGGGACACCCGGCTAGGCAAGATTCAACAGTCCGCTGTTGCTCAACACTGCCACGAGTCGGGACACACAATGGATTTCGATGACGCGAAGATGTTGGCAAGGCTGGGTAATTATCATCGAAGGCTTATTAGAGAAGCCATCGAAATTTACAAACATCCTGACAACATCATTCGCGAGGACGGTATTGACATTAGTAGGGTCTGGAAATCGATCCTAACGCGGTCAGGTGGAAAACCACATGGAACGGTAGCTCCAGATGTGCGCAGTGAGGTGTAAATTCAGGTATATAAGGGAGACTTTCTTGGTAGGTCTTCAGTATTCAATTAGCTTTGAAGAAGCGAGCAACATGGTTCCCGAAACGTCAGCATTAACAAATCTTGACACACGGCATAACCCGGAAGCAGTTTATTGTCTACTGCATAATATTACTTCCATTATTCTAGGACTCACAGTCACATAAGTTTCAGGTTACTTTATATCTAATATCGATGTCAAGTCAATATAGTACTGTTTTTAATCAAATAGGTCATTACTTTTACATATTAATTCCAGTATCTAGAACAAATTCTTCAAATTTTAAAAACCATTTTTGGAATATCCCAAAGAACCGGCTTTAGAAAAATCGACAAACTCTAGTACGGTTGTGGCAACATTGAGTGAAATATGTAACTTTTTCACTACATGTGCATTAGTATCGTAACTTGGTAGCTGAAGTAGATTTTCGACAATTGTAGCATTTTCACTATTTTAGATGTTGGCCAGCTTTTCGGGCATTTTTGCCATAGTTTCCGGTCTGTATGCCATTTCGATTCCTAGTATATACCAGGTGTAACAGAACACCCGTCCTTGGATCTTTCTTGATGGTATACCGTGATATGTAATATAGAAGAGAATCTAGAGAATTTAAGGGTAGCCGTTTTTATTTCCGGAACATACCGGGCATAAATAATATAAAAAATCTGCTAGCGCGCTACATCTATGGGAACTAATTATACCTATCAATAACCAAAACTGTCAAAACTGAACACAATAAACACTAAAATTGTGTGTGAATATTAAACATCAAAGGTCAACCACATTTTATGTTATTATAAAGAATAGTTTTTGCGATGTCCAGGACGATCCTTCACGCAATATGGGATATGTTTAATGTTAATTTAAACTTAAACACTCAATATTTCCACTATTTACTAGTTACTTACTGACATTGTTGACTGTTGTGATTATCCGTCCACTGCTGGTCTTTGATTTGTATACAATAAACGTCGGCACATATCATCGTGTGATTATATAGCGGCATCGAATACCTTGAACATTTTTTTACGGTTACGTAATTTGAAATGCCATATGAAAATAAAGAGTATAAAAGAATTTTTAAATGTTTTACCCGTGACGCATGACCACTATGACTATTTTTCAATTATAAAGATATGTTTGGTTTGCTATTGGACTTTTATTACATCTCTTCTTAAGAAATAATGTTTTTTTAATAAAAAAGACTTTCCCGGTTAATCTTTTTCGCATAAGTTGTGTGACACCCAGTATATTCACAAAGTTACAACATTTGTGTACTATATTTCTTGCATTCGCAATAATAGTATTATCTATTTAGACGGTTTCAGAATTTTAAACCCCCACTTTATTCTATTGACTTTTCTATTCTATGTTTCGTGTCCTTGCAGGTATAATGTATATATACAGTGTGTCCCCCGATGGACCTAACTATACCTATAATGGACGTAATTTTTAATTTCTCGAGAAAAAGTCATTCTTTATAAAGAGTATTGGATGTATTAAAAAGTCGAAAGCCATTGTTAATAGTTTGATATAACATATAGGATGCTTAGAAAACACGAAAATGATAAATTGGCTGAAGAGTAAACTATCAGTTTTTCGGAATTAGATCAAAAATGTTATAGGTAAAACTTAGTTTGAATTAATTTTATGCTCAAATATCAAATTTGAATGTTCTATTTCATATTTTACATCTCGGGCCAGGTGAACAGAAAATTTAGAGACCTCTATTATGTTTGATCAGTTGATATTACTGTCTTTTCAAATAAAAAATTTCATCCTTATAAACCAGTACTGACTGATACATACTTTAGTAGAAGGAGATGATGCTCGTCGATTATAGTTTTGCCTATTAATGGGAGAACGAATTATGGTCGATAGATATTTATACAGAAATATTATTTTCTCTGACGAAGCGACGTTTACCACAAATGGAGTTGTTAGTTCACAGAATTGCAGATATTGGTCTCTAGAAACTCCAAATTTCCGTATTACAACCAATTCTCAAAAATATAAAAAAAAGTGAATAATTGGTGTGGGATTTACTACAAGAAAATAATTGGACCATACTTTTTTGACGGTTCACTGTGTAGTGAACCGTCATAGTGTTATCAACACGACGGTTGTCCTGCTCATAGCGCATATCAAGTCAGCGATTGGTTGAACAGAGATTTTCCAAATAAGTGGATTGAACGATTCGGCCCTATAGGATGGCCATCACGTTCATCTGATTTAACGCAGCTTGATTTTTTCTGTGGGGTTATCTAAAACAGAAGGTGTATGCGAATAATTTTTATGATAATGTGGACATTCTAAAATTAAAAATTAAGGAAGCAGTAGACGAAATAAATGAAGAAGCAATTGATTTGGTATATCGGAAGTTTAGAAGAAGATTGAAAAAATGTGTAGCTGTAGGAGGGGGCATGTGGAGTAATGTGGAACATGTGGACTAATGTTTTGTTAAATTACTTTGTTCAAAATAAATAAAACAAAACTTTTGCAACATACAACATCGAAATTTGATATCTGGGCATAAATTTAAATATAAAATAACTTTTACCTATAACATTTTTGATCTAATTCCGAAAAACCTTTCACTGTTCGGCCAATTTAACATTTTCGTGTTTTCTAACCAGCCTGTACGTTAAATATTAACAATGGCTTTCGACTTTTTAGGACATCCAAACCTCTTTATAAAGAATGACTTTTTTTTTTACCTTTGTAAAATAATTTAGGTTAAGGCCTGTCATTGCGCGGCGTCTCCTACAGATGGCGTTGGGCGAAGTGACATTCCCAATGCTAACTTAATCAGTGGCTATAACGGGATAATTTGGTTCCATATCGTACGTCCGCCATTGGCGCCATTACACCTGGTCATTTAATTGTTACTACCGGTTGCTTTGTCAGCATAATTGTGCATATAATAATTAAAATCTGTTCTCTCTCACCTGACACAGCGAGTGAGTACTTAACTATTAATTGTGTTTTACATTGTTACTAATTTGTATGTTCAATGCTGTATGCCCTGATGAAACCTAAGCGCTCAGACGAAACGTTGACAAAACTGTATAACTAGGTGCAGAATGAATAGTAGGACTAATTAGCGGAAACTGTTTTATTTCATATACCAGACAACTGCCTAGTCGACAACTACACTTATTAACATTTATTATAGTATATTGCATATAAAACATCATTTCCTTATATGATCTGTTGGAACGGGCTATCGACCGTGGGTTTTCTGCCCTCAGGTATAATATTATCATATATTTAAATATTTGAATATTTTAAAACTAAATTTATTATTACAACCCTCTCAAAACTACCTCACTGGTGCATTGATTTCGTGTGCTATTTTTGGTGTGTCTGCAAGTATAATATTATTTTCATATTCGTAAGGTTTCAGCATTTTAGAACCAAATTTATCTGTCAACCCTTTCCAAATTACTCATGCCGTTGGCGCAATGCTTTTTTACCGTTATATTTGCATATTCAGAAGGTTTCAGACTTTCGTTTCAACACTTTCAAAAGTATTGGTACATTGATACTTTTGTTACTATTTTTCGTCTATTGTCCACTATATTATCATGTTCGCAATGTTTCAGAATTTGAAAACCAAATGTTGTTTTGAAAGCCCACAAAAGATACCCTTAAGGGTCGGTGCGAAACGAAAAAAACGCGTTTTTAAGAAGTTGGTAATATACTACCAACTGCACTATCCACGGCGACCTTGAAACGATTATCTTCCCTTTTTAGCGTTCATTGTAATTGTTTATTCCCAAATCTTTTGTATTCACGTAATGAAACAAAAACGAACAAGATCACAACAGACAGAGCCTATCTAAACTGTAAATACAGAACCAATTTGTTGTGACAATTTGCACGACGAGATGGCGCCAAGTGTCAACAAGCACGATTACAGTACATTATTTATGTGATTAAAGTACAAGACGCGTTAATTACAATTTATTTTAGTATGGTTGTATATACATTCGGTTTAGGAGAGCATGGGTGTTAAAATCTCTATTTTATCTCCATTGTATCTATTTTATGCGGTTATTTCATACTTAAAAATCATCAATAAATAGAGATAATTGAAATGAGATATTCATTAACAATCTTGCCAATTCAGATATTAATTTAATTGTCTCTTACGGCCGCCTTGTACTTTTTTATTTTACATGATTTCTGTGTGGTCAGCTTAATCGGTTGCCGACCGTTAATGCATACTCTTTTTCACTGTATTTACGGTTATCGATCGCCTACTTTTTGTTTATTTAAAAAAAGAAATACATTTTTGTCCAGCTAATGTTTAAAATCGCCTCACAAGTATTCTAACCTTGTCATTTTCTATTCTCAAAACAGATTCATAATTAACGATCAAGTTTGCCAAATCAACTGCGAATGAAGCTAATTTGACCATCAGAAAATACTTTCATGTC
Organism: Aphodius sticticus; assembly: GCA_963966075.1. Classification (NCBI taxonomy): domain Eukaryota; kingdom Metazoa; phylum Arthropoda; class Insecta; order Coleoptera; family Scarabaeidae; genus Aphodius; species Aphodius sticticus. The sequence continues at coordinate 21,687,697 of OZ014508.1, forward strand.
GGTCAAAGATATATTCGCAAACCTTGGTAACACGCACTCAGACCTGAAGATTTCCACAGCCGACATCTGGTATGTTTCTTATGGCGCGGCTAAAATTTGGGTAGGCAACCAAATATACTTGATTACTTTTAATCAGATTCACACCGGATACGTAGGTATTTCCATTCAAATGATAAGCTAGACAACTTGGTTGGAACCTGTGCTAATAAATAATAATACAAGAAATACCCGACTCAATTCTGTTGACTGTTATCTGGTTTTAAGCGTCTCAGTGATTTATTTGATCGCAACGACACTACGACATAGCCACCAATATTCATAAAATCGGTCACCTAGACTCGACAGAATGAAGCTGAATACTTTTTTGTATTAATAACAAATATTCCAACTTTATCGTATAATTTTAATAGAAAAACCTGAGACTTACGGTGTCCCTTACACTGTCAACATTATGGTTATCAATTGTTGTGGTTATCATAGTCCATGAGTCAGAGCTGAGAAGTTAGTGTATGGAGAAACTGACTCGGACCTCGCAATTCTTTTGTTGTATTTGCTTTCGCAATCAATAACATGAAGTTCTGAAAATGTAAATAGAAAATATGCTCGGCATCCTGTGCCGGATTAGCCACGTAGCAGAAGTAGCAAATGCTACAGGCCCCGCGCCTCTGAGGGCCCCGCGGCTCAGGGGGAATACAAATCTGAGTTGAGATTGTTTAGAATTGATTCGGAAATTCGGAATACATTCCGTCATCGGGTAGGGTACGGCGAATGTGACGCGCTGCATAAGAGGCAGACTGACGTCGTAAGACATTTCTTCTCTTTATATAAGAGATAGAGAGACAGTCGACCAAGGTTGTCTGAGCATACTCTCCCCAAAGCCACCCAATCAGTGCATAGATAACCCTACGCCACAGAAATTTGCGCGTGAAGTAGTACCGCTCCAAAATATTTAATAATTTCTTCATTTATGAACCCTCAACACTTTTTTTGTGATTATTCGTCTTTAATGCATACTGATTTATTACATAAAATTCTAATTTACTTAATATTAACCATATGTTAACCGGAACCCAAGTCTACAACTGTCAACGTTTGTTTAGGTTAGGTTACCGCGTTACCGGGCGATAAGACAAGAGGGCTGTCGCCTGTCGGTATTCGGACAACAGATGTGTAGATTGTAGATATTGTGCAATTGCCGTGTAGTTTAGCCGTTCCTGTTGTATTAGTGACACTTGGTGTTTAATGTAAAACTTTTTTAAAATTTAAACGTTAGTGGTTCTGAGGAAATCGTTGAGCATTAGGTAATTATGTAAAGTTATTAGTTTGCATAGTATGCATACTCTCCAAATAACAAACAAAACAAAAACTTTATGCTATCTAACACAATGTACCATCTTGTGTTGATTGTTTGATCATAACACGCTGTAGTTCTATCCAAACTTTCAAACTACCGCATTTATACAGGCTATACCAAAAGTGACGTAACATGGAAATATTTTGTCCTCTGATAAATTTACAAGAAAAAGTCCAATATTTTTAGATGGAAAACCCAGCATATTTTTTCAGTTTCTGATACATGATTGAATTACAAATTTATCAGTGAAAACTTCATATCCATAAGTTAATTCGTTCGAAAGTTATGGGCCGAAAAAAGAAAACAACATAAAATTATCAGAGGACGACGTTCCGACGTTACTTTTTGTACATCCTGTAATATTAATATTACCTGTAAGATCACATAATTTAATACTTTAGTAGAAAGTACTGGATTACATTTTATTTTGTAATTTATTTTCCCTTGTATCCAGATTGAAATAGTCAATATGAGCAGCAGAGCCAGAGACACAGGTCAACATTACGCTGCTGAAAGTACAAAGCGTAACAAAGCGTGAACTGCAATATTATAGACTTATAATGAAAAATTTATTAGAGGCGTGTTTTCCAAACGTGGAAATAGTCTTACGCATTTATTTGTCCTTAATGATTACTAACTGCAGTGGAGAACGTTCTCTTTCGGCATTAAGGCGTATGAAAAATGACTTAAGAATACACAATGGAACAAGATCGCCTAAATAATCTCACCTTAATGAACATTGAATGTGATCTACTTAGAGAAATTGATTTTGCTAGTTTTATTTCTAAATTCGCTCACATTAAATCGAGAAAAGTTTTGTAAAAAATGTGTTTTTTTTGTATCCTACATCAAACCAAGGGCCTCTTGATAATATTTCCAAATCCTCATTTTAAGTTATTTAACAATTTCTGTTTCAGTGCGTGCGGCAAAAAGCGTTGTGGGATAGGCGTGTCGCAACTAGGGTTGTGTGGTGATAGTCTAAACTAACGCATTGACAAAAAGAAAACTATGAAGATGGTAAAAAATTCAATAATAAACAAAATAAAAAGAAGGACTGACCATTTCCCAGAAAATCGCAAAAAACAAATTATACCGAGCATATTGTCTAATTATATTATCAGAATTTCATGTATACTTATCGCAAAAGCCACTACAAAAAAAAATTGGTGGTCCAGCTAGTTCCGCCAAGAACCCTTTGACGTTGGACTAAGTTTATCATAATAATTATAAATGATTATAGTCGAAGTAGGCCATGCCCAGTTACTACATTTCTGCCGCTTTACACAAACAAGTATCAAGCTTACGTTAGGTTATGCAACCAATTTAACAGTTGCGTATAGAACGTAGATGCTACGAAAGTAGCATCATTGTAGTATTCCGTTCATATGAAGCGTCAAACAAGTTTGCTACATTGGATATCAGCGCCTACTTCGACCACAATCATTTATAATAACCCTGTATATGTATATTGTATATGCAATAGTCAGTCAATGGAAGCAAGGAATTTGTATGTTTGGTTGCATGATAATTCTGCTGTCTGACTAAAAACACATAAAAATAATACAAAAATAAAGCAAACGCGATGCATAACTAACATAAATATGAAACAAAAATTCGTTTCAAAACGCTTTCAAAATATGTTTCCAATATGTGTTTCATGTTATGAGAAAGACGTATTGAAACTTTAACAAGTCACAATAACAGTATCAAGTAATTTATTTTAATCTTTAAAAATGGAAAGAAAACATTTGAACCGGCATACGCAATTGTCGAGGTCCAAAATGGGCCGACCTAAATGAGCTAATATTTGAGTGAGTGACCAAAACACTTCATGAGGTTGGTCCTTTTCATCTTATGCTACAGCGTGTCTCATGGTGAGGTTAAAATTGGGTAGGCAACCAAATAAACTTCATGACTTTTAATTAGATTTACGGAGGAATGTTCAGGTGTTTCCAATTCAATAATATAATTTAATAAGAATAACACATCGCATAGAGAAAGCATTAGAAGAAATGCTTATTTGCTCAACAATCTTTCGTGATGTGACACAAGCCTTCGATAACCTTTACAATACGTCGAGCTGCTAACATTCTATATATCTGATAGACTATTCAGAATAAAACATATCGATGAATACTCGGAACTAAAAGAAGTAAAAGCTGTGGTACTACAGGGTAGTGTATGGGGACCAATTCTCTATCTACTATATACAAGTGACCTATCACAGCTGAAAAATGTAGCAGTCGCACCATTCGCAGATGACAGGGCTCTAATGGCAGTCGGATCAACTATTAGAGAATCTACTAGGAATCTTCAACAAGCTAGTAATGAAATATATAAATTGACCAAAAAATGGAAGATCAAGCTGAACGAACTTAAATCTGTCCACATTAACTTCGTCAAGATTCACGACGCTATAGTTCCATATGCAAACACTGCAAAGTATTTGGGTATGACTCTGGATACAAAACTAAGGTGGAAAGAACACGTTAAGAAGAAAAGAGTAGAGCTTGGCCTCAAATACAGAGAACTGTACTGGCTTCTGCGAAGAAACTCTCAGTTGTTAGTACAGAAGAAACTACAAGTTTACAACCAAGTACTAAAACCGATTTGGTTATACGACATCCAGCTTTGGGGTTGCGCGAAAAACTCTAATATACAAGGAATCCAGACCTTCCAAAATAAAGTACTAAGGAATATGGTTAACGCTCCTTGGTACATACGGAATAGTGACCTGCACCGTGATCTTGGTGTCCCACAAGTCATCCAAGAGATAAAAATATTCGCCACTAAGCATGAATCTCCCCTAAGCCATCACGTTAACGTAGAGGCCCTGCAGCTACTGGACAACCAGAATCTAGTGAGAAGACTAAATAGAACTAAACCCTTCGAACTAATGAATCAGTGAAATGTGTAAAAAGCAGAGCAGAGTGAGTGAAGTGTTGGTGGTTTTTGTTTAGGACAAAGTAAATATAGGACATCAGTGGATAGCCTATGAGAGACAAGTACCTAGTTTTAAGAATTCAGATTTAAATTGATGGTTAATCTTTTAGATTAGTTTCAATATGTTAAGCATATTAATACTAAAAAAGAAATTGATAAGTTAGACTGAACATGACTGAACTATCCTGCTAAATTATGTCGCGTGCAAGTGCGGATTTTTATGAATATCGTTGTTTTTTACTTGATTGCCAGAAGACTACGAGAGAAGTCTGACCTGTAATTTGAATGGAAACACCTGAAAATTCCGGTGTAAATATGATTAAAAGTTAAGAAGGATCCTATCCCCATTTTATCGCCAAATTCTATTGTTGAATGCTGTCGAAACATCTTTCTCTACCCTCTATAACAGATGGCACAGAAGTGGGTTTTAACGACATCATGTAATATTAATAAATATTTTATTTGTATTGATCATTACAAAATTATAAGGTAAACATGAAAAATGTAAACCTATTGTTTATGTACATTTTCTAAGGTGATTTTCTGATGGTGATTAGAGATTCTTCGTTCGTTTCCTTCGTTTAGTGCAGTTTGGTATTGAGTTCATAGTGAGGATTCTGAACTTTGTGACTACCGGAAAGATCCAAGCTGAAAACAAGAAATTATTGCATTAATATTTGTATAAATAGTTAGTACGTTTACTTACTTCTAGTTTATGTATACTATAAACAGGGTGTAAAATAAGTTAATATTTTCTAATAGGATGTAAAAATCAAAAACACTTTTTACATAGTGTCCCAGATGATAAGTCGAAATATGCAATGGGAAATATGGGTAGGTTGAGTTTTACATCCAGTCAGAAAAATTATCCTTTATTTCTATCTCTAAAATTTGCTAAGGTTAAACCTTGGGGTTTTGTCTAGTTGTTTTACATTGTTGACAATATTCCATTTCAGAATATTTATAGGGGTGATAGAGCAGAACATTTTATTAATAAGAAACGAAGAAACAACCTAAAAATGTACCGTTTCGCAGATATGACGTTCAGAAGCTTAAAGTGCCTTATGATGATAGTATGACTTAGGCCGGGTTGTACCAACACTGATGATCGGTCGATCACGTTGATCATTTGGTTAGCGCCATTTTTGCATGTAAATTTGGTCTGCCCCCCTGCTCCCCCTTGTTGGTTGGTATTATGTATGTCTGTTTGCTAATTGTGATTATATCGTATTTATGGAATTAACTCATAGAGATAGATTTCTATTTCGGCATGGCCTGAAGAATTGCCATCCCAGCGCATGCACAATGGATGATAGACCACGGTTTCATGGCCGACAAATCAGCAAAAAGAACAGTTACCCTGGAAACGAAACAATAACTTTGAATCAAACCGGGCTACGGACGGTCATGCAAAACTGTCACATTTGCCCGTAAAGCCGTTCAAGTTTGATAGTTTGTGGTCCAAAACTGATGGATCTGTCAGGTCGATGCACGGCATGAAGAGATCTGGCTGAGCTTGATTTTTCATGGCGCTTCGCACAAGCGTGTCCATCTGTGGACATTTCATGCCGAGCCTGTTACTCTAGATTGGGTTTCGAGTACCATATAAGAAGACTTGTGGCCAAAATAAGAACAGCATCCGACGTTATTTGCCACCTGGTTGCCCAGTCGACCAAATTTTATTCAATCGCGTAGATGTTTTTGTAGTTTTGAGATACATTGGGATGCGTTCATAAAATATACTTGTAGCTCTCTCTGTCAAAGCTCACGAGCAAACCTGAATCGTGTGTGCCCATAATTCCGTTAGACCAGGCAATAGAGATTTTTGCGTGACAAAAATACTAGCAGGAAGCCGACGATCCTAGGTCACGTGGAACAGTCCGTATGTGTATTGTGATGTGTTTCCTACTCGCAAATATCATTTCTTAATTTGTTATAAACAAAAAACCTAAAAAAATCGTGTTTTTTTCGTTTTTCGCTTGTAAAAACTGAACCGATGGAGCAATCTTGATGCTTTCAACAGACGAATTGTGTGACGCATGAAAAGACGAAAAAAGATAACCCTGCACGGACTCGATTGAATTAATATTAACGGAGGAAATTAGGAAAAACTGGAAAAATCTGCGGTTTTTCAAAAATTCTTAACTCCGCCATTTTCAAAGTTGTAGCGTAGGCTTTTCGCGTGAAAGTAGCGACTGATGGGTACTTTGAGTGTGGACAACCCAGGCGTTGTCTGATGATTAGTTTTTGCACAAATGCGATTTGAATATTTGTATGCAATATGATTCCGCGAGCCTGGATGCGTCGGAGGTGTACCGATTTTTAATTTTTTTACATATTTCGAAAGTAGATGTATGGTGCTACAAAACGTCTATTCTGATTTTGCGTTAAAATGTTGCGAAATATAATAATAATGAAAACATGACCGAAAACTGCCTCGCGCTCCAAACCGTTCGAGTAGTGGGGGTAGGCGGGTGACGCGGGCTAGCGCGTATCTATAGTAATACAAGCGCGCTGCGCGCGCGTATTACTAGATATACGTTTCCCCTCTAATCGCACACTTCCCCCATAACTCGACCACTCTAGCGGGCGCGGGCGTTTTCGCTCATGTTCTCAGTGGTACTACCGACTTAAGCGGGTCTTATCGAAAAATCAGAATAGACGTTTTGTTGCTGTTCACGTCTAGTTTCCAAATCCTGTTTTTAAATTGCAATCGACCTCAAACGCAATCACTTCTCCGCAAAAATATTTCCTAAAAAAAATTCTAATGAGGATTGTGCGAAAACTATTAATCCGACCGAATGCAGGTTTTGCACACTTAAAGTACATGTGAATACCACTGTGCAAACTTTCAGCTGTTAATATCTGTCAAAAATGGCGGAGTTTTGAATTTAAAAGAAAGCTACATTTTTCGGGTTTTCCAGCTTTTCTCCGTTTCTAATTATCTGATCGGATCGTTTGACCTGCCATTCTCTTCGTAATTTAATTCTCTACAGTTCATCCCTTTGCACCATGAAGATTGCTTGAACAGTTTTCCTTTTACAATAAAGAAAGTAAAAAAGCGCGCTTTTTTGTTGATAATTGTTTATACAAAATTAAAAAATGGCATTTTGTAGTAGGAAACGGCCAGAATATTTATACGAAAAGGATCGGCTTACGTTTAAACGTATATAGTAAAACTGCTTCACATGTGCACTGAATCCAATGGCAATATGTTGGTAATATGAATACACGGACCTGGGTCAAGCTATGCGGAGCATTACCATTGACAAACATTGGCCACATACCCGCATAGTGTAGCAGCGCCATTATATGTCTATTGTTTTCATATTTATTAAGTTGGCCTCCTTAGTATAAGAGACTTACTCAAAGCATAAGGTCGGTACTTCATAAGATCGTTAATTTTCTGAACGTTAAACCCCAGATTTTTGTATGCCTTTTGGTCATGAAATGGGATGATCTGTCATCTATAAGAATTCGGAACACTGAGCAACACATCTGTATATTAACACTTGTAGATTATTATTTTGGCACATTGTATAAAAATTCAAGTAAAACTCGCGATTTTGGCAATTTTTGTGGATTTATAGCGACTGAACGCAATGCCCTAGAATATTTGAAAGGAGGTAAGTAACCATGAAGGTTTTCACTGTAAATCGCTAAAGAATTACTATAATCGCAAAAGAAGACTTTTCTGACTTCAACTTTTTAGAACACTTTTCAGTCCGGGTTCGTATTCAGCAAAAGAAATTGGTCAAAAACTCTCATGCACTTTCCATTCAAAAAGACAACGCTCTGCAGAGTTAGCAATATTTTACAATGTTCAATAGTTCTTTTAACATAATTCAATTTAGAAATGAAAATCTTCCACTAAATATCGGAAGAAAAAACGCCCAATTTTAAAATAAGAATTGACATACCTACGTCTATAAAAAAATATGGAAACTATGGGAATTCTACTTCCACTGGTTTGTACTTTATAATAATCTATGATCTTTTACTTTTTGGTACACATGATACCATCCGCTGGTAATACGAACTAATTCAAATATACGTAAACAGCTAGTTTCCAAAATTTTACATTCTGTTCTTCTGTGAGCTTCACAATAAAGAGATACTTACTTCCATCTGTATGGACCACCTCCTCTTGCGTTGCCTTGTGGCACCACAATTGGCCTGACGTTTGTAGCAACTGGAATCACTTTGAATGGCGGTGGTGTTACCTTGACGACTGGTGGACCTACTGGAAGATATGCTCTAGCCGGGTCAAAGCTGGTACCAGCAAAGACTGGAATGGGGTCAGCTGATGGCAGGTAAGTCCTAGTTATGGTATTGATCGTTTCTTGGCCAAATCCTCCTGGACCATTGGGACCGAATTGGTCTGGAGTATGAACGTATGGCCTGTCGTCGTGGATGTAAGGATTATCGTCGTGGATGTAAGGATTATCGTCGTGGATATACCGTCCGCTATCATCGTGGGCGTAGGCGCCACTGCGGTCATGGAAATACGTTTCTCTTCCAAGGAGTTCGGAGACGTCTGCGTGACACGCAGCCAGGACCGACGCAATTATCAACTGAAAAATATGACATTTTAGAATTTTTATTAGGAGAGGATACAAAATATAGATAACCTAGTAGGTACTTGTGACTAACGAGGACATTGCATTTAATGACGAGCTCAGTGAAATCAGTGAGAATATTTTTTTTGTCATATCAGTACAACATCATTAATAGTTCAGCTTACACTGACAATCTTGAAGAATGTGTGATACAAATAAGTTATGGCTTTTTAACCACGGCCCATTATCATTACCTCTTCTCTTCTCAATTAAGAAGAAACTCAAAAACAAAAATTGTATAGACCTATTAAGGTACTTCTTATTTAGTCAATACACATTAACGAGAACGATGTACAGAATTGATATATAGAGAATCGAAAGATCTAAAAATTTCCTAATATCACTCATTGTCGTCTGATAATTAGAAAGCAAGATAATGCTAAGAAACCTCAATTCTTTCATTTTTGACCATGAATAATAACTCGTGATGCCCACCGTCATGATATGGGGACTTGGTATATACAAAAACCCAGCTGGGTTTGAATTTTTCCAAAGTCAAATCCCTTTGAATTTTCCGAAGTGATATTCTTATTTTACTGGGCTAATCACAATTTTAAAGATTTAGATATCAGTAAAAAATATGGGGTTGTCATTAAAAAAATCATGTCAATGGCGTCATAAGTCGAAAACAATTAAAGATCAGAAATTTAATGTGATATTGAAATGTGTATTTTGATAATTGATGTGTTCGCGTTTTTTATTATAACAAACCAACTGGAAATTATGGAAATGACTAGTTATTATCGAACAATAAATGCCTTATTGCATATTATTATATTTGGCGATATTACATACCAAGATATTATTTTCTCGTCGGCACTGAAATACATATGTATAAAAAGAAATCTCGTACTGACCCGATAACAATTTCTTTCAACTAAAGAAATGTACTTTTCTGTGGAGCATTAACGATATCAGTTTGCTGTGCTCAAATATTCTAGCAATATTCGGCGTTGTGCTATAAAAAACACGTTTTTTTTTTGCACGTTTAGCCGGACAAAATTATTTTTTTTTGAATGCACTTAAAAGCTTCGATAGATAACCGAAAAAATAGTAAAAATATCTTAGCCTTAAGGGGGTTGTTTTTGCGGGGGTTGCAAAATGAATTTGGGTGTTGAAATTTGGAAACATTGTGAATATGATATTATTATACTTATGGGTACACAATAAAAATGAAAAAAGACCAATGGGGTGGATTTTGAGGGGGTTGAAAATAAATTTTGTTTTAAAATTCTGAAACTTTGAGAATGTGCTACTATTATTCCCGCAAATGCGCAAAAATGGAAAAAAATCAAAAGTACTTGTCGGGTGCTTTTGAAAGGTGGTTGAATAATAAATTTGCTTTGATTATTTTGAAATTTTGTGCATGTGATATAATTATTCCTACAAATACGCAAAAAAAGAAAAAAAATCTAAGTACTTGTGGGGTGATTTTGGAAGGAGGTTGATTAATAAATTTGGTTTGAAAATTGTGAAACTTTGTGAACGTGATATAAATTTTCCTACCAATACGTAAAAAAGGGCAAAAATCTAAGTATTTGTGGGGTGGTTTTGGAAGAGGGTTAATTAATAAATTTGGTTTGAAAATTGTGAAACTTGCAGGAACGATATATATTTATTATTTTTTTTACGGTCCGAATTGTGGCGGTTTGCATATGGAAGACTTTACCATAACAATAACTATTTGTTTTAGCTTGCTGCTGCAACACCTCATTGTAGTCGATTTTGAACTTTAACCCAAACCGAATAATATCTGGCGTGAAAATTTATACATTAAATGAACGCACACACATTACAGTCGGCCGAATTCTGGCAACAGCGGTCACTTTCAGAACGTTAAATTAAATCATGGGTCATGTGTGGTATCATTGCAATGTTATTTTCAAACGAAACAGCTTCTGCTGGAAACACTTTTTTCCAAATCATGCGGTTTACGAAATAAACCATATGATCTCGGGCTATCCTTTGTTGGACAGGTGACTGTCCTAAGGTGAGTTGGCTTTAAGGTTTTGTCATCAGACGCGCTAAATCTTTAGCTATGGATATACTATAACGTCTCTTCACTACTAACAAAATAAAACATGACTACGTGGATTGTTCTTCTGATCACAGCTTATACAGACAACATAACATATTATGGGTTCTTTTGTGAAGCGTATGGTTTAGAAAATTTTTGTTCAATTAAAAGTTGTTTCTATTTAAAATATCTATGCAATGATACCACACACGACCTAGGTTCTCGTTTGAGGTTTCATATCCAAATGCAGTTATGACTACTTCCGGTATGGTCCGGAAATTATAATTGATGCCATAAAATACGTCAGTAGGCCTATGTTATGCCATTTTTTTCTGAACCTCTGTGACGTTATATAACAAAGAAAAACACAAGTATCTGTATTTGTAGAAGCTCTCCAGATGACAAGGGGCTCTCTTCAACAACAAGAAAGCGTTTCCGGCAAAAAGTGGCAACAAACTTCAACAAATCCTAAAACTATAACATCGAAGCTCAGCAATAGAGCACTTAATCCAGTCGTACTCCGTCGTACTTTTTTTATAACCTTATGGCGAAAGTTAATTTTATTAAGCCCTAAAAATACTCAAATTATGACATCAGTACAGCTTCCATAAAGTAATACGCACCACCACACGTCTCCTCCATTGTAGTTATTCAAAATAATTAACAAAAATTCACGTAAACATGCGCTCACACTGACATAGATGAATTTGCGCATGGTTATGCACTTTTGCCACTGAGCGTAAAGTTCAGTTTGTGATGGTGCCACACCCGCGCATTTTAAATTTTGACGACAAACTTGTTAAGAGACTGATCTTTGACCATTTCTCTTAATATTGAGTGCAGTTTGAATTACAAATGCGCAAAAAAAGAACTTCATTTTTCATTTTTGTCCAGCTAGCGTAGCACAATCGACCACCGTGAGCCGGCCGTAGCACTAAGCGGTTCGAGAACTTGATACGTGATATGGAAATCCAGATGTACGTTGTTTTGAACCGATATAACATTTATATATGTTTGGTGTTTTCAAGCGTTGACTTATTTATAAAATATTAAATTCATTCTATTTAAAAAATGGAAAGGTTACCAAATTTCTATTATAAAATGAGCACCTGTATATTGAAAACATGTTTAAATAATAACTAGTTTACAGAAAAAAAAATTTTCTTTGAACAATTTTTTTAAATTTTACGTGGTTGGAGAATTATTTAGGTGTTCCGGTAATTTTGGCTAACCCTGTATATACTGGGTATAATACAACTTATTAGATTTATTTTTGATTTTTTCATGAAACATTATTGTAAATTCTAAGAATACTGTTGTTTCTTTGTTTTATTTTTAAATTATAGATTATACTATCTCAATAGACTCAATAGACACTAGATCTAACGAGGCATTTAACTTAACAATGCCAAAAATTGCCCCAAGTTACTCAAAGAATTTTTTAAATAAAGATTTGCAAAGAAAACCTGAATTTTGTTGAGTATGAAATATATATTGAATATCCGGAACTTAATTAAAATGTTTGCGTAGTATTAAACCCACAATATGAAAACAAACAAAAGCTTTTAAAAAATATCATATTTATATTAGGTGTTATATTTTGCCCTAAAACAATTATATAATTTTTTTTACTCGAAATACCGACTGATGCCTATGTTTGATTTTTTTTTAAATCTGGCAACCCTGCTCGCAACACAGTACAAGTTCAATTTTATTTCCAATGATATATTATTAACGTTTTTGTAGATTTTTGAATGACTTCTAACGGCATCCATGGCATACATGGTTTTCAAAAATAAAGGGAGTATGACGATTTTTGTCCCACGTTTGACTGTCAACTATAACAGTCAGGAAATAAAATTATACTATTTTAGACCATCAAATCACCATCACATCGAATTAATTTATAAATAGTAGTTAAATGAGATTGATAAACAGTTTTTCCTTTGCATTAAGTTACAGATCTACACAAAACAAACAATAAATTAAAATGTATAGGTTCTATGGTAGTGGTATCTTACTACATATTGTCCTCATGCTAAACAACTCGTTTCGAAATATTTCCTTTGTTGTACTAGATACGCTATGTTAGGATGTTCTTTATATAGGGCAAAGCAATTTTAAAACGTTTTCGAATGTTGGTTTTGTGTCATATTAACGAATCAATAAATTACATTAACAAATTCCTCGACTATACCACAACAAGTTACATAAGACAGCAGAGCTGAAAAAGCTGACCTACATACACTTTTCGATTAAAATTCATCTTCCTTATCGCAGGTAAATCACATATGCATCTTAAAACTTCATCAGCAAACAGTTAATTAAATCTCCACAAAACAATGCTGTGGTAGGGATCCTGCCAGCCAGTCCCAGATCATTATCAAAATTCAATTTTCGGTATTTTATAGACGTGAACATGTGAAAATGTATAAAGTAGCTTAATCATGCTTTTTGCTTCTACCTTTAATATTGGAATTCCTTACCAAATTTCTGTGGTACAAGATGATTCTGATTCGTATTAAAAAGAGTACCTGCGTATCAATGTTTAATTCACGTTCGGTCAATTTTCACCTAAAGCTACTGTTCATATCAGTTTATTATTTCCAAGATATTATAGTAAACATTGTAGTCCAGAACAATTGATAGCCATCAGACTTAACAACACTTGATTTTTTCTTGTTATCTTCGGATTAGTCACTATTAAATGAATAACTAGAAAATAAGAATATCAACAACACAAGGTGTGGTGACACTTTCTCTGATGCAGCGTCTTCGAACAGCTTGAAGTGACCTTGTCGGAACGTGACCATTTTTCTACAATTTTTATTTATGTAAATGGGAACTTGAAGTAGCTATCAGATTTCAATATTACAAATATGTATGCAAATATGGATACTTTGTTGGTGGGCGTTGAAATGTGTATAGTTTTCGTTTTCTTCAATTTAAAACTGAAAGCTCATTTAGCTCTAGAAATTACTATCTATATTTAAAAAAAAAGTATGTACATATTTAAGTTATTAAATTAACAGAAAGAGATGTTAACAAGTACTGAATGTAGGTAAAAGAAATTCCAGAGATTTTATTTTAAATAAAAAAATATATACAGATGTTCCGTTTGCAAAGAAAAATACCTTTTGAAGTTTGGACATGTAAACCACATAAAACCAAAAAATAAATAAAATATCATTCGATGTACAATAATAAACTTTTATGTTTTGGTAGTTCGGAAGTGGCAAATAACTTGATGGTATTTTAGATTAAAACATTAAATGGAAAGAGTGCAACATCAAAAACTTCAAATTGATTACTACTCCTGTAATCCTGATATACCCCGTATACTAAGTGATAGGTAATGCCATGACTGAATTCTCTGTCAGTTGTCTTAAATGAGAGTTTTACTATTGAACTTTAAACCTCGGTAGATAAAAAATAATGTGAAAACTTTTTCGCATTGCATTTTTCACCGGACGTGTACCAGTTTTCAAGCTTACATTGCTGCCTACTTACAGCATTCTATCACTTCACATTAAAACAATGACACAAACTGTGGAAATATGTAAGATTCTTTCTATATTTTCGTACTACAACACCATAGTAGTCATAGTAGTTACATGGTTTTTGCACCGTAGCTTTCTAGTTGAAAGGTTGAACATTACTCATAGAATATCATTCTTCTTATAGAATATCTACGTAAAAAATATATAATACATCTTTGGCTAATAAAAATATCCCAGAAAGGCACCGGATCAATTTTAGAAAGAGCATAAGAAAAGTGGTCGTGTGAAGTATCGTTGTGTCTAACGATTTGCATTTTTGTACAAATTATACCTATTAAAAAAGATCTGAAAGATCTTTTTCATCAAAGAAAACGTAATGAGAATTTATGAGATAATTTTCATTAAATATACAGAGTGATGAAAGCAAATAGAATTTGTAACCCAAACATTATTAATAATAGTATATTATTTGACCAGCACATGATTAAGGATATAAATCGCGCGCATGAAGTTACACGCGAGCCGTAGGCGAGCGTATAATCCTGCCAGCGATTTATATCCGTTATGTGTGAGTCAAATACGACGTTTTATCTACGACTCCTAAATTCTATTTTATGCAAAATATTTTAAATGTATTTGTCGATGGTGGCGAAGCGAGCTGTCAAATAACTGTCATCCACGTAGGTTTTGACAGACTTTGACAGTACGTTCGTGGAATTCTGCCAGTTCGTTCAAATAATGAAGTCATTATTTGAACGAACTGTCATTATTATGCAACGCTAGTGTCGTTATAATCATTGGCGTGTATCATGATGGGGATTATATAGTCATAGATACGTATGCAATGAACTTATTATATGTGTAAAGTAAATGGTATATTATCATATGTGAGTCGTAGATAAAAACTAATATTTTTAGAGATTCCAATAGTGTAATTAGATCTAAGAAATGGCGAAGCAAACTTTTGCATCTTTATACCACCCACCTTGTATTTTGATATCATCTTGTCTATCAAAGTGCATTCATATTGGATCACTTTTAAAAAGGTATCTAAATAATGCTTTAGATATGTTAACTGTTATGTTTGTTTGGACTTAGTAAGTAATCTTCAAAATTAGGTTAAAAAATAGGTTCAATTTAATATCAAATTGGAATGTTGTATAGCAAATCTCAGATATCGTTCCAGTTAAGAGAGAATCTGTAAAGCTGCACGTCCGTAATTAAAAATAACCAAAATCTAAAATTTTTGAATCACAATTCATAATAACACTACTACAAGACTATGCCCTAAAACATATTTTGTTTAATTTACTTCTTGCATCATCATCAGCTATCAATTTATCTTTTTAAAATGGAGTTCGAAAAATTAGAAAATATGGATATAATTGCTAACTAGCATTGGTTAAACTGGCATAATCTCAGTTATGATGGTTTTAATCAACATCTTAAATGCAATACACCAAATTAAAGATAATGAATACACAATTTGCTGCCTTATAAAGGATTTTTGGCAGTATTTGCAGTCAAAAATTATTGTAGGAATCAAAAAAATGCTTATTTTCACATACTTTTTAGTATTGAAAACACGGGTTATTGTTATTATTGTGACTTAGTTATCACTAGTAATAGTACATTATCACATGCAGTTGGCATAACTTAATAAATAATAATGTTGACTTAACGTTGAACGATACAATTAAAAGATAAACTGAACATATTCAAATTTGATGAGTATTAGATTAAATTTAAAATAAATTTTTCCTATGACATTTCACATGTAGTTGTGTAAAACTGATACCTACTAACAATTTCTTGTTTTGCAACCACCCTATATGTTTTTATGAAATCCAAAACTGATATGACCATGTTGGTCCATTATAAGTATAGATCGGTCCATCTGGGGACACACTGTAGATTTATCGTATTATTTCTAGTAGTAACACAGAAAATTTTAACGTTTAGTTATAACTAAGTAAATAAAAAGTCAGTAAAATAAAATTAATTCATATTGTGTATTTAAACAAAAATGCAGAAAACATGGAAGAAAAATATATTTTAATATCATAACTCAGACTAATCTAAAACAAACAAAAAATAAGATAAACACGATTAATTAAGCAACCAACTTAATAGCCTGAATTATGACTAAATAAAATACTTTTTCTTACATTTCTCCCAAAATTGATAATCCTGCAGCACAGACGATCACAGCGCACACGTGCGCACCGTTACAACACTCAACCAGTAAAAATTAACGAAAAAAATAGAAAACAAAAAGCGTCTAATCAATTTCTCCAGATGCCCCCCACCACAGCAAGAAGCGCGTCTTAATCCACTTACCAGCACTTTCATTGTTGCGAACCGTTTCAAAGATGTGTATTAACTGTTCCTCTACCACAAGACGTTCATCCTTTATAACGTAACCTATACAGGATGTTCGATTAGTCGTCACTAATAGTGCGAATATTCTTTGTGCGAGTTGTGGTAGTGGTAGTAGTATAGGGTGAGGCAAACGCCCCTGCATTAGCCTTGCAAAATAGATTAGTAAACCAGTTCTGAGTTCTTGGTTTGAATGCTCCGCGACACAGATTCGTCGTTGTTTCAGAGATCCGCGATGACTCGCACAGACGCTCACGCACTATGCTACCAAAAATTTATTACGAATCTGTTATTTGCGTTTTAGTTTGCCAAATTGTTGCAAAAGTTACCTTCGGTACGTTGCAAGATTTGAAATTTCAATGCCGATGACAGCGATGACTCAGTTATTGCAATCGATTATTGCTGCTGGTTAGTATTATGGTACACTGCCTCAAAAAATACATGTGTATCTAAAATATGTTCTTGCACCCTGTAAGTAGGTTGTTTAAGTAGCTGATAAAAACAGCAGAAAAGTGCCCCTAAAAATAGTCAACGAGAACTTGAAGGTGTATGAAGAATTAACCAAATAATAGCTCACATTTATGGAGTCATTGTGGATCATTGTCGTTTAGGGCTCGGAAATATTTCTTTATTATCTTCTCTATTGTTTAGTTTAGTTAATTCTCCAGACCTCATCCGCATTTGGTAACCAAGCAAACCCATTTTCACCATACAAAACTATGAAAACAAAGCCTATTGCATCTCATTTAAGGAAAAATAGTATAATAAACTAAAGAGTGTCTAGATAGGTAAATCTACTATTGTCTAAAACAGTGGTGTCAAACTCATTTATGGGTGTGGGCAACAAAATTCTGATCAGTACTTGAGCGGGCCGAACACAAAAAAAACTCCAAAAAGTGATTAACTGGTAATAAAATTCTCATATTTGAATTTTTCATTCCAAAAAAAATAAATCATAGTTTCTAGATTTTTGATTTCTGGAAACTTGGCATCACTTTCAATATTATTTTACTTCGTACAAACCCGCAACACAGGCATTTTAGTAACATTTTACCATGTTGATAATACTGTGTTAGATCAATTTCAATAGGCTATATACATTATACAGGGTCCTGCATCTCAGCTCCCGTCTTCTGTAGCTCAGTTACTAATTAAGCTAAGAGTGTGACATTTTGCAGGCTTACCCTGTACTTCAAGGTACATTTTAAGAAATTATTTTTGATTATACAGGTGTCCCAAAAATGTGCAACGCCATGGTAATATATTTTTTTTAATTGCATGCTATATATTTTTTACACATATGGAAGCCTTTTGTGGTTGCCTACATACCACCAAAATTTTATTGAAATCGGTTGAGTGACTGCAGCGCAAAAAAATAAAAACCAAAAGAATTTTTTTTTGCATCGTTGGCTTTAAAAATCCGTAAAAACCACAAATTGCACCTCGTTAATATAATTTTGCGACGTGCTTATTAAGTTAGATCTAGTAGTCTCGTTAACCAAGTGTCATTGATCCAAATTATACCGGGTGACCAAAATCTAGTGTCAAACTTGTGAAACTTCAAAGCTAGTTACTGTTCTTATTTTAAATTGGAACCCATACATTTTTTTAGGTGAAGCGATGCAGAATTGAAAAATAAACATTGTTTCTAAATACAACCCCATCACAATTCTTAATATTTTAAAAGTTATTTGCCAAAAACTCATTTTTTAACGTATCCAACGGAAATTTTAGGTAATAAATATCGTACGTGGCGTTGAAAAACAATCTAAGCAAGAAAGAATCCGGGCGCATTTCAAACTATTACGCCCGACCTATTAAGAGCAGTTGCGAGGTCATTTCATACTCCTCTTCGTTTGTGCCTCGAAGAGCACGGAAGACATTTCGAAAAACTACTTAATTAAGTAGGTACACTCAAATCAAAAATACTTATCTGCGTTATATATTATGAAATAAATTATTTTTCAACGCCACGTTCGATATTTATCACCTAAAACTGCCGTTGGAAACGGCATAATAAGCACGTCGCAAAATTTTATTAACGAGGTGCAATTTGTGGTTTTTATTGATTTTTAAAGCCAACGATGCAAAATTAATTTTTTTTTGTTTTTATTTTTTTTTGCGCTGCAGTCACCCAACCGGATTCAATAAAATTTTGGTGGTATGTAGGCAACCATAAAAGGCTTCCAAATGTGTAAAAAAATATATAGCATGCAATTAAAAAAATTAATTACCATGGCGTTGCACATTTTTGGGACAGCCTGTATAATCAAATACAATTTCTTGAAATGTACCTTGATATACAGGGTAAGCCTGCAAAATGTCAAACTCTTAGCTTAATTAGTAACTGAGCGACAGTAGACGGGAGCTGAGTTGCAGGACCCTGTATAATAAATAAATACAAAAAATATTATCAAACATTTCTCATTTGAAATAATTCACAATTACCTAAAAACTCTAAACACTGACATTCATGCCACATTAAAAAACAATGTTAACATTTTTACATTTTTTCGAAAAGAAGAAAATAGCTTATAAAGAAAATAAATTACTTCCGGGTTATGCCGTTAGCTCTGAAGAGCTACGGAATACTCTAGTATTCTGTTAGCTCTGAAGAAGCGAGCAACTTGGTTCGCAAAACGTCAGCATTTACGAATCTTGACACACGGCGTAACCCGGAAGAAATGTATTTTCTAAATGATTCTGGCCGTGAAAGCCTACGTACATAGCTTATAAAGTTGACTTTCATACACAAATTTCAATTTTTAATATTTTGTTGTAAAAAAATGTATACTCATTCTTTCTCCCTGTGTAACTGAAACTCAAGTAATGGTTTCTACCACCGAATTACTGCTGAGGAATCAACCCACATGTAGATAAGAAAGTCATCAAAATCAGTTAAGCGGTTCCAGCGAACATCCACCTTGAAATTCTGCCATTTTGTTATTACTGTTGTTGTATCTGCTGTAAAAACAGAAATAATGAAATGTATCAAAAAACAAAATGTTCAGAAAATATCAGATTAATTCCAGATATTGCCAGTTGTTATAGCGGAAACCCCCATATAGTGCTTCAACGTTCAGCTAAAAGAACATTACAATCATTCTTACCCCCTATATATACTCAAAACTAAAAGTTCGTCATTTGTACAGCTTCCGAAGAATTAGGATACCAGTGAGTCATCAAAATCGGATAAATGGTTGGAGAGAAAATAAACTTTCCATTTTGGACAAATTTTTCATTGTCTCCTAATTCTTTAGACCAGTTTAGTTCAGAATTACCCCAGATCTCCAAATACAAAGTTCAATGAACATTAAAAAATATTGACATATTATTTACTTGAATTCTTACAACCGGCAAGTGGTACTAGCAAATAGCTTATCAACTTGAATGTGAATGTGGAGTATTCACATTTAACGTTCAACTAATAAACATTTGTTACAGTATGCTTTTAATCTCAAAATCCAATGCAAATGATATTTACGAAAATATTTTAGGAAAATTTTAATAATATAAAAATAAAAGTTTCGGGCAATTTTTACTAGTAAATTTTTCAGAAAATGTTCTTAAAATGTTCCGAAAATTCCTTGTTCGCATCGGTACCTCGATAGTGGTAGGGGGCGTGCACGTTCGCTGTCACGAGTTTGAAAATACATCCCCAGCGGGCGGAGGGTTTCACATCACTGGTCTAAAACATTTGTTCGATTAGTGCTTGTATCAAAAGGTAGAAAGAAGCGTTTAATGTTGGTGACACCAGAACTGTACGGATCTCAGTGACATTTAGTAAAAACATTTTTTATGAAACGCAACCACTAAATTAAGGTACATCGGATGTGCGATATAGTTTTATTTAAATTTTATTAGATAATCTAATAATTACAATTAACACTTGATATAATCTAATAATTAACAATTAACTTTTGAAATGCTGGCCCATATGTACCGTGGATCAAAACAGTGTTTACGGTACGGAACGCTGATTTGAACGATAGATATACGATAGATATACTGCTCAAGAGATATACGAAGATATCTATTGAGCGGGAGCATATATACAGCATGAGTATATGCAATCGAACTACCAAATACTCTGCCAGCAGAAGAATATTAGACAGGTATACACTACACAAAAACCCAACCACGATTTAAAATGAAGTTACCTTTTCAATTCATAATTTGGTATGTGGAAATCTGGACAAATTCATACTCAATGCAGTTTAGTATACTTTACTATCTTATCTTTTCTTTAAACTTCAAATATATCAGAAACTAGTAAACATAGGTTTCACATAAATTCTCACATAAATTGAAAACAATATGGAGTTTTCAGTTAAAAAACAAAAACTCACCAAAAACTTAATTGAGAATATTTACATGCCAAATTCTGTATATCGTATCTAATTTCTTAAGAAACCAGTATCTACCTACTGCCTTTGTCTATTATACGAAAAGTTGTAAGATAATATGTCATATGCAAGCACAGCAAGTGTCTTTTCATTAAAATGAAACCAACTACACAGTGTGTCTCACGGGACGTTAGATGGTACTTTTGTTATTATTAGGGATAGAAAGTCGGTTAAATGGACAGAGTAGTGCATATTTATGTGCTTTTTCATAATCGGTTAAGAAAACAGTTGAATTCCAAACGGTTCCCAAGCTACTTTGAAAAGAGCAAAAAATGGCATTTTTTAATTATGGTCATAACTTCTTTATATGTAATCAAATCAAAAAAAAGTTTTGACATTATCAAGGCACTTTTTTTGTCTACAATTTGATTATGTCAGTTTAAAAATTTTTTCGCCAATAAATTCGTCAGAAACAAACGAAACTTTTGTTTTTCTTATGGACGCCATATTGGTTTTATACATGTTTGGATTCATTATTTCTTTCTGACTAATTTGGTATGCCACATGCCATGTTTTTAATACAATAAGATAATAGAATGGACTGAACATTGTACATTTTGAGAATTGCTGAAAATCGCATGGTGCAATGGAACACATTTTGTGAAACAATGTGATATCTACCCATCTGTACCCATCTGTTGAACAAAATTGGTGAAAACCCGGAATTTTATTTAAAAAAATGTTATGGTCCGATGAAACGTATTTTCTAACTGCGGTATTTTTAACTGACAGAAGACGCACTACTAGGTACTGAGCCCGCGAAAATCAGCACCTTATTGTACCGCGCCATAATCAAGTGCGGTTTGGATTTAATGTATGTGGTATATCCGATTAATCGGACCAATTTTTTATAACAAAAATTTAACTTAGGAGAGGTATCGGCAATTTAGCTCTCTGAGGACGTGGAAGAAAGAATGGACGATATACCGTTGGCCTTACGCTAAGGTATGTGGTTCCAACCAGACGGAGCACCTGCACATAATGCCCGAATTGTGAGGAACTATTTAGATATAAGACATAAACGGAGAGTAATTGCTACCTATTCAGAAATGTTGTGACCACCAAGAATGCCGGATCTTACCCCTTGTGCTTTTATCTATGGAATAACTTAAAAAAAAGGTAAGGTGTTTATAATTGGTGTTTATAAAACGTTGGGGAGTTACGTGACACCGTCATCGCCGCTTTCAATTCGATTGACAGAAGAACCCTCGGTAAGGTAACCGTATTACGGAATGCAGTGAAAAATGCCTCCACGAAAATGGCGAGATTTTTAAAACATTATTTAGTTTGCTAAAATGTTGTTATTTTTTTATGTTGTGTAGTTAGTACAAATAAATACATTCCAAAATTTTACTGTAACTTCCATGCGATTTTCAGATATTAAAAAAAAACTTCAATTTTGTCGGCTTATTGTGTTCTAAATATGGCATGTGGCATATCAAATTACTCGAATTACGAATTAAAATTCTGAATTCAAACATGTATAAAACCAATATGGCGTCCATAAGAGAAACAAAAGTTTCGTTTGTTTCTGACGAATTCATGGGCGAAACAAAGTTTAAACTGACATAAACAAATTGTAGGCAAAAAAGTGTCAAAACGCTTTTTTGATGGGATCACAAATAAAGAAGTTATGACCATAATTAAAAAATACATTTTTGGGTTTTTTTGAAAATAGCTTGGAAACCATTTGGAATTCAACTGTTTTCTGAACGGATTATGAAAGAGCACATAAATAAGCACTACTTTGCCCATTTAAGCGACTTTCTATCTTTAATAATAACAAAAGTACAATCCATACAATCCAACGTCCCGTGAGACACACTGTATATAATTGAATATTATAATATAATAATTTGTCATTGCAGAAAATTATGTGTCTTTCTCGAAATATCGCGCCATGCAACATTAATAAATCACAATGTACACCACCCTGTATACGATATAAAAAAGAATGTATAGAAATGAAAAGGCATACTCACATTTTAAATAACATTATAAATGTGAAGCGATCTTGGAAAAGGTATCTACAAAGCAAAACAAAATATTGCGCTAGACCAAGAAAACTGACATCAGGTCAAAGGTCTTGATTTTTTTTGGTTTATCGCATGTTTCGATGAAAGTTTGACCACGTTTTGAGGTTGTAAGGACACTGTAGTTTTTCGTCTCGGTAGTGC
Source organism: Aphodius sticticus (assembly GCA_963966075.1). NCBI lineage: Eukaryota > Metazoa > Arthropoda > Insecta > Coleoptera > Scarabaeidae > Aphodius > Aphodius sticticus. Next base: position 21,711,092 of record OZ014508.1, read on the forward strand.
ATGGACGACGTTTACAACCACGTGCGAGGACCTGTACTCGTAGAACTTACTAATACTAAGTTAAAATACTCCGACGTATGTGCGGCTTTAAGGTTGTTTGAAAGAATGTGATTTTCTTGTCATTTTTTGTTTGTTTGTGTATCCATTATTTTTTAGAATTCGTATATTTTGTGTAAAATTCTGATGTTGGAGAGGCTCATTTTTTTTATGAAGCTACGTGATTTAAACAAACAAACAAGTACACAAGCACAAAACACAAACATATTGAGATTGGAATGCCTTCCCGTTTTTTTTGATACATCATTTGTCTTTATAAAAGTAATAATAAATAGGGGAAAAGTGCATTATAATGGTGATCAATTTGCTAACATAGAATTCCTTAAATAGAAAACTCATGAAAACTTTAATTGTATTTGTTTCTAATTCTTAACGCAATAGAATATCACATTTGTAAACAAATATTCTTCTTCACGTTTCTACAATGAATTCAATTGCGCAATTAGATTAAGATGACTCTCAACCTGAGTCAAGAGTTTTCTGTTGATGTCTTCAAAAGAAACAAACAAATATGGACATATTGGTTTCAGGAAATTTGGTTTCACTCAACTTTGACCGCTTTGGACCGTTTTTATATCTCTTCAAATAAATGAAATGTCATTATATCTACACTAAAAGCGGACACTCTGTATAATCGTTTTATTATATGTTTAACAGAATTTGGTCAATTATTTTACATTTTTTTTGATCTTGATGTATTTTCAAATCAACTCCATATTGTAATTTTTTTCCAAGAACAGATTTTTTGTTATAAATAAAATTATTCTTAGAAAGGATATATGTATACTTACTATGCCATTTAATAGTTTTTGGTACACAAATAGTCTCCGAGTTTTATGAACTCTCATTTTTAGAGAACTGTTCTTCTTTTAATCATTGTCATCCAAATAGTACCTTTTTTGAAAAATTGGCGTTCTTTCAGAAAGTTTCCTGTGTTTTGACTTTTGTCTTGCAATTGTAAAACATGATAACCGATTTTACAACTTCAAACAGAACTCGCCACCAATGTGCACTGACGACATAAATTGATTTTTTTTCCAATGTCAGATGTAAATGTATGGTTTCATAAATTTTAATCGACGTAAACAATGTACTAAATAATTAATACATATTAAAAAATCTGATTTGGCCAGGCACATGACTTTATCATACTATATAGAAAATTAATAGTTTAGCTGCATGAGATTCTATTTGATCGAGATCGGCTATGTCTGCATTAAAATAAAACTAGTAGAACTAGACAGATATCTCGATTAAAGCTGCGTTCGGATATTGTACTCCGTTGACACCGGGTACACCGTCCAAATGACACTTACGTGTCATTTGGTGTAAAAAGTGTAACGGTGTTCAATATCCGAACGCAGCCTATATTGACAGTAGTATTTACAAAACATTAGCGTTTGACACTAGCTACTATCATTAGAATCAAAAAATCTGACATATCCTGGCTACTAGTTTTAAAGCAGTACGACCGATCTCGATGAAATAGAATTTGCTCATGCAGCTAAACTATAAATTCTACCAAAAAATGTCATATACATAAATTATAGAAAATTTCCTCTCCTTTAATTTATTATTTAACTATTTTGACGACATTACACAAATAGAGGCTCATTAGCAAAATCTTCGAGAAATGCTATGAGTAAACCACCAGTTCCTTTGGACCCTTTTCAACAGAAAGCTTTTCAGCTCTAACTTTGGTTATGAAACTTCTAAATATGAAGGTCCGTCCCGATACCTTTAGTAGTTTCTCCGGCATCGTCGCCACAAAAGCGGGCACACACACACACACACACACACACACACACACACATACACACACACACACAGACATTTTTTTGTACCTTGGTGAAAAATGTTCAGGGGACCCAAAAAGACATATTTCCGCTAAAATCTCAAAAATTCTTTTTGGCACGATTACAATACTTTACATACTGCGTATGATAAAGTAAAAATCTGATGTGGCCAGGCACATGACTTTATCATACTATATATAAAATTAATAGTTTAGCTGCATGAGATTCTATTTGATCGAGATCGGCTATGTCTGCATTAAAATAAAACTAGTAGAACTAGACAGATATCTTGATTAAAGCTGCGTTCGGATATTGTAGTCCGTTGACACCGGGCAGACCGTCCAAATGACGCTTACGTGTTATTGGGTGTAAAAAGTGTAACGGTGTTCAATATCCGAACGCAGCCTATATTGACAGTAGTATTTTCAAAACATTAGCGTTTGACACTAGCTACTGTCATTAGAATCAAAAAATCTGACATATCCTGGCTACTAGTTTTAAAGCAGTACGACCAATCTCGATGAAATAGAATTTGCTCATGCAGCTAAACTATAAATTCTACCAAAAAATGTCATATACATAAATTATAGAAAATTTCCTCTCCTTTAATTTATTATTTAACTATTTTGACGACATTACACAAATAGCGGCTCATTTGCAAAATCTTCGAAAAATGCTAAGAGTAAACCACCAGTTCCTTTCGACCCTTTTCAACAGAAAGCTTTTCAGCTCTAAGTTTGGTTATGAAACTTCAAAATATGAAGTTTCTTCCCGATACCTTTAGTAGTTTCTCCGGAATCGTCGCCACAAAAACGGGTACACACAAACACACACACACACACACACATACACATACACACACACACACACACAGACATTTTTTTGTACCTTGGTCAAAAATGTTCAGGGGACCCAAAAAGACATATTTCCGCTAAAATCTAAAAAATTTTTTTTGGCATGATTACAATACTTTACATACTGCGTATGATAAAGTAAAAATGGCAGAGATACAAGCAATCTTCTTATACCTGTTATTTTCTACGTAATTTTTCTAACATCATTGGCCGGCAACTTCTCACGCTCATAACGGAAGTTTTACGAATATTGAAATCGTTTAGTTTTACCTGACAAGGTAAATGACAAGGTTGTCCCTTAAAACTAAACAGGCCATAACTCATTAACGGAGCACTTTAATAACATCTTGATATGCATTTCTTTTTCATCTATATGGTGAACACGGTCCCGGATTTGTTTTAATTACTCCATGCATACTAACAGCGAAATCTATACATAGATTATTATTATTCAAAAATTTATACTGTATTTATAAGTTTAAATTTTGCTACCACCAAAAGTAAACAAAAAATAAACATAGCGTATATTTAGATTCCACACATATTTGATCAATTTAAATAAAATGCGGTTTGGTGGGTTCTCTTCCGCACAATTTCAGAAATTTGGCTATAAAAAGATGCGAAGCTACTTGAATTATTCGTAATTTATTTACGCCAATTAACGTATAACTTTAGAAGTTCACAATTTATCAAATGAGGCGTAACGCAAAATGTTAATTCGTTAGTCACTCAACCTTTTTGCAACTTTGTAGTGTCGTTATAATATGGCATTATTATTGTAGTACACCTCCGTGTTATAAAAGATGATATATTGACCTTACCAAATATAGCACACGTGTCTTTTTATATTTGCCGTCGATCGGTTATTTCCTCAATAATAGCCTAATTAAATCAGGGACCGACATACAAATTTATTGAATATTTTAGAGTGAGGTTAGGTAAATTAAGGAGTCTTCCTTGTGCTGATTTTTTAATGATGTAAACCAGTTTTTTTTCGAAGTATTTTTGTATGCTTGGAACACATTTTAGCAATGGATAACTGAGAACACTCCCTGGTATTTTTTTAATTGAATATACGGAGATACGGATGAACATGACTTAGATCAATAGCTTCCTGCTAATGTTTGATTGTAATTACTGAAGGCCGATAAATAAAAAAATATCTTCCAAACGATAGTAACAAACCAGCGGGCGCTCCAAATGTTTATATTATTTTTAATTGACAACGTAAAATGACTTACACATCTTGAAAAAACTCTGATGTGGCCAGGCACACGACTTTATCATACTATATATAAAATTAATAGTTTAGCTACATGAGATTCTAGGTGATTGAGATCGATCGTGTCTGCATTAAAATAAAATTAGGTAGCCAGGATTTGACAGATATATCGATTCTATTGACAATAGGTATTGTTAAAACAACAGCGTTTTACTCTACTACCTACTGTCATTAGAATGAAAATATCTGTCAAATCCTGGCTAACTACATAGTTTTATATTAATGCAGACACGACCGATCTCAATCAATTTGCTCATGCAGCTAAACTATTAATTTTACCAAAAAATGTCATAGACATAAATCATACCAAATTTCATCTACTTTAATTTATTATTTAACTATTTTGACAAAATTACAATTAAATGGCGGCTCATTTGCAAAATCCTTTGAAAAATGCTTAGAGGAAACATCCAGTTCCTTTGGACTCTTTTGAACGAAAACCTTTTCAGCTCTAAGTTTGGTCATGAAACAATTCCGGAGAAATTACTATAGGTATCAGGACGATACTTCATATTTAGAAGTTTCATGACCATACTTAGAGCTGAAAAGCTTTTTGTTCAAAAGGGTCCAAAGGAACTGGAGGTTTACTCTGACGATTTTTCTACGATTTTGCAAATCAGCCGCCATTCCTATAATGTCGTCAAAAAAGTTAAATAATAAATTAAAGTAGAGGAAATTTTGTATAATTTATGTCTATGACATTTTTTGGTAAAATTAATAGTTTATCTGCATGAGCAAATTCTATTTCATCGAGATCGCTGGTATTGCATTAAAACTAATTAGCCAGGATTTGACAGATATTTTGATTCTATTGACAGTATTTTGCAAAACATCAGAGTTCGACACAGTTTGGCACTGCTATATAGTATGATAAAGTCATGTATCTGGCCACAACAGATTTTTTTCTGCATGAAATGACACGCTAAAGACGGCTAGCTTACTTGTTGTGTAAATAGGCTTCTAAAAGCTAAAGTGATTAACAGGATGTACATCTTAACAACACACTGATGGAAAAAGCAAACGCATAATTGGCCGCAACATTTAATGTTCATTTTCTCAATACACGCTGATCCGACTGATTTTTCGTTCATTTGTAGATTGATTCTGAAAGAATAATACCATGGAAGAGTATACTGAGGTAGGACTCATTTCTGATTTATCCCTTATCTGTTTGCCAAGACGTATAGCAAAAATGCTCTAACAAAGATTCCAGCCAGTTTCGTCTTTAAATGTTGTATAGATTGCAAATTATTGAATAAATTTGTCATAGGGATCCTTGAGGTTAATCCTTAATAGTGAATAAGTATGAGTTTTAACGCTCGTGTCTTTTTATTAGTATGTTTTTGACGTTGTTGTTGTCCTAAATTGTTGTTTTTCTAGACAAATATAGCAATAACTCAAAAAGTATATATAGTTTTTTTTAAATTGAAATTACTTACGCATTAATCTTGATGGCGTGGTAAAAAACAATGGAACGAGACATCTGTAACACAAACAGTGGCGCGTTACCCCATGTGCAAAATGGGCATTTGCTCAGGGCCCCCTGTAACAGGGGGGGGGGGGAAAGCAGTATTTTGGAAACTCACTTAAGTAATAGACTACCACACCATGCCAGTCCTCATTAACGTTGCAAGCAGTTAGGCTCCTCTCAGTTAGGCCCCAACTCATCTCCTTTTAATTTATTGCCGTCTCAAAAATAGTGAATTTTATATTTGCGTTCCTGCCGGTTGGGGACCAAAATCAACTATAAATTTATAAACTATAAATTAATTAGGTAATTAATAAATTATCGTAGTAAGAATATCAAATTGAACTTTAGAGTAGTCTTGCCTATGGGGGCCCAAAGAAAGTGGAGGGAGTTTTAGCAGTTAAGCTCATGTTTCTTTTTGCAATAAAAAGAAACAATCTCTAATACTGTACGAGACTAATGAGAAACCCTTGACTAAGTTAGAACAGAAAAACTATATCAATTCATCGAAGATTTTCAGTCAACACTTTTCCTATTTTTGAATTCTATTTTGTAAAGATGAATGCTCTAAAAGTCTGTAAAATAAAAATTCCGATCTGCAAAATGCTGTAAATCTTTCAAAGTCCTTATTATTACACAGTGTGTATAAAAAGAAACGTAACCACTCAATATATTTCTTTCTAAAAAGTTGACAAGAAAAAGAGTCCAATAAAAGTTTTAGGAAATTGCTTAAGGTACAAATTTGAAATGCTAAGAAATGAAACACACTTTATATTTAAAAGTATTTCGTATTTATAACTTAAGTCATTTTCAAAAACGACGAGCTATTGACATGGTAGAAATCCATTTAACATTGTTTAATTGCTTTCTTTTAACATTTAATTGTCTTGTTACATTTACACCACTGACCACAGGGACATGCGGATGCTATATTTAAAAAATGGAATTTCGTCTGCTTCTTACAAATACATAACCCTGTATATTCAAAAGTCATTCAAGTTTCTAACTTAAGTATTTTCCTAAACCTCTTAATTGGTTACTTTCTTCTAAACTTTGAGGACCAGATATTGACACGTTACGTTTCTTCTTGTTAAAACTGATATAGCAGAAGGCATTAGGAATAATTGTATTTTTTTGATGATATGGAATCGGAATCTTACGTAATGTTAGAAAAAGAAATAGGAAATGACATTTTATTAAAAGTAACATCTCAAAAAACACTATACAACTACACTACAAATTTATAAAGTACATATGCAGAGGACATGTATATGTTACGGTTAAAGTGATAAATGTGGTTTGTATTAATAATTACCGGCTATTATTAATAATAACCGCATCATTTGGTCAATGTGATTAGAAACACTTAAATAATCACATGGACCGGCTATTATTAATAATTTCCTAACGGGCACGGTAAAAGTGATAAAAACGTTACTTTTTACAAAAGATCTTTTGTATACTGTCTTCAAAGAAGTTAGCTAAGTTATTTTGATTACTATGTAAGCTATTATATTTATTTACTCGACGCAAATCATCAGTACGGCTAGCCCAATGACCAAAATTACGAATAATACAAAACATTGATAATACAGAATGTTTTCTTTTGTCTCCCTTGTACTTTAGAAACTACTGGATAAAATTGATAATCATAATGACGAAAACGAAAACATAAAAAGAACATTTTATACAGAGTGTTCAAAAAAGTTAACCATTTTATTATCAATAACACCCATTTTATATTTAATGCATGTGGGTAGTTTTTTGTAAATGTACAATTGCAATTTATTAAGTAAATTCTCAAATCCCAATTATCTTGAAATATTGCGCATTTAATATTAATTTTTTCAATATTGTACTTTCATGCAAATACATGCATGAATAGGCATGAATAGGCGAGACTAGTTTACATAGATGTTTTTACATAAATTGTACCGCACAAATGATGCAAACATTTTTGTATGGTTCTGTTCCTAACACGGTATTTTTACTTTTGGTGTTTGACAATAAAGTACTATTTTATAAATAAAAGATTAAACATTGTAACAACTTGCCCCAATCTTCCCTACATTAGGCTGTCCATTACCTATACCTACCGTAAGCACATCTAATATCTGACGGATATAATCTGTTTTATAATAAAATCAAATAAAATCTGTATCACATTTGTGCACTTACAAATCAAGAATAAACAATATTTACAGTAAATAATAAAATAAAAAACAGGTACAGTTCACATTCGTGAACAAAACAAAAGAGGATGACGTCCTATTGTTACAAACTTTATCTTGCTTTATTTTTACAATATAAATAGTGTAATTGTTGTACTACCACAAAAAAAATAAAGGTCTAGAAGGACTTTTGTATTCAAAATTAAATATAAAACATTTTTTAAAGTTTTGTATTAAAAAGATAATAAATAATAAGTTATAAATAAAAATAATTTTTCTTGACACGAGTTGCAAAATACAGAAGCACTAGGTACGTATGCACTGACAGAATAATACAAACCGAGTTTCTAATTTATTACTTACTTAGCTTTTAAGAATTACGCAAATAAGCATGACCCAAAGAGTTACACACTCGTGCATGCAATTAGTATGGATTGGCATCTTTTAGTCTCGTTTTGATAATCTTCCTTATTTTAGTTATGAGTAGTAACTAAATAAGTTAGTCAGGTCTAACGTCACTAAATGCCCAACACTGAAAACCCAGTGAATAGATTCGTTGTGTGGCGATTATGTAGATACTAACAGAATTCTAAATCTGACGCTCTATTGTATTGTAGCATCACCTTAATGCAATATCGAATTGAAATATATCACATTGACCACAGCATGCTGGAAATTATTAATAATAGCCGGTTCATGTGATAAATTCTTCACTTTAACCTCGCCACTTGGCTATTATTAATAATAACCGGTAATTATTAATAATAACTTATTTATCACTATGACCGTAACATATATATTGATGATGGCGTATTTAAGAATGAACTATTGCAGTTTTTGAAATATTTAAAATATTAAAAATATATTTATTTCTTAATAATACCCTTTATTTATTAAGATAATATATTTTACTTGCTACGAATTTTGATTTTTAAATTGTTAAGCTACTTATAAGTTATTTTGTAATTCTCAAGAATAATATGTTGTTACTGTAAATAATTATGTAGGTACTTATATTAAATGTTGTTGTAAAAAGGTCAGTTACCTATTATTTATGATTTTTGTTAATTGTTCCGAAAGTAGTATATAGTATATATTATTTTTGTATAGAAAAGTAATTCTTCTTAATTCAGCATTGAATATGGGGGCCCCCAAATGCAAAATTGCCCGGGGCCCCATGAAGGGATAACGCGCCGCTGAACACAAACATTATTAAAAACGTATCTACAAGCCGTTAGTGCAGTTCACACTTTTCATAATTATATCTTTGTCTATTGGCTTTATAGAGCTTCCAATTTGCCATTCGCACATAATTATTACTTTATAACACAACATTCATAAATCAATTATAACAAGCCTTAGGTATAATTTATTCTGACACCTCACACCTAATAATAAATATGCCCACCATTTATTGTCATCAGTATCCTTAAAATAACAACCGATAAAATGTGTAACATGAGAATCACTTGAACGTTAATAACGGACGCGTCAAGAACCTTCAGAAATTCCTGATTCTCCCAACCTATTACGTTATTACGTACCACAATAGGTATTTAACCATAATACGCACACCTACAAAAGGCGGTCCGACCAGATGCACCGTGTCACCTGAGCCTACGTGATCGTAGAATCCTTCCAATTAACATTTTAGAAAGGTTCACACTTGAACCAAACTTCGCTGCCGAGCCAATTTTGGTCCTAAATTGACCGCAACCTAAATCGATTTGGTCGATCTTTTCTCACGAGTACACGCCCTCTACATTGCAATGAAAAATGTAATCTATAACATTGATGGATGTCAAGAGTAATAAAACCTTGAGGATACCTAAAGGCCATATATCAATATAGTTTGCTCATAATTTAAGTTGCGGTTGTTTGAAGAGGTTTAGTTCACACCTACGTGTGAACTAAAGTAGATAGTAATATGCAGCAATAAAACTGAAGTGATCATAAATTTTGTGTCTTGTTAAGTATTGAATCTAATGTTGGCGCCGCTAACTGTTGTGTATAACAAAATCACATTTTCACTAAAAAAACATAAACGACATTTACATCCACAGACCAGAAAGCATATTGTGGTCGCGCGTCGATAGGACTGCGTTCGGTTACTGTCTCTGGGATTCCCTGAAAAACTGGCTGGATTTTTCTTCACGATAATCTTAAAAGCTATACTTTTGTCTGCAATACCTTAAAGTTACATTCAAATTCGTGCCATGGGTTTACAAATATCGATAAGTGATGAATGATGTGAAATTGTACATAGTCTAACATAAATGTCGCAATTTTAAAAATAATACAAAGAAATCGTAGGTTATTAAATGTCCCATTCCCATACATCTTCTAACAGCTTTTACGTATACTGACCCTCCATTTCTGCAGAATTTTCAAAACTTTGGTAGCAATGCCCGAACAGAAGATGTTTCGCGAAATCAAAATTTCTGTTTTTAACGTATTATTTTGTATTAATTCATAGTAATTTTCTATCACTATGCCCAATCACTTCGAACTGTTTCTTGAAATTCGAACCACCTAATATTACAGGATGGTAATAAAGTAAGGCATAATAGTTTTTGTTTAAATATATGTGTTTGCGGTAGTTCTGTTTTTGCACTTTTTGTATTTGTTTTGGCTATGGGATATGCTTATTTTGTTTCTGATTTTATTTTGAATTTATCAATCTTGAAACATTAATTCAACTTAGTAACCAGTTTTAGATCAAATTTAACCAAAACCCGAATAAATAACGTAAATTTGCAAATTGGTTTATGTATATATGTTACGGTTAAAGTGATAAATGTGGTTTGTATTAATAATTACCGGCTATTATTAATAATAACCGCATCATTTGGTCAATGTGATTAGAAACACTTAAATAATCACATGGACCGGCTATTATTAATAATTTCCTAACGGGCACGGTAAAAGTGATAAAAACGTTACTTTTTACAAAAGATCTTTTGTATACAGTCTTCAAAGAAGTTAGCTAAGTTATTTTAATTACGATGTAAGCTATTATATTTATTTACTCGACGCAAATCATCAGTACGGCTAGCCCAATGACCAAAATTACGAATAATACAAAACATTGATAATACAGAATGTTTTCTTTTGTCTCCCTTGTACCTACTTTAGAAACTACTGGATATAATCGGTAATGATATTTGGTATACACCCAAGGACGGCTCAATGACGAAAACATAAAAGGAACATTCTATACAGAGTGTTCAAAAAAGTTTACCATTTTTAATGCCTGTGGGTAGTTTTTTGTAAATGTACAATTACAATTTACTAAGTAAATTCTCAAATCCCAATTATCTTGAAATTTTGCGCATTTAATAATAATTTTTTCAATATTGTATTTTCATGCAAATACATGCAAGAATAGGCGAGACTAGTTTACATAGATGTTTTTACATAAATTTCACCGCACAAATGATGCAAACATTTTTGTATGGTTCTGTTCCTAACACGGTATTTTTACTTTTGGTGTTTGACAATAAAGTATTATTTTATAAATAAATGATTAAACATTGTCACACTACATTAGGTTGTCCATTGCCTATGCCTACCGTAAGCATATCTAATATCGGACGGATATAATCTGTTTTATAAGGCGGTTATTATAAAAGTGTTTATCACCAACAAAAAAAAAAAGACTTTTAAATTCATTTTTTATTTAGATATATGAAAAAATATAACAATAATAAAACACAAAATAATTCTCAAGTCCAGGAATCAGTTTAAAAATAAAATATATTCTTAATAAATAAAATTAACAGTAGGTAACTCAAATAAAATCTGTATCACATTTGTGCACTTACAAATCAAAAATAAACAATATTCATAGTAAATAATAAAATAAAAATAAAATACAGGTACAGTTCACATTTGTGAACAAAACAAAAGAAGATGACATCCTATTGTCACAAACTTTATCTTGCTTTATTTTTACAATATAAATAGTGTGATTGTTGTAATACCACAAAAAAAATAAAGGTCTAGAAGGACTTTTGTATTCAAAGTTAAATATAAAACATTTTTTTTAAAATTTGTATTAAAAAGATAATAAATAATAAGTTATAAATAAAAATAATTTTTCTTGCCACGAATTGCAAAATACAAAAGCACTATGTACGTATGCACTGGCAGAATAATACAAACCAAGTTGCTAATTTATTACTGTTAGCTGTTAAGAATTGGGCAAATAAGCATGCCCCAAAGAGTTACACACGCGTACATGCAATTTGTATGGATTGGCATTTTTTAGTTTCGATTTGATAATCTTCCCTATTTTAGTCATTAGTAGTAACTAAATAAGTTTGTCAGGACTAACGTCACTAAAGGCCCAACACTGAAAACCCAGTGAATTGATTCGTTGTGTGGCGATTATGTACTAACAGATACTAACAGAATTCATAATCTGAGGCTCTATTGTATTGTAGCATCACCTTAATGCAATATCGAATTGAAATATATCACATTGACCACAGCATGCTGGAAATTATTAATAATAGCCGGTTCATGTGATAAATTCTTCACTTTAACCTCGCCACTTGGCTATTATTAATAATAACCGGTAATTATTAATAGTAACCTATTTATCACTATGACTGTAACATATATACTTTCAATTTGGTGCCCTGAACAACATACTAAAAGTCCTAAAAAGTCCTGTGTACGTCATGGGTTGTGGGGTAAAATAGTGGTGCAGCCTTGTCTGAAATGATCTAGTGCTAATGCTCATAATTCCTACAAACATGGGATTTAGGTATTTTGAATGACACTAAATCTGTGATTTAAATAGCAAAAATTAAAAGGTCGGACCCAGAAAATGATCTTTGGCCATATTTTTTTTTTATAAGCATTTTTATAGATGTTTAGGACGCCGAATTAAAAGCTGGCCTACTTATATATTGCAAAATTCAAAACGGTGGATCCAAAATGCCTAATCAGAAAATTATAAATAATGAAATTTTCAGCACATGTGTTTTAAGGCCGCCAATACAAATCTGACACTTACATTGAAAAATTCCAAACATCCGAGCTAAAATTGCAGTAAAAGATAAAGAAAGTTTTATCCGAATTTTGATATACCTATGACGAGCTCCCTAAAATTCCTACAAATATGTATGTTCTAATAGTATATTATTATACAAGTTTTATAAGACGTCAAATTGGCGCACGAGTACGCTCGTCGTGCCCAAATGGAACGAGTGCACCAATACGTCTTATAAAACGAGTGTAATATACTATTTTTTCTACTTTGCGTCATTAATTTTATGTAAGTTTAGAAATTGTGGTTACTATATCTCGCTAAATTAGAATCTAGGGTATTTTGCGGGTACCACGTGGCGGCACTGTAGTAACTGTCAACTTCGTTAAGGATGATATCGATGAGATAAAATCATGACAAAATGTAATTGTGAATAATTTTACTCTACTTTAGCCTACAAGTTTGAATAAATATTCAGCGAGGACTCAACGATGATCATAATGGAGCTTGGGGCAACACTTTTAACTCTACTGTGATAAATACATGAAACTTAACCTAAAAAGTTAACTTTAAAATAGTGGTTTCATAAGTATATTAATCAGAATAGAAGTGTTTGGCGGTGACTGATTAGTTACTTCGAAGAACAAGAACTTACTAAAGAATAGTTATAACGCTTAACGTTTAATAGCGGTGTCTATCTAATTCCGCTACATAGCCGATGCCGCTTATATATTTACAAGCACTTACAATTGAAACCCAATTCTAATTTCGGCAAAGTAGTTTATTACAACAAATTATACTTAGTAAAATTACATGTGATGGACGTAATACAAATACGTTGCACACAACCAGGACTAAGACGCAGTCGAAAGCGACGGACAAAAACGAATACGAATTGAACCGAGCATCCAAGCGTCCAAAATATTACCGAAAAACTTATACGTCACATAAACTAGAAATCCTCTACACTTTAAATGTACTATAGCTTCGTACGTGTATGCTGATAAACCATTTATTGCGCATATACAATCTCGCAGCAGTAATTAAAATCGTTCGTATCTACGATGTAGGTTTGATCTTCGCATAATACCTTATTAAAGTAAATGTGGTCCTTGAATTATATCTGAAAAGGGGATTTGATGTTTAGTTGAAAAGAATGATAACGATCACTTACTAGAGTCGTAAAACATCACCGTAAACGTCATGCTGGCGTATTTTGATGAACACAGCAAAACTAAGAAAGCACCAATCCTTTGGCCATACTATAGCAGGCTACACCCATGTTTAAATATGTATAGAATATTGATATTTCGCAGTTTATGTGATTGCAAGTGATTAAGAAGATGCAGTGTGTGGTTATGTTGGGTTATGTATTGTACGTTTGACATATGGCATTTGATATCACTGTGTACCAATCAGACAAAAATGTTACTGTTTTCGGTATTCCAATGTGTTAATTGTAACACCGAAAACAGCAAAGTAGAAAATAGTATATTATTATACAAGTTTTATAAGACGTCAAATTGGCGCACGAGTTGTTTTGGGCACGACGAGCGTAGCGAGGAGTGCCCAAATGGAACGAGTGCGCCAATACGTCTTATAAAACGAGTGTAATATACTATTTTTTCTACTTTGCGTCAATAATTTTATAGAAATTTAGGAATTGTGGTTACTATATTGCCCTAAATTAGAATCTAGGGTATTTCGCGGGTACCACGTGGCAGCACTGCAGTAACTGTCAACTTCGTTAAGGATGAGATCTATGAGATAAAATCTGACAAAATCTAAGTGTGAATAAAATTACTCTACTTTAGCCTACAAGTTTGAATAAATATTCAGCGAGGACTCAACGATGATCATAATGGAGCTTGGGGCAACACTTTTAACCGTACTGTGATAAATATATGAAACTTAACCTAAAAAGTCAACAACTTTAATAGTGGTTACATAAGTATAATGATCAGAATAGAAGTGTTTGGCGGTGACTGATTAGTTACTTCGAAGAACAAGAACTTACTAAAGAATTGTTTTAACGCTTAACGTTTAATAGCGGTGTCTACCTAATTCCGCTACGTAGCTGTTGCGGCTTATATATTTACAAGCACTTATAATTGAAACCCAATTCTAATTTCGGCAAAGTAGTTTATTAGAATAAATTATACTTAGTAAAATTACATGTGATGGAGGTAATACAAATATGTTGCACACAACCAGAACTAAGACGAAGTCGAAAGCGACGGACAAAAAGGAATACGAATTGAGCGGAACAGAATTCGGTCCAAAATGTTACCGAAAACTTATTCGTTACATAAACTAAGAAATCCTCTACACTTTAAATGTACTATAGCTTCATACGTCTATGCTGATAAACCATTGATTGCGCATATACAATCTCGTAGCAGTAATTAAAATCATTCATATCTACGATGTAGGTTTAATCTTCGCATAATACCTTATTAAAGTAAATGTGGTCCTTGAATTATATCTGAAAAGGGGATTTGATGTTTAGTTGAAAAGAATGATAACGATCACTTACAGGAGTCGTAAAACATCACCGAAAACGTTATGCTGGCGTATTTTGATGAACACAGCAAAACTAAGAAAGCCACAACCTTTGGCCATACTATAGCAGGCTACACGCATGTTTAAATATGTATAGAATATTGATATTTCGCAGTTTATGCGATTGCACGCGATTAAAAAGAGGCAGTGTGTGGTTATGTATTGTACGTTTGACATTTGGCATTTGATATCAATGTGTACCAACCCTGGCAATCTTAGACAAAAATGTTTTCGGTGTTACAATGTGTTAATTGTAACACCGAAAACAGTGTTACAATGTGTGCATTGTGAATGCAAAGTAGAAAAATATATGTATTAAACAATTATTATTACATACATAATGTTGTAAAAACCTGAGACTCTGCGGGAGCCAATACATGTTGATTTCGTTACAAATTACCCTAAAATTCGGTGGACTTAAGTAAAAGTGTCGGTTTATACATAATGTGACCAGACGTCCCGCTTTTGGCGGGATAGTACCGCTTTTTCACATTTTGTCCCGCGTCTCGCGGTGTTTTAAAAAGTCCCGCTTTTTAGGAAGATCTTAAAATTTTCGTAGATACGCTATACCGTGTTTAGATTAGTAAATATTTTTTCCTATGTAAATATTTTGTTTTCTTATTTGGTCCAAACATGCTTTTTCAAAGCGTATGATAAAAAGCAGTAATAGTATTTTTGTTATTGTAGGTAAAACGTTTTCCAAACAAAATTTTAATATATAAACATTTGTATACTTATACACCACAATAATTATCAGTTATAAAGATGTTATTATTATTAATATTAAAGTCAATAATGACCGGTCTGTCAACATGAATGCTGAATGAATCTGAATGGACTATAAACTCCACGTTCCAATTGTACAGTCATGGAAATAAGTAAGTTCGTATCGCTATCGCAGGATTTGAAAATAGTATGTCGGTTATATATTCGTGTACTGTTCTACCTCGACCCGGCCGGTTCGCAAAAAGTTGTCCGTCACGAGGTGGTTTTTCGATGGATTTTATTTCTAAGTTTGTTTTCTAAATAAATTAAGTGGCGTGCATTAACAACGATAATAAGTTAAAAATAACATTTTGACTTATGAATTGTGTACTGTAAGGTTAGCTAAAATGCATATACATTAAAAATCAAGGTCTTTTTAATTTCGAAACAATAAAAACTATAACTGAAAATGTTAAACGACATACTTTGTCAAAGTAATATTATAAGTTAATAATATGGCAACATACAGGCGGGATGTAAATTTTAAATATATCAAAAATTACAGCCACAACCTGATTTGAACCAAGGCCCTTTGCGTCGCTAGCACAATGTCAATGGCTTAGATGGGAGAGCATTGTGCTAGCGACGCAAAGGTCCCTGGTTCAAATCGTCGAGTTGTTGGTTTCTCTTACGTATAGCTTTTATTGCATATGATTGTGCGTAATTAATATGCAATAAAAGCTATACGTAAGAGAAACGAACAACTTTTCTTTCTGAAGCGTCTCCTTTTGGGAAATTATATACCCGTTACCAACACAATTTATACTCATCCCAGGTCAAATTTGATGAAATAATTTTTATGTTTATAAATGTTCTTTTAGATGGTCGTATATTTGGGTTTATTTTTTTTAAAATAATAATTATAACATTTACATTCCATCACAATTCGCGAAAATTTAGAGCTTGCTTCCAAAAATTTTTGTAAATTAGTGATATACATAATTGTCATTATTTTCAGTTGTGATATTTGAAACATATTGCTGTAAAGTAAATACAAAATAATAATATAAAAAAATAGTAATGATACATTCATGCTATACAAAATACATACTCCTTTCTGTTTATTAAGTTAAACACTGCAAAATATCGTTGAAGCTAAATATCTCGAAAACGCCAGTAAGTCACAATTAACAAATTACCATAAAGACAAATTTAAAGCAATTTAATTTTAATTTATTTCTATTTTGTGATTAAATATCAATACATATGTCAGTTCTAAAATAACCTGAAAAGTAAAAATATTGACAACAACAAATTGATTTTTGTATTTATTAACACAAAAAAGCTATTAGATGCAATAAAGTTGTAAGTATAATTTGTTGTGTTGTATGCAATATCTTGAAATGAGATTTTTATTTCATGTAATCGTAAACTTTTATGTTTATTAATGTAAAATTAACGTCATATTTAATAAAAACACAGTTACATTGCAATGTAGGAATTACATTAATTAATTACACATTAAGCTAATAAATAGAAACATATAAATCATTATAAACCAATTTAAAGCATTCGAACAAGGTTTCGCAAATAATAAATTTCCGATATACGAGTTGAAGCGTAAACGGACAATTTTTTGCACTTAGCGGCTAAAACTCGTACTTGGATGTATCATCGACACACTGCTAAAATATTTATAGAACTTACTTAATTCCAAGAGTGTACGTGGAGATGATTTGGTTGAAAAGTCAGGCCTAGAACTTAGGTTTTTATTTGAACAAAGTCAAGTTAGCAAAAATTATTAAACAAAACTGTAATAATATACATACAGTATTGAAGAATATAGTTTACAATTTTTAATTTAACATTATAATTTGCACAACTTAGCGTTAATAATAATCACGTTAATAATTTTAAAAAGAATACTAACGTGTTTCTGTTTTGGAATTTGCAGAATGTTTCACAAAAACACATCTGACTCCATTGTCATTTCACTGCTTTGCTTTGATAGTATTTATGAAATAGGTTGCGGTCAGAGGTAAATAAATTTCTCAGTCTTGTCACCATATTTTTTTTTGCCAATCTTATTGACATATTAAGTTGAAAAAATCTACGGTTGTATTAATGTACCTATGAACCAACAATTAATTGATTTTTTATTGATATCCTGTCATAGATTAAAACCCAATTAAAATTGCAGCCATAATATGTAGACTTTCTTTAACTTTTAAGAACATTTGTTGCTATTTTATTATTATTTTTTTCAGTGTATAATGGAATCTCACAAAAGAAGCTGCTTTGCTTTTTAGACCGTACCTCTCAACTTGGCATAGTTTGTTGTATTATTCAAAGCCAGTGATTTAGAACATTTGTTTACCATCTTCTTGGAACTCAAAATATATAAAAATATTTAAATTTAGCTTTTAGGTATTCCCATAGTCAATCTTACACTGGGGCGACATTTTGTATAATTCAAATAAACAAGTTACAGTAGAGCGTCGATAATCCGAACTATTTGGGACCGAAGGTGGTTCGGATTATCAAATTGTTCGGATTTTCGAAAATAACCTAGAATATGACACTTTAGGCCTAAAACGTGCCTAAAAATGCACTTTAATCGATTAAATATACATATATTAAACAAACTATTACATAATTATGTATATAAACTCTTTTAAAACGTAAAAAATATTAATATAAATATTAATTTGACAAGTTATGTCGTTAAACATTTTCATTCTTTTAAAACGTCTTCGAATTTTTGACGTTTCGCATTTTTGACGTTCAGAGTTTTGACGTTCTACTGTACTTCATTAGACGCAGCAATCTAGTTACTAAAACTTACTAAATCTATTTGTTAATTGTTAAGAAGAACGTATATTTAAAGAAATGGAAAATAGTAAGGAAAAGACGTGTTCTAATTAACAACGTGAAAAGTTAAATGAAGAAACACTACGGTGTACCAATAATGTTTTTAAAAATTATAATTCAAAAAGTTGGTGATGAGTTGTCGAATTGGGCTTTTTTTTCCCAAATCAAATGACATCAAAAAGCTGATATAAAGTTGCCTTTATGGAAATAAAATATCACAAAACAACTTAGCCAATTCAAAAAATAGGCCTACCACCTAAGGAGTCCTTAACTTTATAATGTTCTTCAATAGAACACATTCGACACATTTATGTAATTGAAAAATCTGATGTGGCCAGGCACATGACTTTATCATACTATATTATAAAATTAATAGTTTAGCTGCATGAGATTCTATTTGATCGAGATCGGCTATGTCTGCATTAAAATATACCTAGTAGAACTAGACAGATATCTCGATTGAAGATGCGTTCGGATATTGTGCTCCGTTGACACCGGGTACACCGTCCAAATGACACTTACGTGTTATTGGGTGTAAAAAGTGTAACGGTGTTCAATATCCGAACGCAGCCTATATTGACAGTAGTATTTTCAAAACATTAGCGTTTGACACTAGCTACTGTCATTAGAATCAAAAAATCTGACATATCCTGGCTACTAGTTTTAAAGCAGTAGGACCGATCTCGATGAAATAGAATTTGCTCATGCAGCTAAACTATAAATTCTACCAAAAAATGTCATATACATAAATTATAGAAAATTTCCTCTCCTTTAATATATTATTTAACTATTTTGATGACATTACACAAATAGCGGCTCATTTGCAAAATCTTCGAAAAATGCTATGAGTAAACCATCCGTTCCTTTGGACCCTTTTCAACAGAAAGCTTTTCAGCTCTAAGTTTGGTTATGAAACTTCTAAATATGAAGTTTCGTCCCGATACCTTTAGTAGTTTCTCCAGAATCGTCGCCACAAAAACGGGTACACACACACACACACACACACACACACACACACATACACACACACACACACACACAGACATTTTTTTGTATCTTGGTCAAAAATGTTCAGGGGACCCAAAAAGACATATTTCCGCTAAAATCTCAAAAAATTTTTTTGGCATGATTACAATACTTTACATACTGCGTATGATAAAGTAAAAAAATAGGGCAAAACACAGAATCTCTTAAATTTTTGGTGTACAGTAATTATGTTTTGATCAGCATCACAGAAACGTAAAATTATATCTGTGTACCCCACCTGATTCAAAATAATATTGATAAAACAAAGATATAGTTTGTAAAAACCTAGAATACATGCGTCAATTTTAGACTTTTCCTATAACGCTTATGTCCCGCTTTGCATCAATCAAATTCTGGTCGCCGTATTTATACAGCATCCTAGTAATATTTATATGCTTGCTACAACTCTTGCATTGCACGTGAGCTATAAAACTACTCTTCTCTTGCAAAACTAGAGGATGCAGACAAACTGCTTCAAATCTTTCGAAATAAATTACGTATGAATTAATATATAGGAAGTATTAATACATTTTATTATATATTATTTACACTTTTCCTATAAGGAAAATCATAAACACAATATAAGTGACCTACGTATACCAACTTCAGCGTCTCTCAAAAAATCCACAAAAATGCATATAAACCGGCGTTGGCCGAAGGTTTCAGATAAGGTAGGTTAGTTACGCCCGTAGTTCACACCAACAAAACACGACGCAGACAAAGTATTTTTTAGGTCTGTGTGTTGTTCAGGGCACTAAACAGAATGTATATTACAATTTGCGTATTTACTTTATCTTTTACCGGGTTTAAACCTTAAATACATGGGCAAAATACTGAAAGCACTGAAACAATTGAAAACACAAAGCACAGAATACGTTATGACAAAACAAATGTGCTAAAACAATCAAAATTAAAACATCCTAAATAAATTTTATTTATAATTTTTTGTTAAAAAAATAACAATTAAATAGCATATTCTCTTTTTACACGTGTTTACAAGTTTTATGGGACATCAGGCGACATCTACAAAATCAGTACTTAGGTTTTGTCAATTTCTGGCAGAATCGTTAAAAATAATTTTAAGAATAAATTAAAAATCTAAAAGGCGTAACTACTTATGTTTTCCCAGTTTCTTATTTACCAGTTACAGCAATGAACTTATTCTTGTCTCATATTGCCTTAGAAAATTAACATATTTTTTTAAATTCTACTTTAGAAATAACAAGGAACTATTGGTAGCAAAAGTATTAGCCCGAAAGATAAACTTACGGAATAAAATATCTTTTATTGAAATATTTAACCTTTATATTAGTCACGTACTGTTTTTCAGTTAAAAGAAAATGCTTTGAGTCAAGCATTTTTGACAGCTAATAAGTTACCACAAATGTGTATTTTCATAGAGGGAATTATAACCTTCAGTAGGTGACAATTGCAACCCAAAAGTTGATAGTTGACTATAGTACTGCTAAAAATGTAAAACGGTTTTGTAGCCATGGTCTCCGACAGGATTTGATTAGGCACAAATATTTTTACAACAATGTGTTCACAAGGTTATCACACTATTAAATTCCTGAATTTTATTATCCACCAGAGCAGAAAGATATTAAAATAAATTGTTTATACGCAAACAACCAAGATTTCCCAAACAAAATGATAATTTGAATCCTAAACTGATATTTTAGTGCTTCAATCGAATCAACCGATGCACGTCAACCACGTACACAAACACACATACATTGACAAATGACCGATTACGTACCTTATACATTTGATAGGTATTTGCTGTCGGTAAACAGCGTTTATAGCTTAATACTTGATAACAGGGAAGTTGATAGTTTATACTACAATTCATCCAAACTTCCTAATCGATTGAATCAGTCTATTGTCTCTTACACGCCCTCTATATTACAATGCCATCACCCAAAAAGTAATCTATAACATTCGAGGATTCCAACCAAGAAACCTTGAAGATACCTAAATGTCATATTACAAAATGGTTCGCTTAGGAATGTAATTTTTTTTTATCGGCGCACCGATTTTGGATGAGGACGATCTTGACGCAGTTAAAAATATCGGCCCGCTGGAAGTGGTGTTATGGATGCTATTTAAGAATGTGGCACGCATTAATTAATTTTGAAATCTGGAAGATCTTGTAGTGATATTTGTTTATAATATGGAGTGAACGTCCTTCGCTGTCGAAATGTGTACTAATTTTGTAAAAGTTTTGCAGCGGGAACGACGTTGTCTGTCGAAATATATAATATTATGTATACAGGTGTGATCAAAAGTCGGGAGTCGGGAGTCGGGTGCTAACTTGGAAAGTTTTGCTATTAAAACATAAAGTCGGTTACAGTGAGTAGTTGCAAATTTGTATGTCCGAATAACATCTAAACAAAAATTAATTCGTTGTTGTTCTTTTAGATATAGATTACACGCCACATTTATTTAAATGTTTACACAATATCTCAAAAGTTTCTATCAATTCTTTTTTCTGATAAGTATTTCAATAAAATTGATGAATATTTTCAAAATAATGTAAGTCAAAATACGTATTCCTGCAAATCAAATAAAAACCCGACATATTTTTTTTACCTATTTTGATATATCTTCAAGGGTATTTGTATACGTACTTATTGTCATAATTTGGAGCCACGAATCCAGACTCCAGAAAAATACTTATGGTTGAAAGTGATTAAAGTGACTCAAGTGATTTCGTCATTCTTTCTTAATTTAAAAAAAAAAAGTGATCATTGATTTTTAACTGTTTTTGTTCTTACAAACGTTATTTTTGTATAACCAACCGTTACATATATTTGCGCGTAGAATTTAAGCATCATATCTTGTTTCTGCACATCAGCTAACAGTCCTGACTGCTGGTCGGATAATTCTCTTACGGTTTTTTGGATGTTGGTTCTAGAATATGGACTATCCATAATTACATAACACTAAACTATATAAGTATGTTCAGTAAAAATTTTAGTTCTGTATAAAATTGCAGGGCATTAAGCATTTGTCGGACATCTTATGCTGGACGCGCAAATTTAAGTGAATACAGGGTATCCCGCAAAATTCAGGACACCTGGCAACCTTATTTCTATCATGAAACCAGTGCAGTAGACATACTGATATTCGCGATATTCGCACATTCGTAAAAAGTCGAAAGCCATTGTTAATTTTTTGATTTAACATACAGGGTGGTTAGAAAACACGTAAATGTTGAATTGGCCGAAGAGTTAAACTATCGGGTTTTCGGAATTAGATCAAAAATTTTATAGATAAAAGTGAGTATATAAATATATAAATATCAAACTTGAATGTTCTATTTCAAATTTTACATCTCGGACCAGTGAAAAGACATTACATAAAAGTGAACAAAAAATTTAGTGACCACAATTATGATTGATCAGTTAGTAGTAGTAACTGATACAGTAGTAACAGCGTATCCAAGCAATTTGTTAATAGGAGCTGATTGAAAATATGTTGACTTTAGAGCAAAGGGTTTATTTAGTTCTTTGTTACGGCATAGGTGAGGTATCGTACCGCCGCGCCGTGCTATTGAAGTTTTTAACAAAAAATGCCCTGAGGTATACGTTTCTGTCAATTGTGTTCGTGAATTGGTTAAAAAAATTTCATGCAACAGACGTGAAAAATATCAAGAAAAAAAAGCGAAATGGCGAAGATGATGCAGGAGCTATGTTAGCTATTGATTCCGTGAACACTTGCCAAAAAGAATCGTTGAGGCAAAGATCTCGAGACTTGAACATCAGTAAAACCCACCTGCAAAGGATCTTTTCAAATTAAAAATGTCATCCTTATAAACCAATACACATTTTAGTACAAGGAGATGATGCTCATAGATTAGAATTTTTCCTATTAATGGGAGAACGAATTATGGTCGATAGATTTTTCTACAGCAAAATTATTTTCTCTGACGAAGCGACGTTTACCACAAATGGAGTTGTTAGTTCATAGAATTGCAGATATTGGTCTCAAGAAAATCCAAATTTCCCTATTACAACCAATTCTCAAAAATATAAAAAAGTGAATGTTTGGTGTAGGATTTATTACAAGAAAATAATTGGACCATACTTTTTTCACGGTACTCTAAATCAAAACATTTATTATGATATGTTGGAAAATTTTTTGCTACTTGGACGAAATCAACTTACTGCTCAGGTGTTCGCTACACTATCAACACGACGGTTGTCCTGCTCATAGCGCATATCAAGTCAGGGATTGGTTGAACAGACATTTTCCAAACGGTTGGATTTGATGGTTGGACCGTATAGGATGACCACCACGTTCACCTGATTTAACGCCGCTTGATTTTTTTTCTGTGGGGCTATTTAAAACAGAAGGTGTATGCGAATAATTTTCATGATAATGTAGACATTTTAAAATTAAAAATTAGGGAAGCAGTAGACGAAATAAATGAAGAAACAATTGATTTTGTATATCGGGAGTTTAGAAGAAGATTGGAAAAATGTGTAGCTGTAGGAGGGGAACATGTGGAGTAATGTTTTCTTAAATTACTGTGTTAAAAATAAATAAAATATAAAACAGAATACAACATTGAAATTTGATATCTGGGCATAAATTTAAATATAAAAGAACTTTTACCTATAACATTTTTGTTCTAATTCCGAAAAACCGATAGTTTACTCTTCGGCCAATTTAACATTTTCGTGTTTTCTAACCGTGTTCTAATCGTGTTAAATCAAAATATTAACAATGGTTTTCGACTTTTTAAAACATCAAAAACTTTTCTCGAGGAATTAAAAATTACGTCCATTATAGGTATAGTTAGGTCCATCGGGGGACACGCTGTATACAGTATTGTCATTTAGGTGTTATTGATTTTTTACATTAATGATAATTGATAATTAACTTTCTTGCTATCAGTGTTGCATAAATTGTTGGATAACAACGCAAAAATTGCTTATTGCAAACACCGAAAACTTGTTTGACGTCATATAATGAAATGAATTTACCAGATACAGTTTTAGCACTTCGGATAGTACAACTTCCAATATGGTATTGCTTACATCTTGGAAAAATTTGTCGAAAAATCGATGTCAAATGAAACAATGTGTATTATTTGTGGTTAGTGTTTCAAATCTATGCAATTATTTATATAGAATCTTGCTTATTAAGTTATATTAAGTAATAAGTTATTATTGAGTTACATCAACATTTGTTTCCTACACATGAAAAACACAGTTTTTGAATTATCTATACATGAATGGCTTAACTGTTAAGACAAAAAACAGATTTACACACAATGATAGTGGTTCACTAAACAAAAACGAACAATTTTATAAAAGCAAATTCAAATCCTGGACTAAACCGGGAACTATTCGAAAACTATCGATGAAATATTATTTCCTTCTGTATTTATTGCCTTATCATATTAATTAGTCATTTACCTAGTAACTCTCAGGAGTGTCTTGGTAATTACGACAATATAGTCGGTTATTGTTATTGTGGTTTATATTTTAAATTTTGACATAGATTAGATAGATTATATTTAGAGGTTTCGAGTAACCGTTGTTTTTTTTTTAAATACAATTTCTATTATATCACACAAACCCTACAAGGTTTACATTTCAACTTCTTCTTTATTCCGGAAGTGAAAACTATGTGAAGATAGCATTGCCCGTTGTATAAATTCTTTTGACAATTGTCTTCTAAAGTTATTTTGGTCAAATTAGTTTGCCTTGTTTAAGGGGCAATAATTTAATTAAGTGAATGATAGAGAACTCAATTAACATATTAATTAAAAATTGCTAAGTATATCGGCATGAATAATATTTACGATGTTTACATTTCTTGTCGCATTTGTCGACAGAAAAAAAAAGCAAGAAATTAATTACAAGAGCTGCAAATTATTTATTTCCTTATAGAGTATTCTCACAGCTGGAACGTCCTTGCCCTTTTCAATCTTCACACCAGATTCCTCTTCTTAAAATGTTGCATTGTCTTGATGATAGATAGTGAGATAGATAAATAGATAGAAGGTCACATGGACCATTGACCCAAATACATGGTAAATTTTGGTCAAACTATATCACTAATAATAAAAGCACCGCTAAATTGGTATTATTCCGTGCCATAAAGCATCTAATTATGTAGGTTAGTTCTAAACAGTCCAATCTCACACGAATAAAAAGACGTTAGAACGTATTAAGATGCATTAAGAAATATTAACAATAAAACTAAAGACTTTTATTCATCTATCAGTTGCATTATTATGTAATTCCAACAAGTCCAATTAATCACTGTTTGCATATCAACATAGGTGTATATCAATTTGTTTTCACAATAGACTTTAAATTATGACTACTGTCAATCATCATTACTTTAAGTGACAACTAAACCCAAGAATAATATATTATTGAAAGTGAAACAATTTCTCTTAAATGCGTGCTCGTGAAGAAAGTTTTATTTGTGTTCGGCTGCAATAATAGAATCTATTTTTGGCAATTAATAACGTGAATATTTTGAATTCCAAAGTAATTTGTGGTGTTTATTATTATCTTTTGTTTTTCTTTTGATTTATGTCAATAGAAACTGGGAAATATTATCGAAAAATATTTAATTTGCTATGAGAACTAAATTGTCGTTATTAATTAGTCATTTGCAAGCATTAATTATCACTTTTGATGTGGAACTGTCGAACATTCCGGAGACGGTCATGATTTAGAACATAACTGTTTTTCGGGGATTTCCTAACTTTTTGTTGGCGCCAGGCGGTGAATAAGTTCGCTCTTCGCCTTTGCAATTCGATGCAATATGAACTCAATTTTACTATTGACGCACCAAAATTTCACCAGAAAGTAGGAAGAACTGACTGTATTTCGATAGTATAATTATAATTAGCATATACATTGGTATATTTACATTGTATATATAGGTATGTTAATTTTTTTCATTTTGCTTTTAAATTTTAGAATGTGTGAACTATGAACAATGAAAAGTTAATCAGAATTATAGAAAATACCCATTCATATCAATGTTTATTTATATATTACATTGTATAAGAAGGAGTTATATACATGTTGAGTTATTAGCGATTTAATTATAATATATAGAAAAGAAATATGTTACACAAAAGTTGTTTGGCCTATCACTTGGGATAATATACCCATGGGCGCTCGCAGAAATATTTCCAGGGGGGGTGCAAAAAAAAGCCGGCCATGGGTTGGGTTAGGAGTTGCCAACTCCAAAAAATAGGGTTAACTGAAACCGGAGCTACCGTTCCGCTTTTGGTATAAAAAGCCAATCGTTTATAACTTTTGCAAAAATTGCTATACTATATGTTGAATACTAATCTGAGATATTCAATTTGTTAGTCAAATTATTGGCAATTGCATGCCTTCTTAAAAACTACGTAAAAATAAAAGAAGAAAATATTTTGTAAGATAATAACAAAAACCAATAGGTAGATGCTGATAATTAAAAAAAACTGATAACCAGAATATCGAAATACGACCTTAAAAAATCGATAGTTTTCGAGTTATTGACATTTATGTGTTTTTTGCCTGATGCATGATGTTATCTTTTATTAGCTCATTTTGGCTGTTCATACTGTAACAAAAATTAAAAAAATGCAAAAAACTACAAAAATAAATAAAAAAAAATGTTTACTTTTTCGATATTATAGTCAGTTATGACTAATCATCTTGTAAGGTCTATCAACACCCGAAGGCATGACGTTGAGTTTTGGGAAATGTGTATTAAAATTAATAGGTAATGACATTAAAACAAATGCTTTCTTTTGTTCTACTCAAAAAGTAGTGCCGCGTTCGACGTATTACGAAAACAAGCACATGCACGAGAAATCTAACTGCGTTCTTAAGTAATCTTGAACTATAGTGGAGAAACAATTCTCATTTTTGTTTTCTTATGGTCAACATGTTTGATTTTGACCTTAAAGGTCAAAGTTTCAATAAATCAGGTTCAAGTATAATGTATCACATTTGTTATTTAGATGCACATTTTACAATATTTTTTTGTTTTTGCAACGAGGTATTAGAAGCTGTAATCTAGTCCACAGTAAACCCTAATTAAACCTTGCAAATCTGACCTGATAGGCAACTTAAGAACGGATTCGTGTTGAGTGCAAAAAAATGGACAAATCAAAAAACAATATTTTATTGATTCAAAATAGTTGATTGAACAGAAGAGACAATTCAAAATTGGGATAAAAATATGAGTAGATTTGAGAACATGGAAAGTAATTAGATATCTTTGGTTGATTTTTGCTCTGAACACTAAACCAAATCATAAGTTCATCAGGTTGTTTTTTCTTTGTTTTTCTTTTGCTTCTATTTTTGTGTGACGGCACAAACTAGTATTAAACAGCCCTTTATAAATCTGGTAATGTAGAATTTAAAGAAGCCGGTTCGATATCTTACATGCACTAATTATAAAATTACAAGTAATAATTTTATTTACAATTGGATTTTCTATTTGTTTTATACATATTTTGGTTCATAATTCTTTTGTAATAATTTTTTTGTAATAATTTTTTTGTAATAATGATATATATTTTACAGAATCAGATGGCTAAAATTATGTGAAGTGACTACTAACATGAAAATCATAGGGAGAATTGAAGTAACTATTATTAATTAGTAAGTTTCTCACACATTTTCCTTAAATATCAATTATCGCAAAAACTAGTAAAAACTGGCATAGGACATATTTAATATAAATTTTAAAAATATTAAGGGACACTGCAGTCGGCAAAAATTATACCTCGAATTAAATGTGTCCCATTTAAAATACTTAAGAAAAAAGCATTTGATAATATTTAAAAGTTACACCCTGTTTAGTGCATGTGTCTTAATTTATGCTTATAACTGTTTTATTGTTTCGAATGATACGATTTATATGTTGATATTCTTTTTCTTTAACCCGTAATATGTTCGGCCGTGACAGTGCTTCGAGTGTGGTATTTTAAGTGAGTACTTTGAACTTGAAGAATCTAATTTATGATATTGACCTCAAGAGAAAGGTGCAAAGTAAGATGCAACACATACTAATTAACTGTTATTAATATTTACGTTTATATCAAAAACTATGATGCACACTTTCAAAGTGTGGAAACAAATTTTAATAATTACGCTGACATTTGACCGTTATTTCCAATTACTTCTCATCAATTTCAACAACTAAATATGCACCATCAAGTAGGTAGATAAGACAATTGCATCAGCACGACCATATCGCGCTTATTATTGCACTTATAACGACACCAAGCCCGCGAATGATTTGAATATTTACTCGTTTTTCTCGCTTCGTAATCGTATATTCCCATTTCCCATCTGAATCTGTTGGTATTTGCGACTGAACTTGTGTGGCTCACTTCGGAGCTAATTATCATAAATAACATGGCAAACACTGACACTAATACGAGCGTGATCTTTAGACCATTGCTGGCGCCGTAAATTAAATAATAATATTGGAAAATATTACTAAACATGGATGTAGGTCGGACAACATCTACGGATGATGGCTTCTCGTTTATGGTATTTTATCTTCGACTTTCTAGAGGACGTATATATGTAATATTGTTATATAAATAAGCGATCATCAGTTGTTTATATAGTTTAAAATAATTCGAACTTATTAATTACGTTTTTTCGTCACGTCTTATGTTACTCGTTCCAATGTTTGCGAAATGCACACTTCTGGTATTTATTATATAACGAAACGATTATGGTATTGTTTATTTACATGTTGTTTTGTTGTCTACCTATATGCAACATTTCTGCTTTTGTTTTAAATTAATTTCGAAGCATTTAAAATTAGCATATCTAGTGTTTTTTTCTCTTTGAAAAAGTAATAATAGTCTAGACACTCTAGACAATACAGTATTAGTAACTTTTTCAAAGTTTCTTCGGTCTGGTTTAGCCAAAGCAAAAAATATGTACTAGACAAGTTGTAGTGGATACTATTATCTACAAGTTTGCCCCAAACCTTTTTTTTTATAAATCCTGTAGTTTTAGAGTTACAAGTGAAGTTTGAATGTATATCACAAAATATACACTGTCGACAAAAAAAACGAGTACAAATATTTTTAATCCAGTATATCTAAATATGTTACTCTATGTATGGCGTTGGGCAGCATTTCTGAAAATATCCAGTCAATTTAATGTGAAATGAAAAGTGTATTAAAATTAGTGGGTAGTGTCAATTGTTTGGTTTTGGTAACGATGGTTATGGCATCGTATGCAGGGTGAAATTTTGAAACATTTTCTTTTGTTGTTTTTCTCAAAAAGCAAAAACATTGCAGATGAACAAGAAATCTAATCGAGTACTTGAGTTATCGTTAAAGATTGTGAAGTTATCCATTGCTTAGTTTTGGTTTTCTTATGGGCGTCTTGTTTGATTTGAATTTGTCTTTCCTTCAGTTTCTATTATGATGTATCACAGTTCTTGTTTATCTGTAAATTTTAGACAAATGTTGCCATTTTATTACTAGGCATACATTAACTTCACTAGTTCTATGTTTATTTGCTGGTTTGTTTGTTACGTTCAAATCTAGTAATCGATATTTTACTTAGGTACTTCTCGATGTCCAATCAAGTTGAAATTTGCATTTGGGCAGATTTCCGGTGACAATGCATGTGTTAACAAAAAATGGAGAAAAATTTTGAAAAAATTTCAAAATTTGTCCAATCGGGTTGAAATTTAGTATGTGGACAGATTTCCGGTGACAATTCTCACTAAAAATATCTGATGTAGCCAGGCACATGACCTACCATACAATACATAAAATTAATAGTTTAGCAGCATGAGATTCTATTTGGTCGAGATCGGTCGTGTCTGCATTAAAATAAAACTAGTTAGCCAGGATTGACAGATATTTTGATACTATTGACAGTAAGTATTGTCAAAACATCAGCGTTTGACACTACCTAGTGTCATTAGAATGAAAAAATCTGTCAAATCCTGGCTAACTAGTTATTTTACTGCAGACACGACCGATCTCGATCAAATAGAACCTTGCTCTTGCAGCTAAACTATTAATTTTACCAAAAAATATCATAGACATAAATTATACAAAATTTCCTCTACTTTAGTTTATCTACTTTATTATTTTATCTATTTACTAAAAGTTTAACACAGTCCGCGGAAGAAGTTTACGAAAATCGGCGATTTTCCGCCTGAAATTTGATTCTACAGAGCTTAGGCTTTCGACTTCGTCCAATTTCCGCCCAGTTCTCATTATTTTTTACCTCGATTCGGCTAAATTTATGGATTATCGTTTGGGACTGTACTCGTCAGCACGTCGTCATGGCAATAGATCGAGGTTGCTAGGCAACGGCCGCGCGCTTCGCGACGCGGTCACCAGACGGCGACACATCGTCATGTCGCTGTTGAGGTTACGCTACGAAGCAATAGATGGCGTCCCGTAACAGCTGCGAACGTACGAGCATAATCACGTCGCGCGTGTAAGAGCATCCGTGCTTTTTGTCGCTCTCTTAACGCTTCGGCGATCTACCTAGGTCGACCAGCAGGCCTATTAGGCCTGCACATTCTCCTAGTTATTTAACTATTTTGACATACAGTTCCTTTGGACCCTTTTGAACAAAAAGCTTCTCAGCTGTAAGTGTGGGCATGAAACGGGTACACACACACACAGACATTTTTTTGTACCTTGTCCTTGCTAAATATGTTCAGGGAACCCAAAAGGACCTATTTCCGCTAAAATCTCAAAATTTGTTTTTGGCACGATTGCAATACTTATCATACTCATACTTTATGATACCGATCTCGACTAAATAGAATATCATGCAGCTAAACTATTAATTTTATATATTGTATGATAAAGTCATGTGCCTGGCCAAATCAGATTTTTTAAATGAAAATGAAGCTTTTTATAAAGTGTAGTTTCTGAAAAAGAAGTATTTTATACATAAATTTGTTTTGTTTGTTTTTGCAAAGATTGAATTGGAGCTTTTTGAGTAAGACAGATCACTTCAAACAAAGTCTTTTAATTTTTCATATGCAACTGGCATTTTTAAATGAAAAGCATGTTGTCTGAATACATTGTGAACATGTATTCATGTATGTTCATGTGTCATTCGAACATGTACACAGATAGACATTTTTGTTTAATTCAGATAAATATGCATTGACTCAAACAAATGGTGCTTGGTGTTTCAATAGAGGCAAAGAAATGTTTCTTGGCGGATAAAAACGCATTTGTTTGAAATATTTATTTGGTAGAAACAACGTTTATTTGTGTCAAACTACTTATGTTTTCAGTTAAAATTTACAATATGTATATTATATTGGACGAGATTTATTTAGTTCAAATAATTATGATTGTATTGGGTGAAAGAATTATAATTTTTAGCGAAATTGTTGTTTGATTTAAAAACGCATTTGTTTGAAATATTTATTTGGTAGAAACAACGTTTATTTGTGTCAAACTACTTATGTTTTCAGTTAAAATTTACAATATGTATATTATATTGGACGAGATTTATTTAGTTCAAATAATTATGATTGTATTGGGTGAAAGAATTATAATTTTTAGCGAAATTGTTGTTTGATTTAAAAACGCATTTGTTTGAAATATTTATTTGGTAGAAACAACGTTTATTTGTGTCAAACTACTTATGTTTGCAGTTAAAATTTACAATATGTATATTATATTGGACGAGATTTATTTAGTTCAAATAATTATGATTGTATTGGGTGAAAGAATTATAATTTTTAGCGAAATTGTTGTTTGATTTAAAAACACATTTGTTTGAAATATTTATTTGGTAGAAACAACGTTTATTTGTGTCAAACTACTTATGTTTGCAGTTAAAATTTACAATATGTATATTATATTGGACGAGATTTATTTAGTTCAAATAATTATGATTGTATTGGGTGAAAGAATTATAATTTTTAGCGAAATTGTTGTTTGATTTAAAAACGCATTTGTTTGAAATATTTATTTGATAGAAACAACGTTTATTTGTGTCAAACTACTTATGTTTGCAATTAAAATTTACAATATGTATATTATATTGGACGAGATTTATTTAGTTCAAATAATTATGATTGTATTGGGTGAAAGAATTATAATTTTTAGCGAAATTGTTGTTTGATTTAAAAACGCATTTGTTTGAAATATTTATTTGGTAGAAACACCGTTTATTTGTGTCAAACTACTTATGTTTGCAGTTAAAATTTACAATATGTATATTATATTGGACGAGATTTATTTAGTTCAAATAATAATGATTGTATTGGGTGAAAGAATTATAATTTTTAGCGAAATTGTTGTTTGATTTAAAAACGCATTTGTTTGAAATATTTATTTGGTAGAAACAACGTTTATTTGTGTCAAACTACTTATGTTTGCAGTTAAAATTTACAATATGTATATTATATTGGACGAGATTTATTTAGTTCAAATAATTATGATTGTATTGGGTGAAAGAATTATAATTTTTAGCGAAATTGTTGTTTGATTTAAAAACGCATTTGTTTGAAATATTTATTTGGTAGAAACAACGTTTATTTGTGTCAAACTACTTATGTTTGCAGTTAAAATTTACAATATGTATATTATATTGGACGAGATTTATTTAGTTCAAATAATTATGATTGTATTGGGTGAAAGAATTATAATTTTTAGCGAAATTGTTGTTTGATTTAAAAACGCATTTGTTTGAAATATTTATTTGATAGAAACAACGTTTATTTGTGTCAAACTACTTATGTTTGCAGTTAAAATTTACAATATGTATATTATATTGGACGAGATTTATTTAGTTCAAATAATTATGATTGTATTGGGTGAAAGAATTATAATTTTTAGCGAAATTGTTGTTTGATTTAAAAACGCATTTGTTTGAAATATTTATTTGGTAGAAACAACGTTTATTTGTGTCAAACTACTTATGTTTGCAGTTAAAATTTACAATATGTATATTATATTGGACGAGATTTATTTAGTTCAAATAATTATGATTGTATTGGGTGAAAGAATTATAATTTTTAGCGAAATTGTTGTTTGATTTAAAAACGCATTTGTTTGAAATATTTATTTGGTAGAAACAACGTTTATTTGTGTCAAACTAC
This sequence comes from Aphodius sticticus, assembly GCA_963966075.1. Classification (NCBI taxonomy): domain Eukaryota; kingdom Metazoa; phylum Arthropoda; class Insecta; order Coleoptera; family Scarabaeidae; genus Aphodius; species Aphodius sticticus. The sequence continues at coordinate 21,744,977 of OZ014508.1, forward strand.
TTATGTTTGCAGTTAAAATTTACAATATGTATATTATATTGGACGAGATTTATTTAGTTCAAATAATTATGATTGTATTGGGTGAAAGAATTATAATTTTTAGCGAAATTGTTGTTTGATTTAAAAACACATTTGTTTGAAATATTTATTTGGTAGAAACAACGTTTATTTGTGTCAAACTACTTATGTTTGCAGTTAAAATTTACAATATGTATATTATATTGGACGAGATTTATTTAGTTCAAATAATTATGATTGTATTGGGTGAAAGAATTATATTTTTTAGCGAAATTGTTGTTTGATTTAAAAACGCATTTGTTTGAAATATTTATTTGGTAGAAACAACGTTTATTTGTGTCAAACTACTTATGTTTGCAGTTAAAATTTACAATATGTATATTATATTGGACGAGATTTATTTAGTTCAAATAATTATGATTGTATTGGGTGAAAGAATTATAATTTTTAGCGAAATTGTTGTTTGATTTAAAAACGCATTTGTTTGAAATATTTATTTGGTAGAAACAACGTTTATTTGTGTCAAACTACTTATGTTTGCAGTTAAAATTTACAATATGTATATTATATTGGACGAGATTTATTTAGTTCAAATAATTATGATTGTATTGGGTGAAAGAATTATAATTTTTAGCGAAATTGTTGTTTGATTTAAAAACGCATTTGTTTGAAATATTTATTTGGTAGAAACAACGTTTATTTGTGTCAAACTACTTATGTTTGCAGTTAAAATTTACAATATGTATATTATATTGGACGAGATTTATTTAGTTCAAATAATTATGATTGTATTGGGTGAAAGAATTATAATTTTTAGCGAAATTGTTGTTTGATTTAAAAACGCATTTGTTTGAAATATTTATTTGATAGAAACAACGTTTATTTGTGTCAAACTACTTATGTTTGCAATTAAAATTTACAATATGTATATTATATTGGACGAGATTTATTTAGTTCAAATAATTATGATTGTATTGGGTGAAAGAATTATAATTTTTAGCGAAATTGTTGTTTGATTTAAAAACGCATTTGTTTGAAATATTTATTTGGTAGAAACACCGTTTATTTGTGTCAAACTACTTATGTTTGCAGTTAAAATTTACAATATGTATATTATATTGGACGAGATTTATTTAGTTCAAATAATTATGATTGTATTGGGTGAAAGAATTATAATTTTTAGCGAAATTGTTGTTTGATTTAAAAACGCATTTGTTTGAAATATTTATTTGGTAGAAACAACGTTTATTTGTGTCAAACTACTTATGTTTGCAGTTAAAATTTACAATATGTATATTATATTGGACGAGATTTATTTAGTTCAAATAATTATGATTGTATTGGGTGAAAGAATTATAATTTTTAGCGAAATTGTTGTTTGATTTAAAAACGCATTTGTTTGAAATATTTATTTGGTAGAAACAACGTTTATTTGTGTCAAACTACTTATGTTTGCAGTTAAAATTTACAATATGTATATTATATTGGACGAGATTTATTTAGTTCAAATAATTATGATTGTATTGGGTGAAAGAATTATAATTTTTAGCGAAATTGTTGTTTGATTTAAAAACGCATTTGTTTGAAATATTTATTTGATAGAAACAACGTTTATTTGTGTCAAACTACTTATGTTTGCAGTTAAAATTTACAATATGTATATTATATTGGACGAGATTTATTTAGTTCAAATAATTATGATTGTATTGGGTGAAAGAATTATAATTTTTAGCGAAATTGTTGTTTGATTTAAAAACGCATTTGTTTGAAATATTTATTTGGTAGAAACAACGTTTATTTGTGTCAAACTACTTATGTTTGCAGTTAAAATTTACAATATGTATATTATATTGGACGAGATTTATTTAGTTCAAATAATTATGATTGTATTGGGTGAAAGAATTATAATTTTTAGCGAAATTGTTGTTTGATTTAAAAACGCATTTGTTTGAAATATTTATTTGATAGAAACAACGTTTATTTGTGTCAAACTACTTATGTTTGCAGTTAAAATTTACAATATGTATATTATATTGGACGAGATTTATTTAGTTCAAATAATTATGATTGTATTGGGTGAAAGAATTATAATTTTTAGCGAAATTGTTGTTTGATTTAAAAACGCATTTGTTTGAAATATTTATTTGGTAGAAACAACGTTTATTTGTGTCAAACTACTTATGTTTGCAGTTAAAATTTACAATATGTATATTATATTGGACGAGATTTATTTAGTTCAAATAATTATGATTGTATTGGGTGAAAGAATTATAATTTTTAGCGAAATTGTTGTTTGATTTAAAAACGCATTTGTTTGAAATATTTATTTGATAGAAACAACGTTTATTTGTGTCAAACTACTTATGTTTGCAGTTAAAATTTACAATATGTATATTATATTGGACGAGATTTATTTAGTTCAAATAATTATGATTGTATTGGGTGAAAGAATTATAATTTTTAGCGAAATTGTTGTTTGATTTAAAAACGCATTTGTTTGAAATATTTATTTGGTAGAAACAACGTTTATTTGTGTCAAACTACTTATGTTTGCAGTTAAAATTTACAATATGTATATTATATTGGACGAGATTTATTTAGTTCAAATAATTATGATTGTATTGGGTGAAAGAATTATAATTTTTAGCGAAATTGTTGTTTGATTTAAAAACGCATTTGTTTGAAATATTTATTTGGTAGAAACAACGTTTATTTGTGTCAAACTACTTATGTTTGCAGTTAAAATTTACAATATGTATATTATATTGGACGAGATTTATTTAGTTCAAATAATTATGATTGTATTGGGTGAAAGAATTATAATTTTTAGCGAAATTGTTGTTTGATTTAAAAACGCATTTGTTTGAAATATTTATTTGGTAGAAACAACGTTTATTTGTGTCAAACTACTTATGTTTGCAGTTAAAATTTACAATATGTATATTATATTGGACGAGATTTATTTAGTTCAAATAATTATGATTGCATTGGGTGAAAGAATTATAATTTTTAGCGAAATTGTTGTTTGATTTAAAAACGCATTTGTTTGAAATATTTATTTGGTAGAAACAACGTTTATTTGTGTCAAACTACTTATGTTTGCAGTTAAAATTTACAATATGTATATTATATTGGACGAGATTTATTTAGTTCAAATAATTATGATTGTATTGGGTGAAAGAATTATAATTTTTAGCGAAATTGTTGTTTGATTTAAAAACGCATTTGTTTGAAATATTTATTTGATAGAAACAACGTTTATTTGTGTCAAACTACTTATGTTTGCAGTTAAAATTTACAATATGTATATTATATTGGACGAGATTTATTTAGTTCAAATAATTATGATTGTATTGGGTGAAAGAATTATAATTTTTAGCGAAATTGTTGTTTGATTTAAAAACGCATTTGTTTGAAATATTTATTTGATAGAAACAACGTTTATTTGTGTCAAACTACTTATGTTTGCAATTAAAATTTACAATATGTATATTATATTGGACGAGATTTATTTAGTTCAAATAATTATGATTGTATTGGGTGAAAGAATTATAATTTTTAGCGAAATTGTTGTTTGATTTAAAAACGCATTTGTTTGAAATATTTATTTGGTAGAAACACCGTTTATTTGTGTCAAACTACTTATGTTTGCAGTTAAAATTTACAATATGTATATTATATTGGACGAGATTTATTTAGTTCAAATAATTATGATTGTATTGGGTGAAAGAATTATAATTTTTAGCGAAATTGTTGTTTGATTTAAAAACGCATTTGTTTGAAATATTTATTTGGTAGAAACAACGTTTATTTGTGTCAAACTACTTATGTTTGCAGTTAAAATTTACAATATGTATATTATATTGGACGAGATTTATTTAGTTCAAATAATTATGATTGTATTGGGTGAAAGAATTATAATTTTTAGCGAAATTGTTGTTTGATTTAAAAACGCATTTGTTTGAAATATTTATTTGGTAGAAACAACGTTTATTTGTGTCAAACTACTTATGTTTGCAGTTAAAATTTACAATATGTATATTATATTGGACGAGATTTATTTAGTTCAAATAATTATGATTGTATTGGGTGAAAGAATTATAATTTTTAGCGAAATTGTTGTTTGATTTAAAAACGCATTTGTTTGAAATATTTATTTGATAGAAACAACGTTTATTTGTGTCAAACTACTTATGTTTGCAGTTAAAATTTACAATATGTATATTATATTGGACGAGATTTATTTAGTTCAAATAATTATGATTGTATTGGGTGAAAGAATTATAATTTTTAGCGAAATTGTTGTTTGATTTAAAAACGCATTTGTTTGAAATATTTATTTGGTAGAAACAACGTTTATTTGTGTCAAACTACTTATGTTTGCAGTTAAAATTTACAATATGTATATTATATTGGACGAGATTTATTTAGTTCAAATAATTATGATTGTATTGGGTGAAAGAATTATAATTTTTAGCGAAATTGTTGTTTGATTTAAAAACGCATTTGTTTGAAATATTTATTTGATAGAAACAACGTTTATTTGTGTCAAACTACTTATGTTTGCAGTTAAAATTTACAATATGTATATTATATTGGACGAGATTTATTTAGTTCAAATAATTATGATTGTATTGGGTGAAAGAATTATAATTTTTAGCGAAATTGTTGTTTGATTTAAAAACGCATTTGTTTGAAATATTTATTTGGTAGAAACAACGTTTATTTGTGTCAAACTACTTATGTTTGCAGTTAAAATTTACAATATGTATATTATATTGGACGAGATTTATTTAGTTCAAATAATTATGATTGTATTGGGTGAAAGAATTATAATTTTTAGCGAAATTGTTGTTTGATTTAAAAACGCATTTGTTTGAAATATTTATTTGATAGAAACAACGTTTATTTGTGTCAAACTACTTATGTTTGCAGTTAAAATTTACAATATGTATATTATATTGGACGAGATTTATTTAGTTCAAATAATTATGATTGTATTGGGTGAAAGAATTATAATTTTTAGCGAAATTGTTGTTTGATTTAAAAACGCATTTGTTTGAAATATTTATTTGGTAGAAACAACGTTTATTTGTGTCAAACTACTTATGTTTGCAGTTAAAATTTACAATATGTATATTATATTGGACGAGATTTATTTAGTTCAAATAATTATGATTGTATTGGGTGAAAGAATTATAATTTTTAGCGAAATTGTTGTTTGATTTAAAAACGCATTTGTTTGAAATATTTATTTGGTAGAAACAACGTTTATTTGTGTCAAACTACTTATGTTTGCAGTTAAAATTTACAATATGTATATTATATTGGACGAGATTTATTTAGTTCAAATAATTATGATTGTATTGGGTGAAAGAATTATAATTTTTAGCGAAATTGTTGTTTGATTTAAAAACGCATTTGTTTGAAATATTTATTTGGTAGAAACAACGTTTATTTGTGTCAAACTACTTATGTTTGCAGTTAAAATTTACAATATGTATATTATATTGGACGAGATTTATTTAGTTCAAATAATTATGATTGCATTGGGTGAAAGAATTATAATTTTTAGCGAAATTGTTGTTTGATTTAAAAACGCATTTGTTTGAAATATTTATTTGGTAGAAACAACGTTTATTTGTGTCAAACTACTTATGTTTGCAGTTAAAATTTACAATATGTATATTATATTGGACGAGATTTATTTAGTTCAAATAATTATGATTGTATTGGGTGAAAGAATTATAATTTTTAGCGAAATTGTTGTTTGATTTAAAAACGCATTTGTTTGAAATATTTATTTGGTAGAAACAACGTTTATTTGTGTCAAACTACTTATGTGTGCAGTTAAAATTTACAATATGTATATTATATTGGACGAGATTTATTTAGTTCAAATAATTATGATTGCATTGGGTGAAAGAATTATAATTTTTAGCGAAATTGTTGTTTGATTTAAAAACGCATTTGTTTGAAATATTTATTTGGTAGAAACAACGTTTATTTGTGTCAAACTACTTATGTTTGCAGTTAAAATTTACAATATGTATATTATATTGGACGAGATTTATTTAGTTCAAATAATTATGATTGTATTGGGTGAAAGAATTATAATTTTTAGCGAAATTGTTGTTTGATTTAAAAACGCATTTGTTTGAAATATTTATTTGATAGAAACAACGTTTATTTGTGTCAAACTACTTATGTTTGCAGTTAAAATTTACAATATGTATATTATATTGGACGAGATTTATTTAGTTCAAATAATAATGATTGTATTGGGTGAAAGAATTATAATTTTTAGCGAAATTGTTGTTTGATTTAAAAACGCATTTGTTTGAAATATTTATTTGGTAGAAACAACGTTTATTTGTGTCAAACTACTTATGTTTGCAGTTAAAATTTACAATATGTATATTATATTGGACGAGATTTATTTAGTTCAAATAATAATGATTGTATTGGGTGAAAGAATTATAATCTTTAGCGAAATTGTTGTTTGATTTAAAAACGCATTTGTTTGAAATATTTATTTGGTAGAAACAACGTTTATTTGTGTCAAACTACTTATGTTTGCAGTTAAAATTTACAATATGTATATTATATTGGACGAGATTTATTTAGTTCAAATAATTATGATTGTATTGGGTGAAAGAATTATAATTTTTAGCGAAATTGTTGTTTGATTTAAAAACGCATTTGTTTGAAATATTTATTTGGTAGAAACAACGTTTATTTGTGTCAAACTACTTATGTTTGCAGTTAAAATTTACAATATGTATATTATATTGGACGAGATTTATTTAGTTCAAATAATTATGATTGTATTGGGTGAAAGAATTATAATTTTTAGCGAAATTGTTGTTTGATTTAAAAACGCATTTGTTTGAAATATTTATTTGGTAGAAACAACGTTTATTTGTGTCAAACTACTTATGTTTGCAGTTAAAATTTACAATATGTATATTATATTGGACGAGATTTATTTAGTTCAAATAATTATGATTGTATTGGGTGAAAGAATTATAATTTTTAGCGAAATTGTTGTTTGATTTAAAAACGCATTTGTTTGAAATATTTATTTGGTAGAAACAACGTTTATTTGTGTCAAACTACTTATGTTTGCAGTTAAAATTTACAATATGTATATTATATTGGACGAGATTTATTTAGTTCAAATAATTATGATTGTATTGGGTGAAAGAATTATAATTTTTAGCGAAATTGTTGTTTGATTTAAAAACGCATTTGTTTGAAATATTTATTTGATAGAAACAACGTTTATTTGTGTCAAACTACTTATGTTTGCAATTAAAATTTACAATATGTATATTATATTGGACGAGATTTATTTAGTTCAAATAATTATGATTGTATTGGGTGAAAGAATTATAATTTTTAGCGAAATTGTTGTTTGATTTAAAAACGCATTTGTTTGAAATATTTATTTGGTAGAAACACCGTTTATTTGTGTCAAACTACTTATGTTTGCAGTTAAAATTTACAATATGTATATTATATTGGACGAGATTTATTTAGTTCAAATAATTATGATTGTATTGGGTGAAAGAATTATAATTTTTAGCGAAATTGTTGTTTGATTTAAAAACGCATTTGTTTGAAATATTTATTTGGTAGAAACAACGTTTATTTGTGTCAAACTACTTATGTTTGCAGTTAAAATTTACAATATGTATATTATATTGGACGAGATTTATTTAGTTCAAATAATTATGATTGTATTGGGTGAAAGAATTATAATTTTTAGCGAAATTGTTGTTTGATTTAAAAACGCATTTGTTTGAAATATTTATTTGGTAGAAACAACGTTTATTTGTGTCAAACTACTTATGTTTGCAGTTAAAATTTACAATATGTATATTATATTGGACGAGATTTATTTAGTTCAAATAATTATGATTGTATTGGGTGAAAGAATTATAATTTTTAGCGAAATTGTTGTTTGATTTAAAAACGCATTTGTTTGAAATATTTATTTGATAGAAACAACGTTTATTTGTGTCAAACTACTTATGTTTGCAGTTAAAATTTACAATATGTATATTATATTGGACGAGATTTATTTAGTTCAAATAATTATGATTGTATTGGGTGAAAGAATTATAATTTTTAGCGAAATTGTTGTTTGATTTAAAAACGCATTTGTTTGAAATATTTATTTGGTAGAAACAACGTTTATTTGTGTCAAACTACTTATGTTTGCAGTTAAAATTTACAATATGTATATTATATTGGACGAGATTTATTTAGTTCAAATAATTATGATTGTATTGGGTGAAAGAATTATAATTTTTAGCGAAATTGTTGTTTGATTTAAAAACGCATTTGTTTGAAATATTTATTTGATAGAAACAACGTTTATTTGTGTCAAACTACTTATGTTTGCAGTTAAAATTTACAATATGTATATTATATTGGACGAGATTTATTTAGTTCAAATAATTATGATTGTATTGGGTGAAAGAATTATAATTTTTAGCGAAATTGTTGTTTGATTTAAAAACGCATTTGTTTGAAATATTTATTTGGTAGAAACAACGTTTATTTGTGTCAAACTACTTATGTTTGCAGTTAAAATTTACAATATGTATATTATATTGGACGAGATTTATTTAGTTCAAATAATTATGATTGTATTGGGTGAAAGAATTATAATTTTTAGCGAAATTGTTGTTTGATTTAAAAACGCATTTGTTTGAAATATTTATTTGATAGAAACAACGTTTATTTGTGTCAAACTACTTATGTTTGCAGTTAAAATTTACAATATGTATATTATATTGGACGAGATTTATTTAGTTCAAATAATTATGATTGTATTGGGTGAAAGAATTATAATTTTTAGCGAAATTGTTGTTTGATTTAAAAACGCATTTGTTTGAAATATTTATTTGGTAGAAACAACGTTTATTTGTGTCAAACTACTTATGTTTGCAGTTAAAATTTACAATATGTATATTATATTGGACGAGATTTATTTAGTTCAAATAATTATGATTGTATTGGGTGAAAGAATTATAATTTTTAGCGAAATTGTTGTTTGATTTAAAAACGCATTTGTTTGAAATATTTATTTGGTAGAAACAACGTTTATTTGTGTCAAACTACTTATGTTTGCAGTTAAAATTTACAATATGTATATTATATTGGACGAGATTTATTTAGTTCAAATAATTATGATTGTATTGGGTGAAAGAATTATAATTTTTAGCGAAATTGTTGTTTGATTTAAAAACGCATTTGTTTGAAATATTTATTTGGTAGAAACAACGTTTATTTGTGTCAAACTACTTATGTTTGCAGTTAAAATTTACAATATGTATATTATATTGGACGAGATTTATTTAGTTCAAATAATTATGATTGCATTGGGTGAAAGAATTATAATTTTTAGCGAAATTGTTGTTTGATTTAAAAACGCATTTGTTTGAAATATTTATTTGGTAGAAACAACGTTTATTTGTGTCAAACTACTTATGTTTGCAGTTAAAATTTACAATATGTATATTATATTGGACGAGATTTATTTAGTTCAAATAATTATGATTGTATTGGGTGAAAGAATTATAATTTTTAGCGAAATTGTTGTTTGATTTAAAAACGCATTTGTTTGAAATATTTATTTGGTAGAAACAACGTTTATTTGTGTCAAACTACTTATGTGTGCAGTTAAAATTTACAATATGTATATTATATTGGACGAGATTTATTTAGTTCAAATAATTATGATTGCATTGGGTGAAAGAATTATAATTTTTAGCGAAATTGTTGTTTGATTTAAAAACGCATTTGTTTGAAATATTTATTTGGTAGAAACAACGTTTATTTCTGTCAAACTACTTATGTTTGCAGTTAAAATTTACAATATGTATATTATATTGGACGAGATTTATTTAGTTCAAATAATTATGATTGTATTGGGTGAAAGAATTATAATTTTTAGCGAAATTGTTGTTTGATTTAAAAACGCATTTGTTTGAAATATTTATTTGATAGAAACAACGTTTATTTGTGTCAAACTACTTATGTTTGCAGTTAAAATTTACAATATGTATATTATATTGGACGAGATTTATTTAGTTCAAATAATTATGATTGTATTGGGTGAAAGAATTATAATTTTTAGCGAAATTGTTGTTTGATTTAAAAACGCATTTGTTTGAAATATTTATTTGGTAGAAACAACGTTTATTTGTGTCAAACTACTTATGTTTGCAGTTAAAATTTACAATATGTATATTATATTGGCCGAGATTTATTTAGTTCAAATAATTATGATTGTATTGGGTGAAAGAATTATAATTTTTAGCGAAATTGTTGTTTGATTTAAAATGCTATATTTTAAGGTTTCAAAAAAATGGTTTTCATTAAACAAATTATTTGTTTGTTGATGGAATTAATGTGGACCTATTATTGACAAGAACTTTTTGGAGGGTGCAGTAAGCAAAATCTCGTGTCACCTCCTTTCTGGATGCCGCACATTCGCGACCAGTGATTAGTCTTCCCAGACCTAGATATAGTCAAGTTAGGATTGTAAAGTGTACGCAGATTCGGAATCGGAACTTGAACCTGCATGTTCTACACTCCCGATCACACAGCATTTTTAGCAATTTAGCCAGACGCATGACATCAACTCAGCGGTAGGCTTTCATCAGTCTACTATTTATACTGAAGGTATGGCCGAACTGCGAGGAGATAGTTTACAGCGCCTTCTAGCAATACAGTTGGATGAGGTATTTACACTAAAAGCATTTATTTAAATCAAAATATGATTTCTTTGACGGAAGTAAACTTATTTTGAAGCCAAAGAGAAAATATTACTTTCAATAAAAACAATGTATAAAGATTCACCTTGTATATTAAAAAAACACCTTGTATACGGTGCTATAAAATCTGTACTGTTCCTTTTGACCAAACCCAAACAATGTTTTTACCTACTAATTTGTATACACCTTTCATTTCACATTAAATAGACCCGATATTATCAGACATGTTCCATTGCCTTACAACATAAGTACCAACCTTTAGTGACAACATTGGCTCGAAAAGTTCTATTATTGCAAATACGGTATGTTTTCAATCTTCATAATATAAACACTTCATTTTTTAAAGAAATACTTAAAATTTTCTTTATTATTGGAAAGATATATTTATTTTGTCTCATATCCAAATTCCAAATTGATGTAGATATTTTGTAACCAGTACATACATAACTTTAATGAAGAATATTTTCTGAGAAAGCGAAGAATTTTCCATAAGATGCAAACTTTCCAGGACGCACTGTATATTTCCACAAATCGGCAAAAATATTAGAACGATCAAAATGATGACCCGGTTACATTATTTAAGTGAGTGTTGCCGTGTTTCTCTGGCGGAAAAGTGAAAGGTAAACAAAAAGCAAACAGTCATCAATGTCGCCTATTGTTACGAGGTTCCGTGTAATATAATTAATATCCAACTGAATTCTTTTCTATTACACAACAGTTTCCCATTTAGAACTATATAATGATCTAAACGCCTACCGAATGGACCGTCTATTAGCATAATCTTTGGGACAATAGAATGGCATTTGGGAAATTTAACAATAAATTTTATCCATTGCCAAAAGTATTATTTGCGATAGCGCTACATTGCTACCCAAAAGTTTTTTGTTTGAATATGTATTAAGAATAGTGCGCAGATTTACCAATCATTAGTCATGTAGACATTTTGAGAAATGTATTAGGTGTCGTAGGTATCTCCCATAGAAAGCGGAAATAAAGCATAATAATAAATATTGTTTAAAAAGACTCCTTTTATTCAATGTGGAATATTTTAAGCTTATCATTAGTATACCTATAAAAGTAGGCATCCAGCTAAACAAATCTATAGACCGTAATATCAGAAATAAGAATAATGTAAAATTATCCTTGTGGTTTTAAAGATGCAGTCACCGGACAAAAAATCCTGACCTCCAAAATGTTTTCCAAATGTTGCAAAACTTCTGTAGTCTTTCATCATGATTATTTCGACATGTTGTAAAAAGAGTCATCAAGATTTTCACATGTTAGCACATGTTAGAAATTTAGAAAAAGAAATTGTTACAGCATATTATCTAGGGAGAACCAACTAGTGGTCTACGTTCGAGACACCTGTGGAGTAAGTAAGGAACTTGGTCGAGTTCTCTGGTACTCTCTTCCAAAGATTTTTCTATTGCTGCTTCGTTCATCCGAATACCCGCACATTTGTAACAGATAAACAACAAATGCACGTTTTGCAACATAAAGAATGCTTATTTTATAAATTTTGTACCGCTATCCTTGCGGTGATTTAGTCTTTTGATCTTGACGGGATTAATGAATTAATTTAGATTGTTATTTTATTAAGATAGTAACCAGTAATGAATAAATAAAATTCAACAGAAATTAAACTTGCATAACTTATACATAATAAGCTTGGTGCAATAATATTTTTCGATAAACGACAGCGCACAAAAAATACAAATTCTATATGCTAACTAGGTGGACGTGGCATCGAATTGATATTGAATTGATATTGTTCGACTCTGCATGATCCTGAGGGGTCGACTTCCTTTAGCAACTCGAGGTTTGATGAACAAATTATACCAATATTGATTTAGTTACAATTTTTCCATTTGTTTAGCTATTGTACATAACGCCGATTTACACGATTGTAAGAATTATGTGGCTCATGTCATGAAACCTTTGTTCGAGTTTCAGGGAAATATGGTTGCTGTTATGAATCCATCGTCTCCTAATAACTTTGTAGGTTGACACCAACTCCAGTGACTGACTGTTTCCTAAATTCTTACTCCAAGTCCAGAGCTCGGGATTTGCACAACACATTTATTTAGTCGGACTCGCATTAATAACAAATTATTAAAATAGTATATTGTAATAATCACATTAATCATTTGTTTATACTAATGCTTTAAAAATGATCAAAATCATTCAACGAAATGACCACTCAAATTGGTGGCAGCGCGGATCCTGGTGACGTTACGATCTCCCTTTACCCCTCGAACTGAGAAATCTCGGATAACCTTACATCTTTGATAGCCTGACTCTCTTTATAGACCTTGATCCTGAACAGCTTTTATTAAGGATGCTCGCAATCCTGCGGGATCAAGACTCTTTGACAACTACACTTGCTTTCAGTACTTTAAACCATCTTGACAGATTCACAAGAGTGTTTTGCGACTGTTGTGAAATGAACTTTTCGAAAAAATCATGGTATTTTCAATATGTTTAGATAAACGAGAATCCACAAAAAAGAAACAAATTTATGTCAAAGGAAATGTGGATATTAGGTAAGTAAAAATCTACTGTTTTGTAGATAAATGAATGTATGTGCTGGTATGAAACGGGTCAACTCCTCACTCATCACGATGTTAATGTTGATTGCTAGTGACCAGCATTACGGGGTTCGAGAAAAAAGTTCAGTTTCTAATAAATAGAATATTCTGGAGATAAAATACGTATATTCCAAAATATACAGTGAGCGCGTAAAGTATGGAAACATGACAAAATCTCAAGAACGGTTTGCTATTTAAAAAAATCCTCGAACACGTGGATTTATAATTATTAAAATACACCTTATGATATCAAATTCATTTTTTACCTTCAATTGTTTTTAACATATGACGTCATCGACATTTCTTTTAAATGACAACCCTATATTTTGTTTAATGAATTGGCCAGATCTTGTAATTGTCTTAATGGTAGGATAATATTTTTATGGCCACATAAGAAAATTTTCGAGAAAAAGACAATTGAAGGTTACGAAATAAAAGTGACAAAATCTCCGGAACGGCTCGACCGAATTTATAAAAATTTTGGAATTAAGTACTCACTGGCGTTATTATAGTTGATGCAACGTTTACAGTTTCTGAGATATAACCTCCAACTTTTGAATTTGAAATAGAACACCCTGTATATTTTGACATTTTCTGTTATAGTCTTGATTATTATATCAAAAACATCTAGAAATTAACAAAAATCTTTATTACTTAGGTCTAAAAATTAACAAAAAAATATGGGTAACAGAACATTATTACATTTTCTACTGCAACTACTCTAATTGGTTTATGACGATTCTCAACCATTGACAATAACACATTATTTTAAATTTGATCGGTTTATTTTTTGTTGTTGTTACTTTTTATTATTAATTTTTTCTTTGTTTGATTTTTAGACCTAACTAATAAAGGTTTTTGTGAATTTCTAGATTTTTTGATATAATACTGTAACAACATTCAATGGGCAGTGGAAGACTGTAGCAGAAAATGTCAAAATATACAGGGTGTTCTATTTCAAATTCAAAAGTTTGAGGTTATATCTCAGAAACTGTACATATTGCATCAACGATAAGAACGCCAGTGACTTCACATGGTTGCAAAATACTTAATTCCAAAATTTCGTTAAATTCGGTCGAGCCGTTTCGGAGATTTTGTCACATTTATTTCATAACCTTCAATTGTCTTTCTCTCGAAAATGTTTCTGATGTTAGGCCATAAAAATGTTATCCTACCATTAAGACAATTAAAAGATCTGTCAAATTCATTAAAGAAAATCTGATGTGGCCAGGCACATGACTGTACCTAAAATTAATAGTTTAGCTGCATGAGATTCTATTTGATCGAGATTGGCCGTGTCTGCATTAAAATAAAACTAGTTGAACTAGTCAGATATCTGGATTAAAGCTGCGTTCGGATATTGTACTCCGTTGACACCGGGTACACCGTCCAAATGACACTTACGTGTTATTGGGTGTAAAAAGTGTAACGGTGTACAATATCCGAACGCAGCTTAAATTAACAGTAGGTATTGTCAAAGCATTAGCGTTTTACAGTACCTACTGTCATTAGAATCAAAATATCTGACACATCCTGGCTACTAGTTTTAATGCAGTACGCCGAGTACGCCCGATCTCGATGAAATAAAATTTGCTCATGCAGCTAAACTATTGATTGTACCAAAAACATATCATAGTCATAAATTATTCAGAATTTCCTCTACTTTAAATTATTATCTAACTATTTCGACGCAATTCCAGAAATGGCGGCTTATTTGGAAAATCTTTCAAAAATGCTAAGACTAAACCTCCAGTTCCTTTGCACCCTTTTCAACAGAAAGCTTTTCAGCTCTAAGTTTGGTCCTTAAACTTCTAAATATGAAGTTTCGTCCCGATACCTTTAGTAGTTTCTCCGGAACCGTCGTCACAAAAAACGGGTACACACACACATTTTTTGTATCTTGGTCAAAAATGTTCAGGGGACTGAAAAAGACGTATTTCCGCTAAAATCTCAAATTTCTTTTGGCACGATTACAATAGTTTACATACTACGTATGATACAGTAAAAATATAGGGTTATCATTTAAAAAGATGCTGATGTCATCTGTTAAAAACAATTGAAGGTAAAAAAATTAATTTCATATCGTAAGGTGTATTTTGATAATTATAAATCGACGTGTTCGAGGATTTTTTCAAATAGTAAGCCGTTCTTGAAATTTTGTCATGTTTCCATTCTTTACACGCTCACTGTATAACCATTTATAGTGTGTTCCACTCTGTATATGTTATGCTGTAAAATGGACAGAACCTTCCATTCTCTGCTGATCAATCTTTTTCATTTCCTATAAACTAAACTACCACATTATGAAAAGTTACTTCTGAGAGATTATCTGGGAATGCGAAGAATTTCAAATCGATGCAAATTATACAATTTTATTGCTGCGACGAACTGAAACAACATTTAAATGCAGACTGTATCATAAAACGATAACAAGTGTATTGCTTCAGTTGACATTTACTACCGCACAGTATTGGGCCTATCATAAAAGTTTCGAGATATTTTTGTTTCTTTTAATTGCTAATTTATCTTTCGCGATGTGCTTAACGGAACACTGTTACCTTGAATATAACGTAAGCGCAATGTCGACCGATAAAATTTAAAATTACTAATTTCCAACAATATAAACAAGTATATGCTCAATTTCTTAATATCCACATTAAGAAAATACGATACATGGTATAATATTATGTATTAATAACGGTACATAAAATCACCACTTTTTAATTTGTTACTGTTGAGCGCCATCTGTGTTGCAGATCAGAAATTAAAATGTTGTTTCTACCAGAAGCTATGGGATTTCTGTCGGTGAGAATTGGTCTACACAAGTTTCAGCAGTATTCTCATAGATAGCGCTTTTATCAGAGACTATTATAATATTAATATTATAATATTAATATGATAATATTAATATTATAATATTAATATGATAATATTAATATTATAATATTAATATTGTCAATAACATTGGAAATACCGTATGTAGATTCAATAAATTAATATATTATTGGGACAATTATTGTTGTCTTAACTTTACTTTTACTTACTTTAAGTTATTTATTTCAGTGTCATGCATTAAAAAATAATATTGTAAAAATGCCGTTTTATTACAATAGATATGTAATAAAAATACATACATGTCCGTGGGAAGTCCTGAGCATCTCACTTATCTGAAGAAATACACGTTTAAATTATGATAAATTTGCGAAACTTTGTGCTGAATATTTTAGACATTATGAACAAAATAATAGATATCAAATAATGTATGACATCTGATGTCGGTTAGTGCATTGTAGGCAATATTTATTTAATAGATAAAAGTCGCGATCAACAATAAATTCTTCTAATTCCTGATTTTATCAGATAAAGTAGAACTTGAACAAATTTGCAGATACGACCTCTAAGTACGGCAGTGTAATAAACATACATTTTACTATCTCAATTTTCTTTCTAAAGTCACTCTTTATAAATAGTTTTGGACATCTGCTCTAAAATATCCATTATCAGTCAGAGTTTTGACTTAACATACAGGCTGGTCGAAAACGAGCTAACGTGTAATTTTCGCTAAATAATGCATGAAGTACTGTTTCCTACAAGTTAAACCGCCACTTGTAAGACTTGCACCAAAGAGAACAAAATAAAATGTGTCGTCACATGCAAATTAAAAAATAATTTTAATGCCATAGTCTTGTAGCATTTCCTTTCTAATTCCCGATTCCAAAATTTTGATTACTATCATTCTTAATTGCAAATAATATCAAATAAAATTTTCAGTCAAGAGTCAGAAGTTGTAAATTATCTCTAGTTTTTGAGAAATTCTATGCCAAAAGTGTACAGAACGTTTAGTGTTTGATTTCCTCAAAAGCTGGAGTCAATTCATCATTGAAAACAACAAACATATGTAGACTAGGGCTAAAGACACGGTACAAATTTCTATTTAATCATATTTTCAAAGATATTACGTAAATTCAAGCATTTCTTCGAAAAACTAATTTTTTATGTTGTGAAGATTGTAAACATACCAGATTCGCAATAATTGAACGTTTCAATCCAATGTTATGTTGCGTTATGTATAGCTATGCTATCTTATGTATAACATTTCTGATAATTTCGGGGCAACTTAATGTGAAATGAAAGGTGTAATAAAAGTAGTAGGTAATGACATTTGTTTTCTTTTGGTAAAAAGGAACAGTAGAGATTTTATAGCATTGTATACAGAATGACTTTCATAGTATCCAGAGTGAAATTTGTTTTTTGCTGTTTTTACTCAAAAAAGCAGTGGAAATATTATTGGAAATATACAAGTTGATCATTTCCGGTGTAACAGGAAGTTACCGAAAACTCAAAATATTTTAGTTGAGACGGTCGCGTTCAACAATATAAGTCCACAAATTTTCAATCTCTCCTTTCATTTGGTTCTCCATATACTTTTAATGGCAGTGATTCCCAAACTTTTCCTAGTCGCGGCGCCCTTTTTTCAATTAACATACTTCCATGGCGCCCTACTCTAAGTAAAAGGATGGCTATTAGTAAGAGATAACAATAAAAAAAACTCGTGTTTCTTTATTCGTTTTTAAACTTTATTAATATTAAATTTAATTAGGATTTATTTATAATTAATGTGATGGATGAGTCTGCTAAGCACTGCACATTTTTTCAAATCGTGGAGATAAACTGAATACGGCCTCCCCGTCTATACTTGCTTTTTACTACAGCGGCTGCCCAAAACCCTGATGCTTCGCACAAATACGAAGCCGAAAATCACGTAGAAGGGGATATTAATCGTTTATTGAAATCCAAAACTCTGTCAATCCCACGCTGCCAAATTTTGTTTTCAAACTATTATCACAAGAAAAGATTCTCTTCTTCTGCTGAAGTAAATTCAGACGGAACTAGTGTTGAATGGATTTTGAATACACGCAAACTTATCGAACTTTCATTTGGAACATATTTTTCTACGCAGATAATTAGCTATGATAAGTGCTCCTCAACCACGGTTTTTATATCTTGGGAAAGATCACATTCATTTGACGTCAAAAATTGCGGTAATATTAAGAAACAATCTTTATCTGCATCTTTATTCAATTTTCTTCTCCATACTTTTTTATATATACACTTTTTTATAGAAGCTTTCCGTTGATTTCAAAATGCGCATGTTGCTGCAGAGAGACATTAAGGAAATCCAGCTTTTCAAAAATGTTGCATAAATATTACAGTTTTATTAAAAAATCAGCACTAGCAAAATATTCTGCATCTTTGCATACCTCTTCTTTAAGGGAAATAAATGTCTGGCGGCAATTCAAAGGTACTTAAACATTACCTCGAGAGAGCCATCCTGCACTGCTATATTATAACGTAAATATGAGTGTTCGACACCCATATCCTCCCACAGTTCTTTTTAAACCTTTCTTTCAATGGACGATATTTTAGTAAATTTACTACATTTACCACACATTGAAACACCTGATTCAGTGGAGGACTCAGATTAGGGATGTTCGATACGATACGATATTTCTAAGTACCGGTACTTTACATTTCGATACCCGATATTTTGTACCGGTACTATAACATCCAATACGGTACGATACGATACGTTTTTGGACGATATTGTATCGCGATATTTGTTGTTGCCAACAACTAGCGTACTGTAGCGGCAAACCAATATAAGTTTATTTTACAAGTGACACTGATTACAACGAAGGAATTTGTATTTGTCTTCTTTTACAGTGTCAGTAAACGATCAGGGAAATTCCGACTAAAATTTAACCTAACTTTGGTGTGCAAATCTTTGAGTGCGAAAGTCATTAAATCCGTTAGCCCTAGTGCTTTTTACAAGCGAAATACATACAAACATGCCACGTTCGTCGAGTAGGATATTAAAACAAGTTGGGTGGAAAATGCGAACTTTGTAACACTGACGTTAAAATTGCGGAATTTACGACAAACATGAAAAAAAAAACACTTTCAGCGGGGACATCCAACATACAGATTAGAAACAAAGAAAACACTGATGGTTCTGTGGGTGGTACCATGGTGAAACAAATAGTTCCGTATGTGATAATATAGCAGCGTTTAATATTTTCTTCGGAAAAATACATTCATAATGCATTTATATATTTTGTACAAAATCATAATTAAAAAGCCCATTAATTTCTGGAAAACACTGGTGGTGCCATGGTGAATCAAGTAGTTCCTATATCATGGGTGGTACGATACTTTACATATTCCTATACTTTTAAGGCGAGAGTTGTCCAGTGTTATTTTGACAATTGTTAAATTTTTGCGGTTTTTTGACGTACTTGACATCTATCATTTGGCATGTATTATGAACATTCTATTGATAATAAATGTACATGCCAACTCTGGCTGAAAATACAGTATAATGAATGATCTCATTTTTCAGCATTGTGAAACATTTGTAATCTTTTTCTACAATAACAAAAAAATAATAGAATTAGATGATAGATATCGGATAATCGGTGCTGCACTTGAATTGCGACCATATAAACTATTTTGTTACGTTTTATGTAGGAGGCAAAAAAAGCAGCCAATAGGACCAATGCAATAGTATATAATACATATGATAGCAAAAGATAATCTACCTTAAGCACTACAGAGAAAGAAAGTTTCAAATATTTAATAAAAACCGCATCATATTTATTCTACTGTACATTATTTTTTTCATATAATTACAATAAAAAGACTCTTTGGCCTTTGCAGATTGTTTATTTCTCTAAGTAACTTATACGGCTTTGGATTACTTGACGTAAGTTATAGTTTTTCTATTGTGTATGTAATGTTTTTAAATTTTATAATTTATGACCTTGAGTGATGTAACTATAATTGTAGATTTTAAGCTGATGATGATCTTTGATCGAAACCGGTATCGAAATAAACAATCTGCAAAGGCCAAAGAGGTTTTTTATTGTAATTATATGAAACTGCACCTTTGAATATGGACTACTTCAAGTACATTATTTTATTTCAATGTGTGTAGGTATCTGCCGCTACGCAAAATATTTTTTTTTATTCGGAATTACGACTTAAAAAATGTCCCGGTACCGATGTACCGGTACTTTGTGCTCCGGTATGGTACAGAACCGGTACATTTGATACGATACAATACGATACGCGATACCGGTACAGCAAGGTGGACCGGAACATCCCTAACTCAGATGCTTTGACGCAAGCACTTCTGTATAAATAATAGTGTGTATCGAAAAAACGTTATTTTGGAAATTCCAAATTTCAAGTGGATAAAAAAGTATCTCTATGGACCCACATATACCACAAAATAATTGGCCCATTTGAAAAATATTTTGGTCTCCCGCAGGAGGCCTAAAGTTTGAATTTTCTTTAAAAATTCGAATTTGTTCATATTTTTTTAATGAAAGATTACGAGATTATTCTTCGTCAAAGCCCACATGGATGCACATAATAAAATATTTAATGATAAATAAACTTTTATCAATAATTAAACATATTTTTTAAATTATAAAAAATGGTCATTTTTCTAACAGTTCTATGAATCTAAATAAACTGCAGGCGATCTAAATCTTATTGTCAAACATTTCCTATTTGATAAAGCAAAATCACTTAATTTTCAATAAAACAATCGAATTTTTAAAGAAAATTATAATATTTAGCCCTCTTGCGGGAGACCTAAATATTTTGCTCGGCCATTTTTCTTTGTGGTATAAAAAAAAAACGTATTTAGGACAATTCAAGTTGTTTTCAGATATGCATCTCGAACAAGTTCTGAGCCTTCGCTCCTGCAGTCATATTTTTACAAAACAGAAGATCTTTAATATTATTAAATACATCTATACATCTTTATTATTATCCGTAGCCCCATCTAACTGCAATCCAAATTCAACTCCTTTATATTGTTTAATTAATTGATCTTTGATATTATCTTCCGCCATTTGATGTATTCTTTGACTGATTGTGTTGCACTTGGAATTAAAAAACTTTTACAATACTTCGCGGCGCCCGTTGTAGACGCCGCGGCTCCCCGGGGAGCCGCGGCGCACAGTTTGGGAATCACTGCTGTATAGTCCTAATAGCTTACAAAAATCTACATTAGATACAAGAGATGTGAAAGTGCCACTAAAATTAGAATACCTACATTAATTATTTTATCACAACTCTTTAAATAGCACACGATAGAGTTTTTCTCCTTGACCATGTAAATCATAATTTTGCACCTCCGCCATTTTGGACTATGTTCATGTATTTTATGCGGTTGGATTGCTTATGTGCTATTTCTTTAACGTTTAAAAGCATACGTTATTATTTTGTCCCAACAATTTCAGGAGAAAGCTGCTGAAACACAGATTTTGATCATAAAGAAAATGCATTCTGATGATTTTAACATATAAAGAAGAAGCAACTTTCTTCTCTTAGATGGCTCGTATAAGCAAGGTATATTGTATTAGTAGTATGTTTGTAATGTAAAGTAGCTTCTTTCTGTTTGTTGTTTGTACGTTGTTGTATTAATTTGATCTATTGATTATAGTAGTCGTTCTCCGTACTTTACATATTATAAATATACATGTTGCGCGCCTATAGACATAAAACACTCACTCCATAAAAGTCCAGGCAGATAATGCCATTGACCAGAACTGATTACAAATTAATTATGTTTATTTTTTTTATGTCGACATTTCGTCGAAGGTTAAGCTCGTAGGAAGAACTATATTAGCAAATACAACAAAGATCTATTAATTTTATGATTGTCCGAATGGCATCCCAGGCATAAATGTCAGCTGAAGCAGACACTTGTTATAATTTTAAGGATGTGATGATATCGGCTATATTTAAATATATTTTTTATAAACGCTGCCATAAAATGAAATAATTTGCATTCATATTAAAATTCCTCACATTCCTAAACAATCTTATACAAGTTACTTCCCGAAATGTAGATAAATAACTGTTATTTCCAATGTTTCCCGTGGATTTGGGGTTGACTTTTTATGTCAGATGTCAAAGATTCTGTCAATTGATTCTTCCAACTTTTGGTATTTAGGAAACTAATTCATTCTTTTGTTCCTTGGGGATAATGAATTAGTAAATAAATTAGTAAATAAACCCGGGTTTATTTATACCAATTGAAATACGCGAATAAATTTAAATATTAATGAGATTTGGTCGGTAGTCTCTAGCGCAATTATGGGAGAATTATGGCGACAAAAGGTGTGAAACTATTTTTTAATTATTGCTAATTTATTAACGCTAATTAACGTACATAACTTTAAATCTCTTCGATTAATTAAATGAGGCGCATCATCGCTAAATGTTATTTCGTTAGTCTCCCAGGGTTATTGCAATATTGCAATGTAGTAATTAGCGTGTGTTTAATAAAAATGTGGTGTCAAAATATAGGCATTTTTCAAACATGGACCACCGTGAAGCGGTGACCAACAGATCATTAAAATTTTGAAGTTTTTATTACACCACTGTTTAACCATTTCTTTGGCAACATTTCTTTATTTCGGTTGACCACCCTCTGCTTTCAAGGTATAAGCGTTTTCAACATATGTACTACCGTGTAGTTGGCCCTCCATGATTCGAATTTTCAAGATCTTATTAGATACCGTGGTACCCACAGTATTTTCATACAAACACTTTTTTTATGCTTTCATGCAAGGCGATTCCGAAGCCTTATTGGCCGGGTGCGCAATGCAAGCGCCCCTACAGTAGTGACGGGCAAAACCGTTCCTCTTTCGGAACGTACCCAACGTTATCGTACCGGAAAAATCACGTTCCAAAATCACGTGATTTCGGAACGATTGGCGCGGCGCGTGATTTCGGAACGGTTCAGGTACAAAGCTCACTGCGCCAATTGTCGTTAATGGTGACATTCGTTGCGTTGCAGAAAGTTGGAAATTAGCCAATTCGATTTGATTTTCAATTTCTCAGTATGGCTACTCAAAACAACAAATTATACGCATTTCACACTTATGGATACATATTTTTTGGGAAGTATTTATATAGGATTTCCTGTCTGTACTCCGTGTATAGATAAAATACTTACATATTTTGTTTATTACCACGGTTATAGAAAAATGTGGTATTTATATCTAATAACAAATATTAGACGAAATTAGGGAGAACATTATACCTACACTTACCGTGCTGCTATTTTACAGGACGAATACAATTTACGAGAAAAGTACTATAATTAACTCCTATATGCTGTATGGATTTTTCTTGTATATTCCCTAAAATACAAAGAACTTCTGGGTGAAAGTCCGATCAAGATTTATTGGGTAGTTATATCGAAACAAAAAATTTTGTAGGTAAACTTTTTTTTCCGTGAATAAACAATTTTTATATTCCTACTTATTTCACGTCCACTCCCCCTCTCTGTACGAAGTAGTATTATCTACGTATTATAACGTGGTCAGTTATTCTTACAAAATAATTAATAATAATAATAATAATAATGTCTTTATTACAATAAACCAAAAATAATTACAATACAATCCCACTCAAGTAGGCGAAGTCCAGGTCCATGCAAGAAATTATAGTAAGTGCGTACTAACTATCGGAACGTTTCGGAACGTGATGTAAAAGGAACGTTCCAAAATCACGTCACGGAAATCACGGCTCAGCAGGGGTAGGCGGTAGTATGTCTATGTCCACGAGGCCTAAATGGTGCAGATTGCTAATAAATGTTACAGTTATCTGTAGTGTATAAGTGGTCCGATCAAATTTATATTATTTATTACAATATTGCATTTGTTAATATTTTTCCTGTATTATTACAGTTGATAACGTAACACTTATTGTGTCTCCTTATGATTATTTTTACCAACGATATGTTATTAGTTCTGACGGATTGGAACACAACATAATGCGCCGTGAACTACTGCGTGTAGGCAGGTATTTCTCCGCTACGGGCGGTTAGATCGTTTCTCAAGTCCCCTCCACGGTGTATGCACAGGCATTCATGCAGCAGGGATGGGCAAATGGTTCGGAAATTCGGAGATATGGTCAAGCATGGTCGCTCGCTTGCGGAAAATGGTCAAACCTCAAAATTGCGAATTTTCAACTGATTATGGTAGTGCAATGACGGGATAGGTAACGGATGGGTAACGGTCATGTAATCGTCAAAGTCACATAGACGGCTGTAATTCAAATTTAGTAGCGATTTAGAAAATTCCAAAATATGGTCAATAATGGCCATTTTATAGTGGAAAATGTTGAAACTTCAAAATTGCGAATAGTCAACTTTTTACTATTATAAATCGCAATTACGTACATATTTCAAAGGAAAGTAACTGGCTAAATCCCTTGATCCCTACCAACAAACTAATAGCGATTACCAAATTTCAAAAACATAGTCAAACATGATCAGTCAATTGCTCCTGAAAATGACCATACGTCCAAATAGCGGAATGTCAAGTATTACCAGCAGGAATGAAATATTAAAACCTAGCATTGGCAACAACTTTGGGTGCAATATCTCGAAAGCGGAAGCTGATCAAACAAAATGAAAAATGGTCAAACGGTGGTGTAATAAAAACTTGAAAATTCCATTGATGGGGACAGCTTCACGGTAGTCCTAATTTAAAATATCCCTATACCTCGAAAACGGGGAGTGATCAGACGAAATAAAAACAATGCACGAACGTGGTAAAACAAATGGTCAACCGATGGTGTAATAAATACTTGATAACAACCATATCAATTCGCCACGTTTTGTTTTCTGATTTAAGCCAACATCGGAATGTGTCAAAAATATATAGTAATGAATAAAACTTTGCACAAATGTTAGGTTTGCCGTTTAAAAATTTGGTAATCTTTTATTCAATTTGATAATTTTCTCATTGAACTGTAAAGATGGTCATCAAAATTCAAACGTCTGACAATTCATGATACCATGAGAAACAAATGACATTTTAGTGGTCAGGTTCCTCATCCTGTTTTTGTTTTTTAAGGTAGCTCAGTTTTACTTAAAACTGTGTATCTAAAAAATGCGGATATTGCGGATATTTCAAAGTCGTCTGGTAATTTTAATGAATTTGTTTACAAAGTGATGTAAAATTATCAAAATCGATTATAGATTGCAAAAGTTATCAAACATTATTCTACGAATTTAAAATTCTAAAGTTTTACCTGTAATAGGGTATTTGACTGTATTAAAAATATGGCTTGTATTATAGTCATCCTAATAGATTACAGTTTAATTAAAAAAAAATATGCTTTATTTCTATTAAAAACCAAAATTAAAATTGAATTTTATTCACGTCCTATCACGTGAAAACGCTCTGTAATTGTCTCAGTCTCCAGTGACGTCATTCGTTAGTACGCTTAGAGCGCGGTCGGTTTGTCAGGGTAGGGTATGGCGAGAGCAATGCTCAGATAACCTGGGTCGGCTGTCTCTCTCTTATATGCAGATAAACGCCGTATGACGTTAGTCCGCCTATTATGCAGCGCGTCACTCTCACCGTACCCTACCCGATTATCCGAACGCTTATGCTTTGTTCTTATGTTCTTATGCTTCTCCCGTTTGAATTTAATAGCACTAAACTGCCATGTAAGCATAACTTTGTAGGTTAGGTTAGCCGTAACCTTAAGCTGTCAGATCAGATAATACCTGGTTCGAAAATACGATAGATAACTTATTCTAGTCAGTTTTACTTATGCCGAAGCAATCTTCACAACAAAAAACACTTGTATTGGCCGCTATTTATTTCACTTGGATTTCTACGAGCCAGCCACTTTCTTCGCAGTTTCAAATCTTGCGGAACAGCTACAATTGGTTTATCCGCAGTTTTTATTGACGTATTTCTGCATTGTGGATTTATACACCATTTATAACCCATGTTTATGTAGAAAATATTGTGAAAACAACATATCATACAGCACAATTACCAAACGGCGACGATGCCGATGCTGACAGACCATATGGGCCGATTTGACATCTACTATCGTGTGACGTGACACAACAGAAAGTATCGTTTTGGCGGGACTTTTTGTGATTCAATTTTTAACGCTGATTTTTATGAAATATTGAGGAAATAATTATGAAAAATAATGCATATACAATGTAAAGTGAAGGAATAAACACACTAAAATGTTTTCCAATACTAGTCAGATACCCTATTGTGTCTCTTTTACCAACATTCAGATAATTGGATCTATAAAAAAAGCACAATGTAACGAATTGATATTGCTTTTCAACTGTGTACTTTGATAAACTCCCCAAGTTCCTTAATTACTCCACAGAGTGTCTCAAACTGAAACCAGCAAAATAGTAGTTATAATATACAATCTGTATAGTTTGTCATATTTATTTCTACCCTGTGTAAGATGTAGTATCATTTATGTAAAAACGGACGATAATGTAATAATAACAACGATGTCGAAGAAGATTTCTTTTGCATGTTCTTTTGTATGGGTTTCCAAGTATTGCACCCTCGAAGGTAAGGATCCACAAGTGCCTATTGACTGGTACTATTTTTGATTGTGTGCTTGCTAGAAAGAGCACTGCGGGACCTGCGCTTATCAAAAACTATAACTACTACTAGTATACTATTCCTTATGAAGAAATTCCTACTTATTATAACGCTTAATTTATTAGATAATAAATTTTGGATGGCATAGTTCACGCACGCTTGGTGAGTCCGATCATCGGTCATCAAGGATCTCTGATACAACAAAATATTAGCACTATTAGTGACGACTAACCACCCGTATAGATAACGTTATAAATGATGAACGCCTTGTGGTAGAGGAACAGTTAATTCACATCTTTGACACGGTTCACAACAATGAAAGTCCTGGTAAGTGCATTAAATGGCGCTTCTTGCTTTGGTGGGGACCAGGAGTAAAAGATCACTTTTTGTGTTTTTCTTTTTAATTTTTACTGTGATCCATTGGGGATTTCTTGTTTCCGGACAAATAGAAAAAGAACTAGTGATTCTTGGAAATTTTACGCTAACCTGTGGGTATGTTTATATAAGGGCACTGTAGAATTTTGTCTTGATATTGTATTGAGGACGTTTACTACCATGTGCACGGTACTTTGGAGCTTCAAAAACGGACACATGTGGAACTTACACGTTTGAAAATTTGTTATTTTTAATAATTTTTTTGCTTATTTTTGTATGCATTATTTTTTAAATGTTGAAAATAATATTCGGCGAGAAACCACGCCATGCCATGGACTTGGAGGATAGTTAGCTATACAAAAAATAAATGTTTTGGCATAATTTTGAGGCTGGTATGACTTCTAGTTTGTCGGAAGTCTAAGTCGAGGTCATTTGCGAAACTTTAAATTGCACCTTATTCCTACGCTTTTTCTTTGATATTTTCACGAGATATCTTATATTCTAAACGGAAAGGCTCTCTTTTGATCCCCTAGATATCAACATCAAAGTCAGTTTGCTGCTCGTTCATTTACGTGCGTTTTGGTACAAATTGGTTAAAATAGTTTATATTCCGAATAAATTATAGTTATAAATTCTGGCGGGTATCTTTGTCAAGCAACTGTTTCTTCCTGTGTTCATGTTTTTTACTATACAGAGTGTCAGTTTTTTCGCGACAATGGACAACTTATACAAAAGAATTAAAAAAAAGATTATTTGAACTCTTCTACCTGCGAAGTAAAAGCACAGCACATTTTTAAACGTACTCGTTTACAGAACATTATATGTTTTGCTTGAATCCGTATACAGTCCGTCCACGAAAGCCCGCATCATATGGATTTCTTTTTATTATCCATTTCTCAGAAAATTTGATTCTTTGTAAAAGATGGCGTCTTGTATGAAACCAAAACGACAATAGTCAAATATGTAAATTTCGGTGCCATATACCGAGCGATTCAGAATATATCAATTTGTGATAAGAGTAAAGTACCTTTATTTTCATTATTATCGATAAACATTATTTGGAAATGTTGTTTAGAAGTAAAAATTATATTAGAATATGCAGTCACAGCCACCTATCTTGAAATTTCTCTTTTATTTTTTTTTTTAATTTTTGCTTTTATGACATATTAGTCAATGCCAGTGATCCTAAAAGGTCCATTTTAACCTATTTTTTAAAAATTTGAATAAATTTTTTATTATTTTGGTATGATAACTAATGTTTATTTAGAACTAGCGCAAAATTATTCAACTTCTTGATGCGAAGTTGATATTTCACCCTGTAGATAATAATAGATCATACAATAGCGTGACTTACCTTTAATTCAATTAATATTAATGACTTTGAATATGTTTATAATAGTAGTTATCCATCTACAGCAAGCGATTTGTTCACTTTTAGTATGTTGATTTACTGCATTGGGTGTAAGTAGCAATTTGTCGAACCGAAGTCGCTCTATGCTCGATTAGCGCTTGCAACACTGGTAAACTTGCTTCCTTATTTTCGGCAATATAATTTTTGTGGTTTTTCTTAAAGAGATTTCCAACAGACCAAGTCTGCTTGAATTTTCTGATTATTCTAGAAATGGTTGAATTGGCAATTTGGTTGTCCGGGTGTCTTTCATTGAAAATATCACCAACATCGAGATAATCGCTTGCTGTATATTATAAACATATCCAAAGTCATTAATATTAATTGAAATAAAGGTAAGTCACGCTCCTGTATTAGTTATTGTATGATCTATTATTATCTACAGGGTGAAATATCAACTTCGGATCAAGAAATTGAGTAATTTTGCGCTAGTTCTAAATAAACGCTAGTTATCATACCAAAATAACAAAAAAAATGTATTCAAATTTCTAAAAAAGCACTAGATTAAACAACAAGATTAAAATGAATCTTTTAGGATCACTGGCATTGACTAATATTTGTCATAAAAGTAAAAATTAAAATAACAACAATAAAAGAAAAATTTTAAGGTAGGTGGCAGTGATTTCATATTTGAATATAATTTGTACTTCTAAACAACATTTCCCAATAAAGTTTATCGGTAATAATGAAAATAAAGGTACTTTATTCTTATCACAAATTCCTATATTCTGAATCGCTCGGTATATGGCACAGAAATTTACATATTTGACTATTGCCGTTTTGGTTTCATACAAGCCGCCAACTTTTATAAAGAATAAAATTTTCTGAGAAATGGATAATACAAAAAATTTCCATATGATGCGGACCTTCCTGGACACGCTGTATCTCAATTTTAGGTTTGTTTATATAAGCATATTGTTTTGTATGAAGTGTAATTATATTTTGTAATATTTTTGTAGTTCCACAAATATTCAAGTATTAAAGTACATGTAAATATTTCTTTATGCTTAATTATATAGATTTTGTTGAAAAACTTCGGAAATCGGTTTCAACATGTTTTTTGGAATTAGAAATCCGGTTTTTCCAAAAGCTGGTTTTAGTATACACCCTAGTGTGAACATAAATATGTGCTTGCGTATGGAAAGGGATCAATTCCTTGGAATTGGGTTATAAGTATTTTCAGCAAGCAGACGTAATGGTAAAGATAACCCACAATCTTAAAACGTTTACTATAAAGGCAATAAAAAATAATGTGTCTGAAGAAAAAAATTAACGTTATTTTGTTCAAAACGTTTGTTGTGAGTAAAACATCGTTAACTGCAACACTGTTTTTACAAGATATTTGAAAATGCACTAAATTCTTGTAATTATTTTGCACAAAATAGTTTCAAAGCACTGAAATGAGCCGCAATAACAAATAAAACATTGTCGTGTATCGTGGCACAGTTAGCTTTATCCACGACTCTCCGCTACGTTTATTTCCGGGAACGTAGTTTACTACAGTAAATTAAAAATAACTCATAGATTTATTTATATTTACAAGCAAAATGATTATCATTTTTAATACAACAGTAAAGTTTTAATTAATTCTACCTCCATAATTTTTAATTATGGAGATAAATCTGCAAGACATAAATATTTTTTCTGTGTATTATAATACTGTCAACTAGTGTATAGGAAGTGTAACGCAAAAAGAAAACAATAAACTTGCCAGATTTCCATAAGAATTTATATCATTATAATTTGATAACTACTTATGTTCTTAATTTACATAAATAGGATTTGCAAAAGAATTCTAACAAGGTTACATCACTCGTTAAAAACAGAGTGAAGATGAAAATAACTAATAAATAATTTCCGGGTCTCTCTTAACTTATGTTGTGAGCTTCCGGACTATTGGCGAAAATCTACCGAGAACTAGAGATGAATTCTGATTATTAATAGTTTGACACTGATTGCCTGTTATTTTACAAATGCGGTATAAATTTTGGAAATTTCTGTCTAGATATTTTAATATTTAATAACAGCATTACATTTACTATTTCGTTTTGACATTTCTTGTTAGCAACTTCTTGTATTCTATTCTTGCCTACCCTTCTCTATAAAGTTTTTTTTATAATTTTTCCTTTTTAATGTCCATTCATCGATTTTTCATTTCCTGAACTATACCAGTGATTAAGGTTTGAAACATTTTATATTATCCATAATGTCTGAATTTCTGCTGTATTTTTTATATAGTTAACAAATCCACTGCGTCTTATATTATCGTTTTATATAACCTTAGATTAAGGACAACATACAACCTCATTTATGACATGCACCCAAGACTTGAGAAACGATCTGCATTTTGGATTTCTCTCTTGTTTGTAAAGAGCGTTATGATCTTGGGAGTCTGATCTTTTGGCTAAATAATATCTGTGTCCATTTTGCTATTTTGTTGTTTGTTTTTGTTTGAGCTCGATATTACCGAGAGATATAAAACATGTTTTATACAACGGTTATCTACCTTCTCATTTTCTACAAAGCATTTATTTGTACTTATACAAGATTATCTTAACACGTTTCTTTAATTCATATTAAGTATGTCATAGTTTTAAAAGATGTGTGGTAATTGAAATTTAAGGGAAGCTTCTAATAAAGTACTCATCAAAGTACCTCAAATTGCTCTGTGTGTACAGGTTGTAGTGTGGTATGATGTAGTATGTTTTAAGGGGTGATAGTAGAGATCATTCAGAACATATTTTACTAGATTTGTCGCTATACAGTTTATCGGTTATGGAGATATCGAGACAATTAATACCTATATTTGTCCAATTTTACAAGTGCATAGCACACTCATCCTGCCAGCGACAAAGACCCTCGTGCTTTTGCGCGAAATCCGAAATGAATATTTGTTGACTCGTGTTTTGTAACTCCAAGTTATACAGGGTGTCTCACGGAACTGGTGCATTAGAAGTTCCTCATGTTCTACTACTTCTGGAAACTTGAAATGTTGGAACTAGAATTTACTCGATCTGAGCTTTTCAGCTAAGATATTCTCAAGTTAACTATCACGTCCGGTCACCGGAAGTCGGTATAAACTTTGTTATTTTAAAAGGAATGATATAATTTTTATTTTATTTTTGGTTTCTACGTATCAAAATACATCATTTTTGATCATTTTCCCTATACCTAAATATCACCATCTTTGAGTTTTTTTGATTTTACTAATTGTTTGGTGATTTTCGCGGTTACGTTTAAAATTGAATATCTCGGTTATTATTGAAACTAGAAGTTTCATGATTGGTGGTCCAAAACTAGAATAATAACCAAATAAGACGGTTTAGGTAATCATGATATCTTATACAGGGTGTTCAAAATTTACAACACAATAATTGAAATTTCAAACGTAAAAAACTATATTTTTTAAAATGGAACAGCAAGTTCTGTATACCTGTCCTGTATACCGATACGCCATTCGATAGGAAACCTTATTCTCTATCAATCAATATTTGGATTCCCTATATCTATCTTTAATAGTTTTTGAGATATTATAAAAGAATGCAAACTAAATACAAAACGATTTATTCTTCATTTATAGGATTGTAACAACTTTGGAACAGCAGGAAAACAGAAAAATATTGAAGGTTTGTTAAAACTAAAATAATATATTTGGGATACCTAACTTAAATTAAAACTTAATTATGTTGTTCGAAATGCTGCACGTTCTGCTCCAAACATTTTAAAACTCTTCGCTGTACTTCTGTCATCGTCGTTCTTCGAAATTCTTGTCACTGAAGTCCATTAATGGCGGCTACTACTCTGTTAGTCAATTCTTCTCGAGTATTAACTGGTGTGGAATAGACCTGACTTTTCACAAGAGCCCAGAAATAAAGTCTAATGGTGTTAAATCTGGTGAGCTTGGTGGCCACCGTCCCGTATTTCCGAACCACCTATCGTCAAACATCTGATTAAGTTGAATGGATATTACATGCGAAGAATGTGCCGGTGCTCCGTCCATTTGAATTTCGTATCTAATTTCGTCCCCCATTATTAAATGGGAGTATTCAAAATGGATTTAAAGAAAAAGGGACAATATCTCAAAAATTATTAAAGGTAGATATAGGGAACCCTAATATTGATTGATAGGAAATAAGACATCCTGTATGAGATATCATGATGAACTGAACATCGTCTGTTTTGGTTATGTTTCTAGTTTTGGACCACCTTCTAGTTTTAATAATAACCGAGACATTGAATTTTAAACGTAACCCCGAAAATCACCGAAAAATAGTAAAATCAAAAAACTCAAAAATGGCGATATTTAGGTATAGGGAAACCTTTATAATAAAAATGATGTATTTTGATATGTAGAAACCAAAACTAAAATTAAAATTATATCATTCCATTTGAAATAACAATGTTGATACCGACTTCCGGTGACCGGACGTAACAGTTAACTTGACAATATTTTAGCTGAAAAGCTCAGATCGAGTAAGTTCTAATTCCAAAATTTCAAGTTTCCAGAAATAGTAGAACATGAGATACACACAAAAAGAAAATAATTCAAAAAAGAGCAACCGATATGGCAACTTTTTGAGTTTGCAGTCAGTGAAAAAATATTTCGTATTGTATTAAACTCTTTCCTATAATGTAAATATCGAGTACAGCGACTGTAATTACTCAAACTGTATATAACTCCATGTATAGTTTCCACTTGTAGATCTTAACCTGCAAACTCTGGCTTGTTCATGTGGTGCTAACCAGTGCATACCTAATTTTACTTTTATTTGATAGTATCTGAATGTTTCAGTTGATAATATCGTCGGTATTGGTCGCCTGCCAAGCGGATGTGTCCGAAATTATTGAGAGAGGTGGTGCATATCAATACAATGCTCCAGCTCCAGTCTTTGCCAGTAATAGTTTTGACCCAGCTAGAGCTTATCTTCCGGTTAAACCGGTAGCGCCACAACCACCGGTTCCTCCAAAAGCAACTGGTGGTGGTCCATACAGATGGAAGTAAGTTTCTGTTTTTCTTTTCTCTAGAATCTAGACGAGATTACAACAAAATTCAATACAGTTTTGGAATCTGCACTTTGAATACTTTTTGACTTTCAATTGTCAAAAAGTGAAATTCATTCATGAATTTATATATAAAACATCCTGTATTGATTGTATTGGTGATTACATGAATTATATTATTGTTTTCTTCTTTTTAGCTTGGACTTCTCTGGTAGTCATGAAGTTGAGAATCCCCACTATCAACTCAATACCAAACTTCACTAAACGAAGGAAAAGAGCGAAGAGCACCTAATCGTCAGAAAATGTACATAACACAACTACATTTTTTATGTTTATCCTTACATTTTATAATGTTCGATACAAATTTTATTAAATTTTGTTATTTTTACATGTTGTAGTTTAAGTTGATCACAGTAGCAACTGTTTGATGGTTGGATTGTAGCTTAATATTGTTCGGTATGGCGTCCTATCCCAAAATCTGACAAGCTCTCCAATAAAATAATAAATATCCTTTAGGCGGCAACAATGATAGCAATTTTGGTCCCAGGTTTAACAGTTATGAAAAACCAGTGCACGCAGAGGCACGCAGTTTTATCTTCGCTTTAAGTTCAAAATTGAAGCTTTCATTTCAGACTAGTTTGCGAATTCATGTCAGTTTGCTCGTGTTAGTTTTGGAGAATATAAAAACATAGATTTTGTTTCTTTTTAAATTGTAATATGATATATTTCTTTAAATGGGCTCAATTGACAGCTTCAACTTTGAGCATCAAATCTATGAAATCAATATCACAATAAATCAATATGGCAATATGGTAAATCACACGACTATAGTACACACTACGGAGCACCACTGGAACTTTTTTATACAATCTATACTATATATATATATATATATATATATATATATATATATATATATAAAGGAGAATATTTGTCGGGCAATTCCGTCATAGGAAGATCGAAGATCGAAGAAGCAACTGTAGACACGTGTTTCTTTCTCCTTTATATCTCACCGTCGATTAAAAAGCTTTCCTATATATATATATATATATATATATATATATATATACTATAATTAGATAACAGTACTGTATTAGTTTTGTTTTGTAACAACCAAATTCACCATACACCTAACCTTTAACCTAAAATATTGACAGTTACTTCTTAAAATTACTATCCGTAATACTGATAATTGATTACAAGACTGAGTATTACGCAAGCTAACATAATATATTTAATTACATTAATTACCTAAATTTCCACAATTAGTTTGCAGATGTAATAGTACATTGTATTCAATTTCATATCATCGTCCATCTCAAAGGTCAATTTTGTGGAAGTGGAAGGTTTACCGATAACTGTCATATGACTGTCATCAAAACAACATAATATACGTTTAATGTTTAGTCAGCAATTAGCAACCAGCAGGGGGTCTTACTCGTCCCGTAAAATGTAAATGTTTATTTGTAATTTTGTACGGGGATGCAAGGCTTTTATTATTACTATATTATCAGTTTAATTATCACTTGATTATACATACAATTCAAATTTGCATCATTAATAAAGCAAGGCTGTGTATAAGAAAAATATGTACCTAATACTAGACATTATTTCTTTTATGTCCTAAATGATCATAAAGTGACATTTTACATCTTAGATACCCGGACGAAAACAACTTCTTTTTGCGCACTAGGGCAATAAAGATAGTTTTTGCGCCCTAGGGCATAAAGGATTGCCATGGTTATATGTCAAAATATATGAAATATTTGTCATTCAAATTGTAAATTTTAAATCGTCAATGTCAATTATAGGCGATTCAGGTTATAAGTTTGACAATTAATTGTGTGTATTGTCACTCATCAATGTCAATTATTGGCGATTAAGGTTATAAGTTTGACAATTAATTGTCTGTATTGTCACTCAACTCCGACTTGTTTGTATTGTTATTCAACTCCGTAGATGCGCATGTCACACAAATATGTATTCATATTATTCAAACGGAGGAACAAAACCATTGTAGAACATAAAATTTTATATCTACCTCGGGCATTACTTCATGCTTATACCCTCGGACGACTTAAAAAGCTCTCGGGCTTATCGGCCCTCGCGATTTTTAAACTGTCACCTCTGGGGCATAAACGTCCGTCTAATGCCCTTGGTACATAAATAACTATTTCGTGTCCTTTACAGGCGTTAGAAATAATAAACCGTATAAAATGTTTTACTAAAAATTTCATTTACGAAAGAAAAGCAAAAGAAAAATAAAAAAGTTCATGTGGATTTACATTATTGTTTGTTTCGTTAAAGGTTTCAATGAGTTTGCATAGAGTTCGTGTAACAAATACTGTTAGCATCATAGATCGTGTAACAGATACGGTTAGCGTCATAGTCATGATATGATAGCTATTGACATTACAAATAAAGGGGAAAAACAAAGAAAAACAAATGCTGATATAATAATCACAACACTAACTAACAACAGCGTCTCTAGTGAGCCAGTTTGCGGTTTAGATTTCCGTATACAAAAAAAAATTATTTAAAAGAATATTGAAGTACAAAATAAATTCCAAAAATTGTGTTATGCAGTTGACTTAGTTTTTCTTTAAAGCGTTTTCAACCACTAGCATTGGACGTATACAACGCTAATGGTGTTTGTCTTAAAATGCAAGTAAAATTTTAATTTTGGAATTTTTTTTTCATTTGAATGATAAACTTAAAACACTCAAATTACATTTACTTCCACTACAATCGCTTTGTGGATCGTCCATGATATTATTTCTCCGGTCTCTTGCCGATTAATGTCGCTAATGTAAACGAATGTAATTGAACAGGAACGTCAAACAACCACATCCAACCATCTCAAGAACTAGAAATATTAAGAGACGAAGCGAACATTAAACGAACATTAAATATTAATTTTTGTAAAGATGCGAAACACGTTGACCGTTGCTAGTTCCACCCCACCCTCCAACATAAAACGCTTAATAATATGTTACATCTTGTCTACCTCATATGCCTAATAATAAAAAATTCATTAGGTTTATAGAACGTTTATTAGTAATAATAACTTAAAAGTTGACAAGATCACAAGATGTTGAAATCGCTGACGTGCTGCTACCCCAACCAGAAAGGCTTTCAAAACCGAGCAAGCCTCCCACAGGTCCGTAGTAGCCCAGCATGCTGTAATAAACCATAAAGAACATATGAGCATAAGAATATTGATTAGAGTTGGGAAATTTCGTTACTTTTGAGTACTCGTATATAATCGTTACTTTTGGGTGTAGTAATCGTTACTTCGTAATCGTTAGTTTGTAATCATTAGGATACATCAACTGTAGGTAATTTATTATAATTTTCTGAATACTTGCTTGCTTTTTATATTAAATTTTCATATATTTTTATTGACAAACTTAATAAGTAAATAAAAATAAAAAGTTTTATGTTTTTTGGAAACTTTGTGTTTGTAAAACTGTACTCAACTATATACTAATATTCAGCGGATACAATGTAATACGTTAAAACAGAAGTATATTCTAAGATATTTATTATTTTCATGGAAACTCTCAATATTATAAACTACGTAATACTAAGGAATTCAGTATACGTGTACTTTTTCATATAACTGCCTGTATGAACACGCCGCACATTGGGGCCGATCGACTTCATCCACACTGCTTATTTATTTCGGTTCAATCAAAATGTTGTTATATATCACAATATGACATCCTAATTAACAGATGCCTAATTGGCAACCGACAAAAGTCTCACCGCCCGTGCGGCGTTCTTTGAATGCAAATAGGAATTTTTTATTACCGGCGATATTGATAGTTTAAGTAATGTGTTGATGGTATTTTTTGCATCACTTTTTTAATACTAAATCAATTCATAGGAACTTAGTCCTGTCATAAAATTTAAAACAGTATGTAATAATTTTTTTTTGTTAAGGTGGAAAGTTAAATTATTGTGTAAGTGTAACTAACATACCATCATAAAAATACCCGTTAAAATTAAAGTAACGATTACTTTAGAAATCAAGTAATCGCTAGTTCGGGTATCATAAAGTAACGATTACAAAGTAACGACTACTCCATCACCCGCCCAACACTAGTATTGATGCTGCTCTTTAATTATTATGTGGGCCAGATATCAAAATAGCATTTCAACGGCTCAACTTTTTACTCAGTTATTTTCACATATGACGACTACATATACGAAAAACCATAGTTAAAAAATTACAACAAAATATCAATACTTACCAGGTATTGATCATTTGGAACCATACTGGCCAGTGGCACCACCAGCGTACAGGCCTTTGCTATCCTGATGGGCATACGCACCTCGTCCAGAGTCTTGGCCATATTGGCCACTGGGTTCCTCCTGGACAATATCACCTTCTTTAGAGTCATTTACGTCACGAGATTTGCGAGCATGGTGTAAGCCGCTGTCATCAGGGATGTATCCACCGTCATCGGAATAAACGCCGGTATTATCACGGACGTATTTGCCACTTTTTGACTCATCTGCTTGGCAGGCAACTAATACGAATGCTAATATCAACTGAAATATAAATGAGAACATAATAAATAATAAACCAGTTATTCTGAAACCTAGAAGGTATCAAATTGCGGATTATTTGGTGATTGCACAAATTCGGGTGAAACAAAAATATTAATTAGAAAGCTACGCAAAAAAAAGTTCGTCACAGTGAAATCGCCTTATTTAATTGATGTAAGAAAATGGTTTGTGTCGGAACTTCCTATATATGGACCCACTGAGACAATGTATGCATTAAAATACACGCAATGTGTCGTCCAATCGTCAATACGAATGATTTTCGCTGATGCTCTCCACAGGACACCACAAATGTCGGCAAGCAAACGTACCCTCATTATTTCACCTGTATATGCTCTAAACTTTATCTCCACTACTAATTCTAATTTAATTTAAACATAGTTTCTGACAAATAATGCTACAACTAAATAAAACAATCTTCAAAACCGTCTTAATCGGTTCGAAAGAAAATTGTTACTAAATTTAGTGATGCATCAAATGCTCGTGTGAGCAGGGCCGCGTTTACCAGTAGGCAAAATAGGCATGTGCCTAGGGCCTGGCGAAAGGGGGCCCGTAAGCGCCCCGCTACTACCTAAATAAAATAGGGGCTAGGGCCCACTAATTGTATAATAAACAAATCGACTTTGAATTAGAATTCGAAGTTATATATAATTTTAGAAAATTATATATAAAAAAGAATACTTTATACCAGTAATAATACCATTTATTAATACTCTAATTCAATTGCATATCGCCCATATCGATCATTCGGGGCCGCGTTCAGAAATAGGTCTGGAAGTCGGCGGCTCCTTATGTATTATTTCGGTAATTTCAGTACTTTTTTTTCGTGGATTATTTTTCCAATATTTTTTTCTGTGGACTAGCCTCTATAACATCACATTTTCAAGAAAAATAGCTAAATATTTATAAAAATTAGTTTAACATAACTAGCTTCCTTAAAAAGCAATTGGACTTGATAAAATTACGTTAATTTGCGCATGCCACATTTTTTAATAGGACACGTGGCAATTTTGGCCGCTCGTTTGGCAGTAATGAAATAGCACTTCATATAGTCAGAGATTACACTCTTCTTTTGATTGAAGTTCTAAGATTCAAGATTATATTTCAGCCTACCTAAAGAACGCAGTGCCAAAAAAACGATATTGTTGGTATTTTGATACCATTTTTGAGATTTTTTGTTAAAATCTAAAAAAACTATCGTAATGATCTGTTTTTTCTTTTCGAGACACAAAAATGCTCGAACAATGTCGAGTATTCTCAAAACCGCACCGCTATATACCAAACGCTTTATTTTCTAATGTGAAAAACAGCAGGCTTTTATATGTTTTGGGGAATTCACATGATAATCAAGTGAATGAAAATAATTCTCAAAACTTGAGTAAATAAGATAAAATAATATGTAAAACTCAATTTTGGGAACTGGTGACTTTTCATACATTTGTAGACAAACGTACATTAAAGAATATTCATATATATACAAAATTAATAACGAAAGTTTAAAATGTTGTCGTTTGTTGATATCTGGAAATTGCTTTGATCAGCAAAAAATGCGTTTGCCCGGGTTTACCTCCTGTATCTCTTCAAATAAACGATAAAAAAAGCTCCCATCTTGTATTTAAGATTTAAATAAAATTTTTTTTTATCTAAATATTTTTAAGATAGCACGAACGCTAATGCTAAGGAGAAAAATAAGGAAAACTATAACATAAACTGCAGAATCAACAAGACTTTTAAGTGAGTTTAAAAAAAAACTGAAATGACAAAAGAAAAGAAATTTGTAGCTTTTAGAACTGCCTTTTTAGTTGACCTAGACTCGCTTATAAGCCGCCGTTTATAGTTTTAGTTATTGTTCCACATATTTATAGAAATAACAGTAGCCCAAATTTTATAGACTTCTGACAAAGATTTAAATGTCGATGAACAAAAAATATAAATAGAACAGTTTTATTTATTATTAAAAATCGCAGAGAATAGGATTTGCTTCAGAGAAGTTAAATTTTATTTTAGATAATAAAATTTAATTCACCTCCCCTAATGTCGAAATAATTTTAAGATTATTTCTAACACGACCAGTCAGCAATGCCGAGGGTTCATTTGCTATTTTAAGCTGGCAAAAAATATTTGCGCGGTACACTTTCGGAGTAAAACGTCAACGCGCTTGCAAAACTTGAAAAGGATGCTCTAAAAATCCTCCACTGTGATGATATCATCAAAATTTATTGAAGCCAAAATCAGAAAAGGAATATTTTAGGTTTGTAAAATAACATATTTTCATTACAAACTTTACTAAAAATTAACAACTTGAAAAATGCGATTTTTATTTCTTTAAAAAATATTTTTATTATTGGTTTTACATCATATACGATATGGAGGTTGAGGGGCCCGGAATTTCATGTGTGCCTAGGGCCTCTAAAACCATAGACGCGGCCCTACTTGTAAGTAAGTGTATTTAGTACTGCCCCATGATTTGTCAACAATAAAAACATAAATGCGCCATGAAAACAATTTACAGCAACACATTCTCATAAAAAGACATTAAGGAAGTTTTAAACAGAAGAAAGAAACAATAATAAAACTGCGTGTGTAAAATAGAATCTTAATGGATGTAACGTTGAGTAAAATTTTGCCAACTTTTTTTCTACTGAAATTGAAAGACTGGTCACAAATGACTTGATGACTTGATATTGAAAAATAGGTATTTTCTTGTAGGTTACAAATCTGGTAACCATGAATCTCGATCAAGTCAGAGTGTTGCACTTTGTGATGCTCTCGAAAAAATGCAACGTGATAGAATTAGTAACTTCTCTAAGTAGGCTCAGATGATAGCTTGACCATAGAACATACTCTACACCAAAAAAAGAGCATATGAGCACGCCGGTAAATGGTGTAGCGTGGTTTAAGCTTTCATTTGAGCATAGTTAAAGAAATCTATAATGTCACATTAGCAAGCAAAATATCTTTTATTAATACTTTTTCTAGCAAAAAGTGCTGATACTTAGCAAAAAAAATCTGATGTGGCCAGGCACATGACTTTATCATACTATATATATAAAATTAGTAGTTTAGCTGAATGAGATTCTATTTGATCGAGATCGGCTATGTCTGCATTAAAATAAAACTAGTAGAACTAGACAGATATCTCGATTAAAGCTGCGTTCGGATATTGTACTCCGTTGACACCGGGTACACCGTCCAAATGACACTTACGTGTTAGTGGGTAGAAAAAGTGTAACGGTGTTCAATATCCGAACGCAGTCTATATTGACAGTAGTATTTTCAAAACATTAGCGTTTGACACTAGCTACTGTCATTAGAATCAAAAAATCTGACATATCCTGGCTACTAGTTTTAAAGCAGTACGACCGCAGCTAAACTATAAATTCTACCAAAAAATGTCATATACATAAATTATAGAAAATTTCCTCTCCTTTAATTTATTATTTAACTATTTTGACGACATTACACAAATAGCGGCTCATTTACAAAATCTTCGAAAAATGCTAAGAGTAAACCACCAGTTCCTTTAGACTCTTTTCAACAGAAAGCTTTTCAGCTCTAAGTTTGATTATGAAACTTCTAAATATGAAGTTTTGTCCCGATACCTTTAGTAGTTTCTCCGGAATCGTCGCCACAAAAACGGGTACACACACACACACACACACACACACACACACACACACACACACACACACACACACACACATACACACACACACACACACACACAGACATTTTTTTGTACCTTGGTCAAAAATGTTCAGGGGACCCAAAAAGACATATTTCCGCTAAAATCTCAAAAAATTTTTTTGGCATGATTACAATAGTTTACATACTGCGTATGATAAAGTAAAAAGAAACACATTTTCACCTGAATGTACTATCAATAAACAAAATTGTAGCTAATAGGCTATTAATAGTATATTATTATCCAAGTTTTATAAGACGTCAAATTGGCGCACGAGTTTTGGGCACGACGAGCGTAGCGAGGAGTGCCCAAATGGAACGAGTGCACCAATACGTCTTATAAAACGAGTGTAATATACTATTTTTTCTACTTTGCGTCATTAATTTTATATAAGTTTAGAATTGTGGTTACTATATCGCGCTAAATTAGAATCTAGGGTATTTTGCGGGTGCCACGTGGCAGCACTGTAGTAACTGTCAACTTCGTTAACATAGACTATATACTTAAATCTAATTGTGAATAATTTTACTCTACTTTAGCTTACAAGTTTGAATAAATATTCAGCGAGGTCGCAACGGTGATCATAATGGAACTTGGGGCAACACTTTTAACCCTACTGTGATAAATACATGAAACTTAACCTAAAAAGTTAACTTTAAAATAGTGGTTTCATAAGTATAATAATCAGAATAGAAGTGTTTGGCGGTGACTGATTAGTTACTTCGAAGAACAAGAACTTACTAAAGAATTGTTATAACGCTTAACGTTTAATAGCGGTGTCTACCTAATTCCGCTACGTAGCCGTTGCGGCTTATATATTTACAAGCACTTATAATTGAAACCCAATTCTAATTTCGGCAAAGTAGAATAAATTATACTTAGTAAAATTACATGTGATGGAGGTAATACAAATACG
This sequence comes from Aphodius sticticus, assembly GCA_963966075.1. Classification (NCBI taxonomy): domain Eukaryota; kingdom Metazoa; phylum Arthropoda; class Insecta; order Coleoptera; family Scarabaeidae; genus Aphodius; species Aphodius sticticus. Next base: position 21,787,796 of record OZ014508.1, read on the forward strand.
TTGCACACAACCAGAACTAAGACGAAGTCGAAAGCGACGGACAAAAACGAATATGAATTGAACCGAGCATCCAAGCGTCCAAAATATTACCGAAAACTTATACGTTACATAAACTAAGAAATCCTCTACACTTTAAATGTACTATAGCTTCGTACGTGAATGCTGATAAACCATTTATTGCGCATATACAATCTTGCAGCAGTAATTAAAATCGTTCGTATCTACGATGTAGGTTTGATCTTCGCATAATACCTTATTAAAGTAAATGTGGTCCTTGAATTATATCTGAAAAGGGGATTTGATGTTTAGTTGAAAAGAATGATAACGATCACTTACTAGAGTCGTAAAACATCACCGTGAACGTCATGCTGGCGTATTTTGATGAACACAGCAAAACTAAGAAAGCCCCAATCCTTTGGCCGTACTATAGCAGGCTACTCCCATGTTTAAATATGTATAGAATATTGATATTTCGCAGTTTATGTGATTGCAAGCGATTAAGAAGATGCAATGTGTGGTTATGTTGGGTTATGTATTGTACATTTGACATGTGGCATTTGATATCACTGTGTACCAATCAGACAAAAATGTTACTGTTTTCGGTATTACAATGTGTTAATTGTAACACTGAAAACAGTGTTACAATGTGTGCATTGTGAATGCAAAGTAGAAAAAAACTATCACGACAGAATTACTTCAAAAAGTCTACCGTTTCGTTTAGTCTGTAACTTTAGCCTTTCGTGATCTTTCGATAACCCCCCTTTCGGAAATTACAAAAAACATTTGCATGAACACACCTAAAACGCTAATTCTCAAATAAATAAATAATTGAAATATCGAGGTTGTATTAGCTCTTTTATACCAATTTGACACTCGACTAGTCAAAAATAAGAAAGAACAAAAGCAAAAAGCACCGCTTAATCTACTCACCAAGACTTTCATTGTTGCTAACCCTGCCAAAGATGTGAATTAACTGTTCCTTTATCAAATGGCGTGCATCCTTTATAGCGTAACTTATACAGGATGCTGGGTACTGGGAGTGGTAGTGGTAGCAACATAGGCAACCGTCCCTGTAATAACCTTGCATAATATTAATAAATCGGTTGTTGGTTCTTGGATCGAGAGCAACTGTTCATTATTCAATAAAAATATTATCATGGGTTTTCTTGCAAAATTGTGGGAAATGTTACCCTCAGTTGTTTTTGTTGCCGTACGTCATTTTCCATAACTTCTAACCTGATAACTATTTGTTTTTATGCATAAAAAAGGCACGTAAATGTTCTACTCTGTTTTTATTTTAGTTGTCTTTTTTTGTATTGTAAAGAAATGTATTTATGTACTTGATTATTAATAAGAACAAGGAAAACTTCTTCATTTACTTAATCTATTAGAAAATATACATAACATTTCATTGGGCTCTTATTAACATACCAATAGATGTCGCATATGTCAAGACGTGTGCTTTACTACCATTTATTTGGGAAGGTCAATAATACTACGATATATGAATACTTAAATTACAACGTTGCAAACTTTTTATCTCCATGCATCTGTAATATTTCTTTGAGGATGATAACGTCCAAACCGCATTTACGTTTACATTTATAATGTATGTGAATTGTATAATCAACTTTTATCTATTTATTTATCTATTCAACTTCTGCAGTTTAGCAAAATTGCAAAAACATTCAAGTGGAGCGAATAAATCATCGCGTTCATAAAAACAATCAGTTGACATTCATCGCAACAGTTTTGAGATATTTTGGTTTGTTATAATTGCTAATTTTGCTTGTGTTTATAAAGCAGCTATGACGTTCGCGCTCGAGCATATTTCAGACGAAATTTCAACAGATCATTTCGAATTTAAGACGAATTAATTTATAATTTATTCCTAAATTAATTCTGGTCAATTTCTTAATACATAAGTTAAAACAAATAAAAATACATGTAACATATTTATGTAATCTATATCATTTGTTAATAATTCAATGATAATATTAGTGATAAAAGAATCAATACTACAGAGAAATATATACTTTCTCTTTTGTTCTATACAGCGCCCTCTGAATGCGAGAGATCGTATTGAAAACTTGTTTGTACCAATGGCGATGCGATTTCTCTTTACGGTAAGAATTGGCACACACCTGTTTCAGCGAGTTTTTGCTAGGTAGCGCCATTGTGTTTAGTCCATTTTGATCTGTCCATAAATACTTTGCAAATTGGCGGAGTCGCCGTAATATTTTTTAGTGATCTGATTAACCAGTGATCAGCAAAATGGTTTCTAATTAAGAAAATACCGTGTATTGTATACTATACACTACTGCAGTGAAACTAGTCCACATAATCTACATACACAGCAGATATGAGGCGTTTATTTGCAAAAGTATCTATCGCCAAAATTTCAAAAAATCGTTTTTTTGCAAAGTTACATAATTATTTAATGAGGAATCGATTGCTTTTGTCTGAATTTTTAGATACAACCTATTTATTACCTAAAGTTTGATGCTAAAACTTATTTACAAAACTCTCTGTTTGCTTTGAACGTTCATCTGCAAAACTGGCTGTCTACAGCTCAACCAATAGCTTGGTGCCCTAGTGTTCACAGAGCAAACAAGTGGTTTTTTTTGTTGCACGCAGGAAAATGAATTCGTTTCAGTCTAAGCATCAATGTTGTAGTTCGTTTTGATTTTTAACGGCAGTTTTGTTGTTGCGATTTGTTAGCGTGGATGAAATAAATACTCAAAGTGAAATTTTACCCTGTCCGAAAGGAAAAGGACGCAAGAAAGAGCGACAACCAGAAAACTACTCTAGGAATGTTAAAAAAAGGGTCCGGTATGTTTTCCAAAGTAGAAAATATTAGGACATACCAAATTAATGAAAGTAGGAGTTACTTTTGTTTCTATAAGATACAAAAGTAATTCCTACTTCCGTCACAAGAATTAACTTCTTCGCCGACGGCTGCGGTGGTCAAAATAAAAACACTGCAATGATGACAATGTTAGCGTACTGGCTTCTTAATGAATCACCACCAAACATTAAAAATATTGAGATCACATTTCCAATCGTAGGACATTCCTGTATCCCTCCAGATCGAGTTTTTGGGTTATAGAGAGAGAAATTTAAAAAAAACTTCTGTTATTGTACGATCCAGCCACTATGATGACATCATAAGTAGACACGCCACAGTCAGAAGAATTGGCATTGACTGGAAGGTAGATGACTGGAAGAATGAAGCAAGGAAAAATGTAAAGCTTCCTGGAGCCTGGCATTTCAAAAGCCAGGCAAAACGTTTCATTTTTTTACCAAAAAGAGGATACTGTAATACAGGGCGAGATTAATTACGCCAGTAACGTTGGAACAGCAAAAGGAATTTGTAAAAAAATTGTTCAATTTCATCCATTCAACCATGCGAGATACTACTAGGCAAAGAGCTTAAAGGCGACAAAAAATCTATTATTGGTTTGCTGGTTAATCATTATGGTGGCAATTGGCGACAATTACCAGAACTCGTCTTCTACAAAAGCATACTGCATGAAGAGGATCAAGACTTGCGTTAAAACTAAATTGACATTTAATCCTTTCATTGCTTTTTCAAAGTTTCGTTGGCATATAAATAAGAGGTTTTTTAAGTTTTTTTTATTGAAAATCTTTTTTTGAATACTAATTATTTTATTTTAAAAATAAACCGTTGGTCAACTGGTACACGAATGAATTGTTTGAAATGAGAGAACATATGCGCACAATGAATAGTTTTAACCACAAATACCCGGGTCTGATATTGACAAATCAACTACCAATTTTTAAAAGGAACTATAGATCTAAACTACTTCATGCAAAAAGATCAGCGTTTGATGGTTATGTGGAGGGCAGTTTCAATAAGTCAACATCTTTATGGAAGTTAATAAAACATAACATTCCCTCTAAGAAAACTAGTTTACAGGATGCACCAACAGCGGAGGATTTTAATACCTTTTTTATCAATGTCCCTCAGGACATTATTAAGAATTTAAACAACTCTGACAAGAATCCGCTTGAATACATGAACGAACCAGAAACAGAACATTTTGAATTCAGCACTATTTCCTTTAATGATATGAGAGATACAATAAGCACATTAAAAAATTCTCCAAGCAAAGACTGCTACGGTATCAATGTAAAAATAATTAAAACACTAAAAAATGTCATTGTTTACCCACTTACCAATGTTTTCAATGTTTGTATAAAACAAAACTATTTTCCCAAAAGTCTTAAAATTTCAACAGTGATACCGATACACAAGAAAAACGCCACCGACAACTGCAATAACTATCGGCCCATATCATTAACCCCTGTCATATCCAAGTTGTTTGAAAAAATTCTAAAAAAACAAATATACCTTCATTTTGAAAATAACAACTTATTCAGTGAGTCACAGTTTGGATTTAGACACGGCAAGTCGACTAGTGTTGCAATTGATACTCTTGTTAATGACATATTAAATAACTTTGAGCGTGGACATCACTCCATAGCCACCTTTTATGACCTCACAAAGGCTTTCGACTGCGTCTCCCATGATATTCTCTTAGAAAAGCTGCACAAATACAACATTTCTGAATCCAGCATAAAGCTATTAGAGTCATATTTGAGTGATCGATATCAACACGTTAAATTTAACAACAGAATTTCCTCAAATAAGCTCTGCAAATTCGGAGTCCCACAAGGTTCTGTTCTGGGTCCCATTCTATTTTTGATATTTATTAATGACATTCACAATGCTGCTGCTTCTTCTAAAATCGTTCTATTTGCCGATGACACAACGGTAATAGCAGGAGGGGATAACTATGAAACGCTACTGGATGTAGTCGATTTATGTGATTTAAATATTAAGGAATGGTTCTCATCAAACAAATTGTGTATTAATATGGAAAAATGCATGTCTCTACTATTTACTCTGAGAAACGATCCGTCTTTAAATGGTGCTGAGGGCGATCAGGTCAAATTTTTGGGTGTTGTAATTGACTCCAGGTTGAAGTGGGAAAGTCACGTGGAATATGCCGCGGGAAAGCTTGCGAGGGTGATATATTTTTTGAGGATATTGAGGAGCTCGCTCTCGCTAAAATACCTCAGGGTTGCCTATTTCGCATTTTTTCATTCTGCCATGACGTACGCGGTATTTAATTGGGGTCATTCAGCCCATAGCCACAAAATTTTTGCATTACAGCGTCGTTGCATAAGAGTGCTGCGCAGCATAGGTTATAGGGAAGATTGCCGGGATCATTTCCGTGACCTTGAAGTACTAACTCTACCATCCGTATACATATTGGAATGTCTAATGTATGCGAAGATTAATGCAGAGAGCTTTGTTAGATCAAGTGCGATTCACTCTTACAGCACTCGCGAGAACCAACACTATCGCCCGCCGTTTCTGAGACTGCAAAGATCACGAAATGGATCTAATTACTGGGCGCTGAGGTTTTACAGTGCTCTTCCGGCTGCAATTAGGTCGTGCTCGCACAAAATGTTTAAAGCGACAATAAAACAATTTTTGTTAAAGAAATGTTTCTACCACTTTGATGAGTTTCTGGATTGTAATTTTGCTGATTTATGAACTTTATATGATTTAATTTAATTTCATTGGTTTTTTCCCTTTTGACTTGTGTAAACATTTTTTATGAACCAACACCAATAAAGATTATTATTATTATTATTATTATTATAATTTTGAATACTTACTGTATAATGTTCTTTCAATAAAAATTCAACAACTTTCTTTAATGATTTATTTCTATTATTTGCAAAACTCTCTCTTTGCACCAAAATGTTATTTTGTTCTCAGAATCTGTGATACTTTCAGGTTTAGAATCATTCAATTTATTATAAGTGCCTGGTAAACTACAGCAACCAAGATAAAATAATACGAAAAAATAATTTTCATGTTCATTTTATGTTGCTCCTGAAAAGTAAACCAAGGTGCAAAGAGGAAGTTTTGCAAATAACGGACTCATATATAACTAATACTATTCTCTAATTGCTGCCATCGAATAAAATTCTCAAAATCTACACTCAGAAGAAAAAAAGCTATCCAAAAAAATTGTAAAACAAATTATTATTGTTGTTATTACTGGTTTGTTTAAGATAAGATAAGATGTCACTTGAAATAGGGACCAGTTGAAACTTCAAATATCTTGAAAGCCAATAGGGCAAAATACATTTAATACTTTTAGTTTATTTGCAATAAATTATTCTTTAATCTAACAAGACGTTGTAATTGATTTTATTTTAAAATTTTATTTGCATAGAAGTTTTCAGTTCTCATACTTAATTCACTTAATTATGAAGGTAAAAATAAAAATAAGAAAATAATGTTTTTAATTGTCAGTTGAAATATTACAACTGTCCACATATTTTATTTTTCGAATATTTTCCACAGACTTTAAAAAGGTATCGCTATAGTGTTCTTTGTTGTAGGTATAAAAGAATTAAGAAAGTTAGTTAGTACATTTAATTCGTTATTAGTTTTACCACAACTTGTCGGTACTTATAGATACTCATCACTCTAAACCTCAAGATACAACAAGACAAACTTTTTTTAATCTGTACACACGTTAAACGTTGAAGTTCATTGTAGTCGTGAGTATTGATTGACCAGTGATATTGTACTTTTATGACATCGTATTAACATTTTACTGGTTTGCACTTTGATACTAGCAAGAAGGTGCCTACTTATATAATTTGATAGGGTATCGCTTCTATTAAAAATCGAGGCCATTATTGTATCTATCGGATACATTTTAGATCTGTGTCTTTTTAAAACAATGAGTGTAAAAATGAAAATATTACCATACTAGTGAAGTAATTACAAGTTTTAATGGTGTAATTTCAGTTTGTGTTTTTCAGATAACTAAGACACAATTCTATAATGAATAATTTATTATTGTATCAATTGTGAGCATATTTCAAGAAAACTTTGGTGGAGATTACACCAAATTGCCATACGGGATCGTAGAACAATTAATGATAACTATTATCTGACTCTATTATAATCTATTTAAACACCAAGAGGAATTCTTCAAATTTGCCACTAGAACAAACTCGCCCGTGATTGGCTGGACCCCAGACTGTTATACACAGTTTTACACAGAATTAAGTATGGACCGAGTGGGTCAGTCAAGTGTCTTCAAATTATCAATCCAAATATCAGTTTTTTATTTCGTTTTATTTATAGGGGTCGCAAACCCCACTGTGTACCGCGTTATAAAAGAATACACAAGATTAGCAGCCCCAAAAAGGAAGGAGGTAGCCAGCGATGGTTGGAAATATTTTTTGACATGAAATTTTGACTGTCGACAACATTTGAAATAAAATGTAGATATCCATAGCTTTCATCCGCAGCTTTGTCGTGCTACATACAGCCCTTTTGTTACAAGGCATTAAGAAAACGTACAGCACAAATTGGAAAAATTGTGAAGAACACCATAAAGAAAAATCACGTTGGATGTAATCGTGGACAAAATTTTAAAACGACAATGGGTATTAATACCGATAGCGATAATTATTTATTTTTTAGTACGCTAGACGAAGATGATTTTGGTCGATACGGTAACTCTCGCCGCGCCTAAGCAATCATAGAAGAGCTAAAAAGAGTGAAATACTAAATTCTGCTGGCAGAAAATATGTTTGGTTGATAGTGGTTATCCACAAGTTGTCTGTTATGTGAGATTTCAATGTATTTAGCGACTTTTATTAATGATATAATATATTACATACACAGGTTGTTTCTTAATAACATGCTAATATTTAAGGAGGTTATTCTTGGGTCTATTTTAAGAAAAAAAAACCATATGAACATATGTCCTAACGGCCTCAACTTTTGAATTAGCAGTGCTAATTTTTACTTTATCATACGCAGTATGTAAAGTATTGTAATCACGCCAAAAAAAATTTTTGAGATTTTAGCGGAAATATGTCTTTTTGGGTCCCCTGAACATTTTTGAGAAAGGTACAAAAAAATGTCTGTGTGTGTGTGTGTGTGTGTGTGTGTATACCCGTTTTTTGTGGCGACGATTCCAGAGAAACTACTAAAGGTATCGGGACGAAAATTCATATTTAGAAGTTTCATGGCCAAACTTAGAGCTGAAAAGCTTTCTGTTAAAAAGGGTCCAAAGGAACTGGAGGTTTAGTCTTGGCATTTTTGAAAGATTTTGTAAATAAGCCGGCATTTCTGGAATGTCGTCGAAATAGTTAAATAATAAATTAAAGATGAGGAAATTCTGAATAATTTATGACTATGACATTTTTTGGTACAATCAATAGTTTAGCTGTATGAGCAAATTCTATTTCATCGAGATCGGTCGTACTACATTAAAACAAGTAGCCAGGATGTCAGATTATATGTCAGATGTGATTTTAATGACGGTGTAGATCGTGGTGTAGATAGTGTCAAACGCTAATGCTTTGACAATACTACTGTCAATACAAGCTGCGTTCGGATATTGCACACCGTTAAGGTGCGTTTTCATTAGTGCTAATGGCAGTGGTAGTAGACGCCATTATAGTATTTCTAATAGATATTGCTAGTGACTCAAGTTTATGTACATGCAAACTAATATGTGTCACCATCACGACATGTGAGAAACACTATAATTTCGTCTGCTACCACCGCCATTACCAACCATTGCCACCAATCGGAACGCACCTTCACACTTTCTACACCCAATAACACGTGTCATTTGGACGGTGTACCCGGTGTCAACGGAGTACAATATCCGACCGCAGCTTTAAACGGCATATCTGTCTAGTTCAACTAGTTTTATTTTAATGCATAGCCGATCTCGATCAAATAATATCTCATGCAGCTAAACTATTAATTTTAAATATAGTATGATAAAGTCATGTGCCTGGCCACATCAGATTTTTTTATGATAACTTTGGTATGCCCCTAGATATTCTTGTGAAAAGAAGAACTCATCTTCAATGCATAAAAAGGCATTTTCTGCTGTACAACTTGTTTTTCTATTCTCGCCAGTGGCGTTCGTGGGGTATTTGCACTAAATCATTTTAAAGAGAAAAGTCCTTATTCCTTTCTCAGCAAATCTGATCTCTTGATTTTTTTTCGTTTGACGTACGGTTTTCCCATAAACAAATAAAATTCATTCATTTGCATATTATTATGAAATTTGTTATTATCAAGGATTAAAAACGTATCTAGTAGGTAAGAAGCAGATTTTGTTTTGTAAAGAAAAACAGTTTAGACAGTTGTCTACCTAGTCTAGTTGTCACGTATTTAAGTCATCAAAATTAACAATACAGCTTTTTCTTAAAACTTTAGCTCCCTGTAGTTCAAAAGACCTTTAGGAAATATGTATATATCATTCTTTTTCTCAAAATGTACTCAAGAATAACCTCCTTAAATATTAGCATGTTATTACGAAACATTCTGAATATTCGTTTCCTTTTATTACCCTAGTAAGATGTCGGACCACGCACCAATTCATAGTACCGATAGATAACTAATTTGTTGTATCAGTACAGTTATGTTCTACAAGCTTCATTTTGACATATTTTTACATTGTACACAGTTTTAAAAAATTGTTATAATTTTAACGTAAATAAGTTTAAGAGATTGATTCCGGTGCGCATATACGTGTAACCTCTAGATAATTTAGATTTACCCACTAAAATATCTGGTGAATATTTTGAAGATATTTCCTAGTGTGAACTGGTCTTTGGAATAGTTTCCTCCTGACTTTTAAATAGACTATACTCACCTAATAATCATGCAGCAACCAATCAGACGCAATATTCGAGCTTTAGAATGCATAGCTGATTTATATTTTCAGCAAATAAAGAAAATAATTCTGGAAGTTCCGAATCTTGGGAAATGTTTACTTGGGCTTACCACTGAACGTAGACCGTATACAAAATCCGGAAAAAGTGATTGCTCAGTACACAGTTAGCTGTGAAGCAGCGAAACATATTGCGATATATTTTTGCTGATATACCCATAACTAATTAATTATTATGTATATGTGAAATTAATATGGTTACAAAAATTAAATAGCATGAATTAAAGAAAACAAGATTAAATTGTAGAGATACATAAGTACTACTATTATGCCAAATTCGTTTTGTGTTGCTCATACAACAAAAGTACTTAACATACCTGTCAAGTACAATAAATTTTTCTCATTCAAAGTATCAGTTTATTCTTAACTTCCTTTAAATTTCAAAATTATAACATTACAAAGAATATATATAAAAATATAAATATTCTAAACATACAAACAACCTGACACAAATTCAAAGGAAATGCTTCTTACGTATAAACTCGTCCGTAATAGTTTCTCAACTAGATCCTGACACAGTTAAAGTTTTATTGCCAGCACGATAAAAATGCAATAAAACAGAAAATAAATCTGTGTTTATTTTAATTTATTAACAGCCACATTCAATGCCATTAATACAAAAAAAAAATATTTTCAATCGATTATGCTGTTTTTTTCGATGTGTTGCGTAAGACAGTGGGTGATAAATTTATTTCTCATCTGAATTATATGCAAATTAGTATCGAAAATAACCTAGGTAGGTATACCAACCGTCTAACACAGCTAAGTTCTTCTTCGGCATAGCTCCTCGGTCACAGCCTTGTTCTGCAGGTGGATTAGATCAATATTTTACCGAGAACGGCCATGATCTTTGTTAAAAGCCGTTAATCATCTCGTAACGTTTATTCTGAGAATGATAATCTCTTCATTTCCATTTGTTTGGTGAACAATACCTACATGAGTGCATTGATTGTGCAAGATGATGAAGATTTTGCGCCGTTGATGTCATATTTGCTAGTTCGTTTATACTGGCGCTAGCTTTCACGATATTAACTCTAGTTTAGAAGGTATGACAGGAACTATGTTTGCCCTGGAGGCTACACGAACAATTGTTGGATATATCTTTTTGTTCCATACAAGGTGTCTTACGGAACAGATTGTACAATTTACATGGAAAACCCGGAAATTGTAAGAGTTAAGATAATGGTTAAATGGGATAAAATTTGCGAAATTATAGACCCTTCTCAGTTTTCAGATTTTAAAAATTACTGGCTATGTTAATAGAAACTGTCGATTTCTATTATAGTGATTAACATGCAAAATATCATAAATGGAAAGCCGAGACTTGGTATCCGTACATAACAGCATACTCTGAAGCTATTTTTGGCACCAGAAAATATTTTCTTCATCCAGCTTCAGCTGGCCGATCGTCAACTTTTCTATATCGTATGGCAGCCATATTGAATTTTTACAGATTTAAATAGAATATTGAACATGCTTTACAACCATGTAAAACAATTTATGAACTTATCAGAAACTACATTAAAGGTCCCATTTGGTGGTCAGCCAGCTCGTCTGACGTAACATTTTTGTGGACGAGGCTATTAGAGACATACCTCTTCTGTTAATTACATTTTAAATCAAATTTCTGGTGCCAAAAAGACCAAAAATGCCACGATATATAAATTGAAAGTCTTTTTTTCTGTCATATCTAGTGACCAACACAAAATTTGCGAGTCATTTAAAAAAAAATAATTGAACTTTCTTTGTGGAGAATTTCATAATATACAATTTTTGATATAACCCCCTTTTTATTGACCTCGGAGCTATATGAAGCGATTAACCTTGAATTTTTTTAAAATCACCATGGATAAGGTGGATTCAAAAATCCAGCTATCTGCCTTTTTTTTCGCAGAATGGTTGCTTTTATGTCTAATAATTTCTGGCACTAGAAATGTGGGAAAAATACCAACGTTGGAATTTTTTTCGGTTTAGTTGCTGTTTCTATATTCCGAGATTGTGAGGGGTATTTTAAGAAAGAAGTAGCTTGCTTTTCTAAAAACTAAGGGAGATATAAAGGTTTAAAATTTATGTTAAAAAATCACGTATTATTTCAAGAGATAGAAAAACGCTTAAAAGCGGTCAAGGTTAGGCATTTGTATGCTAACTAATTATCAGAATGTGAATATTTTTTTTTAGTTTCAGAGTTATCTTAATCTGATTGCGCAATAAAATTATTTGCAGAAACGTATTTGGTTCAAAAATGTCCATTACGTATTGTGTTAAGAAATGGAAAAGAAGATATTCAGTTTTCATTGACTTTGACTGAAATTCTATGTTAGCACATTGACCATCATAAACATGAGGAGCCTATTCATAATCCTCGCAAAAAAGCGGCCACGGTGTATTGTACAAAGAAAAGTACATAAATCGGGAAAAAACATTTGCCTAAGAAAAAATTCTAGAAGAATTGATGTAATTATAGTTATTTGCCATTTCGGCCATTTTAACCACGTGAAACCGGCAACAGTCAAATATGTAAATTTTGCTGCCATATACCGAGCGATTTAGAATACATGAATTTGTGATATTTTCATTATTATCGATCATTATTATTTGGAAATGTTTAGAAGTAAAAATTATATTCAAATATGAAGTCACAGCTACCTATCTTGAAATGTTTCTTTTTTTGTGTTTTTTTATTTTTTTACTTTTATGACAAATATTAGTCAATGCCAGTCATACTAAAAGATCCATTTTATTCTATTTTTTAGAAATTTGAATACGCTTTTTACAATTTTTATTATTTCGGTATGATAACCAATGTTTATTTAGAACTTGCGCAAAATTACTCATTTTCTTGATGCGAAGTTGATATTTCACCCTGTAGATAGTGATAGATCATACAATACTAATACAGGAGCGTGACTTACCTTTAATTCAATTAATATTAATGACTTTGGATATGTTTATAATAGTAGTTATCCATCTACAGCAAGCGATTATCTCGATGTTGGTGATATTTTAAATGACAATGACAACCAAATTGCCCATTCAACCATTTCTAGATAATCAGAAAATTCAAGTAGACTGGGTCTGTTGAAAATCTCTTTAAAAAAACCACAAAGAAATATATTTCCGAAAATAAGGAAGCAAGTTTACCAGTGTTGCAAGCGCTAATCGATCATAGAACGACTTCGGTTCGACAAATTGCTTCTCACACCCAATGCAGTAAACGGTAGATGGATAACTACTATTGTAAACATATCCACAGTCATTAATTCATTAATTGAATTAAAGGTAAGTCACGTTCCTGAATGAGGTATTGTATGATCTATTATTATCTACACGGTGAAATATCAAGTTCGGATCAAGAAAATGAGTAATTTTGCGCTAGTTCTAAATAAATATTAGTTATCATACCAAAATAATAAAAAATTTAAAAAATGTATTCAAATTTCTAAAAAGAAATTAAAATGAACCCTTCACGATCACTCTTTTAGGATCACTGGCATTGACTAATATTTGTCATAAAAGCAAAAATTTTAAAAAAGCAAAAACGAAAAATTTTGTGATAGGTGGCTGTGACTTCATATTTGAATATAATTTTTTCTTCTAAACAACATTTCCAAATAAAGTTTATCGATAATACTGAAAATAATGGTACTTTACTCTTATCACAAATTCATATATTCTGAATCGCTAGGTATATGGCACCGAAATTTACATATTTGACTATTGCTGTTTTGGTTTCATACAAGCCGCCAACTTTTATAAAGAATAACATTTTCTGAGAAATGGATAATAAAAACTATTTCCATATGATGCGAACTTTCGTGGACACACTGTATAACAAATTTTCAAAAAATCTCAAAGTCACACCAAGTCCGTGTTTTTGAGGTTCCACAATACCGTGCACGTTATCGTAAACGTCGTCCATACACCATCAAACGAAAAGCTTACCGAACACTTAACAGAACAACTGTGGAAAATATGTCGAATTGCAACACATCTAGGGTTACCAGATGAAAAAGTGAAGAAGGAGGACAATCAAGCTAAGAAGGAGGACAATTAAGTTAAAAAGGAGGACAAAAAATAAAAAATAAAAAAAAATTTTTAATGTTCGCAATAATGTCGGTACAATAAATAAAACAAGGTCATATTCTACAACAAAAAAGAGTAACTTTTGTTTTTTATTTTTAAATAAAAGCTATTCAAAATAAGAAATAAATCTAATATAAACTTTTATAAAAAAAACGACAATAACGGCCACTTTAACAAAATATGTGACCAAATTTGTTCATATTTTTCAGATTTGCCAATTTTTAACAATAGATTCCGAAGAGCAATCAATACTTGGACATGATGTAAAAAAGATCCTCCATTGCTCATTCGGTCTATGCTTTAGGAAATATTGACCCCCTTCCTTTTCGGATTTGAGGAAAGAAATAAAGTTCTGAAATTGGTCGTATACTTTTACATCATCAATAATGATGCCTCTTTTCTTTAAGTATTCAATGCATGGAAATAAATCTTCATATGTGTACTGTTCGTAATCTTTAAGATTCATCCATGCAAAACATTTCAGTTCTTCTAACTGACGTATCCATTTTTTCTAAGTACCGCAAAGATGCTTTCTAGACCTGTTGAAACTCGTTGCAAATAATTTGTGTTTGTTTGTTTGAAACATTTGCTTCACGAAGAAGTTGTGTAACTTTTAAGGGAACAAATTTGTCTTTAATTCTGTTTCTTAGCATAGACAAGCTGTTTCCAAGATGTTGGTAACTTCCACCAGTGAATTGTCTTCCCTCTCCACAATTTCTAAGTTTGACTGGAAAACTGCCATCAACGAGTGTGTAAAACATAAACAAGCTTCCGAATACGGATTTTCCAAAAACACCTTCAACTAAAATCCCAGACGCTTAGCAAACTTTTCTTGGCGCTTGCGTTCTTTTTAAAAAGGAGGACATTTTTAGGGAAGTGGAGGACACTATATTTTAACTAAAATAGGAGGACATGTCCTCCATTTGGATACCATGTGGTATCCCTAAACACATCAAAGCTTAAATACCAGAACAAAATTAAAGGGTTAACAATAATTATCTCAATCTTGCCCTCTGTCTATTGGTTGCCTTAATTTTCCAACAATTTCCTCATTGTTGAAATTTGCTCTGAATACGATACAAGCGTATTTTTAAACTGACTACGGTGATGAATCTGAATTGTCATTACTTGTATAGCAATATTTTTTCCAGCAAGTTTATTTGAGTATTTGCCATTACAACTACAGCAAACTTACATCGTCCCATAGACAGTGCAACAAAATATACGGAAAGCACATACTCGCATTTACAGTTCATTGTTTAAAAATGGTATATTGGTATGGAAAGATCAGAGGAGCCAATCGGGAACACTTTGTAACTATTTCAGGACACCGTTTATGTAATTTGCTCTAGAGGGACCATGGCGGCTAATTAATTATTATGTCTTATAGTCACGAGTTTTAACTGCAAGAGATATATGAAATACCTCATTTTAAAATAATATCCTATCTTTAGATTTCTTCTTATGTGTGGTATATTGTTAAAGATACTAATTCTACTACAAATAGAAATTAAAAATACTAATTATTCGGACAGTTTTATTAAAAAAAATGCTTTATAAAAGTAGAAGGTAAAATATAAATAACAGGTTCTATTCACAATGGCTAATATCAACAGTCTGCGATTTTAACGTCGATTCTTAGAATCTGCGTGGTGGTTGTTGTGCTGGCTCTGGGTGGGCTGCGATCCAGGCCAAAGCACGCTGAATGTAAGCTGGAATTGGTTGTGGGGCTGGGGCTACTGGTAAATGGGCTCCTTGTGGTTGGAAACCGTTCTCATCGGCGACGTATTGCAGGGAGATTTGTTGCCCCTCCGGTGAGGTGTATTGGAAACCGCCTTGGGCTTGGATTGCTGGTTCTGGGCCGCTACCTCCCAAACTGCCTTGTTCCTGGGCGGCAATACTGTTGTCGGCTTCAAAACTACATTTAAAAAACAGAGAATTAAATAAGCAAACATTCATTACAACAAAGTATTTATTACTGAATGTATTTGTGGTGTTTAAGGCCAATTATTCAATTCTAACCACGGAATGTTCCATACTTTATCCTCAAGTACACTTACCTCCATTGATATGAACCGTCAGGGTTTACTTCATTACTCTGTCTCACGATGGCAGCAGGTCTGTTTGGTTGCTGGTAACGGTTTTGGGCAACTGCTGTGCCGATCATTAGTGCAAAGACGATCTAAATATGGTTGAAATCAAGAATTAATTTTTAGAGTAATTCCGTGAATCGACATATGCTCTTACCCAAGAATTCATGGTTGTTGGTGTGTGTTGACTGGAGATCAGTGGACAACTGTGATGACGGTCCATCAGTTTGATTATTTATACGAGACGCTACATGGTCAACCGGCAAACACGCAACAATTTTACGTCTAGATTTTGTGGTAAACGCGAGCAAATTGACTATCCGATGAAACAGTAGGCTATTATTCAAAATGTCAATTGGTTTATAACATTTAGAATTATATGTTAAACCAATGCTCATACGTAATATAAACTGCAATACTATGTCTATTTAGTTTTAATGTACATACTTAAACTGTAAATTGCGAGACTTTAATTAACAGTAAACAGGTGGTTGACATAACATTGAAAATATTGTCAGACTTTATGGCTTCTTTTTATGGAATCTCATCTTTTTTGGTTTGTTGAACAAACTATCTTCCATCTAATCTATGTAGGTACTGTATTTTTTTTAATATTAGATATTTTTAGTGACAAATAATACTAAGTTTCTAATAGGACTACATCAAAATTTCGAATAGAATTTCATATGCCTTTTGTCTTTGTTGGCCTTGAATTGTATATCTTTTATTTTTATGTAGCCCCACTAGTCAAAGTTTATACAATATTGGATCACCACGCCCCACAGTAGCCAATGATCTTCCCCTTTAATAACCATGGACCGATAAATTGATCAAGTAAGCAAATGCAAATACATATAATACAAATTACTTTTATTTATTGATATATTTAGTTATAATTATTTTCTAGAGTCTCCTGTTACGGCTTAGAATTTCATAATTATGGTTACAGGTATTTTATAAAACTGGAGCATCTGAAACAAAATTGGTTTTAAGATTCACACTCCCATCGGTAATGACTATTTTAAGTTGATTTAAAAAAAATCTGATGTGGTCAGGCACATGACTTTATCATAGTAAATATAAAATTAATAGTTTAGCTGCATGAGATTCTATTTGATCGAGATCGGCCATGTCTGCATTAAAATAAAACTAGTAGAACTAGACAGATATGTCGATTAAAGCCGCGCTCGGATATTGTACTCCGTTGACACCGGATACACCGTTCAAATGACACTTAAGTGTTATTGGGTGTAAAAAGTAATACAATATCCGAACATAGCTTATATTGACAGAAGTTATTGTCAAAACATTAGCGTTTGACACTACCTACCGTTATTAGAATCAAAAAATCTGACAAGTCCTGGCTACTAGTTTTAATGCATCTCGATGAAATAGAATTTTCTCATGGAGCTAAACTATCGATTGTACCAAAAAATGTCATAGTCATAAATTATTCAGAACTTCCTCATCTTTAATTTATTATTTAACTATTTCGGCGAAATTCCAGAAATAGCGGCTTATTTGCAAAATCTTTAAAAAATTCTAAGACTAAACTTCCAGTTCCTTTGGACCCTTTTCAACAGAAAGCTTTTCAGCTCTAAGTTTGGTTATGAAACTTCTAAATATGAAATTTCGTCCCGATACCTTTAGTAGTTCCTCCGGAATCGCCGCCACAAAAAACGGGTACACACACACACACACACACACACACACACACACACACACACACACACACACACACACACACACACACACACACACACACACACACACGGAAATTTTTTTGTACCTTGGTCAAAAATGTTCAGGGGACCCAAAAAGACATATTTCCGCTAAAATTTCAAAAATTCTTTTTGGCACGATTACAATACTTTACATACTGCGTATGATAAAGTAAAAACAGGGTTCATAACACTATTAACTCAATAACATAAAGAAATGAAACTGGGAGTCTGCTTTTCAAAATGTTTAAGGTTTGTCGAAACGATTTTTTCTGCTGCATTAATTATTTGTATTATCGTTCAACTTGAATTCAAACATTTCTTAAACTAATCCAAGATAATTTATTTGGTACCATAGTCGGGATATTGTAAAGACGTTTGAGAATGTTAAAAAATATCAAGTTGTTTTCGCTCCTTTGCTTAGTACCGTGTCCGGCAGAAAGTAGGACATATATCGGAAACATGCTTTATACAAGATTACAATTCTTAACTTCTAACGAAACTCAGAGTTCCCAAAAGTGTAGATGGCGGGCTAAACGAAAAGTCAAGACCAGTATTCTTTTAAGCACAATGTTTGGTGCGGAATTTTGAATGACCATATTAGAATAAATTATAAAGATATTTCAAAATAGACTCAAACATACTCGTGGCCTGTGACGTCGCCAGACCTAACTCCTATAGATCAGGGACACCTTAGATTTCTTTAGAACAAAATGTGTACTTCAGTTATTTCATTTCTTGTTCATTTTATAGTTGTTACTTGTTGGACTTAATTCCTAACACATAAGAAGTGTGCATAGACGAACCATATTATTTATAGAAATTGGAGCAGGTCACGTTGAATTAACGTGTTGTCTTGTTAATAACAATTAATGTTAGTTTCTGTTATTTAATTTTCTTGTCCCTTTTCTAGTTGTTCAGTAACCTGGTAGATTGTATGGTAAATTAATAAAAGAAATATATTCTATTGCTTTTATATTGTAGTGATAAAAAAATTTAAATAACGTAAAATAAATAAACAAAAAATATTCTATTTTCGTATGTAATACCTTACAATATGACTCCCGGTATATGGAACAACGGATATGACTTAAAAGGTCTATAGAAATTAAGGAACGTATTAAATACATAATAATGTATTTAATGCATTCTTAAATTTCCGAATACCTTTTTCGTTGACATTGTTGGCCATCTCTCAAAATAAAGGCACTTTACTCTTAAGTCAATTTCATCTTTTTGTCGCGCCACCATTTCTAAAAACTCATATCATCGTTCTTCTGTTTCTCGACAACCAACAAAAGGTTACACTAACAAACTTCTAATTGATATTAGTAACGTTTAAGTGTTTTTATATTATTATAAGTATATTATAGGTAAGTGTAAGTACCTACCTATCATCCACTAATAATATAAATAAAAAAATAAAATTCTATGTTATTCTGGCATCAATTTATTAAAAAAATCTTTGTAAAAGTAAAAGGTAAAAGATAAATAACAGGTCCTATTCACATAGCAAATATCAATGATCTGCGATTTAACGTTGATTCTTAGAATCTACGTTGGGGTTGTTGTGGTTTCTCTGGGTGAGCTGCGATCCAGTCCAAAGCACGCTGGATGTAAGCTGGAATTGGTTGTGGGGCTGGGGCTACTGGTAAATGGGCTCCTTGTGGTTGAAAACCGTTCTCATCGGCGACGTATTGCAGGGAGATTTGCTGGCCCTCTGGTGACGTGTATTGGAAACCGCCTTGGGCTTGGATTGCTGGTTCTTTTCCACTACCCAAGCTACCTTGTTCCTGGGCGGAAATACTGTTGTCGGCTTCAAAACTGCATTTGGAAAAACAGAGAATTAATTAAGCAAACATTCATTACAACAGATTATTTATTACTGAATGTATTTGGGGTATTTAATGCCATTTATTCAAAGCTAACCGTGGAATGTGTCCATACTTTATCTTTAATTACTCTTACCTCCATTGGTATGAACCGTCAGGGTTTACTTCATTACTCTGTCTCACGATGGCAGCAGGTCTGTTTGGTTGCTGGTAGCGGTTTTGGGCAATTGCTGTGCCGATGATGAGGGCAAAGACGATCTATATTTGGTAAAAATCGAAAGTTAATTTCGAAATTAATTCACTGAATTGACGTATGCTCTTACCAAAGAGTTCATGGTTGTTGGTGTGTGTTGGCTGGTGATCAGAAGACAACTGTGAAGATTTCCCATCAATGCCTGATTATTTATATGATGTGCTACATGGTCAACCGGCAAACACGCTTTTCATTCATGGGTTAGATTTGGAGGCAAGTGAAAGAGAGCACACATACGATCCGATGAAACTGTTGTCCATTATTCAATATGACGATTTATTTAGTGGATTTTTCTGGAAACTTGATACTGCATCCTGGAGGTGACATATTAAAATTTTATTGTTGGCACGATGGATTTATGCATTGGGGATAATGTTAAAGTGTTATTTTTAGATTACCTCCCACGTATATTTTGTTAGTTATTGGAATGGATGTGTTAATTAAAATGATGAAATTAGAATTTATAATATTTCATAAATACAATTCCCAAACGGGATATTTTGCCGTTCAATTCATTATGTTCCTAATTTGTACAATAAAAGTTCAAGTTGTTAAATTATATTATTTAAATTACAAGTTGTGATATAATTATTAACTAATACGCGTTGTCGAGGTTACTTTCATAGTCCCATCTCGATTCTATCGCTACTTGATCTAGTTTAGAAATCTTCTTGTCGTTTAAATATTTATTGCTAAATTGTATATTTACATAAATTTGCATACATTTTTGGTATACATATCTACAGGAGGTTTCCTAGAGACTATATTTTACACCGGACATATTTCAAAACAACTTGCATATTGAATTGTTTAGAGCTAGTTTTGACTTCAGAACAGTGAAATCAGCAGAACTAAATATGAACCGAGTAGGTAAGTCAAGTCACAAGTGTCTTTAAAATATCAATCCAAATAACTCAGTTTTATTTCGTTTTATTTTTTGGAGGTCGCAAAATCGTGACCATACAGTGTAAAATTTCAACTGTGGACGCAATTTTACATAAAATGTCGAGTTGTCCAAAGTGTCCAAAGATATCAACCTGCGACACTATAATCTAATTGTAGCGTTACCGTCACAGACTCGCCTGATTTTGAGTTGTTTTGTAATATATATATATATAATTTATCAAGGTACCTTTCTGTTGCCATAAAAACTAAAATGTTTATTATTTTTGAAGAAATATAGTACGAACCATTTAAAAGTATTCGACGTGTAAACATAAAATTTTATTATTTATTTGTGGGCACAAACCCCCACACTAATGAATCAAATTAATTTGAAGTGAATACGTGAATACGAATATTACAAATCCCGATTAAATTAAGAACAATTATATAATAATTAAAAACATATAAATTGACTGACGTCAAGCCCCCACGTGTTACAAGACATTGTGCAAGCCATTAAAAAAGTAAGGAGCATCACAATATGAAATAATTGTGCAACACCATATAGAAGGAAGAAAAAATGACGGTAGATGTAATCGTGGACACAATTTTAGAATCACTATTGATATTAATACTGATTGTTCCATCGGATGGGCAAATAAAGTCGGTGGTCCCGTGTGCTGTCCTGATGGGACGAGCACGTTGATGAACTCTTACTGGGGGTTGGAATCCCACTCAGTTCGACAAAATTCCTGGGTGTATGTAGCCTGCCTTTAGCGTCTATGATTGGCCTTGCGGAAATAGACCGACGTAAAATAAACAAATTATAAAAGAAGAAATAGTGATGGCGATAGAGATTTTTAACTAAACCGACCATTGGGGTAGATTTAGAATTGCCAAGTCCAAAAATTAGAGTAAACGATGACTGGTAAACCGGAGAAATCGTTTTGCTTTTCGGAAAAAGCCAATCGAACAAAACCAGACATTTTAGCGTCTTGGCAAAAAAGACTCGGTGAAGGGCTGGTCTTTTTAAAATGTTATATGAAGAGAAGCGAAAAATTATGTCGGAATCACTACCGGTTGTCAAAGTTAAGAATAATTAATTAATTTTGTATTAAAACAAACATTATTATCTTTTTAGCTAAGTACTATAAAATATGCACACCACATTTCACAGATTTTCAGTTACTTAATTTATCAATGCTGATATTTCTCCGTAGAATCTATGGAAAAAATGTTGTTAAGAAAACCAGTGCAAAAACGCCAAAATACAAACAAAAGCACGTGTTTTCTCAAAAAGTGAATTGAAACTTGAATTCAGTCTAGTTTTTCAGATTCTAGGAAAACATACTTGTTTGTTTTCTTTTTTTGTTGGTCAGAGTGAAGATTTATTTTAAACTATATTATAGGTACTTTTGACGAATTAGTTAATTGTTTATGTATTATTTCATTATTATATTAATAATAATTGTGGAATGCAAAATTATTGTGGCAACCCCAAATTTTTATTTATAAAAAATCCGACATCAGGGTTCTAATAAAATATTTTGACAAAGTGCTGCTTGAAAAAATAAATTTAATAATTTTGGAGCAACCTTCTTCAGGATCTTAAAAAATATGATATTTTGGCACCGTGTATATCCCGTCAAAATTAGAAAATCAGTTCCTGTAAGCATAGGGGTACCAAAATTCACCCTCAAATAAACTAAATAAATTGTTCACACGTTCAAACTAGGTATTTTTAGACAATTGGTAGATATTTGTACTAAAAGAGTGCACAAGTACCCAGATGACATCAAACAGTAGATGATCTGTTGTTAAAGCAGTCGATCTGGCAACGCTACTACCAACTTTTCCATAGAATCAGCTGCTGTCAAAAGCCAGATAACTCTAAAATTAATTATTTTTAATAAAAATATTATTTTACTTTATGGGAATTCAATTTTTAACACTAGTTGTCGATCAGCCGGTGTGATTACTAATTATTACGGAGGGTTTAGGGGTGGTGGATGACTGTATGTTATCATAAAGTACTGCCAACAGAAGGGTACGTACGTGAAAATCGGACATATGTATGTCGTCCAGTTTGCACGTTTAGACACCGGACAATATATTATTTGAAAACCGGATGACTGGCAACCCTAGTGGGTTGATCTATTTTTAATTAAATACAACATGTTTGCAAGAGCAAGCATGTTGACAGGAAATTTAGTTGTAATTATAAAAGTATTTTATTATTAAGCATAAAAACGAATCATATGGAAAAAAAATAGACAACTGATTATTACTCGAAGTCATATTTGGTAACAGATAATTCTTTTTATTTTAACTTTAATTGTAACCTTAAATTATATTCTTAATACTAATTAAAAATCAGCCTTTATTTGGAGATTTTTTATGCTCCCCTTCTTGCTACAAAAGCGATGGGTGCACCAGCTTGCACCCACTACGGGCGCCCATGTCAGCAAATTCTTATTTTTTCTGTATCCACTCCAAAATATTTATTTTTTATTAAATAAATTTTCTGGTTGTAACATTAAGTTCACATTACTAGTAAACGAAACAAAATTTGAACAAAAATTAATCTAATTAATGGGGATTCCGGTATTTTCCTTTAAAACTACCACCCTTTTTAGAATTTTTTATTGACAAGACTATGCAACAAATCCATTCCAAATTTGGCACAAATATTTATTAGCTTTTATTAGTATTTACAAAAAAAAATAATACAGAAATATGATGAATCACGCTCACTAGCCACCTGACACTGTGCGAAGATCCGCGGTCACTGGTTGGCATGATTGGGCCACTCCAGGTGATCCGAAATAAGATTGTAGAATAGCGGCCTACTTTATACATAAGTACTTCATGAACAATTATACATAAGTAGTTATCGTTTGACGAACCAGAAAATAAAAATATTTATATTTGAGAATGGTGACTTGTTAAACTCCAAATATCGAATTTATCTCCAAAAATTGACGATGTTTTCCTTATGAAAAGAAAGTACATAACTTATTGCATTTCTGGTTCATCAAACAATAAAGGGATGTTTACTGAATATACAGTTAAAATTTGAAGTGAGTCCAATAGTTTTCGAAATATCATGCCAACCGTTCGCGAGAAAACTGTTACGAGAAAAACACGTTTAAACATTCAAGTACAGTTTATAAAGGTGCTCTTACACGACGCCACTTTTCGTATTGCGCAAGTTAAAAAATGGCGCAATTCTTATATTGCAATGTATGAACAACGCTGCAACTATAAATATTGCGACACTTTCAGTATAGGGCGCAATTTTTTATAGTTACGTACAGCTAAAATGTTGCTGCGTGTAAACAGGCACAAACACGGTACTAGCGCCACACAGAAATGGACCGACGCCGACGTGTTGCTCCACTTCCACTTTAGTGGCGCAACATTTAGTAGATGTATATGCGGTAGTGTTGGCTAATCATCGATAGTTGGCGTGTCCGATAGTTATCGATAGTATCGTTACAACTATCGATACTATCGATAACTATCGAACTTCAACAAAGTAAAAAATCTTATCAAATTGATATTTTGTAAATAAAGGATGCTAACCGATAAAACTAATTGTCTAAACAAAAAAGAACATAAATAAATATTTATTATTTCAACATACAATATGAACAACAGAAACCAGTTAAAATAAATCCTTCTTCTCTGAAAAGAATTTCGAATAAATATGTCATTCTAAAAAAAAGATAAATAAATATTACAATAAATATTCCAACTAAAGTCCTCGTAAATAATCAACTGATTTTATATTTGCCGCATAATGCACATTTAGCAAAATTTTCATTCTACTTGTTAAAGTAATTCCCAACCCAACTCAAGACGAGACTTTTTGTTCGAATAATTTTTTTACGATCGTAAAAATTGACATTGATGGAAATATTAGGTTAACTTAAAATGAAAATTCTGTACATTTAGATCCTCCAATCATTCTTGGGGACTTTTTCCTGTAGGTTCGACAAAATATGCAATAATACGCGGCAACGTTAAAATTTCAATAAGTTCAGTAGGGCTGTTAAAGTAGAAAAATCCACAAGTCTACTTCACTTTATCCTCAAGTTCTGCGATAGGCTATAGTTGAGCCTTTTCCTAGAAAAGCGGCCTTGAATAGCTGATGAACATTAGCTCATAGCACGCAGCTGCTCTAGTCCTCTCATCGGCATCAGAATCTGAATCCATTTTTTATGGAATAAACAACAACACAGTATCACTATCGCCGCTTTAAACTTAATGAGGCAGAATATAAACACAACCACTACAAGTACGAGGGAGCGCAGTCGTTCCGTGAGCAATTCTTGACATCCGACGTGCCACTTTTACAAGTTGCAGCAATGAAAAGTGGCGTGTACTGTGTGAATAGCCTCGCAACTTAAAAATGTGTGGCTGCCACTTGGCGCTGGCGCTAGTCGAAAGTAGCGCAACTTTTGACTGATTTTATCTCACGTGTGAACACAACATGCCATTTCATAGTGTCGCAATAGAATCTCGAGCAACAAAAGTGGCTACGTGTAAGAGCACCTTAACGCGACATCGAGTACTTACAGTATTTTTCTGCTAATATGCTATACCAGGGCCATACCTTATTCCTTCCTCCACATCGTAAAATTTATTTTGAGACATTTGCTCATTTCTACACATTGTTTGAGCTGATTTTGCAGCCTCGAGTGCACATCTCAACAACCTTAACAGACGCTGTTTATCGCGCACATTTGTAAATACCTTCGCGTCTGTGCCAATAACGATTCCTATTGTTGTCATAGTTTAAAGGATGGCTGAAAAGCCTTCTACTGCATAAGCCGCAATTTTGATAGGTTTTGAACCACGGTGAACTTGTTTGGGTGCGAGGCGCCAGACAGTAGTATTGAAACTTTAGTTGTTGTTTTGAGTGCCACCACCCAAACACCGTTCTAGCAACTCTCTCGACGACAGGTCGTTGTAAATCGGCTTGATAGCATTTTCGACATTTTTAACACATGTTATGGAATTAATCCAGAGTTTTCTCGGCTTCGGTTTTTCGTTATTTGCACCAACTCTGTGATCCCACCGGGCAGTACATATGCTCAACCACTTTGTTAGTATATTTCTCCAGAAGTGGAGTGATCCCATACAACGGAAGTGTGACCTCACTTCTTCCATATCCCGTCTCCAAAACCCATGCACTATAATTTCCTCGTCTTCCCCTGTCGACAATTTATCGGCAGACGTAATGCTTTTCTTTCACGAGTGTGAATTCTCAGAAAACGTTATTTTTTTGTTGTCTATCAGCGCGTATAGGAATTTTTCTTGAGAGTTTCTTATCCATGACTGTTCACGAGAGAATTTCACAGAATAATAAACCACACACTAAAAGATTTTTTGGCTAGAAAAACTCGAGCGGAAAAATTGTTGGGAGCGCGATCCGACCGCGCACTGCTTATTTTGGCACCTACACGCCGTCGGTTAATTGGTTATAACTTGGCTAATTTTGCAAATTTTGCCTTAAAACGTCGTACACACATTCTTAAGACATTAAATAATAAAATAAAGTACACAAAAAAAATTGATTTTTTTTTTCATCAGAAAATCGGAATCTCCCCCCTTAAGTAAATTTAATGTTTCTTATTCTCTTAAAATTATGTTCTGTATGTGGGCATGTTGGGTTTCAATTGCATCAAAAGCCTGGGCAGTGCGGGTGAACTTGCAGCTCTCTGCGGGATTTCATGGTTGATGTTGAAGATTGATCAGTTATTGGTATAAAATATTAATTATTTTAGTTAAATGTACATTTATGTTTGGTCAATAGTGGTATCCCTTATAAGACGTGACAGTTATGTTAGTTTTAAATGTATTGAGCGATTTTTATTCATTATATTAAATTATAATAAAATTTATAATGATATGATATAATCGTTTCCATTTATTACCCTGGTAAGATCATCTTTTTCTAGTGTGACACATTCAGGCACTCTTTAATCTTAAGAAGATTAACAAATCGCTATAATTTTAACCATAAAATATTTATTGGGGTTATCAAATACTTTTTACGATAGTTTGCACCACAAAATTGATGTGTAGCTTTACTTCATATGTCAAATTGTAAGTAATCAGTTCTGGTAGTTCTGGTAGGGCAATTGTATGACTTACATATCTTTGCTAAGTAAGAAATGGTAAAGATTGCGGCTTTTGTATCTTTCTCTCACAATGAATTGTAAGAGAGAAAGATACATGAGATAGACGAATATGTATATTATATAGAATTTAATAATTTAATCAGGTGCGAAACAAAAATTATGTATATGTATATAATTAGCGTCAATGTTGAACCCATAGGGGTTTTAGTTTTTTTAATTTGCAACCTTACAAAATAATCATGAAAAGTAATTTTTACGTACTACGTAAAAATACGTACTTATGCCTAATTCGACTCCACTATTTCACATCTACCACATCTCACATAATCAAACGAAACATTTTTATAAGAAATCTTTATTGTCTACTATACAAAGTCGCATTTATAAAAAAAATAACAAACACGGTATCCTAATCACAGTCCATATTTACATAGCAATCATATCGATCGAATCCAATATTAATATTTGCGCTGTTGTTGTTGTTGTTCCGGTTCTGGATGGGCAGCGATCCATTCCAAGGCACGAGCGATTTGAGGTGGGATTGGTGGAGGAGACGGAGCTACTGGCAAATGGGCTCCTTGTGGTTGGAAACCGTTCTCGTCGGCAACGTATTGGATGGAGATCGGTTGGCCATCTGGTGCGGTATATTGGAAACCGCCTTGAGCTTCAATCGCAGGTTCCTTTGAGTTCGTGTTCAGACGACCTTGTTCTTGAGCGTTAATCCCATTGTCAGCTTCAAAACTATAATAAATACACATTTAGACGATAATAAGTTAAAAAAAAAACACCCAGCACAGTTTTGGCATACAATAATTGAGTACATTCTTTGGCAGACAGTACAGTAATGTTAAAATAATATAACTGTGTCGTGTAATTAACCAACTTATCAGGAATTGTATTTAATTGGAAAATTATCCTCTCTGAAATGTCAGGATGCCTTTTACTTTCTGCGTAACTATGCAACTATGCAACTGATTACAATAATGGTTAAAAGCAATAATCACATGGAGATGATACTGCGTAGACATTTACATTATAACTACATATAGTCTCAGTAGTTGGGAATTATTATTAGTTAGTTATATATGTTGTATTCTCAACCTGGTAACTACATGATTTTTGACACATTATTTTGAGAAATTTTTTTTTCAATTATGTTACATAACCTATCTCTCGTGATTTGTAATTTTAAAAAGAACACTATTGATATGACCTACTTTTTGTGACAACATAAGTGGTTGGACAGGGTTATTGACGACAAGGCAGATGTTATACCGCAGCAATACTATAAAGTAGTAGTGTTGATTCATTTCAAGTTTTGAGCGTACTATATAGAATGTGTGAATGAGGGCTGTGATACCAACAAAATTTAATACAAAATTAAATAATAATTGACAAGACT
This sequence comes from Aphodius sticticus, assembly GCA_963966075.1. Taxonomy (NCBI): domain Eukaryota; kingdom Metazoa; phylum Arthropoda; class Insecta; order Coleoptera; family Scarabaeidae; genus Aphodius; species Aphodius sticticus. Next base: position 21,816,035 of record OZ014508.1, read on the forward strand.
TCAAGTGATTGTAAATAAAAGTAAAATTAGGTATGATAGAACGCACTCGACGGATCGTGTAATTTTATTTCACCCGAATACTGGAGAATTAACGGTGCTAATGATCAAGCTACTGTTGGGTTCCAGATGATTCTGCCACTAATTGTAGCTTGTGCGCCGCTACAATCATAAGATTAGTTGAATAAAATCTTCTATTGTTCAATACTGAAGTCGATACTATATGGATGAATGCATGGTTTTGTTCTTCACTATATAATATTATGTTTTGGTGTTTTCTTTTATCACGGGAATCATATTACTCTTTTGCAAGGATTTGCTCAAGAACAAAACTCAGTTCACAAATTTTGGAGTAAGCTATCTAAAAATGTAATCGCTCTTTTTCGCGCTTCTTCAAACGTTCACAAGAAATACTGTTTACAAAATGCAAAAAGTGGCCAGACTTTCCAACACTTTCCGCTCTTTATGAATAAACCCGCCCTGCTTTTTCGTCGACCTAAACGTACTATATAACTAAATCACTCCAAAGGTTAATTTTTAATGAATTTTATTACTTTTTGGAAAATCTCTTACCGAATATGACAAGAAATAAAAGATTTGAGCAGACGCAACGTACCTATATATTACTTTTTCAAATATCTTTTTTTTCAAGCAGCACCTTTTACATATTTTGTTTAAATAACCAGAATATATCAAATATACAGTGAGCGCGTAAAGTATGGAAACACGACAAAATCTCAAAAACGGTTTGATATTTTTAAAAATCCTCGAACACGTCGATTTATAATTATCAAAATACACCTTCTGGTATCAAATTAATTTTTTTACCATCAATTGTTTTTAACAGATGACGTCATCGCCTTTTTTTCAAATGAGAACCCTATATTTGTTTTAATGAATTTGACAGATCTTTTAATTGTCTTAATGGTAGCATAATATTCTTATCGCCTTACACAAGCAAATTTTCGAGAAAAAGACAATTGAAGGTTATGAAATAAAAGTGACAAAATTTCTGGAACGGCTCGACCAAATTTAACGAAATTTTGGAATTAAGTATTTTGCAGCCATGTGAAGTCACTGGCGTTATTATCGTTGATGCAACCCTTACAGTTTCTGAGATATAACCTCAAACTTTATAAATTGAAATGGAACATCCTGTATATTTTGACATTTTCTGTTAGTCTTCATTATTCAAAAACATCTAGAAATTAACAAAAACCTTTATTACCTAGGTCTAAAAATTAACAAAGAAAAAATTGATAACTAAACATTATTACATTTTCTACTGCAACTACTCTAGTTGGTTTATGAGGATTCTCAACCATTGACAAGAACACATTATTTTAAGTTTGATCGGTTTACTTTTTGTTGTTGTTATTTTTTGTTATCAATTGTCTGCAACTTTTAGACCTAAGTAATAAAGGTTTTTGTTAGTTTCTAGATGTTTTTGATATAATACGTAACAAGCGTAGTAACATTGAATAGGCAATGGAAGACTGTAACAGAAAATGTCAAAATATACAGGGTGTTCTATTTCGAATTCAAAAGTTTGAGGTTTATCTCAGAAATTATAAACGTTGCATCAACGATAATAGCGCCAGTGACTTCACATGGTTGCAAAACACTTAATTCCAAAATTTCGTTAAATTCGGTCGAGCCGCTCCGGAGATTTTATCACTTTCATTTCATAACCTTCAATTGTCTTCTTCTCGAAAATTTTCTTATGTAAGGCCATAAAAATATTATGCTACCATTAAGACAATTAAAAGATCTGTCAAATTCACTAAAAAAAATATAGGGATGTCATTTAAAAAAAATGCCGATGACGTCATCTGTTAAAAACAATTGAAGGCAAAGAAATTAATTTGATATCATAAGGTGTATTTTGATAATTATAAATCGACGTGGTCGACGATTTTTTAAAATAGCAAACCGTTCTTCAGATTTTGTCATGTTTCAATACTTTACGTTCTCACTGTATATTTAGTGGTTGCTACCTATTTAACTTGTATTTAAAAACAATAAACATCTTATTTTTTTACTGTTGGCCACAAATTATTATCTTAATAAAAAAAAGTCGAGAACTTCGTCAGTTTAGATATCACAGTAATTCAGAATTTTCCAATTAATTTGTCGATAATACAATAATCTAAACTATAAAAATCTGCACTGAATCTTAAGTAAGCACTTTTGAACTGTTGTTAATTTTTGAAATAGGCGCGGGTTTTTGTATTTTTGCGTTTTTAGCAATAATTTTTTCAAGAATTTGAATGAATTCAAAATTTCTCTTTTCAGATCAAGATTCTACGAAAGAAAAAGGCAAGCAAAAGCAGTTGTCACTTGTTCGACTTCTTTAATTGTTAGCCAGACTCATTAGTATTTTTTACAAATTAAGTAATTGGAAATCTGTAAAACGTGTGATATCTACGCTCAAAAGTTTATTGGCCATATTTTTTGTTAAGTTAATAATTGTGGTGAGCTAATTTTGTAATATATAGAAAATAAACATGATTTTTTTCTTTTCACTTTAATTATTTCTCAGGTGACATTTCGAAGATGGCCCTTAAAAAATAAGTTTTGATAAAATAATAAGTTAAGGTTCATTTAAAACGTTGTTGCATTTTTATTTCGCTAGTTAGCAAAGTTAGTTTTTTAACAAAGAGATATATTTTGCATTAGTTATTATGATTCTATATAATTAGTAAAATAAGTTAGAACTACGAAAAAGCTAAAATTGTGTTTTTGCTATGAAAATTACGGATGATGTGGTGACATCTCTGTCTCTATGACTCTATGTATCACTATGACCATTACAATTTGTGCTAAACATGAAAATGATGTGAGAAATTATATAGAAGAAAATAACTAGTATCAAAAGCCAATATAAATGAAGTAATTTAATACTTTAATACTGGTCTTACCTCCATTGATAAGAACCATCTGGATTCACATCATTACTCTGCCTGACGATCGCGGCAACTTTATCGTTAGACTGGCGGTTCTGTGCAAGAGCACAAGCAATAATAGCGGCGAAGACGATCTGAAATTAAATGAAACGAACGTGTTAGGTGAGAATCGAAATGACCTCTCCGTGAGCAGTACATCTCACGCCGACTTACCCAAGAGTTCATGATTGTTGTGGTCGGAGTGCAACTGTAAAAATACGAAGACGTCGCTCAACATTTATAGGGGACGGTATCCATGGCCGCCAAACTTGCGTACACACTCACTTCTTCACTTCTTAGTATTATTATTTTGACATTTTACTTGCACTGTACAGAGAATCGGCGATCTTCACGCCATTCGTAGACAACTATTATTCAAAACCTACAACTTTCTACGTGCGATTTAACTGCCAGCATTATGCAAGTATAATGCATTTTTATGTAGTCGTTGAATCGACGTTATAACCCCGCTTGATTATTTATCTCTCTAAAGTTAGGTGAAGATTATAGGCGCGTTTTGGGGTTTATTGTCGTGTCAACCGTTAGTCGGTTAATGCTGTGATTTTATTGAGCTCTTTCTGTGTTTATATTTTGAATAATTACCCATTCTGCAAGTTAAATGCATCTGCGTTAAGTATTGTTCTAATATTTTTCTACTTTGCGTTCGTTATAAACTCATAACGAAACCGCTTTCGGTGTCGTTATGAAAACACTAGGATTTAGTAAGCTTTAGTTTTCCAAGATTGGTTGTATTGATGCAAAAGTGTCAAATAATGAATCTCAAGCGCTATTGGCTCGACTCAATCGTATTTGCTAGTTTTACCACAACTACCATCTGTTGAAGATAAAACTACTCTAGACTGTAAGATGACAACCGCAATCTTCAAAATTCATTTATATATGACCAATTTTGTCATTTTATATTATCGTGTTCGATGAGGTGACATGACAAGCACATTAAGCAGCAACACATCAATAATACTAACAATTCCTTCCAGTATAAATGAATTAATAGGTTATTTATTTATCTATTGATTTACTACCAGTTCCTTCAGTGATGACATTGTAAAGTGGGTTAAGTGTGAAGATAAGGTTTTTTTACTTGTGAGTGGTGATGGGCTAAGCTTCAACAATTTTTACTAAAATAAATAACTGGTGCATTAAGGCTCCCGTATCCTACGTCAAAAACGCGCCGATACACCACACAATAATTATTGTTTAAATTGTGAAACTATGGCAACTATTCGATTGAATAGGTCCTTACGCAACTTCGTCCACAAAGAATTTCAATATTTATGCAAATTTTAGTGTTAAAAAAATCTAAACTAGAAATATAGAAATGCTTTTTGGTCTTACTAGCGTATGATTATTATGTACTGTAATATATTTTTTCTACTTTGCATTCACAATGCACACATTGTAACACTGTTTTCGGTGTTACAATTAACACATTGTAACACCGAAAACAGTAACATTTTTGTCTAAGATTGCCAGGATTGGTACACATTGATATCAAATGCCAAATGTCAAACGTACAATACATAACCACACACTGCCTCCTTTTAATCGCTTGCAATCGCATAAACTGCGAAACATCAATATTCTATACATATTTAAACATGCGTGTAGCCTGCTATAGTATGGCCAAAGGTTGTGGCTTTCTTAGTTTTGCTGTGTTCATCAAAATACGCCAGCGTAACGTTTTCGGTGATGTTTTACGACTCTGGTAAGTGATCGTTATCATTCTTTTCAACTAAACATCAAATCCCCTTTTCAGATATAATTCAAGGACCACATTTACTTTAATAAGGTATTATGCGAAGATCAAACCTACATCGTAGATATGAATGATTTTAATTACTGCTACGAGATTGTATATGCGCAATCAATGGTTTATCAGCATACACGTATGAAGCTATAGTACATTTCAAGTGTAGAGGATTCCTTAGTTTATGTAACGTATAAGTTTTCGGTAACATTTTGGACCGAATTCTGTTCGGCTCAATTCGTATTCATTTTTGTCCGTCGCTTTCGACTTCGTCTTAGTTCTGGTTGTATGCAACATATTTGTATTACCTCCATCACATGTAATTTTACTAAGTATAATTTATTCTAATAAACTACTTTGCGAAATTAAAATTGGGTTTCAATTATAAGTGCTTGTAAATATATAAGCCGCAACGGCTACGTAGCGGAATTAGGTAGACACCGCTATTAAACGTTAGGCGTTAAAACAATTCTTTAGTAAGTTCTTGTTCTTCGAAGTAACTAATCAGTCACCGCCAAACACTTCTATTCTGATTATTATACTTATGAAACCACTATTAAAGTTGTTGACTTTTTAGGTTAAGTTTCATATATTTATCACAGTAGGGTTAAAAGTGTTGCCCCAAGCTCCATTATGATCATCGTTGAGACCTCGCTGAATATTTATTCAAACTTGTAGGCTAAAGTAGAGTAATTTTATTCACAATTAGATTTTGTCAAGATTTTATCTCATAGATCTCATCCTTGACAAAGTTGACAGTTACTACAGTGCTGCCACGTGGTACCCGCGAAATACCCTAGATTCTAATTTAGCGCAATATAGTAACCACAATTTCTAAATTTATATAAAATTAATGACGCAAAGTAGAAAAAATACTATATTACACTCGTTTTATAAGACGTATTGGCGCACTCGTTCCATTTGGGCACTCCTCGCTACGCTCGTCGTGCCCAAAACAACTCGTGCGCCAATTTGACGTCTTATAAAACTTGTATAATAATATACTATTTGCGTCGATCGTTTATTTATGAGAATTTTTACTGAATAGAAAATCGTTTATTAAAAAGCTCTATTAAAACACGATTTCTATTAATGCATGATTTGTAATAGCCAATCAAACGACTTCATTATAGCGAATCGAACATACGTAAAATAAAACCAATCAAAATATTCCGTTATACAGGCACGCAGGTTAGAACTGTCAGTGTCAAATTACGTAAACATTTGAGGTCATATAACCTCAAACGACATCGACTAATAAAATCTTTGTAGACGCCGCCAGAAGAATACAATCGACGGAAAAATTTTGTAACCAACTCGAATATTAAACGGCCATTAATGATCTCGACAATTAACGCACTCGCTAATCGCTCGTGCATTAAACAGTCTCGATCATTAATCGCTCTTTTTAATATACTTGTTGGTTAAATAACTAATAAAAGTACATTAAATGTTACGTATAACGATGGGAGCTACGTCTTAGCGAATGTATCTAGAATAACATTCTGGGAAAGTCTTAGTCTGTCGGTATCGCAAAATAGTTCAACGGTCAGTGGATAGATGGCGCTGTTTCAAATTGAAAATGTAAATACAACATAAATAATTTATTTAGATATGACCTAAAGTACACTAAAAATCGGTAATACTGAAACCAAGACGTAACAAGACGTACCACTTTGGATTGTTAGTGTTCGTGCTAAATAATATAAATCGTAGCTGTCGTCCTATTTGCATTTGAAGGTCGTTTAAAGTTGATTTTTTAAATATAAGCTGTAGGAATAATAACTTAAAAATTAGTTATTGTAATCAGCGCAAAATGTCACAAAAAAATCTTTAACTTCGAATCAAAATAAATTCAGATAAACAACCTTCAAATGCAGCACCTGGAGACCCAAGTATCTATGGGTTTTTAAAAATCACAGATGAACTGCAAAATAGTTTTCGATCAAAATGTGTTCAAAACAAGCTCGTTTATAATCTAGTGACAAAGCCCCCTTTCTTCGGAGCAAAGCTGATTCTATACAGTTATACCGTCATTGCAAAGTACAGGCTATACGACAGCTAAATAATCATACGTTAAAACAAAAATCAGTCAGCATTTTATTAGTATTTTTCTCTTTTTTCATTTTTGACATTCTTTTCTTTTTTGCTGCTGGATTTGACGTAAATAGTAAACAGCACACAATTTTTATTTATTTATATATTTATGTAGATAATTATTAATCATATACCTTCCTAATTCAAAGTGGCAGATTTTATTACATTTAAATTGCACACAGAATTATCTTAAAGGTTTTACTGTAGCATCATTTAAAACATAAATTCACCCTTAAGATTGCGTAATAAAATATGTATTGAAATAGTCCAGTTGAAGTAGTCGAGCAACCAAAAAACAACGAATGATACGATCTTCATTGTATGGCGTTATTTCAGAATGGCTGCTGCGTTAAAGGTATTATTGATGAGTCAGTTTACGGAGAGCAAAGGTAACTACGTTAGGTAATACAACACAATTTGAGTTACCGTCTAATCCTACTTAAGGATATTTAACTCTAAATTTAAACCTTTAATTTTAAATTTAAACGCTAATGACATATCGTGTATTCAGACTAAAGTATACAGAGCTGCTGTCCTTGGATGGTAACGTAAAGTTCTATATGGAAATGGAGCACCTTAATAGTTATTTAACCAACAAGTATATTAAAAAGAGCGATTAATGATCGAGACTGTTTAACGCTCGAGCGCAGCGAGAGCGTTAATTGTCGAGATCATTAATCGCCGTTTAATATTCGAGTTGGTTACAAAATTTTTTCGTCGATCGTATTCTTCTAGCGTCGTCTACATAGATTTTTCTTCGCCGATGTCTTTTTAGGTTATATGACAATTTATGTAACTTGACACTGACAGTTCTAGAGGCGGTATGTTTTGATTGGAAGGTTTCATTTCACATATGTTAGATTGGCCAATCAAACGACGGCTTTACGTCGTGTGATTGGCTATAACAAATCATGCATTAATAGAAATCGTGCATTAATAGAGTTGTTTAATAAACGATTTCCTATTCACTAAACTGACTCATAAATAAACGATCGACGGAAAACAATATTTAATTAGAAAATATGACAACCAGTGAAATTGTGTAAGTACCCATCAATAAATTCCTAATAAACAAATAATCGATCAATATTCATTCTGAGAGGCACACTCATAAATAAATCGCTCTCGAAAAGAACTGCTTACAATAACGAACATAACCCTATATTGACCAGAAGTATATAACCTCTTCTTGGTATTTTCTGAGGTTGTCATGGTTACAAGAAATTGTATACGGTTAGATATTTGTGGTGGGGTGCATCCTTGCCGCAAATAAAAATATACGGGATAATTAGAGATTTAGTAGTTGTGTCGCCATCTACATCTAGTAAAACTTTTGTTTGGAAGCTCTGGAGAAAAGAGTGGCAAGTCACGTTTGAATGGGGGATACGGGAGCCCTAAGCTTAAATTTATTTTCCCCACAATGCACATCAACCGACTGTTTGGACAAATTTTAAACAAAATCGACCCACTTTACAACGGAAAAGCCAATTGTTATAAAATCAAGCAAACCTTTCACTTATAATGACTAATAGAAAATTAAATAACATATTGCCAAAAATGTACCTATATTAACACAACTTTTAAAATAACAATAGCATTTACAATTTACTCGAATGTCCAAGCCCTAAAACTTATCTCGGTACCACACTTATCTACACTTATCTATACTACACTTATATCTACTCAGTCATTTACTCTGATTATTTTGCAGTCTATTTTGGTCAAACCCGAAGTAAGTTGGCGAAACGATTGACAGAACATAAATCAAGCAATTCTTCTAATCTGTATAGACTCACAATAGAAACAGGTCACAGCATCAACTACGATAGTACAAAACTAAATCACAAATGCTGCTGTGAGTTATTACTCGAACAAATTGAAATCGAAAACCACATTAGAAAGAAAAAAAAAACATTACTTTAATGTTTTAAGTAAGCTATATTAAACGGAAAGGATATTCAACCAGGTTTGCTTCATAACTTTCAATTAGCCTTATACCTGCTGGATTATATCAAGTGAGATGACAAATTTCTATGAATATTGGCGATATTAAGCAGAAAGCAAGTAGTATACAAGCTGATGCAAGTAGTAAAATCCATCATCTAGATTAGACTGAAATGAGGTGAGCATTTTAGTATTATTAACAAAGACTCAAAGATTGGTCAAACGTGCAGTTTGAATGCAAAAACCTTCAATATCAAACAACATTCAGGTATAAAGCTGATTAAAAGTTATGAAGCATATTTGTTAGTTGATGCTCCTAGATGTGGCACAGGCTTTTGATAAAGTCTGGCATGAAGGACTGAACAATAAATTAGGAAGTATCCTCCCGGAACAGTTTGCACAACTATTAAAATCTTACCTGACTGAGAGATACTTTAGAGTCAAACAAGGGGATGCACGCTCTGTCCTTAAGGAAATAAAAGCAGGAGTGCCGCAAGGTAGTGTTTTAGGGCCGGTCCTTTACCTACTCTACACCAGCGACCTCCCAGCACTAGAAAATGATACTATCGCAACTTTCGCAGACGACACGGCTATCCTAGCTGTTGGGAACAGCAATGAAGAAACGACGAGAAAACTCCAAACAGCTCTTGGTCATTTTCAGGTCTGGACAAAGAAAAAAAGAATCAAACTGAATGAACTCAAGTCAGTACATGTTGACTTCACCAATAAGAAAATACAACATATCCCGGTTACTATTAATAACCAACTAGTACCGTACGCAAACACAGCCAAATATCTCGGCATGACATTAGACGCCAGGCTACGCTGGAAAGCCCATGTCAAAAAGAAAAGAGAGGAACTAGGAATCCGCTACAGAGAGATGTACTGGCTGCTAGGAAGAAACTCCACGCTGTCTGTACATAATAAGCTTCTCTTGTACCAGCAAATTCTAAAACCCGTGTGGACGTATGGTGCTCAACTCTGGGGTTGCACCAAAAAAAGTAACATTAAAATTGTCCAGACCTTTCAAAATAAAGTATGGAGATGCATTGTCAATGCGCCTTGGTACATCAGGAATGATGATCTCCACAAGGACCTCAAAATGGAGTTTGTGTGCAAAGAAATCCAAAAAGTAGCAAGAAGTCACGAGGAAAGGCTTCACCATCACGTAAACGTTGAGGCCATCCAGCTCCTCGACAACACCGAATTAATCCGAAGACTCAAGAGAAAGAAGCCTTTTGAGTTAGTGTGAATGTGAGTTAGTGGAAAAGCAGAGTAAGTGCTAGTTGTAAGTGTTAGTTCTAATAGCAGAGACAGTGCTACGTAGTGCGCAAGAAAAACGTGCCAAGTATACCAGGACCAACTGAGTGACATCGATGGGTGCCTGTTAGGCTAAGTTAAACTAGTAAAATAAGTTAGAATTAAGTTAGTCATTAGTCAATTATGACTAGATTGTAATGCATTTATGAACAATAAAAAAAAAATATTTGTTAGTGGCATACACATTTTTCAAGACAACCCTCATTACTCCACAGAATGTGTGAAAAAAACAAAACATCATTTTGGTTCTCCCTGTATAATAAGAAGTAACAATTTTTTAAAATCGCAAAAGCATGTATTAATCTCTAAGACTTCCAGTCAATATAAGAAAAAAATAAAGATTGATTTATTACGTTATCCAATATCAAACCTTTGCAAATTGGTAGATAGCAATTTTTTGTAGTTTGTGAGTGTATAATTTGCACTGGCTTAAAAGTTATATAAGTTTAAATTTGTCACTGTCGTATTGCTTCAGCTTCAGTACAACAGCTTCAGATAATCTTATGTTAATTTTGTTATAGAATGCCTTAAGGTGAGACCGAATCACGCAGTGGAGATGGGTTAAATTGTTAAGACTACGCCCATACAAGCAAGTGTAGTGTACCACACGTGTAGATGTTATCGTTAAAAAATTCAAACGTGCTTTTTGAGACAGTAATTGAATCGGTAGGTATTATCGGATTAAGGTTACGCTGTTACTTTAATGTTGTAAGCTTCCATAAAAGAATCCGCGAACGGCCAATCTAGTTGTATAGCGTTAAATATGTACATGGAGTATATGTAAATAATTCTTATAGTTTAATAATACTGCATTGAATATTAGCTTTTGTTTATAACTCGACAACAAACCTTCATTTTAGAAGTGTGTTATACGATAATATCGACATTCTATCGGGCAGTAAATTATGTTGCATACAATAGAAAGAATAAGTTCGTTGACTCGAACCTATCACCGTCAAGTTTTCACCTTCTTTTATACATTACTTTGTCAAAATTGTCAAAATTACACTGTTTTTATGTCTTTATCTATCAAACGGTTAGTGCAAAAAAGGTATAAAATAGATAATAGATTATGATCCCAAAAAATTCATGGTCTTAGAGATAATCGCAAAAAAATGTGAACTTACTCTATGCTGGCCCAGCGTTTTGTGGGATTAATAAGAACTTGACTAAAACCTGAGAATAAAGCGCTGTGCAATGTACAGTCATGGAAATAAGTAAGTTCGTATCGCTATCGCAGGATTTGAAAATAGTATGTCGGTTATATATTCGTGTACTGTTCTACCTCGACCCGGCCGCATCGCAAAAAGTTGTCCGTCACGAGGTGGTTTTTCGATGGATGTAATGTAACGGGATTTAGTTTATTTTTAGCGTGTCCGACCTTTTCCTTAATGTGATATCTTCATTGCAATGTAATAAATGAAATATGATCACTACAGTTAAGTTTACGAGTAGGTAATGCATTTAATTAAATATAGAATTACTTTTATAATAATATTAGTAAACATGTTTGATAATATGATACGAAAAGCTCATTTTAAGATATTGCGTAATATCATGACACATTATATAAATTTATGTTAACTAATACACATATTAATTACGCAAGTAAATGCCTTTGCCCAGCAGTAGGATGACGGGCTTAAGTAAGTAAGTAAGTAAATGCGCAAATCAACTTGATGCCAAGGATTATAACTAAATATAGACTATTTCAGAATTGTAATATTAAAATATATTCACTAAATGTAAATAAATTCTCTAAATTTAATTTAAATTTACATTTAGGACGAGCATGTATTTTGTATGAAGGACAAAGGAAATTTTATATCTGTATTTATTTTACAGCAATTAATGTTCAATTATCTTTCATGACATCTAATACATGCTTGACAACCAAAATAATTTAAATTATAGCAATATATACAGGCTGTCCCACGTTTCTTCCGCAAAACATTTCTTTTCAGAAAGTAAATTACTTTTTCAATTCATTAAAAAGGTACAGCCGTTTGAATTATTAACAATATCTTATTTTAAATGGCTCCAACTTCTGAAGGAACAGAGAAAACCAATAAAACTATATGAAACATATTACTTTCTACTTTCTAGAAAAAAAAAAACAAAACATTTTGCTATTTTCTTTTGTTCATTTGTTAATTCAAATTATTAAAATTTTACTTATAATTAATAATTTTTTATTGTTGTAATATGTATTTATTGTTTCATTTTTGATTTTGCATTGTTTGACAACTAATTAATTTTCTTTTTTTGTTAATATATCGAAGAGCTCTACAGAAGTTTTATTGTAATATAGTTCCAGTTCAATAAGCACACATTTTTCATTTACTATATATTAGCTGGAACATTATTGGAAATTTTATTTCTAAATTTGTTTTCTAAATAAATTAAGAGCCGCGCATTAACAACGATAATAAGTTAAAAATAACATTTTGAGTTATGAATTGTGTACTGTAAGGTTAATTAAAATGCATATACATTAAAAATGAAGGTCTTTTTAATTTCCAAACAATATAAACTATAACTGAAAAGGTTATATATGAAAAGGTAACGACATACTTTGTCAAAGTAATATTATAAGTTAATAATATGGTAACATACAGGCGGGATGTAAATTTTAAATCAAAAATTACAGTCACACCTGGATTTGAACCAAGGCCCTTTGCGTGCTAGCACAATGTCAATAGCTCAGATGGGAGAGCATTGTGCTAGCGACGCGAAGGTCCCTGGTTCAAAGTTGTTGGTTTCTCTTACGTATAGCTTTTATTGCATATGATTGTGAGTAATTAATATGCAATGAAAGCTATACGTAAGAGAAACCAATAACTTTTCTTTCTGAAGCGTCTCCTTTTGGGAAATTATACACCCGTTACCAACACAATTTATACTCATCCCAGGTCAAATTTGATGAAATAATTTTTATGTTGTATAAATGTTCTTTTAGATGGTCGTATATTTTGGTTTATTTTTTTTTTAATAATAATTATAACATATTTACATTCCATCAAAATTCGTCGAAAGTTTAGAGCTTGCTTCCAAAAATTTTTGTAAATTAGTGATATACATAATTGTCATTATTTTCAGTTGTAAGATATTTTTAAACATATTGCTGTAAAGTAAATACAAAATAATAATATAAAAAATAGTAATGATACATTCATGCTATACAAAATAAATACTCCTTTCTGTTTATTAAGTTAAACACTGCAAAATATCGTTGAAGCTAATTATCTCGAAAGCACCAGTAAATCACAATTAACAAATTACCATAAAGACAAATTTAAAGCAATTTAATTTTAATTTATTTCTATTTTGTGAATAAATGTTAATACTTATGTCAGTTCTGGAATAATCTGAAAAGTAAAAATATTGACAACAAGAAATTGATTTTTGTATTTATTAACGCAAAAAAAGCTATTAGATGCAATAAGGTTGTAAGTATAATTTGTTGTGTTGTATGCAATATCTTGAAATGAGATTTTCATTTCATGTAATTGAAAACTTTTATGTTTATTAATATAAAATTAACGTCATATTTAATAAAAATACAATTACATTGAAATGTAGGAATTAGATTAATTAATTACACATTAAGCTAATAAATAAAAACATATAAATCATTATAAACCAATTCAAAGCATTCGAACAAGGTTTCGCAAATAATAAATTTCCGATATACGAGTTGAAGCGTAAACGGACAATTTTTTGCACTTAGCGGCCGAGCGGTCGACCAGAATAACAAAAAACTTGTACTTGGATGTATCATCGACACACTGCTAAAATATTTATAGAACTTACTAAATTCCATCAGTGTACATAACATGAGCAACAAAACTGACTTACAAAAGCACTAAAAGGCACATTTTTGTTGCGTACATAATTTCCAGATAACCAGTTATTAATATCCTATAAATATGTGTCCACATAAATAACCATAATTTGTGTGTGACTTTACCACATTTCCTACCATATCTCAGAAACGACTCATTTTAGGACCCATGATTATTTGACTTTTTGACTTATCTTGGTTTTTACATTTTATTAGGTTCTATCTTAAAAAGTTGCATTGTCCAGTTTCTGACTCCAGTAACTTCCGAGTTCATGGCTCGATATCTATTATAATACCACCAGTGACAAACAACCATTCAAACGAAAAAGAATCACCCAAATCGGTCAACGTATTACGGAATTATGCGCGAATATATTTACAAATAATATAAATAGGGTGGCACGTTTTTTCCCGCAACTTTTTTGTCAGATAGTAGAAACCCTACTGAGAAAAAAATTTCATATGGACATGATTGCTTTTTGAATTCCTCCAATGTTTGATAGAATGTATAAAGTTAAAATGAAAAGTCTATTTCATGTTTTATTATTGAAAATAGTTATATCATGAAATCTTGATCTGCTGATTTAGTTTGATGATTAATTGCTTTAAAATATACCTTTCACAGTTAGTAACTGGTTTCATTATACCTACAATAACTGATAGTTATTCAATAAACAGTAAATAATAATAATAATAATTATCTGAAATCTTTCAACTATAAGTGTTGTTTGTGTTTGTGTAGTTAAACATAATAAAACGGCCTATATATAGTAGGGTGCCGACCGTCCCGATTTGCGAGGGACCGTCCCGAATTTCGATCACTTTTTCCGCCTGATTAAGCGTCCCGAATTTGTCCCGATTTATCAAATCCAGAAAAAAGACACCAGCCATCATACTAATGATTTCGTTAGCATAGAAAAGTATTTAGTCAAGAAAATTAGCCAGCCGTATCTACAAAAAGGTAACTGAGATATTTTCTATTCTATTTTGATAATATATTAGAGTAATAAGTTAATGGGGTAAATAGTGAAAAAAACTGATGCTTATGCGGAAATACAAAAATTATTATCGTGTTTAAAGAATCCACGTTTTATTCCATAGAGGAACAGAACTGCTGTAAGAAATTTCAGACAGTCAGTATAGACCAAATTCTAAATCTTGTTGACAGACAATCTTTGAGCTCCTGATTTGGTGAATGAATGGTACTTTGTAGTCATAGAACTGCATACTTCTCCAAAAAATAATGATTAAATTATATAAAAAAGTTGTAATTAACATTACTTATTTTTGCAAGTATATGTGTGCGTGGATGTGAAAAGGGACCAGTTGTCCGTTTCTAGTTACGCAGATAATCGCAAATAAAGTTAAACGGGTGCAAAATACACATTTTTGTTTTATTGGTTAATTACTCTCATTATTGTGTTTTTTATCAGATGTGTTCGTCTGAAACCCGTCTGCGGTTGGAAAAGCATGAAAAAATGCGTTTTTATTGCGAACGAAAAAGGGACCAGTTGTCTATATCACGCTACGCTCTAGCGCATTACGGTGTTGCCGCATGCAGTGGCAGAAACAAACATCCGTATGATAGCAGTTTATAAACTTGTTTGTATAAAATATAATTACATAGTTATATAATATTCCGGGACAATTACTACGCTTATATTAACTGCACTTTTTGTTTGTTTGTTTGTCTATTTGATTGTTTGTCTGTTTGTTATGTACAAATTTTGTAATCGATATTATTTCTACTTCCCAGTGTCCAATCAAGTTAAAATTTTGCATGTGTACAGATTTCCGGTGACAATACAAGAAGCAATAAAAAAAATATGGAAACTTTTCCAAAATTGGAAAAAAATTTCAAAATTTGGAGAAATTGACCAAGTGAGTTGAAAGTTTGCCTGTGGACGAATTTCCGGTGACAATGACATGAAGCAATAAAAAAAAATCGGAAAATTTTCTAAAATTTTGAAAAAAATTTTGAATTTGTACAGGTCTTGTAATCGATATTATTTCTACTTCCCAGTGTCCAATCAAGTTAAAATTTTGCATGTGGACAGATTTCCGGTGACAATACAAGAAGCAATAAAAAAATATAGAAACTTTTCCAAAATTTGAAAAAAAATTCATATCTTGGGAAATTTGATCATTTGAGTTGAAATTTTGCCGGTGACAATGACATGAAGCAATAAAAAAATTTGGAAAATTTTCTAAAATTTTGAAAAAAATTTTGAATTTGGAAAATATGTCCAATCGGGTTAAAATTTTGTATGTGGACAGATTGCCGGCGACAATGCTCGAAAAAAAAATAAAATGACAAAAAAAATGGAAAATTTGAAGAAAATTTTAAAAAATTGGAATTTTGTTTATAAAGCGTAGTTTTAAAAAAATGCACTTTTTATATAAATTTATTATGATTGTATTTCCATGTTTGTGTCCCTAGTTATGTTTATTTCTTATCATTAAACGTTTAAAATAATTTGATACTATCTGATTTATTTGAACTCCCAATTTGGATTTTTAACTGACATAAGTGTTGACATCAGACAGCTGCATAATTATGTAACAGGAAATAGGATGACAAAAATTGCAAATTCACGTTAATTTATTATGGTTGCCACATTACATTCGGTGCCATTTTGAATTATAAACATCTAACATCAGATATTTGTTTTCTTCTGAATCCGACAGTTAATTACATGTTTAGTCGCCATATTGGATCCGCCATTTTGAATTTTATACATCTGACAACAGATTAGGAATCCGTAACCTTCATATATAACATAATTTAATTTTTGTATAAATCCGACACTTAATTACATGTTTGGTCGCCATATTAGATCCGCCATTTTGAATTCTAAAAATCTAAAAATAAATAAGATTTGGAATCAGAGGACCCCACAAACCCCTTACGAGAATGCTTAAGTCTTCTTAAGACTCGAGAGATGAAGATACCTAGCTTACACTATACATATTGTAGACCCAGGCCAATGACGCTATAGATTAAAAACCCTATAAAACGCAAACGGAATAATGAAATAATAAATTCTACTAAAAATAATAATGAAACTAATATCGAAATTGTTCCAAAAATGTTGGAGTCAGCGTAACTTCCAAACATGCGGGAAGTTATTAACTTTTAAACTTTGCAAAAGATTGAAGCGTCATAGCGCAAAAGTTTAATTTTTGCACCAGCAACTTAAATATTTTTTTTTTCAATTTCTCTTTATGGTAATCGGCTTAAAATGTTGGAGTACCTTTGCCATAACTTATTCTATCTAAAAACACTCATAAGTCAATTTCGGTCAACTGGTCCCTTTTCATATCCAGGCACACATATTTTATAAATTTAAAAAATGTTTACAATATAAATAAATAGTAAAGAAACGAAAATTTAACAACATAGGAAACGAAACTACATTATTGCAAAATCAGTGGAAAACAAATTCCGTGTTTTGGCGTAGCTAAAGGGGAAGACAGGGAAATACAATAAACATATTGCATCAAATAAGTACAAATAATGCCTTAATACTGGAAGGTCTTGAAAATGGATAATATTCTGACTACCTTCTGATGAAGGTAAAACAGTTGAAAGAAAAAAGAGATTTGGTAGGTACATTTTCTTATCATTATCTAGTCATTGTTTAGCTCATCAAACTCCTTGAAAAACATAAAGAACAAATTATAACTAACAGGCAGGATGTACATTTTAAATTAAATTGAATCAAAAATTAAAGCCCCAACATGGATTTCAAACAGGCAGCTTTCTGTATCCAGCACAATGCACAAATATCTATGCTATCGGGGCCTATGGCATCTTATGACATTTATAACCATTTTAATTAGGTAAAGGAGTCTAGCTAGTCTAGCTCGTAAACCTAGTTTGATCTTTATTTCCTTGTGTATGTCGCTACTCAAAAAGTCTTGCACTACTTAAGATAAAAATATGTGTTAACGATTGACAATATTTTATGATGCCGCAACCCCCGGACGTGACCGCACAGTAATAACGTAGCGTAAAAAGATCAATGTACATAATTTCCACTCCGCGATTATAGTGAGTCTCCGTAAACCGTAAAGGTGGTTCTCGACCGCAACGAATTTCATCTCCTGCGTGTTATGTCGTTTTCAGGCGTATGCGCGCGTATGGCGCCATCTGTACGTGTACCGGCGAGTGAATAGCAGTTTCCAGTAAGTTGTAGGTTAACTGATAGCATTTTGATGGTTTGTGGCAACGAGAACACAGAACGAGAACGACCTAATAACACTGACATGTGAGGTTATGTGCCGTTGTGTATATACTTCTCCGCTAGATTGCGCTCAATTTGTTTAAGATCATTGCGGGACTATAAATACTAATTTCGTCGTTCGGAACGGCATGCGGTACGGCACGTTACGGATTGCGTTTTTGCGGCACTATACTTGGTCCTTTAAAAAGTGGAAAAAAGTGAACATGTGCATCAATTCTGTTTTGAATCTTAACGTGGGGTTAGAATTGACTAGGCAACCAAATATACTTCACAATCTTTAATCCGATTTACAGCGGAATGTTCAGGTGCTGCCAATTCAAATTATTGCACACATTGCGCTTGAAACCTTTGCTACTTTTACAAAAAATTCCCCGCTCAATTATGTCGAGTGTGAGTGCGAATTTTTATGAATACGACATAGCCACCAATAATCGTCAAAAACCATCCATAATTTGAATGGAAACACCTGAAAATTCCGGTGTAGATCTGATCAAAAGTAAAGAAGTATATTAGGTTGCCTATCCTCATCTTAGCGCTACCTTAAGCTATTGTAAGGAATAGCGCTATACATGGGTGTACCCAGGGGCGGGCAAGGGGGGCAGGTGCCGCTTCCCCCCCCCCTCCCTTTTTGATTTTGTTATTATGTTTTTTACATAGCACTCTTTCCCATATGGACACCCTTCCCCCATACAGCAAGTTAAATTTAGAAAACTGCCCCCTGCCGATTTGACTATTTGTGAGAAAAATATACACTACGTCATTGATTACCTGCAGTGTTGAACGATCGCACTCTCCTTGTTTAACAACAACAATCTTTAATGTTTCTTACTTTGTTGAAATTTCTTATAGGACAGACGACTGATACCAAATTGGAATATCCTATAGAACAGACAAAACATTGATGAAATCACATATGTACTCACTTTCAGTTAATCTTAATGTGCATCACAAACTCACCAATAAGAACTCTCATAAAGTAATAAAACACCACACTTATGTTTTTACTAATGCTCCTTTATTAAAGAATCTTGCACTTAAAAACTATCTTTGTACAAACACTTAAAAATTTTACATTAAATTGACTCTAGCAAATTTACAAATTACTTCTTTTGTGGTGGCGCTGGGTGGGCAGCAATCCAGTCTAAGGCACGAGCAATAGCAGCTGGAGTTGGTGGTGGGGTTGGGATGTGAGCACCTTGTGGTTGGAATCCGTTCTCATCAGCTACATAGTTGACTTGGATCGGTGTACCATCGGGGGCAGTATATTGGTATCCTCCGGTAGCAACGATTGGTGACTCTGCGCCGATTTGTCTGGTCTGTCCCTGCTCTTGAGCGGTGATACCATTCTCAGTTTCGAAACTCCAATCGTAACCGTCAACTCTGACGTCACTGCTTTGCCTCAAGATCTTGAAGACTGGTGGTGATTGCACATCAGCCGCAACGTAGGCGACGATAGCTAAGAGTACCTAAAAGACAAAATAATAACATTTCAAATAATGTTTTTTCTTTATGTTGTAAAGGAAAACAACGCCACAAAAAATGAAACATCAACGAATGAACACATAAGATAAAAAGATAGAAATTTACAATAAACACAACAATTAGATATGCCCCAACACAGACGCGTTAAGAAGAAAAATGTTCATTACAAAGCAAAAAGTATTATTTATTTCCATATTAACTTAATAAGTCATTCATTTCAGTTAAAGTATTTTATACAATATACAATCTGCAGTGCGTTGAAAATGTAAATTGTACCTACACTAATTAGTCAACAGATTATGGCAGAGACTGGAATAAATCGAAATTTAAACAAACAAAAGCATGTTTAGTACCTACGTACACCGTATTATCTTCATATGATTAAAATTAATTTAAAAGATATCTATTGTGCCACCCAAAATTCCCATGTAAGATAAGAAGCAATTTCTCAAATGCGTTGTATTTTAATGGTTTTGTTATAGTAATGGTGGAATTAGATTTTAAATTATTATGTATGTGTGTTTTAATATGTCAACAAAAGTCTATACTCATTCATTTGCTTGCGAATAGCCTATAGCCTATATACAGGTTTTGAATAGAGCAGAATCAAAAAAAGATAATGTAACATACTTGGAAAACATTTAAGAGGTCAAAGTAACAAAACCATAATCAACCTAGGACTGAAAATGAACCAATAATAAGGAGAGCACTTCTTATAGAAACACGACTAAACTTCAATCTAAATTATTTTTTAGAATTTAGGTGTCTATCAACAAACAACAAAAACTTTTAATTCGTTTTTAAATTTTAAAACAAAACCAGTTAGAACCCGAAATATTTTCGTTTTATAGCCACATTGCTTTTCTTTGAGTCTCTTTGATTGGTTTACTGATCAGATTGAGTTACAAATTAAGACAAATTGTCCCTAAAATCAATAAATTTTATTTGTATTTTTGACTAAACTCGACCTGTTGATCATGAAAATGACGTTGGAATTCTTCTAATACGTCAAGTTTTCGAAAGAGGAATCATGCAAATTTGTTCAGTAATGTCCTGAATCTACTTTTCATACGTTGGTCACTGTTTGTTGGTGGCATACTCGATACTGACAATAGCTGCGTTCGGATATTCTACACCGTTTCGCCTGAACGAGCAAATGTAGATGGCGCTGCAAAAAATAGTTATGGTCGCTCTAAACGGGATAAAATCCTGGTGTTCTGTGTATATACGAGTACAATATGACTTTAATTAGACGTTTTTTGAAGGCTATAAGATAGTATTGATCCTAATAAAATGGTAATGTAATTGGTTGCGATTATGTTGGCGAGAACATAATTGCAAAGTGTTTAACCTCAAAATTTGTGGAATGACAATGCCTCACTGTAAAATGAACTACACTGAGGAACACAACAATAGTTGCTACTTATTGCTTCTTTTCACTGCCCTTTCCATGTTTTCGTTCAAAAATAGATTTACAAATGCACTAGTATACCAATACTGGCCACACCGTATCCCGTTTAGAGTAACTCACTCCTTTACCACGAGAGGGCGACTTTTTCGTTCGTTTTAACGAATTGGGTGTAAAAAGTGGAACGGTGTACAATATCCGAACGCAGCTATTGTATCGATGTTACAAGCTTGATATTATTTTACAGTGTCTAAAGGAACATGATGTACATAGGAATCTCAGAAGCTGTACGCGCTACAATGTCGATTAAATGGGATAAAAGTCAACAGTTGCGAAAATAGCCGCAATAAATACGTAAGCAAAAATTTCACATTTATTTTGGCATTTTGGCCTCTTGCCCTTGACAAATTTGCCAGGTAGGTATTTGGTTAACGTTCCAAATAATTAATTAATAATTCATGTTAGAAGATCTTGTGAGACGCTGTTATAAAGGTTTTTGACAAACAATCGAGCAATTTGTCATTAATGACAGTTAATATTTTTGTGTTTTCAACTGATGTTTTATTCAAATTTTGGATTTTCGGATATCCAATTTTATTTTGAATATTGAGTTTTTAAGTAATTGTTCGTTTTTCATTTAGTATTCAACTCTATTTAAAATAGAGTATCACTTGATAAAAGCATATTTGTCAATTTTGCTACTTTCTTTATTAAAAAAATCATATGTCTGGTATTCCACTAAATGCCGTGCAAACTTGGCTATTTTTCCTTTTCTTTCTTAAGTCTTTCTTACGATGATATGACCATTTTTCATACAGTTCAAATACACAATATGGCTACTTTTGATATCGTAGTTTAGTGTTTACCATTCAAAGCATGATTGGATCAGATTGTTTGTGCTTTCCTAATTTACGCGGGCACCGATTTTTTTCTATTTTACAGAAGTTTTCTAATGGAGTATTTCAATGGACTAAAAAACTCTCAATAAAGAAAAAAGTTAAAAAGATCTAAAAAGCTCTAAAAATGTTTTCTATTGTTTATCACATTTGGAAATGCAAATTGGTCAAAAATTAGGAAAAAAAGGATAGTAAAAATGACGTATTTTCACACATGGACACCAAACATTAATATTATATAATACCATATTAAAATAACATGGTTGGAAATAACAAGTTGAAATTTCGACAAAAAAAACTCAGTCTTACACCTTGTACATTTTCAAAATTTAGATGTTTCCTCACCTTAACAAAAATTGTTATATATTAGACAAATATTTTAAACCCTGATTTCATCAAAACAACCGTATTTTTTTTAACCTGGGTCTAAAAGGTGCGAGTGGGCACAATATCCCTAAAAAGGAATGTCTTTTGGGGATGTAACAATTTGAGAATATCTTCGGTAACGTTATTTTTAGGTATAAGGCTTACAACCTACCGTATATCTCGCGATATAAGCTTCAGTTACACAGTGCTATTAATTAGTAAGCTATCGTTTATGATTCCAATAAGATAAATCACTTTTAGTAGTCGTAATTGTAGGTTGCGTTAGTAAATAAAAGAAACGTAATTATTAATAAGAAGAGTAATATGTTGCGGTAATATGAAGAAACGTATTAAGCAATAATCTGTTCTTTCAAACGAGTGCTGTAACATACCAGGAATTTCATGTTGTTGCTGAGATAAGTTACACTTGACAACTGAAGATATCCGATAATCTTTCGATATTTATACCCGAAAAAATACGCATATTATTCGAGGTGATGTTCGTGAAACTTACACATACGCAATACAGACTTGCACCAATACACAAACACGTAATCAACACAAATAGACAAATAATTTAAATGTGTCCTTTGGCCAAATATCAGTAGGCAATTTGCATTTCTCTAATTTTTACGTAAAGTACTAATAGGTACTAATAGCACGGTCAACCATCGCGGTTTCTTGAAATAATAACACAGCAATTAGTGCACCCAATGTTGAATTTAATGTCATAATAAAGTTTATTAGCTAGTTTATTGGACTGTGATTAATTTTATGACTCTTAAATCATTTCATTGGCCATCAACGTTGATAGATTAATTTTGCAATTAAATATGTCCTCTTTATGTTTCTACATTATTGTGTGTACAAAATATCCGAATTTAATGTCGTCTTAATTTCTAAATATATGGTGAACTGTACCTAAATCAAGTCTCAAGTGTTACTTATGACATGTTTTGTTTCGAATGAAAAATTAATATAAATTCGATGGAATTTAATTTTTTTATGGTTAGATATTTGAATATTTGCATAAGTAGAAGTTCATGAGTTGCATTTCTAAGTAAATTCTTAATAAACTTAAATGTCAAGTCTAAACACAGCCTTCTGCAGCATGCAGCTGCAACAACGCCAAGTGGGCCAATTCTTGATTATATCATGTGGTTTAAAGCTTAAGGAGTTAATGCTCCAATAATGACGTGAAATTTGGAGACATAGTGGTGACATCAGTCTCACAGACCGCTGTATCTATGCAGCTAAGTGTATTTATGCATGAGGGTTAATATATGTATATGGGCATTTGAAAAACAAATCCACAAAAGTAACATTATTCAATTTATGAATGATATTACACAAGGACAATGTTTATGAACTTCGACTCCACCTAGGTTGCCCTAGGTTGAACTGTTGCCTTATTTTTACGATCTTCTACTACTCTTTTAACCACTATTATTTACAAATTTGGGGGTGTCGGAATTAGGTACATAACACGTCCGTAAATCAGACGGGTGTGTCGGAATTGTGTACATG
The DNA here is from genome assembly GCA_963966075.1 of Aphodius sticticus. Classification (NCBI taxonomy): domain Eukaryota; kingdom Metazoa; phylum Arthropoda; class Insecta; order Coleoptera; family Scarabaeidae; genus Aphodius; species Aphodius sticticus. Next base: position 21,839,876 of record OZ014508.1, read on the forward strand.
GTTAGAAGCTATTGCTGTCTTTAAAGGAAATAACATAATTTCCATCGTTTGTTACATATATTACAATTAATTGTACGCATTTTGTCCAAATTCGGACATCAATAATCCCTAATTATTACAAGGTGTCGGAATTGCGATCATCAATAGTCCCTAATTCCATCATAAATATCGACATGCATCATAGGAGATGATGAAATGCGACAGAATGATGCAACACTAGCAGCAGAGAGTAGCGATTTTGGAATTTATACACCACCTTTGGAGATAACACTCCATCTCCATTAAAAAAATCATTATTCTGGCCTGAGACACCCAAATAAAGTAAAAAGAAACTGTGGTTCTGTAACACTATCTCTGATTCTCGAATAGAATATTTGTTAAAAAAGAGAAGCACAGACGAAAATCATTCTAGAGAAATAAGAAAGAAAGCGAAAAGGAATAGAACAAAAAGCTGCGCCAAGAAAAAGAGAAAAATTTAAAAAAATCCAGACGCAAGACACATTAAAACAGAGATGAGGCAGAGAGGGCAGACTGAAGAAGACTAAGGACTTATTTTATACTGTGTTGCATTAAAAATGGTAAAACATAAATGTTTAATATTTCTTAATAATAAGTCTTATTTAACAATATTTAAAACACTTAATATTTACTTGATATATTTGCCGGAATAATGTACCACAAGTGTCTGATTTACGTTCACTGAGGTGTCTGATTTCGGATCAAAATATATATACGCTAGTGTCGGAATTAGGGGCAATTGGTAAACTTATAAAATATGATACAAATTACATAACAATTCTCATTTTTCTTTAAAAATGAAGAGCCAGATATCTTTAGAAGGAAATAATTACCACATAAATATAAATTCTACGGTTACAAATGTAACTAAAATTCCTTAACCTGTCTGTTAACATAGTGGGGCGTTTACCTTACTCCTCCAATTTTTGTGACGATGTAAAAGAAAAATTATTCAACGAATTTTGATCAAGGTTTCTCTGAATTATTCTTTGTATGACAAAGTATTTGCGAATGAACGTCCTTACAAAATTCATTAAATAGATTTTTAGACATATCGTCGAAAACATCAGATGCTGTACCTGAAAGTGTCGATTATTCATTTTCCGGAATTTTTCAGAAATGAAACCACTGGAAAAATTTGTTTTTTACCTGTTTTTTTTTATAATATGCTCTTACAAATGTCTATCTAAACTACTGGCACTCTTTATATGTAGCTCACAATAAGTAACTAGCGAAGTAGTTACATTTTTAGTTTGAGAAATTGTCCTCGATACAGTAAAGGTAGTCATACATTGTATGTAATCGAATATCAGCGAATTTGATAAAATGCGCAAACGTCTGCTTATTTGTGCACAAAAATCTCATAATAAATATTTTGAGAAAATTGTAATGGAAAACCATTTAAGAAAAATGTCACTAAAATATGGTGTCTTTCTTTCTAAGAAAAGACCTATGTGGTGGGAATACTCTTATTTCGGTATTCAAATAGGTACAACAAATATGGTATACCTACCTTACTGTAAAACTTCGGTTCGATATGCGATCTTAGCGTTGATGGCCTTTCTCTTATTTCTAGATGATCAAATTTCCATTAAACCGCACGTATATTGAGTTATAAATTATAAAGAATCCACCAAAATTTATTGGAGTTTGAAATAAAAAAAATTATTTATATTTTTCCCATCGGCTTAACCAGATGCATGTTGCTTTAATATTCCATAAACCATACATTTCAAACGATATTTTTGGCCAGTCAAGGATATCTATGACAACTTAATATTGTTTGTAACCTATGAACTAATATGTCGTCCATATTTATTGATGATTTTACTATGTGTGTGTTATCATCTACTATGATGATAACACTGAAATAATCTAATATATTCACCAAGCAATTTTATTTACTGTTTTTTTTTATTATGGCAGCCATATGATATCTTTCTGTACATATTTGAAAACAAGACGATTATTTGTATTTCTTCACACGTTCAAATGTTACGAGAAAAATTGGACGATGTTAACTCAATGAGGGTAATTTCTTATGGAAAATTAGAGATAGATTTATAATATTGAAATACATAATTTTATAAGTTAATTTAACAACATGCCAAGTTGTGGTGAATTTTGTAATACTGATTAATTTTTACCAATAATCGCAGTTATTAAAAACTCTTATTCAATTTATAAAATGAACGACTTTATAAATACTTTTCAAATGCTGCGTAAGTTTATTAATAAAAAAATAAATACAAAACAACAATATATTAGTGCATTTCGTGTAGGTACAACAAAAAATCTGCCATCTCTCGAATGCAATAAAAAAAACATAGATCACCGTTTCTGTACAAAAGAAAATATAATGTAAACTATATTTGCGTATTTACAACATGGATAAAACATATTCACGATCCGTAATCATCTGCGAACAACATCGGTAAGTTTGGTATCTGTCCGGTATAATAAACTTATGTCATTATTAGAATCTTCGTCCAGCAGGTTGGTTTTCCTCTTCTGGGTGGGCTGCATTCCAGGCTAAGGAACGTGCAATTGCTTCAGGAATCGGTGGTGGCACTGGTAGATGTGCTCCTGATGGTTGAAAACCGTTTTCATCTGCACGGTACGTCAGTGAGATCGGTGTGCCATCTGGTGCTGTGTATTGGAAGCTTCCCTGAGCATCAATACCAGGCTCGTTACTGCCTGCGACGTTTTTCAGTTGACCTTGTTCCTGGGCTGAAATTCCATTTTCAGCTTCATAGCTTAACATACAAATATAATTGATTAATAATTGAATCGGTGAGTGGAAGAACAGAATAAGTCCAAAATTTGACATTTTAAACTAAGATAGCCATTTTGTATAAAATTCCTCAATCTTTTAAAAAATATGAAAAAAAATCATATATATATATATATATATATATATATATATATATATATATATATATATATATATATATATATATATATATATATATATATATATATATTACAAGTACTGCGGTAGAAGCACTTCACGCAATGACTGGAAGAACAGAATAAGTCTGTTTTGCCACTCATTGCAGGGAGCGCGGTTGTTTTTAACAGATGACGCCATAGACTTTTTTTTTAAATGACAACCCTATATTTTTTAATGAATTTGACAGATCTTACAATTGTCTTAATGGTAGCATAATATTTTTATGGCCTTACATAAGAAAATTTTCGAGAAAAAGACAATTGAAGATTAGGAAATAAAAGTGACAAAATCTCCGGAAAGGGTCCACCGAATTTAACGAAATTTTGGAATTAAGTATTTTGCAACCAGGTGAAATCACTGGCGTTATTATCGTTGATGCAACGTTTACAGTTTCTGAGATATAACCTCAAACTTTTGAATTTGAAATAGAACACCCTGTATATTTGGACATTTTCTGTGAGATTTTGTCACTTTTATTTCATAACCTTCAATTGTCTTTTTCTCGAAAATTTTCTTATGTAAAGCTACAAACATATTATGCTACCAATACGACAACTAAAAGGTCTGCCAAATTCATTAAAAAAATATCGGGTTGTCATTAAAAAAAATGTGGATGACGTCATCTGTTAAAAAGAATTGAAGGTAAAAAAAATAATTTGATATCATAAGGTGTATTTTGATAATTATAAATCGACGTGTTCGAGAATTTTTTAAAATAGCGAAACTTAAGAAAGGTGATGCACTATTTAGAAAGAGAAGATCTTGAATTTTATTACCATATTAATTGTTGGGAAACATCAAATCATAATGAAGACTAATGACAAGTTTAATAATATTGTTGTTTTTTATTTTGTTTTTTTGTTAGTTTTACTTTGTTTCTAATATTAAACTGGTTGTTCTTTTCGCCTTTATGCATTTTTATTTACCACTTGTGCTAATAGCATAATATGTGTGCCTGGATATGAAAAGGGACCAGTTGACCGAAATTGAGTGTTTTTAGATAGAATAAGTTATGGCAAAGGTACTCCAACATTTTAAGCCGATTACCATAAAGAGAAATTGAAAAAAAATATATTTAAGTTGCTGGTGCAAAAATTAAACTTTTGCGCTATGACGCTTCAAACTTTTGCAAAGTTTAAAAGTTAATAACTTCCCGTATATTTGGAAGTTACGCTGACTCCAACATTTTTGGAACAATTTCGATATTAGTTTCAAGATTTTTAGTAGAATTTATTATTTCATTATTCCGTTTGGATTTTATAGGTTTTTTAATCTATAGCGTCATTGGCCTGGACCTACAATATGTATAGTGTAAGCTAGGTATCTTCATCTCTCGAGTCTTAAGAAGACTTAAGCATTCTCGTAAGGGGTTTATGGGGTCCTCTGATTCCAAATCTTATTTATTTTTAGATTTTTAGAATTCAAAATGGCGGATCTAATATGGCGACCAAACATGTAATTAAGTGTCGGATTTATACAAAAATTAAATTATGTGATATATGAAGGTTACGGATTCCTAATCTGTCGTCAGATGTATAAAATTCAAAATGACGCATCCAATATGGCGACTAAACATATAATTAACTGTCGGATTCAGAAGAAAACAAATATCTGAAGTTAGATGTTTATAATTCAAAATGGCACCGAGTGTAATCTGGCAACCATAATAAATTAACGTGAATTTGCAACTTTTGTCATCCTATTTCCTGTTACATAATTATGCAGCTGTCTGATTTCAACACTTATGTCAGCTAAAAATCCAAATTGGGAGTGTCAAATAAATCAGATAGTATCAAATTATTTTAAACGTTTAATGATAAGAAATAAACATAACTAGGGACACAAACATGGAAATAAAATCATAATAAATTTATATAAAAAGTGCATTTTTTAAAAACTACGCTTTATAAACAAAATTACAATTTTTTAAAATTTTCCATTTTGTTAGTCATTTTATTTTTTTCGAGCATTGTCGCCAGCAATCTGTCCACATACAAAATTTTAACTCGATTGGACATATTTTCCAAACTCAAAATTTTTTTCAAAATTTTGGAAAATTTTCCAAATTTTTTTATTGCTTTATGTCATTGTCACCGGAAATTTGGCCACAGGAAAAATTTCAACTCAAATGGTCAAATTTTCCAAATTTTGAATTTTTTTTCCAATTTTGGAAAAGTTTCCATATTTCTTTTATTGCTTCTTGTATTGTCACCGGAAATCTGTCCACATGCAAAATTTTAACTTGATTGGACACTGGGAAGTAGAAATAATATCGATTTCAAGACTTGTACAAATTCAAAATTTTTTTCAAAATTTTAGAAAATTTTCCAAATTTTTTTATTGCTGTCATTGTCACGCGAAATCCGTCCACAGGCAAAATTTCAACTCATTTGGTCAAATTTTCCAAATTTTGAAATTCTTTTCCTATTTTGAAAAAGTTTCCATATTTTTTTTATTGCTTCTTGTATTGTCACCGGAAATCTGTACACATGCAAAATTTTAACTTGATTGGACACACAGTAGAAATAATATCGATTACAAGATTTGTACATAACAAACAGACAAACAATCAAATCAACAAACAAACAAACAAAAAGTGAAGTTAATATAAGCGTAGTATTTGTCTCGGAATATTATATAACTTTGTAATTATATTTTATACAAACAAGTTTATAAACTGCTATCATACAGATATTTGTTTCTGCCACTGTATGCGGCAACACCGTAATGCGCTAGAGCGTAGCGTGATAGCGACAACTGGTCCCTTTTTCGTTCGCAATAAAAACGCATTTTTCATGCTTTTCCAACCGCAGACGGGTTTCAGACGAACACATCTGATAAAATACACAATAATGAGAGTAATTAGCCAATAAAACAAAAATGTGTATTTTGCACCAGTTTAACTTTATTTGCGATTATCTGCGTAACTAGAAACGGACAACTGGTCCCTTTTCACATCTACGCACACATATTTTTCATCAAATAAGAGATTATTATCGACAAGCATGTTGTTGACTGAAAGAACAGAACAAAAGTGCAGCCGATGTTTTATCTAATTACTTATTTATTATTGCCTTTTGAACCAAAATTTACTTCCAGAACAACTGCAAATGAAAATTAGTACAACTTTTCTGTGCTAACAAATTTATACAGTTTTCTTTAGTTTGCCAGAAACGCCTGATTTGGACTTCTGTTCTTCCACTCACCGATTCAATTAAATTGAAGAAAAATAGGAAAATTTGTGTTCATTGGTAGTACTTCTATGTTTTGCAACAGAAGAAAATTCTTCGTTTGTTAATATCATAATGCCGTTCGATGAATCGAATAACAATTAATTATTATATCGGACGTAACACTGAACAAGTTTATAACAGTAACAAAAGTTATAAAAAGATAATTATTAATTAAAATTTAAATGGTTTGTAGCGCTACGCATCATAGATATCTTCATGTTCTCAAAACTTGAAATGCTTATTAACTAGTGCATTGATAACAGTACTACGTTTATTTTACATGTAATCAAAGGGAATATATACGTATTTGATCAAATATTCGCACATAACGTGTTTAAAGTTTCCTGGTTAGTGTCGTTACCTTGCATTGTAGTCTCCGTGATAATTTAGCTACTGTGGGAATATTAGTGATTATAATTGACTCAAACATAACAGTTTGTACCTATTGCAAAACAGACAGCATCCATTTTATTTATTTTTATGACGATATTTTGAAACGCGTCTTTTGTCATGCGAAAAAATGGATAAAACTAAATCGTACATTTTAAAATTAGTACCACCTATTCAGGTTTTATGAGATTGTAGTACCAAAAGTTATGCCATGCATATACTGGGTGATTCATAAGTCAACTGACCGACGAAAAGGGTTATTTTCCATTTTTTCTTAGAATTTGATGGTGACCAATTTATATTTCGCCAGTAGGGCAATGGCACGTCACTCTTTGCACAGAGTATACCTACAGAGTACACTATATACCCAATACACTTATGCTACTTTTTTTCCCGCAAATGTATTTTTTAGAAATTAATTGTCATTGTGAGTAGAATATTTTATATGAACTTATTTGTTTTATCAATTCCTTAGATGTGGCAGTTGATTGAACAGAAAGAATAGAATAGAATAATATATTTGCTACCAAAAATTACATTACATAGCACTGAAATATTAACACTACAAAGACAAATAAAATATAAAAGATATCAAATAAATCAAAATCAGATAAGTAACACAATGACTATCCATTACAACAATAAAAAGTAAAAAAATTGTAAGGCAAAATATTAATAATAATAAAAATAATTGGGATTAAATAATAAACAAAAGAAAATCCTACAATGCATTTTATTGCTTTCTTTTCTTCTAGTGAATGTCACTCCAAGTAAAGTTTCATATGGACTTATTGGTTTTCTCAATTTCTTAAGAAGTTGGAGCTGTTTCAAATACGGATTTGTTGACATTTTAAAAGGCTAACGTACAGCCACTAGGTCCACGTTGGTTACTTTTCTTGACCGTCTTGACTCCCGACTTACATTTCCTTACTTTCCAGACGATTTAAATTTTGATTGGTTGATTCTTTATTTATTGTCCTATTTCTCTAATGTCTGGATAAATATTATGCTTTATTTAGAGTTGTAGATTTAAATAAAAAAATCAATTTTCGTTTAGGGACATGGATATTTATTTTTTTAGCAATAAACTTCTAAAAGAAAAAAAAACAAGTTAATTACAATAAAATATGCAACAGTATAAAACATACATATGCAATTAGTTGTATGCCCTCAATCTCAAGTCTAATACCCACTAGGTTTACGGCATTTTGATGTAGTTATACGTATGCGTTGTGTGCAATATTTACGACCACCAGTAATAGCTTACTGATGACATAAATGTGTTAAGATTCCGCATACAAATTTACTGCATCATAATGTATTATCCCGTTGCACGACTAAGAAAGTTAGATGCGTATATGCATTTGTAAACAAGAATTTTTGTGCATGACCTATTCTTCAAATTTGCACATCCACCTTGACGTTCATATACAGGGCGTGGATGGATATGTTATTCATATCAACAGAATAAACAGAAAAACAAAAAATACTGATAACATGCGCTCAAACCTAATGAAAATATGCAAATTGCACAAGTATTGTTTAATTCTTTTAAAGTATCAAAAAATATTCACGTATGTTGTTCCTTTTTTATATATCTAACAATACGATTTGTAAAATAATATGAAAAAAATACGAACCTCCACTGGTATGAACCGTCAGGATTTAGAACACTATCCTGTCTAAGAATTGCTATATGTTGTCCGGATCCTGGGTTTGGTGGTGGTGGACGATACCGGTTTTGTGCCGCCACACATCCTACCAAAACGGTGAATATAACCTAAAAATCGAAATAATTAATTATGAAATTAATTATTAAGTTATGACATTTGATGTTATTTGGTCGAATATCAATTGGCCCAGTTTGCAAAAATCATTGGAAAGGTAGGTAGTGTGTGATATCACAACATACCTCTTTGAAAATCAATAAGGGCGAACCAAAACTGGTGGATATTGATACCAACCTCAACCACAGTATGGAAAGAAATTGTGTGTCGTATCACCGGAGACTTATAAAACCAAACAACATTCACCTGAAACTGTTCTGGTATTTTTTGTCACTGAAGAGAGTTAAAAGAAATCTGCAATATCTAAAATTGGTACCGAAATTTCTTCTGTGACCAGAACGTTTCACAGTACCGACTTTCCCCGTCTTGTTTCTGAAGATTGTACCAATGTGTACCTCTTTAACTGTCTTAAATTTACTCGTGCACCTACTCCTATGAACAAAAATCGAGAGGATTCAGTTCTAGTGATCTACCTGATCATGAGCAGCACAACGTCCAATCCAAGTAGAATGTATTGTATTTTATTAAATACAGCTGTTGAGGTTGGTTAAAGGTTTATTAATGTGAGGTTAATGGTTTGAATATGACAATCTCCTTTCTAGTACATTTCAGATAAAATTTGGTTTTAAAACCTTTTGAAATGGGTATATTATTTGTAAAATTATACCTTTACAGTGTAGACAACAATAAATAAACATTGAAATAGTTTAAACTGCTACTTTATGACAACTTGTAGCATTCTTGGAATAAATTTGTAAGTAAACAATTGTTGAGATTATTTCTCGTCATTAACAATAACATTAATAACTCCGTGAAACTAAAACTTTCATATAAAATAATGGTGGACATGTAGTATCTACGGGCAAGGTACCCACTGGTTTCAGTGAAATGAGGCACACATTTCAATAATAACATATAGGTACACAGTAGGTACATACTCAGAATTTGAAACTAATAATTTACGTGTCATTTCCGTGTCATACCACCTACGCAGCAATAGCATTTTGAGTGGCCTTATTAGCATAAAGTGCATACTATTTAATGTATATTGTCCACATTGTAGTAAAGTAAACTCCGATTTTTCTTACTTATGGAACATTTGGGGTCCTTTGCAGAGGCGCAAAACGTGATAAAGGGTTCTATTAAATTATCCTACGTCGCCTGGGTTTTAGAAATCGGAGAACAAGGGCTTATAAGGGGAATCCGTACCCCCAACGTTCTACTTGCAAAACACGCAAATGTTCTGAGGGTTTTGCTCAGCTATTAGTTCATATAATCGTAAAAGAAATGCACCAAATTAAAGATAAAAGATATATAATTTTCCGTCTAGTGGTAGATTTTTAACAGTTCTGTTTGTTTTTGACAAATCTATTTCTAAGTATGACATAAAATTGGCTGATTTTGCAATTTTTGTACGAAGAACTCAGGTTAAAATTGGAAAAGTCTTCTTCGTCTATAAGTGTACAAAATTTCACGTAAAAATATTAATATCTTTACGTTTTTACTTTATCATACGCAGTATGTAAAGTATTGTAATCGTGCCAAAAAATTTTTTTGAGATTTTAGCGGAAATATGTCTTTTTGGGTCCCCTGAACATTTTTGACCAAGGTACAAAAAAATGTCTGTGTGTGTGTGTGTGTGGATGTGGGTGTGTGTGTGTGTGTGTGTGTGTGTATGTGTGTGTGTGTGTGTGTGTGTGTACCCGTTTTTTGTGGCGACGGTTCCGGAGAAACTACTAAAGGTATCGGGACAAAACTTCATATTTAGAAGTTTCATGACCAAACTTAGAGCTGAAAAGCTTTCTGTTGAAACGGGTCCAAAGGAACTGGAGGTTTAGTCTTAGCATTTTTGAAAGATTTTGCTAATAAGTCGCCATTTCTGAAAATTCGTCGAAATAGTTAAATAATAAATTAAAGTGGAAGAAATTCTGAATAATTTATGCCTATGATATTTTTTGGTACAACCAGTAGTTTAGCTACATGAGCAAATTCTATTTCATCGAGATCGGTCGTACTGCATTCATACTAGTAGCCAGGATATGTCAGAAATTTTGATTCTAATGACAGTAGGTGTCAAGCGCTAATGTTTTGACACAATATTAGCTGCGTTCGTATATTGTACACCGTTACACTTTTTATACCCAATAACACGTAAGTATGATTTGGACGGTGTACACGATGTCAACGGAGTACAGTATCCGAACGCAGGTTTAATGGACATATTCCTATGTCTAGTTCTACTAGTTTTATTTTAATGCAAACATGGCCGATCTCGATCAAATAGAATCTCATGCAGCTAAACTATTAATTTTATATATAGTATGATAAAGTCATGTGCCTGGCCACATCAGATTTTTTTCACTCAAAACTTTACTTCTTAGAGTATATGAATAAGTTATATTTTATCACGTAGCGTGGATACAACAACAACAAGTAATACATATACATTACCACAGCAAGTAATACACCTTTATCTATAATTTGATGTATAGATAACATGAGATAATTGATACAACATTAAGCTGACTATGGATACTTATTTTATAGGACGTATTTGCACTACGGATTCCTCTTAATAGTTTCTAATTTATAATTTGCTAGATTTCAACACAAATTAGAGTATGATTTGAAAGCTTTGATTTGAAATTCACAACAAAGCGTTGCATGGCAACGACAGCTGTATTTATATCAAATTGTCAAAATTTCCTTCAGAAAGACGTCACATCGTCGACATCTGATGGCCTAAGAAGCACCCGCGGCGCTAACGTGTCTGCGTTCATGTTTGATCCAAACATTGTCGAGCTACTACATAACTCTCACAAATTTGCTACTATTGGCAATCTTTACCAACTCCTATAAAGTTTACAATAATACGAAGTTGGCAGCACCGGATAAAGGTGCGTTCCGATTGGTGGTAATGGTAGGTAATGGCGGTGGTAGCAGACGAAATTATAGTATTTCTCACATACCGTGATGGTGACACATATTAGTTTGCATGTACATAAACATGAGTCACTAGCAATTTGCTATTAGAAATACTACAATGGCGTCTCAAACTGCACCATCTCAAACCAAACGTCAAAGTACCGCGCATCTAACCTATCCTGTCAGCATCACTACAAGTTTTCTGCATAGAAATTGAAAGTATTCTGTGCAGAAAGTAACTTTCAATGTATGTAATTTATATTGTAGGTATGTACTGGGGTACCACCTTTCGAAAACTCGTCACGAAAACATCTAGAATAGAAGCTTTTGTTGTTGATCAATAAACTGTTTCTGCTTATATCACATGATCACAGTTTGCTTGATTTTTTTTTCAGTTTGACAATACGCTCGGCTGTTAGTGTTGCATTTTTTAGAGTTTTGTACTGTATGGTTGGCTATAAATAAATATAAAATAATACGGGATCATTATAAATGATAGTAGTCGAAGTAGGCCATGATATCAAATGTAAATTTTTCTGGTTGCTGCTCTATTTAAATGGAATATCACTATTCTACACGCAAAAGTTAAATTGGTCGCATAACCTATTTCAAGATTGACAGTTGTTTGGGTATAGCGGCAAATATTTATTAACATGGGCATGGCTTTCTTCGACTACAATCATTTATAATGACCCAAGGCACTAAGAGGCATTTTTTGGAAAAGTTTTTGATCTAAAAGCAATGTTCGTTCACAATTTTTAAAATAATATTTAGCGGTTGCTACCACTTAATTAAAATGAAGTAAATAACTTTTTTAACAATAGAATCTTTTTGTTTCTTCAATTGAAGAAATTTTCAAACCATAATTAAAACAGCAATAAAATTTTGTGAAGATGCCAAAATCACCGAATAATAACTGAAATAAAATAATCTAAATGTAGATATTTGTGAATTGCCTCTAGTTTTAGAGAAACTCAGTGCAAAAAATGTACAAAACGCATTTTCAACTTTCTTTTGATAATTTCGTCTACTTATTCAGATACGGAAAAGCGCTTAACAGATAATACAAACAAAAAGTTATAAGTTCGTTTTTTATATTACTAATACAGAATGAAGCGCCCATCAAAAATTATTTACGCACTAAACTGTCAATCAGCTCTGCTCTGGAGTTACTTTGCGTAAATAGTGATACGATGATTACTGCTACAAATATCGTGATACTGCTAATCATTTCTTTCTGATAACTTTAACAGATTTTAAATTTTATACAATAATTTACAATTAATAATAGTAATAACAATCTTTAATTAATACTTGAATTAATTCCTTTTAAGAAGGGCTTATAGTTAAAAAAAAATCTCTCGGGTTGTTTCAATATCCTCACCCACATCACAGTTCAAAAATACGTTGTACATAATAGTAACAATTAACACACGCCATCATCACTGCAAGATTTTTTTAAAAAATGGTATTAGTTCTAGTACAAATAAAAGGTGCATCGTGATAGATGTAATCCAAAACTAAAGGCCTGCAGAAATACCTTACTTAAAATGCAAAGTAGTGCACTTACCCAGGAATGCATGTTACCAGTATTGGTCACTTAGATAGACTGTTATTAGATCCACCAAGATTCCACCTTTATTTATAGTCGAAAATGCCGTATACGGGCAAGGGATAGCATCTAGTGCCCTCCTCTGGCAAAACGTACATCTTAGCTCATCACAGCTGCAATTTTTGTGCTGACAGCTCACTCTTAGTGGCTCCCATCTCGATCAAATCACAAACCTGCTGCATAAAGATGCAATTGTCGTCACTTACCAACCTACTTGTAAATATTGCTATTATACGACTGATCTTTACGGTATACCGCGTCCATCATTGTTTTAAGCGCTTAATTTAACAGCTTTAATTGACGTTATAAATGCTAATTTCAGCAATTCTGATGTGTTGAGGTACAGCTTGCTAATTGCAGCGGTTTGTGTAATTATCCGAATAATTGTGAAGAGAAATATTTGGAAAAAGGAAGTTTGACATCCCCAAAAATACCTGTTATAAAATAAGAGAAAAAACGAGTGGATGACAGTGGAAGTGTTGGAATTTGATTGATGCAACCCTTTCCATCACCAATAATGGTGAGTAGGTAATTATTAGATGACATAAATATCTGATCAATCAATCTTTCGTTTATAAAATATAGCTATTTATCTATACGAGTGTTGAAAGTATGATACTTTGTACACTTTGCACAGCTCCCCAAAAATAATAACTTTTGATACAAACCTCATAAAACAATAGGTATAACAACGTAGGTACCTATCAGTGTTAAATTTCCACATATCTCTATTTTCATACGATTGTTGCCTTACTTTGTATATTCGTATTTTACTACTCATTGTATTTTCTATTAAATACTGAACAAAACATGCTTCAAAACAGGTTGATCAACTTCGAATTGGTATTTTTCAAAATTTGCTAAGGTAAAACTGGGTATTGGGGCATGTCGCCATGTGTTTACTTTTGGGGAGGATGTTTACAAATCTTTTTCATTTTCTGCTCCTATTTGCACATAACAAACAGCCAAACGATTGAATCGAAAAGATGTTTAGTAATTTTTCAGCAACTTTGAGATAAATTACAGAAAGATCTTGTTAGGCATAGGAGAATCTTTTGATGTTGAACGTGGACTCACACGACAAAAAGTTCGAACACCTCAAAATATTTTATATGGGGTCAACAGCGGAAGACCTCAGTTACTTGAAATCTATAGAAAGAGATATTATTAAAACAAGGCCATGAATTTGCAATCAAAAATGTTGTGTATGACTATATCATAATATCAAACAAATACTAGAAATAAACAAAACCTATTAGTATGTCGCAAAGTTTTTTTTAATGATGTACCGACAGATTCTCTGGCCATACCACAAGAACATTGTCAAAACGGGTTAAAGCCATACTGGTTAAAGTGCAGAAATATACATTGGAAATATTAGTTAGCTGCTTATTATCAAATGCAGTATGCAAAGTATTGTAATCGTGCCAAAAAAAATTTTAAAAGATTTTAGCGGAAATATGTCTTTTTGGGTCCCCTGAAAATTTTTGACCATGGTGCAAAAAAATGTCTGTGTGTGTGTGTGTGTATGGATGTGTGTGTGTGTGTGTGTGTGTGTGTGTGTGTGTGTGTGTGTGTGTGTGTGTGTGTGTATCCGTTTTTGTGGCGACGATTTCGGAGAAACTACTAAAGCTATCGGGACGAAACTTAATATTTAGAAGTTTCATAACCAAACTTAGAGCTGAAAAGCTTTCTGTTGAAAGGAGTCCAAAGGAACTGAAGGTTTAGTCTTAGCATTTTTGAAAGATTTTGCAAATATGCCGCCATTTCTGGAATTTCGTCGAAATAGTTAAATAATAATTTAAAGAAGAAGAAATTCTGAATAATTTATGACTATGAAATTTTTTGGTACAATCAATAGTTTAGCTGCATGAGCAAATTCTATCAATATAATCTGCGTTCGGATATTGTATTACACTTTTTACACCCAATAACACGTAAGTGTCATTTGGACGGTATACCCGGTGTCAACGGAGTGCAATATCCGAACGCAGCTTTAATCGACATATCCGTCTAGTTCTACTAATTTTATTTTAATGCAGACATGGCCGATCTCGATCAAATAGAATCTCATGCAGCTAAACTATTAATTTTATATATAGTATGATAAAGTCATGTGCCTGGCCACATCAGATTTTTTTGTTAGCCTTTTTGGAATACTTGAACATTGGAATATTTTCGATTATGTTTGAAGACATCATCACCAAATAAATAAAGTATGCAGGGTGTCCATTTTTCCTGACTAAATGCAAACAAGTGGTAGGTATAGTAATTTAAGCATAAATGATCATATAAACACCTCAGTGCGTCGCCTAAACCAATCCTAAAAATAATCTTTTAATAACATCCTTCGCCAAGAATTGGACGCACATGATATTGTTTGATCGAGTTTGACTTTGACTTTGACACCTCATAGGTTTCAAAGCAATGACTTTTGTTTTTCACTTTTAAAAATCTAAACCATTGGTACTTTTCTGGATAAAGGAAACGAATAGAATGTTTGATTATAAAACTTTTTGCTTACAATAACTGTATACACAACGTACAAAAGATATATCGGGTGTATTTATCCCCAGGAGTAGGAGTTGTTTTATAAATAAAACAGGTGGTGTGTCTCTTTAAACTTGGCTTTAATGTAATAGGTTAGTACTTTCGCTCGTGTCTACGAGCATCTTCAGACCTTTAATTAATTAGAGAAAGAAAAGATTGTTAGAATGAGTGCAACAAAACGCACAAAACTTATACATACCACCAACATGGTGCCAAAACCCCACGAATCTCTCTAACATGTGACCAAGCGGTCAAAAACGGCCCACCTAGCATCTGACGAACAGCGAATAATAGTTCAAAAATAACGTCTGGCACTCGTGGTCCATCCCAACTGTGTAGACATTTCAAAAAAAGGGGAAAGACCAAAAAGTAAGTCAATGGCCAAGACAAAATTCAAAAAGTAGCGTACCATAAACCAGGCATCGACAGGTAGAACACATGGTGACATGCTACAGTTCTCTTTCATTCGTTCGGTTAAGTTAATTGTTTATTGGGCGTATTGTTTTGTTATATATAATGTTATAGTCTTGTGGGGTTTTATTTTTGACTTCTTGCAATTTGTCTTGCCTCCCCCCTTTCTTTGTATTAATGTTTTTTAATTCTTAACTGCATTTGTCATTGGGCCTTTTGCCCATACACTTGCCTGTCATTATTCACCTACAGTGTTTACAATTGTTTTCTTATTCTTTTGAATTGTATGATGTGGCTTGACTTAGTTTGATTTTTGCAATTTCTTGATGTTACGGGTTCATTTTGGGTTTTATTTAATGTTAGAACAAATTAATATAATTGATATTCCCACCCCGCTGTTTGTTTTGGCACATTTGTGTGCTGGTATTTTTGGGGTGTTGGCTGTGTTGGCCTTTTTACTTTTTAATGCGGAACTAGGTTAACTTTTGGTTCTTCCTGTTTGTGTGTGACGCTTGGGTGGATGCCTGGTTTATGGTACGCTACTTTTTGAATTTTGTCTTGGCCATTGACTTACTTTTTGGTCTTTCCCCTTTTTTTGAAATGTCTACACAGTTGGGATGGACCACGAGTGCCAGACGTTATTTTTGAACTATTATTCGCTGTTCGTCAGATGCTAGGTGGGCCGTTTTTGACCGCTTGGTCACATGTTAGAGAGATTCGTGGGGTTTTGGCACCATGTTGGTGGTATGTATAAGTTTTGTGCGTTTTGTTGCACTCATTCTAACAATCTTTTCTTTCTCTAATTAATTAAAGGTCTGAAGATGCTCGTAGACACGAGCGAAAGTACTAACCTATTACATTAAAGCCAAGTTTAAGGAGACACACCACCTGTTTTATTTATAAAACAACTCCTACTCCTGGGGATAAATACACCCGATATATCTTTTGTACGTATTAAATTTTACCCCGTTTAAGTTTGTATTTTGTATACACAACTTATTTGAGTTTGGCACCCACGAACTTAAACACGCTGTATATCTACAATTTACGTTAGTTAACTCATTATGTACTGCACTTCCTAAATTTAAATTTGTTCATGTTTTCAACATGTTGGTTTCAAACTCTTTTTAATGGAAAATTGTAAAGTATTGACATCTTTGGGAAACGTGGATTTTGAGAATGGAAAGACGATATCTATGCACTTCGATATATTTCTTTGCACGGAATACGAATCAAGACTAAAAAATCACGTACCTATACGAAGGTTTTGAAAAGTTGGGATGAAAATCTAAAAAAAAGTGTCAATTTGGTAATATTTGTGAACTTATGGACTGAAATCTTGATTTTAATTTCTAGTGCCGTTAGTAGCATCTCAGTAATAAAAGCACTTCCTCATTGCCTCATGTTACTCTCTAAAACATGAGCCTACTTTTTTAAAACGTTTTGCATCTATCTGATCATCATCTACTTTGATTTCTGTTTGGAGACAAATACATTTTGAATTTTGATTGTTTTGGCACGTTTTATTCTAATTACACCAATTGATCATAAAGTTTTAACACACCCTAACACAAAACCGATATTCACTATATCGGTTCGTATAACTTTTCCAAACATATCATACACCATTGAGTTGGCTTATGGCACCATTGGCTTATTTGCAAAATCTTTCAAAAATGCAAAGACTAAACCTCCAGTTCCTTTGGATCCTTTTCAACAGAAAGCTTTTCAGCTCTAAGTTTGGTCATGAAACTTCTAAATATGAAGTTTAGTCTCGATACCTTTAGTAGTTTCTCCGGAATCGTCGTCACAAAAAACGGGTACACACACACACACACACACACACACACACACACACACACACACACACACACACACACACACACACACACACACACACACACACACACACACACACACACACACACACACACACACACACACACACACACAGACATTTTTGTGTACCTTGGTCAAAAATGTTCAGGGGACCCATATGATAAAGTAAAAAGGTCAGAATGTGAAAAACAGGCATCAAAATCCAAAGCACATTTTCTCGGCCATAAGAAATAATTAGGTTCATAATAGTATGTTAGAAACAAACAAAATTTGAAAACGTCTCGCCCTCATATTAAAGGGTAAACTGAGGCAAGCAAAATGAGTTCTTACTTTTTAGGTATCTAGTATTTTAAATGAAAACGCAAAAAAATGAGAAACAAATATGTATTTTTACCAGTTATGTTAATATTTATCATATAAAATTTTATACACAGGCTTCTAACATACTTCGCATAAATTGATTAACATTTGGCCTTAATCGGTAATATGAAGAATGAACAATGAGAGAAACATTTCCGGTAAAATCCCAAATAATCATTATTCATAATCACGTACATCATGATTATCATAAGACATGTACATCACTTCCTGGTGACATTAATTTAAAATTCATATGACAATCCTTCAGAAAGTTATGGTTAAGTTTTGCAGTTTTGTTTGCCATTTTTACATGCATTTAGATGGACATCTTGGCTTAACCGACATAACTGTCAAACCAACAAATTTTAAACATCCATGCATGATTAGAATATTATAGTATAATATTATAGTTTTATTTTACTTAGCTTGGTTTAATTTTATTAATTCGAACATTCATTGTAGTTATAATAGGGCATTCAATATTTCCACACGCGATAGAAATGCACTCAACTAATACCTATCTACAATTTCCAGGGGTCACAATTCCAATAAATTACTATGTAATTGCAGCGATTACACTTATTCTAACAACAATCGATGAAAACAAGATAGATATTTCCTCCATACGTACATATCTACATTTGATTAACGGCATTGCAAAATAAGTTTTGTACTAACAGTACCTAATTCCCACAATGGATTCTTAATTAATTCGCACAGATATACACGTCTAATAGAATTCAGAAAAAAAACCTTGGTTGTCAGTTGGTTGTAAAGCCGAAATTACAAACGAGATAAGAAAAATACTTTCACCATCTTGGCTACCAGTTTCCTCTAACATCAATTTTTCACTTGTGTAAGAACCACGCCAACCAAGGTCCGACACAATGAAATTATTAGTTGCGTTTTCCTCTCTTTGTCTCCCGAACTGTGCAATTGTGCCTACACACCAAAACGCTATCAATGCTATACAGGGTGTCTCAACAGTGCGATCTCGGAAGATTGTGCCTCTGTTAATGAAGATATTTTAAAACTGATTTCACTCATCTATATAGAAGGTCGAGGCGCACATTTTAAAATTATTAGCGTATGTACAGGATGTTCCATAAGGTAGTACCAACCCAAACTTATGTTTTTTTAACTGGAACAACTATATTTCAGCACAATTTTGAATTCCTCGCAAAATTTTACGACAATGGAAAATAACATTACCCACCCTAAACTTTATACTTTATTGGCATTTTTTTGAAAAAGCAGCAGTATTAGCGTGATAGCCCACCATATCCAAATTGTGTACAGGGTTGTCATAATAATAATAATAATAATCTGCAACAAAATATAGCAAACAGTTTTTCCTAAGAAAGTTAATTTTTTTAAATGGAACACCACGTATCTAATTATTTTTTGAATTCTACGCATCGTTTTGCTCAAAAAAGTACCAGCACACACCAGTGCTAAAATAAACAATTGCAGAGATAACTAACCTTCTTCATAAAAAAATCGATTTTTCTATCAATTAGAGCTTCTACACCGACATTAACCATTAAACCAGTTAAGTATTTACCTACATTACTGTTTTCTCGCATGATTTCATCTTTTTTTTATAAATCAAAACATTTGACCACGTCTGCAATTTAATATTATAATTTGAAATAAAATTTTACTTATACCCTGGAGGCTACGAGAAACTGTGCTAAACAAGTTATTAAGGTATAAAGTTGATATAAAGTTGTTGTTGAAGAGCAGGTGTTGTTTTCCTTATCTTAAAATAAAAGCAATTCATAACTAAACTCATTATCAAGCACATTTATTTTTCCATAAAGATTAATACTTTTGTTTTGCAAGAAATAGAAATTAACAACAGTAATTTTATGTAAATTTTTACGAAGAAGAGAATTTCTTTCTGTAACGGTTTATTTTAGCACTAGTATGTGCTACTACTTTTTTGTGCAGTACGCATTTTTTTTGCATTTGCCAAGAACCCACACCATGTCAATTACTTCCTCCTGAGAAAAGTTCGCCATATTTCAAAAAATTATGCAAATCTAACCTAGCAATATCACCACCACTGACAGATACCATAATAACTTGTTGAGCACAGTTTCTCATAGCCTACAGGGTATAAGTAAAATTTTATTTCCAATAGGGTATTTGACTGTATTAAAAATATGGCATGTATTATAGTCATCCTAATAGATTACAGTTTAAGAAAACTATTTGTTATTACTTTTCAAAAAAAAAATGCTTTATTTCCATGAAAAACCAAAATTAAAATTGAATTTTATTCACGTCCTATCACGTGATTGAAAACGCTCTGTAATTGGGTCAGTCTCCAGTGATGTCATTCGTTAGTCCGCCTTAGAGCGCGTTCGGTTTGTCAGAGTATGGTATGGGGAGAGCAATGCTCAGATAACTTGGGTCGGCTGTCTCTCTCTTATATGCAGATAAGCGCCGTATGACGTTAGTCCGCCTATTATGCAGCGCGTCACTCTCACCGTAAAATACCGGGTTATCCGAACGCGCTTTTATGCTTCTCCCGTTTGAATTTAATAGCACGAAAGCGTCATGTAAGCATAACTTTGTAGGTTAGGATAGCCCTAAACTTCAGCTGTCAGATCAGATAATACCTTTCGAAAATACGATAGATAACTTATTCTAGTCAGTTTTACTTATGTCGAAGTAATCTTCACAACAGAAAACACTTGTATTGGCGGCTATTTATTTCATTTGGATTTCTACGAGCCAACCACTTTCTTCGCAGTTTCAAATCTTGCGGAACAGCTACAAATAGTTTATTTTGACGTATCTCTGCATTGTGGATTTATACACCATTTATAACCCATTTTTATGTAGAAATTGTGTAAACAACACATCATACAACACAATTACCAAACGGCGACGATGCCGATGCTGACAGACCATATGGGCCGATTTGACATCTTGACATCACATCATCTTGACATCACTAACCGGTGACGTCACACAACAGAAAGTATCGTTTTGGCGGGACTTTTTGTGATTCAATTTTTAACGCTGATTTTTATGAAATATTGAGGAAATAATTACAAAAAATAATGCATTTACAATGTAGAGTGAAGGAATAAACACATTATGATGGTTTTCCAAAAATAGTCAAATACCCTATTATAATATTAAATTGCAGATGTGGTCAAATGTGTTGATTTATTTAAAAAAAGATGAAATCATGCGAGAAAACAGTAATTTAGTAAATACTTAGCTAGTTTAATGGTTATTGTCGGTGTAGAAGCTCTAATTGATAGAAAAATCGATTTTTTTTGTGAAGAAGACTAGTTGTCCGTGTAATTGTTTATTTTAGCACTGGTGTGTGCTAGTAGTTTTTTGTGCAGAACGATACGTAGAATTCAAAAAAGTAATTAGATACATGGAGTTCTATTTAAAAAAATTAACTTTCTTAGGAAAAACTGTTTGCTATGTTTTGTTGTAGATTATGACCACCCTGTACACAATTTGGATATGGTAGGTCATCACGCTATTAGAACGCTTCTTACTTAATCATAATCTAAGCGTGCGCAATAAAACTAATAACAGGTATTGAGAGTGGGTAATGTTATTTTCCATTGTCGTAAAATTTTCCGAGGAATTCAAAATTGTGCCGAAATATAGGTTGTTCCATTTAAAAAGACATATTTGAGAAGGTGTGGGTTGGTACTACCTTATGGAACACCCTGTATACACGGTAATAATTTTAAAATGTGCGCCTCGGCGTTCAGAATAGATGAGTCAAATCAGTTTTAAAAAATCTTCATTAACAGCGGCACAATCTTCCGAGATCGCACTGTTCAGTCACCCTGTATATCTCAAGATCTTTATCTGAGAGAGTAATAAGATTGTGCAAAAGCAGATTAGAATTGAGAATGTGTGAAGTTGGTATTTTAAATAATATGCATAATCGATACTGTTATGACATTTTGTACGTGTGCAGAATCAGTACATCTTCAACATTTGAACCACGCTTTTTATAGCGTCCGTTGGTATTACAAGTACGTACTTAACGTAATAGAGTTAATAAATACGTGTTTTTTATGATTGGCTCGTAAGACATTTTATAGATTTTCCGTATAGTGGGTTTAATTGCTTGTAATATCAATGCGCGGAAGCCATGATGTTGCAAAATGCTCGATTTGAAAGAAGACTGCTTGATTTTATATGTTTGTGTCAAGGTATATTATCCTGGTTCGATAACTGTCTCGTCATGTCTTATTTGCATACTTCTTTGTAATAGGTATTTTCATCAATATTCAGTATTCAAGTCAGATGCACTGAATGATGCACAGATTTGACTCAATCCGTAGTTCTAAAATCTACACAAAACTTCAACAGCCTATCATTTTCAAATTGCGTCTACAACATTGATCAAAGTTTTAGAGCTTTTAGTAGAAATTATCAGTTGGGTCTAATTTTTGAGAAAAATTATAAAAAAATTGCTACTAACTTGTGTTAGAAAATATGCGTTATAGCTCACTTTGTTAAAAAGACTACAGGTAATTAAATTCATTAAAAAACTGACAGTACGTCTGTAATTGATGTCCGAAAAGTAGATTACACTGTTATTATTATGAACAAAGTAAATTATGACATGTTGATAAAAATATTGAGAAACTGTTAACATTTCTAGGTCCAATTTCTTTCAATTGATGAGAACATAGAATTATTTATGATCTGTTGGGCCCTAAATGTTCATACATACGCACAAACCTCTAAAAAATAAGGATAAAATATTGAAAAGGTACACAAGCGGTCATACTAGACCAACATTTGATTGATAATGAACTCAAGTTTTAAAAAATTACAGTGAAAGTCAGTGTTGTAGGTATTTTCGGACATCAACGACAGCTCTTGTAAAACAAAATAAGTTTTATCCAAAGCTGGGCACAAAAGCGTTAATCCGTTAATCGTTAATTAACGAAGTTAATTTTTTCGTTAACGAATTAACTTTTAAGTTAACTTTCAAAACCATTAACGGACTGACTAACTTCCGTTACATTCATCATCCATTCATTCAAGTCCGTTAAATCGTAAATATCATCAATCATCAATAAATAATTCAAATGATTGTATAGGCGTTATGTGCAAGTTCGGACTTGTTTTGTTTACATGTGTATTTACAACAATTTTATAGTGTTTGTCTGTTTTAGTGTGTTTTAGAGTGTATACCTACAGTTTTATTTTATTTTTTTGACACGAGAGTCTGATGATGCGTAAGCGAAACTAGTCACTCTTAAGTATAAATAAAACCTTACACGAAAAGCAGTGTCTATCGAGTATTTATTCTAAATATGAAGTTTCGTCCCGAAACCTTTTGTAGTTTCTCCGGAACCGTCGCAACAAAAAGCGGGTACACGCACACACACATCCATACACACACACACACACACACACATACACACACACACAGACATTTTTTTGTACCTTAGTCAAAAATGTTCAGGGGACTCACAAAGGCATATTTCCGCTAAAATCTCAAATTTTTTTTTGTCACGATTACAATACTTTACATACTACACATGATAAAGTAAAAACGTATTCCAATACCTACTAATACTAATATTTCTAAAGTTATTTAATATTTTTAATGTTATATAAAATTTAGATTGAAGGATTTTGGGCATACTAAGCAACTATACTATTAAAATATTTAGGTAAAAGAGTTGATATCTTGATATTT
Source organism: Aphodius sticticus (assembly GCA_963966075.1). Taxonomy (NCBI): domain Eukaryota; kingdom Metazoa; phylum Arthropoda; class Insecta; order Coleoptera; family Scarabaeidae; genus Aphodius; species Aphodius sticticus. Next base: position 21,863,661 of record OZ014508.1, read on the forward strand.
TTGATTTATTTTAATATCGCGTTGGGGCTGGGTATGTTTATATAAAATATAAGGTATGTTTCCTCGTAATTGTTAACAACATACTTGTTGTTGGATGTGGAACTAAATCTATCATGAAGGTCACCTGCGATCAAGGACAATTTACGCTGCTTTATTTTTTGTTGGCCATAAACGCTATGGCTAATGGTTAATGATGCCTTAGCATTGCACCCATGTGGATCTTCGTCCATTTTATGAGGCTGAGGAAACTTTCGATTAGTTTTTCTTTGGGTAAAGTTATTGTGGGGTTTTGTTTCCCAAGGTCTCCTCTTCGTTGCATAGTCTCCACAGAAGTTTATTTTAGAAGTTTTATGTTGTCCAGTTGCTTCTTGTTCATGCAGTGTCCGGTAATGTGTCCAGTCGGCATCTTTTGGTTATTCCTACTGAGTTTAATCGTCTCAGCGCGTGATTTCAGGGCCTATTCAATAGTTGGTATTTTATGCGGAACTTAATTAAGTATTAGATAAATGGAAATGTTAGACCAGAAACCATTTTCTACTAGTTAACATATTCTACAGTTACTTAGCTCCGAAGGTAATAAAACAACTAATAGTAAAAACTACAAATAAAAGATCGAAATAATCAACAAGTACTAAACACTCTTCCATTTAGTCTAATGTCTCATGTTGTATAACTGCGCAAAATGCCAGTGCATATTTTTACCAATATTATCACTTTTATTGGGTTAAGTGAGTTCAACGCCTGATATGCCGCACGTTATGTCTAACGGCTTTAGTCATAATAACGACTCTTACTTTTCTTTCGGATCGACACTTGTTACAATTAATAATTCCTAAAATAGCTTTCTTGTACACCCACATTCGTTATAACAGAACACAATCGTCGATGCTTGACCTTTATTGGCTTTTGGTTAAAATGTACATGATTTATCGTCGCCGTATTGGTAATTATTCCTTTGGAATATTGGTACGCCAGATCTAGTAATTTACGACATACACATTTTAACGCTTACACAATTTTTATATTATTGATAATGATTGGGTAATGATTGTTTCTCTAAATTTAAATATTTTGTGAATATTTCTTGTCTCTTAGCTTCGGTTAATACCTGAACCAACCGTTCTGCTGATTTACGTTGACTATTCAAGCAAACTTTATTGCTAGAGTTACTGCCTTACCCACACGTTGATATCTGCTTTTATACGGTTATGGTTTACGGCGCGGCGCGTACTGCAAACTTACTGAAACATAAATGCGTGCGGCTAATCATCACGTTTCCCGCTGGCTGTTATATCCATAAGAGTGTAAATAATCCTGTGGGAACAAATCTTGCATACGCGGGATGTAAGTTTTAAATAAATCAAAAATTACAGCCACAGCCTGGATTTGAACCAGGGACTTTTTCCCGCCTGTATGTCACCATATTATTAACCTATAAATATTAATTTGACAAATTATGTCGTTAAACATTTTTATTTGCTATGCAAACATGTTATTTCAAAAAAGTAATACTAAAATATTAGAGGTAATTAAATAGGAAATTATAATCACTTTCTTTTTTTTATATATAGTCTGTATATAATCTAAATACCAGACATACCAAAATTATCAACAATTAAACGTAACTTTGAATACTAAATAATAAGTAATTTCAACACAAAACAACAAATATTACTGTCCCATGGCATTTTAATTTTGTTTTCATAGAAGCCAAACCAGAAGTCTACGTCGCCCAAATGTTATTGATCCGAAAAAAAAACAATCAAAATTATGTGTAGCTTTTGAACAGAATAAGGAAAGAAAACAGCGAAAAGTTTAACTATTTTTTATCACCTAAAATTTTGAGCATTCTACACCAAAGTTTATTTTGCAGAAGAATTGCTCTTACTAGTGGAAATTAGACAAAATAGAGCGTTATCTTGAAAACTGTTGGAAATATTCGCATTTTAATAGGTAACTACACACAGCGAAGTATATTCTCAAAACGTGAGAAAATTATTTACTTGCGGTTATTGCTTTAGATGAAAGTTAATATTTACTTGGTTTGAAACAATTTCTTTAATTTAAGAATTCCTTGTTCTCACAATTCAAGAATATCCCAATCTCAGAGTTATTAGTTTCGGTTAAGTATATAATTTTCAAACCAAGTAGTTTAAATACTCAATTCAAGAAGTTGATCAATATCTTGAATCAAGTAAGCCATTGCTTGCAACGCGCTTGCGCATTTACACTCAAACGTGCACGAACGTTGCCGAGATTTAAGATTTTTCGCATCGGCCTTTGCCTTCAGTTAGTTGGGGTCTGCTATGGCGTCGTGTTCGCTGACTACCGAGTATTGTCCGGGAAGAGTTCAATGTAAGTATATCTTTAATAATTTTGTAGGTACTGTACGCAATAACTACGCGATCTATAATATTATGAAAGTATATGGTTTTAATTTTGCGTGAATAGCCTACAGTACTTATGTTCAACGTATTTTCGACGCAGTTCGTAGTTGTGACTTGTGACGCACACGGTACGTAAATTTTGCCTTGCCATAATATAGTGGTCACCAAATCAACATACATGTCACAGAAAACTTACTTGTGTAATATAATGGAAACAATTTGATGTCTAATAGAATATGGTGTTTCTTTTCCATGCCTTAGATATTGTAGGTAGTGATAATTTATAAATAGGTAAGTATATATGTAATTAAACAAAGAAATTTCATACAATAAAACAAATATAATTCGCTAAGTTATTGTCTACTTATTTCACACAATTCCCTACCTTATAAAAAAACTAAAACAGTAATTTCTATTCAATACATTATGATCATGTTCTTGAACTAATAATATCTATACTCATTTCAAGAAAATATTTTCTCATTGTCAAGCATATATATTCACTTTAAGAAAATTCCATTATTCTCAACGTGAGAATAGTTTTCTTGAATGAATAATATCTATACTCATTGCAAGAAAATATTTTCTCAGATATACAAGCATATGATCATTTCAATTCAACAATATATCTTTATTCTTAACTTGAGAAAATATCTACTTGCGGCTATAGCAAACTAATCATTTACTGGATGAAAGCATATTGCTTTGAGTGAAGTATTTACTTTTCTGTGTGTACTAATTTATTTTATTAATATTTGCATTTGTTTAAATTGTGTATATTAGCAATCATAATATGAAATTAAGTACCTATATTAAGTTCCGAAATCATTACAGGATTAGGATTGTACAACCCCCATTAATCACCTTCAATTTGACGTATGATAGAAAATTACAGAAGAACTGTTGGAAAACTTTTTAACATTTTGCTAAGGCGGAACACCGTAATGTATATTCCATGCTCAGTTGACACCACACAATTGTACGTATATTTTCGTTATTTAGGCATTCTTCGTCCCGGAGAAAACTTTTTGCAGTTATGAATATGGCTACCCCAGCTAATTAACTACAATTTCTGCATGACGGAAAGATATATATTTTTTAGAAAGTTTTAAACATTTTGCTAACGCAACCAAAATATGAATTCGGACCACTCGGTGTCCTACGTAATATCGTCATGTGGGAGCTTTCACCACCGAGCAGCATTTAAAAGCAAAATCCCTAATTAATTACCTACAATTTGGCATAAGCGAAAAGGATTTCAACAATTTTGATAAAAGTTGTAAAAGTTTTTGTGTAGTAAAGTTATACAGTGTGTCCCCCGATGGACCTAACTATACCTATAATAATAGACGTAATTTTTAATTTCTCGAGAAAAAGGCATTCTTTAATATTTTGATTTAACATACAGGATGGTTAGAAAACACGAAAATTTGAAATTGGCCGAAGAGTAAACTATCGGTTTTTCGGAATTAGAACAAAAATATTATAAGTGAAAGTTGTTTTATATTTATATTTATGCCAAGATATCAAATTTCAATGTTGTATTTAAAAAGCTTTATATTTTATTTATTTTGTTTAATTTAACAAAACATTACTCCACATGTTCCCCTCCTACAGCTACACATTTTTCCAATCTTCTTCTAAAGTCAAAATACTTGTTTTGGTTTACAGTACCGTCAAAAAAGTATGGTCCAATTATTTTCTTGTAATAAATCCCACACCAAACATTCACTTTCTTATATTTTTGAGAATTGGTTGTAATACGGAAATTTGGATTTTCTACATTTGTGGTAACCGTCGCTTCGTCGAGAAAATAATTTTTATGTAGAGAAATCTATCGACCATAATTCGTTCTCCCATTAATAGGCAAAATTTTAATCGACGAGCATCTTCTCTGTCTACTAAACTGTGTATCAGTACTGGTTTATAAGGATGAAATTTTTGAAGAGAAAAGATTCTTTGCAAGTGGCTTTTACTGATGTTCAAGTCTCGAGATCTTTGCCTCAACGATTTTTTGGGCAAGTGTACACGGAATCAATAGCTAACATAGTTCCTGCATCATCTTCGCCATTTCGCCTTCTTTTTTCTTGATATTTTTCACGTCACCTGTTGCATGAAATTGTTTAACCAATTCACGAACACAATTGACAGAAACGTATACCTCAGGGTATATTCTGTTAAAAACTTCAATAGCACGGCGGTACGATACCTCACATATGCCGTAACAAAGAACTATAAATAAACCCTTTGCTCTGAAGTCAACATACTTTCAATCAGCTTCTATCAACAAATTGCTTGGATACGCTGTTATTACTGTCAAGTAATCAATCATAATTATGGTCTCTAAATTTTTTGTTCACTTTTATGTAATGCCTTTTCACTGGCCCGAGATGTAAAATTTGAAATAGAACATTCAAGTTTGATATTTGAGCATAAAATTAATTCAAACTAACTTTTAGCTATAACATTTATCATTTATCTAATTCCGAAAAACCGATAGTTTACTCTTCGGCAAATTTAACATTTTCGTGTTTTCTAACCATCCTGTATGTTAAATCAAAATATTAACAATGGCTTTCGACTTTTTAGGACATCCAAAACTCTTTATAAAGAATGATTTTTTCTCGAGAAATTAAAAATTGCGTCCGTTATAGGCATAGTTAGGTCCATCGGGGTACATACTGTATATGTACCGCAATACCCACATAAGTAATAAATACAAATTATTGCGATTTGTGGGTTGTTTGCCACGGAGAAAATCCCCCAGTTTATGGGTAAATACAACGACTAATTACGTACACATTGACATATGAAGCAAAGATATTTAACAATTTTTCTAAAAGTTTTTAAAGGAACATTTTCCGCAACTTTTATCTTTAGATTTAGGTAGTGTTCGCTACAGAACGTGAAGAGGTGCCTAACTAATTGAGATAGTCTACATTTTGACGTATGGAATAACGTCATGCAGCAATTTTTCTAGAAGCTAAAAACAATTTTCAGCACCTTACAATAATGTTTACCAGCACCTTACACCATTTAACGCTCTGTTAACCCTAAATCATGATAATCTGTCTTCAAATCACTCTCAAAGAAAAAGTCTTATGACATGAGGACATTTTTCTTGACAAAGAAAATATGAGTAAACCACTTTTTACATTTCTAAAACTCAGCCAACGATCGTCGTTTGTTTCAACGATAGAAATCTGTGTTTTACCGACCAGCAGACCACATTTTTCAAAACTAATGTCTGATTCACCAGTTTGACAATAATTGTTCCTAGATGGCGACAGATACCGATCCATCTTTTGCGCTGAGTGATTTGTTACTCATATGAATGAATGTTAAGAATTTCAACCGGGACATAATACCAAACCGGCCGGGACGCCGGGGCCGATGTCTCAAACCGGGACTGCCCCGGTCAAACCTTTTGCTATAATAATACATATTACTGTTATTGTCACTATTTCCTTTATTTTCAGTGATAAAACAAATTAAAAAATACTTTTTTTTTCAAATAACATATCTGCATAGCTTTTAAAATAAAGGTTTTTTACCCAGAGTTTTTCTATTTGACTATTTAAATTCTAATATTTGCATTTTTGGTTTGAGACAATCCAGAAACTTTTATAAACAAGAACATTTTCTTGTGGTGGTTCTTTCTAATGTCGACTACTAATGTCGAGTTTGAAAAATTTGTACCAAACTCTAAACCCGTATCTTGATAAGATGGTAAATCCAGTTCAAGAACACCTACAACTCATTATTCACAAGAGTTTCATAATATTACAAAAAACAGACATTAGCGATTACACTCGCCATATTCGGTACGACTAAAATATTAATCGCATTGCGAAATTCTCAATCAAAACACATTGCAATCACGCGCTTTCTAACTGAATACATTACGATCACATATATAAATACATCCATACATAAACGCACAATACTCCAATATAATTATTTTATGATGACGAAAACGCAAATTCCCAACTTCAGTCGGGCAGCATTCATCTGTCCGGTATATTATGAGTCTGACACGACAATGCTAAACGTTTCTGGTAAACCAGGGATCCCACTAATTATTACGAAAGGCGAGGCCCGAAACGAAACTGAATTCGTAAAGCCACAATGTGACCTTTGCCGGCTGACATTTCGCTTATTAAAATGTTATTACACCTCATCCTTTATCACGATATGCTATATAGAAGGAAGAAGATGAAGAACACACGAAGAGCGCATGTGTAGAACTGTTGGTTGTAAACCCGGTAAACTGGAGGAACTAATAGGAATTCCGAAGAAAAATCAAGGCTGGACTGAAAATGCCCGGTGGGTTTAATCAAGGATTTAGAGATGTGCGGACTGTGTCTATAATTTGTATTTGTATGGATACCGTAGACTGTGAGAATAATTAGTTATTTTCTATTAGTTTTTTGTTGGGTACATACCCAGGAATGTCGGGAATTGACATTTAAAATCTAATTTTTATAGAAATAATGATTAAATGACGTAATTCTGTCGGGAATTTGTAATCTAATATCTTTGTAGCACCTACCTACCCATTATGGCATCTATGTTTTCTAGTAATTTATCGGTTTTCCTTTTCTGATTATGACGTAAGTAGTTCCACGTCTACCTGGTATATAAATTTGGTGATATAAACAGCAGAAATTACAATTTTTATATTACGCGCAAAGAAACGTTGTCACAATTCAAAGCAACCTTTGTTAATCCAAATCAACGGTTGTTTTATATATACGCAACAATATATATCGTTCATTGAACAAAACCATTGTTTTGACCGGTTGTCTTACTTTAAGATTGTACAATTTTAAAAGGATACTATACTTATATGACTTAACAATTTGTTCTTTTAAATCAAAGGGTTGGGTAGTAAGATTAATCAGCTCACATTCTTGGATTAAACATTCACCTACTTCTTTTAAATGTGAACCATATTATTATGAAAGCAATAATATTTTACATGGAATGCAGTTAACGCACCCAAAGAAGAATATTGTTATTTTCCAACTAGGGAAGACACCAGTGTTGCCGATTTAGCGGTTTTGCCGCTAAAACTGGCGGTTTGAAATTGCTAATTGCGAGAAAAATTCTCATCTAGCGGTTAGCGGGTTTTTTGGCGGTCTGCTCTACATGTAATAACATTTTCTGGTGGTTTTATACCCTTTCTACAAAAAACTCGGTTAAAAGTAGATAATTCTTCTTATTTATCCCATGTTTCGAATTAGCAACGTTGTATAAAGTACGGGCATATGGTGTTGGCCCATTTTCAAGCAACTACCTGATTTTGCTTGTCTCTGCCACATTCAAATGTCGATATGGAACGTCTCGTTAGTCAAATGAATTAAATAAAGACAAAAGCCAGAAACAGGATTAATATTTCTATGTTGAGTAATAAATATACTGAGAATTAGGGCAGGGTTAAAAGCAGAAGGTAAATGCTGCTAGAATTATGATATATCTTGCATGATTGAATGAAAATTAAGACATATTAACTCCTATAAAACTTTTACCTATGAAGAACCATTCGATATATTTATTTAATATGTTTTATTAAATAAGTACGTAGGCTTTCACGGCCAGAATCATTTAGAAAATAAACTGCTTCCGGGTTATGCCGTGTGTCAAGATTTGTTAATGCTGACGTTTCGCGAACCATGTTGCTCGCCTCTTCAAAGCTAATTGAATACTGAAGACTTACCAAGAAAGTCTCCCCCATATAGGTGTATATATGTTTTATTAAATTTGTATACAAGAATGTATTTTTGTTATTCGTTCAATTTACAGAATGAATATACATATGTTTATTTATAAGAATTATTTTTTATTTTTTTCTATACTTTCACGTTGATCTCGATATGTTAAAAGGACGTTATTTTTTTTGTAAATATATACGTTTTATATAAATTTAATATGATATTGTTATTTTGTTATTCCTTTCATTTACAGAATGATATTAAAAAATAAATAAATTAAATTATTTGTGTCTTTTTCAGAAGAATTATTTATTTTTATATTTTCACGATAGTCTCAATATGTTAAAAAGATGTTGCAAATATTGTTGATTTTTTATGAAAATTTAATACGAGGATGTCTCTTGTGTAATGCGTTTTTTAACAGAAAAAATATCTATTTTTCTGGAAGAATTATTTTTTATTTACTTTCAAATTACCACGTTGGTCTCTATAATATGTTAAATGCATATTGTTTGTATTTTCTGTAAATATATTTTTTAAGTTTATTATTATTACTGCAATAATATGATCTAGCGGGTTTCTGGCGATTTTTCAAGGCATTTCTGGCGGGGCACTAGTTACAACTGTTGGCAACACTGGAAGACACCCTTCTTAGTCTCTTTCCATCAACATTAGAGCTGTTGGACATTTCTACGTCAGGTGCATTGACGGTATAATAGCACAATCACTGATGCTGCATAGGCGGCATCAGTGCGGTTATATACCCTCTGGGAGACCTCTCTTGCGACGAGAAATTAAAGCGCCATCTATCGGCATCCTTCACATTATTTTCGAAACAAACACTTTCCTAAATCAAAACATAAATGTTATTTTCTTTTTAACATTAGACAACCATTTCTCTGTGTGTACTTTTTTTTTTTTTTTTGATACCGGGTTGGATAGTTAAATGGAATTTCCATATGTGGTTTGGTTGTTACTTTTGATATTTTTTACATAATCGCTTTTTATTAGGCTAATAGAAATCCCATTTTTTTAAATATTTATTCTAACTTTTATGTTTGCCAATTTCATGATTCGTTTTAGTAAATTACGTCGGGTGATACATCCAAAACCTCAAAAAGAGTTATTAATTTCACCAAATATACGAACTACAATTAGTATTTTTTTTCATATTTGCAAACAAGTCTAATTCCCTAATTATTAACTTATTATTAACTAAAATCATCAATAAAAATAATTTCTGTGATTCTATTTCTATACCCGCGTCAAATAAAATATAACGCTTGCTTATGGACATATCTCGTCATCGTCTTATGTTCCTTACTGAGATATCCACTTCCTTATGAAGGCCTTATTCACAACTTTCATTACATACAAAACTTATTAAAAACACATTTTAAACGTACCTTGAACAAAATTTGAAACTTTTGTGGTAAGCGGTTTAGGAGAAACAAATTGGAAAGAAGAGCGTTAATTTAAAAGTGCCATGCGCTCATAATTAAACCGAAGAAAATGTTGACAGTCATACATCTTATGTGCAAATTAGTCAGTCAAATAATGTACTTAACGTCAATAATCAATCTGACATTAAATTGTAATATAACTCAAACAATGAAACAAATAAAATGCATATGACCATTCAACATAACCGGATTTGTGTTTCAATCTTGAACTATAAGCGCAATAATATCCAGATGATAATAACTCTCATCATTAGAGTTAGTCTTTCGGCTGCAAAATTGTAATAATTCCTTTCCCTCGGCTCCTCACGTTCGCCATATTTAAGTAAGAAGTCATGGTCGGCATAAAATAGAAATTTTACTGCAAGTGGTCGTCCGGTCGCGCCTAACTCGCATGATTTGTGTATTTAAATATCATCCAAGATTTAAATTAGCCTCCATACTATTCGTTATCGTGATTCCACTATATCGAGACGGAATGTATCTTATTACTACAATAGCAAATCGGTACCACAAAGGATTTCTCAGATTTAAAAACATGTTTTATTAAGAATGTAATTCTTCATTAGTTAATTCAATAAACAATTAGTATTACTAATTTTTTTCTTCACAATACTTATATACTTAGTCCTGTCGAATTAATAATTTAGAGAAAAATAACCAGCTGATTTTTTGTACTTTTGCAATATTATTTTGATGATTTAATTTATTTCAACAAAATCTCAAAGTGTCCCTTTCATTTCCACCCCTCTACAAATTTATAGAGAATAGAAGGGGAGAATTCATTTTTTCTCTATGTAATCTGAATAAATATATAGAAATTACATCTCGTACTACCAATTAGGTTAAAATATTTTTTTGTATACACAATTTTTTTTCAAAAATGAGGGTATTCGTTCGTAATATTTGCCATACAAAACTGGAGCTAATTTCGATTTTTCAAGCTACATGTACACTTGCGTGCAAAGCAATCGGCCTACCTAGAATGTATGTCAACTGAATTAAATGTCTTTTCTACTAATTGTTCAATTTTTATAATTGCTTCGTTTAATTGAAGACTATTTCCTCAACAACAGCGCTGGCATAGTAGTCAGTTTTGAGCTTATACAGGGTGATAATTAAGGTACGTTTTCTTATCCAATATTTGCAGCGCTCTGTGGGGTGTACCTGATACAACCATGTGTATCAACTTCAATATAATATGATGAATATTCGTTAAGAGGCATGCTAATAAGATAATGTGCATGCTACATTACCAAAATTTAAAAAGAAATCTGATGTGGCCAGATACATGACTTTATCATACTATATATAAAATTAATAGTTTAGCTGCATGAGATTCTATTTGATCGAGATCGGCTATGTCTGCATTAAAATAAAACTAGTAGAACTAGACAGATATGTCAATTATTGACACTAGGTATTGTCAAAACATTAGCATTTAACCACTACCTACTGTCATTAGAATCAAAATATCTGACATATCCCGGCTACTAGCTTTAATGCAGTACGACCGATCTCGATGAAATAGAATTTGCTCATGCAGCAAAACTATTGATTGTACCAAAAAATTTTCATAGTCATAAATTATTCAGAATTTCCTCTACTTTAATTTATTATTTAACTATTTCGACGAAATTCCAGAAAAGGCGGCTTATTTCCAAAATCTTTCAAGAATGCTAAGACTAAACCTGCAGTTCCTTTGAACCCTTTTCAACAGGAAGCTTTTCAGCTCTAAGCTTGGTCATGAAACTTCTAAATATGAAGTTTCGGCCCGATGCCTTTAGTAGTTTCTCCGGATCGGCGCCACAAAAAGCGGGTACACACATCCATACACACACATACACACACGATTATAATACTTTACATACTACGTATGATAAAGTTAAAAAAACTGTGCAGACGTCAATATTAACATTATTAGAAAATAAAAGAGAAATAATCATGTTTACAAATTTGTTTTTAATACATGAATACAGACATTTCGTTCAATTAATCTCGTTTTATTTACTGAAATACAGGCAGAAATATTTTTTTTGAACCAATTATCAATTTTCGTATATGTTTAATACCTCGATTAGTCAGGTTTCAAACAGTTCGGGAAATCGATGGAACCGATTAACCGGACTATGCGAGGTATTACTGTATATCAATTCTATTAAAAATTCCGTGTTAGCCTTATATTTGATTAGAGTAATTTTTAATTATTTCTTAAAGACAACCTGTAATTATGGGCATGCCTGTACTTGATTTATTGCGATAACAATCAATTTCAGCGGCATGAATAATTAATTATCTCGTGACATGCAAACTACACCCAGAAGCTAAAAGTAATTTTCATGTTTCATTAGTAACAGCTGTCACCCAACACGTTTTGCACAAACAGTTGCACAAAGACATAGAGTTAAAGAAGGCAGACATGTCAAATGAATGTCCAATACTATAAGCAATCGTTTCACATATTTAATTTAATTGCAGTTTTGTACCTTTTCCGACATTAAATTTCCCACGGTATCATAACATATCCTTTAAACTATTTCTAGGCATAATCATTGCAATAATGCATATCAAACCTAAGCAGAAGCACGCAAGAATTTCATATTACCAATATATTATACAAATGAAACACGATAGATCATTTGTTTTAAAAAGAACGGCAAACCAGTTGGAGGATACCAATTGCGCAAGCAGGCAGGTTCAAAGGTAAACTCTATCTTCTGGCTATTCTGTAACACACTTTAATATGAATCCGGTGACTCACATTCCTCGTTGTAGCATTTTTTCTACGATAAAACTTTTATTCCGCGTAAAGTTCACGACACGGGCGGAAAACCGCGACCGAAGACTTGGACGCTCTATGGTAATTTTTTAGTGGGCGTGATGCATCGTTCAGTATCATTTTCATTATGATAATTACGTGAGTGTAATAATAGTCATCGTGTACCCATATAACTCTGGAAAATTATAGGCTGCGTTGGTATTTGAGTTAACGAAAGTTTGAGGCAGTCGGTTGGTTATAATGCGACAATATTTTATGAATTGGTATAGGTTAGTTGTTATTATGGTAGTGCGAATATAACTCGTCCGGAATATAGTAATAACAATACGGTGTGCTGGAGAAATTGGTAGTAAAATTAGACTGTAAAGCGCAGGTGTGAGTGGTGATTAAGTTTAATGAAATCCTGGTTACATAACAGTTGCAAAGCGGGTTTGGTTTATCCGTGTTGCAACGCATCTTCTCGGAAAAATCTCTTATTTTAATAGTCAATTATGTTAAGGGGGCCAAAAATGTTGCCACCTAAAATTTTTCTAAACATTGATGTTCAATAACTGTTAAATGCTTGTGGAATACAAAACTAAATGCATAAATGTTGTTAAATGAATTGTTGGTCCAAGTTCGACGTACACTGTTTTGTTTTTTATTCATTTCAATATAATGTGATGAATATTCGTTAAGTGGCAGCATGCACATTACGGGGGATTTTTAGGCCCAAATTAAAAAAAAATTTATGATTGGGAAAGTAATTGTTATTGAGGAAAAAATGTGCAACAATCAAAGTCTTTTTTAAGTAAAGCTCAGCACTTTTTTCTTTGATGTTAAATATTTTTGAAAATGTTCGTAGATTTTGACAATATTGTCATTGAAATATCAACAAGATTATGAGTGAGTTGGGTCGGTTCATAGAGAATCAAATTTCTATTAATGATATAACATAAAATCGTATAAAATAATTATGATTGCAACGGTAATATGATTGAACGGTAATAACATAAAAAGAACACTAACAAAAAAGTTAATCCTTAACACAGTACTACTGTCTTCCTTGCTTATTGCCTTTTTGCGCAATGAGAATAATTTATTTGATACCGTTGCATAAAATAGAGGAAAATATGGTTGATCTTTGAATGAAAAATTAAAAACAAAAATATTAACCTAAGTTACACCTAGACAGGGTGCATTTTAACATTACTTTTAATCTTAACATTACATTATCTTTAAAAGTACGAATACAGCGAAAATAAAAATACCCGAAACTATTCTTGGATGAAGGGGGCACCAGGACGTATTACGGGTTTCGCTACATATGGCGCTAGTGTCGTGAAAATGTGGTCTACTTCAGTTTTTTAAATGGAATGGTCTATATTTTTTTAATTCTTTTCAATATGTTCGTATCTCAAGTACTAACATAGTACGTATCTATCCTTTACAGATTTTGAGTTTTTGCATTTTGTAAAAAAATCAGCATCTTTAGAACCAATTTGTCTACTACTACTTTTGTGATTTATCATTAAACTCTATTTAGAATTTAAAGACATATAAAACACTACTGGCGTACTATTGTTTAAACATCTACCGGTTGGTTTATTTACATAGAACTAGAAAACGACAGATTGGAAGCTATCACCGAGATGAAGAATGATTACTGCTCCGATATGACCTTGGCATCTAAAAGTTACATTACGTATACAATTATAAAAAATGCAAGTTTAAACTAATTTCGTATAAGGATCTTGAACTTATATTTTGCACCAAATTAGGAGATTCCATTACTTACATACCGAGTTTAATTACTCGTATAAAAGAAATATATGAAAAAATCTGATGTATAAAATTAAAAGTTTAGCTGCTATTTGATTGAGATCGGTCATGTCTGCATTAAAATAAAACTAGTTAGCCAGGATTTGACAGATATTTTGATACTATTGACAGTAGGTATTGTCAAAATATCAGCGTTTGATACTATCTACCGTCATTAGAATGAAAATATCTGTCAAATCCTGGCTAACTGGTTTTATATTAATGCAGACACGACCGATCTCGATCAAATAGAATTTGCTCATGCAGCTAAACTATTAATTTTACCAAAAAATGTCATAGACTGTTTTTAGACTTTACTATTTTGACGAAATTACAGAAATGGCGGCTCATTTGCAAAATCGTTAAAAAATGCTAAGAGTAAACACCCAGTTCCTTTGGACCCTTTTGAACCAAAAGCATTTCAGCTCTGTTTGGTCATGAAACTTCTGTCATACTACGTATGGTAAGATAAAAAATAAATAAATAAATGAATAAATATAAACTTTATTAGATATTAGGAAAAGGAGAAAAAATAATATAAACAGCAATAACAAAAACAAAAGATTCTTACTACCTAAAATATCTAAATGGCAATATATCGGCAGAGCCGTTTTGCAACATTACCAAACATAATAAACCTGATGGACAACAACATAATAAACCTGATGGTCAACAAAAAAAACATTATTGTTGAGAGAGCAACATGCCCTTAAGTGTGAGTTTAAAATTATTCAGTGACGTAGCCGTATCGAATAGATGCAGATAACAGTTTAAGGTCTTTACCGCTATGTAGCTAAAAGAAGAACAGTATTTTGAGGTCTTAAACTTAGGCATTTCAAAGTTATTGATCGAACGTAGGCAGCGACAGGTTAGAAAATGCCTTCTTGTTAACAATGCGTATAAATAGTGAGGTAGTCTTGAGCCCAATAAAGTGAAGAGAAGACAGCCCAGTAAGAGGATGGCTCGACTTTCCAGCTTTAAAATATTTAGTTGCCTATAATAGGGCGTAATTTGGTCTCTTCTGCGTAGGTCAAATGCAAAGCGCATGCAATTATTTTGCAAAACCTGTAGTTTACGTTTGCTGTGAGAAGACAAGGACGGATAGAAGACACTGTTACAATAGTCCAAGTGACTCAAAACTTAACTTGTCATCAGGCGCCACTTAGTTGGAGGATATAATTCCAATTTAAACTTATATAGGGAAGAGAACTTTGCATAGCAACATGAGATTATACGACGCACCTGATCGTCAAACAACAAACCGCAATCAAAGATGACTCCCAGATTTTTAACTTTAGGTTGGAGATTAATTTCAGTATCTTCAATGACTATCGGTAATATTTTGTGTGACTTTACTAGTTCATATTTTGTACCTACCCAACAAAATTTCCAGATAATAATTGAAAATATGAAAATTACTGCTATAAAAATGAAAATGTTTAACGACATGATTTGTCAAATTAATATTTATAGGTTAATAATATGGTGACATACAGGCGGAATGTAAATTTTAAATTTTAATTTTTTTTTCAGGTTGTGGCTGTAATTTTTGATTTATTTAATACTTACATCCCGCCTGTATGTCACCATATTATTAACCTATAAATATTACTGCTCTAATTTTAATTATAATCTGAATAGATAACAATAATAACAGTAATGTGTGTATTTTTCTCCTTTAGCGCTGTAAATGATACGCTTATTAGATTGTTCGTTAGGACACTTTTCCATTTTTTATTATTTCTTTGTCATAACGCACTAAAAATGGTACCTTCTTCTATTTATAGTGACATTAAAAAATAACAAAAGTATTAATAGATTAAAATAAAAAAACTAATTATTAAAGTAAAAAACATAAACAAAGCTAAAGCTTATCCGTCTTGCGTTTAATACTGTCTGACGTTACGTGAACTGTAATGAAATAAATGAATAAAACGTGGTGCTATTTGTTCTATGTCGCTACACACCCTGTATACATAATTATCTATGCACCGATGTTCACCTAAATGTCAATGCCAAGCATAAAATTATCCGCGAGGATCCGAAATTAATAACAATTATGTCCAGTTCAGTTTCAATCCCATAAAATCTCTTGTGCAACAGATCACTTTCATTTAATTCAATAATACCATCGCAAGTCATAATACTTACCTTCAAGTTTATTATAATAAATATAGGTTTGATTTTTCTTTGGTTCATGTTCCTGCTATAAAATTATTAAAATTGGACCATTTACAATATTGTGTTGTTATAAATAATGAATAGGTATCGTCAAATTACTATTAGTAGAGCGCTGAGAATATCTCTCTACTAATAATCACTATAGTACATAACTCTACTAATAGTGATTTGACTATACCTATCTAGCACAAATTGTGTTTACAGTACAATCATTACAAAACGTCTACTTTGAATAACTTTAACAGGTTCTTGTAAAAAATATCTTTTAGACGTTCGAGGTTTTATAACATCTAAACTAATAAATGTATTGAGGGTAGACATTGCAATGAAGGTTAAATAGTAAAATAATTTATTATTGACTTTAATGGCAAAACCATAAAATTTCTTTTGTTTGACCCGTTTTGTAAGTTTATGCCAGGTATTATTGCTAAATCCTGCCACACAATTTACCATGTCACCTACATGCAGGCTGTATCAAAAAATGGAACAAAGGCAAAACGTAATGGCTTATTTTACCATATGAAGTAGTGGAAGTAAAATAGCTTTTGTTTGTCACTAAAATTTTATATTTCAGATATTTATTTTATGTTAAATTTATTGATTTGTTCAATTTTTGTGTCCTTACATCTTACAAACTTTTGACAACGAAAATATAGGGTGGCATTTTTCGGCCCGACAAATTAGGGGTTCGCACGACAAATCTCGGTACCTTAACGACAAAATATGCATTTGAACGACAAAATATATATTTTAACGACAAAAAATGGAAATGAACGACAATATTTGTATTTCAACGATAAAATCAGCAAACTATGTGATTTAACCTCAAAGACCATAAATGACAGCAGTATGACAAGCAGCGCCTCTAGCCCAGCCGTACAAAACTTATTCCACACTCATGTGTGCTACATACCGTTAAAAGTGTGGTTATATGTAGTTTGTTTTTAAATTCGCAGAAGGACGTTGGAAATTATTGAAAATTATATTCTATGCATAATCGAACAGTCGAACAGGCAATTGCTTGTTTGATTGATGTGATGTATTTAACTAAAATGTTAGTCGGTTGCAAAAGATCAACTTTTAGTATAACTTTTTTACTCTTCAAGTTCGACCGTATAATTAGAACACACTGTAACATTTCTTATTATGTCAATTAGGGTTGTACATACTTTTTGTACTGTTATTTTTCATGCAGGACCCTCTCAATTTGTTCATTTATATCAATCCTTGATTGCTGTGAAATTTGAAATCAACCAATACAGTACATTAACCCATTTAATCATATTAAAAAACATTTTTGTTTTGTTTACTACAATAAATTTACATACCACAGTTATTACGTACGAGTCAGAGCACTTCACATATTTCCAAGTAGATACCTAATTTGTCAAAAATACAATAATCTAAGCTAAGTGCCATCAAAACACAATCGAACAGTCTATGGAGAAAACCCTACCAAAAATAGTTCTCACTTGCTCGATTTTGTTTATTGTTGGCCAGGATAGTCACTTAGCTTCGACTATTGTATTTTTGACAAATTAAATACTTGCAAATAAGTGAAATGCTTTGATATCGAAATGCATTGTCACCTAACTATAAACACTTTTACTCACACCAAACAACTTCATTAAAGGACTATATCGAAGCATATAATTAAACAAAAAAATTCTTAAAGTAGGTACTAAATATTACACATATTTCAAAACAAAAATTCAAATATTTGTTTATTTTTTATAGAATGTACGGTTATACAGGGTGTCTCACGGAACTGGTACATTAGAAGTTTCTCATGTTCTACTTTTATTACAAGGAAGAACGTGGATTTTTTGTTTTGTTGTTCACAACAATCCTATCAACCACCTTGTAGTTTTGCGGAATACACCAATCAATAACCAAATAAGACGATGTTTTTCAACATGATATCTCATACAGGGTGTTCAAAATTTACAACACAATAATTGAATTTTCAAACTTAAAAAACTTATTTTTTTCAAATGGAACAGCCTGTATACCGATACGCCATTCGATAGGAAATCGTATTCCCTATCAATCAATATTAGGTTTCCCTATATCTATCTTTAATAGTTTTTGAGATATTGTCAGTATAAAAGAATGCAAACTAAATACAAAACGATTTATTCTTTATTTATAGTAATGTACCAACTATGGAACAGCAAGAAAACAGAAAAATATTGAAAAGGTTTCTTAAAACTAAAATAATAGATTTGGGATATCTAACTTAAATTAAAACTTAATTATGTTGTTCGAAATGCTGCCCGTTCTGCTCCAAACATTTTAAAAAACTTCGCTGTACTACTGTCATCGTCGCTCTTCGGATTTCTTGTCGCTGAAGTCCATTAATGGCCGCTACTACCCTGTTAGTCAATTCTTCTCGAGTATTCACGTGTGGAATAGACCTGACTTTTCACATGACCCCAGAAATAAAAGTCTAATGGTGTTAAATCTGGTGAGATTGGTGGCCTCCGCCAGGGTCTCCTATTTCCGAACCACCTACCGTCACCTAACATCTGATTAAGTTGAATGGATACCACATGCGAAGAATGTGCCGGTGCACCGTCCATTTGATAAAAGCAGTCGCGTAAAATATTGAGGGAAAGAGTATCGCAAAAATTGTTCACACATCCACGCAAAATTTCTAAATATCTATCACTATTTAAATTTCGTATCTAATTTCGACCCCATTATTAAATGGGAGTATTTAAAATGGATTTAAAGAAAAACTAACAATATCTCAAAAACTGTTGAAGATAGATATAGGGGACCGTAATATTGATTGATAGGGAATAAAATTTCCTATTGAATGGCGTATCAGTATACAGGGTGTTCCATTTGAAAAAAAAGAGTTTTTTACGTTTGAAAATTCAATTATTGTGTTGTAAATTTTGAACACCCTGTATAAGATATCATGATGAACTAAACAGCGTCGTATTTGGCTGTTTCTAGTTTTGGACCATCAATCATCAAACTTCTAGTTTCAATAATAACCAAAATATTCAGTTTTAAACGCCACCGCGTAAATCACCAAAAAATTAATAAAATCAAAAGAACTCAAAAATGGTGATATTTAGGTATAGGGAACCCTTATTAAAAATGATGTATTTTGATACGTAGAAACCAAAAATGAAATTAAAATTATATCATTCCATTTAAAATAACAAAGTTGATACCGACTTCCGGTGCCCGGACGTGACAGGTAACATGAGAATATTTTAGCCGAAGAGCTCAGATCGAGTAAATTCTAATTCCAAGATTTCATGTTTCCAGAAATAGTAGAACATGAGAAACTTCTAATGTACCAGTTCCGTGAGACACCCTGTATATTTATTGTACTTGAATTATTGTTTATTTGTTTCTTTATTTAAATACAATATTTTAAATTTAATTTGTGTTTTTATAAAAAAAAATATCATACCCCACACTACAGCTGTTAATTAAATTTTAGAAAACCAAAATTATATAATTAAAACTTAAAAATTAAAAAGTAAAATCAAAATAATCAATACTTTTCGCAAACAGCTTAAAAAAGTAATATTACATAATATGTCGTGCTAGACAATTAAACTGTCGTTAAGAATCCCTAATTTGTCGTGCTTGATACATATTCTGTCGTGTGAATTATTGTCGTGGGGAATACCAAATTTGTCGTGCTGAGTACATATTTTGTCGTGCACAATTTGTCGTTGTGAATACCTAATTTGTCGGGCCGATATATATTCCCAAAAAAAAACAATTGAAAACTGTAAAATAAAATGACCGCTGGACATCAAACTTTGCTGGAAAGCACACGTTAAAAAGAATCGAGAAGAATTCGGCCTAAGATAAACAAAAAAATTGCTAATTTGTAGGAAGTCGGCTTTATCAACATCAACTCCGTCTTTACAAGGAGTTACAACCAGCTTCATTCAACGCTTCCAAATTAAGGTGGTAAGAACCATCGTGGGTACACCTTGGTATATTAGAAATAGCAATCTCCACAGAGATATTGATATGGAATTAGTAACCAACGAAATTGGGAAGATTAAAGAGATCATTAGAGGGATCATTAGATCATCAGATTGACTTTTTTAGCACACGAATGTCGGATCAATTCAGCCCCTTGACAATAGTGACATTGTGTGAAGACTCAAAAGAACCTTTTGAGTTGGTGAAGTGATGTTACAAAATCAGAGCACAGTGTTATGTGAGTGACATGTGATCAAAGCAGAGCAACTTGCTATGTTATGTTATGTGTTCAGTTTGTAGTATCAGCATTGAAGCTAAATTTAAGTCAAACCAATGGGGAACACTTAATATCGTCTTTATACTTAGCAATTTATGGTAGATAAACATAGCTAGATAGTTATCAAACTAGGTGTTATACACAAGTAACAATCAGGTGCTGATAATTAATAAAAAAAATATTTCCAGCGAGCTCATAGACAACAAAATTCAAACTCACAGAAACTAATTGTAAATAAAAACGTGCGTGTAAGGTGTCAAAACGCCGTCATGATTAGACAATAAACAAACTAATTACAACAATATTCAAAAAGTGTCGCCTTTGTTTATTTCAAAATATCTCTGAAATCATTAGAAATTCAACTATTTTCTTAACTCTTTTCTTATTTCTCTTATTGTGTGCACTCCGCACACAAATCTGCACTACTTTGTGCATTTAACCTTTCTATCTGTACTAATAACAAAAGTATATACCAATCGAACCTCCCTGCAAACACATTGAATTGTATGTGGTGTAACTACTCAAGTGCCATCTAGGTATAGAACCTTGAAACATATTTTTACAACACTCACTTCAAGCTGTAGGCAACACAACTCGCTTTAAAGTATATTGGTACACAAATAATCCAACGTAAGATCAATACATTGTACTCTAATGCTAATCTTGTCAGATTTAAGGTGCCATAATATAATATAGTACAAAATACCATAGATTAATTATGATACTCTCTATAATCGAATGATTGCATTTTTCTTGATTTAGTTTTGCTGCAGAACGTATCATCGAACTCTCCTTTGTTACAACTTGGTAATTTAGTTCACATTAACCATCGGTTCTCAAGTATACATAAGATGGGTCAATTATTGGCTTATTATTCGAATTTTAGTTTACTAATAAATCTTACTTCTATTTACTTCTACAAAACCGCACGAACGCCGTGTCCCGTGTGAAAAGGGCCTTACAGTTTGGTAATTTACCAATAAAAAGACGAATGGACCCCACAAATTAGGGTGGTTAGTATTTGGTCTCAAAATACTCACTTTCGAAAGGTTATATGAAAAACTATACTACAACAATAAGTATTGTAGTATACAGGGTCTTTCACAACGAGCTGCCATTAGAAGTATACGGGGAACCAAACGAAATCAGGCGTTGAAAATTTGTGGACATGTTGTTGGATGAAAGATCCGATACAGGGTGTTTATGGTCTTGTGATTTTATTTTCAAAGGGTGATTAAACATCATAAAAGAAGGCCTTTACCATAAAACTTTATTTACAAAACTTGCATAATAACAGAGATATTAAGTTACTGATATCAGCCTACTTAGTAAAAAATTCACTGATAACTAATCGGTATAACCCCTTTCACATTAAAAACAAAGAAAAAAATAACAGTAATATCACACGTATTATGCAACTTTTGTTAAGACATTTTTACGTTAATGGCTTTCTTTTAAGATGTTTAATCACCCCTTGAAAATAAAATCACAAGACCGTAAACACCCTGTATAATAAGTATTTTTTTTTAGAATTTTAAATCGGTATTTGGAGGTCTCTACATACTTGGTTTCAAAATTAGATTTTGTTTAACAAAAATATTAGGTACAAACTAGGGATGGGCATTCTCGGTTATTTCAGTGATCCGGTTCAGTAGAACCGGCTCACTAAAATGACCCGTTCGATCAGACTCGTTCAAAATGAACGACTTTCATATGGACCAATTTTTTCAAAAGCAGGGATCACGCTAACGGAAAGCCGAAACAGAATAAGTTCTAAAAAAGTGTCACAATTACTATTTTTAAATAGCAATTTACAATAGGTAATGTGATGAGTTATACTACTATATGCATTTTATATTTTTTGAGATTAGAGGAGTTTGGCAACATATATATTATGTTGTATTATGTGTATTATATATTACATATATTATTTTTATTTAGTAAATTATAACGTTCCAGTTCTGAGTCAATGAATGAATATTTAGTTATTTTTTATTGTTTCTATTTATTTTACTTTATATAGTTTAAAACTTTTATTTTGTTTAATAAATTATATTTATTGCAACTAATGTTTACATTATCTACTGCCGACTATAATATTCCAAAAATATTTAAAAGTAATTACAGTGTAGATATACGGATCTCAACAATTTTAAAAGGCAACGAAAATATTTGGGGAGAGCCATAATATGTTGACAAATCCTCATTCTTCAATCAAACCAGAAGTAAACGAACGAAAATATTTTTTTCATAATACTTTACGCGGCACTGGAAACAAACGAACACACGTGCATCATAGACGCCGCCGCCGCCGCGCCAGCGCCGGCCGTCGCAAAAAAACTGGCCTGTGACCGCCTTGAGCCGTCTATCGATCTTATGCAGAAAAGAGCCGAGTGCATAAACGCCGTAAACGAACGAATCTGACCCGACCCGTTCGAGCGACCCGTTCGAGCGACCCGTTCACTTTGCCACTGGCGAGTCGGATCAAACCTCCAAACGGTTCAGACAGTTGACCCGTTCATTTTGAACGGTTCGTTCAATAGATCCGTCTATATAGACGGATCTAGTGAACGAACCGTTCAAAAGAACGAGAACACGACGCGCGCATTGCTGGTATCTTCGTTCAGCCATCGCAGCGGCCCTATGTAGTTTACGAATTTTGATCTTTTAGCGATTTTTGAAAGCTGATTTTACGGAATTTATACAAAAATTTTCAATAAGTTCTGTATGGTTAGCTAAACAAATCGTTCAATTTTACCGCAAATATCTCATATCTTTCATTCTGCCTTTTATGCTTTTTATATTTTTCCTAATATATTCTCAAACTTTCATTCTGTTTAATAAATTATATTTATTAAAATTAATGGTCTTCATTATCAACTCCCGACTCAATATAATATCCCAAAATATTTAAAACAAATACAGTGCAGATATACGGATCTCAACAATTTTAAAACGCAAAGAAAATGTTCGGGCAGTTCATAATATGTTGACGAATCTTTATGCATCAATCAAACCAGAAATAAACGAACGAAAATATTTTATATATGTATAATGTATATACATATTATGTACTTTACGCGGCACTGGAAACAAATGAACACGCATCAAAGACGCCGCCGCGCCGCGCCGGTCTGCTTTGAGCCGTCTATGCTGTGAGCAGAAATGAGCCGAGAGCGTAAACACCGTAAACGAACGAGCTACTGAACCGGATCTCCTACTGAACGGGTCAGTTTGCCAGGGTTGAACCGGATCGAACGGTTCACACAGTTGACCCGTTCATTTTGAACGGTTCGTTCGCGAACGACTCATCCCTAGTACAAACTTAATAACAATATTGTAAAAACTTAAAAATAATAGGCAAACTTGTCACAACAACAACAGGTGTCAGAACATAAACTCTAAACTTTTTATATCAACGAGAGGACTCTCAGCACAATGTCTTTAAAGCAGTTATTTTCTACCAATGTACGTTGTACGTGGAGATGGTTTGGCTGAAAAGCCAGACGTGTATACAATGAGTACTCGCAAGGGCCTTAGAGTTTCTCCACACCTTCAAACATGTTAAAAATGATCATATCATTGGCTTCAATTTAAACTCCATAAATGTCAAATAAGTTAATGTAACACCAAAACTGTAATAATAATATCAGAGCACTCTCAGGATACAGATACCAGAGCGATCAGTGTTCGTGGATAGGAAAACTGACTACCTCACGTATACCGGGTGGTCCTTTTAACTTGAGACTCCTAAATATCTCGAGAAATATGCATGATGCGACAAAAGTGTTTGAAATAAAGTTGTACGACGCAAAGGGGGAGATGGTTACTCGCGCGTTGCCCCGTCATGCGCATAGGGTTTGTTTAAGCACGAAAAAACTGCATCGGACAAAAAAAATTTTCAGACATAAGATTCTTCTTATTTAGCGTAAAATCATAATTTGATAAAAAAAAGTTTGAGTATTCCCATTTAAAAAGATTAAGTTAGCCTCATTTTCACCGATTGCAGCGCCTTATGCAATGAAACTGATATCGTCATCTCATTTCCCCCTTTGAGTCCTACAAGTTTATTTATTTAAGGCACTTTTGTCGTACCATGCATGTTTCTCGAGATATTTACGAGTCTCAAGTTAAAAGGACCACCCGGTACATTCTGCATATCCTTAAAATGGTTAAAATTGCGCTTTTTTAGATTTTGAAAAATAAAATAAATAAAAAATGCCAAACCCTCGACTTTAGGGGAGGGGAGGTCTGAATATTTCACAATTTTGGTTCATTTTCAAACAATATTAATTTAGACAAACATAAATTATTTCTAATCATAGCTTAGAAATGGGGCCCTTTCTAAGCTATGATGTGACTCAATGTTGGCAAAGATCATTTTTGAGGTTTTGCTAACCGTATTATTAGTTTTAAAATTTATTTTGCATTCTTTACTGAGAATTAGTATCAATTTTTACTTTATCATACGCAGTATGTAAAGTATTGTAATCACGCCAAAAAAAAAATTTGAGATTTTAGCGGAAATATGTCTTCTTGGGTCCCCTGAACATTTTTGACCAAGGTACAAAAAAATGTCTGTGTGTGTGTGTGTGTGTGTGTGTGTGTGTGTGTGTGTGTATGTGTGTGTGTGTGTACCCGTTTTTGTGGAGACGATTCCGGAGAAACTACTAATGGTATCGGGACGAAACTTCATATTTAGAAGTTTTATAACCAAACTTAGAGCTGAAAAGCTTTCTGTTGAAAAGGGTCCAAAGGAACTGGTGGTTTACTCATAGCATTTTTCGAAGATTTTGCAAATGAGCCGCTATTTGTGTAATGTCGTCAAAATAGTTAAATAATAAATTAAAGGAGAGGAAATTTTCCATAATTTATGTATATGACATTTTTTGGTAGAATTTATAGTTTAGCCGCAAGAGCAAATTCTATTTCATCGAGATCGGACGTACTGCTTTAAAACTAGTAGCCAGGATATGTCAGATTATTTTGATTCTAATGACAGTAGCTAGTGTCAAACGCTAATGTCTTGACAATACTACTGTCAATATAGGCTGCGTTCGGATATTGAACACCGTTACACTTTTTACACCCAATAACACGTAAGTGTCATTTGGACGGTGTACCCGCTGTCAACGGAGTACAATATCCGAACGCAGCTTTAATCGAGATATTTGTCTAGTTCTACTAGTTTTATTTTAATGCAGACATAGCCGATCTCGATCAAATAGAATCTCATGCAGCTAAACTATTAATTTTATATATAGTATGATAAAGTCATGTGCCTGGCCACATCAGATTTTTTTTTGTAACTTCCGTTATTTAAATATAAATTGTAAAAGGCATAAATTAAATATTTAACATGTCCACTTAAATTCCATTTTAAATGTATGCAAAATATACAGAATAATCAGAATAATCAATACAGAAATAAACTTTTTTGTTACATCTGCTATCAGCAAGAAACTATAGTGTTACTGTGAATGAATATTTTATGTAGAACTCTAAATTAAGAATATATTATGGCAGGTACCTAATACTATATAATTTAATAATTTAATTCAACTACATAATTAACAAGCAGCAACAACGAGATCTCATCATTGTCAATACAAAACACGATATTTCTTACAAATTATAATTTATTACTTAAACATATACAAAACATTATTATATACAATCATTGAGCTTATACGTTCCTCCAGATTCAAAAGCTACGTAATTAATTCTTTCTCTCTTTATCGCTTTTGAGGTTGGTCACTTTCTGGATGGGCAGCCAAGTATTCCAAAGCTCTCTGGATCGCTGCTGGAATTGGTGGTGGGGTTGGAATGTGGCTTCCTTGAGGTTGGAATCCATTCTCATCGGCGATGTATGTAAGTTGAATAACTTGGCCATTCTCGTCATTATATTGGAATTGTCCTTGCGCAACTTGAGCTTCCTGCTCTGGTTGGCCAGCGTTCTTCAGGAAACCTTGCTCTTCAGCGGAGATACCATTTCCAGTTTCATAGCTACGATTTACAACATTTTTTTAGTAAAGATTTGGTGAGAGACTATATTTTTGTTAGGGTTTTTGCGTTTCTACACCAAAAGGATAGAAGGAGGATATATTATCATTATGTATACAATGTGTATGTTATATTTGAAAGTGTACAATGTGTACATACCTAAATTTGTATGAGCCGTCTCCGTTGACTTCTTGTTCTTGTCTGAGGATAGGTATTTGCTCTTGTTGCAGGGGTTGTGGGGCTGCGAAGGCAATGGCGCAAAGCGCAAGAGATAAGATCTGAAATTTAAGTGTCCTGTATTATTCTTGTTATTCATTGTTGGTGCCTATAATAGACAGATAATAATACTAGAAACAAAGCACATTAGTGGGCTTAAGAACTTAGAGGGTGTCCCACAACAACGTACCAATACAAACTTGTTCTTTTCTTTAGATGTAACACTAGATTATTGCAGTTTTTGATGAATATTTGTATCCTAATTGTTTTGACATCAACTTGTACCTATTAGGCTATTGTCAACTGTTTCTGAGATATTGTGAAAAACGTGCATTTTTTTAAAATCATTCTGAGATAACTGACAGGTAAACAAACAAAATAACAGTTATGATTTGCGTTTCTAATATGACTTATCCCGAATAACTAGAGATTTGCTAAATAACTTAAGAATTTTAAATGGAACATCCTGTATAGCTTGTCATGATAAATCAGCTTTCTAAAGCCTTAGTCAGTTAAATCGCCAGTTCTATTTATTTATGTCGGGAAATGTTTCGGGAGAAGTTTATGAGGATGTTCCAGTTACTACCGATAACCAAAACAAGGAGAGCCTTACTAGAGATATGGTGTTCTGTAGAAATCTTAACATTTCTGTAGACTTCAAAATTTGAAAATTTATATGAAAACTTAAGTAATTACTCATTCTAGATTATTGTTTTTTTATTATAAATAAAAATTAACAGAACGTTATCAATACTATATTAGAAGACAGTGTCAATAATACTATAGTCTCATAAGAATAGATAATTAAATAAATGGATAATTGTAAACTCAATCAATAATAGTGCTTTCAGTACGATTATGAAGAGCGCACATATCAACCCTCTCAGGTCAATGCATGTAAGTGTCTTCGAATTCTCGATGGAAATATTACATTTCCTATGGTTACCACAAACATATTTTGAAAAAGCCCCGTTACTAGTATTCTTCATGGATTCTTATAAATTTCTTCCTCAATATGCCTCCAGAGTAACAAATCAAACGGAGTTAAATCAGGGGATGACTGATTTATCGATCTTTCAAAGTTTTTCAAGATACACAGGTGTTCTACTTAAAATTTTCAAGTTATTTGACATTTAGCAAATATCCAGCTATTCGATATAAGTCATACTGGAATCGCAAATCAATAATAACTGTCAAAAAGTGCGATATTTTTACTGTCCAAAATGAGTTATTTTGTTTATTTATCCTTGTTAGTTACCCCAAATTGATTTTTTGAAAACAGCGCGCGTTTTTGACATTGTTTTCACAATATCTCAGAAACAGTTGATAATAGCCTAAAACAAGTTGATGTCTGCGTAGTGTTCCATTTCAAAAGCATAAGTTTGTGTTGGTACGTTGTTGTAGGACACCCTGTAAGCATAAAAATACTTTTGAAAGTGTATTTCGATTTATTAAAGCCGTCAATATACTTTGTTTCTAGCATGGGACACCCTGTACTTATCAGTGATCATAGACCAGCAAATGAATTTAATATAAACCACCTCAATCAACCGTATTTGTAGTAACTACCTTTCCAAGCATATATTTTTATGTCAAATTTATTGCGGCAAATAAAAATTTACAATATTAACGATTATACACTCACCAGCTAATTTTTACAAACTTTGATATTCAATAACTGTTTAACCTGTTACCGATGTTGATAAACTAAGTAACTATAGAAACATTCTGTGTAAAAGCAATACGAATGTTTAACATTTTGTTTTGTGGATAATCTCAATATCGGAATGTTGTAAAAGAAACACAGTTACAAACAAAACTTTCCTTTGAAGTTGAATAACTTTTGCACTCGTTAGATTACCACATGAAATTTTGGGTTAAAGGCTAAAAGCTTAAAACCACTAGAATCAAAATGATGTTTTGGTGGTCAAAGTTTGAGACACCCTATGGAGTAACTATGGAACTGGAACTTGCTCAATTCTCAATATATAGTTTTTGATTCATACCAATATCTGAATGTTAAAAAGATACAGTTACGAGTAAGAAACGGTGGATAGAAACTTATTTAATGTTTAATAACTGATCAATACCTTGGTATCAACTGCAATAGCAGCATGCGGTAGAAATGACAATGAAATGATAGGGGTTATTGTTCGATTCGCATTTTAAACTTTACATACGTCTTCGGTACTTAAATACCATGTTGACAGATTGATAATATACTTTAACACCTGTTGTGAAATGACTTTCGGAAAAAAATGGATCATGGTTTCTGAAAATTTTAATAATAAACAAAGAAATATAACATTTATGTTCAAACACAAGGTAAACTAAAACAAACTCGGTTAAAAATAGAAATGTCATTTTCCAATCATCATTTGTGGAAATATAGACTGGATTTCAAGTGTTTTAAAATTGGAAAGAAATTATATATTATTGTCTTGTAACTGGTTTACCGCTACATTCTTAGTGATATGTAATGTAATAATGATTATTATTATTTCCTAGTATTAATAATGTAAATGTTTCCACGCTTTACCTTTATTTCTGTTTATTAATGTAACTACGCTGTCTTAAAATTTTGAATTAAAAACAAAACGAAAGTCAATCTGAAAAGGTATACGTATATAAGTACCAATCGGTAATTACTATAAAATGAATATAAATGACATATAATTAATTAAGGCCATATTATTGTAAAAGGGATACTAGCTCTTATTTACCTGTAATTTTTTTTTTATTTTCCTGTAAATTTTTATTTATAATTTATTATTATGATACCCACGATATTGTTTTGACTTTTGACTGAACGTGATAATGTAAAAACAGTAGAAAAAGATTCCTACATTTCAATGGCGTTCTTGTTACAGCAATATCGCTGGTTAAACTAATAGAAAATCTGCTTTTGACGATTTTATTGTTGGCGCCATCTCTGTAAATTCCGATAAACTTCTAGTTCGACATATATTTGTATTTCTTTATTTTAGGCTGTAAATGTGGCCAACAGCTATGGTGATGCAGTCAATTCCAAGAACTGGGACAAGGAATGTTGGCAGAGAGAACAACTAGAGACAGTATATTGGATGACACAGAAACGCAGGAACAGAAAAGTGGATTAGAAAAGGTTAAGTATTTGTTTGGAGAAGATAAAAACATTTACCAATTTTAATTATTTTTAGGAGCAGAGCAAAAAAATCACGTGACGTTAAACAAAAGAGATACTGCTGATAAATATGTCTGCTCTGACCAACCACACAACCATAACGGGTGTCTTCGTAACAACAAATGATATGAAATCATTATCTCCAGATTTGTACGTACTTATTCTTGCACTGTCGTTTTGTGTATTAGGCCATAAAGCAAATAAAATAATAATAAGCAGGCTGGACTAAAATGATGTTTATGATGTAGTCCAAGTTCAAGATACCCCGGGTACTGGTCAAAATTAGGGAACGCAATTCACAACATTTGGTTTTTGATTCATCCCAATCAGTATGTTTGCATACTATAAAGAGTTTAGTGCACAACTACCTATACTACAAGAACGTTATATTTAACCGTCATATACAATATATCTCAGAATTTCATGTGTTTTATACAGAATGTTTCAGAAATAACGGCTAACCTTCAATGAGCATATGCCCAATGATGTAATAAACATGTTTTGTCAAATAACGTATGGTATAACTATAATTTTTGTTAATCACATTTCTGGATTAGGTACGTACAAATATTTCTAATTTTCTAGTTGATAAATGTTCGCACGTAAGCTCGCAAGTGTATTTTGTTCATGCCTGATTGGTTAATCACCAGGGCAGGCCTTGGACGTTTTATTTAATACAATTTTGTTGGTACTTTATGTTATTTGTCAAAAATTGCTTTGCTGTCCTTGGCGGATATGCTCCTTCAAGGTTAGTCACTATTGCTAACGCACCCTGTATTAAGGCAGTCAGGTGATAGATCTACAAAAGATCGATAACACGATTTTTAGTAAGGCATGATGAATCAAAGGTGAATATAAAGCACAAACAAAGGAAAAAATATATATATCCGAAGTCATCTGATGTTGTATATACGAAAGGCTAAAGACAATCAAATTCAGGGACACACAGGGAAATAAAATACAGTTAATATCGTTTATAACAACATCAGATATAACGACATATCGGTTATAGAAACGGATAATTAAAGTCCCGGCCAGTCTCCAAAAAACATATAGCATAAATGTATTGCTTATTATGACATCGGATATACCGACCGAACTGATATAACGACCAAACAAACCAGGTCGAATAGCGCAAAGGTATCGCATATGACAACGAGCGGCGAAAAAATCCAGTCCGAATTATGGGAATTACCGAATTTTGTGAAAGATTGGTGCTGGCGAAAAATTATTTCCATTTGTCAATTTACGCTGGACATTACCACAGCTGTGCGCGCAAAATGCGAAAATCTTTAAATTTAGCTTCAATTAGGTATATGGCGTCCAATGTTTCTATAGGCAAGAAATTTAATGTAAGTACAAAAATGCATTTAATGTAAGTGGCGTAAGGATACAAATGCAAGTACAGAGTCCGCCAGTTTACAAAATGACAATCAAGGGCGGATTTTTAAGAAGTAAACAACTATGTAATCAATGTAAATTAACAGATTTTTTCGCCAAAAAAACTTTCAGTCGATGGTTTATTTATGACTCTGTTTAGTAGATACTAGGAGAATGTGCAGGCCTAATAGGCCTGCTGGTCGACCTAGGTAGATCGCCGAAGCGTTAAGAGAGAGACAAAAAGCCCGGATGCTCTTACACGCGCGACGTGATTAGGCTCGTACGTTCTGAGCGGTTACGGGCGCGCCATCTATTGCTTCGTAGAGTAACCTCAACAGCGACATGATGTGTCGCCGTCTGCTGACCGCGTCGGGAAGCGCGCGGCCGTTGCCTAGCAACCTCGATCGATTGGCATGACGACGCGCTGGCAAGGACAGTCCCAAACGATACTCCATAAATTTAGCCTAATCGAGTTAATAAATAACGAGAACAGGCCGGAAATTGGACGAAATCGAAACCTAAGCGCTGTAGAATCCACTTTTAGGCGGAAAATCGGCGCCTGCGGCGCCGATTTGCGCTTCTCCGAGGAGCAGACCCTTCACCCGATTCGCCGATTTTCGTAAACTTCTTGCGCGGACTGTGTTACACTTTTAGTATATAGTAGGGATAGGGATAGGGATAAAATCGTTTATTAAACAGCTCTATAAATGCACGATTTCTATTAATGCACAAGTTGTTTTAATCAATTAAACGAGTTCATTATAGCCAATCGAACATACGTTAAATGAAACCACCCGATCAAAACATTCCGTCACCCACAGCTATAAATGACACGTTGCATTGCCATACAACCTCAAATCACATTGCCGAAAAGAAACTACGTCAATGCCAGAAAAATGCGATCGACAAAAAAATATTGTAACCAAGTGGACTATTAAACGGCGATTGATGATCCTGACAATTAACGCACTCGCTGTCGCTTGCGCGCTAAAAAATCTCGATCATGAATTGCTCTTTTTAATATACTTGTTGGTTAAATAAGTACATATAAATTACATGTAATAGGTACATCCATGTATATTTTAAAACACAATTTTCATTTATATGCGTATTTCCTATAGCGACCTACGGCTATAGCAACCTAATACGTCCGGTCCCTTGACCGTCATTATAAACGATATTAACTGTAGATCAATTTGTCTAAAACAGGCGAAAATAGCTTGGATGGTTTGGTCATGTGTGAGGCATGAAAGAAGAAAACAAAAGAAGAAAAATTACCCAGCCTACCTAACAACTCCGTCACTTCTCATAATATGTAATATATGGTTTTAAAAAGCTTAAGATAAGAACCTTCCAAAACCAATTAACTAATATTCAATAAGTCAAGATCAGTCACAATACAATACAATAATTTACAAATCCAACTTTCGCAACAGATTCTCACCACACCACATTAGACAGTCAAGCTCCAGTCATTTTACATCTCTTCGAGAACTGCAAAACGGGTTATACAATGATGATTGTGATAGCAGAGGTAATCCGTGAAAAAGAACACATACGAACGATCGCACCAAAAACAGTTCAAGTACAGCAACGGTGTGGCAATTGTATAATTTTGCCATAAGCAACACACAAAAACTTAACACTCGTCGCTAATGGATTCCTGTAAAGTTTACACTGGTCGGCCGCTCGCGGTTGTTATTCTTGTGCAATCCCCGATTCGTCACCTATACGCACCTTCGTCCACTTCTTCTTCTGCGTATTATTTCGACATTATTTAAACGAGACAGCTCAATTGTTCAGCGCGACAATCGTAATGGTTACCGAGTATTCCACAAGAGCTATAACTTATTTGAAGAAAGTATGAGTTTTAGAAGTTATTTAATGTTTTTGGCAGGCATTATTTTTGTAGTACGTAGGTGTGTTTTAATGTTTTTATATGTTTTTATTGTTGTGAGCGTTATCCCTAATCTACGGCATGCTCTCGCCAATTCTTTATCATTGTGCAATATCTTTCTGCTTAAACTAAAGTCTAAAAATAAATAAATCTGAACTTACAATCCACTGTTTCACGTATTGTTTGTGTGACTTACTGCGTGATTCTTTTAGAAATCATTAAAAAGTCCTAAAAGATAGTTTTGAAACAATTAGCATTTAAACTTCTGATCGTATAAATTCAGTGGCGGCTCGTCAGAGTTTGTAGAGTACATTCTGGTGTAGAATTTTCAAAAATAAATGTTTTTTATTGCAAATTTTAGGCCAAAGTTTAATAAACTTAAAATTCTGCAAGTTTCGTCACAAGAGTCCTTGAATCATCTCTTATGGTAAAGGTATTCAATTAAGGGTACATGCAAGTGTAAAATTTTCAAACATTGTAGAATTGTGTAAATCGTATTTTGACAACATTTAAAGAATAATGGTGTACTGCGAGTATTGTGTATTGTGTATTGCGAGTTAATCAACGAATACAATAACGCAGGGAATTTTTCAAATCGATCGGCTAGTTTTTCTGAAATCGTGTAAACCGCCAAAGAAGCCAACGATTCGAGAAAAAACACGTTTAAATTTTAGACGTGTAACGACTTTCTCCAACATTTAATGTTGGACATATTTTTATCGATATCCCCGAAACTATTAACCATAGGAATATATTATATAAAGAATTATGTACTAAAAATATTGTAAGAT
The DNA here is from genome assembly GCA_963966075.1 of Aphodius sticticus. Lineage (NCBI taxonomy): Eukaryota > Metazoa > Arthropoda > Insecta > Coleoptera > Scarabaeidae > Aphodius > Aphodius sticticus. Next base: position 21,897,672 of record OZ014508.1, read on the forward strand.
GTAGAAATGCGCTTTGAGGGTCACTCAACTGTGGAATCGTTAATTTTTCGAATATCTTTCTGTTTTTTTTACGGTGTATTCTTTAAATGTAGTGCAATTACACGTATTAAAAAAAATTTCACCAAATTATACCTTTATAAATCGCCGTATATAAATGTGAAAAGGCGTTTGACAGAGTCTGGATAATCGGACTATTGCACAAATTAATTACGAATAATTACCCCGCGTATTTAATTAAACTAGGCCGAGATTACCTCGAAGGCCGACAAATCATGGTCAGGGTCAATGATCAAATGTCCTCAAGTAAGGAAACTTTCTGTGGCGTACCACAGGGCGCGATTTTATCTCCCCATCTTTGCAATATTTACATCTCGGACACCCCTAAGTTAAGAAATACAAAATTAGCTTTTTACGCGGATGACACGGCGATCTATGCGAGAAATTTTCACCCCTTAATAGCATCTCGCATGATCCAAATTCACGTTAATGTCCTACGGAAATATTACGCGAAATGGAAGCTCCGGTTAAATGCTGCCAAGTCGGAACTCGTGATTTTTAGCAAACTAAACCGCCCGATACACCTTCCCTACCCTGTCAAAATTGACGAAGTGCCAGTCCCTCTCAAAAAGTGCGTAAAGTATCTGGGTGTGCATCTTGATCAAAGGTTAACATTCAGGAACCAGATCAACAAAATTATACAAATAGCAAGCGGGAACATTCGAACAATGTACCCGCTAATTTGTCGTAATAGTGTTCTAAATTTCGCAAATAAGAAACTCGTGTATTATTCGATAATTCGACCGGGAATGCTTTATGGGGCGCCAGTGTGGGGCAACGCGGCGCGTACACATTTGAAACGTGTTCAGGTCCAGCAAAACAAAATTCTACGTATTATTTTAAGAGCCGATCGATATGACCGTACTGTAAGTTTACATACTCGCGCTGCGTGTCCTTTTATTAATGACATTTTGGCTAAACACGTCACAAAATTTTATGAAAAAACCATTCGGCATGAGAACCCCCTCATATGTGACATTACCGATAAAGCGAGGATGCGAAAACATCGCTTTCCATTCGAGCTACACAACCTTCTGCCACCACTGCCAGAGGTTGCAGCGCCGGAACCACCTGAGCAGCCTAGGGATGAGGAAGAAGGCGACGCGGACGTAGGAGCTCAGCAACACGATGCTGAGCTGGACGCCACCGATGACGATGAGTTTGAGCCGGAGCAACGGAGGAGACGTCGAAGGCGGTGGCGGTAGCTGCGTGTGCGTGCTGAGCGTGTTAGTGTTTTAATCAATAATTTTTAGATCAAAACGTTTTACATCCTTTTAAATATTTATGTAAAGCATTTTTATCGTTTTATCGTCGTTTGCTTTTAAAAATTTACCCGCCAAGCTGTTCACTCACTGGCGGGTAAATCGTTTCATATTTCAGTTTGTAAATATACCTTCGGATAAGCGCCCACGGCGCAAGGCACCGTATGTTTTATATTTGAAATTGTGTTCATTCATAATGTATATATCCTTAAATTAATAAATTTGTGTTAATGGTTAATGGTTAATGGTATATAAATGTGCATATAATATAAACATGAACACGTCGCATTAATTAAACGTTATATTTTTTCCTTAAAATTCAACAACTGTTAAAATCTCAAATTTAAAATACTTGGCGTCACTGAATTTGTGTATGGTATCATAATAGATGTTTTCGATAGGTGCCTTTGCCCTTTGCGTTTCTTTTTGTCACTTTTGCGAATTTACAACATGCTTTGGCGATGTGAATACAGCTGTAGAAACACATTTTACGAGGTGGTCCGAAAGTTTAAAATTGGATAAAATGTTCTATTATAACAGTAAGTTAATTGTGAAAGTTAAGGTAATTAATTGAATTAAATATATGATGTTTACTTGAGTAATACATAATATACATATAAATTTAAAGGTGTATTGACGATATTTTAGGCTAGAGGTTAGGTTTGTGATAAATTTGTAAGTATTAGAGAATATTATTGTATATTTCTATTATATCTCTATAACATATCTCTACCAGAATATTATTATTATATCTCTATACATATTTTCTTTTTACTTTATCATACGCAGTATGTGAAGTATTGTAATCGTGCCAAAAAATTTTTTTGAGAAGTTAGCGGAAATATGTCTTTTTGGGTCCCCTGAACATTTTTGACCAAGGTACAAAAAAATGTCTGTGTGTGTGTGTGTGGATGTGGGTGTGTGTGTGTGTGTGTGTGTGTGTGTGTGTGTGTGTGTGTGTGTGTGTGTGTGTGTGTGTGTGTGTGTGTGTGTGTGTGTGTGTGTGTGTGTGTGTGTGTGTGTGTGTGTGTGTGTGTGTGTGTGTGTGTGTGTGTGTGTGTGTGTGTGTGTGTGTGTGTGTGTGTGTGTGTGTGTGTGTGTGTGTGTGTGTGTGTGTGTGTGTGTGTGTGTGTGTGTGTGTGTGTGTGTGTGTGTGTGTGTGTGTGTGTGTGTACTCGTTTTTTTGTGGCGACGATTCCGGAGAAACTACTAAAGTTATCAGGACGAAACTTCATATTTAGAAGTTTCATGGCCAAACTTAGAGCTGAAAAGCTTTCTGTTAAAAAGGGTCCAAGGGAACTGGAGGTTTAGTCTTAGCATTTTTGAAATATTTTGTAAATAAGCCGGCATTTCTGGAATTTCGTCGAAATAGTTAAACAATAAATTAAACTAGAGGAAATTCTGAATAATTTATGACTATGACATTTTTTGGTACAATCAATAGTTTAGCTGCATGAGCAAATTCTATTTTATCGAGATCGGCCGTACTGCATTAAAACTAGTAGCCAGGATATGTCAGATTAAATGTCAGATGTGATTTTAATGACGGTGTAGATAGTGTCAAACGCTAATGCTTTGACAATACTACTGTCAATACAAGCTGCGTTCGGATATTGTACACCGTTAAGGTGCGTTTTCATTAGTGCTAATGGCAGTGGTAATAGACGCAATTATAGTATTTCTAATAGAATTTGCTAGTGACTCAAGTTTATGTACATGCAAACTAATATGTGTCACCATCACGACATGTGAGAAACTATAATTTCGTCTGCTGCCACCGCCATTACCAACCATTGCCACCAATCGGAACGCACCTTCACACTTTCTACACCCAATAACACGTGTCATTTGAACGGTGTACCCGGTATCAACGGAGTAGAACGCAGCTTTAATCGACATATCTGTCTAGTTCTACTAGTTTTATTTTAATGCAGACATAGCCGATCTCGATCAAATAATATCTCATGCAGCTAAACTATTAATTTTATATATAGTATGATAAAGTCATGTGCCTGGCCACATCAGATTTTTATTTATGCAACAAATATCTAATACAAAATATCATTGAATGCAGCCAAAAAAGATATCTGTTGAATTACATAGAAAAAAATATACCATTCCTGTTAACAAAGTCAGCAAAAAATATAAAGCAAAAGAAAAACGCTAAGATTGTATCAGAATTACGCATTTAAACACTGGCATTTAATGAATGGGTTTGTAAAATAGCTATTAAAATTTGCTGCGATTGTTGTTTTCTTTATTCACACTTCAATATACACTAGGTTCTGGATTTTTGTGTTCGAACTCATTTCGAATTATGTAGAGAGGAATGTCAGATATAATATTTCATTGAAATAACTTCCTTTGCACTCAGTTTTCAGCTTAGGTAGACCGAACACTTCAGTGTGTTTACATTAAATTTAGGGTAAGTAGGTACCTATAAATACTGGTTTACTGGGAAAAGTTTTTCAGAATTAGCAAATACCAATGCATACCAAGTTTCATTAAAATATATGATGTTTTGTGTTTTAAGAATATTAAAATGTTAATAAATTGAATATTAAAAATTGTTAATATTTCAACCTAACCTGGTACATAGATAGATATTTTTTCTTATGAACAGCTTTTGTTAGTAATTTTTAATTGTATATCAATAACAAAGCAAATTGCCGAAAATTCCAAGTTCTCTATGATAAAACTGAACAATATTATTGGGTATTTTAAGTTAATACATAACATGAAAGACAGAAAGGAAGCATTACAAATCACAAACTTATGGTTCAATCCGTTCAATTATGATAATAACAACTCCCAACAATGCCCGATCTCTACAACGTAACACACAAATCTTTATTAGAAAACATAACAATAAAATCTCCGAGATCAGTAATCATTTTCAGGCTGGATTCGACATTTTGAACTATGGCGCAACAGGTACGCTATTATAAGCGATATTTAACATAGATATTCAATTCACACCATCCGTGGTCTCGTAACTCGGCTCTGTTCATTAACATTACTTTCACCATAATGATCGCACGAGCTACGACAAATTCGCCACCAATAGTTTATGCATCAATAACCTATTGTGCGTAAGAGCCGGCATGAGATAGACAGCTCAAATGTCACACGTTCAATCTTCTGTTCATCGCCACACCGTATGTACTGTAGTTGTGACAATATGATTGATGAATGAATTTGTATGGTAAAGGATTGCCGAAAGATTTTATTGTTCAATTGTTAAATATACACAATTTAAATAAATATTAAATTTATTATTACTCGTCCTAAGCAAGGCATTTTGGTAGATTAGAATTGTTGTTCAAATGTTATAGGAAATTGGAATTGAAATTAAAATAACTGGAAACTGGAAGTTTTGTGCCAGACAATTCCGTTTGGGGTTTATAATAGGCGTGTTTTGACACCTTATTTGAACCAGTACATAATGGTTCGCATAAGACAAAACAAATTGCTTGGTGGAATAAGGAAATAAAACAGGTCAAGAAAATAGAGTACCTACCTATGAAGTAAATACCTATTGACAAATAAAACCTCACATGCTTACCCATAATACAGTAAGAAGACAAAGTTATGGTAAGAGGCAAAAGTGAGAAAATGGGAAGATTGTGGATAGTGGACCAAACCGGACGGATTGAAAGCGAGATAGCACACAGGATCAGTAAGGTGGTAATTGTATAAAGAATACTCCACAACCCCTTCGTCAACAAGACAGTAGTATCCAAATAAACTAAAAGAAGAGTCTACTAGTCGGTACTGGTGACTATGCTTATGTATGGATGTGAATCGTAGTTGAGGAGGGCTAGACAAGATTAGAGAAGAGATCAGGAGAGAAATCAGAAAGAGAAATCAGAAAGTCTGCTATGCGTATTAGATAAATACGAATGCAACTAACGCAGTTAGGTCACGTGGTGAGCATGGGAGGGGATGGAGCTGTTATATGGAAAATGGGGACAAGAGAAACAGAACACAGGGTCAAAAACGAAAACTTAGAACATTATTATCCTCGACGGACTTAAGAAGAAGGGATTCAAAATAAAAATAGATGCTAGAGATGAGATAGGATGGAGATAGGCGATCGCCAAGAAACCACAAGGATAAGTGGAGGAATCAAAAAATCAGTGGAGGTATCAGAAGAGATTTGTGTTAATAGCTCACAATTTGTTTTTTGTACATCACACCACGTTTCCTCAAAAGTCAAAATGAAGTGAAAGATGGAAGAAACGTTAGAATTGCAATAGCTGAAATGCAATAAACCTAACATAACACCATATTAGTAGAATTATCCCTAAGGGAATAGTTATAAACATGCTTAAAGTTATGGATAGTATGGAAACAGACTGCAATAATATTGATTTTTTTAGATTTGATGTGCATTTCAGCATGTTAGATGTTTGTTAAGCTGGCGATAAGACTGTTTGAAGTAGCAAATGGCATAGCAAACAACAATAGTTACCAAACTTGGTCTCTACTGAAAGTTCACACAAATACGTATTACACAAAACAGACCGAATGGAGTCTATTGGGTCACCTAATTTGGGTTGTCACAAGGATTGATAAAACATATATCTCAGACATGGAGGATAGAACTGGTATTGCTGTCATGATCGATGAAGTGGGGTATGGCCGGACACATTTCAACATGTGCTGGGCAAACCCATCTTGCAAGCAAAGACACAAGGGTCGGCAAAAGATGAGATGGTCTGATGAGACAAAGCATGTAGTAGGGCATATGGATGGATAACCAAAGCGAGTGGGGTGAAGTAGAAGATCGCTGTGGAGGCTTTTGTCCACAGGCATTGAAGGATTTGAATAGTAAACATGCGTAAAGTTATGGATAGTATGGAAATAGACTGCACTAATACTGATTTTTGGTTTGATTTGATGTGCATTTCAGCATGTTAGATGTTTGTTAAGCTGGCGATAAGACTGTTTGAAGTAGCAAATGGCATAGAAAACAACAATAGTTGCCAAACATGGTCTCTACTGAAAGTTCACAAAAGTACGTATTACACAAAATAGACCGAATGGGGTCTATTGGGTCACCTAATTTGGGTTGTCACAAGGATTGATAAAGCATATAGCTTAGACATGGAGGATAGAACTGGTATTGCTGTCATCATCGATGAAGTGCAAGCAAAGACTTCTTGCAAGCAAAGACACAAGGGTCGGCAAAAGATGAGATGGTCTGATGACAAAACATGTAGTAGGGCATATGGATGGATAACCAAAGCGAGTGGGGTGAAGTATAAGATCGCTGTAGATAGAGCCTTTGGTTCTCACGCATTGAAGAATTTGAGGTACTTAGCTTTTGCAAGAATTATTTTTTGTTTAATTATGTTGAAGGCCTCCAGGAAATCTCCACAGGAAACAACGTCTTATAGACCTATCTCATTGCTGCCCATTATGTCAAAAATCTTTGAAAAATTATTACTCTATAGATAAAATCCAGTAATTGAGTGCAAGAGGCTTGTCCCAGACCATCAGTTCGGATTTCGGAACAAGCCTCGACTATTGACCAGATATACCGAATAACCAACATAATCGAAAAAGCGTTAGAGGAAAACAGTTTTTTCTGCAGTCTTCCTAGATGTGGTGCAGGATTTTTATAAAGCCAGACAATCCGACAACACCAGATTGATTAAAAGACTCAATAGAAAGAAGCCTTTTGACTTAGTGTAAATGTGAATTAGTAACAAAAGCAGAGTAAGTGTTGTCGGGGTTAGTTCTAAACGTAGAGTTCTACGTAGTGAATCGTGGTTAAGGAGGGCTAGACAAGATTACTAGGGCTAAACAAAGAAGAGATCGGAGGAGAAATCAGAAAGTCTGCTAAGCGTATTAGAGACATACGAATGCAACTAACGCAGTTAGGTCACGTGGTGAACATGGGAGGGGATGAAGCTGTTATATGGAGAATGGGGACAAGAAAACAGAACACAGGGTCAAACAGGAAAACATAGAACATTATTATCCTCGACGGACTTAAGAAGAAGGGATTCAAAATAAAAATAGATGCTAGAGATGAGAAAGGATGGAGATAGGCGATCGCCAAGGAACCACAAGGGTCAGTGAAGGAATCAAGAAATCAGAGGAGGAATCAATAAATCAGTGGAGGAATCAGAAGAGATTTGTATTCATGGCTCACAATTTGTTTTTTGTACATCACACCACATTTCCACAAAAGTCAAAATGAAGTGCAAGATGGGACAAACGTTAGAATTATATTAGCTGCAATATGCAATAAACCTAACATACCATATTAGTAGCATTAGCCCTAAAGGAATAGTTATAAACATGCTTAAAGTTATGGATAGTATGGAAGTAGATTGCACTAATACTGTTTGTTAAGCTGACGATAAGACTGTTTGAAGTAGCAAATAGCATAGAAAACAACAATAGTTACCAAACTTGGTCTCTACTGAAAGTTTACACAAATACGTATTACACAAAACAGACCGAATGGAGTCTATTGGGTCACCTAATTTGGGTTGTCACAAGGATTGATAAAGCATATATCTCAGACATGGACGATAGAACTGGTATTGCTGTCATGATCGATGAAGTGGGGTATGGCCGGACACATTTCAACATGTGCTGGGCAAACCCATCTTGCAAGCAAAGACACAAGGGTCGGCAAAAGATAAGATGGTCTGATGAGACAAAACATGTGGTAGGGCATATGGATGGATAACCAAAGCGAGTGGGGTGAAGTAGAAGATCGCTGTGGAGGCTTTTGTCCACACGCATTGAAGGATTTGAATAGTTATAAACATGCGTAAAGTTATGGATAGTATGGAAATAGACTGCACTAATACTAATTTTTGGTTTGATTTGATGTGCATTTTAGCATGTTAGATGTTTGTTAAGCTGGCGATAAGACTGTTTGAAGTAGCAAATGGCATAGAAAACAACAATAGTTGCCAAACTTGGTCTCTACTGAAAGTTCACAAAAGTACGTATTACACAAAATAGACCGAATGGGGTCTATTGGGTCACCTAATTTGGGTTGTCACAAGGATGACAACCCAATGACACAAGGGTTGGTAAAGGATGAGATGGTCTGATGAGACAAAACATGTAGTAGGGCATATGGATGGATAACCAAAGCGAGTGGGGTAAAGTATAAGATCGCTGTAGATAGAGCCTTTGCTTCTCACGCATTGAAGAATTTGAGGTACTTAGCTTTTGCAAGAATTATTTTTTGTTTAATTATGTTGAAGGCCTCCAGGAAATCTCCACAGGAAACAACGTCTTATAGACCTATCTCATTGCTGCCCATTATGTCAAAAATCTTTGAAAAATTATTACTCTATAGATAAAATCCAGTAATTGAGTGCAAGAGGCTTGTTCCAGACCATCAGTTCGGATTTCGGAACAAGCCTCGACTATTGACCAGATATACCGAATAACCAACATAATCGAAAAAGCGTTAGAGGAAAAAAGTTTGTTCTGCAGTCTTCCTAGATGTGGTGCAGGATTTTTATAAAGCCAGACAATCCGACAACACCAGATTGATTAAAAGATTCAATAGAAAGAAGCCTTTTGACTTAGTGTAAATGTGAGTTAGTAACAAAAGCAGAGTAAGTGTTGTCGGTGTTAGTTCTAAACGCAGAGTCAGTTAGAACTGGTGCGCAAGAAAAACGTGCCCAGTATACCAGGACTAACTGAGAGACATCAATGGGTGCCTGTTAGGTTAAGTTATACTAGTAAAATAAGTTAGAATTAAGTTACTCATTAGCCAATTATGACTAGATTGTAATGCACTTATTAAATAATAAAAAAATCCTAATATACATTCAGTTAAAGTCAGCGCCTGCATTATCTTAATATCCATTTAACGCATTTAAAAAACTTGATAAAAGTTGCTATTCAAATATGGACAGGTAAATATAATATGCAACGTAAAAATGTCAATTGAAATTATTAATATTAAGATCCCGTTTAAATTATTGTTTAAATACTCACAATGTATTTCATGTTGGTTGATATGAAGTAATCGAAAACAGACAAAACTGCAAACTGTATGTACCAAAGTGCCGCTGGATATTTATATACTACCGATGTAGCAGCAGAAATCCCTCTCCACCCTGTATGTACCTGCGGGCCTCTTCTGTAATCCATCCAGCGACTTTTTGACAGTACCCCACCCTCACCTTTCACACCTCGTAATAATCACACACACCGACAAATCAAGAGACAACCAACCGAAGAGATAATCCTCATCAGCGAGTGCAATAACACACAACACACTGTTGGCCTTGAATCTATAACATATTTCTTAAATTTTGTAATAATAAATTGATAAATTGACATGTCGTACTTAACAGTGTCGACATACAAGCCAAATTAACAGAAAAAGCCTTTTTTGTTATTTCGGTAATACTCAAATCCAAGGTGAACAAATTATTGATAAGAACATTATTTATAGTATATTGAGTTATTTTTTTGGAAATCCACCAAAAATTTATCGAACCGGAACCTCTTTGATGTTAAACCCAAGGTAAGTAAATACGAATTAGAATTTTTAGTGTATGCAGATTTAACAAATTTGACAAATTATGACATAAGCAGTGTCGTGGCGTGTTCATGACCAGGCATTATTACCAGATTAAATCTGGACAAATCCATTGTGAAAACCGACTTCTCTTTATGGTTTAACGTACTTTGCAAACGTACGTTGAGAGAGATGAAAAGGACAATCGTTTAATAATAAAAAAGAAAGTACTATATTAAGAAGTGGATTTTTTCTCTACCTTCTTAGGCCACGTTATGCAATAAACTATTGTTTTGAGTGTCGATGATTAGTTGTTGATTGCGAATAGTTTTTGCAGTTTTATTTATTTTTAAATTACGTGAAATGTCATGTCGTTATGTTCCAGCGCTCGAGGTGCTCGAGGATTATTGTTTTTGCATTTCTGATGGTGCTATTAATAACTTCTATGATCTATCGTAATTCGTACTGTTCGAGTTTGTGTACTTAACGGTTTAGTACCGCCATGTAAAAGTTTGTTTACTTCCGGAGAGACAAAAAGAAGGAAGAAAGGACTGCGACAAATGTTAGAATCGCGAATTTGAACATTATAAATACAATCCCTAATTAGAGCATAGTGAAATAGGTTCTCATGAAAAAATAAATAAATTATGTATTAGCTATTATGTATAAAGAGATCAATATTTCTTCCGTGTCTGAGTAATTTATGTCGCGATTGTTTAGAATCGTTTACATGCTTAGTGAAATAAAAACCACGTTACATAGAAAACATAATATGAATTTGAACGTCTTTATGTGCCAATACTTGGCAATTATTATTTAGCTCGCAAATTTCAAGAAGCAAGCTATAGTTCTAGTTTATTTGACAAGTAAAATCACTTTCTTTTTGTAATTGAACCTCTCAGAAAAAAGCGATCATTCGAAAAATTACAAAAAAATAATTATGTGAACAATAGTTCGATCCAATCAGTTCGGTTTCGCTATTGCTATATGTGATACAATCTGTGAAAAGGTTGGGTAGGGTTATTTGGACAATTGAAATTTCCGTCTTTTATATACAGGGTGTTCCTAAATGTCATGTAAATACGAAAAGGGGTAATTCTTTGGCTAATTTAATGACTAAAAATTCATATAAGCATAGGTCCGCAAACGCTTCGTTGCCGATCTACAGGGTGTTGAAATTTCATTCAATGTGCAACGCCATGGTATATATATTTTTTTAATTGCATGCTATATATTCGTTTACACATTTGGAAGCCTTTTATGGTTGCCTACATACCACCAAAATTTTATTGAAATCGGTTGTGTGACTGCAGCGCAAGAAAATAAAAACCAAAAAAATTGATTTTGCATCGTTGGCTTTAAAAAGCAATAAAAACCACAAATTACTCCTCGTTAATAAAATTTTGCGACGTGCTTATTAAGTTAGATCTAATAGTCTCGCTAACCAAGTGTCATTGATCCAAATTATACAGGGTGACCAAAATCTAGTGTCAAACATGTCAAATTTCAAAGCGTGTTATAGTTCTTATTTTATATTGGAACCCATACATTTTTTTAGGTGTAACGATGCAGAATAAAAAAATAAAAATTGTTTCTAAATACAACCCCATCACAATTCCCAATATTTTAAAAGTTATTCGCCAAAAACTCATTTTTCACCGTTTCCAACGACAATTTTAAGTAATAAATATCGTACGTGGCGTTGAAAAACAATTTATTTCGTAAAATATAACGCAGAGAAGTATTTTAGATTTGAGTGTACTTAATTAAGTAGTTGTTCGAAATATCTTCCGTGCTCTTCGAGGCCCAAACGAAGACGAGTATGAAATAACCTCGCCACTGCTCTTAATAGGTCGGGCGTTATAGTTTGATGAGCTCCAGCACATTACTCGTTACATGTCAGGGACCAGCTCAACGAAATCTTCAAATTTAAAATAAGAACAACTCATTCTGTTGTCTGATGTCTGATCCGTTGTGCCTCTTGCCCTTGATTTTGACTGTAAGCTTACCATTTTTATACATTTTTAAGGCAACTCCTATCTTTTACTAAATATTTACAAATATTTACTCTCCACTGCACACCTTATGAACAAATGCATCGCACGCCACTGGTCTTACCTTGCGTCAAAACGCAAAATTGAACCTAACAAAATAAAATTTGTATAAATATGCATTTACAGTCCTTTACAGGAATTATCTGGAAATATAATGAAACAATAAACACCAATTTAGACGCTTGCTTACTTTGGGCGCATTATTGGTTGCTTTATTTGCATTTTGCATTTTTGCATTTTACATTGTTTTTAATTTATCTGAAGTTGGCAACGAAAGCATGGTACATTTAAATAATAGCTATATTCCGACAATTAAGTTTAAGTTAAGTTAGTTTAGTTAAGTTTAAGTTAAGTTTAAGTTTAAGTTGGCCCGACTATACCTACTTGCAAATATTTGACCTGATATTAGATAAACAAATATGTAGGTGTAATATTACATTATTGACGATTGACGACCATAAACCTCATACTTACTAAGATCGTAAATAAAATTATGTTGCAATAGATATTCCCCATTATAAATTCCACAAAGCGACATACAAACATTTAAAAATATTATTCTCGAAATAGGACATTAAGAAATGTTTGACAGAAATCTCACACCCATTGCGAACGCGTGGTACATACATACTAGCGTCGTACATGGCTCATCTAACCGCTAAATTCATGTTGCAATAATCGACAATAATAATTGTTCGATCTTGGGTGGAAAATTCACTGCACGGCAACCTTGACGTTCGACACCTGACATTTGGCATTTGACATTAGAAAAATCTATGTTTGATGCAAATTAAGGGCTTCGTACAACCATTTGCCCGTAAACAAACATCTTCAATATAAATGGATAATGATACGCTAATCGCTAATAAATTACAACCGTGGATACAAACAATATTGGAAAGAGTCTATGTTATGTAATGTTATCAGACTTTTATGGCCGCCAACGAAGCGATTATTGGAATCTGAGCAAAAATGGCCGTGAACTGATATCCAATGTCAAGTTTATATTGGGTTTTTAGAATTGTTGCGCTTAATTACATCATAGTCGCTTTCGAGTTGATATCACTGAATAAATTAAATATTGGATTTGTCAGCAGAAGCGAAACTAAATAATCTGCAAACATATGCACATTATTTATTATCGTAACGATTAAAGAACTACTTATAAGACGAGGTTCTCATGTAAAAACTTAAAGGTAGGTCAACTTTGGGACAACAGTTCAAGCGAATTGTACGATTTAAAATTAGAAATCTAAATTTAAAAAACCTTGAGAAACTATGTTAACTATGAAATTTGTTTGAGGTTGCACCGACATTCGGTTAAAAAAGTTGAATATTGATCAAATGGCTGCTGATAGAAGTTTCAGGTCGATTTTTAACAGTTTTTTTTATTCTCAATTATGTAAAAGTTTTACTTATTTGAGAGCCACCTTCCAATAGAAAGTAGTAAAAATGATCGATCCGTTAAAAAGGCCAAGTCGAAAGATCGTATTTTGAAACAATCGTATTAGTCCAGTCAAATGGTGTTTTGGTCAGGAAAAAAAAATATATATACTTTCATTCTAAGTTTTTTTGGGTGCCGAATCCGAATTTCAACTTTGCTACTTCCCACGGATATGGCTTTACAACGAAAATCGCAAAAAACCTAAAAATTTTCGACTTTTCTTCAGTTTTTTGCGAAAGACAATGCACTTTTCGACGTAGACCACTATACAGGCTGTCCGGAAAGTAATGGGACCCAGCATAACCGTATATTCTTGATGTCAAATGGGACCGATTAAACCAAAAATCCCATAGTAAAAAGTGCTTCCTTAAGAAGTTATAAAGTGTTAAAGATAGAAAATATATTTCTTGTATTGCGTATATTTCAGAAAAGAAACGGCCGATCAAGCTGAAAAGTGGTACCCTTAGGCTTTTGGAGACGCCAAACATGATAACAGTATTAGGACATTTGCATATTGTAGAGGGAGCTGTCGGCAGCTTTTCTGGGGTAATAATAGTATGATACTTTTATTACTAGTATGACTTTGGGCGGGACGATTAAAAATTATGATACGGACGTTAATTTTACATAAAAAATGTTTACCTATTTTATGGCGATAAAATCCACCGTTTTCAAGAAAAACGCATTTAAAGGTGCTGTGTATTTAATAACTGTAGTTTATGCAATGTTATTCCATGTGTCAAACGTAAATGCCTTTGTGTCAGTTTGCTTCACGATACTGTATTTAATTGATTATTTCACAGTTCATTACATATTTGTGGTATTTTATCACAAAAAAAATATGACCCGGCACAATTTTTTTTCAAACTCGGAAATGACCGATATGGTTGCTGTTTATGCTCAAGAGCAATTTAATGGAGCAGCAGCAGCGGGAGGATACAGGCAGTAGTAAAATCGTCGCCAATCTAATAGAAAGCTTTTCAAAAAAAAGCTTTTTGGACAACGTTCTACCTATCTTATTAGAAGACATCTCTTTAAACCTGCCTGGGTGTGTATGGTTTATGCACGATCATGCTCCCGCTCATTTCCTGCAAACTGTGCGAAACTATTTAGACAACCACTTTCCGCACCGCTGGAGTGATTATCCTTGGCCACCGAGAAGCCCAGACCTCAACCCATTAGATTTGTTTATTTGGAGCTATACGAAATCTATTGTATACCGGCAAGTCTACTAATACTAGGCAAGATTTGCAAAGAACGATTATTGACGCAGTAAATGAAATTAGAAATAACTTTGAGTCATTTTTTAGAGTACGACAAAACTTAGGAAAACGTTGTGAAAGATGTGTTGAACTAAACGGTGGACATTTTGAAAACCTTATAAATTTATAAATAAAGAATAAGTGAAAATTAAGTTTAATTTTTTATAATGACATAGCTTTTAGCAAATACACCAAATGTTTAATTGCGTCTTTCTTGAAAACGGTGGATTTTATCGGCATAAAATAGGTAAACATTTTTTATGTGAAATTAACGTCCGTATCATAATTTTTAGTCATACCGCCCAAAGTCTTAATAATAATAAAAATATCATAATAATACAACCCCAAAAAAGCTGCCGGCAGCTCCCTCTACAATATGCAAATGTCCTAATACTCTTATCATGTTTGGCTTCTCCAAAAGCCTAGGGGTACCAATTTTCAGCTTGATCGGCCGTTTCTTTTCTGAAATACACGCAATACAAGAAATATATTTTCTATCTTTAACACCTTATAACTTCTTAAGGAAGCACTTTTTACTATGGGATTTTTGGTTTAATCGGTCCCATTTGACATCAAGAATATACGGTTAAGCTGGGTCCCATTACTTTCCGGACACCCTGTATACAAAGTACACTAAATTTCCTCAAATGCACCTTCAAGTGTATTTTTTTGGTTGAATGGTTTGGCCGCTAGAGCGCGCTGAAAGAATGCCAAATTTTCCTACTTTATGTAATCAGGTACATTAATTACAAATCATCTTAGATTGTGATAAAACTACATTAAATTCCCTACAAATTGGATATCTTAACCCGTTATTTTGGCCAAACTGTGTAGGCGCTAGAACGCTTTGAAATTTTATGTCACATTACGCAAAACCGCGTAATAGAACAAGAACCCTTCACCAAAAATTCAGTAGGTACCTATATTATTACTATTTATTTATTTATAACTATATATTTGCTCTTTTGATTGATACTTAATGTATTATGTATTTTTTTGTAAAAGAACAAATATAAACATTCGGGCTCTTGACTTAGCGGCTTCGCTTAGCTTAATATGACATAAAATATCAACCAGTTCTAGCGGCTACACGGTTTGGCCAAAATAATTGATTAAGATTTGTAATTTGTAGGAAAATTAATGTGGTTTTATCATAATCCTAGCCTTTTTAACAGACTCGAAAACTGGGTTTTACACAAAGTAGGAAAATTTTGCCTTTTTTCAGCACGCTCTAGCGGCCAAACAGTTCAACCAAAAATGGTTTTCAGGGCTACTCCTATAGGAAATTTAATGTCCTTTATTTTTGTATAGGATGGTCTACCTCGAAAAGTGCATAGTTTCATCACTTTTTCGCAAATAACTCAAAAGCGTAAAAGTTTTTTAGTTTTTTTGCGATTTTCGTTGTGAAGCCACATCCGTGGGAAGTAGCAAAGTTGAAATTCGGATTCAACACCGCAAAAAAACATATAGAACGAGAACAAAATTTCTGTATTTTTTTCCTGGAACAGGCACTCTCGGAAACGATTTGACTGGACTATCGGGTGTGTGCTATAATAAACTCTACAAGAAAAGACAGAAAAATTATACTTTTACTATGTGAAATAATTCAAAGTAATACTTACTCATCCTGGATCTTACCAAAAATAATCAATTGAGAAAATACGTACTTGTAATAATGCAGATAAGTATTTGCGCCGCTTTAATGCAGAAAATTCTGACCAGAGCGTGCGAACGGGTTTAAAATTTTATACAGTTCAAAATATGAAAGAAAATAAACAGATTTTTTAACCGATTACAACCGATCATGGGAGCTTCCCTACAGAAGGCATGGTGAAATGAAAGGTTGGTCAACCAATTAAAATGTAGAGACACAATAGAAGAGAAGTGTCTTAGTACTCTGTTCAACAGAACCGGGAAAGTATGCCACTGTACTAGCTGCAATGAACAGAAACATTTGGAGTGGCCCCATATCATAATCGATAAAACATGTCGGAAATTCGGGATGCCACACAAATAAAACCGAAAATGCCATAATAATCGCAAATGTCAAATGAGTTCAAGTAAGTACAGAAACTTGTTTTGCCGTAAGCGAAAAGTCAGCACTTGAGAAATGGTGCATATTTATTTTAATATTTATGTAGCTATAAACATGTGTATTGTGTACTTCAAAATATGATTCCACCGACTCACAGCGGCGTGAAATTCCGGAAACATTGCCAAAACTCGTAATAAGCTTTGGCTTTTGAAACACATGTGTTAAACATGCTCATAAGAGGTTTTTGGGGTCTCTGATTCCAAATATGATATCAGATTTTCAAAATTCAAAATGGCGACCAAAAAATGATGAAATAGATCGATTTGCATGAAACATATTTCCTGCGATATTGCAAGACTCCTCATTCCTAATCTGATAACAGATTTTGGAATTCAAAATGTCGGAGTCAATATGGAGACCGAAAATGTAAACAATTTCCGAATTACATGAAACATATATCCTGCAATATTACAAGAGTTCTGATTCTAAATCTGACATCAGATGTTCAGAATGTACAGAAAACTCAGAATGGCGGAACCAACATGACGACCAAAAATGTAAAAATATATCCGATTTGCATAAAACTTATTTCCTGTAATAGGTATTACAAGTCTTCTGATTCTCAATCTTATATCAGAATTTTCAAATTCATCTGGCGGAATCAATATGTCTACCGTAAATTTTCGATTTGCATAAACCTCATTTTCTGCAATATTACAAGTCTTTGCTGTTAGGACTTATATGATTATTATGTGAAAAAGCTTAAAATTATATATGTATTGATTGTTGAAAAAATATGAATGTAAAAAATCACCCTATATATTGTTGCATTTTATGAATTTAGTTAAGGTTTCACACAAGCAAGTACTATTGTATTAGGTATTGTGCGTTTTTCCAAAGTTTTTTCTAAAATCTTTTAAAAGTAAATTCAATTCGATTTATCAGCCTGTGAATTCTGTTGAATATTTGTCACCAGATTTGAAATCGACAGCTTAAATATCACAGGAAATAAGTTTCAAATAAATCCGGCAGTTTTTAGACTTTGGTTCGCAATACTAATTATGCCATTTTGAATTTTGAAAATCTGATCAGATTTGGAATTAGAGAGCCTCAATTGTCACAGGGAAAAAGTTTCATATGAATCTAAATATATTTTGATTTAAAATATGATAGGAAATAAGTTTCATTCGAATCCATAGCTTTCACGTTTTTGGTCGTCATATTTAATCCGTCTGACAATGAAAGCCTTCGTACTTATTTCAGCAGTACATACCTGTGTATTTTTCAATTTTACAAAGACTTGATGAAATTGTTTACATTTTCTTAGAAAAAAAAAATCATTTCCATCACTCGAAAGTCATAGTAGTAATCGTGCAGTCGAAGTGATCGGACGTGTTTTGCAATCAAGTTTTAATTGTTTGTGAGCGAGGAATATATTTCTGTCAATCAGCAATATAACTAAACTTATATCATGTAACTGTGTGCGTAATCAAACCGCGCTTCGGAATGTGTGTCAAACTGAGTTAATTGAACTGCTAAGTGTTGTGCTGAGTACGCGTTTAATACGCGTGCAATTTAAAGTGTAAAAGATGTCGCAAACCATCCAAATAAAAACAGAAAATGAGCATTTGCTATACAAAGAGTTGCAAAAAGAAAGATCTGCCAAAACCGAGTTGGAATCTGCTTTGAAGCAATTGCAAAAGCAACTCCATGAACTCCAACAGAAATTCAATGACAAAGAAAAGAAGGACGCAGAAAATGCGGTACAATCGAAACCAGATGCAATGGAATATTTCACTGATGAGGATGAAGTAGCCAAAGAAACTGAGTGGATTCTTAAACGGGGCAAAGGGAACAATACTAAGAGGAAGAAAATGGATACTTCGACTTGCTCAGATTCTTCTATAACCCCCCCACGCCACTCATCAGAACACAATCAAGAACAAAAACAACAACAAAACTCACAGGAAAAAAAGGTGAGAGAACACAAACCTCCACCGATAATGATATACGATGTAACTAAATATGAGCAAGTATATGAGCTGCTAAATACCAAAATTGAAAATAAGTATAAAATAACGTTACTAAACAGTGGCGTACTAAAAGTTAATGTTGATGCAATCGACAATTACAAGATAATCACCAACCTTCTCGAGGAAGGAAAACTAAACTGGTCATCTTACGAAAATAAGCAAGATAGACCAACTAAAGTGGTAGTAAAAAAACTGCATAAAACCTGCAGTAAGGAAAAGATAATTGAAGATCTGAAGCGAAAAAAATATAAAATTTTAGATGTAACTAATATTTTAAAACGAAAAACAAAAGATCCTTTACCGATCTTCATGCTATCTTTCGACAAGACCGAAGATATCAACAAAATCTTTGCAATAACTGATATAATGGGAATGAGAGTCGAAATATCTCCACTGAAAAAACCTAAATTGTTGCCACAATGTAAGAATTGCCAAGCGTGGGGTCACACTCGTGGATACTGCCACAAAGACCCAAGATGCGTAAAATGTGCTGGAGAGCACGATACCCAGAACTGCACAAAGGCAAAAGAGGAACCCGCAAAATGCTATAATTGCGGTAAAGGTCATCCTGCAAACTACAGGGGTTGTGTAGTTCCGATTGAACTTCAAAAGATTAAAAACGCCAATTTTAAGAAAAACTCTCCCCCGGAACAGCAGAAAACAAAGCAAATAAACAGGAAAATTATCAAGGCAAAAGAGGTATCTGGTGAGCAGTCTTTTGCCAACATAGTAAATGGTAAGTCGACCTCTAGTTCTAAGCCAGTAGAAATAGAAAGCAATGAGGTAAAAATGGACCAAACCGTAAACAATCTTCCAGAAATCAGCAAAACACTGCAATTAATACTGGAAAAACTGAATAAACAGGAAAATGTTACAAAATCCATTGTTGCCAGACTCGACAAGCTTGAAAAATTCCATAAAAATGGCTGATTGTCTCCGCATACTTTCCTGGAACGCTAACGGGCTATTACAACACAGAAATACCCTACACACATTTTTAATTGAACATAAAATTGATATTTGCCTAATATCAGAAACTCATTTCACCAAAGAATCCTACCTAAAACTTCGAGACTTCACACTCTATCACGCTATTCACCCCAGCAATTGCGCAAGAGGAGGAAGCGCAGTATTAATTAAAAATAATATATCTCATCATGAGGACGAGAAAATCGAAAAAGAAGAATTTCAAGTTACGTCCGTTAGAGTTAAAACAAAATGTGGAGTAATATCAATTGGAGCTCTTTATTCACCTCCGAGGCACAACATTAAGAGAACACAGTATCTAGATCTTTTGCAGACTTTTTCTGGGAAGTTCATACTTGGGGGAGACTTTAATTCCAAGAATACATATTGGGGTTCACGGCTAACTACAACAAAGGGAAGAGAATTGCTACATGCAATCCAAAGCTACAGATGCGAAGTCCACTCAACAGGTAAGCCAACTTATTGGCCTACTGACAGAAACAAGATTCCAGATCTAATAGACTTTTTTGTAATAAAAAATCTGTCATCTAGCTTCATTGATATCACCGAGGAACTAGATCTTGACTCTGACCATACACCAATTATCTTAACTCTAAGTCAATCGGTAATTAGAAAAGAAAGAAGACCAGCTCTGACAACTAAAGCTACAAACTGGGAAGCATTCAAAGCAAGCCTAGAGCAGAACATCAACTTGTCAGTTTCACTCAAAACTCCCGAAGAATTGGAAGACGCAGTGCAGAGATTCCACGGCGATATACAGGAAGCTGCGTGGTTAGCTACACCCCAAATAAGTTACCATATCAAGAATAGCAACATTTATCCTTTAGAAGTCAGAGAATTGATAGCAAAGAAGAGAAAAGTTCGCAAACGTTGGCAAACTACAAGAGACCCCATAGTTAAGACAGAACTAAATAATATGGTATGGAAACTTCGCAAACTTACCGAAGAAATCAAACAGCAAACTATTGGTCGGTATCTGGAGGGGCTAAGCAATGACTCTGCTACGGACTACTCTCTATGGAAAACCACCAAAAACATAAAGCGACCGATAATGCAAATTCCCCCGATAAGAAAGGAAGATCGATCTTGGGCCAGAAGTAACAAGGATAAGGCCGATCTCTTTGCCGATCACTTGGAAAAGACATTTACACCGAATGAAACTCATACCCCTGAACTTCCCGAGTCTATCACCTGGACAGCACTGGAGTCAAAGCCTATACCCCATATTTCACCAAAAGAACTAATGACCGAAATCAAAACCAACCTCAGTTCGAAAAAGGCACCGGGATTTGATCTGATATCAGGAGCCCTGCTGAAGCAGCTACCGAGAAAAGCCGTAATAAAATTGTTAAATTTGTTCAACGCTGCACTTAGGTTAAGATATGTGCCCTCATTCTGGAAAGTGGCCGAGGTCATCATGATACCCAAACCCGGTAAACCGCCAAATGATGTAACCTCCTATAGACCTATATCTTTATTACCAACCATTTCAAAACTGTTTGAGAAATTACTTATCAAGAGAATATACCCAATTCTTGAGAAAAACCAAACTATTCCATCTCATCAATTCGGCTTTCGAGCTCGACATTCAACAATCGATCAGGTACACCGAATTACTGACGTTATAGAAAAGGCTCTTGAGGAAAAGAAAATTTGCTCAGCAATATTTTTAGACGTGGCTCAGGCTTTCGATAAGGTGTGGCATGATGGACTCTTCGAGAAACTGGAACAGCAGCTTCCTACTGAATATACAGAACTGTTAAAAACATATCTGAAGGACCGTCACTTCAGGGTGAAACAAGATGACGAATACTCCTCGCTACGCAATATCAATGCCGGAGTACCACAAGGAAGTGTATTGGG
The DNA here is from genome assembly GCA_963966075.1 of Aphodius sticticus. Lineage (NCBI taxonomy): Eukaryota > Metazoa > Arthropoda > Insecta > Coleoptera > Scarabaeidae > Aphodius > Aphodius sticticus. The sequence goes on from OZ014508.1 coordinate 21,919,181, forward strand.
ACCACTTTTGTACCTACAGTATACTTATGATATTCCTGTTCCGGGAGAAAGCACAGTGGCAACATTTGCAGACGACACGGCTATTTTGGCGATTAGTGACAGTGTCGAAGAAGCAACTGAAAAATTACAGATAGCTGCAAACAAAATCAACCTTTGGACAAAGAAATGGCGCATCAAACTAAATGAAGGAAAATCCACGCATGTAAACTACACTAATAAGAGAGTTAACTATATTCCAGTAACCATGAATGGGAAAGATATTCCATACGCGGATACAGCGAAATACCTTGGCATGACACTGGATGCCAAGCTTAGATGGAAAGTACATGTCAAGAAAAAGCGGGACGAACTCGACCTAAAATTCCGCAAAATGTATTGGCTAATGGGACGGAGGTCAGTCCTGTCAGTGCAAAATAAGCTCCTACTATACAAGCAAATATTAAAGCCAGTATGGGTGTATGGAATACAGTTGTGGGGATGCACTAAGCAGTCCAATATCAACCTCATTCAGAGGTTCCAAAATAAAGTTCTAAGGGCCATTGTTGGTGCACCATGGTACATCAAAAACACCAATCTTCATCGGGACCTTCGCATGGAGATGGTAACCAGCGAAATATCAAAATTTGCTAAGAAGCACGAGGATCGTCTACTCCACCACGACAACATTGAAGCCATCCAGCTGCTAGACAACAGTGCGCTAGTGCGTCGGCTGAAAAGAACTAAACCATTCGAACTAGTGCGGGAGTAACTAAAAGCAGAGCACCCGTAGTGTATTCACAGTGATAGTGTAGGTGAAAACAACCGCCGTCTACTTGAGTGGTAAAAACTGTCAGACTAAAACAACTTGGGCCAATGGGCAAAATTGTAGAAACACTCATTATTTTATCAGTTTAGGTTAAGTGAAAATAACTTGTTAGTCATTGACTAGGTGTTATGTCACAAACACTCTGTGTTTGAACAAAAAAAAAAAAAAAAAAAAAAAAAAAAACTCGAAAGTCATAATAGTTATTGAACATCAATGTTTAGCTAAATATCTGAGGTCTGATTTTTAGTGCCGTGTAGTGCATAAAAGTGTGATCAACCGATAGTAAACAAAATCAAAAACTGCCAATACATTTGTTCAGCAAATACTTGTTGAATATTGTTGCATAATGTGCGCCGAATATAGAAATAAAGATCCTATATCATGCAAACAATGGTAGCAATAGCGACATATAAATCTGTAGAATAAAAACAACAAAATTCTTACGGCTTCATGATAGCAGATGCAACAATATTGAGGGCATGATAATATCGATGAATAATTATACTACTACATGAATTTTGAAATACAAACGCGAAGCAGAACGAGATCCACATACATTTTAAACGTGTGAAGGATAGTTTAGAAAACGGCAACAGACGACTAGGTACTACAGCAACAGGAAACCAGATTGGACCACATCGGACATATTAAGCTTACTTTAGACCAGGGCAACAGCAACAGGCAACAACATCGAACCATATACATATATTGCTGTTGTTGACAATTCAAAGAAAAATACTTTCGACCACATACATTTTAAACGTGTGAAGGATAGTTTAGAAAACGGCAACAGACGACTAGGTACTACAGCAACAGGAAACCAGATTGGACCACATCGGACATATTAAGCTTACTTTAGACCAGGACAACAGCAACAGGCAACAACATCGAACCATATACATATATTGCTGTTGTTGACAATTCAAAGAAAAATACTTTCGACCAGGTGAAGTCCATCACAAAAACCATGTCGCATCCTACCTGTTGCCCACTGTTGCCCAGGTGTAAATTAAACTTTATAATAGCCTGTTAAGCATGTATAGATCAGGGCAACAGACGGCGACCACATTGAACCAGATATATTACTGTGGTTGACAAATCAAGTAAAATTATTATTGACCAGATACGGTCTATTACAAAACGCCATGTCGCATGCTACATGTTGCCCACTGTTGCCGAGGTGTAAATGAATTTTAGACCCACGCGGCCGAGGTTTCAGAAATCAAAAATCAGAAAACAGAAATCAAACAGATGGACAAATAAGTTAGTTCCGTTCTATAATACACACAGAGAAAATCATCTCTTTTCTACTCCTATTAATGAATGCATTCATTATCATGGCAATTTATGATAAGCAGCCAATACTAAACATTCCCCACACACATGGCAAACATTTAATTCCTGGCTCTTCATACTCCGCGAGTCATGAGAAACATTTCATTTGTCACGACTTTAGAACCAATCACAGCTCTGGATTTTCATTTTTATCGTGTTTTGATACACTGCTGACATTGTCAAAGCATTGACAACGTTGCTAGGTGACAAGCGCAACAAACAATTTTAATGTCAAAATCCTGTAAACCGTCATAGTGACATACAGCCGTCCCTATATGGAATAAATTAATTTATAAAATTTCATTGCATGGTCGTAGAAAAAGTATAGTATTCCAATCGCAAGTAATGGCAATTACTCACTCGAACGTTTTGCAGCACTCGCCTACGGCTCGTAGGCTCATTTCATTCTTGGCTTCTCATACCGTCGAGTAATGAGAAATACTTTCATTCTTCTCACGTCACGACTTCTCACGACTTAAGAAGCAATTACAACTCGATTTTCATTTCCATCATGTTTTGAGAGACTGCTTAGCAACGTTGTCATAGAGTTAACAACGTCGCTAAGTGACGATGGCTATCAACAACTTTTATCTGTCAAAAATATTTTTTGTGCTGTCACACTCGAAAACAGCTGATTTCGTTCGAGGTTGGAGAACCGCTATGGAACTTTGCCGCTCTAGTGCGGCAATGCACAAAATATATATTTCAAATAAACTAAGACCACCAATTTGATTGTTTGTTGATAAGGAATTGCAACCCGTTATTATATCTAATTCTAAAAACGATAAATTGAGAAAATTGTAAATAAGGTATAGCGACGAGTGTAGTTTTATTTTAATATGTTGGTACGCATGTGACATCTACAGTGTAATGAACAAATATAACTGTCAGAATTTGAATTAGTTTTTTATTCTTGACGTTTCGTCGAAGTGGTACCAACCTAACATTTCTTATACAGAAATATACCCATTTTTAATTTTCTTTATAAGATACATTTTTAATCAAAAAGCAGCACAAAAAACGTTGTATGTCACTCCTGCCGAAAACTACATAGCGCGACTCGCTAACATGCGACGCTCCGCCTTCGGCGTCGTGCCGCATTACCGCTCGTCGCGCTATTCCGTACTTTCGGCACTTGTAACATAAATAACTATTACCGCGTACGTACAGTAATAACTGTAATTTCTTAATAATAATTATAAAAATAATGGATTCTAATGGCTAATAAGGAGACATTATATTGTATTTCACCAGATATACCTGATAGAAGCTGCCCATGTAAGCACTTTAAACTTATTGGCCGAAAAGTCGAGAAGAAAATGTGGGCAAACCTACAAAGCACTTATGGATTGGTGAATCCATTAATGTTTGTATAAAATGATGAATTTTGCGTAAAATTTAAACAAAAAACGTGTAGTCTGAATTATTTAACATCATACGCAATACGCAATACGCAATACCAACTAAGAGATACTTAATCATCGGTTACTTTGTAGGTTAGATACGTTGTCATCCGTTGTCGCAGCCAATATTTGACACTTGTGCAATAAATTAATTTATAAAATTTCATTGTATAGTCGTAGAAAAAGTATAGTACTTATTCCATTCGCAAATAATGGTAATTACTCACTCGAACGCTTTGCAGACGCGAAATTACTTGCTTATCGGGTACTATTTTCTATAGTTTTCTATAGTTCTATAGAACCAATCACAGCTCTGGATTTTCATTTCCCACGAGTATTTAGACATTGCTTAGCGACGTTCTCATTGTCTTGACAACGTCGCTAAGTGACGAGCGCTACAAACAATTTGAATCTGTCAAAGATTGCACGAACAGGAGATACAAAAAATCTTTGTTTTTCATTATATTATATTACTACACTCGATGGAGAACGCACGCATAAAAGCGGGTTTGGGATTTTGCTTAAACGATTTGTCAATTTGCGAGTCTTTAACTGAAACGTAATCCTCTCCGTCATAACTTACAAAGATCTAAATCTTCAAACATCTGATATGTATTTCAAGTTTCACTTGCGGTATGTGGGATGAAGAGGTCAAACAGGTCGATGTTGCATTGTAATTGTTGGGTGTATTGTGTCGAAGATTTATCAGCCGCCAGATTACATGTAAGTATTTCTTTTTCGGCTGTGACATTTGAAACTCTAGAAAAAAGAAACTGGGCGTTAGATAAGTCAATCAGCGACTACTTTCCCGTCTTGTCCATTACTTTTGAAATCAATTATGTGTATCGTGACGGTCATCATCTCTCTATTATTTAATTAAGCGATAATTATTGTTAAATTGTTGTTGTTGGCCGATTGCAATTTTCATTCCTGATTGGTTGTGGTGTTGGAGAATTGCAATATGCAATAACTTTTAATATTGCTTAATATCATTGAATACTTAGAAACGTGGTATTTGACTTTAACAAGAGGTGATTGAGCGAACACTACACTTGAATAGCATTTTTGTTGAGATCAGAGGTTGCTGTAATTGATTTTCCATGAATTATGTTGTAATGTATGGACATAAACTTATCTATAGTTTTGTGGGGGGACATAACCAAACTATACTTAGGCGAGATCTTTTATTAGCTGAACATAGTTTTAAATTTCTAGGTTCTTCTACACACAGCTTAACCCTTGGTAGGAGCAAAGAGCATTGATGTATCCATTGTCCAAGCCCAAGACAAGGGGGGGGGCGCTTTCCCCACCCCTGAATTTCGAACCCAACAACCGCAACTACGCGAAAAGCGAAAAAGATAGGGGTGGGCGAGAAATTTGTGATCGATCTTTGATCACAATTGAAGACCAATAAATAGATCTGATTGATAAATCGGTTATTATCATATCAGATGGATCTTTTGATCATAGATCAGGTTGATCTTTTTGATCAGATCGATCTCGCAAATGTCAAACCGAAAGAAAAGCTATGTATTTATTGGATAGACAGGTCGGTCGCCGCCCGACCTGTGTGTAAAACATTTTCGCGGCTAGGCTTGAAAGTTATTAACTAAACGCCTAGCAGGCAATTAGCATCTTTCGTGTCCCCACAAAGATTCAAAAATGACAATTTCGTATAGCGTAGGATGAAAAGAAAATTACTTGATAAATGATGACTATTCCGATTTTTATCGGCTATTGTCACCAATGTCAGTTTTATTAGATATTGCGATATTGCCCTCTTGTAACAGTCGCGAAAGAGCCACAAGATGACAAGATACGGTATCTAAATTTTGCTGTGTAGTCCAAAATAAGTATTGTTGTATGCACTTTTATTTGATCGTACATACTTACTAGATTCCATTACTTCGCAATTTTTGGCACTGCTGAGCAGTTTATCTTAATTACACGGGGTGTTAAACTAATAAGCGTAGAATATATAGATAAGGTATAATAGTCAACTTTTGATAGTTGACCAACATTTTATAATGAATTCATGTCCAGATAGACGCCGTTTAGGAACTGCAGAGAGCCGAAATATTGTACCAACTTTAGAAATTGCTGTAGTAAAGTAGGTTGTATGAAGTATCATAAAATAACTATTTTAAAATAAAATAATTTAAAAAGATTTAAAGATAATCCATTATTGGCCAAAATTGGTACCAAAATTACAAAACTTTGGTTAATGAAAGGGGAGTTTCAAAAAGGACCATCCTATGATACATGACAATAGATTCTCTTTGCTATTTGTAATATTGGTACCATTTTCTGACTCTCTCCAGCGTTGACACAATACATTTCCGTAGATGAGTTCGTTCAATAGTTAATAGTTGACCTAACATTGTCGTCTTACAAGTGTTCAAGTATAATAGTAAAATTAAAAAAATATTATTTCGTCGTCGATTATCCTTAACACAGAATTGTCAAATTAATCCACTTTTCTCTACATTTAGCCATTATTTCAACGGGGTAAATTTGAAAATAATGTTGTTGCCATTTTATTGTTTATCAATTTGTTATTAAGATATTGTATCAGATGCTCGATGACCACGAGCTAGACATTATTATAGAAAATTAACAACAATTTCTCCTAGCGTAATAAAAAGTATAAAAAGGCTATAATATTGGTTGAAAATCATACAAAATCTAAGATTATAAAATAATAGTTCAATGATTCAGAAACAAAATATATTTACAAACAATTATTAATTAAAAATATTAATCCCACATTAATAAAACATAGAAAAACGGCAAAATGAAAGTGTTGTCGGGCATACAGGGATCACGGCCATAGATTAACACAAAAATGTCAACAAAAACATTTGACTGCCTTAAAGCGATAGAGATTTTTCAGAGTGTATGCAAGATAACACAAGACAAAAATGCTGCAAAACAGGTTAATGGCATAGTCCTTAATATTACGTCACCCCTGGAACATTTTCAAACGGCGCCCATGCCGAGAGTCAAGTTATTCAGTTTAGGTTATATGTGTACAAAGGTTGTATGTTTGCATTTGCTGCCTAGTCGTCAATGTCGGTACCTACTTTCGGCTGAATGATTATAAAATTCCAGTTCCATTTCTACACGAAAGTGATTTTGTTGCAAAGCCAGCTGTAGTTAATTTTTTATTAAACTTTCACTACAATTTGGTTTTTAATATAAACTACGTCAAATTAGCAAAAATAAACTAAACTAAACTGTTATAGTATACATATTCATACAACTTAGCACGTTATGTTAATAATTAAAAACCTAATAACGTGACTCTTTTTACAATTTGTGCAATGTGTTCTTCTTATCATACAAAAAGAACATGTCCGCCTACGTTGTTATTTTACTGATTTGCTTTGATAGTGGTTATAAAATACGTACCGGTCAGTGGTAAATAAATTTTTCAGTCTTGCTACCATAATTTTTCAGCCAATCTTGTTGACATATTAAGTTGAAAATAAAAGAAGAGAAGTAATATGTTACTTCATTAGAGGCAACAATATGTTTATTAGTGGATCTGTGATAGAATAAGTAAATGAAATACCAACGTGTGTTGCTTTTGTTTATTTGTGGTTACATGTTTCGAGACCCAACGTCTCGTCATCAGACCATACGTCAAAAAGTACAATGCGGGTTTCATATAGGTTATGTCGAGAGGTTCCGATCAAGTTACATGAGTTCGCGAACTCGTGCAGACAATTGCATTTTAAGAAAACATGTTTACTAAATCTATTTGTTACAAAAACAAAACGTTTATTTGAAGAAATTATGATAAGGCAAAGAGTAAAAATTGACAACCTAAATGATTTAAAAGAAAATGAAAGCCTTGTCATGACTGAATTAACCATTCTCAATTTATCTACAAAAACTTCAAATCAAGTGAGTTATCAAAAAGTTGTCTTTATGGACCTAACCCAACTCAAAATCATATTGATACAAATATTTTTGGCTTTGTATTTACAATAAAAAAACTAGAATGCATTTTAGACTTTTACGATGACGCAAGTAATTGGATTTAATTACGATATACAGATCCTCCTAAACACCATAAATTTGCAGAACCTCAACCGTCCTGACAAAACTGTCACCGATTTACGTGCAACAAAATACAATCAGTCAAAATATCAAGCCAGCAACAACAATATTACAGCATTCTAATGAACAAAATTGTATAAATCCATATCTGAAAAATAACTGAAGATAAGTATGGAATATTGATGTTATTGAATGAACAAGATTGTCTTTGGAATTATATTAATATGGTTTGAAGTTTGAAAATGTAACACTCGCAAATTGTGAACCCCTGAATAAGATATAATGATGTACTGAACAATATTTTGTTTCCGTAATTATTTTGTTTGACGATATTTAAAGTATGGTGTCACCATACAACGTATAATAAGGTCGACTCTTATTTCTTCTCCTCAAGTTATAAGTGTTACATAAGTCGCTAATTTTATAGGCAAATAAAAGGATTCATAATCATGTCAATAATTCTTTATTAAACAATTTCTATTTTTTAGCAAATTCGTCAAAACACATTAAATAAGCCAAATACATATATGAGATCCAGTATGTGATGTAAAAATTATACAGTAATAATTATTTTTAACTAGTTTGTATTAGAAACTTCAATGGTATTCACTATCTTTCGTCAACAGAGTTATAAACCAAATACATATAATATAAGGTCCAGTATGTGATGTGATAATTGTACAGTAATTATTATTTTTAACTAGTTTACATTAGAATCTTCAATGGTATGCACTATCTTAGATTAATGTTCACTTATTTATGTCTATTATGAATATTTAACAGAGTAAATCTATCCTATAGTGTGACCAGATACAGGAAAAGTAGTAATAACTGCCATAATGTAGTGATATTCTTCAACGAATGTTTTATGTTACCCTAAAAGTATTTATAGGATGTAAGTACGTGATATGATTGTACTGACCGATTAGTAACTATAATGCGATTCACCACAGCAGTGACCAGTTCTATGTGTAGGGTAATCATGACAAGCTGGACCACATGGAGAAGACGAACATCCGCACTAAAATTTTAATAAAAATGGTAAAACGACTCTTTTAAATTAATAACTGTTCAACTTACAGGTTTACATAAGGCACAAGGAGTTTTTGGAACATGCGCTGGTCTTACAACAACCCTGTTGCAGGAGCAAAGATCACCAATTGGTTGCAATTTCACAGGATGATATTCTGGTACCTCCATGCATACCACCCTAGGTTTGCATACAGTCATAGGGACTTTGGGGAGTATATTTGGTCGCACAATCATTGGCGTACAGCTTGGATTACAAGTATCGCGCCCTGGCCCAAAACCGCAGTTGATGCAGCTTCCGTATACCTAAAAAGTATGCTTAAAAACATGGACATATTTTAAACCAAAGTTCTTACCTGGGCAATTAGCCCTAAGATAACAATTGCGATCGTTGGATTCATTTTGGAATAGGCGGATCAGTCGAAATCAAACTGTGATAATCATTTGGAGATTGTTCGTATTTATAACTAGAATTTCAATGTTTAACTTGGAAAATTTAATGTACGAGGTGTGCGTTTGTTTTGGTTTTTACTGTTTTGTTTCGCGGATATGTTTGTTGCTTTGTAACAGAACGTGATTGCCAACAGATAGTTCAATGACATTTTTGAGATGTTTTAAAAGAATCAACGTTGCTAATTCATTAAAAGAATAACAAGAAAGTGTACACCAGTATTTTGCTTGGTAATGTATGTATATTTACAGAAAACTGCAAATTATGCAAAATTACGATTTACATAGTAATATGATATAAAACAATTCTGTAATAACTACTCTACGTATATGCTATTGGTGAAAAAAAACACTAACAATTACAAGCTCCGTAATTAAAAAATACACATTGTAGTTACTTCACCAGCAACATAAATTTTTCTGCAATATTTGTCTATAATACAAGAAATTACAGTATATTTATCTATTTAATGAACACACACTTTGTATTGTAGTGTTGAGTTTTTGTCACTGAAAAGAAAGGCAACATTTGTTTTGTTTTAATCGAATTCTGTGTACGTCTGTTTAGTATTATTTCCACAATTCTAGTGCATTATAGTTTTAGAGCTATTATTTGTCTGAGAACAATGTTATTAAATCTTGCCACAGTTTAAAGATCTACTAAAACAGTAACAGTATGTTTTCTTTTATAATTATAAACCTATATGTGTGCGTCGTTACCGCTTTCAAATTTAGTTACTTCTTATAACTTCCAAAACAGTTCATCTCTACATGCAAATAATGCGGTAAGCAAGAAGTGAATATTATTGTGTCAAAAAATATGGTTTGATTTAAAAGAACAAACTTAAAGAATGTATTTCTGAAATGTAGAACATCTTTTCCTTTTGTGACCCAACTGAAATTCATGTTGATATTACAATTATTAATTCAACATTTTTTTTATATTTTCCCAAATCCTTGGATTTATGAATTTCTACATTTACGATGATAATTCTGGAGCTCAGTTTCTTGCAATGTTTGACTGGTATTAGAAACAATAGTCTAATATTCAACTAAGTAATATTTTCCTTCTGAAAAGTTGACAGCATATACATTTTTTAAGTTTTGCTTCAAACTGTATATTTTACAAATAAATCACATAATCAGTCTAATTCTCAGTGGCGTAGCTACATATTCAGCGCCCTGGAGCATGTAAAATCAATGCGCCCCTTGTTCCTAGGAAAAGGTTTGACGAAATTTGTGTCGAACATTCAGTTAAAACAAAATTGGTTTAAATATTTCCAAAGCAGATTATTTATATAATAATTGTTCTGAACTTCCCAACAGCCTTAAATAAGTACCCAAAAAGTTTCCTGAAAAATATAAAATATTAATATTTTCTAGCTTTGTATGCTTAAATTACTACGTACGATTTCTTTTGAATTTTAACAATACGCAAATTCAACAAAATAACCTACAAACTTTATACCATTTATGTTTTTTTTTTAAACAACTGCCTAAGTACCCTGGATATTTACGGAAATGTAAGTTTGTTAAATTAATAGTAATTAAATTAAAGGGCTTTAAGAGGCTTGAGCAATTCTGAACAGCTAAAAACTAGTAAAATTTTGCGATGTAAAAATGCCTATAAGATTTCTTGATTTTATTATGTATTTTTATATAGCTGGGATTTTATACTTGAAGCCATGATTGAGGGACACTGTTTATTGGCAATAAGTAGACGTGTTTTCATTTCATGGCATTTTAACAATAAGATATTTAAGCCACCTTCCTTAAATTAAAACACCATTTTTAAATATCTCATTACCTACATTAAAAATATAGGTACATATATCAGCTGTATATTTTTAAAAATCTTTGGTCCAAAATTGAATTACATAATGTTCTTTATGTAACATAATAATTATTAAGCATGCCACGTACAGTCATGGAAATAAGTAAGTTCGTATCGCTATCGCAGGATTTGAAAATAGTATGTCGGTTATATATTCGTGTACTGTTCTACCTCGACCCGGCCGTTTCGCAAAAAGTTGTCCGTCACGAGGTTGTTTTTCGATGGATGTAATGTAACGGGATTTAGTTTGTTTTTAGCGTGTCCGACCTTTTCCTTAATGTGATATCTTCATTGCAATGTAATAAATGAAATATGATCACTACAGTTAAGATTACGAGTAGGTAATGCATTTAATTAAATATAGAATTACTTTTATAATAATATTAATAAACATGTTTGATAATATGATACGAAAAGCTCATTTTAAGATATTGCGTAATATCATGACACATTATATAAATTTATGTTAACTAATACACATATTAATTACGCAAGTAAATGCCTTTGCCCAGCAGTAGGATGACGGGCTTAAGTAAGTAAGTAAGTAAATGCGCAAATCAACTTGATGCCAAGGATTATCACTAAATATAGACTATTTCAGAATTGTAATATTAAAATATATTCACTAAATGTAAATAAATTATCTAAACATAATTTAAATTTACATTTAGGACGAGCATTATTTTGTATGCAGGACAATGGACATTTTATATCTGTATTTACTTTACAGCAGTTAATGTTCAATTATCTTTCATGACATCTAATACATGCTTGACAACCAAAATAATTTAAATTATAGCAATATATACAGGTGTCCCACGTTTCTTCCGCAAAACAATTTTTTTCAGAAAGCAAATTACTTTTTCAATTCATTAAAAAGTTACAGCCGTTTGAATTATTAACAATATCTTATTTTAAACGGCTCCAACTTCAGAAGGAACAGATAAAACCAATAAGACCATATGAAACATATTACTTTCTACTTTCTAGAAAAAAAACAAAACATTTTGGTATTTTCTTTTGTTCATTTGTTAAGACAAATTATTAAAATTTTACTTATAATTAATAATTTTTTATTGTTGTAATATGTATTTATTGTGTTTCATTTTTGGTTTTGCATTGTTTGATAACTAATTAATTTTTTATTTTTCTTTTTTGTTAATATTTCAAAGAACTCTACAGAAGTTTTATTGTAATATAGTTCCAGTTCAATAAGCACACATTTTTCATTAACTATATATTAGCTGGAACATTATTGGAAATTTTATTTCTAAGTTTGTTTTCTAAATAAATTAAGAGGCGTGCATTAACAACGATAATAAGTTAAAAATAACATTTTGACTTATGAATTGTGTACTGTAAGGTTAGCCAAAATGCATATACATTAATACTTTGTCAAAGTAATATTATAAGTTAATAATGTGGTAACATACAGGCGGGATGTAAATTTTAAATATATCAAAAATTACAGCCACAACCTGGATTTGAACCAAGGCCCTTTGCGTCGCTAGCACAATGTCAATAGCTCAGATGGGAGAGCATTGTGCTAGCGACGCAAAGGTCCCTGGTTCAAATCGTCAAGTTGTTGGTTTCTCTTACGTATAGCTTTTATTGCATATGATTGTGCGTAATTAATATGCAATACAAGCTATACGTAAGAGAAACCAACAACTTTTCTTTCTGAAGCGTCTCCTTTCGGGAAATTATATACCCGTTACCAACACAATTTATACTCATCCCAGGTCAAATTTGATGAAATAATTTTTATGTTGTATAAATGTTCTTTTAGATGGTCGTATATTTTGGTTTATTTTTTTTTAAATAATAATTATAACATATTTACATTCCATCACAATTCGTCGAAAATTTAGAGCTTGCTTCCAAAAATTTTTGTAAATTAGTGATATACATAATTGTGATTATTTTCAGTTGTCAGATATTTGAAACATATTGCTGTAAAGTAAATACAAAATAATAATATAAAAAAATAGTAATGATACATTCATGCTATACAAAATACATACTCCTTTCTGTTTATTAAGTTAAACACTGCAAAATATCGTTGAAGCTAAATATCTCGAAAACGCCAGTAAGTCACAATTAACAAATTACCATAAAGACAAATTTAAAGCAATTTAATTTTAATTTATTTCCATTTTGTGAATAAATATCAATCCATATGTCAGTTCTAAAATAACCTGAAAAGTAAAAATATTGACAACAACAAATTGATTTTTGTATTTATTAACACAAAAAAAGCCATTAGATGCAATAAGGTTGTAAGTATAATTTGTTGTGTTGTATACAATATCTTGTAATGAGAATTTCATGTAATCGAAAACTTTTATGTTTATTAATATAAAATTAACGTCATATTTAATAAAAACACAATTACATTGCAATGTAGGAATTACATTAATTAATTGAATCGCCGAGTTCGAAAACAGTACATGTCCATAGGATTTACTGTGGGCTTGTACTGTTTTCGAACTCGGCGATTCAATTACACATTAAGCTAATAAATAGAAACATATAACTTCATTATAAACCAATTCAAAGCATTCGAACAAGGTTTCGCAAATAATAAATTTCCTATATACGAGTTGAAGCGTAAACGGACAATTTTTTGCACTTAGCGGCCGAGCGGTCGACCAGAATCACAAAAAACTTGTACTTGGATGTATCATCGACACACTGCTAAAATATTTATAGAACTTACTTAATTCCATGAGTGTACGTACAATATCCCCGAATATTTGCCTCTATTCAGCGTGGATGTGAGCATACGTTCCTGGGATTCATCAGAGACATGTTTACAGGTTGAAGTAAATAAACGGCTAAATTTATAGGTTTTCTTTCTCACTTCAAAACTACGGTAAGTGCATAAATAGTTAGGTACTTATAGTTTATATAAAAAAAATCTGACAAATGTTTTTACAAATTTTGATTTTGCCTTTCTAAATTTTGCGGCCTCAGAATTCGTGCGCCTGGAGCAGTTTGCTCCAACTGCTCCCCGATAGCTACGCCCCTGTTAATTCTGTATCAATGTAGCTATGTCGGCAACTGATTCATTCGTCGATTCTTTAAGAACGGATTACTCCACCGTTGTTACAGTTCCATGTTTACGAGAGCAAAGTTGCTAAAACACCGAACAAATTTCATTATAAATTTTTGTAGTCGAAGTAAGCCATGCCCATGTTAATAATACATTTTGCCGCTATACACAAACAGCCGTCAAACTTGAAATAGGTTATGCAACCAATTTAACTTTTACGTGTAAAACACTGGTATTCTATTCAAATAGAGCGACAACCAGAAATCTTTAAGGGGAGGTTCTCATGTAATCGGTTGAAAAAAATCAAAATGTTTATGTTTCTTGTTTTGAAACCGTGAAGTGTATACAATCTTCCACTGTTTTTTGATTCTCATAAGTTTTACGGTTTTATAGCCTGTCGTATTAGGCGGCGCAAAGCGATGCTTTTATTCAAATGATAATTTTAGGTGACGCTTTAAAATGAAATGTTGCTTGTATTGAGTAAATTATTATATATCAATGAATTCATGTAGAAAAGGAGTTTTAAAGAGCATAATGTTTCTACCTTCTAGTGTAGAGTTAACTACACCGATGCAACCATCGCGTGTTTCTAGAAACACGATCTTTCAAACTGGCATTCGCGATTACTTTTAAATCGTTTAAACTGTAACGGATCGAGTTATTCTTTTTTTCGCTTAAAGAAAATACTTTCTATTGGAGGCTGAACTTGGGAATAAGCCTAGTTTTTGAGAGTACAAACGCATTATTTGGTTAGTATTTTGGTTGTTCTGCGTTTTTGTTTGCCTTAAAGCATTTGCTTGCAGACAGAAGGTAGAACTCCTCTACAACATAAAAGCAATATTTGTATAGAATATTTGTATTTTATAACAGTATACTCAATTTGTCACATTAATAGTATTTTATATTTTTTTCATGTTGGTGGTAGACTGAGCTGTATTGATTAAAATAAATAAATAAGACATACGTATTTATGTATTATTGTAATATTTAACTACTTGAAATATTTATACGTATTGCCCACATTATTTATCATAATAATGCTTTATTAAACATAACGTGATGGTTCCATGTTAAATGGGTGCAAACTTTTACAACTGTCAGATTCGTTACTCACTTAAAGTTGATAAATATTTTAACCACTCAGTTGCTCTAAAACTTATACAGAGTTACAATTTGCACCATTTACATTAGTATAGATGATGCATTATCTTATAGAGTTGGGCTGGTTGAGATAAATCAAAAAATAAAATACTGAGGGCTCTGTAACAGAGTATAAGAAAACTTGACAAATATCCTTAAGTACCTTTACCTTATGTTATCACTAACTTAATCCATCAAACTTCATGCGGTTTTCCATGCAAAAGCATAACTGATAATACTTGATAATAATCTTCTGCCGAAATAGTTATTAAAGTCGGTAAAAGATTACAAACGTTATCAAAGTTTTTTTGATTCAGATTCGTACACAGTTGGCTAGCTGACTTAAACTTGAGTGATTTCCCTCTTTTCAGCTACGTGATTCTATGTGATTTAAAGTGCGTCAAGCTATTTTTTAAATAAGAATTTCAATAACAAAACTTCATGGATTTAAAAACACAAACTAATTTTAAATTATCATTTATTACATAAAAAACTTACATACTAACACTCTCATTTCTTTTTTTTACATTTTCTGCATTGAACGTAACACCTAACATAAATAATAATACGCTTGAGGTTATACATAATATAAACATGATCTACTAAATTATAGCACCGTATATGATCACAATGAACTGGTAATGTATCCGTTAGTCGTCGCGAAAGTCGTCATAAAATGAACAAAGAGAATAAATAATCACTAGCTTAATACTTTTAAAGATGCCTCCTCATATAAATTACTAAACATATCAATTATCCGATCAGTTACAAAACAAAATTTCAGGTTAAACAATATACTTAATAATTATAACCCGCTGATGGGCTGAACCCTGGTTTTGCCCCTCCAGCTGGTCGAAAACCGTTACCCCCACCACCTGGTGCACCACTTGGGTAACCATTTCCACCACCGCCACCGCCACCGTTACCGCCACCGCCACCGCCGCCACCACCTCCACCTGCCGCTTCTTCAGCTGCGTTTTGCTCTAACGACTTGAGAATTTCTTCAGGAATAGGGGGTGGGGTTGGTAAATGAGATCCTTGTGGTACAAAACCATTTTCGTCTGCAGTATACGTTATGCTAATTTCTTGGCCATCAGGAGCTGTATAGCTGAAGGAACCAACTGCACTTTGGATTTCGTTTTCTGATCCAGCGTTCTTAAGTTGGCCTTCTTCTTCAGCCTTTATGCCGTTGCTGGTTTCGTAACTAAAAGGAAAGAATGTAGGTATTATAAATGAACATATTGGTCTTCTTGCGAAAAGTGGTTATCGATTCCAGCTGTTATTTTGTTTGTACGACACCGACCATTCCTGTGCTTTAGAACAGGGCTTCTCAAAGCGTGGGTCGCGTAAAAATTTTTGGAGGTCGCGGTAACATCTGAAACAAATCATAGAGGTGTCCAGAGAAACGTTGGCAAAGGTGCGAATCATGCTGGCTCCTGGCATAACATACGAGTCGGAATCGCTGAGGCGCGCTTACGAATGTTGTGACATATTTGTACAATTCGTGCAAGTACGAATGCGAAGGGAGGTATCTCAAGAATTCATCTTGCGTGTACAAAGTTGTTCTAACGTGCAATGATTAACTATCAGAGCAGTTATTGGCTTCCATTATATGTTTGTGATGGATGGGTGGTTAAATTTGTCAACTGCTAAACCTAGAGATAATATTGTGAAAGCTGTAGTTTCTGCAGTACCTGGATCATCCAGTATGAACAAATGTGAGCATATTATACATTTAGCAACAAAAGGAAATACATGCAACGTTTTTCAATACGGTTTTCCGAAAATAATAAAGATAAGCGTGTGTGCGTGGTTTGTAACTAATGCTTGGCTATAGTAAAAGTATGAATCCAGCTAAATTAAAAAGTCATCTTCACACAAAATATGCCTTATTTGGTAATAAGCCTGTAGAGTTTTTTAAAGGCTGTTGCAGTCCTCACAAATGTCTTGAAACCCCTAATCGCAACTACTAAAACACCTTACACAATTGGTGAACAATTAATTTAACCAGTTGCGATAAAAATTACTGAAATTATCCACGGAAAAAAATATGCAGAGGAGTAAAGAGACATTTTCATGTCAAATGATAGGGTGGGTACACGAATTTTGGAAGTTAGCAAAGACCAGCGAGACCAACTATAATTATAATAATAAAAGACAGTCCAAAATTTGCAATTCAGCGGATGAATCGACTGTGATCATAAAAATCCCACAGGTTTTGGCTTGTTAGGTATTGTTATAACAACAGTGTTCAACCACAACAGTGCTCTAGCCACACCTACGCTGATGATACTCAAATATACTTGTCCTGCAGGGAAGATGAAGTAGAAGAAGCATGCCAGCGTATGAGCTCCGATTTACAGGCTCTGGCTGATGTGTCTAGACATCACGGTTTGGAAATTAATCCTGGCAAGACGGAACTCATTGTTTTCCATCCTAAGGGGGTCGCGGCTCACATTCGCGAGAGGGTTGATGTTAGGTTGGACGGTGCTAGGTTGGAGATTAAAGAGAGAGTCAGGAATTTGGGCGTTATTCTGGATCAAAAATTGACATTTCAGGACCACATTAATAAATGTCTTAAAAAAACCTATCTTAGTCTGAAATATGTTTACAGCATTAGGCAGTACATCACAATGAAGACAAAGATAACTTTATGCGAGTCCCTCATTTTATCCCATTTCAACTATGCAGATGTTTTGTACTCCCCATTTCTGTCGTATCATTTAAAGACGCGAGTGCAGCGCGTTCAGAACTCCTGCGTTCGCCTTATTTTTGGACTGCGGCGGAGGGATCACGTTAGCGACAGATTACTTTCTTTGGGCTGGTTAAATATGGCTAATCGGAGAATGATCCACACAGTTTTGACATTCTATAAAATTATAAGCACGGGTAAACCGCCTTACCTCGTCCACAAAGTGATAACTCGCTCCGATGTGCATACGATTAATGTTAGGTTTAGAGGTGCTCTTTCTCCACCGTTCCACAAAACGGAGCGATTTAAACGAAGCTTCTCCTACCAAATATACAAGGTGTATAATAAATATATTCTCACCAATCCACAATGCACATCGGTATACAAGCTTAAGAAAGTTCTTGCATGCTTGCTTTTCCAGGGAGAGTGAGCCTCTTCCTAATGTTATCTGTTCGTTTTTCTTTTATCATTACTAAATACAACTTAATTATCTTATCCTGGGAGATATCTGCATTTATTGAGTCTGCATTTGGTGACATTGTTAAGCTTGCATCCGTTTCCTACATTCCATATTATTGTATATATATGGTGGGTTGGTAGAACAGCAACAAATTGCTGAAACCCACCATAGGATTGCTTTCAATTTGTTTTAATATTAGTATATTTCTGTACTTTATTTTTAGGATACCTTTTTTTATTTATTTT
Organism: Aphodius sticticus; assembly: GCA_963966075.1. Lineage (NCBI taxonomy): Eukaryota > Metazoa > Arthropoda > Insecta > Coleoptera > Scarabaeidae > Aphodius > Aphodius sticticus. Next base: position 21,937,694 of record OZ014508.1, read on the forward strand.
TGTGTGAATGTACAAATTGTCTGTATAAGTTATTGAGAGCAATAAACCACTTTATTATTATTATTATTATTAATATTTACTGTTTTGTCGTTTGTCAGATTGTCGTACAACAGGTGGGTCAATTTTCCAAAATGTTAATGATTTTTTCGAGGAACTAGGACTAGAATGGAGTAACAGTGTCGGAGTTTGTACAGACGGTGCAGCGGCAATGACAAGACTAAAGACACATTCATATCTGGATTCCATGTTGAAGTTCTTTTTTAACTCATTGCATGATTCATCGAAAGGCACATGCGGCTAAACGAATTGTAGTGATTTAAATGCCGTATTAAAAGATGCAGTTAAGGTAATTTTTTAATTAATAATTTCATTATAAACCTAGTTGTCGTTTCTTTGCAAAATTATTAAGCCAAGATATGGCTTCCGATTTCAGCACACTCAAAGACAAAATTCATGCGTTTAAAAAAATATATATGGAAGTTTAACTGGAAGATAACTCTTTTGAAATGTTCTCTTGCTTTGATTTGCTTTGATTTGAATAAGCAGACTTTTGTTAATTGAGCATTTGGTTGTCTACCATGGTTGTCTAGAAAGAAATCTAGAAGAAGTACTTAGTGCCGGAATGGGACCACAATAAATCAGATTGGATTCAAAATCCCATTTTTGTCAAAATTAAAAAAAAAATAATATATAATTTTTATTACTAACAAAAGATAAAATAATAAGACTGTTAGTAGTAAATCCCACTTTTAATTTTGAGTGGGGTCGTGGAAAATTGTGCGGGGTACAAGTGGGTCGCCGATGAAAAAAGTTTGAGAAGCCCTGCTTTAGAACGTAGTAGCTTGGTAGTTATTGTATTTGCTTTTACTATTTTTAAGCAATTAGTCACCGTTACTTCTTGTGAGAAACACTATACATGAAGACATGTTGGTGTCACAAAAAAAATATGCAGATATTGTTTTTAGGGATCTAAATTAAGTTGTTAACACTATTATAATTAATTGGTCAAGAATAATTATAGATACAAATTGCATAAGTGCAATGTTTTAGCAATTTTGCATGTTATTTCCATATTTACGATATAAATTATAATGCCATATGAGAAAAGCGTTTGTAAAATCGTTTTTAATTCATTCGTTAGCATCGCAATTTATGATAAGGAATATTAAACATTATTTATGCACTACTATGTAATGTAATAAAAGTTTGTATGACAATATTTTAGTTAGATTTGTGGGATATCAGCTGGTTATGAAAGAAATCTGATACAATACTGTAACTGCTGTCTGTGTATGTAGATTGTGACATGTTTTACCTAGACTTTAACTTATAAACAACTAAGTTGTAAATTAGACTTACAAAATCACATGCAAAATAAACTTTTCTGTACAGCTTTATTTAGACATTTTTATCAAACCTGAACAACCTGAAATGTCTCCAGATATTATACCAACCCCATAAAAATATATGATATGGAAGGTGGATAAATGCAGATGTTTGCCTATAATTTTTTACTGAATTAAGGCTCCCGTCTCCGACCCCTAAAACACGAAAATAACCCACATCATAATTATTGCGCCAATCGTGAAATGATCGCTACCATTCGATTCTGAAGGACCTTATGCAACTGCCATCGGAAAGGAATTTCAATATTTATGAAAATTATTTATCCAAATTTTGGTGTGGACTACAAATATAGCAATGCTTTCCGATGGCAGTTGTCTGATTATTGTCTACTGTAAAACATTATAAAATTTAATTAAATGTTAGCTATAAGAGCACAAGTTATTTTCTTCTGAACTTCTCTAGACGCACTCTGGAGTATTGTAGTGCGTGATTGTAGTGAGTTGGCAACCATGTTTACAATAGAGACGATTGTGAAAGTACTATATCATCGACTAGAAAACTGATACACAGTCCAGTTTAAATATTTGTACAAATAGAAAGCAATGCATTTATTTCTTTAGGTTATACCATACATCAAATGTAATAAATACGAAATAAAAACAGACATGGTTATAGTAGCGCCATCTACAACTGTTGATTTTTCTTTTATTTCGACGCTTTGGAGAGAAGTTCGCTACAGTTCGCGTATTTCATATACATAATGATTAAGGCTCCCGTCTCAATTCAAAAATTGAGACGGGAACCTTAATCATTATGTATATGAAATACGCGTTTTACTTATTTTAATAGATTCATTAACATTGCAATTTATTTATGATGTACCCAGCGATATGTCAATTACGCGCAGTTCTGAATCTTCTTTATTCAACAGTTATTCAGCACATTGACAGTTCTGAATTATAATTACTAAACAGTTTGATAGTGACAGCGTGACGGTGACGCCGGCGGCTGTTGATTAATTTTATATCGCATATGAGACAAGATATTTATAAAAAATAATATTGTTATTGTTGTATTATAGTTGAATTTAAACTTTTTCGGGATTCCAGAATTATAAATCTAAATTCTGGGATTAATTTATTAATGTATAGAAAGGGGTTAATTTCAAGCGGGATGTACATTTGAAATAAATTAAAAATTGCACCCACAACCAGTATTTGAACCAAGGACCTTTGCGTTTCTAGCACAATGCTCTAACCAACTGAGATATTTCATTTATTTAAAATTTACATCCCCATGTATGTCACCATTTTCTATATATTAGTATTTTCCGATGGTATTTCCGTACAACCATTTTCAGTCATAATTTTTTAATGTTTTGTTTATTTATGCACTGATATAGAATGAATCAATTGAGTTGCTACTAAGTATGGACTTAAGTATATTAATAACAACAACTAAAAACAGATACATTTAAAACATTATTAAAAAATATGCATTTTTCTTTGTGACTAAATTGAGCATGAAGCATAATTCAATGTTTATTTGCACCAATATCTTGTAATGATAGCTAGGAAGAATAGATTTTGCAAGAAGTGGATAGGAAATAGTTCAATATGGAGGCAAACGTGAACCTTTTTTCAGCTTTCTTATTTAATTGTAAGGATAATATCCATTAGTTTACTTGCAGAGTAACATCCATAACGTATGGAATCAAGTATTAAATTTGTACCTTAAAGTAGAAAACAAACATTCATCAAAATGTGACTTGACATTAATATAAAAATGTAAAAAATTTAACTGGATCAAACAGTTTCTTTTGTTGTAACTATTATTGAATCATTTCAATAAAATACGTTTAGCAAATTTAAGTTCAAAAGTTATTTTCAATTTAAATTGACAAAAATTGCTATTTTTAGTCTTGGGACATATGCTGCTTTAAGAGTTAGCACAGTTGTTTTACAGCCGATTTAATGAGTTTTCTACTTTTTTGTTTGATTAACCACCATATATCTGATCAAAACATCAGTATTAGCAAATCATTATTCCTTTCCTACCTAAAGAGTAAAGTCATATCTCAACACCTTTCTGAACACAACATATTGTATGGAAGGTTGTGAATGTACGGATAGTACTCACTCCACGTGTCACTAATTTATGTGGCATATCGACGAGTAATACATTGGTTACCTGCCATGCTGCTTCTTTAGAGAGTTTACGTAAGTAATAACTTAACCCACGCAAGCCTGTGGAATACAAACTACCAGACGTACACCAGGTATATATAGGCGAACCCGTACGACATTATTCCCCACCATAAACTTAGTATTATATTATTTGACCCGGTTTGCTTTGATGTGCCTGTATTAGACGGCAAAACCCGCAGTAATTAGCTGCGATGGGATTAGCTTCTGACAATACGTTGCATAATACGTTTATTATGGTCGCTCTGTTTCAATTTGACGTATTTTTATGTATTCTATTTTTTGTGTAAGATTTATATTTAGTTTATCTCAAATGCTGTGCATTTATAGTTATTTAACCAACAAGTATATGAAAACGAGCGATTAATGATCGAGACTGTTTAACGCGTGAGCGATTAGCGAGCGCGGTAATTGTCGAGATCATTAATCGCCGATTAATATTCGAGTTGGTTACAACATTTTTTTGTCGATCGTATTGTTCTGCCGGCGTCTACATAGATTTTTCTTCGCCGATTTCTTTTGAGGTTATATGACAATTTATATAATTTGACACTGACAGTTCTCTACTGCGGTTCTGGATAACGGAATGTTTTGATTGGATGGTTTCATTTCACGTATGTTCGATTGGCTAGAATGACGACGTTTGATTGGCTATAACAAATCATGCATTAATAGAAATCGTGCATTTATAGACCTTTTTAATAAACAATTTACTACTCACTAAACAAACTCATAAATAAACGATCGACGAAAAAAGTTAATTAATTAGTTTGATCTAGGTAATTGATTATAATAGTTATGGTAAGCGGCCCGCGTAGCGTCATGTCAAAGATTGGTGGATCTTATCAATATTAGACAGCGCTCGCTTATACATTATTAGAGAATAAACCGTACATTGATACAAAAATGTTTACTATACTCAATCTAAATTTACCTGAATTTATAACTTCCATCTCCATTATTAACGTTTTCATATTTTATTATTGTTGCATCGGCTTCACTTCCCCCTCCTCCTCCTCCTCCCCCTCCTCCACCACCACCAGGTCTGGGTCCTCCACCTCCACCATTTCCTCCTGGTCTTCCTACATTAAAAACCAATTAATAGTAAAGATTCTATAATTTATAATTTATTATATTATTTTTTTTGCTAATACTATTCAATAAATTGCAATATGACTACATTAAATACAAGCTAATTTTGATTTTTGAGAGTTGAGTAGTAGTAGCTTTTCTTCTTGTAATTCCGTTGTTTGACCATATTAACGTGACATAACTGACATTGGCCCTATAAAAGGCACAAAAGATCGTAATTTGATTAACACTAGCAACTACAGCAGTGGTTCTTAACCCGTGCTCCGCGGAACACTGGTGCTCCGCGAGCTTGTTGCAAGTGCTCCGCAAAATTATGCAAGCCGAAATTGTCGACTCATTTACCGTATGTGATTGACATAATAATATTTGTATATTATTAACGTACACAAACTTAAACCAAACTAACAATTAGTACAATATTTACAATTTTCAAGTAGTAATAAATATGAATGAAATAGATAAAGAATTCTAAACATAATACAATTAAAATAAAAATGAGTATAGTTCTACTACACATGTCACATAAAAATTTCGGAAAATATGCAAACATTTTAAAAAAATATTTCCTAAAATAAACATAATAAATATGATGTTTTGATCATATCTTTTTTAACCCTCATCTACATATTATCCACATGAGTTATTAAGTATTATATTAGTATAAAGCTGTATCAACAATGAGCTTATCAAAACGGTACTTGAGTAAGTGGTACATAACTGCTAGTCTCTATACTAGCAGTTATCCAGCCAAACTAGCTAAATATTTAACAATTTAGAAAGCTTTTGAAAATTGTATTATATTTAGATTTATATTACCGCGAACAACTATTATGCAGATACTTGGAGGAGCTATCAAAATATACCAAATAAGTGGTGGCATTTATAACCACCATTCACGTACAAAATTTTGTGAGCCCAGAAAATCTAAACATTCAGAAAACTTCGGAAGCAATTCGGTACATCGAAAGGGCTTTTTCCCTCAAACATATTTAAGAATTAGTGTGTAGAAATAAATTCCAAAATTGCCGAATATTTTCGGAATTTATACACAAATATCTTTTTCCTTTCTGTATCACATTAATGATTTTCGCCGCAAATAAATTTTTCGTTTTCGCATTGTTTGATATGTATTTTATCTTCTATGTTTCTTTGCTTTTTAACATTTCAAACGGCTGTAACTTCTTAAGGAATAGTAAAAACATATAAGTCCATATAAAGCATTATACTCAGAATGACATTTGATTTAAAAAAATTAATTTTGCCGAAAAAGAAGGTAGACTATTAGTATATTTATATCTTTTCTAATTAATGTTATCTTTTAAGTGTTATGTAATAATCGTTTTAATTTTTAATAAAAGTTTTGTGTATGTTTTTGGTGCTCCGGGAATTTCTCTTATGATCAAAAGTACTCCCTGACGTAAAAACGGTTAAGAACAACTGAACTACAGGGTGCAGCAAAAAACTGATATAACACAGTAATTATGTTACTCTGAAAGCCCAGGAGGTTGGTAAATCCTAGGAGTTGCTAGGCAGTTTAGTAGAATCACCAAAAAAGAAACTCAAAATAGCCTAATATATAATAATTTTATGAACTCTCGTTGTAATCCAATTGTGTAATTTGTTTTTGGATAACGATAAAGATAGCTAAAGAATCATAACGTTTGGTTGCTTTAAGGATTTTGTCGGTTAGTTCCTTTACGCTACTTGTCATTTATGATTCAATTCATGCATGTCGAACTATGACAGTACAGCGAAGAATTTGTACATTTTTATGTGAACCACAATAAATTTCATATTTGTATGTTCGATGAGCTGAGATATGATCCGTCAAACACTTGCATGCAAACATCATAATATTCATTAAAACAAAGACTTGTATTCACACAACAATACATGAAGTAAGATCAGTAAATAGGTAGTTAGAACTTGCAAAAGGTCGGACAGAGTTTATACTTGACAATGATGTTCATTTTAGGGTACTAATAAAAAAAATTATACTACCGCTCACGTTCCAAAAACGTCCAAAACGTCCCAAAAACGACAATTTGGCAGCATTTATAACTTCTGTTCTTTAGCTTTGCTAATAAACGAGAATCCTATGTTGGTCTTTAATTTCAATCAAACTGATAAATAATGTAGTTATTTAAGAAGGGCATGTTCTTGTATTTTTTATATAAACTTTTTAGTGTTACAATATTAGTGGAACACTAATATATAAAAAACTACTTTGTCAGACTTTGTTTAGAGACAATTTGGCCTATTTTATCATAAACGTCCTCTATTATATCCTTGAATTACATTATAGTGCAGTACTCTGCAAAACAGTGGTAGCCCACCAACACACACCAGTAATATTGATATATTATATATTTTCCGATTTCCCATGTCTAATTGGAAAATCTTACGTCTAATGCTTCGAACCTAGGATCTACCAATTACAAAAAACTATTGTCATATGCAAAATAAATTATATCCTCGGAAATAGTGTGTGTCTTGACCTTAATTCATAATCGTCATCATGGTTAATAGCAATAAATTGCTTGTTTGGAGCAGATTTTTTTAAATTGTAGTGATTATAGAAGCATCTCTTACCCTTTCCTGCATATATATATTTATTTGTATCAGATCACCGTAGTATTGCTACAGATGGCATTGTTGTGTCGTGAAAGGTTACCTTCACAGGACGTGATCGCGATCCTTTCAGCGGTTCATATACTTTATGCGAACACTGTCCTGTGATTACTTCAATCTGAGCGCATCGGACCACTTACGGTCTGCTCAAGTACTAAATGTTATGCAAGATCGTCTGGGCACTTGTCTAATAAAATACCTGAGAAAGGTTACGTGCTCGAGATGATATAAATTTGTTTGGGTTTTTGCGACAGAACTACTGGTACAATATAGAGCAAGGTTACGATGATCTTGGAACATTATGGTAGCAATACATAGGAGAAATATGTATCCCATATAAATATTACAAGTAGAACTCCACCATCTTTTCAGAGGCACAGTTGGCTAAATATTTTCTTGAGAATTCTGATTCATGAGAGTAAATTTTAATACTATCGCTCGTACGTAAAAATGTTTCCACCTTTTTAATATACTTGTTGAATAACTATTTTAATTAGCACATTCAATTTATGCTACCTCAATTTATACTTTCTACAGAGACAAAGAATACATATAATTATGATTGATTATGTATACTATTTACAGACACCGCACACTGCAGACTTTTGATCGGCCGATAGTTTAGTCGGTCTTTTAATTACCATTAAGGGATATGTAGGTGCGCACACTCAAACGTTTTGAATTTATATAGTTAAAGTACAATCCGACCAAACTATCGTCCGTTCAAAAGTCGAAAGTGTGCGGTGTTTCTTAAAGTGATTAGAAATCAAAGAAATTGGAAACCCAGTTTTAGCAATTAAATGCAAAATTTAAACACCGCCGAGGTAGAGTTTTATATGAGACAACTTGTTTGAAAAATAAATATCTAAGATTATATGTTGGTAGTTTGTGTTACATAGAAAATCAATAACACATGCTATGTGTGCTAATTGTTGTTAATGATAACCTACAATGGTCAAACATTAGTTATGTTCTAAGGCCCGGTTGTACCAACTCTGAACAACGGGCGATCACGTTGATGATTAGGTTATCGACGATTTTTCGTTGTACCAACTTTGATCAAGGGAAGACCGGGTGATCAGACAAAATTAACCGGAGGTTGGACCTCGGTTTGCCGTTGATCAGATCTGATCAGAACTAGCGCGCAGACGTCGGCGGTGTAACCTATAATTCCGAAGGGTATAAACAAACGACTTTGGACTTTGTTTTCTAATTAATAATTACCTATTTTTACTTTTTTATTGCAATAAATAATTATTAACGATAATCGCGACTATTCATTGGTATAATAAAATATCTATGATGCAGAATACAGTAACTGCATGTGCGTAGAACAACGTATTATTTCAATTAATATTCATATAGAAAAGAATTGCATTTTCATGTTCACAATGAAGAAAAGAATATATACCTACAACGAATGTTTTCTATAATGCTATATTCTAATTTTTTAAAGCCTTATTAAAATTCCCTACGTTACATAAAACTTGTTTTGTTGACATAATAAACCGGAATGTAACAAAAACGAACATTTATACATAAACTGCAAGAAATATATGTAATAAACATAATGTTGTAAGTTTGCACTCTGCAGATCTATCTCTGCAGAGATATAAGGTGTTGGAATATTCTACACAATTTTTTACAATTGTTATAAATAAAACACACTGTTTCTGACTGTTTATAATTTAAACCTGGAGATAGTGTCACTAGCTGGGTAAAGTGTCTACGGTGTACATTATTCAAATGCAACTATAAATGTATTATTTCAAACGGTAAAATAATAAAAGTGTGGAAAGTCGGTACAAACTAAATTAGTAACAAACTGGTATTAATACACTTTAGCTATTACTTGAAAATACCTAATACATACTGAAAAATACTGAACACCTTTTACTAACATTACGCATCAGACTCTTTAATGAAAATAAAAGGAACTACTTTATATGTGTAATTATAACTGAAATTTTGTATTTATGTTCAACAATGCAAATTGTTGTAATGGAAATAGGTAATTTGGAAACTAGTTGATTAAAAAGGTTTTTCTGGTTTCAATATAGTATACTATGGTAACACAACACAAAATATTTTTTAATCAACTAATTTCGCCAATAACATATTATTTTGCACTTCCAACATTTTAAAGGATTAAAGCAAATGGTAATTTAACTACAAGCGTAAAGTATGCAACATAAAACTAATTTTGAAGCTATGATTTCTGCGAGTTTGGGTATAGGTTTGGTATTTCTTCGTCGCTGTTTCTATTAAATGTGCACATAATGTACGTCATTTGGTGGTCATTTGCTAGCCGCACAGGACGTCGGTAGTGCCAACTGTACCGAATGCTGTGATCACTTGACCAGACGTCAAGAGCGCATGGTACAACGTAACGAATGTTGATCATTGGTTAGCCTTGATCATCCGTTCGGTTGATCATACGGTTAGGAAAGTTTGGTACAACCGGGCCTTATTTTTGAAGAAACTAACTAAACTAGTAATATGATTTATAACACAATAAAAAATAAACTTTTTACAGTCACGCGCAAATGAAGTTAATGTTTAATGGATTGATAAACAATCATCATTTTCCACGAGAAGTGCAAGTAAATATCAGTAAAATTCATTAATTATATTACACTGGAGAACGAACAGTAGTATGTTTATATTCGATACATTATTTTGTATTAATTGGTTGATTTTAATTCCTGACTCACAAATTTCTTAAATTCTTAATTATAAACTTGAAAAACTGCCTAAATCGGGTTTTTTTTTACTTTTTGACATTCTTTCGACAACCTTACGTTATGGACAATTTTTGTGCCCGGACTCGCATTTAGCGCAAATAATAAAATATCCATTAACGTACTAAGAGTCATTTATATATTCTTTATTTTCACTTGAAATTTTATCAAAGATTTTTTTATTCAAGGCCATAAAATTGTGGTCGCCACCAAGTATAGGCCACCACTAATACAATAAAAAGGCTGCCATTTGACAAATCATATCCATTATGACAAAGGCCTAACAAAACTTTGTCGCAATTTTAATTATATAATAAGTATTGTTCGGTATTTTAAAATTAATTTAAAAACATCGCGTTTGTTCGAATTTGACTAGAGTCAAATCTAATATAATATTCAAAATCAGGAGCTTGAAGTTACCTTGTGTTAAATACCGGAAAAATAATGACACCGTGTCACTTTTCACTCTTTTCAATTATGTAATAATAACACATTCCCCATTTTTCTACGCTCTAACTTTCATATTAAAGGAGATACTTAAACCACAATCAGTTCAAGGCAAATTTAGGATGATACACTGTATAAATTGAATTCTTACCGAAACCGCCTGCTCCTGGCCTGCCGCCACCTCCACCACCTCCCGCACCACCGCCTCCGCCAAACGGTGCTGACAAACCAGGACCTCCACCGGAAGTTCCCGCCCCTGCTGGAGGAAGATACGTGTTCTCTAATCGGGCTGCGTAACAAGCACTTACAAAGCTCGCTATGAGTACCTGAAAATAAAAAAGTAATTCAGTATTACTCATACTTTTAATAATAAAATTTTAGCTATAAGAAGTTTGTCATAAACTCTAACAACCTTTTGAGGATTTTGCTGCTGATGGCAGGTTTATCAATCCAAAAACTAGGAATCTAGGTTTGTTGTTTTGTAGCATTGAAAAGCCCAGCCTAAGAAAACTTATTCACAGCAAAAATGACTAGAATCTCATCATTTTTTATTAACTCTGACACTACATTATGTATTTGATTTTACTAATTGGATGTATTAATAGATTTCTGTAGTAGTTACGCATTAAAATAAAAGTAACAGTTGAATTAAATCATAAACGTTCTGTAATATCCATGAAAGTGAAACGTAAACACTCATTCACGATCAAGGAAGTGGTCTACTTTTAGTGAAAATCCCGTAGTAACCTTGTCCGAGATCGAGGCAATTTTACGGCTGGTGCACTTGCTCTTGATCTCCAGTTACGTTCGTAGTATTGAGGAGAAAGTCATTGACTTCGTGGTCTGTCCATCATCGATGTAAATAGTGCTGCACTGCATAACGTTGGTGCATAATATTCCACAAATAGGACAATGTTTCTTGTTTCATTTCGCTTATGTCGGAATGTTGATTTAATGTGTTATGTAAATGTAATTGTACAACTTCCTTCTTGTTATTACCATATGTATCAATAACAAACGTCATTTTAAAATATACGAAAAACAGTTACTTCTGTCATATTCTGATATAACTTTTGTAATTGAAAATGAGGGCTATTCCACACACAGCATTGTACGAGGTCTTTCTGACGATAATTCTAACAAGTAAAACAAACAATAAGTAAAATACCTTCTCTTGAGACTTTAGGATGTCATTTGGTGTAAGTATTAAAAAATTGCGCACGTAAATCTGACATTAAAAAGTAGCAAAATAGCCTCTACATTCACTTTTCTCAATCTTCTCCGCACTGCCTGCGGCCATACCAATTCGATTGACCGCAAACAATATTATAAAATGGTGGTATTTCAGAAACAAAATAGTAACTACCTTACATAAGTGCTTGGAAAAATCTATTTGCAACGAACACTTATTCAAATTTTAATTTAAAAAAATGTTTGCTAAAAAATTAAAATAGTTTAATTTATTTTTTTAATTTTTTATTACTTTTATTTACATTCTGAAGTACAATACTACATCAAAAAACCACTGTATGTACAAATTTCAAATCCATATCTACGCTAGGATTCCGAATCTACGAAATACTTCCGGTTTAGCCAGATGGTAGATATACGCTTTCTTGTATTCAGTAATATGCAAAGCTGACAAATTGTAACTTTTCAATATTTTTTATCTCAAGTTTTCTTCGTTTACCTTAGATTTTTTTTTACTGTCATCTAGATTTATTGTCTACTAAATGCTGTAAAAGTGAATATGTGAAAGTCGAACTATGTTCTCGTTTTGCTTTATTGCTACTAATTTGTTTATTGTTCATGCATGTTTGTTGCCGAATACATATTCGGAAGGAAAATAGGTAAGAGACAAAAAAAGATGTACAATATAAAAAGAATTTATAACACAAGGTATTGGCCCTGTGCATACGCTGTGGAAGGGAGTTGCGAAACTATGTAAGCGCCCGTAGCGGAGAAATACCGGCCAGCGCTATGTGCAGTAGTGCACGGCGCATTATGTTTGTGCGTTGGTGTAAATAATCATAATGGGCCACATAAGTGTTGCGTTATCAACTGTAATAATATAGGAAGCGATAATAACAAATGCAACATTGTAATGAATAATACAAATTTGATCGGACCACTTTACACAGAACCGCCAACGGCCAAATTAATTTAAAATCTGTGAAATGTTCCGATATAGTAATAGATCTACAGTAAACAGTTTATGAATTATTTTTGCAATTAAGATAACTAAGTAGCTGGTATGCAAATTTATGACATGTTGCGTTTTTGTAATACAAAGTTAACGCTTTTTTGACCGCCGATAACGACGGCTAAATATATTTTCTAATTATAAAAAAAATACTTTTAATATAGTTTTTCTGGTCATACAACATTTTGTACAGGTGACAACCAGTTAATTGAATTGTTATAATAAAATCAACAAAGGAATATTTTTGAACAACACAAAAAGACAATTCTTATGAGTATGACATGTATCATTATGATATCCGTTTGCTTTATTTCATTGTAACATTACAATATTTTTTAATTGGTTTGCATACCTACTACGATTATTAGCTTACTATGATTATTATTTCGCAAATAGCTAGCTAAACTATACTATGGCTAATATGCTACGCTTTAAAAAAGACGGATTCCATTACATTCCCTGAGAGAGAGCGAGATATCGCCAAGCTTTAAATAGCTGAACTCTGCTCAGCGCTCACGCTAGCTCGGACTTTTAATTAATAAAAAATAATTATATAATAAAAAAAATAAAATTTAATTAATTTTTACGTAGCTTTTGAAACATTTCACGGTTCCAATTTATTAATATGTCATAAATGCAATAATTGAAACTAAATGATTATCTTGGAAAACATAAAAAATTGAATAGGTATATGACATCTGCTCCTGGTGAACCATTACTATTAGGTTTAAGCAAAAAATATTTGCTCATCTGTGGTAGTGGATTTCCATACTTTATTATTCTTTGTGTTGCAATGTGGGCCTGCTGTACATATTCATTATACATTGTACTACACACTGTGAAAATGTGTTGGTATGTAAAATTACAATTTCCCTTATTCAACTAAACATCGGTTAATATTAATACTACAGGTAATATTACTAATGGAATTAGAAATAAAAATTTTGACAATATCAAAATCTAGATAATAAAGTTCTTATAAGTAAAAGAAAAGGTCTCAATGCTTTCTGATGCATCTCTAAACTTACCTTAATTCCAGAATTGCTAGTAAAAAAGCTAAAGTTCTATTTGCTTTTAGTGAAATCAAAAAGTAAAATCAAAATACTAAAACTACACAAAATTAAAAAAAGTCATCAAATTTTTGTTTTCACAAAGACTGGACACAATTTGAAGAAACACGAACTCCAACATTGCAATCTTATTCTTAAAAAGACTTTATTGTTATTATTATATGCTGTGTAAAAATTTTGACATTTTCTCACTGCCTTTTACATTATTATGCAAATACTATGAAATATGTAGAAATAGCGTACGTATACTAGCTCTTTTCGTGTTGAACTTTTACATGTTTGATAAAAGGTTCTTTCACATATGAGTGAGGTTTTATATAATTTGCTTTGGCTATATCTTAAATTCTTACACATGCAAAAGTTTTCTTATATACAAAAAAAAACAATAATTATAACTAAATTATAACCCAATCTCATAAAAATAAACAAAAATCAAAACACACATTTCAATTGTTCAAGTTACCATCTATCTATCTAACTATCACGATGAGCAAAAACAAGCAACCACTCACCAATCGCATTGCAGACCTGGTGATCGTAACGCCTACTGCAGCACAAATGAAACAAAGAAACTGCACATCTGTCGGTGGTGCAGATTCACTTTATATACCATTAAATCGGGAGCAGAAAAGAAGATGCACCTAACCCCACTCCCCGTATACGTGACCGAAGAAGAAGAAGAATTAATCAGACCAACCGCCAACAGATACACGGTCACGAAAAATGCACCAGTAGTCAAACGAAACCATCGTCTCATTGCAGAGGACAATCTCCGTTGGCTGAAAACTGTTGAGGACCACTGGTACAGAACCTTCATAATACAAATTCATCAATCTAACATTTTATTCCTTTCCGATAGGTCATTGGCATGCATTACATAAATATCGGATCACTTCAATGTAATGTATATCCTGTGGTTGTAATAATAATAATGTCTCTATTTCTTTGTTCTAGTTGCGCTTTAAAGATCTACCTATTTAAGTCTGTATTACTAATAAAATATTGTCTGTTTTCTTTTGGTGTTTATGGTAGAAAAATGTGTTTAAATGAGTTAAAATGATGAACAAAATGATAAAATAAAACTAACATAACGAATCCATTAAAAACAACAAAATTCAAACTTAAAAGAGATCATATTTAATAATAGTTGTAGATATTTCTCATAAAATATTATTCTGTGCAGAATCAGCTATCAAATTTGACATTGCTTATTTGTGAAAATTTTTTTCTTGGGCTTGTTAGTAGTCTAGAAGTAAAGATTCTAGATTTTCATATTTGAAATATCAGCTACCACTCCTAAAACTATTTTGTTCCATTGGGTATTAGGCATTTCTAACATCTCCTCAAGCAAGTTACATAATTATTTTAAAGTACACATGGAATGTTTTGTTACCACACATGAAAAAACTTTTGAAGCAAGTGTCAGTGTAAACTTAAGAATATTTTAGACTGTCAATGTTCAGACTATGATCTTACCAACAGCAAAAGATATTGATATTAAATATTATTTGATCTAAAATTCACCACAAAATTTGCATTTCAAAAGTAACAAAAAGAATATATTTTGTACTGCAATTAAAGGCAACTGCGGATAAAGTTGGTCTTTATTTTGAACATTTAATTTTTTTAGACATTTCTTAATTCCTGTCATATTTGAGAAAAACGATGCCCCAAAGTTCTCAAAATCAAAAATTAATTTTATTTAACTACAGTCGAGACCGGATATAACGAACTCCGGATATAACGAACGCCCGCTTGTAACGACCAAGAAAGAAAGTCCCGTCAGATCGCCGTATAGTGTATGTTTAGCTCGCTTATAACGAACGCGTATATAACGACCGCCCGGATATTACGACCAAGTTTTTATCCATTTTTAGTTCTACAAGTTCAGTTATAACGACCAGTTAACGAACACTCAGCACAAAATCTAGTCGGATGTCTCCTGCCCGCAAAACTTAACCTATTTTCGCCAATAGGACTAATAGGAGAACCCCTACCGTTTGTTTCACTATTCCGCGGTTACGTCTCCTCTATTTCCCACCTCCATTTTTCTTATCTCGTAAGACTTTTAGCTTGGATATATGCATTAATACAAAGTTTATTTAAAAAAATATGTAGCTATGGACAAGGGATTTCTTTAAGAGCGACGCATTTCGTTTTTTCAATTAAAAGACTTGTTAGTTATGGAAATGATTTTTATTTCAAATGAAAGTATAATCGATGCTATTATTTATGAAATACGCCATCATTCAAATGTCCGCCGCGGAAGCGCTGGCACGAGTAAATACGCTGGACCCAAGTTTCCATAACTCGAGTACACAAATCGGTCGAAATACCAGGAATTTTGCATTCGATGTTGGCCTGCAGATGTTCTAACGTTTCTGGCTTGTTGGCATAGACCAGCTATTTAATGTAACCCCAAAGAAAATCTAAAAGGATTAAAGACAGAAACGTTAAAACACTGCAGGCCAACATCGAACGCGAAATTCCTGGTATTTCGACCGATTTGTGTACTCGAGTCATGGAAAATTGGGTCCAGCGTATTCACTCGTCCAGCGCTTCAGCGGCCGACATTTGAATGATGTCGTATTGCCATAAATAAAATATGCCATAAATAATGGCATCGATTATACTTTCATTTGAAATAAAAATCATTTCCATAACTAACCCACAAGTCTTTTAATTGAAGAAAAAAAACATAATGCGTCGCTCTTAATGAAAACCACTATACTTATAAGATATGTATGTAATGGGTTAAAACACAGATAATTTATGTTTATTTTGTTTATTCTGTGTTCTTTATTATGTATTCTGTTGATTTTATTTCATTTTTATTCAATTTTAGTAAAGTTTTTATTTATTAACCTAGAAAAAACATCAAATATCGCATGTCTGCTTATAACGAACGACCGCTTGTAACGAACTAGCGACCCTTGAGTGTTCGTTATATCCGGTCACGACTGTATATGCAAAATAAATTATTTTGTTTTACAACAATAAATTTAGGTACATACCACAGTTATTAACTTCACATATGTCCAAATATTTGATTTGCAAAAATAGAATAATCTAAGCCCTATATGTGCAATAATGAATAAAATCAAACCAGAAAAAAAACTGTTTCTGGTATGCATTTTTCCGTAAAATCTGAATCGAAAAGCAGAAATTCTGAGCCTTTTCTAGTTTTGACGAAAAATACTTGTTTGTTTTGTCAGTTGTTTATCACTCATGTTCTGAAAAATTACAACAATAAAACGTGCCGAATTTTTGTTCATCTTTGGCCAGGATTGTTACTTAGCTCAGATTATAACACTTTTGACGTATTAAGTGCTGAAAAAAGTATAATTTGCTAATATTTATCGATAAATCTGAAATTTCACATGAAGTGTGGATTAAAAAAAACAAATTGTGAGGGTTCTGCATAACAAAAAAATATTAAAAATTTCAAATTAAAAACCTTATCACGGCTATAATCAATTTTGCTCAATTATTATAGTTTTTATTTTATTTGAGGTAAAGCTCTTTATGTACAGATATAATATACATTTTGTGAGTCTTGCAATACATTTTATATTTACGAAGAAATGGGCGGTTACTGAAGAAAGCTCAACAGATGCTTGCAGCATTCATCAGAACTATCTGGTAAAATCCTAGAAATGTCTGTCTAAGATAAATCTGTAATATAATAATAATTTTGATTAACCTTTAAATTCACGAATATTTGGATCATCAGATGGGAAGTGATCATAAAACGTGCTTGCTAAATGCAAATAGCAAGTTTGAAGGTATTGAATATTTGAGTGGTCTTCTAAAGAAATCCAATCAGAAGAGCATTATATTATAATTCCAAATTTGAATTAAAAAGATGTTTCATTTCTGAATTCTGGTTATCCCGAATGATAGTATTACGAAACTGACATTTGTGGAAATACAATTTCGTTCCACTCGATTCTAGAACCTACTATCTTTTTTAATCCCTTTATTTTCCAAAACAACTCGTGCGCCAATCTTTCTAAACAAATAACGAACTAAGTCTATTATACTAACTAGGTAGTATTGTACATACGTACTAGTAGTGACAATACATTTTTCTTGTAGGGTTGAACCGGTAGTACCAACTATTGATTGCATTAATAATGAGTATAAAGTTTATAATAAAGTGGTAATCAACGCCGAAAACAAAGAGGACAATCTTTCCAGAACATCCATATTTCTCTAGCTGAGTTCTAAAAGAATGTGGTAATGTTTCCATTCAAAATGTAAATAACCAACTAAAGTAAAAAACCGAACAAAACCATAAACCAACGATCAATTAATGATCAATTGCAAGAAAAACAAATTTGTTTTAGTAGCCTGACATAATGAACTACACATGTGTACAGATCAATTATTCAATTAAGCAGTCGTTAAACGCTAATGTTCACCTTAAAATCGATCATAGCAGGTTTAGAGAAACTTGAATTTCATTGAACTGGATACCGAATATGGAGTGCTGATATTTCTGGATTGGTAGCATCTTCACGATTGCGACTTATCGATGAAATTGCAGAGACATTGATAGCGCTGCGCTAAATATGGTATGTATTTTGTTCATACTTCATAATATCTAGTTGAAAAACAAAACAAAAGAACGCTATTGAACATGGACTTGGACTTGATGCTAATGTAGATAATTTTTTAAATAATTATTGTCGTTTAGAATTTAGTAGTGTTTAGTAATTTAAAATTAAACAAATAAAGTCTAAAATAGCCACATATGTAGTTACAAGCAATACATTACCAACATAAGACAAATAATGTTAGTCGATGACATTCCTTAAGAAATCATGATATTGCTACGTTATTTTGCCTTAAAAAATACTATTAGTAACACCAATGTCTGTTTCTCTGTCAAAACCTGGGTTTTCTTGAAGCATGCCAAGCCAGTAATATAAAATTAAATTAATATAAACTGGGTAATAATTAAAAAGTAATTGAAAATAGTATCTAATTAGATTTCTCGTTTTCCACAAGAAATGGTTACTTTATTTGCAATCAATAACGTCACATTCTATTTTAAATAAGATAGTTCTACTGTTTAGATTCATTTGATAGATGCGGTTACAGCTATAACAAACCAGTGAATACTGGTTGATGTACATTTTAGCTGTTTGAAGGGTATTTTGTGGATGTGTACTTTTCAATAGTCGCCAAAATGAAATTGTTAGCGTTGAACACATATTTTAGTTCTCATATGGCAAACAGTATTGAACTTCTTTATTTGGTCCGACACCATACTGGCTAATTTTCTAGTTTTATACCGTACTATAAGGATATCTATCTGATTGTTGTATTCCTTTGGGAAAGCAAATATAAAAGACGGTGCAGTATATGAAAATTTACACTGAAAACTACTGACTACTTACAACTTATACTTACCTACCCTAAAAACATCGACATCACAATTATTACATTATAATATAACTCCTATAATATAATAACAATATATACACTGTGGGCCAAAAAAAAAAACGGTACAAATTTTTAATCACTCGTATTTCCCATCACATTTAGTAGATTTAAATATTTCTTTAAAAACGAATTGTTTATAGTGTGAAGATTGAAACCATACTATAGTCGCAATAACAGAACGTTTCAATCCAAAGTTATGTTCCTTTATGTTTGGGTATGCAACATTTCTGATAATATCGGGTCAATTTAATGTGAAATGAAAGGCGTATAAAAATCAATGAGTAATAACATTTGTCTTGTTTTGGTAAAAAAAAAGGGCACTAGAGATGTTATAGCATCGTATACAGAGTGATTTTTTTCTTATACAGGGTGAAATATTTAAACAATGTTTTTTTATTGTTTTTAGTAAAAACCAGTGGAATATGACGATTGTAACAATAACATTGCAACGGCAAGAGAAATCTAACTATGTACTTGAGTTATCTTTAAAGAAACCATTGGTGTTGTTATGGGCGGCATGTTTGAATTTATCATTTTAGGTGGTCTTTTCGTCAGTTTCATTTATGATCACACTTGTTGTTTAGATGTAAATTTTAGACGTATGTTACTTGTTCTTGTACTTTTGTTTGTTTTTGCTAAGATTGAATCGGACCTGGAATAACGTTTTTTGAGTATGTCACGTCACTTCAAACCAAGTCTTCTTTTTTATTTTTATGTCATGTTTAAAGAATGGGCATTTCCAACATCAGCCTGAAGCCAGCCTGAATACATTGTGTTGTTCGATTTTTTAGATATTAGTTATTTGAAGATGTAACTTTTACGTGAAAAACGAAGATCAAAGACCTGACCGTCGACAAGTGAAAGTAAACTGCCATTTTAGTTCAACAAAAAACGATGTTGATTTTAGATCCAAATTACTGGAAAATTTTATGTTTTTGTTGCAAAAACATAAAAAAATGCAAAAAATCTACAGCCCAATAATTGTAGTACAATATGGAAAACAGGTGAGAAAAATCCTTAAAAAAATTCTAAATCAAACATGGCGCCCATAAAAAAACTAAACGTTGGCCATAGTTTCTCCACCATCTTTAAAGATAACTCCAGTTCACAATTGGACTTTTCGTGCGTATGCAATGGAATCGTTCTTTTATCTATGTAAACGTCCAACTGCTTTTTGAGTAAAAACAGCAAAAAAAACGATATTTCAAAATTTCACCCTGTATACTAAAAAATCACCCTGTATACGATGCTATAAAATCTCTACTGTTCCTTTTGACCAAAAGAAAACAGCTTTCATTTCACATGAAATTGAAATGTTGCATAGCCATACATAAAGCAACATTACATTGGATTAAAACTTCAATTATTGCAAATATAGTATGTTTTCAATCTTCACAATATAAGCAATTCGTTTATTAAAGAAATGCTTGAATTTACTTAATATCTTTGGAAATATGAGCAATTGAAAATTTGTACCGTTTTTCTTGGCCCACAGTGTATAATAACAATTACAATAACAACATATATAATAACAATTATTATCTCCTTGAACAATTTGGAAATTTAATCATCTTTGAAGTTGTAACAGATATTCTTTGTAGTGGTATCCAAACACAAACATTTTCAGCCCGCATTCGTATTAAGAGAAAGCATACCTACCTGTTTGTTTCCAAAAAAATAACCGATTTTTAAACGCTTAACTGTTAATGTCAGTAGGCGTTTTTGGTAGATTTCTTTGCGCTGAATATAAATTCAGCTCGAATCAGGACAGTTTTTGATTTGTTTCTAAAGATTTTGTCGGAGAGAAACACTTCTACATTGTTCAAGGAAGGTTTACATTCAAATAATTCTGTCTTTGTCATCGAGGTTGTTAAAATGGAACGTAACGAAGCATACACATACAGAGTTTCATAAAAAATAAATTTGATAATATCTTGATAACCGTAACGATGTACACACATAATAAATAGGTTCTAAATACCTCTACTATCATGGTGTCAAATGATTGTATAAAATTACAAATAAGCCTGTATAGCAATTTTTATATTTTCCTATAAAACGTGATTGAAATAAAATGAAGTACCTACCTACCAAAATCGTGATCGCAGCAGATTTTGTTGTTGTTGTGATCTCAAACCGGTAAACTATAATTTAAACCACTTACAAACGCTTAACTATGCTTAATTATAACCTAAAACTCTTAAACTTTGCATACAAATGTTGTTTCATAACTAAGAATACTCGCAGCCCTGCCATTAACTAAATTGTGGGTGAAATTTCACTGGAAAGCGTGCTAAAGGAAAGAACATACTTGGTTCTAAAGAATATATAACAGAAAAGTCTCATTCTTCTTTAAAAAACAAAATGCCTACCGTTTTCATGACCGTCAACTTAAGTGCATCAATGTTTAGCGATATCAAAAAGTGACTTTTGGCTGTTTTGACTTCAGTCAACTTGTTGGGTAAAATGCCCCGTGTGCACCGATCTGATAATTATGCCAGAAAACTTTTTTACAACGGTCACAGCGGATAATTTATAAATAATTTAAAGCAACCTTGCAGCTGTCATTTTTTATTGAAAAAATTGAATATCTTAAAAATAACACATGTTAGGTGTAAGGTATGTAACATACAATTGACCTAAAATTTAACGAAGATTTCAAAAATGCCATAAAATTAGGGTGCTTTATTTGAAATAAGAAAGGTTACGCATTTCCGGAGAAACCGGAAGGAACAAAAAAAATCTGATGTGGCCAGGCACATGACTTTATCATACTATATATATAAAATTAATAGTTTAGCTGCATGAGATTCTATTTGATCGAGATCGGCTATGTCTGCATTAAAATCAAACTAGTAGAACTAGACAGATATGTCGATTAAAGCTGCGTTCGGATATTATACTCCGTTGACACCGGGTACACCGTCCAAATGACACTTACGTGTTATTTGGTGTAAAAAGTGTAGCGGTGTACAATATCCGAACGCAGCTTATATTGACAGTAGGTATTGCCAAAGCATTAGCGTTTGACACTACCTACTGTCATTAGAATCAAATTATCTGACATATCCTGGCTACTAGTTTTAATGCAGTACGACCGATCTCGATGAAATAGAATTTGCTCATGCAGCTAAACTATTGATTGTACCAAAAAATTTCATAGTGATAAATTATTCAGAATTCCCTCTACTTTAATTTATTATTTAACTATTTCGACGAAATTCCAGAAGTGACGGCTTATTTGCAAAATCTTTCAAAAATGACGATTCCGGGGAAACTACTAAAGTTATCGGGACGAAACTTCATATTTAGAAGTTTCATAACCAAACTTAGAGCTGAAAAGCTTTCTGTTGAGAAGGGTCCAAAGGAACTGGAGGTTTAGTCTTACCATTTTTGAAAGATTTTGCAAATAAGCCGCTATTTCTGGAATTTCGTCGAAATAGTTAAATAATAAATTAAAGATGAGGCAATTCTGAATAATTTATGACTATGACATTTTTTTGGTACAATCAATAGTTTACCTGCATGAGCAAATTCTATTTCATCGAGATCGGTCGTACTGCATTAAAACTAGTAGCCAGGATTTGTCAGATTTTTTGATTCTAATGACAGTAGGTAGTGTCAAACGCTAATGTTTTGACAATAACTTCTGTCAATATTCTGCGTTCGGATATTGTATTACACTTTTTAAACCCAATAAAACGTAAGTGTCATTTGGACGGTGTACCCGGTGTCAACGGAGTACAATATCCGAACGCAGTTTTAATCGACATATCTGTCTAGTTCTACTAGTTTTATTTTAATGCAGACATGGCTGAAATAAAATCTCATGCAGCTAAACTATTAATTTTATATGTAGTATGATAAAGTCATGTGCCTGGCCACATCAGATTTTTTTGGTCATATTTGCTTGGTCAAATATGTTCAGGGGACCCAATAAGATATATTCCCTTATTTCAGTTGATTCCCCATATACTTCTAATGGCAGCTGGTGAAATAACCTGTATAACCTACTTCTGTATATATTTTTACCAAACAAAATACGACCAACATTTCTTTAAATTACCAAAAACAACTGCGTTATAAAGCAAAATGAACGATTTGGCTTCATCAAACGGTGTGATGTGGCAACATGTGTTGGTATGATAATTATGACAACCGTACTAACTGCGACGTTAACAGTCGCAATTTATTTCGTGTAACTAACAAATCTATAATATAACTATAAATAATAGTTATTTAACCAACAAGTATTTTAAAAAGAGCGGTTAATGATCGAGGCTGTTAAACGCACGAGCGATTAGAGAGTGCGTTAATTGTCGATCATTAATCGCCGTTTAATATACGAGTTGGTTACAAATTTTTTCGTCGATCGTATTCATCTGGCGTCGTCTACATAGATTTTATTCGTCGATGTCGTTTGAGGTTATATGACCATTTATGTAATTTGACACTGACAGTTCTACGCTGTGTGCCTGCATAACGGAATGTTTTGATTGGATGGTTTTATTTTACGTATTTTACGTATTTATTTTACGTGTTCGATTGGCTATAATGAAGTCGTTTGATTGGCTATAACAAATCATGCATTAATAGAAATCATGCATTAATAGAGCTTTTTAATAAATGATTTTCTATTCATACTCATAAATAAACGATCGACGGAAAATAATTATAATATATTTTGAGAAACGCACTGTATACAATAAACAATGCATATCTATCTACGTATCTATAAAATTCTTTGCCATGCATGGTATTGCGACAGCACACAACGGCGGCATTTTATTAACAGAAAAAACAATTTTTTGTGTCGGTTGCCATCGGTGATCCTCTTTATCTGTCGTTATTTATGGACTACTGTTTTCTAATGATGTGCGATGGAATCTTAACCTATTTTTGGATCTGCTCATACTAGGAAAGCGCCAAGGTGTATGCGATAGTACATCATTGTGATCGCAATGCAACGGCGTGATTTAAATTAAGCAAAAACAGTGCCAGCGATCATATCTGGTGACATGAAAATGTCAACGCTTGCAAAGCTGCGAGTTCTAATAGGGATGGCCTAACTGATTAAGACATAACATAAACTTAATTGTATGCGACATTGTTATGGATTGCAAATATTTACTTTCAGTATTGGATTATAATGATAAATAAGTCAATACACCGGCGATTTGACATTATTTTAACTCCTACTAATGGAAGACTAGAAAAGACTCGTCCGTGTTCATTGGATGGATTTATATTTCATAACTGTATTCTTATCTTAAGAGTCTAAAGAGTGCTGGCAAAATCTGGAGATCTTGGCGAATATTCCATAAGACATCATCGTCGTAACGACCTGGTAGCAACGATGCAATCGAGATATTGCCTGACTAAAATGTAGTGGTGAAAAGTAATGACGGATAGACAAAAAACATAAAATAAAAAACAAGAATATCTGCAAAATAAGACATAAGCGTCACAGATGGACATGACTTCGTAGATCGACCGAATCGTATAACAAAATTGTGCAATTTTGCAGAAGTTATTAACATCTCCACTCACGACCCAACATTGCTGTATGATTTACTTAAAAAAGTTAGGTTGCATTCCTTTTTATAAAAATTATGAGGGTGATGGAATACCAAAACGGCTCCTAATAATAAATAGTTATTACAGGTTACAAATATTGCGTCACTGGTTGTCAGAAAGAAATATTTGACCTGCTCAAAACTAGAAACGATAGGTTAGGTTAACTTTGCTCCGATTTAAGCATTTAAACCCCGACAAAAATGACAGTATTAAGTAAAAAAGCAAATAATACGTCTGAATTCAGAAGAATCGAAGAAAAGATATTGGCTTGGCAGTTATTTTCACACGAGCCAATAAAAGTTGTTGGAAGAAACTGCACAGCAGTAGTTTATATTTTTTTACTTCGTACGCACACATGATTAAATTTAATACAATTCGTTTCAATTTAGTTGTATCTAATAAAATCGTACCGCGGCGCAGTACCACCAATGGCACACAAGTGTCCATCCATCACGAAAGCTAGGAAAACTCCTAAGCTTTGGCTCATTCTAGGCTTCTTCACTGTGCACTCGGTGCCAGTTTCGAATACAGGTTATGAGGACATATTGAATATAGCAGATACACATTTATTTCATCAATTAACTAAAAAATTCTTTTAAAGTTTTAAAAATACTTTTGATGGATTTTTCTCAAAACAGTTGGTCTTGAACTCGCCATATTTAATTTAGATATCACATTGAGCTAACGCCAACCCAACTCATCAAATGTTAATAATCTATTTTTAAAAGTCGATTTTACATACATCTAGGGAATCTTGGGACTAAGCGCTAGGGACGTAAATTTCAGCCATCTGGCAACACTTATCGCAAGAGAAATTTTGCCAGAAGGTTCTAAAATACCAAGTGACACAGAGCGTATTGGCGTTTTGTTGTTGGGTTTATATGGGCGGCGAAGTACAAGACGGGGGAATTATGTAGATTTATGTACAATTGATTATTAACATACGATGATTGAAAAAATCGCCAAAATATTTAAAAATTCCCTAAATAATCAGTAAAATTCCATTTTCCCATTTCTACAAAAATATCCCTAGAACTAGGGAAAAAATCCGTAATCTGGCAACACTGGCTGTAGCTCACACCGCACATGCACGCAGCTTTGAAGTTACCGACTCGCGACGGATTCGGACGCACCACTACGGACGAGCCCGCACAGCTCCGGACGGCACCCTTCCCACGGTGCGTTGTGCGTGGTTGTCCGTGGATTTACGCACCGTGGGAACCTAGCTTTAGATTTTAGGAATCACCTTTGGAGCAAAATGATGACAGTTTACTTGACATTGTTTGATTATCCCGCCTCGGCTGTTAGTGTTTCACGTAAAAATGTTAAGTTAATTTTCAAATGACATAAAAAGATAAGAATCCAAATCAAATGACAAATGCCAAAAAAATATCAGATCAAGTGATTCTGTTTTCTGCACCATGCGAATCTAAAGTGTATTCCTTTTTAGTTTTTAAGAAACCCAAGGCCAATATTTGCAGGACGAGTCAATTAATAGTGTCTGTCTAGTGATTCAAATACAGAGAAACGCATATCAGATATTCTTTATGAAATAACAAACACAAAAGTATTTGTTGATGATTTGTTGTTCAGTTTAATTAAGTTTGACAGCAAGTAGGAAAACCTCCAAATATTATTTTAAAATTATTAAAATATTAATACAATAAATGCTGCAATTGTTTTCATGTAGTAGAATCTTTTAAAACGGTGTCGTTTGACAAATATCTGGGAACTGAATAAACATTTAATAAATATCTCAACCGGGTTGTAGGCTTTCTTGATACTAAGATCTTATTTAAACAATTTCTAAGCCAACTGCCACATGTTTTCTTCAAACAAAATGGTTTGTCGTAGTATTATTTTACGTAATAAAATAATAAAAAAAGTGGCCGAACACCGAGACAAGACAATAAATGGTTTCTCCCATCTTAAATCCAAACACATCATTCTATTTCGCGTAAAAAATAGTTACAATTATATTTGTACCAGAACTTATTAGTGACTAGCTTGTGTTAAAATTTAACACAGAAACATCAGTTTTTTGTTAATATTTTCAAAACTAAGAAACATAGATTTAATTTTAGTTTTGATAAAATTGTTCAGTGTTACAATTCCGTTATAGAGTTGTTTCAACATAACAAGTGCGTCTCACGGGGTGTCCGGTCAATGTATTCTAAAGCAGAGGTAGTGGTGGCGCACCCTCTTCTTATTTTGAAACATCTATAAATTTGTTCAAAAAGTACGTTCTACGAAGACAACCCTACCACAACGAGGATGGGTGGCAACCCTACTAGGCACTGAAACAACAATGCCACTCTTAAAAACTTTTAAAGTATTGCAGGTATAGTTTTTTCGAGGATGTTGGATGAAGGAATGGCATAGTAATCAAATAACCCATGGTGTAACAATGTAATATGTGCTTGTGTTTGGCCCAAAAATACATATGCAGCAAGATACTATTTATTTTTCATTCCGATTCAGAAATCCAGAATTTATCCAGGCGTTTATCACTCATCTTGGATGTGCTATGTGTATAGGACGAACAGAAGATTCAGTGTGTGGATACATCACCTTTCTATCTAATACATCTCTGTGATAAGAAAAAACAAGAAACAATAGTTTTATATCGATGGAGTAATATTTATGTGGTGTTTGTCCAGTTTATTATATCTTCAAAGTTTCTTCAATTTACCTAGAGAAACTGCTACCTGTCTGTGAACTCAATGATTGTTGTATTGACGCCTTCTCAAGGTTTTCGTGTTTTATTAAGAAAAATAAGACGTCTTGTCTTTCAGTATAGTCCCGGTTAAGAAATATTGTGTATATGCTGAAAAATAACAATATTAAAATGATGCCTAGAAAACCACAACCGTTAGTAATCAAACCTTTACAAAATCTCGCAAATTCTTCAATTAATATGTACATAGTTTGAAGATCCGGATATCATAACCTAACCATGGGATAATCAGTAGCGCCGTTGCTTCAGTAGTTACAGGATATTAAAAATCTCCATACTCTGTGATCATTTTTTTCAATCCAAACTAATTTGTGGTTTATAAAAAAAATCGAATAGAAATAGACCACTCTTCTTTTGCAGGTGCAGCTATTCTGTGCTACGAATCCCATACAAATTGCTAAATTTGAAGAATCCTGGTAAGTAAAGTAGGTAAACAGGTAGGTACTCCTTTTCCTTTATTGGAATCGCATGACGATAGGACGCGCCTCTGGGATGCCAGGGCGTTTAAATTATTGTTCTCCGGTACACAAGATAGTGTAACAGTTAGTCGTGCTCTGGACTGTTATGCAAGGAATAAAGGATGCACTCCGATGCACCACTCTCGATCGTAATGGTAACGACAAGAGCAAAAATGAATGCTATGTGTCAGCAGGTTCATGAGAACATTCCTATCGGGTGGGTTCAGATCTGTCTGACCTTTAATTTATTCCAGTGGGGCAACAACAAAACCATGTTCTATCAAAATTTATCTACTCGACACACAAATAATTAATTGACTCACGGGGCAATAAGGTATGGCGTAAGTAGGATTAATTAGGTGTAAATACGACTTGTTGAGTGTAATTAGACATGGGAAGGCATTAATGTAGTGTAACAGGTTGAACAACTGTTTTCAATGGGATAATAACGCGTAAACATATTTTTGTTTTATATTATTTTTGTTTGCAACCGAGGTCCAGCATTCTATTTGGAGCTACCAACATGAAAATGAAAATCAATAAGTTATGATATAACCCAAAATTTGAAAGAAAAAGTTGTTGACACTTACAGTGGTGAGTTGTTACAGTGGTGAGTTGTGTTATGTTTGTAGGGGGCTGTGGAGTATTTTTTGACAGAAGAAAATAATGATTGTAAGAAATATCGTTCAACATTGTTTAAGTTCAGTGTTAGTAAATTTCTTTTATCAAGAAAGTCGGCATGAAAACCAATTTAACAGATCTCAATGTATTCTCGCAAAAAGCCAAACAGCCTGAATTTTTGCCAAATAACGTATTTCGTTGGGTATAAATAACAAATTGTAAAAAAACTTAGAGTAAAAAGTGCAATTTTTAAATTTTTTCTTGTATATCTTTCTCACCCCCGACCCAGGAGGCGCAAAACTAAAATGAAAATATAAGAACAGTAGGTACGAACTCCAAACAAAAACACTTTGGTCAAAATAAACATTGTTCAAACAAGAATTTATTTGTGTTATTTGAGAAAAATATTCTATCCAGTGTAGGTATGATAGGGTGCGAACATAACATATGTACATTTATATTTATATTCAATTTATATTCGCAACGTGGTTTTCCAATGGTAACAGCTCGATGGTATGAGTACATTCCATATACTGTCCTGAGCAATGATCATATCACCATATTATGGAACATGCCTATCGCCACTGACAGAATGCTTGATGCCAACAAGCCAGATATCGTGGCGAACGATTTCTAGAAGAAGGTGTGTACCTATATAAAAATTTCGGTACCGACTGATGCAATCGTTGTAAGGAAAAGCTTGAAAATCAACCTTAGTAGAAATCTCCCAATTGATATCCAGCATACTTCGTACATTGTAAAAGGACATTTCGCTTTTTTCTGTAGACTTTTAAAAACTAAACTCAACTCATAGTTTGTACGTTCTGGCAGTGGTTTTCAAAGAACAATTTACAATTATTGCCTTCAGCTTCAGGTTCTACGGGTAAAAGCATATTATGGCATATTAGGTATTTTGATAAATTAAGTAATTGGAAATCTGTGAAATCTCTGGTGTGGTATCTACATCCAAAAACTTATTGAAGTTTTTTTGAATATGTTCAAAATATTGGTACTGATTTTTTTAGTTATTTTTCCTAGTTTTGACCGGCAGAAACCTTTAAATGCTTTTCAGTGTATCCTCATATAATATTTTAAAAAGTTGTCGCTTGAAAACATGATTTTGAAAAACTAAGAACTTTACTTTCACACCTACCTGCGTTCCCGCGAATTCTTTTTCGGTTTGCACCCACTGGAAATGTCTGCGTACGCCCATGAATGTGCGTTCATTGGAAGCGGTTACTCTAAATTATAGTAAACATTTAAAGGAGTTGCAGTGCAAAATTTTGCAATGGGTAATTGACATGCGGTTTTTGGAAGAGCAGATATTTTGAGGAGGGTTTATTATAAATACTAGTACTACATAAATACTGCTACTATTAACATAAATATCTTTTAGCTAGCTTGCTCTTCTTTTATTATACAGGATGAGTCATTAGAGCCGCAGTGGTCGATATTGCATTTCTCTTAAGAAATGGAAAAAGTATGTTATACAAAAGTTGATTTGCCAATCATTTTCTACGTAAAGTAATTTGATTTTCATTTATACAGGTTGAAGATTAAGCGTGAAAATGGAAAATTATATTTTTTTAAATTGATGTCCTGTATATTAACCATATTATGAACAATAAGGAAGTTATCCGTATTAGTTCGTAGCCATTTAAAGATAATACTTTCTGAGATATTTAATTGTTTGTCAAAAAATTGGCCTTTTTAAAAACTACGTAAAAACGACTTTTGAAGATTTTGTCCTAAAAATTTTGTCAAAAAAAAACTAAAGTAGATGTCATTAAAATTAGATGCGCAATACAGGGCGATCGTAGCATGTAGCAATTTTTAACATTTCCAAATGGCTGTTTCTTGAGTTTTTAAATGGAATATCCTACATATTATTTGCTAATTGCTAAGTTCTTATTAATTTATATTCAGTACGACCTATACCTATATTTACTAGTTTTTGTGAAACAGTAGAACGTCAAAAATCCGAACGTCAAACATCCGAAACGTCAAAAATCCGAACGCGTTTTAAAAGAGTTTAATTACATAATTATGTAATAGTTTGTTTAATATATGTAAATTTAATCGATTAAAGTGCATTTTTTAGGCATTTTTAGACATTTCCTAAGCCTAAGTGTCATTTTCTAGGGTATTTTCGAAAATCCGAACAATTTGATAATCTGAACGACCTTCGTTCCCAATTAGTTCGGATTATCGACGCTCTACTGTATTTAAAATTTAATGAGTAGGTAGTACACTAATGTGAATGTATGGTAGGGGTGCGTTTTTTTCCGCGCAGCTTCTAGGCCACAATTGGCCCTTTGAGCTTTCCCCTTCACTACTATACAAATCATAGAGACAACCAGAGATGTTCAACTGGTTGCCGGGCCCCACGGTTTTTCGTGTCTTCCGAAAGACGGTAGTACACTATTACAGTACCTTAATATTGCTCTGTATACAGTGTATTGGTAGTTCGATATATTTCAAAAATTACAGCCACAACCTGGATTCGAATCCAGGTTGTGGCTGTAATTTTTGATTTATTTGAAATTTGCATCCCGCCTGGCTATCACCATTTACTATATATTCATTAATCATTACGGTATGTCCAGAAAGGTACGGTATGTCCGTACGAATACATATATCTAGCAAATTTCTATAATAAAATAGACACCGTGTATATTAAGATAATATTTGAACTAAAGGTTGTTTAAACCCAAAAAGCTTTTATTTGAAAGAGTTTTTGATTTTTTTTGCCGTTGGAGAATTATTAAGGTGTTCCGGTAATTTTGACTAATATAAAAAATAATTAAAAACTATAGTATTTTATAAAAAATGATTCATATAAAAAATTCTTTGAATTAATCTTAGAATCACAAAATTTGTATTGTAAAGTGTATTGTATATATTGTTATAAAGTCTATTATGAAAAAATAGGCAAAAATAAAACTATGGTTTTGTGCGGCGCCGTTGATGACCTCAGTAATAATAGTAATAATAAATAACACACAGATATATCTTTCTCGTTGGCTAATACTAAAGTAATTAATAACTATCATTACGTTATTCTAAATTATATTACAACAAATATCTATATACAATTAGTTTATTTGATACTTGATTGTTTTTATTATATTATTATTTATGTCAAATAAACCTGTCTATATTTGCAAGTTATCACAATTAGAAGACTTCTTCTCTGCATGTGTGGTAACTCAAACACATGTTTAGCAACTATAATATCATACAATTAAACCAAATCTCGCTCCAAGAAGCAGCCACCGACAAGCAACAGCCGGAGGAAATTGCATAATCAAAATCATCTTGTTGGTATGTAGGACATGCAGCAACCGCATACACATTGCCTATTATGAACGAGCACAAAACAATTTATGTGTATACTAAATAGTTAATTAACCAGAATAGCATTGCTCTATGACATTTTCATCAATTTAATAAAATCACGTCTAATTGAACGACAAACTGTATCTCTTGTTAAAGAAGAAGTAATATTGTTCATTGCAATATGAATGTAAACTGAACCCGTCTTGATATGCAACCAAATATACACTAAACATGTTATTTGTGGAAGAACTAAATCTATCGATGTAAAACTAAAAAGGATCATGTTGAGGGCAATTTTCCAAACATTTCGTAAATCTCAATAGTAAAAATTGTCAGAAGAAGTTACTAATGTTCAGAATTTTCAACAAAATGCACAAAATGTGTTTATGTGCATGTGTTACAGATAATCATTTGTTGTTGACATAATTATGTGATAATTATGTATGGTAGCATAACAGGAAATTCTATTCTAAAAATAACTAGACAACTTTCTAGAAGTAGATCTTCATGTCTCAAAAACTAATAGGCGCCACATTTTCTTGTTAATTTCAATCATTTATAAAAAAATATTTTCAATGTAAACAAATTCCAGCATAAATATATATTCATTTTTATGAATATGAATAATGAAGTTAGCATTTTAGCATCTTATTTTGCCTCATATGGCATACCTCGAAAAGTACGTAATACTATACAAAATAATCACAATTATATCTAACGAATCCATAATGAATATTTTGTTTAATCTAAGAAGTCAACAAAACCCCCTATAATTATTTGCGCATTTTTATTATAAAATCATCGTTATTTCGAACACAAACAAACATTCTAGAATATTTACAAATAGGCAAAACAAAATCACTGGCTCATTGGAAGTTAAATAATAAATCATCATTAAACGTTCAAATTTCTAATTTAAAAGTTGTAACGGTTCTTCTGGAACTGGTTGCTTTGGTACTGTGGTTGTTGGAACCTCGTTGGTTGTTGAGGAGCGATCTTTTGGGTTTGAGCGATGAGTTGCAGGGATCTCTGAATGGCTTCTGGGATTGGTGGTGGAGTTGGTAAGTGCGCACCCTCGGCCCTGAAACCGTTCTCGTCGGCGATCCAGGTTACGGTGATTGGGGTGCCATCTGGTGCCGTGTAGGAATAGGAACCTTGGGCAACTTCAGCTTCAGCATCTTTAACACCTGCGTTCTTCAGGTAGCCTTTTGCTTGCTGAGATTGGCCATCTCCGGTTTGGTAGCTGAAAAGTATGTTTTCTATATTCGAGTGTAAAAGTGATATAACAAGCGACAAGGCTGTAGAACCCAAATGTCTATACATACTGCAAGAAAAAATCCAACAGATGCCTTTCAAAATTTGCTTAGATAATTAGGTATATCGCCTTTTAAGTCGTTTGTGATTCTTTTCAAATGCAGGAGGTATAAAAACAAACCATAACGTGGTTGTTAATAATCCGGTTGATGTGAACCAAAAAGTAAACTCAAACTGATGTTATTTATACATTTACAATTAATATTCTTACCATTGTTCTGGTTCATTTTAATGCGTTTTGCAAAACCAAATGAACATCTATACAGTGAGCGCGTAAAGTATTGAAACATGAGAACATCTCTGAGACTGATTGTTATTTAAAAAAATCCTCGAACACGTCGATTTGAAATAATTAAAATACACATTTCTGTGAAAAGTTAAATTTCCTACCATCAATTGTTATGACGTCATTGGCAGCTGTTTTTAAACAGAAACCCCATTTTTTCATTTAATTGTCTAAATGGCATCGGAAATATTTTATGGCCTTACCTTACACAAGAAAATTTTCAAAAAAGGACTATTGAAGATATTGATAATTTTAGGGAAGATAGGTTTTGTGAATTGAATATGAAATATGAAGTTGCGTGTTGGGTAGAATTAATTGTCCTGAAAACAAATCTGGGCTCCAAAATTTTCTATCGCGCAAGATTTTCGGAAAAAGTAGGGTTTAAGTGTCAATAAGCGCTATTTTGGTAATTTTAACAAATTTATACCAGCTGAACCCATTGTCCTAGAAACCTCAGAAAGGTCTCCTAATAAACCTTAATCTTTGCACTTTTACCTGAAATCCCAAAAGTTTGTCCCCACATGTTTTAAAGCGCTGTAAATGCTGATTATTTAAGCGCAGTGCGTACGGCACCATGAAGGAAACGTCAAAAAATGCAGTAACCTGATGTGATATGTAACTTTTAATATCATATTCGCATTTAGCGCAAAGAAATGAATTCGCTTTCGATAAACAAACAAAAGTTATCAATTTACCCTAATTTTCAACTATCTTTCTCTTGGAAATTTTCTTATGTAAGGGGATAAATTTAGCGAATTACCTTTAATACAATCAACAGATCTATCAATATCAATACAAAAAAATGGGGTTGCTATTTAAAAAAGTATCGATGACGCCATACGTCGAAAACAATTGAAGGTCGGAAATTAAGTTTGATGCAAATATGTGTATTTAGATAACTAAAAATCGACGTGTCCGAGGATTTTTTTAATAACAAATCGCTTCAGAGATTTGGTCATGTTTCTATACTTTACGCGCTCACTGTATTTGACACATGGCACTAACGAAATAGATCAAATAGCTCTTACCGCTGTGCGCAATTAGAACATATTTTGCAGGTCTGACATCCGAACTCAACTTTGATACCCAACCCTAGAAATTTTAAGTGTCTTATTTTGTTTGAACGTCTGTGCACTCCACTTACACTACATTTGTCAGTACGTGCAAAAAAAACAGTGTCGTTAAAGTGATACCATTATGCACTTTCTCGGGTATTAGGCTCAAGCGCTTTGTACAAAAGTTGATAAAATGCCTTATCTTGATTCATACCTATATAACGTAACAGTTTAAAGGTTTTAGTAGAAAAAGAAAACGTTATGGTGTTGATATAATTTTTTTCCTCAAAACTACCCCCTCAGGTTTAGTACACATGTCATAGATCACCATACATTATAAATTTTCTATTTTTCGATAGTAGTACGATTTAAGCTGTTTGGGTATTTGAGATAGAACCAGAAACAAATTGGGTATTACAAATTGGATAAAAGAACTATACTTATTTTTGGTTGGCGTATAGAGCTTATGTCACATCAAATGTCGTCTGGTTTTCATAATTTGTGTAAGTTAACGTTTTCCAAACATTTCCTATGACATTGCGGATACTAAAACTTGTATTGGCCGGGTGCGCGACCCAAGCGACTCTAGGCGGTAATATGTCCACGAGGCGTAAATGATGCAGATTGCTAATAAATATTACAGTTATCTGTA
Organism: Aphodius sticticus; assembly: GCA_963966075.1. Classification (NCBI taxonomy): domain Eukaryota; kingdom Metazoa; phylum Arthropoda; class Insecta; order Coleoptera; family Scarabaeidae; genus Aphodius; species Aphodius sticticus. Next base: position 21,972,919 of record OZ014508.1, read on the forward strand.
CTGTATAAAGTGGTCCGATCAAATTTATATTATTTATTACACTATTGCATTTGTTAATATTTCTTTCTCTATTATTACAGTTGATAACGCAACACTTATTGTGTCCCATTATGATTATTTATACAAACGATATGTTATTAGTTCTGACAGATTGGTACACAACATAATCTCCGCTACGGGCGCTTAGATCGTTTTACAAGTCCCCTCCAGGGTGTATGCACAGGGCGAATAGTTACCAGGTTTAGTTACCAATTTATATGGTAAATTATGAAAAATAACAAATGCTGGTGATACCTTGATCTTAAGAGGCACCTTGAGATCATTTTTAGACGAAGTTAAAAAAAATACATGTATGAACTAATAAAAAATATTTATCAAAACATCGTTTTTGGTGCCAGAAATATCTCAGACACCTTTTATCAAAACCAAAAAAATCTAAATAACCATTTAAATTAGTATAATAAACTACTATTTACAATTTATGATAAAAAAAAAACAAATTCTTCGCAAAAAAGCTGCAGAACGAAAAATCTGTTTTTTTCCTAAAACCATTAGTTTTTATATTTTTATTAAGCAACGAACCGACAAAAAATTCTATGGAAATAGTAGATAATAGTATATATAATAACAGTAATAAATCAGCATGATCGATTCTGAAGTCTATATGAGATACACACCTAAATTTCCAGCTCATTAAGTATATTTCTTTAAATTTCAACTAAAAACATAAAATGGGGGAGATACAAGCAACCTACTGAGACCAGTTTCTTTTTTCTAAACATCACTGGCCACCAAAATTACACGCTCATATTTTTGGCAGTTTCAGGAATATTTAAATAAAATTTACAGGAAACATAGGATAATTTTTAAACATAGGACTATCGAAAAGAATTATAATTGAACAATAGATTAATTATTTTTTTAGTGTTTGATTAACAGGATTGTCGTGTAAACAAAAAGAAATACAGATAAGTAGATGGTAAATCATGCAAGTGTTCTGAAATTACTTTGGAAACATCATCAACTAATTTAGGATTCTTTCAGTTACAAAAAAAAATATGCAATTGTATTCAAAATATTTTTAGTAATTTTTAACGACCACCAATGTCGTTTGAAAATACAAACCTTACTTCGGCTCTATTATACAGTCACATAAATGCGAAAGTTGTTTCTATCTCTGAATCGACATACGTGGTTTTTAAGATTACAGACGATGTACAGAATTGTATCAAACGAGGCAAATATATATCATGTATCCATTTTGAAATGTATAATATTGTGATACTTTATTGATACACCAATTTGGTGTATCAACAGCTTGACTCTTTCCTTTACTAAACGTCATCACCAAAAATTTCATAAATTAAACAAGAAAATGTCCCAGTTGCTTATTACAGTGAACATAGTTAATAGTTACCACGGAACACAGTTTGGAAAATGCTATAAATTATTGGAATACAAAAAAGCTCTCTTATGGAGAACTGTAGATTGGTAGACCCTTGTATTTTAAGGACTTTATAACTTGTTTTTCACCATGGTAGGCATACCCTATTTAAATATTTTACCCTTATTTATATCACCTTAATGTACTATGCGCGCCAAAAAAAAGTCGTACACCGTGTAGCTTTGTAAATGGTACTTTTATAACCTATACGCTGTCATTCTGACATTAATCATAGGCATGAAACATGCACCAACTGTCAAGTTGACAAGCCAGAATTACATGATGTCAAAATTAGCTGTACGACTTTTCTTTTGGCGCGGATAGTACCTACTGTGATTTGCATACAAACTTCTTTCTTGTTTTTTTCCTATACTAAAAATTTTATTTAATACCTGTAAGTGTAAGAACCATCAGGACTGAGTTCGTTGCTTTGTGAAACAATTGGCACAGTATTCCTGGAAGACTGTGACTGTTGGTACTGCTGCTGAGGTTGGTAGTAGTTTTGTGGAGCAGCCATGGCAGCAACCACCATACACGAAAAGACGATCTACATAAACCAAAACAAAAACGTTACACCACAGAATAATTAAAATAAACTCTTCTGAAACCTACCAGTTTCATATTGTCCTATTTGCAAATCTCTCACACTATCTTGAGGGAACCGAAAATTTGAGTGTGCTGATCTTGAATTTAGCACCGGTTTATATATGGGAACCCCACCATCCAAACTGAATACTAGCCACAAGGGTCACACCCACCCTGAATTTACATCCCGATTGCTGCACACGGATAGATCTCTATGTGATGATGAGACGTGCAGCCACATCCCATCTACCGCATTGTGTTTAAAAAATGAATCGCGAGGTCACGGATTCGATTCCGCAACGTAATAGGAGCGTTCGCACTCCAAGAGTTAAAGATTCTTCTAATTTACGCAGATGACCTATGTAAAATTTGGAGTAGGTGTAGCAAATAAAAATCAGATTGATGATGATTATGTAATTGAGGATTATTAACAAAAAAGCGACAATAAATTACGACTCATGGATACTCATAATATATTATGTGGTTTTGGAAAGGTGTGGACATGTTGGATTAACCATTAACTTTGAAGTTCAAGATCATCATTTTTATTTTCATGGTAATTTATTATTGACACTTACACGTTATAATTTAGTTTTTTATTGGCACAGATTACCACGTCGTTTTGTTAGATGTTTTTTTTTATGAAGCCTCATCATATAGCTAACTGTGCCACTATAAAAAGCTAGCATTGTTTATTATCAAGAATAGGCAAGTATAGATACTAGGACAAACCACTGAGAATAGCTGAAATATAACTTTTTAAGAAGTTTTAGTCATTATACGACGGATAATCTTACGTGTTCGTATAACCAGCCGAATAGTCTTTCCCAGAATAAAAAATCATGTGCCGCCTCCCAGTGGCTAAAATATCTGTGCTACCATAGTAATAAACTAATAACTGCTTATTATGGGATGTATACCTATATTTATTTATACCGTGGTATAAAGTGTTAAGATCGGCCCATGAATGCTAACAGCAAATAGCAGAAAACTCCAATAAGAATACCCGAGAACAGTTTTTCTTCCACTATATTCGATGCATTGCATAGAACCCCTGTCGTTTTCTTAGATTGATATGTGTTTGCGTTACACCAAATAAATATGTTTGAGTTTGTCATAGAGAGAAATAAATACCATTTCATTTAGCCCATTCCAATCTATTACGTATATAATATATAGACACTTATTTTGCATTTAAAAACCAATCTTAAAATTCACTTATGATTTGAAGGATCGGCTTTTAAAATTTTTTTCGTTGTGAAGGGGCACTTGGGAAAAAGCTATTAAAATTTAATTTTTTTTTATTTTCAGTTTTATTTAATGCCAAATATCTTTTATTAATCTGAAACTGTCACAATTCACACAGTTCTGTCACAGAATTCACCTTTCAAGGCTTAAAAATAACGAGAACATTCTTGTGTGCTGCAGTATGATTGGTATTACAACTCCTTAAAAATGAGAGAAAAATCAGATAACGCTACAAAATATTTGTTCAGATATTCTTAGAAATCGCAAAAAAGGGCATACCATGATTCATACTATAAATTATTGGAAAGTCTACGATTTAAAATAATATTTTAAATCATTAGTAAGTATATTTTATCGGCCACTTTTGTCTTGCTTTTTTATACATATTTGCTTAAAGTATTTCAATCTTGCAGTGTCCTTGATACACACATATGTGACTTAAAAATACAGTAACACAAAAATACACAAACATTTCAAATTATATAGTTTTTACGTATAGTACGTATAGTTTTTTTTTACCCAAACATGTGTATTTGACGCGGTCTATTCCATACAGTTGTGCGAAATCAAGAACTGAGAAATTTCTTCACAAAGTTTTGGGACATGTTGTGGGAGCCACCACTGCGACTGGTGGTTACAGTTCTTAATTCTGAAGGTATTTGTTTTCTTAAAACATTCTTGATAGAAACCCATACTTTGTCTTAACTCTACTCAACTCTGAGATCAGGAGAGTTTTTGTGTTGTGAAACCGTTTTCATCTTCATGCTCTCCATGTGTTGATCAAAAACAAACATTGTGCATCTAAATCATAATTATTTTAAGCTGAATAAAGTAAAAAATATTATAGTAAAATGTAAATAGTTTAAATAATTATACTGTTTTAATTATACTTCAGAAAGGAATTTTCTTGTAAGTTCTAGTAGTTTTTATTTCTTAGTAAGCGTTGATTAACGTGGTTTTCCTCATGTTCAAAGGCCATGACAATGTCCTTTGACAGTGCAAAGACAGTGAAATACACAAGAATATTTTTATATATTTTTGAACCTTATAATAAGATAAATTAATTGCGGCTGTTTCAGATTTTGAAGTCTGCTCCCACCAGATACATGTAGCAATAAATATCGTGAAACTGAAAACTTTTCAAATTTCAGTAGCTTGGTACCAAAAAGGGGAAGGAGTAAAAGGGCTAATTTTTTTTATTACAAGCCCTTTGCGGAGAAGGTAGAGAAAAAGAATATTGAATGAACAGATTAAGTACCTCGTCATATCGGAAAAAATCTTCAAAACGGAATGCGCTAAATGGAATGGTTTTTATTTCAACTCTCTTTGACAAACCCTAACAAAATTATTTAGTTTACTTAATGCAAATACATAGCAATGTAAAAATGGCGGATTTGCTAAAACAATAGTGGCCGCCATAGCAATTAAATTTTTTAACATAGTCATTAAAAAAAAGAGTCAACCGACCAACGTATCTTTTTTCTGGACCATTTTATATGGATTGACCATAAGTTTTATTGAATTATAATTTGCAAATCTACCTGACACAAAAATGCAAATAAAACGCCACATATTGCCTCAATTTCTAATTGTACAACTTTGTACGTTTTACTAGTCTACCTTCTTAATTTGTGAACTCAACAAAAACCCCTGTGAACGTTTGCGCATTTTTATTATAAAAATATCGTCATTTCGAACACAAAAACATACTAGAATATGTACAAACAGACAAAAAAAAATCACTGGCTCATTGGAAATTAAATATTAAATCATCATCAACGTCCTAATTTCATATTTAGAAGTTGTAGCGATTCCTCTGGAACTGGTTGTTTTGGTACTGTGGTTGTTGGAACCTCGTTGGTTGTTGAGGAGCGATCTTTTGGGTTTGAGCGATGAGTTGCAGAGATCTCTGGATAGCTTCTGGGATTGGTGGTGGAGTTGGCAAATGGGCACCTTCGGCCCTGAAACCGTTCTCGTCGGCGATCCAGGTTACAGTGATTGGGGTGCCATCTGGTGCCGTATAGGAATAGGAACCTTGGGCAACTTCAGCTTCAGCATCTTTAGCGCCTGCGTTCTTCAGGTAGCCTTGTGCTTGCTGAGATTGGCCGTCACCGGTTTGGTAGCTGAAAAGTATTGATGTTCAATTTAAGATCGATATTTTTGTATACATATCTGCATACTGTAAGGAATAATCTAACAGATAAAACTAACCATGAATTAATTGTATTTGTAGGAAAAACAGTATTATCTAAGTATTTTTGTACTACAAAGCTTTCTTGTACAAAAATGTTGTTGACCAATAAGAAGACACTAAGTATAACTAGTGTAACTTATATAAATATATTTAAATATTGAGTAATATTCAGGTTTACTATAATTTAATAAATTTTTGAATTGCACTAGCAAAAGAAAATGTCTACAACAACGCATCCGAATCTATTATGTAGTACGATGTATCTGACACATTAGCACATTAAAAATTCTAAAAACAAAGACATAACAACGACTGTAAAACAAATGCGTAAAATTATAAAACACCTATTAACTGCGGTGTGCTTGCAATGCAGGGCGTTCTAAAAACAAAGACAAGAACATGTAATGTACAGTGAGCGCGCAAAGTATGCAAACATTACACAATCGCTGAAACAGTTATTATTTAAAAAAATCCTCAGACACGTCGATTTTGAATTATCAAAGAGTTTTCTACTTTTAAATGTATTTGATCATGACGTCATCGACATCTTTTTTAACTGGCTACTCCATATTTTTGTTACTGATCCTTTTATCGCCTTACATAAGAAAATTTTCGAGAAACTTTAACTTTAACTTTTGTTTGTGAATGGAAAACGAATAGACGTTTTTGATTAATTTTGTTGTGCTGAACATGAATCCGGGTCTGAAAGTTAAACATCTCGTTAGGTTATTCAGTTTTTTGTTGTTGTTCATGGACGCGATGAAAAGCATTTGTGAACAAACTTTCATAATTTCAAGTACGAGTTCAAAGTTTTTAGGGTTTACTATAGGACCCTTTGTAGGTTTCTAGGATATTGGGTCCAGCAGCTATAAATTTGCAAAAATTGCTAAAAACAGGTTTTTTTACATTTAGATCTCAGCTTTTTCGAAAATCGTACGTGATGGAAAATTTTTGAGCCAGAATTCGGCTTAGGGGCAAATAATTGTATCAAAAATGCATTTTTATATAATCCAGCTGTACATTTACAATGTTCCACAGAGCTATCAATATTTTACAATATTCAATTGTGTTTTTGTCGACATTTTTCGTATGTAAGGCCTATCCGAATCATTAAGAAATGTATGAAGTTGCCATTTAAGAAAAAGTGTGATGACGTAATAAAACAGTAACAATTGTAGGTCGGAAATTGAATTTTACATAAAAAAGAATATTTATTGAAAGTTAAAAGTCAACGTAGGTATTCTAGGATTTTTTGGAATAACAAACTCTCTCAGAGATTTTTTCATGTTGCCATACTTTATGCTGTCACTACAGTGTTAACATCAGTATAATCATTATTAAAAACAAAAATGAATTTTTCTTTGACATACCAAACGAGAGTTTCTGTTATAGTACAACGCTTGTTGCTGATTTTAATGAGGAATATACAGGATGCCACCCTTTTTCCCCGCAATACCTGTTTTTCAGATAGAAAATGTTATACTAAATGTTATACAATAACAAATCCGAATTTTAAACGTCTGTAACTTTTTAGGGAATTGAAAAACAAATGAGTACATATAAAACATTTTATTCTGAAAGACATTTGCTATCTAAAAAATTTTTCGAGAAAAAAAAGTGGGACACTGTATTTTCCAAAAGTTACAGCTGTGGTTTTAACAATTCAAGTATTATAGACATTCCTTAGGAAAACTATTTTCCCCTTATGATCTTCATCTCTATCATGATAATCTAAAATTCAACACGTGTTTGTTTATTTTACTGGGCAATATTTATATTATCCGATCAAGGAAACCCAATTTGCACCCTTTTCGCCTGTTTGTTTTTTAAACTTGTTTATTATCCCCTGAGTACGTCATGAAAGAAGTATAACTCTTTCATATTTCAAATTTTATATACAGCATTGACCCAGAATGTTTTATTTTAGATCAAAACTCAATGCTTGAATTCAATTTGCAACCATTGCAGCTTATGCGATATAACTATACTAACTATTCTATTTTCATTGGAATACCTACGCTATTCAAAGGCAACAAGCATATTTATTGTACTTACTATTTACTTTTCTCTATTTTTCATTGTGAGTCAAAAACAAATCCAATCAAGCAAGAACATCACATAATCAACAGTTAGTTAATTTAAATATCAATCAATTGCTTAATTAAATTGAAAAGTTTTTTATATTTTAACACGAATTAAAATGTATTCCTATTTAATATAGTAACCCTTCTATATAAAAAATTACTTTAAAAAAGTAATATAAAGTAGCACAACACTATTGGTTTAAACATTTATCAAAAACGTAAATTAAGAAAATTTTAATAGTTTCTTTTTTAACATTGTTGCAAACATGTTATCTAAATTCATTATTTTTCAAATCTGAATGTAAAAATTCTTTCTTAATACCTGTAAGTGTAAGAACCATCAGGACTAATTTCGTTGCTTTGCGAAACAATTGGAACAGTATTCCTGGAATACTGTGGCTGTTGGTACTGCTGTTGAGGTTGGTAGTAGTTTTGTGGAGCAGCCATGGCAGCAATCACCATACACGAAAAGACGATCTACATAAACCAAAACAAAAACGTTACACCACAGAATAATTCAAATAAACTCTTCTAAAACCTACCAGTTTCATATTGTCCTATTTGCAAATCTCTCACACTATCTTGAGGGAACCGTAAAATTTGAGTGTGCTGATCTAGAATTTAGCGCCGGTTTATATATGGGGACCCCACCATCCAACCTGAATACTAGCCACAAGTGTCACACCCACCCCGAATCTACATCCCGGTTACTGCACACAGATGGATCTCTATGTGATGATGAGACGTGCAGCCACATCCCATCTACCACATTGTGTTTAGAAAATGATTCGCGAGGTCACGGTTTCGATTCCGCAACGTAATAGGAACGTTTGCAATCCTATAGTCTTCAAGTTTCTTCTATTTTACGCCGATGACCTGTTCAGAATTTGGAGTAGGTGTCGCAAAAAAATCGGATTTATGGTAGTTATGTAATTGAGGATTATTATCAGAAAATCGATAATAAATTACGCCTTCCAATAGTGGATGGTAATTTAATGAGGATTCGCCCAAAAAAATGATGTTATGTATACGGATATGTGGTTTTGGACAAAGGTGGAGACATGTTGGATTAAGCAGATTTGAAGTTCAGGGTCATCACTTTTGTTTTCTTTGTTACTGGTGCCTTCGCGGTTTTTTACACGTTCATTTTAATTGATGCCAATTATAACGGAGGTACCTACCGTTTTTTATCGTTTGCTGTTTTTTTAAAGAAAATCCACCCCATTGGTATATAAGCAACGGTGCCGCTGTGAAAATCTCGCTGTGTTGATCATAATAGTGTTACAAAAAAAAAAACGAAATATACTTTTCACGAGACATAGCGGAAGTTGTTGAGCTGGTAGAGCTGAACATAATGACAGCTGAAATTTTCCAAACACCTCCAGAATCTCGATTTTTTTCAAAAAAATCTTTTTTAGGTACTTGCACGTGTATAAAAATTCATAACTCCACCATTTTTTATTCGATTTCAAAAATAAAGAATGGAAGAGGAAGCATAGGCCATTATAAAGATGTACTGTTCGGTCAGATCCAATAACAAATCGAAAAGTTATGAACGTTCAAGTTCAGAAGTTTCCAATTATTTTCAGATTTTTTCAATTTTAACAACAATTTGATGACCTGTTTGAATCCGTAATATTTTTTTGCTATATTTTTATTGAAAGCCCATTTAAATTTGCGTCTAATACGCGTTTGTTTATTAGAATCATTTGAAATTTAACAAAATTATCAAATTTCATTGACCGGCTAGACACATCACACTACGGAGAAGAAATATACAGGCAGACTGTAATAAATCCGTAGTCTTTATACACAGTAATTAGACATTACTAGTACTTAGTTTACAATGTTATTCTAAAATTATGACACTGTGTTTTTTTATTTTCTTATATTTTTACTTTATCATACGCAGTATGTAAAGTATTGTAATCATGCCAAAAAAAATTTTTGAGATTTTAGCGGAAATATGTCTTTTTGGGTCCCCTGAACATTTTTGACCAAGGTTCAAAAAAATGTCTGTGTGTGTGTATGTGTGTGTGTATGTGTGTGTGTACCCGTTTTTTGTGGCGACGATTCCGGAGAAACTACTAAAGGTATCGGGACGAAACTTCATATTTAGAAGTTTCATAACCAAACTTAGAGCTGAAAAGCTTTCTGTTGAAGAGGGTCCAAAGGAACTGGAGGTTTAGTGTTAGCATTTTTGAAAGATTTTGCAAATAAGCCGCCATTTCTGGAATTTTGTCGAAATAGTTAAATAATAAATTAAAGATGGGGAAATTCTGAATAATTTATCACCATGACATTTTTTGGTACAATCAATAGTTTAGCTGCATGAGCAAATTCTATTTCTACGAGATCGGTCGTACTGCATGAAAACTAGTAGCCAGGATTTGTCAGATTTTTTTATTCTAATGACAGTAGGTCTTGGTCTTGGTGGTCTTGGAGGTCTTGGTGTCAACCGCTAATGTTTTGACAATAACATCTATCAATATAAGCGGCGTTCGCATATTGCATTACACTTTTTACACCCAATAACACGTAAGTGTCATTTGGACGGTGTACCCGGTGTCAACGGAGTACAATATCCGAACGCAGCTTTAATCGACATATCTGTCTAGTTCTAGTAGTTTTATTTTAATGCAGGCATGGCCGATCTCGATCAAATAGAGTCTCATGCAGCTAAACATTAATTTTATATATAGTATGATAAAGTCATGTGCCTGGCCACATCAGATTTTTTATTATATTTTCAAGTATACTTAATTGTTGTTAGACCTATGATCTCTCAACAAGAATTGAGGAAATAATAAATTAAACTGTCCTCATAACAAAGACTTTCTGGAAAACCTATCCCCGTAAGTATTGCAATTTTTGCAATAGCTACAGAAGGGAATATTTTATTTAATTTAATATATTTATTTACTTGCTATAAATATCAATTTACAAATATGTGTACCTTTACCTTATGACAAATTTTAAGCGCAGCGCGTCGGGTTGATAATTGACAAAATCACGTTGTTTTCTCTGGGAACTTATATTGTGTATCAGAAAAACTTTAGATTTTACAAACAAAAAAAGCTATCCACTTCATTATAATTAAACATTTCAATTTGTGTTTGATTTGTAATAATAATAATAATCCACGCCTTTACATTCCCCAAAACCTTTTGCCTTTGTATCACTGCGACAGTCACAGTGACAGAAAGTTCACGAATGCATCTAAGCTGAAAATTCCGATTATCTTCATCGCTGATACACCGGTAACTTACCGGCGTGTCTGCTGGACATGGGCTATAAAAAAAAAAACTTAAATCCGGTGTATTTATTTATTAATGGGAGCCCCTGTATTATGAAATAGTTGTTTAACGCGGGTCTCCATTTCACCGTACCCTGAGCACAGCCGTTAGAAATTTAAATGGTGCGTAACAACACAAACGAATCAACTTTTCAATTATTATCCTTATGGTTTCTGCACACATATTATTTTGCGTTACATAATCACATAATCAGACAACATTTTCTGGTTGTTAGAGTTATGAACTTCGTATCACAATTGAGAAAATATAATTAATAAAGAAAATACATAAATACCATAACCGTGTCCGGCACTAACTTGGACATACAGAACATATTATTCTTAATAGAAACTTCTGGATTGGCTTAAACCGAAAATGCAAATATTAGAATGTAATTATCTGCTTGCATGTACAAGATGATACCAAAACTATGAAAAAGTCTTAAGAGTAAAGGTACCTTTATTTTAAAAGCTATGCAAAAATATTATTTGAGTGTTAATATATCCATGACACCCGTTATATGGAACGTCGAAGGTGACTATAATTTCATATTTAATGCCTTCATAATATTTTCAAATACTTTTTCAAATAATATTTAGGCATAGCTTTGAAGATAAAGGACTAAGTATGCAAGCAAGTGCTAAGAAGATGCAAAATACTTACATTCTAATATTTGCACTTTAGGTTTAAGACAATCCAGACAATATTATGGAGAATGCAATATTCTGAGAAATTAATATTAAAAATGTTAATTGTTAATAAAAGCATCCGGTATATGGAATGGAGAAACTGATTATAATTTCGTATTTGATGAACTGTAGTAATTTTAAATAGATTTTACAACATAGTTTTTGAAATAAAGGTACTTTACTATTAAACGTTTGTCATAGTTTTGGTAACATCTTGTACATGCACGCAGACATTCTAATATTTGCATTTTAGGTTAATTCAAAACAACGGTTGTTTTATGTAAACGCAAGAATATATATATCGTTCATTGAAGAAAACCGTTGTTTTGACTGGTTGTTCTACTTTAAGATTGTACAATTATAATAATAAATACAATATCAAAAACAAGATTGTTTAAATGGATACCATACTTATTTGACTTATCATTTTGTTCCTTATTGTCGTTTTATCATGTTTTATCATTTTTATTGTCGTTTTATCATGTTTTATCAACTTTTTGTCGTGTTGTTATTATCAGAAGCAATAATATTATACATGGAATGCAATTAGCGCATCCACGAAGAATATTGTTATTTTCCAACAAGAGTCGAGTCCATACGTAGTCTCTTTTTCAACAATACTATAGCTGTTGGACATTTCTATGTCAGGTACATTGACTGTATAATAGCACAATCACTGATGCTGCATAGGCATGTATGCGGTTATATAATATATATTATATACCTAGGACAGAATTTCCCAACCGGTGCTCCGCGAAGCCGCCCTATACGCCTGACGTGAGCGGGAGAAGGACAGCGGAAGAAGGTTGGGAAACGCTGTTCTAGGAGATTCCTCTTACAACGAGAAATTAAAGCTACATCTATTGGAATACTTCACATTATTTACAAAACAACAACTTTCATAAACCAAATAATCGGTTTCTTAAATAAAATGTTTAGGTTGGTTTTTAATTAAAAAAATAGTCTTATTACAAGTATATGTTGTCTTAACACAAACAAATTATGTTTTTTTGTTTTGTTTGAACAAGAATGTCTTGAGAAAAGAAAAAATTGCTATAATTTCTTCTATTGTTGATTTTCTAACAAAAATGTTTAGGAAAATGAACTTGTAACTGTTGCATGAATGAACTGTTGCAAGTTATACCATTTTTCTTAATAATATATATATATAACTTCTATAACTTGCTATAGCAACTAAATTTGTTTTTTTAATAGAGCGGTATATTTCTCTTCCTCAAATTTAGCAAAGGATTTTTTTTTAATTCAATCATGCTTGATTGATGGTTTTGCCTTATATCAGAAAATTACAAGAAAAGCAGTAGTTGCTGCGCTCATATTATTTTGTGTCACATAATCAGACAATGTTCTTGTTGTTATACCTATTTATAAATTAAGTTGGTATCAGAATAAAGAAAATATAACAAAGAATAGATATACATACCTATATATTATATATATTTCGCTCGCATTTGGCTGATAGATATAAGTCAGTGGAAACCAATTCCGAAAAATCTGACACCAAATTAATAATTCAAGGAGTCTTACAGGGATCGACGTTGGGTCCTTTATTTTTTATTATATCCATTAATGACCTTGACATATCAGTTCCAGACTCTACTTTAATATTATTTGCGGATGATACTGCATCTATAAATGTTGCCAGGCACATTGATGACGTACTTTTACAAACTGAAAGAGTTAAAGAGAAATTGACCAAATGGTTCGATGCAAACATGTTACAATTAAATGAAAATAAGACCCAACATATGATTTTTACGACAAGGCCATTAAATCATTTTGACAACTGTAGTAATGCAAAACTTTTAAGCATTGTTTTTGATCCACAGCTGACTTTTTTTGATCATTGTGATTACACAGCTAACAAGTTATCATCTCTGGCCTATCTGTTCCGTAACATGGAAGGAAAGGTATCAAGATCTGTGCTAATGAGGATATATTACAGTCTGTTTCTGTCTGTTCTATCGTATGGAATTATTTTATGGGGACATGCTCCATCAGCGGATCGACTTTTTGCTGTCCAGCGGAGGGTTATAAGAATCCTGGCTGGTGTACACTATCGCGACAATACCACGCCTCTGTTCAAAACCTTGAATATTCTGACGCTTCCGGCACTCTACATATTCCATTGCCTGCTATATATTAAAAGAAATCCGTCACAGTATGCAACGGTTGACACTGTCCATGATTACAATACGCGAAACATTTTAAATTTGTACCAGCCCTTTTGTCGCCTACATAAAACAAAAAAAAACAGTATCAATTATTATGACAAAACTTTTTTTAACAATCTACCCCATTCGGCGCGTCTGTATCCTGTTGTTAAATTTAAAGTATTTATCCGCAAAAGTCTTATTTCTCTAGCGACATTTAATTGTAAAGAATATTTATTTAACTTCCAATCTAGAAATTAGTTAATTCCTTTCTGTTATGCTTTATTGTGTTGACTATTGTAAGCATATTGTAATGTATGTTTTCCACAATAAATATTATTACCAATAACATAAAAACATATTATAAAAACTTTTGAGAGATTTGAAAGAAAGCAACGTAACATGCATTACCTTTAATCCGAAATTGCATGTGCAGAAGTATTGTCTAGTTGTTAACCAATCTCCAATAGGTTGTATAAGTTATTAGGTTATTATAATAATTATTCTCGAATATTAGCTTTCTTATACATATTTTACGACATACAGACCATTTCAGAATTTAGAGTTGGAACAAATCTCGTAAAACTCAGATTGATCGTGGTTGTGTAATTGAGGACTATCTTGCAGCAAAGAGGTCATAAATTAGGTACGCCTCACAATAGTGAGTAACAATAGTAATTTCATGCGAATTCGCCTATGGCTATAATAAGGATGTTATGGATACGGATGTGAGATTTTGGTAATGTAATAAGTATATTTTAAGTTCAAGATCATCACTTTTATTTTCATGATTTTTAACACGGTTAAAACATAGTAGAACTGAATCATTCGGATCTCTATTTTGTGGAAGAATGAGCCTTTCTTTTAGTCCACCTTGAAATTCAGCTTCTGGAAATGGTCTCCGACCTTCAAAGAATTGTGAGTATACAATGGTATTGGCCATCATTACCGTAACAGTGCAGACTACCGCGTGCAGAGCCTCAAAACTTTCGTTAAATTGTATTTTTCTAAAATTTCATTGTTACTTTCGTCATGTGTATGTTGATTTCCTTTTTATAGATGTCAAAATGATATTTATCATATTCTTGCAAAGTGCAAAGTGAAAAGATGAAAATTTGCTAAAAGTTTTTCATATATTTTTTAGAAACACAAAAACTTTGTCTTTTAATAAATTTCAAACTGCAAATTGCAATAGTCCCCAAAAGTCCTCATAACACCACATTTATTGTACTCACAATGTCAAAAAATCAGTTTTTTTAAATTTGTTGATACACTTTGTATCAAAATGTTAATGATTAGTGATCGAATTCTCTAAGTAGACTGAAATGAAAGCTTAAACGTTAAACTTTAACAGTATGAATTAAAAACCTATGTGATGACATTGGTTCAGCACATCTTTGTTTCTGTGTGTCGTGTGCCAAGTTTGTGACCGCGTTCTGACAGTAAAGAAATGCCACTTCACAGAGTAATTACATGTTGATTTTCTCATTATACACACAACGAAACGTCTCAATTCAAAGCAACCTTTTTTTAATCCAAAACAACGGTTGTATATATATAAATATATATATACGCCAGAATATATATATATATATATATATATATATATATATATATATAAAACCGTTGTTTTGACCAGTTGTTTTACTTTAAGATGGTGCAATTTTAAATGGATACGATACTTATTTGACTTAAGAATTTGTTCTTTTAAATTACAAGGTTGGGGTAGTTAGATTAATCAGCTCACATTATTGGAATAAACATTCACGTACATCTATTAAATATGAACATATTATTATGAAAGCAATAATAGTTTACATTGAATGCAATTGACGCATCCAAAGAAGAATTCTTATTTTCCACTAGAGGAGACACCCGGGTGTCCCTTCGTAATCTTTTCATCAATATTAGAGCTGTTGGACATTTCTACGTCAGGTACATTGACAACATAGTAGTACAATCACTGATGCTGCATAAACATGTACGCGGTTATATACCTTTTAGGAGACCTCTCTTACGACGAGAAACTAAAGCGCCATCTATCGGCATCTTTCACATTATTTTCAAAACAACAACTTTCTTAAATCAAAACAATCGTTTTCTTAAAGCAAATATTTACGTTGTTTTATATTAAAGAAATATTCTTATTATAAGTATGTGTTGTCTTAAAACAAACTATTATGTTAAGAATGTTATTTTCTTAACATTTCACAACCATTTCTCTGTGTGTAGCTTCTTTATGTTCAGGTTTAGGTTCAAGCTTTAATTTCAGTTTACCTGCAGAATTGGGTTACGGGGAATGTTTGATAAATATTAAATGATTCTTTTATTTTCTAAAAAATAAGATAACGATACACAATTTCGTTGGTAGACTACAAGTTTGCATCTTGACCATTAAATTTATGAAGAGGGGGGGGGGGAAGCAGTTAACGACTATGGGAATTAATATTATCATTACTGTCAAAACGCGGGCATAAACATGGCACTCCAAAACAACACAACATCACAGAGTTGGCAGATAGATTTTCTATGCATGTCCACTTAGTTCACACACAGAGAAATGGTTCTCTAATGTTAAGAAAATGACATACTTATCATAATTTGTTTGTTTTAAGATAACACATGCTAATAATAAGCATATTTCTTTAATATAAAACAACCTAAATATTTGTTTTAAGCAAACGATTGTTTGGATTTAAGTAAGTCGTTGATTTGAAAATAATTTGAACGATGCCGATAGATGGAGCTTTAGTTTCTCGTCGTAAGAGGGATGTCCTAGAGGGTAGATATATAACCGCATCCATGTCTATGCAGCATCAGTGATTGTACTATTATACCGGCAATGTACCTGACGTAGAAATGCCCAACAGATAGTATTAATTGAAAAGAGACTAAGAAGGAACACCTGCCTACTCTAGTTGGAGAATAACAATATTCTTCTGTGGATGCGTTAATTGCATTCTATGGGAAATATTATTGCTTTCACAATAACATGTTTATATTTAAAAGAAATAGGTGAATCTTTAATTCAAGAATGTGATCTGATTAATCTAACTATCGAACCTTTTGATTTAAAAGAACAAATTCTTTAGTCAAATAAGTATAGTATCTATTTAAAATTGTACAACCTTAAAGTAAGACAACCGGTCAAAACAACGCTTTTCTTCAATGAATGATATATATTCTTGCGTATATATAAAAAAACCGTTGTTTTGAATTACAAAGGTTGCTTTGAATTTAGACAACGTTTCGTTGTGTGCATCTACTTACATATGAATGGTGTAATTAACATTTTTAGAATGAATCAAAACAAAAAAGTCTCTTTTTTACATTTTGGGACCAGTTCATTAACAAACGTGCTGTTTTTATATTATTTTAATCATAGTAGCTACATTTGGACGTTAAAGAATTCTACTCATCCACGTAGTGGAATCACAGTGAAATCGATCAAATTATATCAATATTCGTTGTAAGTTGTAAATAAATGTAACTGTTCTATTGTGCGATTCACTCTGTAAATATCCTTTCAGTTTTCTTCATTTGCTTCGAGCGGTCGCCATCAGGCCTATTAATATCATCATTTAATATGCAAACGCACTAATCTAAATAACGTTAAGGTATTTCACTATGTAGAGGATGCACCTGTAAACTTGTACTGGTGGGCAGGCCAGCGCACATTTAAGTGCGAAATGTCAGAGACATTAATAACAATTTTTTAACACTCCCATTACATGAAAAAACTGTAATTCAAACGCCCGTCACTACAGTTCCATTAGTACTATGCTAAACAGTGCAAAACGTGACAAAACTGCCCGAAGGTAAACAAACTTTTTGGCTATGTTCTAAAGAAGGCATTGTTCTTAAGGTGTTATATAAGTATTCAAATATTTAACTTGCAACCGCCACTAAAATGTCTTATGAAACAAAGAATCTATAATCATGATATAATGGGTTCAGTTTTTTTTCTTTTAAGCCAATAATACATGAATAAATAAATACTCAATGCCTATAAAAATTAACATTTTACAAGATCGTTTTATTAAATAATTGCTGCAGTTGACTCATTCTGGTTTTACTTCAAATATTGAAATAAAACTGGTTGTCAAACAAGTACTAATTTGGTGAAATACCGGTGCATTTGTCAAGATGGTATAGTAATTATTTCTACGAATAATAGAAAGTAAAATATCATTCTACGTAGACAGTGTTACGGACTAATATAGGTTCGTAAATGAATTTGTAAATTTTAATGTTGAACTACACGTATTACACTTGCAAATCGATTTCGACATTCCTTTAGACGACGCACTTTTTGATGCTTCAATAAGATACGTATGCATAATTAAATTGTAGTTAAAGATCACTTACTGTAGGCTGTAGAACGCATTGATTATATCATTGTTCCTCTTTATTCCATAGAAGTGGTTAGAATAAAAAATTAATACAAGTAGGCATATGTTATGAAAAGCAATAATAAGCTTGGTAAAATCGAAAAGAAAATCTTCTAAAAGTGATAAGGAGGCAAGAATTCTGTGAATTATCATTGTTCTTCAATTCTGTGGCACTGTTTTAAAATTGTTAGTTTTACGTTTAAGGATAACATTGCAACATTGCAGTCAGAAGCTCCTCCAAAACTGTGGAATATTTGCCACGATACCTCACGATTTGGGTTGCCATGCGGTCCGATATATTTGGATTGTCGTCACCAGGGTTGTTATAAAAAACGTTTTTTTTTTATTTTGAACAAAACAAACATGTTTTTTTATAAAATCATGTTTTTAAACACTTCGCAAAAAAAACATGTTTTAAAACATGAAAAAAAAAATGTTTTAAATCACCCAAAAAAAAACATAGTTTAAGTAAAGAATAAAAATTGTTTATCATGTTTTAAATCACGCAATTGGTTATTTGTTAACATTTTCAACGGTGCTTTTTCATACGTCAGTTCACAGTGGAGTTAAATCTGTTGTGTGAATCACGTTTTGTTGTCACGCTAGAGGGCGCCAGTAATGCAATGTCGGCCAAAATCGATTTAGTTAGTGTTCTTTTGACAATTTTCGACTACTTTCACCAATTCATAGCCACCAAGGTTAATACCAAGGTTTTAGCGTTGAGTTCGTGATAAAAATTGACGATCGATATATTTTTGTATTCAGAATGTCATCCTGATAGAATATATCATACAAAGAATATAGGGTGCCATTTAAAATTTCAATGATGACGTCATTTCCGGAAAAACCGGAAGTCATATTAACCTCAAGAGTATCCCAAATAATGGAATTTTTTGTCTATTAACACTTTCCCAAATTTCATTAGTCCAGTTTTATAAACAAATGAAATAAACGGGAGTACCTATGGCGTCGGTCACCCGGTATGTTATTAAGTTATTATAAAAGTTTTTGTTTATTGTAGTTACATGCTATCACTGAATGTATTATTATATTTTATAAAGAACTTTTTTTATTAATAAATACAATATTAAAATATTTTTTTGATTTTTTAATTGATCCATGCATAAAAATCTTGAACACCAGCAACTCTGATTAAATAATTAAATATGTTGTGCAAATTTCGGTAGTTTAAAACACATGTTTTAAACATTTAAAACAAACTGTTTTAAACAAGTTGAAAATAAAATAGTTTAAAACAATATTTGTTTTAAAATATTTTTAAAACAATGTTTTAAAACAAATGTTTTAAAACATAACAACCCTGATTGTCACCGATATTGAGCTACCCGATGTCGCGTTTGGTAATTTTTTTGTCATAACGTTAAAACATAGCTTCAAACAAACTATATAGATTTCTATTGATACTAACTTAGTAATACAGAATATGGCTTTTAGTTTGTAAAGTTCTTTTAGAGTTTTTTTTTTCTTTTTTCTTGTATGTATTGAACATACATGTTCTAATTGTCCTAATTGTTACCAAGGCCCTTAAGCTTCTAATAAATTTGAAATGCGAAATCATCAAACCAACAAGTAATTGCCCAAAAAGTTGCATGAAAATTAAAAGTATATTGACGTTTGGACAATTCCGAACAAAAATTATTACCGTTAAGTTTTTCGATAAAAATCGCTTATATGAATTATTGTTTTTTTTTTTTTAATTTATTTTTATATCAAAGGGGGCATTGTATTTGAAGGTGGCTAATAGGTTTTTACCCAATTTTAATTCTTCTCAAGTATAAGGAAAATGGAAATTGAAAATTGAAAAAAGGGTATAACGGTGTTACACTCTTATGTAGGACTCGCTGTTGATTTTGGTGGGTTCTCATTTAATAATGATAAATTAATATTTAGAAGTTGGTAACCGGCTGTCAAAATAATTAAAATGTATATATTTTTACATATTTTATTAAATTTGCATCCAACAATTATTATTGACTGAAGAAAACAGTCGGTAAGCTTTGGAGTGTAGATCTCTCTAAACAACGGCGGGGAATCCATACCCCTACGTTTTGCTTGCAAAACACGCAAAAGTTCTGAGGCTTTTTCTCAGCAATTAGTTCACATAATCGTTAAAGAAATACACCAAACTAAAGATAAAAGATATATAATTTTGCGTCTAGTGGGAGATTTTTTATAGTTCTGTTCGTTTTTGACAAATCTATTTCTGAATATGACATAAAATTGGCTGATTTTGCAATTTTTTTTACGAAGAACTCAGGTTAAAATTGAAAAAAGTACCACATAATAGGTCTAAGTTACACCTTCCTCTATAAGTGTACAAAATTTCACGAAAAAATATCAATATCTTACATGCTTTTCTCACTCAAAACTTTACTTCTGCGAGTACATGAATAAGTTATATTTTATCACGTAGCGTGGATACAACAACAACAAGTAATACATATACATTACCACAGCAAGTAATACACCTTTATCTATAATTTGATGTATAACATGATAAAATTGATACAACATTAAGCAGACTATGGATGCTTATTTTATAGGACGTACCAGCAGTAGTAATTCCTCTTAATTTGTAAAAAGAAGTAAAAAGAAAACAAATTACTACGCGGCTAAATAAAAAAAAAACAATAAATAAATGACGACCGATTTTGGTCTTCTTCTTGATAGAAGACAAAAATTGTGAATCAAATCAAATTTTTGCGAAAACCAAATTTAAAAAAAAACGCGTTGGTTTTATTTTTTGCACTGATTTCCTCAAAAACTAGATATGATTCAGAATGTCTCCGTCAGATTCTTCACTCTTCCTGTATACACGGTGTCTCAAGGAACTGGTACATTAGATGTTCCTCCTGTTCTACTATTTCTGGACACTTGAAATTTTTTAATTAGAATTTACCCGATCTGAACTCCTCAGCTCAAATATTCTCAAGTTACCGGAAGTCGGTATCAACTTTGTTATTTTAATAATAAGGTTTCCCTATACCTAAATATCACAATTTTTGAGTTTTTTGATTTTACTAGTTTTTTGGTGATTTTCGCGGTTACGTTTAGAATTGAATATCTCGGTTATTATTTAAACGAGAAGTTTCATGTTTGGTGGTCCAAAACTAGAAACATAACCAAATAACACGATGTTTAGTTCATCATGATATCTTATACAGGTTGTTCAAAATTTAAAAACACAATAGTTGAATTTTCAAACGTAAAAAACTCATTTTTTTTCTAATGGAACAGCCTGTGTACCGATACGCCATTCGATAGGAAATCTTATTCTCTATCAATCAATATTAGGGTTTCCTATATCTATCTTTAATAGTTTTTGAGATATTGTCAGTATAAAAGAATGCAAACTAAATACAAAACGATTTATTCTTCATTTATAGAGAATGTAACAACTTTGGAACAGCAGGATAATTCATTCCAATCAGAAAGACATTTTTGTAGAAGAATCACTACTTCAAGTAAACCTTGCGTTAAATGTTCCTTAAGTGACTATTGTTCTTAACGTCAGCAATGAAATAACCGGAAATTAACAAATACTTACACCGAAACTTCTGGGTAGGTACATACGTGTCAACTGATACTAAATTAACGTGCATGTCGGACATTAGTGACCGCGGAATATATAGTAACATATTGTGATAGTCTGGCAGGTAACAACAAAAAAGAAACGAAAAAAAAGCAGTGTCATAATTTTAGAATAACATTGTAAATATAAGTGCTAGTAATGTCTAATTAATGTGTATAAAGACTACGGATTTATTACAGTCGGTCTGCATATTTCTTCTCCGTGGTGTGATGTGTCTAGCCGGTCAATAAAATTTGATAATTCTGTTACATTTCAACCGATTCTAACAAACAAAAAAAAAATTATGGATTCAAACAGGTCATCAATCTGTTGTTAAAGTTCAGAAAATCTGAAAATAATGGGAAACTTCTCAATTTGAACGTGCATAACTTTTTGATCTGTTACTAGATCTGACCGAACAGTACATCTTTATAATGGTCTATTCTTCCTCTTTCATTTGCATTTTTTATTTTGGAAATCGAATAGAAAATGGCGGAGCTATTAATTTTTATACCCGTGCAAGTACCCAAAACCGGCTTTTTTTTTTAAATTGAGATTTTGGGAGTGTTTGGGAAATTTCAGCTATGCAATTATGTTCAGCTCTACCAGCTCAACAGCTTCCGCTATGTCTCGTGAAAAGTATATTTTCACTGTAACACAGTGTTATTGAAATCTCAAAGTTCGCGTAGTTTTGGAACGAATATTACTGACTAGAATTAGAAAGTATTATAAACAGTATAACCATAAACATTAAAAAACTAACACTCTATTTATTTGATAGAAACTATATCGCTATTCATTTATTATATATTTTGTTTATAAAGCGTTATAACAGCTTTAATTTAATTTTCATTTTTAAGCATTAGAACAACATCTTATAATTTTGCATTTAAGTACCTACTCTATTAGCAGGCATCGTACCTACTTCGTTTAATTTATAGGTACCTACCAAATTCCGGGTTTGTGTCGTTATCCATAATTGAAATTTGTAAATTCACATAGTTTCATAAGAATATTTTTGACTGCCACTGAAAAAAATTTTGATGTGAATTTACAGTAGGAATAGTAGGTATTTTTTGCCCTGCGAGAATCAGCGTAATTTTACAGCTCAATTGTATTTTTTCATTGTCATTGTATATTTACATTGTGATTTTACAAGAATTTGGCTGAAACATTACACCGATTTTAATGTAATTTTAAGTGATATATGGGGCAATGCGTAATATTTGAACATCAATTTAAATGTAATTTTAAATGAAATGAGGTAATACGTAATAATTTTACATCTATTTCACTGTAATATTCAATGAAATATGCAGTATTTTTTATTTGTATAATTTTATTCTGATCTTGAGTAGATATTAACATTATCTATCATATAATACAAAAAAAAACAATAACATCATGTACCTACTCAGTCAAACGTTATAATAGTACAAACGGTCAAACAAAATGGTATAGATAAAATTACTCGTAAAAAAATAAATATGTAGATGTACAATACAAGTATAAAATAGTTTGAGGGACATAAAAATACATTACAACTACAGAGAAGCAGTTAATAAATACTTAGCGTACGCAAATACTTAAACATAGAAAACACAGGGATAAATATATAAATGCACTTTGGTCAACCATGAACACACATACTCGTTCACTCTTTTTCTGACAAACACACTTGGTGCAAGATGATCCGCATCTGTATCTGTAAGAACAAGGAAACATATTACACAGATACAAAAAAGTTAACCTAAAAAGAAGATTGCACATTATCTTTCTGTTGGTATAAAACCCTTCAATCTTAAAACAAATTTTTACAAAGAAACGTAGAAGACTGTACTTACAGCTTTCATCCAGGTATGGCGTTAACGTTAAGACATCAGTTTCTAATGGCTAATTGTCGTCGTTGGTGATCTACAAAGGCAATACAATTGTTCTGCAGTGTGACATGGTATTTTAACCTACACCTACATGGTATCTAGATAAGTTTTAGTTCACTGTATCATTGTTACTTACCGGAGACAGAAATACAACGCGCCCAACTACATATTGCACTCGATGGTATGCGTGCCGGCGTTCGTTTGCAAAACAGCTGATCAAACGTAGCGCATGCGTCTGGGCGTTACAATATCAACAAACCCGCTATTATAATAGTAAAACCACAACATACGTTGTAATTTTACGAATTTAAGGTATATTTCCATTGTATTTTTACTAAAAGATCATTGTAATTGAAATAAAGCAGCAATATCGCTGTAATAGTACACAGACTTTTAAAAATAATTGGAATTACGTGCAATTGTTATACTTACCACATTTCTATTGTAATTTTCACAATGATTTATGTGTAATTTTACAGCCATTTTTCTCAGTGCTGCTTACTAATATTGGGTATAATTATGCAATTGGTCAAGCTTAATTTGATTAAGGGTTTTACAATTTTCAACTATTTTATGTAATGTGTATGTAGTCATTTAAAAAATTTGATTCTTGTTTATCTATTTGTATGCTAAACTAGGAATGTGAACAAAAATTATAATTTATATAATTAATTTTTCAACAATGTTTTAGATTTATTTTCCATTTCTTATTATGAAATCGTCTTCATCTCAAATTACGTTTACTTATATGGTTAAACAAAACTTGTTAGCACAAGGTGGGTGTATAACTAATTAATTATTGAGAAATTTTCCAGCAAAAGACACCTAAAGTTTGCATTGCTTAAATCTTAAACAATTGCGATTTTCTGTTTAGTGTCCTGTGCTCGAACCACGCGTGCAATTTCTCATCAACGTAAAATTTTGCTTGGGCGTACCTGGTAAACACACCGGCCACATTCCGGACATTGGGCAAGAGCCCACTGGACATAACTTACCCGTGTACAATGGTTCTTGCGGTGGCATAGAATATTTGAGATGCTGCGCCGATAGAATTGAAAACCTTTTTGTGTGCTGTTAAGTGACCTATAACACATTTTGCCTCCTCTGTGCCGGTCAAGGTGTTACAGTACGCGCCACATCGCTAAATTAATTTCCATCCTTCATATATCATCAAGCGAATAGCAAGCCAAACCTTGCATAAGTATTTGACATTCATGTATGCCCGTAGAGAATCTTTTTCTAACTGTATCATCCCATTTTTCTTAAACGATATCAAATGTAAATGAGAACTGGATTTTGTATGTACTTAGATGAACGTATTGGTGTGGTAGGCTCGAGTTTCACTTTCGCTGCTAACCTTGGCATATTACTGATTAGGAATTAATGTGTCTTATTCATCCGTCACTCCTTTGGTACTGCTCCAATATACCGTGGGCGTATAATGAACGAATCTTCCGAAAACTATTAATGTCATACATAAGGTTGCGAGTAGAATCGTTTCGGTTAGTCATTGTTTAGTCAATTATCCATGCGTTGTGGGCTATTACTAAGTAGGCAAATTGTTGCAATCGCAATTTCTAATCGATTGTAATAATTATCGTTTGATTGGGCTATTGATGTTAATTTAGCAGGTATTCGTCTTAGAGGCTATACAGGGTGTTCGATAACATTACAACAGTATTTAACCAGATTTACTGAATTGATGTCACTCTAACAATTTTAAAATTGAAAAGATGCGTATTAAAAGTCAAATCGCACTATACAGAACGTCACGTCACGTCAGAGAACGGCAACAACACGTCAAAATATTGTTAAATTCATTTTGTATGGTAACGTTCACCGTATACGAAACGCCATGGACCGTCGACGTCACCGACCGTCAACGCCACCGACCGTTAAGAAAAGAATAGTCTCGAAAAGAATATTTTACGTGACGTGCCGTAACGTGCCGTGACATGCCGTGATGTGCCGTGGCGTGCCGTGACGTGCCGTAACGCTGCCTGGAAGTGTAAATGTGTCGACTTCAACGTGTTAATACAATTAAGTAGTAAGAAAATTATCTTCAGCAGTGCTGAAGTTAAAATCCCACCGTAAAATATTTAAAAAAAATGGTGTTAACCGATTTATTGATTTTGCCTATTCACGAACTTGTCCTTACTTTTTAAGAGATAAACTTGTATACCAAATTTCAGATCAATTACTTCAAAATTACGGCAGTTATCGTGTACACAGACAGACAGACGGACATAGCTAAATCGATTGAGTTTTCAATGCTGATATATACAGGGTGGTCTTTACCTTGAGACTCCTAAATATCTCGAGAAATATGCATGGTACGACAAAAGTGTCTTAAATAAACTTGTACGACGCAAAGGCGGAAATGAGATGGCGATATCAGTTTTATTGCAGATTGGGAATACCCAATTTTGTTTTCAAATTACCTATGATTTTACGCTAAATAAGAAGAATCTTTTGTCTGAAACTTTTTCGTAGGATGCATTTTTTCCGTGCGTAAACAAACCCTATGGTCATGACGGGGAAACGCGCGAGATACCAAAACGTGTCCCCGTTATGCACATACGTTGTACACTCTTATAGAATAAAGTAAGTTCTATAAATATTTTAGCAGTGTGTCGATGATACATCCAAGTACAAGTTTCTTGTTATTCTGGTCAACCGCTCGGCCGCTAAGTGCAAAAAAATTGTCCGTTTACGCTTCAACTCGTATATCGGAAATTTATTATTTGCGAAACCTTGTTCGAATGCTTTGAATTGGTTTATAATGATTTATATGTTTCTATTTATTAGCTTAATGTGTAATTAATTAATGTAATTCCTACATTGCAATTTAATTGTGTTTTTATTAAATATAACGTTAATTTTATATTAATAAACATAAACATTTTCGATTACATGAAAAGAAAATCTCATTTCAAGATATTGCATAAAACAACAAATTATACAACCTTATTGCATCTAATAGCTTTTTTGTGTTAATAAATACAAAAATCAATTTCTTGTTGTCAATATTTTTACTTTTCAGGTTATTTCAGTACTGACATGTATTAACATTTATTCACAAAATAGAAATAAATTAAATTTAAATTGCTTTAAATTTGTATTTATGGTAATTTGTTAATTGTGATTTACTGGTGTTTTCGAGATATTTAGCTTCAACGATATTTTGCAGTGTTTAACTTAATAAACAGAAAGGAGTATGTATTTTGTCTAGCATGAGTGTATCATTACTATTTTTTTATATTATTATTTTGTATTTACTTTACAGCAATATGTTTCAAATATCTGACAACTGAAAATAATAACAATTATGTATATCACTAATTTACAAAAAATTTTGGAAGCAAGCTCTAAATTTTCGACGAACTTTGATGGAATGTAAATATGTTATAATTATTATTTAAAAAAAAAACCAAAATATACGACCATCTAAAGAACATTTATACAACATAAAAATTATTCCATCAAATGGATTGATGAGTATTGATTGATGGATTGAGGGATGAGTAAAAATTGTGTTGGTAACGGGTATATAATTTCCCAAAAGGAGACGCTTCAGAAAGAAAAGTTGTTGGTTTCTCTTACGTATAGCTTTTATTGCATATTAATTACTCACAATCATATGCAATAAAAGCTATACGTAAGAGAAACCAACAACTTGACGATTTGAATCAGGGATCTTTGCGTCGCTAGCACAATGCTCTCGCATCTGAGCTATTGACATTGTGCTAGCGACGCAAAGGGCCTTGGTTCGAATCCAGGTTGTGGCTGTAACTTTATATTTATTTAAAATTTACATCCCAAAATTTACATTTATATTCTTTGGAAATTAAAAAGACCTTCATTTTTAATGTATATGCATTTTAATTAACCTTACAGTACACAATTCATAAATCAAAATGTTATTTTTAACTTATTATCGTTGTTAATGCACGCGTCTTAATTTATTTAGAAAACTTTAGAAATAAAATTTCCAATAATATTCCAGCTTGTTCGTTTACAGCTAATATATAGTAAATGAAAAATGTGTCCTTATTGAAATGGAACTATATTACAATAAATCTTCTGTATAGCTCTTTGAAATATTAACAAAAAAAAATAAAAAATTAATTAGTTATCAAACAATGCAAAACCAAAAATGAAACACAATAAATATATATTACAACAATAAAAAATTATTAGTTATAAGTAAAATTTTAATAATTTGAATTAACAAATGAACAAAAGAAAATACCAAAATGTTTTGTTTTTTTTTTCTAGAAAGTAGAAAGTAAGTAATATGTTTCATATGATATTATTGGTTTTCTCTGTGCCTTCTGAAGTTGGAGCCGTTTAAAATAAGATATTGTTAATAATTCAAACGGCTGTAACTTTTTAATGAATTGAAAAAGTAATTTACTTTCTGAAAAAAATTGTTTTTGTGGAAGAAACGTGGGACAGCCTGTATATATTGCTATAATTTAAATTATTCTCGTTGTCAAGCATGTATTAGATGTCATGAAAGATAATTGAACATTAACTGCTGTAAAGTAAATACAGATATAAAATTTCCATTGTCCTTCATAAAAAATACATGCTAGTCCTAAATGAAAATTTAAATTAAATTGAGAGAATTTATTTACATTTAGTGAATATATTTTAATATTACAATTCTGAAATATCTATATTTAGTGATAATCCTTGGCATCAAGTTGATTTGCGCATTTACTTACTTACTTACTTACTTAAGCCCGTCATCCTACTGCTGGGCAAAGGCATTTACTTGCGTAATTAAAATGTGTATTAGTTAACATAAATTTATATAATGTGTCGTGATATTACGCAATATCTTAAAATGAGATTTTCGTATCATATTATCAAATTTCATGTTTATTAATATTATTATAAAAGCAATTATATATTTAATTAAATGCATTACCTACTCGTAAACTTAACTGTAGTGATCATATTTCATTTATTACATTGCAATGAAGATATCACGTTAAGGAAAAGAGCGGACACGCTAAAAATAAACTAAATCCCGTTACATTACATCCATCGAAAAACCACCTCGTGACGGACAACTTTTTGCAAACCGGCCGGGTCGAGGTAGAACAGTACACGAATATATAACCGACATACTATTTTCAAATCCTGCGATAGCGATACGAACTTACTTATTTCCATGACTGTACATTGTACTATGAGTGGACATGACAGTCGTGGCTTGTATGCCAGACGGCGAGCGCATCCCATGCAGTGGCAACTGGCAGCGGTTGTAACTACCGCAGACGCCACAAACTCCCATCGTCAATAACTTTTGATAGATGCATTTTTTTTAAATAAATATTTCGCTTGAAACTATTGTGTTTTAAACATGTTCAAACCAAGTTTGATTCCTTATTTAATAAAAGTTTTTTTTTCGGTGATTTAAAACTAATTTTTTTCATGTTTAAAACATTTTTTTTGCGAAGTGTTTCAAAGCATTGTTTGGTTAAAAAAACATTATTATATAAAAAAAAAACCACGTTAGTTTAGATTTAAATTAAAAAAAAAAATTTTTGTAACGCCCTGATGTTGACAAAGCAAAAATTCTGCTTTCGGCATACTAATATTGAATTAATTTTATTTACCGCAAGAAAAAGATTTGATAAATCGCTAAGAATTTTCCTAATTATGCCATTATCGATAAAAAAAAACACAGGTTTATTATCACCGGCATTTGTAAATTGAATAATGTAAAATAAATGAATTACTGGCATTAATACTTAATACCATAATTTTCTGTTTAACTTAATTACTTGCACGTTGCAATGCTTCGTCGAGATGATTGACATATTTTAGATCACATAATTCTTTTGACGCCGTGAAAATATCTGTAGTATCTGTAATAGCGGATAGTTTTTAGGATTATCGGATATCAGCATTGAGGTGTGACGGAATTAACGCAGTTGCACTGTAGATTGTATCAATTAAACCAACACAATCTAGTAGTTACTCTACTTATTTTAATAGTTATATCTTCGTGAAACATAAATTTGTTAAATATATGTCCGGAATATGCCCAACACCTGGATTTGCAATAATTAAAGAATAATGTAGTAAATTGCAAAACTTTTATTATAAAAGCGTTTAAACACACATAGGTACATATACATATACATATACAAATAGGTACACGGCATTAATAATAAAATAACATTAATAATAATAATAATTAAAAAGACTTTGACATTCCAACTTACATCTTTTATCTTAAGTTTGTTTATTGTCCGGTATAATATGTTGGATTAGCGGCATTGAACACTAGAGAGCGCTGAATGGCATCCGGAATCGCAGGTGGGACTGGCAAGTGGACCCCTTCCGGTCTGAAACCATTTTCATCTGCTATATAACGCACGCTGTATACCACACCGTCGGGTCCAGTATAAGAATAGGATCCCTCCATGACTTGTGCCTCAGCTTGAGGATTCCCTCTGTTCTTCAGAAAACCTCTTTGCTGGGCTGATATACCATTTCCGGTTTCGTAACTGAAAGATATATATTATTATACAGTGTCTCCAGGAAAGTCCGCATCATATGGAAATTGTTTCTATTATCAATTTCTCAGAAAATTTTATTCTTTATCAAAGTTGACGGCTTGTATGAAACCAAAACGGCAACAGTAAAATATGTAAATTTTGCTGCCATATACCGAGCGATTCAGAATATATGAATTTGTGATAACAGTAAAGTACCTTTATTTTCATTATTATCGATAAACTTTATTTGGAAATGTTGTTTAGAAGTATAAATTATACTCAAATATGAAGTCACAACCACCTATACTTTTTTTTTTAATTTTTACTTTTATGACAAATATTAGTCAATGCCAGTGATCCTAAAAGGTTCATTTTAATCTCTTTTTTTAGAAGTTTGAAGACATTTTTTACAATTTTAATTATTTTGGTATGATAACTAATGTTTATTTAGAACTAGCGCAAAATTACTCATTTTCTTGATGCGAAGTTGATATTTTTCCCTGAAGATAATAACAGATCATACAATAACTAATACTGGAAGGAGCGTGACTTACCTTTAATTCAATTAATGTTAATAACTTTGGATATGTTTATAATAGTAATTATCCATCTACATAATAACACAAATATTATCTCGCTGTTGGTGATATTTTCAATGAAAAATACCCGGACAACCAAATTGCCCATTCAACCATTTCTAGGATAATCAGAAAATTCAAGCAGACTGGGTCTGTTGAAAATCTCTTTAAGAAAAATCACATAAAAATATATTGCCGAAAGTAAGGAAGCAAGTTTACCAGTGTTGCAAGCGCTAGTCGAGCATAGAACAACTTCGGTTCGACAAATTGCTTCTCACACCCAATGCAGTAAATCAACAGCACAGAACATACTAAAATTGAATCAATATCACCCTTAAAAAACATACGAAATTTATAAGTACACTAAAGGAAAGGCACTATGGCATCAGTACCATACATATGACATCAGACCTGATGCCATAGGTATGACTTTGCCATCTGGTTTGAGGGGGAAATGGAAGACAGAACTTTTTTGTTAATATTCTATGGACAAACGAGGCAACATTTACATCAAATGGCAATGTTTCTTCACAAAATGGCCGTTGGTGGACGCAAGAAAACCCGAATTGTACGATAGAATGCCGATATCAGTACCATTTTAAGACCAATGTACTGTGCGGTATTTTGAACAATCAAATTACTGGGCCCTTTTTTTTCGTCAAAATTTAAATGTAGAATTATATCTTCAGTTCCTGAACAGCGTGTTAACACCTTTTTTTTTAAACACCGTCAAGAACTTTTTAAACCAGATTAGACCACCGTTGGATAGGCAGAAAAATTCGGAATCGAGATACTAGCCACCTAGATTGCCCGACTTTACACCTTCGGATTTATTTTTATTACGTCAAGTAGAAAGTACACAAACAATGACAATTTAGACTTAGAGGAAGCTATACAACATTGCATCCAAAGGCATTCCACGGAATTTCCTAAATAATGCTGCCTATGATTTTTCTCGAAGAATGTGTTACTGCATAGAACGGGAGGGACACTACACAGAGACATGATGATGACGTAGATGAAAAATTTAAAAAAATTTAGTATCCAGATAATAAGTAGTGTTGCGATAATTCGAAATAAACATTACTTATCATACCAAAATTACAAAAAATATACATATTTTTTCCGTCGATCGTTTATTTATGAGTACTTTTAGCGAATACAAAATCGTTCATTAAACAGTTCCATAAATGCACGATTTCTATTAATGCATGATTTGTTATAGTCAATCACACGACGTAAAGACGTCGTTTGATTGGCCAATCGAACATATTTGAAATGAAACCTTCCAATCAAAACATACCGCCCTCTAGAACTGTCAGTGTCAAATTGTCATATAACCTAAAAAGACATTGGCGAAGAAAATGTAGACGACGCTAGAAGAATACGATCGACGAAAAAATGTTGTAACCAACTCGAATATTAAACGGCGATTAATGATCTCGACAATTAACGCTCTCGCTGCGCTCGAGCGTTAAACAGTCTTGATCATTAATCGCTCTCTTTAATATACTTGTTGGTTAAATAACTATAATCAGATTTCAATAAAATAGATTAAAAGGAAGCTTTCAGTACCAATCACTGGCATTTACTACTCACAACAGTTTGAAAAAAGGTAGGTGCGTGTGACTTCAAATGTCAATATAAATTTTACTTTTAAACAACATCTCCAAATAAAGTTTATCGATAATAATGAAGTCATACGAGATGCCATAGTCTCTTGCCTTTAGGTTAGTTGTTATTTTGGTTTATAACGGTAATATTTGTTCAGTTTATGTATGTTATGTGCTGTTGATTTACTGCATTGGTTGTGAAAAGCAATTTGTCGAGCCGAAGTCGTTCTATGCTCGATTACCGTTTGCAACTCTGGTAAACTTGCTTCCATATTTTCGGCAACATATTTTTTGTGGCGTTTCTTAAAGAAGTTGTCAACATACCCTTCTGCGTCTGCTTGAATTTTCTGATTATCCTAGAAATGGTTGACTGGGCAATTTGGTTGTCCGGGTGTCTTTCATTGAAAATGTCACCAACATCGAGATAATCGCTTGCTGTAGATGGATAACTACTGTTATAAACATATCGAAAGTCATTAATATTAATTGAATTAAAGGTAGGTCACGCTCCTGTATTAGTTATTGTATGATCTATTATTATCTACAGGGTGAAATGTCAATTTGCATCAAGAAAATGAGTCATTTTGCGCTAGTTCTAAATAAACATTAGTTATCATACCAAAATAATAAAAATTGTAAAAAATGTCTTCAAACTTCTAAAAAACAGATTAAAATGGACCTTTTAGGATCACTGGCATTGACTAATATTTGTCATAAAAGTAAAAATTTGAAAAAGAGAACCAAAAAAAGAAAAAAGTCAAGATAGGTGGTTGTGACTTATTTGACATATTTGAATATAATATCTATTGTATAATTAGTATAGCTATACTATTCATATTATTTATTCTTTGTTGTAGAATAGTAAGTCAATATCTAGGACAGTTTACATTTAAAAAATCACTTTTTGTCATAGTTATATTCAGTAGGTAAACATTACTTTTGAGCTAACCAAGGTCCTTTTCTAAAAATATTGACAAAGACAAAGTTTATGATTAAAGTTGATTTAGGTGAGTGATTTACCGATTTTAGTATTTGAGCGTTTTAAATTCAGGATCAGAATCACCGGAGACACAAAAAAAGTTTACAATATTTGTCCCTTCTTGATTAATGTTTGCATCAAAAAGTAGAACAGGAGCACAAACAAGTTTTTTCTATGTGACTGGCTTTACAACACAGTATTTTAGTTTAACCCCATTTAGTTTAATCCCAAGTTTATCTTCGCAATCTAAATATTCCTAAATATCATAATTAATGCCAGATCACGTATTGTTGTTACTCCACTCCCCAAAATTAGATATACTAGTAGATATACTAACCTATAAGTATATGAGCCATCGGGATTAGGATCGTACTGTAGTTTTAAAATTGGAACGTTATTAAGCCCAGTAGGAGTGTAAGGATAATTATAAGGATTCCTATACTGTCCAAACACACCATCTCCCACAACCAAAACCAGCACAGCCAAAACCTAAAAAACAAACAACAAAATTATTAATCTACGAATAAATTAAACTGAAAAGTTATAGGTAAGTACCTTTACTAATATTAGAGTCATTTTCGAACAATCGAGCAATTTATCTGGTACAGAATATTCCGAAACCCTCTCATTTATATAGATAGCACACATTCCCTCCACGAGTGCATTTAAGACTCGCGGTAATTTTGATTTATGAAGAATGGTCACTTATTGAGATTCCACGGGATCATCTTGTTGTGCTGCACCAATCTAACCGCAACCTGCAATTACCATGCTAACGAAACACCTTAAGGTTGTCCGTCATCCATTTTGCAATGTTTAAACGCATCTAAATGCTAATCAAATCTATAACAATATTGGTGATCGCGCTAAGCGGACATAATCATATCGTTGCGCTCGCGAGGCATTAATAAGTTCGTAATCTTTATTATTTTATGGAATAATTATGTACCTACCGAGTGTCGGTTATGGATTTTCTGGTAATTGCGTTGGCACGCCTTTGCTTAATTTATCTGCAGTTGGCAACAATCGGCCAACCTAATTCAATTATAACAGATTACACCTACAGGGGCGTATTAGGGAGAGTAAAATAACAATAAATTATCATTTAAATAATTTGCAAATCGTAAAATGTCATGTACTAAAAAAACATGTACTGTTCAGTTATTAAACCTGTTTTAAACCTGTTCTGTATTAAAACCAAGTTAGTACCAAATTTGAAATAGCTTATTTTTAATTTGAAATAGATTATTCCAAATTTGAAATTGATTATTTCATTATAAAATTGTTTAAACTCAATTTAAAATTGTTTATTCTAAATTTGAAATAGCGTGCTCCCAATTTAAAATTGCCTATATTCAAATTTGAATGTGCTTTGGTGCTTTGATTAAGGTGGAAAGAACATATTTAGAAGAAAAGAGATAGAGTTTCACCTCAAATACCGAGAACTGTACTGGCTTCTGGGAAGAAACTCTCAGTTGTCAGTACAGAACAAACTACAAGTTTACAACTAGTGCATCCAATCCCGTGATCCCGGAAACCGGGATCCCGGTATTCCCGGACTTTTCTGGTACCGTAATCCCGGTACTGAGATTAGTCTGAATACCGGGATTACGGTGCTGATACATTTTTAATAGAAAATCAAAATATTATTTTTACAAACAAATTAAGAGAAAGGTATACTAAATTAATGGTTAATGCTATTAAATAGGGCATAAACTATCCAGTGTTGCAGCTGTTGCTATCGGTGCAGGCAGAAAGTGAGTAAGAGCGAGACACGACGTAATAGAACTATCAACATTTGCTATGTCGCCTGACTGGCTAAAACTAAGTTAGCTAAACTTTGATATTCAATAACTTCTGTGGACTTTGGCCGATTTTCATTATTTTCTTCGAGACATGTAAGGAATATTATCAAATTTATGATACATCACATACTTTGATAATTAAAGAAAATAAGATGTTCCAGCTGATTATTAATACAGGGAGATAAAAAATAGTGTTTTTGGTCATATTTGAGACATCCTGTGGGATAACTAAGGAACTTGTTCTCTCGCAGGTTGGCAACTAGGTCCTCTCTTACAAAACCATATCAATTCTCAACATCTTATTTTCTAATTCATTACAATATCTGAATTTTTGTAGAATATACACAGTTTTATGCAAGATTTTGTATTTCACTCATAATCAAGTCAGATTTGCTGCAAGGTTTAAGGGTAAATTTAAATAGCTAAGTTTTATTTGAAATTGTTTATCTTCTACGAAATTCAGATATTAGAATGAACCAAAATCAAAATGTTCAGAATATGGATGTCTTTGTAAGAGAGTACTTTAAAACTTGCTCATGCTCCGCAGTTTTTCACAGCGTGTATCGAAAATTACAATAGTATGTGCTAATCTCTAAGAAATTCAATGAAATTCTTTATTGAATTTCTTTAAAATGCAGTGAAAAATAATGAAAACCGGTCATCGTTACAAAAGTTTAGCAAAATAAGCGTTCCTTTAACTGTGCCAGTCAGCGTATTTTTCTCAAAACTGTACCTGAAACTTGGCATATCTTCTTGTGCTGTACAGGGTCGTCAGATTAGAACATATGTTTGTTATTTTTTTACCTTAAGATTTACTTATTAACCATAATAAGATAATTCATCTTTCCTAGTCTTTTAAGTATATTTAGTAGTTAATAAAAATGTTTTTAAAAAATATAAAAATTTATTTAAAATATTTATTTCGTGCAAAGGGCATATATTGGAAGAATTTTGGTAGGAAACAGTTAATATATACAACTTTAATCCCTATAATAAACGATAATGACTTTTTCTTGTATCAAACGATATTTATTTATTTAAAATAAAAATGGCAAAACAATTAATCACTATGCAAATAACGTCGAATATTCAATGAAGTATGTTTTAGTTAAACAAATATGATTTGATCACAACCACAACAATTTTAAGGAGTATGTGATGATGTTGCTTAAAATAAAAAAAATCTGTGTAACCAACCAAACTAAAAAAATCTGATGTGGCCAGGCACATGACTTTATCATAGTATATCAATAGTAATCAAGATATATGCTGGCACCGGGATCCCGGGATTGAAAATTTCCAGCACCGTAATCCCGGTTCTGAAAAAGCAATCCCGGATTGGAAGCACTATTTACAACCAAGTACTAAAACCGATTTGGTTATACGGCAGCCAGCTTTGGAGCTGCGCGAAAAACTCCAATATACAAGGAATGCAGATTTTCCAAAATAAAGTACTAAGGAATATGGTTAACGCTCCTTGGTACATACGGGATAGTGACCTGCACCGTGATCTTGGTGTCCCACAAATCATCCAGGAGATAAAAAGATTCGCCACTAAGCATGAATCTCGCCTAAGCCATCACGTCAACGTAGAGGCCCTGCAGCTACTGGACAACCAGAATCTAGTGAGAAGACTAAAAAGAACTAAACCCTTCGAACTAGTGAATCAGTGAATTGTGTAAAAAGCAGAGCACAGTGAGTAAAGTGTTAGTGCTTCTTGTTTAGGACAAAGTAAAAATAGGACATCAGTGGATAGCCTATTAGAGACAAGTACCTAGTTTGAAGAATTCAGATTTAAATTGATGGTTAATCTTTTAGATTAGTTTCAATATATTTAGCATCTTATGCTTATTAATAAAAAAAAATGATTTTAGCTACATTTGCTAGTAGAGATTAATTGTTCCGCATAATCCGTATATGTATTTAATTAAATTAAGCAAATATTGTTTTATACAAGAAAGTGTTTCTAGTATATTGTTTCAAAATGTAAATTGCATGGTAATGTATATTTACCATGGAAAAAATCTGATGTGGCCAGGCACATGACTTTATCATATTATATATAAAATTAATAGTTTAGCTGCATGAGATATTATTTGATCGAGATCGGCTATGTCTGCATTAAAATAAAACTAGTAGAACTAGACAGATTAGTCGATTAAAGCTGCGTTCGGATATTCTACCCCGTTGATACCGGGTACACCGTCCAAATGACACGTGTTATTGGGTGTAGAAAGTATGAAGGTGCGTTCCGATTGGTGGCAATGGTTGGTAATGGCGGTGGTAGAAGACGAAATTATAGTTTTTCTAACATGTCGTGATGGTGACACATATTAGTTTGCATGTACATAAACTTGAATCACTAGCAAATTCTATTAGAAATACTATAATTGCGTCTACTACCACTGCCATTAGCACTAATGAAAACGCACCTTAACGGTGCACAAAATCCGAACGCAGCTTGTATTGACAGTAGTATTGTCAAAGCATTAGCGTTTGACACTATCTGCACCGTCATTAAAATCACATCTGACATTTAATCTGACATATCCTGGCTACTAGTTTTAATGCGGTACGACCGATCTCGATGAAATAGAATTTGCTCATGCAGCTAAACTATTGATTGTACCAAAAAATGTCATAGTCATAAATTATTCAGAATTTCCTCTAGTTTAATTTATTATTTAACTATTTCGACGAAATTCCAGAAATGCCGGCTTATTTACAAAATCTTTCAAAAATGCTAAGACTAAACCTCCAGTTACTTTGGACCCTTTTTAACAGAAAGCTTTTCAGCTCTAAGTTGGGCCATGAAACTTCTAAATATGAAGTTTCGTCCCGATACCTTTAGTAGTTTCTCCGGAATCGTCGCCACAAAAAGCGGGTACACACACACACACACACACACACACACACACACACACACACACACACACACACACACACACCCACATCCACACACACACACAGACATTTTATGTACCTTGGCCAAAAATGTTCAGGGGACCCAAAAAGACATATTTCCGCTAAGATCTCAAAAAAAAATTTTGGCACGATTACAATACTTTACATACTGCGTATGATAAAGTAAAAATCTATATTAACCTAACTAAAATTAATAAATTTCAGTAAATCAATAAATTTCTAAACTGTTACATCAAATCTTACTCTTTTATGCAATAGAGAAAAAGTAGATGTGACCTTAGCGCCGCTTTTAATACGACCGCGTGCAAAGTTATTTGGCCTGTGTAGTTCCTATCCACGTACTCAATTTGCTAAGATTTATCTGAGCATATTATTAGTTGAATTGTTGAAGTTGTTAGTTTTACTTACTTGACTTTATGGTTAAATTAAAACCAATCAGCAGTTACGTGAGTTTGAAAAATATTTAACACAAAAATGCGAAAACGCATGGCTTTTGAACAAAATCATCTCCATGTAAGTGACAGGAGTTGCCTTGTAGTCATTTAGCTGAGAGTCTTGTTGTTGCAAATAAATAAATAAATGAACAATAATTTTGGTACTGAATTTGCCAAAATGAGTAGTTTATATTTTTACTTTATCATACATAGTATGTAAAGTATTACGTAGTATTACGTAATAGTATTACGTAGTATGTATTCATGCAAAAAAATTTTTTTTTGATTTTAGCGGAAATATGTCTTTTTGGGTCCCCTGAACATTTTTGACCAAGATACAAAAAAATGTCTGTGTGTGTGTATGTGTGTGTGTGTGTATGTCTGTGTGTGTACCCGTTTTTGTGGCGACGATTCCGGCGAAACTACCGAAGGTAGCGGGACGAAACTTCATATTTAGAAGTTTCTTAACCAAACTTAGAGCTGAGAAGCATTCTGTTGAAAAGGGTCTAAAGGAACTGGAGGTTTAGTCTTAGCATTTTTTAAAGATTTTGCAAATAAGCCGCCATTTCTGGAGTTTAGTCGAAATAGTTAAATAATAAATAAAAGTAGAGGAAATTCTGAATAATTTATGACTGTGATTTTTTTTTGGTACAATCAATAGTTTAGCTGCATGAGCAAATTGTATTTGATTGAGATCGGTCGTACTGCATTAAAACTAGTAGCCAGGGCTTGTCAGATATTTTGATTCTAATGAGGTAGTGTCAAACGCTAATGTTTTGACAATACCTACTGTCAATATAAGCTGCGTTCGGATATTGTACACCGTTACTTTTTACACCCAATAACACGTAAGTGTCATTTGGACGGTGCACCCGGTGTCAACGGAGTACAATATCCGAACGCAGCTTTAATCGACATATCTGTCTAGTTCTACTAGTTTTATTTTAATGCAGACATAGCCGATCTCGATCAAATAGAATCTCATGCAGCTAAACTATTAATTTTATATATAGTATGATAAAGTCATGTGCCTGGCATCATCAGATTTTTTATTTTTGTATAAAAGGGAAAGTAGCGATATACAAATTATAATGTAAAATAAATAAATAAATACTTTTACTACTTTTCATAAAGCGATTCAAAAGAGAATATTTGGACCAAATAAAACCCACCCAAATATATAGGTTTATTCATTTTGTGTTATTAATTCTTTGATAAGATTTGATATTTCCGAAAAGAACGGACATTTTTAAACATTTCCGCAGGTTCCGGGACAAAATGTAAAAAATCTTTCGCCAAAAGCGGAACATCTGTTGTTTTCTACAATCGCTACTTTTTTGCGCTAGTTAGCATGTTCTTTTAGCAAAACTTCTTAGGGTACGATAAATTAAGGCAAAACAAAAATGTAACCCTAAAAATCTTTTTCACTAGGCACGTTTATTCAGTTTTTAATTACCACAGCTTGCATAACTGGTAATAAACTGCTATATTTACAGCCGGAGCGTTCGCCCACAATTTATTGAGGATGGAAATGTTAGGTCGTAAATTAAATTATAAGAATAATTGCCATAGATATAGGTTGTATCCTCTTAAGGAAATTCCTTATGTGTAATTATACATATGTACATAAAGTATATCGAACATTTTGCAGAAATATCGTTTAAATTCAATATCGTGAGAATCTATAAAATATATTCCTGTCCAAATCAGTAATAATGGTACAGTAATTGAAAAGGATAACTTTATAAGTCCATAAATTGATAAACAAACAGAAGATGTAGTACAGAAAACTACCTTTTTAAACTCATTTTACCTATAGTGTTTCTGACCGATGTCCACTTTTTGGCCTGTCTATAATAGATAATAGAGCACCTATAATAGAGAGGCGAATGGTCACTGCATCTTCCAATTATTTCCTTATACAAATCCATTTGAAATGTCGATTTTTTTCTTATGAAACAATAATCGCAACTTTAGATAAAGTTTAGGACGAATGGCTAATTGGCTTACATAACCCACCGGAGTACATAATTGTTTCAAATGTTGAAGAGGCCGTCTGATTTGATTAAAAATATATAGTAGATGGACGTACAATGAAAGTCTCTCTTGCGTAAATAATGTGGGTTACACAGTCAGCGTTTCGCAGTTAATTTAAAATTAATTCAAGAGCACTAGAGATTTTAAAAAAGTGCGATTGTGTTATGTAAATTTTAGTGTATTTTTGGATCGTTGTCGGTGGTTTGAGTTTGATGCTCTTTCGGTATTTTATTACTATAAATCACAACATAAAACTTTCTCGGTACGTCCGTAATAAACAATAATAAAGGATAATTATAAAGGATGTGAATTTATTTGCAGAAACCGGCGAAAATAATAGTAGACTATAAAATAACAGTAATAATTTTAACGCTTAAATTTTAGAATCATGAATTAGAATCAAACTACTACAAGAGACTGTTTACTTTATCATACGTAGTATGGCAAAGTATTGTAATCGTGCCGGAAAACAATTTTGAGATTTTAGCGGAAATATGTCCTTTTGGGTCCTCGGAACATTTTTATATGTGTGGGTGTGTATGTGTGTGTACCCGTTTTTTGTGGCGACGATTCCGGAGGACCACTAAAGGTATCGGAACGAAACTTTATATTTAGAAGTTTCATGACCAAACTTAGCGCTGAAAAGGTTTTTGTTCAAAAGAGTCCAAGGGAATTGTTTCCTCTAAGCATTTTTCACGGATTTTGCAAATGAGCCGGCATGTCTGTGATTTTGTCAAAATAGTTAAATAATAAATTAAAGTAGAAGAAATTTTGTATAATTTATGTCTATGACTTTTTTGGTAAAATTAATGGTTCAGCTGCATGAGCAAATTGTATTTGATTGAGATCGGTCGTGTCTGCATTAATATAAAACAAGTTAGCCAGGATTTAACAGATATTTTTATTTTAATGCCAGTAGGTAGTGTCTGACGCTGATCTTTTGATAGAATCCAAATATCTGTCAAATCCTGGCTAACTAGTTTTATTTTACTGCAGACACAACCGATCCCGATGAAATAGATGCAGCTCATGCAGCTAAACTACTAATTTTATATATAGTATGATAAACTGATGTGCCTGGCCACCTCAGATTTTTTAATATTTTACGGTGGGAGTATTTTAACTTCAGCCCGGCTGAAGATAATTTTCTTACTAGTTGAATTTTTTGTCGGTTTTTGCAAAATCAGCAAAGATGCCTGTCAAAGATATTAGCAGAATAACCAGTTATTTTTACTTTATCATACGCAGTATGTAAAGTATTGCAATCATGCCAAAAAAAATTTTTTAGATTTTAGCGGAAATATGTCTTCTTGGGTCCCCTGAACATTTTTGACCAAGGTACAAAAAAATGTCTGTGTGTGTGTGTGTGTGTGTGTGTGTGTGTGTGTGTGTGTGTGTGTGTATGTATGTGTGTGTGTGTACCCGTTTTTGTGGAGACGATTCCGGAGAAACTACTAATGGTATCGGGACGAAACTTCATATTTAGAAGTTTTATAACCAAACTTAGAGCTGAAAAGCTTTCTGTTGAAAAGGGTCCAAAGGAACTGGTGGTTTACTCATAGCATTTTTCGAAGATTTTGCAAATGAGCCGCTATTTGTGTAATGTCGTCAAAATAGTTAAATAATAAATTAAAGGAGAGGAAATTTTCCATAATTTATGTATATGACATTTTTTGGTAGAATTTATAGTTTAGCCGCAAGAGCAAATTCTATTTCATCGAGATCGGACGTACTGCTTTAAAACTAGTAGCCAGGATATGTCAGATTATTTTGATTCTAATGACAGTAGCTAGTGTCAAACGCTAATGTCTTGACAATACTACTGTCAATATAGGCTGCGTTCGGATATTGAACACCGTTACACTTTTTACACCCAATAACACGTAAGTGTCATTTGGACGGTGTACCCGCTGTCAACGGAGTACAATATCCGAACGCAGCTTTAATCGAGATATTTGTCTAGTTCTACTAGTTTTATTTTAATGCAGACATAGCCGATCTCGATCAAATAGAATCTCATGCAGCTAAACTATTAATTTTATATATAGTATGATAAAGTCATGTGCCTGGCCACATCAGATTTTTTACTTTAATTTACTGTAATTTTTTGATTTTTCGATTCCATTAGAATCGTAAATTAATTTTGTGATTGTGCGAATATAATACAGGATTTGTTGATATCGTAT
The DNA here is from genome assembly GCA_963966075.1 of Aphodius sticticus. Lineage (NCBI taxonomy): Eukaryota > Metazoa > Arthropoda > Insecta > Coleoptera > Scarabaeidae > Aphodius > Aphodius sticticus. The sequence goes on from OZ014508.1 coordinate 22,015,568, forward strand.
ACTTAGACGCATGCGCAATTTATCAGCCATTTTACGTTCCAACTTTTGCTTTAAGATTTGCTTTAACGTTGGCGGTTTTTACACCTAGATAGCGTTAAAGATAATGTTATATAGATCATATGCAAATCAAAATGTAAAATCTTTTTTAGTTTAATCTTCTTGGTGTCCATCTAATATGTGTTCGTGTTCTATTATTGATAAAGATGCAAACATCCACCTTACTTGTATATGTATAATGCAAATTAAAATATATGTAAAATAATTACGCATTACCCCAATTTCTTCTAAAATTACATTAAAATGTATGTACTATTAAATGTATTTAAATGTATGTATTATTACGTATATACGACCCACTTTTTCCCCGCAATATTAGTTTCCAGATAGTAAATGTCACACTGAGCAAAAAGTTTCATATGGACTTATGTGTTTTCTTTATTCCTTAAAATTTTACAGCCGTTTGAAATAATAGCAAAAAAAATGTATTTTGAACGGCTCTAACTTCGTTTCTTCCTTAAGTTATTTATTTAAATTCTTTTTAGTATTTAGATTGTTTTACTTAAATTTAATTGCTTTTATTGTTAATATGGGTATTGATTGTGTTATTTTTTCGTTTTAGCATTATTTCCTAGGTATATGATTGTTTAATTTTCTTTCATTTTGTTAATATTTCAAGTGGCTGTAAGTTTTTAAAGTTTTGAAAAACAATTAGATCCATATGAAAAGTTTTACTCAGAATAACATTTACTTTCTAAAAATAATTTTTACGAGGACAAGAGTGGGACACCTGTATATGAGGTACCATATATCACTAAAATTACATTAAAATGTTAAATTCCGAAGAAATAATAATGTCAAATTAAGCATTATGGTCAAAACGATATTTGATTAGAGACTATATATCTAAAACTATATAAATAATAAACTATATATCTGAATTCTGAGGGGTTTAATCAGCTATTAGTTCACAGAATCGTAAAAGCAATTCAACAAATTAAAGATAAACGGTATAAAATTTTCCGTCTAGGTCTAGGTTTTGATATTTTTGTCGTTTTTGACAAATCTGTTACTGAAGGATTACTGAATCTGAGAAAGCAGGTTAAAACTGAAAAAAGTACCACATAATAAATCTAAATTACACATTCCTCTATAAGCCTACAAAATTTCAAAGCTTACTTCTTTGAGTTCATGAATCATACGTATTTTATCACGTAGCGTTCATACAACAAACAACATTGGTTTTGTTGTAGTTCTGCAGTTTGGTGGAGGTATTTTGATTTGTGTTTTGGTTTTGGTGTTTTGATTTTAATTTTATGGCCTTAAAGATTCGAGAAAGCTGATTTAAAAACAGTTTCTTTTGCAAATAGAACGTGTTTTGCAATGGGGATGTTTTGATAAATTTCTTTGCGCTGACGCGAACACGAATCATGACACAAAACTTTCACCTACCCCGTAATGTTTTTGTGTTTTCGTTCTGTTTGAACGCCCGAGGACGCACTTTAATATAAACGCTATCAGTCTTTTAAGGACACTTCTGAAAATGACTTTCATTTTGAAGATTCTAGGGAATTATGATGAGCCACTAGAAATCTGCAAAAAGTCAAATATTTTTATATTTTGACCTCAACTTTTTCGAAAACTTTAGGTGATCTTTTTGAACACCTAGGCACTATCCATTCACAATATCCACGTTTCCCAGAGTCGAAATTCTTTTATAACTTTTATTTGACATTTTCCCGAAAATCTAACAAAAATCCTTCCAAAATTTAGGAATGCTTTTGATGTAGAGATTTATTATTGGAGAAATTTAATACACCATAAATACTTTTTAAAGAAAACAAGAAAACAAGTTAAAAAAAAGGTTAAAATTTAGTGAGGTTTCATTATTATTCATTCACGATCATTCACATAATTTCATTCATTCTATTCACATAATGCATGTTCATCAGAGTCACTAATGTCCTTACTATAATCAGGAAGAATATATAAATTTTTCTTATTTTTCAAAAGTGAAAATCAGAGGTTGTTGTTTAGAGCAGTATGAAAAAAATGTGTGAGCTTAATAACTTACGCACGTACGAGCCTCATGATTCCTCTTAAGGGTGCCGAAACGGGTGCGTTCCGCACCATAGAAAGTTCAGCAAATTGGGTAATCACTTCGTACCGTTTAATTTAGCTTTTAAATTTCAGATTTTTTGCACTCAAAGGGTATTGATTGAATGTAACTACAGCATACGAAAACTGCAGAACTAGGGAATTACCCCTCTCCGTACAAACACACAAAAATCGTCGTTTTTGTTGCTTCGTACGGATCGTCTAACTAAAATCATTTCTTGGATATTTTACTTCATGTATAGATAGGTGATTTTACTATGCATTGTATGAAACAAGGATTTATAAATACAAAAACAAAATTGTAAGTTATTGTCTATTGTTCAATTCTGACCAAGTTTCGGTATGTATTCTCTTTTTAGTTATCGTTGTCCTGTTCGTATGCTGTAGCTACATTCAATTAATACCCTTTGAGTGCAAAGAATCTCAAATTTACAAGCAAAATTAAAAGATCGGTACGAAGTACGTTTACCCAATTTGCTAAACTTTTTAGGGTGCGTAACGGTGCGTTACGGTGCTAAACGATTTTCAAAGTTGTCTACAATTTCTTCCGGCTAAATGGAATTTTACCTATGAGAAGACTCAAACTTTACTTGTTTAAATACTACTACGTTTTCTCTATAAGGAAATATCATTCTGAGCAAAAGGTTTCATATCGAAAAAGGAGTGGAACACCCTGTATAATCTTATATAATTGAGTAAAAATATTCAAATATTTTGTAATACTATTTCATTCTTAGGGTACCTGCATTTTGGTTCCTGTATAATTAAGAAACATCATTCCAATAAAGAGTGTGATACCACTGACACACCCAATGTTAATTAATAATTTATATTCGGCCAAATTTTCTCTTACAGCAGGCATTTCTTACTCTCCACATTATTTTACATTACATAAAAATTTAGTAATGAGGATATGATTTTGTCGTGCGCTCTTGGCCTATAGTAATGCTATCAAATTCAAATATTTGAAATCAACACTAATCACAAAATTCGAACTCCTTTTACTTTTTACCATCTAATCTAACTCTAACTAATTCTCTTAGATAACATAGACCCTGTGGCATTCGATTCTACTTAATTTGATTTTTTTTAATTGTAGTGGTACTAGTATAATAGACCAGTGGTTCTCAGCAGATACATCAGTTCACCCACATTGTTCTTCCAATACCTACCAACATGTACAAGGTAAGCAACAACATGTACAATCATATAACATATAATGTATTCAAATATGTTACATATCCACACAAAATTTACAAAACAATACTTTTTAAGTTCGCAGTTGTCTTCGCCGCTTTTGTGGCCGTAGCCGTAGCTGAATACGAGCCAAAGCGCTATGAGGCACCTGCTCCGGTATATGGTGTTCCATTTGTTGCCAAGCCCGCTGAAGTTTATGGTGTCCCAGAAGTGAAAGATGTACCCGTCAAGACCGAATACAAGTACACCATTCCATCCACTGAGAAGCCTGTAGTACCTGCTCAGGTATATGGTGTGCCTTTTGTGCACAAGCCCGCTGAAGTTTATGGTGTCCCAGAAGTCAAAGTTGTTGTACCCGTCAAGTCCGAATACAAGTACATCATTCCAGTTACTCATAAGCCAGTAGTACCAGTTCCTGTCTATGGTGTTCCAGTTGTTGCTCCTTATCCAGCCAAGATTGAAACACCAAAGCCAGTAATCTCCACTTATTCTTACAAAGTTGAGGAGCCAAAACCAGTACCAGTATACGGTGTCCCAGCTCCATACCCAGCAAAGTATGAAGCTAAAGTAGCTCCATACCCAGCCAAGATTGAAACCCCGAAGCCAGTAATCTCCACCTACTCTTTCAAAGTTGAAGAGCCAAAACCAGCTCCGGTAAAACCTGTATACGGTGTCCCAGCTAAAGTATATGGAGTACCAGAATTTTTATAAATTAATTAGTAATTTTATAAATTATAAAAAATTAATTAAATTTGTTTGATAATTTACTATAAGTGTTTTGCATTGTTTATGTGTCTATCCTTCTCCAGTATAATATGGTATTTTCAATTCAGTTCAAAACTTGTTCAAACACACTAAACACTATTAGTTTAGTTTAATAATTAAACACTAGGGTGTATCAAAAAACGTTCTTTTAGAATATAAGTTGATAGGAAGTTGTCCCTATAGATCCATATTATATCATAAAAAAATAGCCCAATTGGAAAATGTTACGGATGCCTAAAATTTATATTTTATTTGAAAATTTGATTTTTTCCATATCTTTTTTGCAAAAAAAATGATTATTTTTTATTTGTTAAATAATTTCCTAATAGCCTCTATATTTTGTTCTTTAATATAACAATTAAAAATTAGCCTGATGAACAAGTTTGGTTTTAGGATTAGAAGAGCTATAACAGTATTCACGCAATTTTATACAGCTGTTGACAAAGTAGCAATGGAAATAACATCAATTTATATGACCTAAAAAAATATAAATGTATTAAAGTTGGTTTTGAGAAATATAAAAATATAACGTAAGAAAAAAATGACGAAATTAAAAAACAGAACGCTATTTCTTTTTATTAAACTTATTATTATTATCATCTAATAGTGTGAATATTAATGCAAACAGTTTGCATTTAAAAACCACCTCACATGGACGCATATAATAATATTTAATGATAAATACACTTTCATCTATATTTAAACACATTTTTGAAATTAAAAGAAAATTATCATGTTTCTAAAAATTCTATGAATTTAAATAACCTGCGGGCGATCTAAATGTTACATTAGAGTAGTATATTTTTCTAAACGTTAGTTTCACTACTTATTGTTAAACGTTTTCTGCTTGAATAAAAAATCAGTTCATCTTTTGTAAAAAAAAAATTGATAACTTTATCATACTATATATTGACCCATGCAACGAAGACTATCTTAACTCAAGTGCAATTCCTATGTAGTTACTATAGTCTTCGTTGCATGGGTCGAATTATAAAATTAATAGTTTAACTGCATGAGATTCTATTTGATCGAGATCGCAGTGTCTGCATTAAAATAAAACTAGTTAGCTAGGATTTGACAGATATTTTGATTCTATTGACAGTAGGTATTGTCAAAACATCAGCGTTTGACACCAAAAATCTCTTTTTATCCTACATTATACGAAAACGTCATTTTCGCGTCTGTATGGCATCAAGTTTAATATATAGTATCTTGAGGTCGCACGCAATAGTCCCCACCACGGCGAAAACGGGTCAAACGCCGACTAGTTATCACAGGCGATTATAGAGGGCCAATGCGCGGGAAATTCGAAAACAATAATAACAGACCACTTACTTTACATAATTTCTAAGGAGTTTTTTGTTTATAATCAATATGTACCTAACGTTAAATTATTAACGTAAATAAATAAATTACGAATTTGCAATTGAAATCTATCAAAAATGTATGCAATTGCCATTCACAAAATCTTTTCTCGAAAATTTTCTTGTTTTTATCTAGTCTTAAAAAATGCAAACACTTTTATAAAAATGTTAGAAATGGCTACCAATCCATTTCCTGGGTTCCAAGGTTTTTAATGTTTAGTGGCACTTCACTAATACCGGAATTGTATTATTTATAAAAGAGTTTAATAACCAAGTCAGAGGAAAGGAAATGGCTACCAATCCATTTCCTGGAAATGGATTGGTAGCAAATACAAATGGTGTCTGAATGAATATCCAAGAAAGAACTGTTTTTTATTCATAATAGTATTTATTTCAACAGTAGTAAATATATTAAATATATAGAAGATTATTTATTAAAAATCATTAAAAAAAACTTTTTTGGTTTACTAAAAAGCACTATTTTATTCAATTTTTGTTTGATGTTTGTTTTTTTTTGAGTGAATATTACTAATTCTACAAATATAATGTAATCTGCATACTAAATGCATTTTTGCCGCTTCTTTGGTTAGTAAAATAATATGGTTATTAGCGATCTCAAAATTTAAAATGTGCTCTTTAAGGCAATCAAAGCCAGCAAAAAAAACAGAATTAGTTACATTTTCAAGAATATCTTTTAAATTTGGTGGAGTATTATTACTAATAATTAACATCCTTCGACAAATTCGCTCACTCTCTTGACCCATTAATACCACATCCTTTGAGGGATGTATTAGTTTTCCATGACTTTTAAAGGAAATTAATGATGTTTTGTTAGGCAACGATGAAATACAAGCATCTAAGCAGCCACAACAGGTTTTTTTTCTTAATTTCTTTGACAACAAATCCAGCTATGTATTCCACAATATTCATAGAAAACGCACTTATGTCTGAGAAATCTAAATAATCATCGTTATCTGGTGTTTGTGTTTGTGCAAATAGTTTGTAACGAATTGCTACCGCAATTCCCAATACAGCACTTGTTTACCATTGCTGGCACAGGTGACAGGCCGATTGCTAAAATATTTCGTCCAAATATTAGAATAAAAGCGATATCACACCACAGATATCACACACGAACCGAGCGCAATAAAAATACAATTGACATTAGCAACTCAAGTTAGTTACTTAAAAATCACTAGAACGCCTAACTTCAGGAGCCTGCGACGCTGTTAGAATTTTTGGCCGCCCCCACTCCTGTACCATGCGACCTCCAGATTACTATATATTAAACTCGATGCTGTATGGAGACACAAAGATGCTATTTGCCCGCCTGGACTGTAATGAACACTTTTCAGCGCTAGCCACGAAAATAATTGTACACAATATTTCCAACAGATGGCGACCGAATGGTCGTCCAATCAAAACACAGCTTTTGATTCGCTTTGACGTTTTCGATTAAAACGTAAGCGTTGTTCATTTGTCAAAAACCAATATGTCAGTGATTAGTCTTTAGAAACGGGTCAATTTATTACGATATTGTTGTGTAGGATAAAAAATTATGTGTGTACCACGCCCAGAAAGTGATTCTCCGGGCCTCAAGAAGTGCCCAGGCTCGCTATGCTCCCCTGTGCATCTCTTCTCTCGGCCCGGTAAAGTATCACTTTCCTGGCTTGGTACACAATAGTACACAATATAAATAGTATATATAAATATCTCCATTATTTTTATGGGATTTCTCCAAAACTAGCAGCCTTTACTAGCGTAAATTCGTACACAATTTTGTTGCATTACCGCAAAAGAAACACGGTGGGTATTACATTAAACACTTCTGACGGACATATCTCGGAAATGGTGAAGTTTTAACTGCGTGCTATTGTTTTTCTTATTATAAAATATGATGCACTGTCATGTTTTCAAATGCTTGCTTAGTAAAACGATTCACCCAGCACATAAATACGTTGTTACTTTTACCTGATCTTGAAAATATCAACTCGTACGACGATATATAGACATTCTTTTGTCGGGAATAAAGGTCTATAAAAACAAGGGTTATTGGTATTATTGTTAATACAATAATACTTTGTTGTTAATAATAATGTTGGCGAACATGAAAAATAAATTCAAGGGAAAATGGTTATTACGTAAACTCGTCAGTAATGTAGAATCAACTAAAGAAGCGAATGATAATTAATTAATCCAGGTGAGGATATTTTTTTGGAAAAAGACACCCCCGCCTGGATTTGAACCAGGAACCCTCCAATTTCCGGTTGACAGATCTCCCATTTAAGCTACAGAGGCAGTGGAAATTTATAGGTTTTATTTGTCACTTCAGGATTTGCAATCCGAGTTTCGAATTAAACAAACCCGTCGTGACCTATTGGGGATAGATGGAAGTTTGGTAACTAGGAATCGCTAAATGTTACTGCTAACAGCTCATACAGATGAATAAAAAACTATAAATTTGCACTGCCTCTGTAGCTCAAATGGGAGAGCTGTCAACCGGAAATTGGAGGGTTCCAGGTTCAAATCCAGGCGGAGGTGTTTTTTCCAAAAAATTGTCCTCACCTGGATTAATTATCATTCGCTTCTTTAGTTGATAAAAAATAAAACATGAAATAATGAAATTGACATAAGATATTCCAATTTCAAATCAATGTTCAACTTTTTCATATAACATTTTACATTTAATTTTGAAAAAAAAATTACTCTGGAGCAAATTTACCAATTTCTTGTTTTGAACCAACCTGTGTATGAAATCAATATTGTGACCATGAGTGTGGCGTGCCTAAGACATCAAATACTTTTTATAAAGCATGACATTTTCTCGAGAAATGAAAACTGTTGTTCGCTATAGGTCTCGTTACGTCCATCTGAGGACACACAGTATGATAAAGTGATTAGACGGTCTTGTTGGTTACGTATTGACATGATCATTTATGGGTATCGTTTAGGGGTTGTTGGCCATCGGACAAAACTCCCTCTTAATTTGACGTACCTACGTAAGACCGTTATGTAGTTTTATTATGCAATAATGTTAGCGTAAGTTATTTACATAGAGGACTACATAGACACTCATACATACGTATGAGTCGCATCATGGGGGTGGTACGTTTACGATGACACGTTTGGATGCAGAATAGTAGTGGTTTCGGAATTTTCAAAACCAGTACACTACAATGTCGATGCAAAATGTTATTTGCAATAATTTATTGAGACGACAAGTACTTTCACAACCGTTTGATGATTTCGTATGTTTCTACTAACACTAGTTTTTACTATACTAAATCATCAAACGGTTGTGAGAGTACAAGTATTTAGTATATTTAATAAAAAAAACGAAAGAAAGTGGAGTACTTTTCCGCGGGATATTTTCTAATATTTTTAATTATTCAGAATTATCGGTCAGATTTTTGATATTCACTACTCGGTCTGATATACGGTATACACGTTGTACCATGTTTTATACAATATATATTTTATGATTTAAAAAAATATCGCTGCACTTTCACAGTGCGGTAATAGCAGCAAGCTAAAAATGTTATCAATCAAATCTCAATAACTCATTATAACTAATATGTACTTTCTTTTTCGACAAGCTTTTTCTATACAAGAAGATAAGGTAAACCAAAATAATCGTGCTCTATAATAAAAAGCCAACGTGGTTTTTGGTTTTTTGGAATTTATGTCAATGTTATAGAGCATGGAAAAATATAGGGTTATAATTTGCTGCTTGTTATAATTTACACTAGCCAACGCGCGCCAACAAATAAATTAATTTTATGTCGGTAAAGCAGTTTTAGAATTTTGAAATGTCATGTCATTTTCCTACTGTTCGGCGTAGTTTGCATTCTTTCGAACTGTACATTAGAATCATGATAAAGTATGATAAAATCACGAGCCTACCCACATCAGATTTTTTATATACAATATTACTATTGTTTTATGTGGGAAAGATTGTTTATTCTTTGATTTATATGCGGTACACAAAGAATCAGTTTAACGTTGAAATAAACCATAGACAACGACGCAACTGTTTATTTATCCTGTTTTTGCTACTTTATTTTCGGAGATATTATTTTGTGTTTAGTTACGTTCGTGAAATATAACAACATTTTAATATTATTTTGCCCAAAAATTGCATAAACAATGATATTAATATACCTTACCTTTCGTGTAATATAAAATGTACCTACTTAACATTGGGTTTTCCATTTCAAACACAAATATCTTGGCTTAATGTAAAATATGCGTCAAATGTCTATGAGAATATATTCATTAACAGAGGCTTAATCTTCCAAGATCGCAGTATTGAGACATCCTTCGGGAATCCCTTTTACTTTCTCCCGTCAAACTAGTTGACATAGATAACACATGCCTGTGGCATCCTATCACTTCTCGATCACCCTTTTAATTTTAATTAGTGGTACCCACTAGTATAATAGACCAAGTAGCTTTAGCAGGAACATCAGTCCATCCACATTGGTCTTGTATCACCTACCAACATGAATAAGGTAAGCAACCAACGCATAACATTCACACAAAAAGTACTAACAATTGTATTTTAGTTCGCAGTAGTTTTCGCCGCTTTAGTGGCTGTTTCCCTTGCTGATTACCAACCCAGGGTCCTGACGAACACCTACAAGTTCCCCGTTGAGCAAAACTTCGTCCCTCTCAGGATATACGCCGCTCCAAAATTTGTTGAAGAAGGATACCCGTACCCAGCTAAAGTAGCTCCAGCTCCAGTCTATGGCGTTCCAGCCAAGCCTGCTGCAGTTTATGGTGTCCCTATCAAACCCATCGAGAGCACTTACAAGTACACAATTCCTGCTACCGAGAAACCTGTAGTACCTGCTCCAGTATACGGTGTTCCATTTGTTACCAAGCCCGCTAAAGTTTATGGTGTCCCAGAAGTGAAAGTTGTACCAATCAAGACCGAATACAAGTACATCATTCCAGTTGCTCATAAGCCAGTAGTACCAGTTCCTGTCTATGGTGTTCCAGTTGTTGCTCCTTATCCAGCCAAGATTGAAACACCAAAGACAATAATCTCCACTTATTCTTTCAAAGTTGAGGAGCCAAAACCAGTACCAGTATACGGTGTCCCAGCTCCATACCCAGCAAAGTATGAAGCTAAAGTAGCTCCATATCCTGCCAAGATTGAAACACCAAAGCCAATAATTTCCACTTATTCTTTCAAAGTTGAGGAGCCAAAACCAGCACCAGTATACGGCGTCCCAGCTCCTTACCCAGCTAAAGTAGCTCCATATCCAGCCAAGATTGAAACCCCGAAGCCAGTAGTCTCCACCTACTCTTTCAAAGTTGAAGAGCCAAAACCAGCTCCAATTAAACCAGTACCTGTATATGGTGTTCCAGCTAAGTACGTAGCACCATACCCAGCCAAGATCGTAGCTAAAGTGGCTCCATACCCAGCTGCACCAGTCAAACCAGCTGCGGAATATGGATTACCAAATTTCTAATTAAGTTAACTTATTAAATGAACTGACTAATTATTAATAAAATAAATTATTACAATAAATTAAATTAATTTATGAATTGAATAAGTCGTTTGAATTATTGTGTATTACCTACCCTCAATAGTTAATTGACTAAACACAGGATGTCCCAAATTTGATGGGCATGGTGTAATCACACATATGTATTGGTACATACTTGAGACAAATATAAGACGATTTAAAGTCATTTTCATAGCTACGTATATGCATAAGAATTGCACCATTTTGTCGTCATCCTGCTTTAGTTATTTTTCAAAACTGGTTCAAGTTATAACAAAGCTCTTTGAAGCCGATTTTTTACTGATAAAGTTTGCAACAATATCATCATTTATTGACTTATTTGTCTTGAAGCACAACGTTTCCCATTTGCAGGTAAGTACCCTGATTAGTTACATACAATTAGTAAATATACACTACACTCCATTATATTGCGATTTAGGGTTATTACTTATTCGCCATACTATAAACTCCGAGCATTTAAGGATGTATACCGTGATTAATTACCTATAATTTGATGTAGGAAAGAAACATGTACAAGAATCTTTGAAAAAGAATTACTTATAAATATTTTGCAGTGAAAAAAAAACATGAGTATGTAAAATGTACATCATTTTCTTAATAGCTAATCAGAAATGGAATTGATTTTAGGATTGTTTATCACCGAGTTAGTCAATTAATTAATTGAATAATTACTTTCTATTTAAAGTATGAAAGAAAGGTATACAATATTCTTTTGTAGAAGTTAAAAATGTTTTATTTGTATCAAAAATATGTATGTAGGTTCCTCATACCTACATGTTAGGCTACACAAAATATGATAATTTAGTTCATGGTGCATTAAATAGTAACTAACCAGATTAATTATCTACAATTTTACGTATAAAATTAAGTCATGCAGTAATTTTAGTAAGTTAGAAAAATATATCTGTATCGTCATTTTGAGGTGGTTCGCCAAGAGGCAACACTTTGAATGTTTCAAGAGTGGCTACTAAGATTAATCAGCCATAAATTTGACGTATGTAAGAAAGTTATTAGTATTTTTATTAAAGTTACATATTTTGTTTCTATTTTTTTCAAAGTTGAGGAACCAAAACCAGCACCAGTATACCAGCTAAGATTGAAGCTAAAGTAGCTCCATATCCAGCCAAGAATGAAACCCCTACGCCACTAGTCTCACATACTCTTTCTAAGTTGAATAGCCAAAACCAACACCAGTTACGCCAGTACCTGTAGATGGTGTTCCAGCTAAGTGCGTAGCACCATACCCAGCCCAAGTAGAGCCAAAGATTGTTGCTCCAGCCAAGCCAATCGTGTCCACCTACTCTTTCAAAGTTGAAGAGCCAAAACTAGCGCCAGTTAACCCGGCAGCAGGATACGGTGTCCCAGCCAAGATACCCATAGTCCATACCCATCCAAGATCGTTGCTAAAGTGGCTTCATATACAGCTAAAATTGAAACCCCGAAGCCAATCGTCCCCATTTACGCCTTCAAAGTTGAAGAGCGAACACGAGCTGTACCAGCACGTGTATACGATGTCCCAGCCAAGATTGAGGCTAAGAATGCTCGATACCTCCAGTCAAACCAGCTGTGAAATATGGAGTACCAAATTTCTAAATAAATTACCTTATTAAATGAGCTATCTAATTAGTATTAAAATAAATTATTAACAATAAATTAAATTAATTTATCAATTGAATAAGTTGTTTGAATTATTGTGTATTACCTACCCTCAATAGCTGGCTAAGTAAAGGCAAACCCAAATTTGACGGGCATGGTTTAATCACATATACATAGGTATGCAGGTACTTGAGATAAATATAAGACGATTTAACCCAACCCTTATATTGGTAGGTATCTGTAATTGTGAATTGCTGGATATACATCGGAAATGTTCATGTCAAACATTTGAAAGACGGATATTGTCCTGTTAGAAATAACAACATTAGCAATGATATACATATTTAAATATATAATCTCATGGTATGAACAATTTCGCTACAGATGGACTATGTAGGTATATTTTTTGTTATGTACGTGTGTACTTTGCTTCTGTAGTCAATAAAGGCGTTTATTATTTTTATTATTATTATGTAATAAATCTTGAAGTTGATACACATTCAGTAGAGATGGAAGAATGTGTACTAATTCTTGGTTAATTGGTAATTCCTGGTTTCTTTCTTTCTTGTATATGACGTGATAACAATAGGCATCCTTCAACAATTGAATCAAGTTTCATAGCTGCATTCTCGTAATATTAAATTATTGCCTCAACTTCCATCACTTCCCTACTAGCTTGAAGACAGGGGGTTATTACCTACATCATAAGACATCAGTCGACCTTTATGAAAAGAATTATGACCACCCTATAAAATTACTTCCAGGCATAGGTACAATATTTTAATCGATTTTTTATTGTCGGCTATCCGATTTAATAGACGAAAGAATTATTCATATTTATCAATTTGGTTTTCGTAAAGGAATGTCTACAATTTTTCGATTATCTATACTGATATCAAACCTACAGACTATTTATTTACAGAGCAAAAGGGCAGCCGTGGTATTTATGTACATTAAAAACCATTTGATTTTGTTTGTCCTTGTGGTTTGTTGTTTAAATTGTCCATATTTAATGTTCCACATGCCATTATCAAACTAATTCGTCAATTCTCTCACAATCATTCATTGCAAATAAAGTACAAAATTATCTTTCCAATGCATTCGCTCCTTTTCAAAGCTTCCATTTATCTCCATTATTATACAATGTTTATTGCTTTGACAATATACTTTCCACTGAAATAAATCAATCTACAAGAACCTGGTTTAATTTGTGGAACATTAAGGTAAATCAGTTAAAAACTCAATTAATAATCCCTTATTATAGAATAAAAGACTCTTTCCAACAGTAAGATTTAAAATAACTTTAAATTATTGATGTAAACACTTGGAAATAATTTAAAAAAAATTCAAACTAACCCTAAAGGATAATATTATG